>AP027102.1:2773245-5193245 GCA_028142955.1 Pinctada fucata
TCCAAATGTAACACTCAGTCTATTAATTGGATTGCATGTTTTGTAATGTCATAGAGGGAGCCACTGACATTCCTCAAGATCTTAGATTTTTAAGAAGCACTAGATGCTTAATATTATCATAGCGGAAATTATGACTTTTCATATAATTTGTATTTTTCAATATTCGGACATTTACTTTCATCTGTTTCATACATTTTATTTCTATGTGTTTATTTGTATCTCCATATCTTTAATTCTATGAGACAATTTTCGTTTATTTGTAAAAATACCCTACGGTCATTGAAGTGTTATCAATGTCTACAGCTAAGGGACTTCATATTGCGTAATTAATCCGTCTTTAGAATTTCTATATTCTTTACATCAAAAGGGACAGAGTGCCTTGTCCACCTAGAAAACATATTGATATGTTTGCTTTCCTTGTTACTCAATTAACTCGTCTCTCTATTCTTACAAAGTTATTGACTCACACATGTCATTTTATGTTTAATCCTCTAATTAATCTTATTTACTTGAATTTGAATAGAAATCTTTAGTTCGGAGGTCAGACGTTGAACTGACAACATCCGTCTCGTCTTTATTCAAGTTTGATTGTGTTTAGTAATTGTTATATCGCATCTTGGACTTTTCAATATCCATCGTTGAATGTGTAATAAATCATCGAAACTCGGATTCATACCACTGACTTATCCTTTACGCCTTATTCTTTCCTAATTCGGAGCGCTTCGGGAATACGGCCAGCGACGCGCCAACATTCCAGGCTCCAGTCGCCGACAGACGACGTCGGGCGAACTTTCCGTTGTCACCAGACGACAACACGTTTTCTACATTTTCTCTTCGTTATAATTGGTGTGAGAATCCTAAGGGTATAGTGCCCGGGGCTGCTGCATATATTTTGCAGTAGTCAGATCCCAGTGCCTCAACGTCAAGCGAGTAGACCATTCCCCCATGACGTCTATCAACGATGGATACTTACAGAGGAGCTTCCTACAATCGTCAACAAGCTTGCGAAAGATGCGGTTATGGACATTTTTTACAAGCCTTGCCCTGCAATCAACAAGGTATGTTTTCAATGTAACAAATTTGGACACTATGCAAAGAAGTGTACACAGAAATCAAAATCTTCAAAGAAAGCGCAACGTGATAAAGAGCGAATTCAGACTTTCCACAAAAATGTGCTGTTGCGAAAAGAACTACCTTTCGCTAATATAAGTAATTCAGCTTTCGCTCAATGTATGGATTTAAGTAACAACCTACGGACTCAACTTGCGTCTATTACATCAAAATGCAAGACTACCAGAGAATCCTTCACTATAAAGGAACAAGCACTTGCAGATCGTGTGAATAACATCAGTGCAGAAAATTTGAAAGAGAAAGAAAGGGTGCGCAATCTCCAACTTCAATTGCGCCACGCGGAAGAATCTTACGCAGAAAAAGAAGAAATTTTTACGAAACGAGTACAAAACTTAGATACGGAAAATTCAAAATTAAAGGAAACTGTGCGCGACCTTCAGAATAAATTATCTGTTTCCGGTGCTCAGATGGACGTTGTGACAACACTCCAGAACAAAATTAGAACTCTTGAAAAAGATCGCGACATGCACAAGGAATATTTTGAAGCCATGATGAAAAAGTCAAACATGGATTATCTCGAATTTGCAGAAATCAGAAGGGAACTCGAACAAAAAGTCGCATCTGAAGTAACACAAAAGGAGATAATTAAACTGCTGTTAAAACAAGAGCAACAATCTACTAAGAATCTCCAAGAAGAAATTAATGAACTAAAGCAATGCAATCTACGAACATGTACTTCCGCGCAGCAGCAGTATTTCCCGGATCAAAATTACGGTTCTTATCAACAAGGACAATCGTTCACATACCAACAAGCAAACGTTCCGCCACAGTGTGAGCCGATGCCGTACCAGAACTTCCGACCACACCGAGGACGCCGATCACGCCGTGGAACATTTTTCTAAAACTCGGGACGAGTTTTCCCGACCGAAGGGGGAAATTATCATAGCGGAAATTATGACTTTTCATATAATTTGTATTTTTCAATATTCGGACATTTACTTTCATCTGTTTCATACATTTTATTTCTATGTGTTTATTTGTATCTCCATATCTTTAATTCTATGAGACAATTTTCGTTTATTTGTAAAAATACCCTACGGTCATTGAAGTGTTATCAATGTCTACAGCTAAGGGACTTCATATTGCGTAATTAATCCGTCTTTAGAATTTCTATATTCTTTACATCAAAAGGGACAGAGTGCCTTGTCCACCTAGAAAACATATTGATATGTTTGCTTTCCTTGTTACTCAATTAACTCGTCTCTCTATTCTTACAAAGTTATTGACTCACACATGTCATTTTATGTTTAATCCTCTAATTAATCTTATTTACTTGAATTTGAATAGAAATCTTTAGTTCGGAGGTCAGACGTTGAACTGACAACATCCGTCTCGTCTTTATTCAAGTTTGATTGTGTTTAGTAATTGTTATATCGCATCTTGGACTTTTCAATATCCATCGTTGAATGTGTAATAAATCATCGAAACTCGGATTCATACCACTGACTTATCCTTTACGCCTTATTCTTTCCTAATTCGGAGCGCTTCGGGAATACGGCCAGCGACGCGCCAACATTCCAGGCTCCAGTCGCCGACAGACGACGTCGGGCGAACTTTCCGTTGTCACCAGACGACAACACGTTTTCTACATTTTCTCTTCGTTATAATATACTGAAATGGGAGAAAATGCGTTGAATTCGGGCGATATATTAGTAGCCGACAACGCACCTGTTCATCGACACCAAGGGGGTCGAGCCCTTTCCAGTTTTATTTTAGAAAATTTTGGTGTAGAATATGTTAATACACCCTCAAGTTATGTATCCCGTTGAAATGGCTTTCAGCAAAATTAGAATCATTTTAAGGTATCCGTTGTACAATAGAGTCATTTTACATAGCGTTTTAATCATCTTCATTGTAAACTATGTCTATGGTAAATTCTATGCCTGGTAAGGTACTTTCTGAAATGTAATGATGCCCTGAGTACAGATATAAGACCCCCTGGTCTTAAAAATCAAAGGGGAAAAACTCTTGTACAACTTTTTATTTTGCATATGTTATATAGAGAATATAGACAATTTAAATGCTTCAACAGTTATTCCCCTTTGTTTTTCTGGCCCCAAAATCATTATTTCTGAACAGTGGGCATTATAACCTTTCAGAAAATATAAAGTTTATGGTTCCTTACAAGGCATAGAAAAATGCCCAATTGTACATCGGATACCTTAAGTAACTTTTTGTGTCATGAAAATTTAACTTCTGTGCGATTTACCTGGCTGTATAAAGTGCCTCAAAGATCATAACACTAGCAAATTCTAAACAAAAAAGGATTTGCAAGCTGACAGTTTGGGAAGTACATGTATAAGAATGAAAGAGTCATATTTTTCTTCTCAAGAGAAATTACATAGAGGTGCGGCGCTCCCGTAAAATATTTATGAAAGGCCTCAGTCCAAATTCAACCTTCACTACAGTTCGGGTTGATTTAATACATGTTCTTTTATTGTGTCTTCAAAAATTAAAACTGCATTATTTGTACTATACTGTATATTTATTTGTCATTCATTGGAGATTCGAATGAAAAAAAATCCCATAATTTGTACCGGTGTTGTAGCATAGATCATCCCCCCGCATAAGCCATCCCCCCGGATGAACTGGCCCAGTATAGGTCAACCCCCCCCCCCCCCGATGAACTGACCCAGTATAGATCATCCCCCCGGATAAACCGGCCCAGTATAGAACATCCCCCACGGATAAAGCGGCCTAGCACAGACTATCCCCCACGGATGAAACGTCCCAGCATAACTTATCCCCTCTAAACACAGTACGCTTCACCCCCCCCCCCCCCTCAAGATGGAAATCCGTTTTGCTTTGAATATTAGAATATACCAAGTTGATTTTTCTTCAGTTTAGGTTTTCTTTATTGTGTTTTTTCCCTCTCGTTTACACTCCTATGTTTTTTTTTCTTTTTACATTAACGAAATATGAAAGTACCAGAATGCAAAGGAATCTGTTGATGTATTTCCAATAATTTGTACAACATTTGATAATTCTTTAAAACGTCTTTTCTTTATAATTTAGCAAGTTTTATTCCTTATTTTCAAAAGTGGCTTAATATTCTTTGTGTAGTTAAACAAAGGAGGGGATCTTCTTGGCAATTTCGATTATCTTTGGCATTACATGTGCATGTATTGCCAAAATGATTTAGAATGTCTATAAATCAGGGATTACCCACGAAGAAGTGTTTTTTTTTTTCAAAGAATATAAGATATTAGTATTTCCGATTAAATTTATACTGAAAAATATTTTTCACAAAGTCTTACTAATTTCTATATTTATATGAAGCGCCGTTTTATTATTCATTCCTTATTTTTTTTATATCACAATTTTTTTTGGTCAAAATCTAAATTTTGATATCCAAAAAAAAAAAAAATAAAATTGTGATATCAAAAATTCATTTTCTTATTTCAAAAATTTCATTTTTTTATTTCAAAAATTTCATTTTTTTATTTCAAAAATTTCATTTTTTGATTTTAAAAAATCCATTACTTGATATTAAAAAAATCAAAGTTGAGATATCAAAAATTCGATAAGATTTTATGATATCAAGAATTACAATGTTTGATATCACAAAATGTAAATTGTGATATCACAAATTCGAATTTGAGATATCAAAAAATCGATTTTGCGATACATTGTATCACAAAATTGTGATATGGAAGACCGGATTTTCTTATATCAGAAAATATGGCGGAATTTTTTTATATCAAAAATCGATTTTTAGATAAAAAATTTTCATTTTTTGATATCCAAAAATGGGGAATAAATAAAACTACATCCCTTATATTTATTACCCTATTGAATGGTACATACAAGGCGCTGTGTGACTCTATCGAGTAATAATCAGAGTTCACTGACCCTTTTAAATATTGAATGCTTCAAAGTGTATAAATTTTGACTTGTTTGCTTGGGACATCTTGACACGCATAAAACAAAAGCAAAATGGGTCATTCATACCCATAGTCAACTGAGCCACAATCTGTTTTATGATAATACTAAGACAGTTTGAAATTTCCGTTTAAGAATGGAAATCCGGAATTAGACAGGGGGGAAGATTGGACCCGGGCCGCTTTATCCCCCCGGGGGATGTTCTGTGCTGAAACTCTACAGGGGGATAAACGTTGCGGATAGAATATCCCCCTTATAGGGGGGATGTTTTATACTGGGCCAGTTCATCTGGGGGGATGATCTGTGCGGGGGGATAATCTATGCTACAACACCGGTTTACAAAAATGTACTGTGTTTGTCAGCCAAAGGAGTTACTGCAAATGGTAATCAACGCGTAATTACTCTTTGAAAGCGGAATTTCTTTTTATTGGTGCATTATTCATGCGATTAAACCAGATCTCTACATGCTCCTGATTGTTTTATGTCGCGTAGCGACAAATTCCACGCGACATAAACATGATAAATAAAATCGGGATCATGTAGAGATCTGGTTTTAATCAGATTGGTGAATGAACATTCGATATCAGTGTACAGTAAACGCATCTATTATAAACCTGAATATTTAGTGAATACTAAAGGGGTGGACATGGTGAAGGAAGGGGCGAGAGGAGGTAGGGTGTAAGGGGGTAAGGACCCCCCTTAAATTTGTCATAATACCAGGACAAATGTAAGAATATAGAATGAGGGAACCACACCAATAAGTCTTAAATGTAGGAATTTCTCTGATTTTATAAAGTTTACTACAGATTTTGTTTTTACTTTGACACTATCAAGAGGAAGACAGCCCCAACGCGTAATTACTCTTTGAAAGCGGAATTTCTCTTTTAAGCGTTGCATTATTATTAAGCTGAAAAAAAAAACATACTGTACGATTCTCATTGATTCGTCTAGATTAAACGCTTCTCATTAATCTGAATAAAGACTTCGCATTTTATACTTTAGGGGTTGGATAGGGTGAAAAGGAGGTGGGAGGAAGGGAGGAGAGGAGGAAAAGAGGGGATGGAGGGAAGGGGAGGGAGAAGTTAAGGACCCCTTGATATTTGTCCTTATACCTAGAAAAATGAAAAAAAAAAAAAGATTTGGGAAGGAATAAAGGACCGAATACCACCCACCCTCCCCTATAACAAGTGCGGATCGGGAGGGGTGGTTTAAGCTAGGACCCCCTGAAATTTGTCATATTACCCGGCAATGTAAGATTTGGGAAGGAATAAAGAATTACCGAACAACCCCCCCCCCCCTTCCCTCTCCTATGCTTCGAATCGAATATCGTTTATCACTTTCATTATTAATCTGACATATAGAAAAGGAACAAAAACATTATAACGTAAGCCTGTTTGATTACAAATGAGGCTGGAGCTCCCTCACTTTTTGGTGTTAGTTTCTTGAATCGCTTCCGAAAACTGATTTTTTTTTTCTTTTTAATTTTGCAAAAAATGTATGTGCGGATCAAGAACGGAGTAACTCGAAACTGTAATCTAACCCTTATCTACTGATAATGAAACAGGTACAGGTAAGGCACGGTCCATTTGATATTCGGGGTTGGGGGGTTGCTCGAAAAAAAAATTTGCTCTGAATTTTAATAAATAAAATGAATTTGCTTATGGTATGACAGAAGAAACAATCTTGCTCTTACAAGTAATCCAAATTTGAAGAATTAATATAAAATTTCGCATCAAATTCAGGAAAATTTTCCGGCTTCGCTCGCTGCAGTTTTCAATTCATATTACAAAAATTGCGTCCTTTATCAGGAGACAATTCCTTGGGAATCGCATGTTCATTCATATGCATCATTGATTAATAATGATGCGCCACTAAAGAGAAATTCCGCCTTAAAAGAGTAATTACGCGTTGGGACTATCTTGCTCGTGGTGTAGTGTCAATTTAAGGTACTACAAATCTGTAGGATCTATAGAATCACACAATTGGCACATCTTCAGGTAAACGATCAAATACCTTATAAGGAAAAGACCAAATGGGGATGGGGGGGGGGGGGGGGGGGCGGGGGTTAAGGACCCCTGAATAATATAAAGTCCTAAGTCTTAATATTTGTATCATCGTCTCTTTGGTTTTTTTTAATTTATCTTTTGCTTGTCAGCTTTTCTGTGAACAATTTTCTTTGAAGCTGGGCTCTCCCCTCCTTTCTGAAATCCTGGATCCACCACTGGTACATGTATATTATAAATGACCTGCGACCCCAGAAACATAATGCATGTGCATACATGATGACGTACGTGCCTGAGTTAGTAAATAGACATTGTCTTGACTATATTGTCTATATTTTTTCATATTTTATCTAAAAAGTGAGGGAGCAGGGGTGAACGCTGGTTCCTGCTCGAGATTTTCAGCTATTACTGATAACGGATCATAACAATTGCTGAAAAATTAACAAAGGTCTATACTTTCGATGCCTTCTAAAATATGCTTCCGTGATAAAAAAAAAAATACCGTTCAAACACGATAGAATAAAAAATAACTATCAATGAATTAAACATTTAATTTACTTGGTATCGTACAGCATTAAATTAAATTTTATACGTAAGTGTGCAATCGTTTACATGTATATGTAAAATAGATTACATCAATGTGAAATATCCAGAGTACGGATTTAGAAGCTATTCCGTATGAACGGGAAAACTCATAATACTTTTAATATTCATCTTACTGCAAAGTCGTGCATTACAGTACTTGAATCTATAAATGCATGCAAAAATTCGTTTCATTGTCTAACAGGAAACAAATCTTATTTTTCCTTCCATCAGATACATCGAATGATATAATGTATTTTACACATCCAATATTCAGGTGTTTATAAAATACAGGAGTAGGATAAACAATTATGTATTTCTTTTTTCCCTTGTTTTCTTTATTACAGTTTTGCTTCCTATATTATTTGCTGGTTTATTAATTCATATTCATTTTTCGTACATCACAGGAAATTCAAACTACAGACATGTGTAGACTGCCTATTTAACATCTAGGGTTTCTCTATCTCTACGTACATAATCCTGAATATTGCATTGCTATAAATGTAGTATATCTATGCGGATATGTAAGATAATGATTCTTTAAATTGTTACAACATTTATAGAATCGTTCTTAGGAAAGCATTTACTGTACGTACAGATCTAGCGTATTGTTAAAACAGTTGTTCGACTAGCCTATCGCGATTCTACTCTTTACAAAGAGATTTTACGCGACTCGAGATGCTCCGTCAAGCGAATATAAGCCCCGCCTACAAGCACTCGGTGTTTACCCCGGCTAATAATTAAATATGCATAAGCGCCGCCTCCGTTCATTAGCCCCGCCCACAAACACTCCGAGTTTTTCGGGGTAAAGTTTGTTCGCGTTTAGCCCGCTTTGCCCCTCACCAGCCCTCCTAAAAGCCCTCCACCTGATGGAGGAATTGGCCTTTACTCGTTAAATTTTTACTCCATCGATGGCGATCTCGTTGTAAAACTCGTGATAGGTACTGTATTTACCTTTTGTTATCTATATACATGTATATTTTTCACCGGTTTTTAAATTAAAATGAAAATAACTTTCATTTTCTTATTACATGTACTTGAATTTTGTATTTGTAGGAGGTCCCCTCCACCTTGGTGATATTGAAGAGATGCCAGACCGTTCTCTCTGTGTGAAGTGTCCATGGCACAGCTGGAGGTTCGACCTTTACACTGGACGGCTGAAGTCACCCAAAGGAAGGGAAGTAACTGCTGTAACATACCCTGTCATCGTGAAAGACGATGGATCTTTACATATTGGTTTTGATCAATTTGATCCTAAGTATTTCAAGACGGAAAGTTGTGAATTTTAATCTGATTAGCGTGTAGACTTGTTTTTCTGTTATGTCGTGTGTGTTAAAGTAGATTTTAAAGTAAATTTAGGTTACTTGCCTTGTGATTTTATTTTATAGTAAGTTTAACTATAAAGTTTACTCTGTGATTTTATGTATTTTGTAATGTTTTATGTATTTTGGTGAATATAGAGTGTAACAGCACTGTTTTATTCTATCTTATTTACGTATTAAGTTTCTCACAAAAAATTGTTAACATTCTTGATATATGTACATGTATATGTATTGGATTTTACTTCATATTTATAAGCTATACCGTAATTCTGTGCATGTTCATTTGTTGAAGGAGTAATCTTTAATTTCAGTTAATATATGAAAAACATATTTTCATAAGAATGAGTAAAGGTTTTTTTTTCATTTCTCATGCCTTGACTTTTTCTTATAATGCTATTTCTAGCTTATCATTGATATGTTTGCAGTTTGTTTTGTTATGTTTAACAGATTACTTTTCTTTGTAAAATTTTAAAATCATTTTCAAATTTAGTTGAAGTTTTCAAAATTTTAAGGACAACTTTGTTAAAAAAAAATGAATAAACAATTTTAAAAGACAAATACCGGTAATGTTGATTTGTCAATTAAAATGATTTTAAAATTTCCTTTGATTGTTTTTAATCTCAGATTTTAATTCTGATCATGGTTATTAACCTTTCATGATCATAATTTGTAATTGTTTTTTTTTTCATTTTAATAATGAATAGCTTTAAATCTTCGTATTTCAGTTCTTGTTTAGTTATGAGTTGAGTTGTTTATTGTTACGATATTTACATTTTTAGTTAAGATGTATCCTTGTTTTACTTTAGATTTGCCGTGATAAAAAATCTAATTTTATATATCAATAACACATGTATATACATTGCATGAAAATATAGGGCATTTGCTGTGATTGTTACTCCCTTGGAAAAGTTTTTGATGTTATGACCTTGACCTTGGACTTTAATCTACTTTTGAAAACTTAACATTGGATATTACTTTTGATCAGTTAAGATATATGGCTTTCAATTTCAAATTTTAATTCCTTGTGACAAGATTGTTTACTAACCAAAAAATTTGACTCTGTGACCTTGACCTACTTTCATAAAACTTTAATATGGGACATCATCATACATTTTGACCGATGAAAAGATTTTCTTGTTTTAAATGTTTATTCTTATGACAATATCTTTCCACTGAAATAATTAACATTTTCTTAGATTTTGACCTTAATGTTTGGCCATACCTCGAAAAATTGACGTAGTCTTTTTAAAAAATATATTTCACATACATGTACTGTTTTTATTTTATACCTTTTATTTCCTATTTGCTAATTCTTATTTTAAAACTTGTGACCTTGACCCCTGAGTTTGATCTACCTTTGAAAACTTTGTGCTATGGCTATCAGTCTAAAACAAACAAACATATGTTTTCGTAAGTTTCTATAATGTAGTATAATATTGTAAACAACTTTCATTTTGATTCTTGTTTGCAAAGACATAGAAATAGGGATGTCTTTAGAAGAGAGGGATATTGGCCATGGGAGAGGGAATGTTGGTCAAGGGGTCCATTATTTTGAAAAAAAATAACAAAGTAAAAACAACAAAAAGTATTTTTTTTTTACTTTTTGTTGAGGATATGGTGGTGGTGAAAACTTTCAAAAAATTAAATTATAAGAAGAGCATGAAGATTTTGATACTCATTTAGGAAAGTGAAAGATAAGATTCTTTTCAAATGACAAAAAATCTAAGGGTGTATGATGTGTTACAAGGTCCTTTTGGACACATATTACAAAAAAAAAACGTTGATGTATACACGTCAAATATGTAGCCTCATACTCCATAAATTTTAACAATTTTGATTCGATCTGCAGGTCATCAGAAAACAAAAGTTTGGTATCCTCGCTGTACAAATGTTGTTTTAGAAGGATGGTCGCATTGTAATGTGATATATAATTATGTATTTCACTTGTTAATACAATTTAGAGGGACCACTTGTTATGCATTGTGTAGCAATAAGGCCATACCAAATTAATTAAATGTTCTTTGGATTTCCCGCACCATATTTTTCAAAATTCAAAAAATAATATTATAAAAATAAAATGCTCGCCCGCACCACGAAATTTCTGGCTCAAGATTTTTTGAGGGTCGGTTCTGACTTCTGCAAATCTTAAAGCTTCTAGAAGACTGAGATTGTGCAAATTTCGAAGAAAATGATACTTCTTGTGTTTGAAAAATTATGTTGGGCGCAAACAAGGAGGGGGGAATGTTCGAAAATCTTTTCCGTAGAGCTATGTACCAGGCTTCCTAGTCACCAGATTCGATGGGGATTCCTTTTTGTGTATGAGAAACATCAGAAATGTATTACTGGGGTAACCTATATCAAGAATGAAATTATTTTACTCGCCCGCACCTTAAAAACTGCAATACTTAAAAATAAAATAAAATAATTATATTTTCGCCCGCTCGCACCCTTTTTTTCACAAGAAAATCCAAAGAACATTTAATTAATTTGGTATGGCCTAATCAATAAATATTGAAACAAATATGTATCTGGTCTTCTGTTTGTTCAAAGGTTACCGAAGTTGCACTTTTTTTAGCTCGCCGGGACGAAAAATTCCGGAGAGCTAATGCCATACCCTCGGCGTCGTTGTCGTCTGTAGACAAAACTTTAACCTGGACTATATCTCTTGAACTATAAGGGGTAGAGCTTTGATATTTCACATGTAGATACCTTGTGATGAGACCTTTCATTTGAGACCATGACCTTTGACCTAGTGACCTTGGACTTTGACCTACTTTTCAAAAACTTTAATCTGGTTTCTGACAAAAACCTGTATAGGCGAGCTATGTAATCTTTGATTACCCTATGTTTAGGAAAAGGAGGCCAAGGTCATAGAAAAGTTGGATTATAAGATACAATGTAGAAGATGCATGTTTCAAAAACAAATATTACACATCAATATGCAACATGCAAACTGAGTGACATGACAAATAAAGGTCATTGATCTCCTTGTGCTAAAGTTTGATCATGATTCTAGCAGTATCCAGAGCATAAGTTGTAAGTTTGGAACTTTTAAGGCACTTCTGCTCTGCAATATTTCAAAATGGGAAGTAGCATCCTGATCATAGCATCTATATTGGTCAAAATGATTGAGTACACCAGCATTCAACAGATTCTCAGTATTTAAGTAGTGCCTTTCTGGAATAGAGTTTTTCGAAAAGTGCCAGATTGCTGGCAATTTCTGGTGGTTTTTGTCAATGTCCAAATATGAGGTATCTATGTAAAATTTTCCCCGATTTTTGACCAGAGGTACAATCTACCTTAACGTATCCAATGTACAAATGCAGATCTTGCTGACGTCTCCTCCATTTAAACAGTGTTAAAATTATCTCTGTAATCTACGGCAGTGTCTCGATAGTTACCGTGGCTTGAGTGATGGTCGATTTGTTGACCGTTGATGATAGAAACCATTTTTATGCTGTATTAGATATTTTTAGGTAAAAAAATGTCGTGATTCTAACTATGTAATACACTTGATATTCATTTGTACAACGGATACCTTAAGGCTCAGACAAGGTCTTGACCACCAAGAACATTATGACCTTGTTGAATGTTATAACACATTTTTGGGTCCTAAGCAAACATTATGTGAAATAGCAAGAACCAAACTTGATATACCAGACAACTCCACAAGACAATATGCCCAAGCTTAAGATACAGTAAAGACATCTATGCTGAAACCAACTATATGGGACACTTCTAAGCCATATTTAATAACAGATGGAATCAAGTCAAATATTTCATAAAATCACAACTTGTACACATACATGTATCAACTGCAAAGTAATGTTGCAGCAATTATGGAGCACTCTGGTAAATACAGACTTAAAAAAAAGTTTAGTTCATTTTCAGAGATTTTATCAGAAAACTTTCTAAGGATATATCGAGTTTGGTTTGTACACAATTGGTACTGGGCCCTTGAAGTTCGTAGGATTCATATTTTTCTGTACATTGTACCATCTCAAGTCACAATGTCAGATAGATGACCAAGTTTCTCCTGCCAAGTTTTTCACAAATTACAAACATCCATGTGAAACATACATGAAGAAAACACAATGATAATATGCAGCAGAGATGCCGTCAAAACCTGGCTCCCTTATATCCAGTTTTAAACAAATAGAAAACCATAGACTTCATATATTTATTAAGCTCTGATTGATGGCTGGAATGCACATTATTGAACATGTATTAGGATAAATATGTCAAAGAAAAAATGATTGTTTTATAATCACAACAAACAAATCTTAACAAGTCTATCTACCATGTACATATACTAGACACTCTGGCATTGGTGTCCAAAAAATCCAAGGCACTCCCCAAAGTCTTTATATAGATATAAACAAACATAGGAGTATCTCAAACAAAACTTCATACTCTCGCTGTGTTTTCCTCTATATAACTTTTCAATATAAATAGAAATGAACACTCATTTTTAACCAACTTGCACTACATACATGTATGTAAGTGAACATTATTCAACAACTATTTGGTTTGACTCCATTAAAACCATTTTTTTCTGTGATTAAAAAGCAATCATAGGGCAAAAAACCCTAAAAACAAGTACAATTGGCTAACATTTTCCAACAATCTCTGTTCCTCTTAATCAAACGTCTGTTTCACGGGGAAAATTTCAAGATCATTCAAATTTCGTTTCTAAACATACAGTTGTGTAAAAGTAAAAATGGACAAAGTTCCACTTTTCTTAAATTCAACAATTATTTATTATACTTGTCCTTTCAAGTTTTCACAAAATTTGATTATTTTTTTGAAAAGTCAAGCCTTGCCCACATTATGCTTTGCAGTAAAATATCACAGTAAATATTTTAAGTGGTGTTGTATACAATAAGTTTATAAAAATCCTGAGACATAATAACAACAGAGTATATATACAACATAGCCGTCCTTGTCCGTGCCATTATGGTTACCAGTATTATACTGTATGGAGGAATGTCACTCTTTTGTTCCAACAAAATACTACTAAAATGAAGAGACAAAATAGACTTCACAATTGGAATGTAATTTTCTGATCTAAGAAATAAAAATTTGGTAATTTCAAGTGACAACATCTACAGTATAGAAGTATGCAATTATAAAGGTGCTGGGAGGTGCCACATTAGAATAATATTTGTCTATTAAATATAAGAAGAGCTTTTATGGAATTTAATTAAATGTAAGCAGTTTCTATAATGGGAAATAAGCCCAACTTTGCAGTGTTTGAATAGATCTTTTCTCATCTTACCATGCAAACTTCATGCAGCCAAATTGACTACTTGCGAAAAAGCAAATATTAATGAAATTAAACTGTGCTCTGGATGATGTACTAACTAAAAACAAAATCTGATATATTTATTATTTTTTGTGAAATACTAAAAGTAGGAAAAGAAAGGAATTCTAATCAGCATAAACTTCTTCTAAAATCATTTATACTGATACATCAAAATGGAACACATCAAATGTCAAATTGAACAATGACAAAAATTGAAAAGTTGAATGCCTTTTCATGCCTCCCACCATTTTCTAAATTCGTTTTCCAAAATTTGCTTTTAATCATCTACTTTCCGAGTTTGTCAAAGTCTTGAAGGTGTCAGCTGACAGATATTACCAATTGAATGACTAGACCAATGATATGGGATAATGCAAAAATCATAATTTTGGAGATTTCCTTATCTTTTATGGAGTAGTATTCCCGATAGGTGAGAATACAAAGAGATAAACACAGTACTAAACCAAAGGCCAAATAAAACACCGCTAAAGACGGTATGGCCGGATTGCAAAGTAAGTTTTTGTCACCAACTGGGTCAAAGTCACTAAGTCAAATATTACAGCATACATTGAGAGGTCTTATCAGAGGCAACCTAAATGTATAATATAAGGTTTCTACTGCATACAGTTCCATAGATTTTGCTTAAACCAGGAACTTTAACCAAAATCTTTAACTAGGTCAAAGTCCAAGGTCAAGGTCACTAGGTCCAATGTTATGGCATAAATTGAACGGTATCATCATGGGCAACCTAAATGTATAATATAAGGTTTCTACTGCATACAGTTCCATAGATTTTGCTTAAAACAGAAACTTTAACCAAAATCTTTAACTAGGTCAAAGTCCAAGGTCAAGGTCACTAGGTCAAATGTTACGCCATAAATTGAAAGGTCTTGTCATTGGCAACCTAAATGTATAATATAAGGTTTCTACTGCATACAGTTCCTTAGATTTTGCTTAAACCAGGAACTTCAACCAAAATCTTTAACTAGGTCAAAGTCCAAGGTCAAGGTCACTAGGTCAAATGTTACAGCATAAATTGAAAGGTCTTGTCATGGGCAACCTACATGTATAATATAAAGTTTCTTCTGCATACAGTTCCATAGATTTTGCTTAAACCAGGAACTTTAACCAAAATCTTTAACTAGGTCAAAGTCCAAGGTCAAGGTCACTAGGTCAAATGTTACGGCATAAATTGAAAGGTCTTGTCATGGGCAACCTTCATGTATAATATAAAGTTTCTACTGCATATAGTTCCTTAGATTTTGCCTCAACCAGAAACTTTAACCAAAATGTTGACGGCAGACGGACAGACGGACAGACAGACAGACGGACATCGTCAATCTATAGACCGGAATTGCTTTGCAATCCGGCCAACAAAAGGATATATAGGTTTATGTACTCTTGTAATTTCTAGAAAACCTTACCTAAATTGTTTTGGGCTGAGAATATCAATAAATAAAATTATAACAAAATATTAGGAGGCATTTTACTTCTTATTTACATCATTTTCACAATGATGTTATCGTTCATCCAGAGCACAGGATTTTTGACAAAAACAGCATCAAAGAACAAAATATGTAACTGGTTAATCAAAACAAATACAACTAAACTAGCATCTACTTATACAGTTTGTATATTGTAAGGAACAATCTGAAGACCATCACCATTAATCTGTGTAAATAAATCACTCAGTATGAATAAACATAATCACTACATAAACTACAACCAAAATATAAAGAATGTACATTGAGCATAGATATAACTATTCCTTGTATATTGTACATATGGAAATGTCTGTTTAAACATTAAACAAGGAGAAAATAATGACAAGATAAAAAAAATGATAAAAGAATTTTTTAAGAAACTAAAAATGGCACATGCAGTTCTTCTATTTGTGTTTCAAATGAATAGCACTAGATAGAAAGTCTAGTACTGTACATGATATTTCATTCTTTTTTCATGCTCATTTTATTCTTGGTAAAAAGAAATTATAACTACCATTATTTCCACTTTAACTCTGTGTGATGATCAATACATGAAAGTTTTAAAAAGAGACTAGTTGTTTATGGCAATATTTAATGGCATCTATACGCATTTTGGCACACTGCTTCATCTTTAAGACAGAAGATGTCAAAAAATTGTCATTAAAACCATTATCATTGTTATTCATTAGGCGAAAATTAAGTTTAGAGTTTTCACAAAATTGTTTGAATCAAAGCAATTTAATTATCATGTATTTTGTAAACAAGTAAAGAACAACATTTTTTGCCTGACTAATAGACAAAAACACATCTACAGTAAAAATGATCTTAAAAAGATCGGCCTCAATTTCTCCTCACATGATACGCACATAAATAAAATCATTGTAATAGACTGTGCGACAAAACTCAATTTTTACCAAAATCACATGATTTTTATTGTCTAAGACTTAGTCTCCATCAAATCATATAGGCCCTAGCAATTTTTACTTCAAATTTAACAAAAACTAGTATAAAAACAGAGGTAAAACTAGTTCCTATCAAAATAAGTTCATATTTTGTCTTAATGAAGCATTGATTTTTGTTGATTTAGTGACGTCTCTTTGAAACCATAAAATTTAAACAGAATTTGTGAAATTAAATAAACTTTTCATAGTCATACATTATGCTGAAACATGAGTAGCACATAACCCTACAAGTTAACAACAAGTAGGAATTCTCACAAAAATAAATTCCTTTACCTTATAGCAATATGGCTGGTGTAGAGGTCTAATTGACTCTTACATAAACCCACAGTAATTCTCGTATACTTCTAAGTAAACTTAATCTCAGGAAAAAAGAGGATAAAATATCATGACAAATGCATGCTCAATAAAAATATGTAACACATTCTAAGGAAATAAATATTTCACCGTGTGATAACCATATATAATAATAATATAGAAATGTCATGGAAAATCATGACTTTTAACAATATCAGGAACTGCACTTGAGACTAAAAATTGTCGTAAAACAGCAATGAAAGAAAAAACCTAAGAATAAAAATAAAAACATACTTTTAACAAGATATGTTGGTAAAATGCATGCAGTCTCAAATTTTTTAACATCTGATTGTCATATACTTCCAATGTATACTATATAAATATACCATGAGCACTAGAATTTCTCACTTTACAAGTATCTATGGTCAAATGGAGCACTTAAAATCCAGCTCCTTGATCAGTCTGTTTCCATACTAGGCTCTAGGAAAAACTGGCTGTCATTCTCTGAGCAACTGCTGTGTTGTAGTCATAGGGAACTGAAAAATACACAAAAAAGTGCAAATTTTCAAAAAACTCTATAAATTCTGATGGAAGATAAAACTTCTTTAATGCCTATATAAATTGTGATAATTATAGTACATTTTGTGTACTATATAATTTGGCTAATTCTGGCTAAGTTGTAGTCTCTCTTGCTGCAAAGTTAGAACTTCTATTTTATATTTTCTACACAATTCCTTGCAAATATTTTTTCTTCAAGAGTTCAGCAAGTTTGGCTAAACACTGTTTGAATTCAAATTTGACATCACTATCTTACAAATGCCTCAAAACTCGGTGTAGTTCAGAGACATTTTCAACTGAAATATATACAAGATTGTCTAGGCTAGATTGGAATTCACTAACTGTCTGATGTCAAAATTACCAGAACATTTATCACAAACACTCCCAGGAACTGCACTCTGAACAAAAGTACAAATGAAAACAGAACTGTTTGAGAACAGATCTGTCACCTGTCACTTGTTTGTGTTTGAATATGTGACCATGACCTTGCAGGTGACCTTGACCCTCATTGAGTGTTGAGTCTGATAATGCTTGACCATCCCTGCAAGTTTGTTGGAAGCATAATGATTGAATATCGATCAAGAAATAGCCATTCATGTGGAAGTGTGACTAACTAATAGAAGTGATCCCTACATGTTGCTCTTAATTGCACTGTGGACATAAAAATTTATGACCCAGGCAAGAAAATACAACCAATTGCAAAAGCACTGTGACTTTGACCTATGACCTTTGATAAAAGTCATTACACACCCTAATACGGTAAACGTTGAAATTTTTGCATAGGGGTAATGTTCGGATTGCATTATTATTGCGAAAATAACCCCTGTTAGCAAATTACAAACAGTATAAAAGAATTAAAGGAATACTCCAGATTTCGCCAAAATTGCCTCCATGCGTACTGTTGCAATGGTCATTTCACAAAAATCCCCCCCATCCCCCCCCCTGAAAATACCGCATTTACAGTAGGTCCTTGGCAACAATTCAGTGAGATATCATTCAAAAATATGCATAAGGTGAAGAGTTAAGTTTCAGACAATGGCCCATGAAGTACATTGTGACCATGACATTGCTCTATAAATGCATTCATGCAATATAATATTTTGTACATCATCCCTTTATACTTCGATTAAAAATCTATTCTAAACATTTTGAAGGGTCATTTGATTTTGACGTCCGCCAAGAAGTGTAATGTAGAACATAAATTTGGTGATCCCTCAATAATTCGCTTGAGCCTTTGACTGAGGTAAGCTAAATATGAATGAACATGAATCTATAAAATTAATGCATCATCATCTATAAATGATGATGAATATACAAACAAAACTACAAAGCAAGATAAAAGAGTTGATCTTTTCTAGAGCAGCATAGCTTAAGTATGTATATGCAAAGTGCAATGTTAATGATTGTGGAGAAAAGACTTAAGACGTAACTACAAAGCGCTTACTCTGGGCAGGCGGAGGTGGAATCTTTCCTGGGGCCACTACGTATGAGGGTGGCGCACTGGTGACAACTGGCATGGTAGAAGCAAATGTAAGCTCTGACAATGGTATAGCACCGTTAGGTACTGATTGATAAGCAGGTCCGATTGGTCGTCCGTGATAAGGGTTAGGGGGGAGAACTGGTGCAGTGTTCATCTCAGGACCTGCAGGCAGTGATAATGAAAGCATCTACAGTCAGATCTGAGAGAGTTAAGCTTGAATGTATCAATGTATAATAGCACACTCTAGCTGCATTATTTATATGGAGCTGCACAGCTTGCCTTGTTGTAGTGATATGATTTAAATAAACAGAGGATATTAATTGTTTAATGGGGTTCTTTTGTTATCATCTAATATGAAATTAATTGGGAATTGATGTATCTTTAATGAATCAACTCATAAAATATGTTAGTACTTCTACATAGAAAACTAAATGAAATACAGAGGATCTTTACTAGGGAAATATCAATTACATGTTGAAGATATTTGCAAAACTTATTATAGCTATATAAAGATATGAGATATAAATGTACCATCCAACAAGTCTTGTCCTATATGTATTGATAAATATCTGTACAGATAAGTTCAAACATAACACATGTTTTTTTTCTAATTTTTATATTCCTGACATATACAATGTGAAAGATACGCTAGTCTGTAATCCATGTCAAAGATAAAAGGATAAACTGTATAGAATGATAGACATACCACTGCATGTTGTGACATGTCTAATGAAAGGTATACTAGTACAAAAATGTATAATAGTTGAAGATTAAAACAGGAAGGGTGAAACATATTGATATATCATAGAGAAAGATTTCCCTCTCAAAAAGCTTAGGTCAGAATCAATGAAGTCGTACAGATAAATTTTACTGGTGATAAAATAAAGTTACAAGATTATCAATGTACACATCATAACCGAGTTTTTTGGACCACAATGCTGATTCAGCATTGAAAGTTATCTGATAGAGTTTATTTATGGCTTAAGCAGGTGCACAAGTACTGTCATGTTATCTTGTACATACAGCTAAATAACCGGCAAACTTGTATTATTAGGCAACTGAGATATGGCTCTACCTTATGTTTGAAGATAAAGATTTAGTGTTATCTTTATCTGTCTAACATTTAAATATAACGGTCAACATTTAACAAACTTTAAGGAGTACACTTTTTTTTTAATGATCAATACCAAATTACATTGGGTAAACTAAAATCAAATCTTGCTTCCTTAAGAATGATAAAAAATAGTCATTTCACCTGTTTTTAAACATACATGTTAAAAGCTGACTTGATCTAGTTTAAACCCACAGATTGGGTGATAAGAGGGTTATGTAGGGACATGTAGACTAAGGTTACAACCAGCAGACCTAACAATTCCTTTAATACAATGAGCATATGGATTTAATTATAGCATTCAGGTTTTCTATATTACATGAAGTACAATATTTATCAAAGGTACATCTATAAACGATATCAACATATCAGAACATTAGACTAATCTAAGTCATTAGCTTAGCAGAAAGGAGGAAAATATGATATGCTGTGTACATAGAAATTTATGTTGTATATTACAGGGTTTCAAATTCCTAGTCCTCTGATGACCTAGATTTAATTCTGTCCTCCATGACGACCTAGATGTAATTCAGGCTAGGTTCCCAATTCCTCATTACTGTCTGGTCATCACAGACGACCAAGATTCTATTTAGGGCCACCTAGAATTTGAATGTCATCAAGGTTGTGCAAATATTCCTTGAGATGGCAAACTTTGAATATTGCTCAGGTGTGAATTTTGATCTAGATTCAATTCAGGCAACCCATTAATTGAAAACTTTTCAGCAAGGTAACTTAGCGATTAAGGATAAGATGGTGCCCATGCGCCATAATCCAATAAAATTGAAAGATGGCCTATTGAAGTCTTTGTACATTCTTACAAATGGCCCATTAAAAATGCAGAAAATCATGAAAAATTGTCATTCACAAACATTTCTTCCCAATCATTTGTCTGTTTGAACACAGACTTATTTATTATGTGTATTAAAACCTTAAAAAAATTTTAACACCCAACAGCTGATTCTATGTATACAATATATCATTCCTGAAAATAAGCAATTCTGTCAGTTTTCCATTCATGGCCTGCTCAGTAACAAGCCATACACACTTCATATTATATCCAGGAAGCAGCGAATGAACACTTACCATCTATAGGTATACCAAGCTGTGACATCACAAATTCTGCCGAGTAGTTTTTGGCATCATCCACTGATCTGCATAGTTTGTTTGGTTGGAATGGTGTGTTGTATGCTGGAATCGTTACCTGTAAAGATGATGAAAGAAATATAACTAAATGATGCTAATTACCAATTTATCAAATTTCAAAATTGTTAAACTTATCTATAAGAAATATGCTCAGGTGTATTTAATACGGTTAGTAATGTTTAAGCTCATTAAAAAGTTTCAAGTTTTTCTTTCCAAAATTTTATAATCGTTCATACAAGAGGTTTTGTAAACAAATTTAAAGTTTATTGTTAGTTTATTGAAAGTAAAATTAAGAATGATATCGAAAAGTGTGAACATAAATTTACTTTATTACCTTCATCATTTCAAAATTACCATTTAGTATTAATAATTACACAAGAGGATTAAGATAATCATAAAAGAGCGGAAAACCTTTCGAAGTTAATGCATGTACTACGCCCAGTTTCTATATTTGACAAAGCTGGTATAATAGATTCTATAAATGCAGAGTGGAAGGAAGTTTGTATTGATGAATTTGAAATTATATACACATGAAGTTATAAAATGTCCTTAAATGTCATAAGTAGTATGACCCTATAATGCTTTTAAAAAAGAAAACCTAACTTTATCTAAAATCATAGCTTTGCATTAGATCTGTGAATATTAGAGTAGCAAGTCCTAGAATGGATCAAGCATAATCAAACAAATTCCAAGCAAATGTGCATACAATTCCATTCATTTTAGTTCACTGCAATATGGATTGGATGGGACTGAAGGATCACATATTATAGATTTCCCTCAGAATGATTGTCATCTCAATAGGCCAATAAGTTACCCTGCATCAGGCGACATGTTCTACTTTTACTATAGAGACTAAGGACTTTCTCTAAAACAAGAAACTTTGTTTATAAATCTGGATTCCACTATTGCATCAATTCTGATGTTTTTCAGGAAAGTTGGAGATTTCAAAGGTTCAGTGTAAATACTGGACCTTACATATTGTATAATTAATCTGATTGTTTTGCTGGTGTATAGAATAAAGCAAAAAAACTTTTACTTGACATTAAATGTTTACTTTATATGATAAAATTTAAAAATAACTGATACATTAAGATATGAATAAATGGTCCAAATTAAGGCTGACCACATTACATAAGAAACAGGATTCATAACCCCTACAAAATAGGATACATAACCCCTACTGAATAATTGGTCCAAAGACTGACCACATTACACAAGATGCAAACAGGATTCATAACCCCTACTGAATAATTGGTCCAAAGGCTGACCAAATTACACAAGATGCAAACAGGATTATAACCCCTACTAAATAGGATACATAACCCCTACTGAATAATTGGTCCAAAGACTGTACAAATTACACAAGATGCAAACAGGATTCATAACCTCTACTGAATAATTGGTCCAAAGGCTGACCACATTACACAGGATGCAAACAGGAATCATAACCCCTACTAAATAGTATATCCTTAATTTATTCTTTGAATTTGTCTCTTGTAAAGTTTATATACTATACATTTATAAAGTCTCATAAGGAGTAAAACAAATTCTAAAAGCACTAAAGACAGCAAACACACAACTATCCTAGATGATTTTCATAATCTGAGGTTCACTTTTGATCACAAACCTGTATAATCAGAAACAAGGTAGGACAGAATCTAAGGAATGGAAGTGAAAGGTAATGGATGATATACAAGATTAGAAGTAAAATGACATTAAATCAAAGGTAAAGAATCCAAGACATAAGCAATGTATAAATATGATTCAGATAGACTAGTATATGTCTCTAGCAATCTATGGAATAGAGTACATTATAGAATGTACACTGCCTGCACCTTGTACAAAAAGAGTTGCATGTCACCACTCATTGTTGAATGAAGTTGATATACAGGGCTACCCCAGCCATTTTTAGTGCAAACATCTTCTAAGATCTGTAAAATGTTAGTATCATGTAATGTTATAGAATTAAAATAACTGCAAACATAACTGTATTAGTCTATTAATACGAAATAAACAAAAGATTTACCATGAATACTGAAATAAATGAAAATACATGCTCTAAAACATGTCAAATAAAATTTAAAATCAAAAGCAATATGCATATATGACAGAATGCAAATGAGTAGAATATATACAAATATATACATACAGAAAGTAATTTTATATTAAAAACACACAAAGATCACTTAAATTATGCAGTGTTCACAAAAAGGTAACAACTCATTGGCAAAGTAATGGGAAATCTAATATGCAAAACAATCAAAATTTAAGTGATTTATAATTATTAGTAACACGGGACGAACAGAAAACTCCATCATCATATTATGTACGAAAACAAAAAGAACCAAAACAATTAAATGCTTCATCTGGGTTCTAGATTTCATATAATATACTATTTAGCATTTCATTCTCAATAATATGAGTGTTTGACACGAGATGATAATAATAATAATCGTCTCAGTCTGTCTAAATGTTTAGGATCTGTGAGTTGAAAAATTCTCTATGCCTTGAAGTGTTTTCCTCAAACCTGTATTTTTCCTAATAGAAAGCTACTATTATCAGTATTATGTTGAAAAAACTCTTGTCAATAAAACATTAAAACAATGTCATGATTTCAATCTGCTAAACAAACAAAAAGCAATACTCTGAAGATAATTTTTTATGAACAATGCATTTTGATCACTACTAGGGAAGACACTATACAACCAAACAGACATGCAAAAGAAATAACTATGTAGGTGAGTACAACTGAACCTTACTTATGACATTTCATGCCATACTAAAATGTGAATAGACCTATTTGGTAATTTCGAAGACCAGAGTTACTTCCCACTCGGGACGCTATCTGACATAGACTAATTGTAACGTCATCAAGTTCTATGGAAATAGTCCCTAAACTCTGGGAAGCGATGGTACATAAAAGTTGTTACCATACCATTTTCATGATGTCATAAAGGTTTTACGTAAGATACCGTTCCAAATGGGAAATAACTCTGTATTCCAGTAAGACTCAATAATATGATCGCTTCATGTTTTCGTTTATTTCTAATCATGTTTTTTGGTCAAGGAAAGCCAGTTTGTGATGAGTTATCAGCCACAGAAAACTTCAAGATACATTCTGCTGTCTTCACAAAAACTTACTAGCCATAGGCTACTAGAAATTTTGTCAAGCTAGTAGAATTTGGCTACTAAAATAAGCAAATCTCTGGTAGAAATTGTACTTTGGCAAGTGGTTGAAAAAAGTTTTTGTGAAGACTGATTCTAGGAGGTTAGTTATTTACTAAACTCATTAGCATCCTTTTCAAGTTACTCTTTAAATGAAAAAGGTTCAATTGTACTTGACACAGAGAATAGTAGAATACATATATAATACCTGTGCTGGAGATTTGACAGTCTGAGGTTTGAGAGTGACAGGATTTGTCGGTGTCAGTTCCATGCCAGGAAGAAGATCATACAAGTTCTCCTAGAGACCAGTAAAGAGATTGCTATAAAAGTCTGTGATAATTCCTAATTAAAACTCACAACTAACATGCCTATGTGGTGCAAAGCAACTTTTATGAACAATTTCTGTTAAACTTCTATATGCCTTCTTTCAAACTTTGCAGTAGACCTTGCTTAAAGAACAGTGTACAATACGCAAGATGGCAACTATATATAGCGTATCCGTTTGGATTTACATTTAGTCACCTACCTAAACCATTGCAGGGAGTTTGTTTAGCACTCGCCCAGTCGCATTTGCGACTAAATTTTGCTCTGGGCGACTTTGAAATCCCAGAGTGCTCACCCAATTGGTGACTGATCATTCATATTGTTTTGTTCTTTTCTTTTTCATTCACTTTGTTTACCTTTCAAAGTATTTCACCACTTTGATTAAAGAAATGAAGTACTTTGAAATTTCATTATCTTTGGGCAGATTTTACACCTTATCCATGTTTTCGTTACAGGTCCTTTGATATTAAGATTAACATCAAAGGTCTGAAGGTCCTGAAAGATACTCCACATAGAATTTGCTGTAACATCTTATTTCACTGCAAGTGTTGATGTTGTAATATTTGGATACACTATATATGCACGTGTAAAGTATTCATACTTATGTTAGGTACTACAATATTAATGTGTTATACTAATAATAACATTGATGAAAAAATCTGGGACAATGAAAGAATTCTGGGACAAAAATTGAAAAATTCAGAGACACATTCCGAGACATTTTTTTCTGACTTATTAATAAAATGTTGTCATGTTGTCATGTACCTAATCTAGTCTCGTAATCCCCGTGTTTCATGAAGTATAAGCATTAAATTTTGCATGCAATAAAGACTCATTGTTTTTTTCCGGGTAGGTCCGTTTAGTTGGTCTAAATTCGATACATCTCCCAAAGAGCGGAATTTCATTGCATGAAAAGTCGAAAGATGTAGGTTAGCATTATTATATCACTTCCCAGTTTTATAGATTACGTTTCTCAGCGGTTGTCGGCGCTCATCCTGAACGTCATTATGATCTCAATCGATTCGGAAATCTTTTAAAATAGTGTTTGCAAAATTACCATTTCACGTATAGAAAAAGAGACTGACAGAGAAAAGTATACAAACTCATTTTATCAGAAGTATATGCCCATGCGAACAGACCGGCCTTTTAATTTCTCAGCAGCACGTGCCCGAGCTGTCAACGGGTACAATTGTTTTACAGTTTCGTTAAAAAATATTTACAATGTGTGAATAAAGTCTAGACATTCATTTTTATTTTTCCACGGACTAGTTCGGACCAAATCTCGTCACGTGCACACAGTCTAAATTTCTGTAGACCGTCAACAATTCCGCCATTGCCGTATAAATGAATTCGCATGTAAAAGGAGTCATGAAACGCCAATTTCCTGCAACAAAAAAAAACTTTTTTGGGCTTGATCAACCCGACAAATCTCTGTAGACCCTAATGTATACCTGCTGATTAGCCGTTATCGTAAAGTTATGCGTAACGTCAAGCTTTCAATACTGGACCCAGGTGTGATTACTGAAATATTTAAGTTTTTAAAGAATTTTTTTTCCCTTCAGATTGATAAACAGATACATATCTTCAGCGATTGACTGTTACCCGGGACATGAGGCGCGGCGGGTATTTTTATCAGAAAAAAGTCTAGTCAGCGAAAAAATCAAAATGGCTTTGCACTTTATGCGATTTGATGTGTGAGTGTGGATCCAGAAAGGGGGGGGGGGAGGGTTCCAGACCACCCCTGGATTAATTTTTTTATGAATTAACATACATGTATCTCATTTTTGTTCTTAAAAAAAAAACTCGGACTTTAGGACCACCCCTGAAGAAAATTTTGGCTCCGCCCATGAACTTTATATGCCTTATTATCATTTTGTCTGGATACGCGTCCTTGATAAATCGATTTTTTGTTTTTTTGCAGACCTGTTTAGAACCGTTTGAAATACCAGAACAAGGCGCTAGCATTGTTTGGCATTATATTGGATGTCTTTGTTTATCTGAAATCTAATCGTAAATGACTATTATTTTTTCCGATCACATGACTTCATAGGAAATGTACTATACAAGAAGCCATATTTATAGTTTTAAGAGCTACGGAAAGGAGTTGTATTTTTTTATTGAAATGTTGACTCTTTACTTGAGACTATATTTGGTTAGTGCATTTGTTTGAAAAAAAAGAACACTTGTAAAATAATTGGAAAAAAGAAACTAATTAATGAACACATGAACATTTTATAAAATAATCAACTACTTGTATCTAAATTAGTGGCACATGTCGTTATATTCGTCTTCTCGCTCTCGCTGGACAGTAAAAATCGTTTGCCTATATGTATATCACAGAGAGAGAGAGAGAGAGAGAAAACAAAATTCATTTTATTTTTCGATAAAGGCCGGTTTGTTTTGACGGTGAAAATGCATAATTCCGATGTTGATTGAAGTTATTCGTTGGGGGCCAAAAATCTTTTCTCATAATAAATTTCAAACTGAAGTTTTTCTCTGATCTACTTTCTACCTTGTAAACAATAACGTATTGATAAACATATAATTTTCCTAAATTGAAAAAAAAACATATCTTTTACAAAATAGCGATAATACTCATCAAATTCAAATAGCTATGAAATATCCATACTTCTGAGCTATGAAATATCCATACTTCTGAAGTCCATGAGATAATGATTGACAGCTGACCTGAATCGGTAAAAGGCGGGGCTTATAGAGGGGCCTAAGAAAAAAACTTAGTTGTTGAGTCAGATGTTGTTTTAGTATCTGATGAGAACATAGCAGTACTGTGTCGGCATTACAATATAATACGTATTGAAAAATTCAGAATTGTTGCGTATCAATGAATTTTTACCTTGCAAGCTAATCACAGAACGCATGAATGTCAAACGATGGGCGGAGCATGTTCGATCGATAGAGCGCAGATGTAAAGTAGTCCCAAGTCGATAACAATTCAAAAAATATCAAATTTCATCTTGAAAATCTCAACTCATCTTATTTTAATTCTATCAAAACAATCGATTCTGATATAAAATTTCCACACGCAACTTTTAATGTCGAGAGACTGCTGACACAATCTGGAACTATTTCTCGCACGCACCGGAAGACGGTACCTCGAGACGACATGAGAATCGCGAATACAGTAAGATACTCCTTCAAAAGGAGTATCTTAACAATGTACCTTTTTGATGAAATACGCCACATCCTATGATATGTTTTAATTTGAAAAACTGCTTAGAATTGCTATGAATAGTGATAGAGTCATGATGTTATGTTCCAGCCCTACTCAAGCAGAGAAAAAATCCAGAAAATCCATCATTTTTTCAAGCGAGCAATAAATCCTGTAGAAGAAGGTACACCACACCTTATGCTAGACTTGATCTGTTACTCATCATTTTGAACCTTCATTAACATTAAGTTTCATCCATATATTTGTAAAGATAGCAAAGATACATTTGTAAAGATGACATAGAACATGTTAAGAATACCTACACAGCCAATTGTGCCTCATGTGAAATTTACATGAACTTAACGTAAAAGTTCACATGAAATTTATGTGAAATGAGCACGAACATGAAATTTACATAAGATTTTTCACATGAAATTCATGTAAAGTTTCTGTCATGAATTGCATGTAAAGTCAATTTTGCATAAAGGTCACAAAGAAAAATGTATGTAAAATTCATTTAAAGTAAATTTATGTGAAATTCATGTGAATTTTTTTTTTCACGTAAATTTGATCTAACATTTATATGAATTTGACATGAACTTTCATGTGAAATTTACATGATGCTCTTTTCATATGAATTTCATGTGAGGCAAAATTGGCTGTGTAAGCTTTTAAGACAGACAGTCTGATGGACTTACAGACATTGTTGAAAGACACAGTGCAAGTCTAGCCCTCTTAATAGGTGACTTGTAATCTTTTCATAATATGTATCAATAAGACAGAAACGTACCTCATGTGGGTACCTTCTAAATCCATCTCTCCCAGAGAATCCAGGCACTCTCTGATTACCAGCTCCCCGTGAGCCCGCTGCTCCCCTACCTCTGCCCCTTAATGCTCCTCGTATTCCTACAGCAGTCCTGCCAAAATTTGCTCTGCTATATGTCAAGATTCAATTCAAATTTTCAAGAAATATAATAAAATACAGCCTAAATTATTGATCTATTTTTGGTTGAATCGATCATGCACATGTAAAATCTTTTCAAAACCAATTAATGGACGATCTTCAGGTTAACGCAGCAGACTTGAATTTTAGGCACTCATACACCTGGCATTACAACATTTGATATTATTTCTTACTGTGATGACGAAACAGATCTATGGCATCAAAATGCAAAATGGTGTCAAAATTTATGATGTCGGGTCTCAGAGTGTCTAAAATGAAAGTCTAGCTGTAATATGAAATTGGTCCATTGGTTCATATTCCCTGAATTTCAACATGCTATACAATACAGTATCTTTTGGGGCATTATAGAACAGCTATAAATAAGACAGTTAAGTACATTTAGTTTCACTCAATGGGTTCAAACTGATGATACTTAACTTCTATTACACCACCTTGACCTTCTGACCTAAAATTTTCCAAGTGTCACCTTTCCATATTCTATCATATCAAATCTAATCTATATGAGAAACATGAAAGCTTGGACTTAAAAACTGTTTGAGTTTTATAGGGCTTCAACCAAAGTGTTGGTGGACACAAGTAGATGTTGTGACGGACAGACAAGCAGATTCCTACAGGATGTCTACACTATTACTTACCTCCCAGACACTGCTGACGGATAGACCTGTCCATACAAGGCTGGATCTCCATACATGTTGTACCCATTGTAAACCTGGGAATAAAATAACTATGTATTACATGTAATATGATAAAGGGTAAATATATTACCTATATTTCTGTCTCCTAAACCCCCTAAAATTTTCAATCAATGATACGCTTTTTGGATAAAAGACACTCTGGCTGATAATTTTACATGTGTCTTTTAGGGGCCAAAAAAAGGCATAATATTTAATCCTAAAATTTACTACTTCAGACAGTAATTGAATATTGATAAGCTCAAAATGCATCGAAGATGCAAAATGCCGAGTTGCAAAACTGGAATGTAAGTATGAATATGCAGACTAACATGAAATGTGTATGGTTTGTAACAACATTTTGTGGTCCTAAATGAAAATTTCTGGATCAAATAATGGTCTTCTCTTTATTCTATATCAGCGTGTAATATATTTTCAAGGATACAGATTTTCAATCTCATCATACAGAATACTTTATGTATTTGTATGTACAATATGATTTAACAAAGCATACTCTAAAGATACAGAATAAGGTACAATTCATATCTTAAATCACAGGAAACATTTCTGGCAAGTTTCATGATTATAGGTGCAATACAGGCTCAAATATGGTTGGGAAAACATTTTCAATCATCTGAGTCCTGTGACCTTGATCTTTGACCTTTTGACCCAAAAATTAATGGCAAGTTTCATGATTATAGGTGCAATACAGGCTCAAAAATGGTCTGGAAACCATTTTCAATTACCTAAGTCCTGTGACCTTGATCTTTGACCCTTTGACCCCTAAATCAAAAGTGGTCATTTTCTATTCACTGGAAACATTTCTGGCAAGTTACATGATTATAGGTGCAATACAGGCTCAAATTCAGTCGGGAAACCATTTTTAATCATCTTAGTCCTGTGACCTTGACCTTTGACCTTTTAACCCCAAAATTGATAGTGGTCATCCTTGATCCATGGGAAACATTTCTGGCAAGCTTCATGATTATAATTGCAATACAGGCTGAAATATGGTCCAGAAACCACTTTCAATCATCGGAGTCCTGTGACCTTGACCTTTGACCTTTTGACCCCAAAATCAATAGGGGTCATTCTTGATTCATGGGAATCATTATTGGCAAGTTTCATGACTTTAGGTGCAATACAGGCTAAAATATGGCCAGGAAACCATTTTCAATCATCAGAGTCCTGTGACCTTGACCCTTGACCTTTTGACCCCAAAATCAAAAGTGGTCATTTTCTATTCACAGGAAACATTTCTGGCAAGTTACATGATTATAGGTGCAATACAGGCTGAAATATGGTCCGAAAACCAATTTCAATCAACAGAGTCCTGTGACCTTGACCTTTGACCTTTTGACCCCAAAATCAATAGGCCTCATCCTTGATTCAAGTGAAACATTTCTGGCAAGTTTCATGATTATAGGTGCAATACAGGCTGAAATATGGTCCGGAAACCATTTTCAATCATCTGAGTCCTGTGACCTTGACCTTTGACCTTTTGACCCCAAAATCAATAGGCCTCATCCTTGATTCAAGGGAAACATTTCTCGCAAGTTTCATGATTATAGGTGCAATACAGGCTGAAATATGGTCCGGAAACCATTTTCAATCATCCGAGTCCTGTGACCTTGACCTTTGACCTTTTGATCCCAAAATCAATAGGGCTCATCCTTGACTAATGGTGAGTAAGCGTATGAAGTTTCATTGTTATAGCCTCTTTCGTAGTTGACTTATAGTCCGGAAACCAATTGTTGACGCCCTCCCGCCCGCCCAGACACCCGCCCAACCGCCCGCCCAGACGCCTGCCCGCCCGCCCGTCTCACATCAAATTAAGAGCCGAGTTTTGCAACTCGGCTAAAAATGTAGGAGGACTAACAACTGTTACTTATATTGTATCGTAACATGAGAATCTGTACCCAACTTCTTAAATTAGAATTTTTGAAAGAAGCAAATTTGAAAAAAAAATTAATTATCCAATATATCAACTAAAATTATGTTCTTTTTATGTATCATAGTCTCACAGAAGGCATAAATTACATTTATCTGGATTTTCGAAACAATCATGCAAAAGCTTTATTTAGATGTCCAATGCTTATTACATGCAGCAAACAGTAATCAATGAATCAAAACAGACATGCATTTAAGTTTAAGGAGCAACACGACAACTAGGAAACAAGTTTGGTTTATTTTCTTTTTTTTTGTATTTTGCTGAAAAAAAAATCAAGCTAAAGAAATGCTTGATTATGGTTGTTTTTAGCCTTCTATAATGGAATCATTGCTCTTTTAACTGTTAAACATGTTTAAACAAACTAAAGCATGTAAAAAGCTCCATTAATCTGAAATATATTCCATCTGGAGTCTGTGTATTTTCTCTCAAGAAATGGCTTATTGAAATTGTAGATAATCATGGAGAAATCATGGAAAAATTGCATTTCACAAAATGTCCTTCCTATTCACCATGTTCACTGCTCAATTAACATACATTAAAAATAACAAGAAACTGGTGAAGATGGTGTGGCCAGACTGCAAAATAACCCATGCAGGTCAAAATATATGTCAAAGTCACAAAAGAAGGCTCTGATCTCAGAGAATTTACATGTGAAATATCAAAGTTATATCCCTTAAAAGTTCAATATAGGTGTACTGTAGTCATACTTTCAAGGTCAAAACCAAGTCCATCCAATGCCTGAATTCAGTTCTTGTCATGTTTTCTCTCCATGCCAAACTTTAATGTGATATTTTGTACAATAAAATTCAAGAGTACATGCTTTCAATTTTGAAATAAAATCTATCTTTCTATCTCCATTTCAACTTTCAAGTTCCTATTGGTATATGATACTTCTTTCGAAAGAGCTTTGATACAATCTTGATCTAAATTATTTTCTTAGTGCCAAGGTAAAACCTCAAGGTCAAGGTTACTAAATGGTATAGTGTATGTGTACTTAGCAGGATTCATAATTCAGCTGTGTTAATGCTGCTATTAGACTAAGCTAAATCAAAACTACACTAAATCACATAATTATTATTGATTATATTTGGAAATCATAGGTAATCACGGATTACGAAGCTCACCTCGCAGCAGCAAAATTCAATTCAAACATATTTAAAAGTACATGTATATTGGGTTTAAAAAGTAAAATCACTCAAGCAGAAATAAGTAGCTCAATATTGGTTTTTAAAGACAAAATCACTCTAGCGGAAAAAGGAGGTCAAGGTCATTTTATGAAAGTTTGATCAAAGATATCATCCACTGTGCAAGTTTGGTACATGTAGCACATATACTTTGCTCAATATTGGCCTTTAAAGGTAAAATCACTCAAGCAGAAAAAATAGGTCAAGGTCATTTTATGAAAGTTTGATCAAAGATACATCCACTACGCAAGTTTGGTACATGTAGCACATATACTTTGCTCAATATTGGCTTTAAAAAGCAAAACCACTCAAGCGGAAAAAGTAGGTCAAGGTCATTTTATGAAATTTTGATCAAAGATACATCCACTATGCAAGTTTGGTGTATGCATCACTTACACTTTGCTCAATATTGGCTTTTAAAGGCAAAATCACTCAAGCGGAAAAAGTGCATCTGATAAATGGGTTTGTCTCAGCATCCCAAGATAAATCACTTGTGCAAGTTTGGTCAATGTAGCATCAGTACTTTGTCAGATACTGAGCTACCCCAAAAACTTTAACCAGACACGGACGCAAGTCACTGAACCGTAAAATGTAGGTCAGATGCAGCATCTGATGCATGGGTTCACATCAGCATCCCAAGATCAATCACTTGTGCAAGTTTGGTCAATGTAGCATCAATACTTTGTCAGATACTGAGTTACCCCAAAAACTTTAATCGGATGTGGACGCGGACACCGGGTTATAGCATAAGCTCATCTCAACTTTGTCGAGGTGAGCTAAAAATTAGTCTAGAGTGTCAATAATTAATTCATGATTAGGCTAATATGTCAATTTGCAAGTTTTTGTCCTCTTTGCACTAAAATTTGGTCATAGTACTATAATAAGTACACATACAGTAAATGAGGTCCACTTCAAAATAATATCCAAAATATAAGTTCCATCTCCATGTCACATTTTCACAAGATTTTATGGAATTCATTCATTAGTCTAATTCAAAATAATATAAATTATCAAGGTCAAGGTCAATACATGTACATGAAATCAGGTCCACTCATCATTTTCTATAAATCTAAATGTATGCTTCCGTTTTAGTGTGGCATTTGTATAGTACTACATCAAAGAGCAACAAAGTCTAACTACATTTGTATAACAACTACATGATGTATTTACATGATTAAACATCAAGGTTAAGGTCAATGCATCAATCAGGTCCACCCATGCCATTATGTATATTTTCTTACAGTATTCATGGCATTGGTAGAATTATTTTCTGATAGTATTCGTAGAATGAAGTCTAAGACTAATTCTAAATTACATTTTTTTAAAAGTCTAGCTTAAATCTCAAGGTCAAGGTCAAAGACAATATCCTCTCATCAAAGTCAATCTTTCATCCATGTCTGAGCTTGTTATACCATAGACTAGAAGTTCTTTCATAGCTAACCAAAACACGATAGCTAAGCCAAATTGTTGATGCAGACAACAGACCGGTGGACAAACTGACAGACCGTCACACTAACATTTTGTAAGCCGTATTCTGCTTTGCAATCCAGCCAAAACTCTTCAGTAAATGAATTGCATATTCATAACAACTATAAATCTATCAAAATGATCAATGAAACCTGTAAATGAAGAATATCCTCTTCTTCATCTGCCTGTAATACAATAATACTCTCAAGTCTAAAGCAGATGCAATAAATGTATTATTAAAAGATCTAAATTGAATGATGGACAAATTAACTGATGAATGTTGAGATACTTGAAACTTATCATAGAAGCTCCCTCTCTTATCCTTTTTACAAAGTCAAAAATGCAATGATCGCTGTGCGATATAAGTCCCCTACCGGCGGCAGAAATTTATGACTTGCATCTCTGTTCATCAGTTCATCTTCTGCAACAACAGCCAGGAAAAGTCTGGGAAACTGAATTCACGAGTCCAAGTTAAACTCAAATCTGCATCACACTATAATGTATTCACATACAAAAAATCAGCTCATTATCTGCAATAACAGGCATGAAAAAGTCCGGAAAACTGAAAATTTCATGAAATTTGCTAAGTCCAAGGGCCATAACTCTTGTAAAAATAGGTCAATGGAAATCAAACTCAAACCTGGTCTGATTCACACTGAGATGTGTTCATTTACCAAAATTCAGTGCATTATTTGCAATATAACCAAAGAAAATTCATAATTTTTTCATAAAATTTGCTAAGTCCAAGGGCCATAACTCTTGTAAAAATAGGTGAATCTAAATCAAACTCAAACTTGATCTGTATCCCATTGAGATATATCCACATACCAAAAATGAGTTCAATATGTGCAACAACAGCGCAAAAAAGTCCGGAAAACTGAAATTTTCATAAAATTTGCTAAGTCCAAGGGCCATAACTCTTGTAAAATTAGGTCAATCGAAAGCAAACTCACACTTGATCTGTATCCCATTGAGATATATCCACATACCAAAAATATGTTCAATATATGCAACAACAGCGGAAAAAAGTCCGGAAAACTGAAAATTTTCATAAAATTTGCTAAGTCCAAGGGCCATAACTCTTGTAAAATTAGGTCAATCGAAAGCAAACTCAAACTTGATCTGTATCCCATTGAGATATATCCACATACCAAAAATATGTTCAATATATGCAACAACAGCGGAAAAAAGTCAGGAAAACTGAAAATTTTCATAAAATTTGCTAAGTCCAAGGGCCATAACTCTTGTAAAATTAGGTCAATCGAAAGCAAACTCAAACTTGATCTGTATCCCATTGAGATATATCCACATACCAAAAATGAGTTCAATATATGCAACAACAGCAGGAAAAAGTCCGGAAAACTGAAAATTTTCATAAAATTTGCTAAGTCCAAGGGCCATAACTCTTGTAAAATTAGGTCAATCGAAAGCAAACTCAAACTTGATCTGTATCCCATTGAGATATATCCACATACCAAAAATGAGTTCAATATATGCAACAACAGCGGAAAAAAGTCTGGAAAACTGAAACTTTCATAAAATTTGCTAAGTCCAAGGGCCATAACTCTTGTAAAATTAGGTCAATCGAAAGCAAACTCAAACTTGATCTGTATCCCATTGAGATATATCCACATACCAAAAATGAGTTCAATATATGCAACAACAGCGGAAAAAAATCCGGAAAACTGAAAATGGGACAGACGGACAGACAGACAGACGGACAGACAGACCGAGAGGAAACTAAGAGTCCCCTTCGGCGTTGCCGGTAGGGGACTAATAACTGTATAATACCGTCTTCATTCTAAACCTCACACATATGTTTATAACAACATAAACAAAGAGTACTATAATGACACATTCTTTGCAATGTTGACAAAGTACTGGAGAAGCATGATGAACGTCTTAAGAAAGTTGAAAAGAAAACTTTAGATTGTGAGGAATCGGTAAAAGGTGTGTCAAGCAGAGTGGACGAGTTAAAAACGCAATACAAGAACAACGCTGACAAAGTTAACAAAGAGTTTTAGGCCACGGCAACTTGATCAGTGAAGTTTCGGTCGGAATTGAGGAAATGAAAGACGAAATTAACACCCTGCGGGACAAAGTTACTGATTTACAATGTAGATCAATGAAGCAGAATCTCATATTCCACGGAATCGCAAACGAATCACGGTTCGAGAACACGGAGGAAAAGCTGCGCAATTTCCTATACTATGAACTTGGTATCGAGGACCATATCGAGTTCGGTAATGTTCACAGATTCGGAAGGCACGAGAGAGGGAAGGATAGACCTATAGTAGCCCGGTTCCTGTATCAAAGTGACCTTATGTATGTGAAACAGAACGCATATAAGTTACGGGGATCGTGTTACAGCGTGAGAGAGCAGTTTCCGCAAGCCGTGGAAGACCGACGCAAAATACTCTACCCGATTATGAAGCGACACAAAGAGGCTGGTAATACAGTAAAACTAGTGCGTGATCGGCTTTATATAAACAACCGTCCGTACGTTGAGCCACGATTAAGCGATTCTGGGGCGTACCATAACGCTACATTGGTCGATTCGCCGTCAGAGAGGAGGCACCGTTTATCCGATGCCTACAGTGACATTACGGATGTAGATACGCCGCTGGACGATCAGCACGACACGTACAGTAGCGTAGCCAGGAGAGGCAGTAGGTTCCGTTCATTAGCAGGATAGGATGAGGCTGAGTGTGTACGTGACCAAGTACGTGAGTTGTCTGTAATTGTTTGGAATGTGAACAAGGGGTTGCATGAGAAATTAAAAGACCAAGATTTTGTAAATGTTGTACATAGTTTTGATATTATCTGTTTATTAGAATGTTGGATTGGTAATGAAAATGATATCGAATTGGAACAGTTTGATAAGTATGTTTTCCCTAGAACAAAAGGTAGAGGTGGTGGAATTGTTATTTTTCACAAAACATCTTTGAAGAAAATTTTTATAATACTATTTTATGGCTAAAACTTGAAAGTCAATGCGAAGGTGCACAAAATTGTGATACGAAACCAATTTTTATAGCAATGTGCTACATACCTCCTGACAATAGCGTATTTTATAGGAGACATAATGTTGATATTTTTCAATACTTGGAAGATACAATCTGTAAATATTGTAATGAGGGTGACATTTATGTAGTAGGTGACCTTAATGCTAGATGCGGGGACAGAGATGATTTCATATCTAACGATGATTTAAGTACCTCAGTTTCTGATCAATTATCTCCTGTTTTGAATTATAATTCAGATGCTCGGATTGTAAAAAGAAAAAGTTGTGACCGACATGCTCGGATTGTAAAAAGAATAAAGCCTGTGTTTGTGAAACACGAATGCCCCCGGTGGCATCTTTGGTAGTATGAACACTATTTTCTGTTAAGTACACATATGTGAGGTCACTGGGTTAAAAGGTCAAAGGTCAAGGTCACGAGGTCAAAAAGTTTGGTATCAATGGAAAGGTCTTGTCACAAGGAATACACATGTGAAATATGAAAGCCCTATCACTTCCCATTCAAAAGTTATGCCAAATGTTAAAGTTTTTGAAAAGTAGGTCAAAGGTCAAGGTCAAGGTCATGAGGTCAAAAATGTTGGTATCAATGGAAAGGTCTTGTCACAAGGAATACACATGTGAAATATTGAAGCCCTATCACTTCCCATTCAAAAGTTATGCCCAATGTTAAAGTTTTTGAAAAGTAGGTCAAAGGTCAAGGTCAAGGCCACGAGGTCAAAAATTTTGGTATCAATGGAAAGGTCTTGTCACAAAGAATACACATGTGAAATATGAAAGCCCTAACACTTCCCATTCAAAAGTTATGCCCAATGTTAAAGTTTTTGAAAAGTAGGTCAAAGGTCAAGGTCAAGGTCACGAGGTCAAAAATTTTGGTATCAATGGAAAGTTCTTGTTACAAGAAATACACATGTGAAATATGAAAGCCCTATCACTTCCCATTTAAAAGTTATGCCCAATGTTAAAGTTTTTGAAAAGTAGGTCAAAGGTCAAGGTCACGAGGTCAAAAATTTTGGTATCAATGGAAAGGTCTTGTCACAAGGAATACACATGTGAAATATGAAAGCCCTATCACTTCCCATTCAAAAGTTATGCCCAATGTTAAAGTTTTTGAAAAGTAGGTCAAAGGTCAAGGTCAAGGTCACGAGGTAAAAAATTTTGGTATCAATGGAAAGGTCTTGTCACAAGGAATACACATGTGAAATATGAAAGCCCTATCACTTCCCATTCAAAAGTTATGCCCAATGTTAAAGTTTTTGAAAAGTAGGTCAAAGGTCAAGGTCAAGGTCACGAGGTCAAAAATTTTGGTATCAATGGAAAGGTCATGTCACAAGGAATACACACGTGAAATATTGAAGCCCTATCACTTCCCATTCAAAAGTTATGCCCAATGTTAAAGTTTTTGAAAAGTAGGTCAAAGGTCAAAGTCAAGGTCACGATGTCAAAAATTTTGGTATCAATGGAAAGGTCTTGTCACAAGGAATACACATGTGAAATATGAAAGCCCTATCACTTACCATTCAAAAGTTATGCCCAATGTTAAAGTTTTTGAAAAGTAGGTCAAAGGTCAAGGTCAAGGTCACGAGGTCAAAAATTTTGGTATCAATGGAAAGGTCTTGTCACAAGGAATACACATGTGAAATATGAAAGCCCTATCACTTCCCATTCAAAAGTTATGCCCAATGTTAAAGTTTTTGAAAAGTAGGTCAAAGGTCAAGGTCAAGGTCACGAGGTCAAAAATTTTGGTATCAATGGAAAGGTCTTGTCACAAGGAATACACATGTGAAATATGAAAGCCCTATCACTTCCCATTCAAAAGTTATGTCCAATGTTAAAGTTTTTCGGACAAACAGACAAACAGACAAACAGACAAACAGATAAACAGACAAACAGACAAACAGATAAACAGACAAACAGACGGACAGGCCAAAAACTATATGCCCCCGAATCTTTGATTCACAGACGGACAGGCCAAAAACTATATGCCCCCGAATCTTTGATTCCGGGGGCATAAAAAGTTGTGACCGACATGTAAATTGCCATGGTAGAAAGCTTTTAGATTTATGCAAAACTACTGGCTTACGTATTGTCAACGGTAGACACCGAGGTGATCCGGATGGAAGGTCCTAACGGAATTAGCCTTATAGATTATATTCTTACTAATGAATCTCGAATGTCAAATATTATTGAGTTTTCAACTGGTTATTTTAATACCTTTTCTGACCATTCACCATTATCATTCGTTTTAAAATTAAGCACGGATACTTGTGTTGTAAATCAAATTGTAAGCGAGATTGAAAGTTCAGGTACTGACAATATATTATGTAATACACCTAGTAAATCAGTTAAGTGGATCGATGAAAATTGTCATGTAATTAATGAACGATTAGAGGAAAGATTGAGTGAACTAAATAACTGTTTTGATGATAATTGTTTGACTCAGGATGAAATGAATGATCGTGTAGAGAGATTTAGCTCAAAATTATGTGACATATTTCTACCATTCTGTAAGGTACATGAAGGACATTGTACGCCTGTTACCCATGTTAAACACAAAAAGGATAACCAAACTACAAAACCTTGGTTTAATGATATATGTAGAAGTAAATACAACGAATATAGAGAGGCCTTGCGTAAATTTAACAGTTGTAAATCAGATAATAATCACAGACAACTTATGAACAAAAAGGCAGGTTATAAAAAAGTAGCGCGCAAATTAAAGCATGAATATGAAAGATATCAAGGAAATAATATTGAATATTTGCGAAAAAATAACCCAAAAGAATTTTATAAGCATTTTTCCAAAAAGAGAAAGAAACGAGTAAATTCGTCTATTACGTCAGAACAGTTTTTTGAGCACTTTAAGAAGTTGGCTGCTGCTGAAAATCCAACACATGAAAATTTTACTGTTTTATCTGATGATATTCAAAATGCTGTATATGATGACCTTGACCAGAGAATAAGCGATTTAGAAATAGAAAAATCTATCGGTAAATTAAAGTGTAATAAGAGCTCTGCGGAGGATAATCTTATAAATGAAATGTTCATAAACTCAAAGAATACATTACTCCCAATATTAAATAGATTGTTTAATGATATTTTCCAAACAGGTTTCTTCCCAGAATCATGGGCAAAAGGTTGCATTGTGCCAATATATAAAAAAGGGGATGTTAACGACACAAATAATTACAGAGGTATCACTATTGTAAGCTGTTTAGGAAAGATATTCACTTCAATTCTTAATACAAGGTTATTAGAATGGGACAAAGAAAATGAAATAATAACAGATGCACAATTTGGATTCAAACCTGGATACGGAACAACGGACGCTATTTTTGCTTTACAAACTCTAATAAATAGGACATTAAAGAATAAAAAAAGGTTATATTGCTGCTTTGTAGATTACCAAAAAGCTTTTGATTCTATAAATAGATGTAGTTTGTGGTCAAAGTTGATACGTTCAGGAATACAGGGGAAAATTTTTAGCATCATAAAATCATTATACGAAAATGTGAAAACTTGTATAAAATTTGAGGGATTCTTAACCAATCATTTCAGTTCATCTTTCGGGCTTTTTCAAGGGGAGATAATGTCGCCCATCTTGTTTTCTTTGTATGTGAATGATTTCGAATCATTCTTCTTAACTAACAATTGTCCTTCATTAGAAATTCAACTACTTAACATATATTTACTCATGTACGCAGACAATACAGTATTAATTTCAGAGTCTCCAGAGGGATTACAACTAATGTTGAACAAATTATACGAATACACCAAAGAATGGAACTTAGCGGTTAACATAGATAAAACAAAGATTCTAGTATTTAGAAATAATGGTATTTATAGAAATAATGAACACTGGTCATATAATGACAGCCCAATAGAAGTAGTGGATGAATTTAATTACCTGGGGATGATATTTAGCTACAACGGAAAATTCTTTAAAACACAGAAAAAATTGGCTGAACAAGGGAGAAAGCAGTCTTTGCTTTGAACGGATCTCTACAAAAATTGCAATTTAATATTGATACAAACCTTTCCCTTTTTGATACTTATGTTAGCAGTATTCTGAACTATTCCGCAGAAGTATGGGGATTTCATAAAGCATTGGCTATTGAAACTGTCCATTTAACATTTTGCAAAAAAGTTTTAGGAGTAATAAAAAGTTGCACCAATAACTTTGTTTATAACGAACTTGGTAGATACCCTCTAATGGTAGCAAGAAAAATAAAGATTTTTAAATACTTTGCAAAACTTAAACAAACTAATAATTGCATATTACAAGCATGTTATAGAGAAAGAATAGATATAAACGATGAATGGGTTGCAAATATAAAAAGAGAATTAGATAACATAGGACTTTCATATTTATTTGAACAAGAGATATGGAGTAAAGATATACTTATTATGATTGAAAATAGATTAAAAGATACATTCAAACAATCTGTAATAACCGGAATCGCATCTTCCTCTAAAGGTTTATTATATCAACACTTGACCGATAATTTTACATTACAGTATTACTTAATTAAACCGATTAAACCAATGTATAAGAAATATATAGCCCGAGTTAGAACTTCATCTCATGACCTAAATGTAGAAAGAGGAAGATATGATAATATAGAAAGAAGAAATAGATTATGTAGTTGTTGCGAATTAAACGATATTGAAGATGAATTCCATTTTATTCTTAAATGCCCCAAGTTTCATTCACTTAGAATCAAATATATTAAACCATTTTACTTCCGAAAACCTAGTGTATTTAAGCTTATTCTTCTTCTTAGTGTTAATAATGTAGCAGAACTATGTAACCTTGGTAAATATCTTTATTATGCAAGTAGAATTAGGACAGAATTATTATGAATATGATTATGTCTACTTTCACGTCCCATGTCGTATCATCGTATATTATACTATTTTATCATACATTTCATATATTACACACTGTGTCATACTAGTAAATCATATTGTTTAGACGAACACACTCACTTTATTATCCTGTGTTCATTTATTGTATATTGTATATATATTGTATATATTGTGTAACCTATGAGCTGTGTGGCTTACGGTAAATAAAGAACTTGAACTTGAACTTGAATTCTAAGCAATAATTCTAAAATCCATGCAGTAGGAAAGAAGTAAGGGACCATACAAGATTTTACTTGTATTAGTGTACAATAACTTTGACCTTGGTTCAAGGCCATGGCACACTCTTGGGTGCTAAGTAACTATCCCATGAAATATTGAAACCCATGCTGAGGGAAAGAAGTTGTGCCCCAGACAAGATATACCAGACAGATAACAACATCAGATAGCATATAGAATTCTATGACAAACTGTCAAAAATTTATTGTGGTTTTTGTCAATGCCCATCAAAATTTTGGAAAAATTAACAACATAACCATATTTGAAAAAAATGACAATGTATGAAAAGCTTTCCAAATGTATGTAAACACCACTGACATCCAAGTATAGTATCATTGTCCTAAATTGTGTAATTCATAGTAAAGATAACAATGATAAATCAGCTGAGGTATGTCAGGTGACAATCTAAGTAGATGGCACAAAAATAGTACATTTAAACTCTTGACAAGTCATTGACATGATAAGCTAAATCACACTACAAATACCTATTATAAAAGTCAATAACTTGAGCTACATCTTGAATAACATTTGAAAATAGTCTGTTACAGAAGCAAGAAGTGCTAAATAGATAGATATTAGAATGGTACCTGTAAGAGACTTTTTGATGCAGGTTTGATTAAATTTATAGGCTTACCTGTTGCATGGCAGTCTTTCCTCTTGCATATATTCTGTAGTCATTTTTATCAACAGGCTTTGCTAAAACCACTTCAACTTTTGCACCATCTATTGTGCCATCTAAAATTCAAAAAGCTTTAATAACTTAACAAGCTTGGATTTTAATCTGTTGAAAAATGTACCTTTAATATATTGAAAACTTATCTGAAATTCTTTGTAGCTGTCAAATGCTAGAAGTAAATCAAGGGTTCTAGTAATTCTTAAATCTACATAGCTATATACAGATATAGAACCAGAATTCTGCAATTCATACATGGAAAATATGGTTTTGTCAACAATCATTGAAAATACAAGTAAAATGTAAGAAAATCAGTTATAACAATGTTTCCAGTTTCGTCGGACATTTCCCATAAAAAATGATTAAGTCACCTCTGACCTTCCGCATGTTCTGGACTTATTATCCGTTTTCGGTTTTTATTGCTTAAATCAGCTTAATATCTTCAAAGGACCTGTAACGTTAAGAGCCGTAATCTGCCCAATTTTTACTTGCGATACCAGCTTAAACAGTATAATTTAAATGTGTCCTGTATGTGAAATTATATAATTTAAAGTATTTTTAATCAAATGTAGTAGTTTTATTGACATAGTTATGAGTCAGAGAAACAACCTATATTTCTACGTAGAAGTGAGGGTGGGGGTCTTTTTTATGATATAAATAATGCGAGTGAAATGTCGAAAATTTTCTAACAATCGGTCGCTTTTGTTGATCAGAATGTCAAAATAAACAACAATGAGAAGATTCAATAAGAAATATCGTGCTAAAACATGATTTTCTCCACATATTATATTCTGGATTTATCAGACCGTACACACGTGGCCAGAGATATATAATCGAACACTCACTCTCACTTATATTGTACAATTAACAACGCCGCCGTTATAAAAATAGTTTGAATACGCCTTTTTTCACTATATAAAAGCATATTTCCTTTACATTTACCATAATTACATTTTCTAAATACTTTGTGAATATTACCGACGATGTTTTGAGCATTTATCTAAGACCAACTGGTACTTCAGTCGTCAACGCTGATTGTTAACTTTTATTGCGAGGGGTTGTTGAATTATCAATGCCCAAAATTAAAATAAAGGAGTTCGTTAGTGAAAAAGTAAACAACAACGAATTATTTTTGTTGAAAATCGATTAATTCGAAACTATTAATAAAGAAGTAAATTACATGCCGAAAGCGAATCAAATGCCAATTTCTAATTTTCTGTTAATTTCAAATCTTTCCTTCACCCCTACCCGCCAAATCGCATTATCGTAAATTGACTATTGTTCCCCCCTTTGGAACACAACTCCGCTTTAACAGAAAATTTGTATTATGAAAATACATCTGAGGTAGAAGTGGTGTTGTGTTCCAAAGGGGGAACGATATTTTATGGAAACTTTCCCTATTTTCATTGATTTCTATACAAAATAAGCACATTCATACTCAAATAATTCTCTGTTAGAGCAATTTTATGAAAAATTTTCTTCAGATTTTGAAGGGGTTTTATCTTTCAAAGTATTTCACAAACTTGATTAAAGAAATGAAGTACTTTAAAATTTCATTGTTTTTGGGCAGATTTTACGCCTTATCGTTACAGGTCCTTTAATTTTTTGGTCTGTAAATTAAGGTTCATTTCTGTAAAGTTTTGAGTTTCACAGGACTGAATGTCCTGTAAAGATTTTGAGACCTTTATGAACACTGTTAAAACCTGGAACAGCATATAAAATTTAAAACATTCAAAAACATTCTTTTTAATAATAAGATTTCATCAATTTCAAAAGTCTAAGTGATCAAGGTTTTATAGGGTTTGTTCTTTATGTCGAAGAAAACAAAAAAAAACTTACAAATTAAGTATGCTCTATTGATTTAAATTGATTGACATAAATCTGCTTCATTATTTTATTGTATATAATAATAAGAGCATAGTTTTTTTTTAATATGTAGTTTTTTTTCAACTTAAAAGAACAAACACAACCTTAAGCAGACCTAAATTATCAATGTTCAGCTCTTATAAAATCATGTCATGCTGAGACATTCCTAACTTACTATTGGTGAGCTCTATAGCTTTTAGTGCATCTTCTCTTTCTTTGAAATGTACAAATGCATAGTCCTTCAGTTTCTTTACTCTCTCGATGGTGTTGTCCTTTCCAAGTTTATTTGTGAAATACTGCTGTATTGTTTCCTCTGTTGTGGTAAGCATGAGATTCCTAACATACAAGATCTTCACCTGTAACAATGAATTAGACAATCATGACACTGAGGTACATTGTATACGTAGATAAAACACTTGGTACCAGTAAAGGTCTTCCAATATGCATATTTCATGTTCATATTACATGTAATAAAATCAAGTGATGTATGACCATGATGACAGCCATTTTACAAGCCATTTAGTATTTAGACCATACATATACCAAATTAATTAAATGTTCGTCAGATTTTCCTGTCAAAAAAAGGTACGAGCGAGCTAAAATATAATTATTTCATTTTTTTTTAAGTATTGGCGTTTTTAGGGTGCTAAATTGCTAACGAGTGAAATATTTTTTTCTTAAAAGGAAAATACTGATATAGCGGTATGAAAAAGATTTTCTAACATCACCCCATGACTTCAACTTTGTGCTCTATTGTAAGTGCTGTTGAGATTATCTTCAGGATCTTCTTTAACTCATTTGTGTCACACTTGTGCCCTTTGCCGTGCGGAGCTCATATAAAAAGTAACCCGCGAGGGGTTTGACAGTTAGTGTTTTTAAAACATTTTTCCCTGACGTTGTCGCCATAGCACTTTCTAAATAGACATAGCCTGAGACAGTGCATGCATTTTATATATTGTTTTCATTATTCGTGCATGAACATCGACGGTGGGTGCGGCTAGCCAACAGGAGATGCTTACTCCTCCTGGGCACCTGGTCCCACCTCTAGCTTGCTAGGGGCCATTGATGATCAACTTTGTGCTCTATTGTAAGTGCTGTTGAGATTATAGTGGTCATGTATGGGACAAAAAATTTGCTCCAAACAAATTTTTTCACACCCAAGAAATTTCATTTTCTTAAAAAACACTTAATAACATAAAGGCCTTTCACTAGTACCAGTGCTTTCCACAACAAATCTCTCTAATCATGTAAATGTGTCAACTCTCATGCTGTAATCTTGCACATAAAAAGTGACATTCAGACATGATTAATAATAAATAATACTATTAAATCCTGCTCTTAATTCAAGAGTATCAAGTTCCTCAGTATTTGTTTATATAACCAACTTACACAGTATACTACTGTACAGTACAGTATGTAAATAGTGTACTAACCTGTAAACCACGTGTTGAATTTTACCTTAACAATACAGGTATGTAGATTTGGGGCACTAAGTAGGTCAGCTACTTTTAATCTGACACGTTTGTGCTCTATCGAATAATGTCATTAAATAAATGATATGTGGAGGAAGGCGGCCAGGTCATTGAAATTACCGCGTTTCAAAACTTGCATTAATGACGAAACGTACCTGTATTCAGCAGACCATGACACGATACTGACAGTGTCTACTATACTTTATATTCTAACTTTAACTGTACCTTAGACATCGTCTCCTCGTCAACTTCTTGTTCTGGTTCAGCCCAATCCACAGCAATCTGATGTCCCCATAATTGAATTCTCCCTGGAATAAGTTTTCTTCTTGCCATCGCTGCAGCGCGATGCGATTCATATTCAACAAACGCAAAGCCGCGATTTTTGCTTTTATCAACAGCACTGGGATAAACAATGACATCGACAACACCTTCAGTTACTTTGTTCATTTCTTGAAGAATTTCTTCTCTAGTTTTCGTCTTAGGTATTCCTCCAACGAACAATCTGCAGTTGTCAACTGAAACACAAACTCCCAAAAGACGACCCTTTCTTATCTCGAAATTGTTCAATTCCCTCACTGCCTTTTTCGCATCACTTTTATTTGTATATTGCACGAATGCATAGCCCCTGTTGCTTCCAGAAAAATCCATCATCAACCGTAATTCGTATATTTTACCAATTCTCTCAAACACAGGAACGAGTTCATCTTCATAGCAGTCACGAGGTATTTTACCCACGAATATTTCACAACCACGAGCAGGTGGAGGACCATTCCATCCAGGTGGAGGTCCATATTTTCGTTGACCGTTCTCTTGAATCATGCTATATCCAGTACGTTCCATAAGTTTAAGCAATTTTTCATCGTTCGGAGAACTAGACGACTGCATGATAATAAACTGTCACAACTCCTGTGTCCTGAAAGTTCCTTGTTTGTGGCTCTAGCAGACGGTGAGATAACGAGGTCGTAAAAGTTACCGCGCGTGCGCAGTGAAAACGAAACAGGCACCCGTACCGTTATCGCCGTATTTGATTGGCCGACGTTTATCGCTTACGATAATATACGCTAGCCTAAAGATCAAAGTCAAACCAACCTGAGCTGAGGTGCGCTTGACGAAATAAGGTGAATATTCTAGTCAGCAAGTTACCTATTTTTTTATCATTTAAAAATGGGTACACATGTTCAAACCTAGAGTGATCGGGCGTCCTTCTACTAGACTGATAAAATATTGACTTTGTCTGTATTAGCCGTACAATGAAAATAAAATCTTTATTTATACGCCAATTAAACCGTCATCTACAAACGATGAATTTACACACATACGAGTAAGTCAGCTATTTACAACATCAAAATCAACAAGACCTAAGCTACGCAAACATTTTCTGTGACACGAAGCAATATATATAGTGTTGGTAATTATTATAACCCATTTCCTGTTAAGAAATTATGTGAAACTGAAAATCTCGGTACAATAAAAATCAAATGTCCAAACTGTCACACGGAAAGGAATTTAAAAAAGTGTGTGGGGGGGGGGGGGGGGGGGAATCCCTATAACCATTCCTCCTGTGCCATCATCCCATATATTTTTATAAAACATTTTTCCGGATTACCAAACACAAAAGGCGAAGGGGAAGATTACGGGCTACAGTCAATATTTCATTTTCTAAAACGCGGGTCAAGTACCATGGGCGGATCCCGGATTTTTATTCAGGGGGGGTCCTAAAGTCCAGATTTTTTTGAAGAGCGAAAAAAAAAAACCAAACAAACAATAGGGATACACCAGGAAATAAAGTCCTTGATTAACGAATGTCAGTTCTGTTTCTTATAAATAAAACAGATATCTGGCGAATAATAGCGAGCAAAAAGCTTAAAATCTTGAATTAATTTTTCACATCTTTTTACTTGATTAATGATTGTCAGCTCCAATTATGTAAATACAAAAAATGACAAGTTCAATTTCTTTACTCTTAGTGCTCATATTTATCAAGCAAGGCGTAATATGTATGTGATAAATTCTGGCGAGCGGAAATTTTTGAAAGGCTGACAGCAAAAACTTATCATAATAAAAGATTTACAATACAAATTCATGTTATATTTTTCAAATATTAAGACGACAAAAGAGGAATCGGGACTTAATCTTATGAAATATGTATATTTATAATTTTTTTAAACTATGCTTCAAAAATTCCAGGGGGTGAGGGTCCGGACCCCCATCCATCCACCCACCCCTTGGGGGTCCATTAGCTGCTTTACTAAATTTTCTTACTACTGATAGATGTACGCACATATTACTTAAAATTTAAATATTAGAATCAAAGTTTAGGTGGCACACTGACTTCCTTATCACTTCAACACTATAAATAAAATGTAAGATATGCTGAACCTACAACGATATCTCATTGGTCGTATAGAGAACATATGATCCGCGTTGTTTAAAATTTAAGGTCTTTCATTTTAAACAATATAAGTCTCAGGACTAATATACTGATTTAATTCTGATTCATGTTCTTTTTTTTTCTAGATGTGCTTTTAATCTTTACTTATAAAAATTAAAATTAATGTTAATAAACAAGAGGTCCGAATGAGTCTAAATACCGCTCGCAAAGACACGATGCATATGTAAATCCCTCTTATTTCAGTATGTCTTTGGGCTCTACTTTTTTAAGGGTACCAGCAGAAACTCTCTTGCCTTTTGTCCTTGAAAAAGGCCGTGAGTATTTTACCCAAAATATGAAAATGCATCAGCCAGTGGAGGTAGCGGTAAAACCAGTCGATGGATCCGGTACAAAAATACAGAGTTGATACAGAAGCTAGAGTACATGCACTTCCTTCTAGTGGAGTATTTGCGGTGAAAAGCCGTATCTAGGATCATTCCACCCACTTGTCATAAAAGAACAAAATAATTCAATTCCTTCCCGAAGCCACATCCTAATTTTGAGACCCTGGGGCCAAACTTTATTTATTCCCATACATATGCATATAGATTTTCAAGAGAATGTCCCGACATAAAAAAAGATGTTTCTGATATCACTCCGCCTAATCTGATTTCATAAATTCCTGATACTAGTATGATAAAGGCAACAAATTGTTGCCATGGTCAGCTCTAGGCGGAGACAGGAGATGTTGACATCTGTTACCATGGTCACAGACGGAGAAGGAGATGTTGACATCTGTTGTCATGGTCACAGATGAAGATGACATATGTTGCCATAGTCATGACTCATGACAATGCTGACACTAGATGAAATGGTGACGGGAAATAATATTTTTGCAATGTTCACTGAGATGGAGAAAGAAGAAGATAACACTTGTTGCCATGGTAACTGAGATGGTGACGGAAGGTCATGACATTTGTTGCCATGATAACAGAGATAAAGACAGCAGAAGATTATATTTGTTGTCATGGGCACAGAGATTGTTGCAGGAGAAGATGACATTTGGTGCCATGGACAAAGATGGAGACATGAGATGACATTTGTTGCCATGGACATAAAAATGGAGACAGGAGATGATGACCTTTGTTGCTATGGTCACTGAGATGGAGACGGGGAATGATGGCATTTGTTGCCATTATCACAGATATGGACACGAGAGAAGATGACATATGTTGCCATGGTCACAGAGATAGAGATAGGAGACTATTTGTTTTGCTGCCATGGACACAGATATGGATACACGAGAAGATGATATTTGTTTCCATGGTCACAAAGAGGAAGACAGGAGAAAATGAAATTTGTTGCCATGGGCACAGACATGGACACAAGAGATGCTTACATCTGTTGTCATGGTCACAAAGGTGGAGACAGGAGATGATTTATTTATTTATTTCCTTTATTCATACAGGATAGCACATTTAGCTACAAAATGAACTAGTTTACAATGTAGTCCTGTCTTAAAAATATGTACATATGAAGTAAATTAAGTCCATTATATCACCTTAATGAAATAAAACCTATATTTCACAGTTCATTTACAAAAATACATACCTGTAAAACAACATCAAATTATGATGACATTTGTTGCCATGAACACTGCAATGGAGACAGGAGATGCAAGTGTTGCCATGTCAACTGAGATGGTGATGGGAGATAATGACATTTGTTGCCATGGTAACAGAGATGAAGACATGAGAAAATGGCATTTGTTGCCATGGACACATAGATGGAGACTGGAGAAAATTAAATTTGTTCCCATTATCACAGAGATGAAGACAGGAGAAGATTAATTTTTTTGCCATGGTCACAAATTGTTTCCATGATCACAGAGAGGAAAACAGGAGAAGATGACATTTGTTGCCATGGACACATTCATGGAAACAGGAGATGCTGATATCTGTTGTCATGGTCACAGAGATGGAGACAGGAGATGATGACATTTGTTGCCATGGACAGAGAGATGGAAAAAGGAGAAGACGTCATTTGTTGCAATGGACACAAAGATAGAGACAGGAGAAGATGACATTTGTTGCCATGGTCACAAAGATGGAGACAGAAGATGACATTTGTTGCCATGGACAGAGAGATGGAGACAGGAGAAGACGTCATTTGTTGCAATGGACACAAAGATAGAGACAGGAGAAGATGGCATCTGTTGCCATGGACACAAAGATGGAGACAGAAGATGACATTTGTTGCCAAGGTCAAAGAGATGGAGATAAAAGATTTAGACATCTGTTTCCATGGTCACTGTGATGGAGACATGATATTATAAGAATTGCCACATTCATGAGATTGGGAAGAGATTATTAGATACCATGATTACTAGTATTGAAAGTGAGAACAAAGATATTTTGCCATAAAAACAGGGAAGGAGTTGTTAAAAATTGTCACAATTATTATGGAGATTGAGATAGGAAACGCTGAGATTTGTTACCATGGTTACTGAGATGAAAAAGGATGTTAAAAGACTTGTCACAATTTCTGCAAAGCAAACTCTGTCTTGTGAAATGAAATGATGTTGTCCATCTATCAGTCTGTCTGGTAGAGTCACCAATTTTGTTATGTATTGCATTAAAAGAACTTAAGGGGTACAAAGTTGAAACTTTGCACAGGAACGGAAATTGATGAGAGTATTAGTATCTGAATGCAGGAATTGTCTTTCCTTGACCTTTAGGTTTGACCCTAACAAAGGTAATGTATAGTTGCTGTATCCTACCTGTACATACTATACAAAATGTCTCATTGAACTTTGCATGGAACTAGAATAGGTTTTGAGTATTGACTTTGAAGTTTGATCTTGACTTTGAAAATACAATTTTGATGTTGAAACTTTGCACAGGAACGGAAATTGATGAGAGTATTAGTATCTGAATGCAGGAATTGTCTTTCCTTGACCTTTAGGTTTGACCCTAACAAAGGTAATGTATAGTTGCTGTATCCTACCTGTACATACTATACAAAATGTCTCATTGAACTTTGCATGGAACTAGAATAGGTTTTGAGTATTGACTTTGAAGTTTGATCTTGACTTTGAAAATACAATTTTGATGTAGACTATTTCTACTAATACATTTTGTACTATTCCAGTATCACATTGAAACTAGGACCTAGATATGGAGATAGAACTTGGAGTGGAGACCTAATGTGCAAGCGCGTGCAGTGTGTCCGTTCTAATTTTTCATTTAGTCACCAACCTAAACAATTGTTCAAAACTTGGACACCTTTTCTGTCCAAGTAAATTGATGACGTCATAACAATGGAGAACAATCGAAGAGTGAGCGAGAACATTCGAATAGTCTTGGTTAGAAGTATTTGCGATCTTCCGTATTGATTTTAGGATTTGACATTAACCTTGAGGTTTTACCTTAACATAATTTTGAATTACATCATTTCATACTAACAGTATAAGAAGTATCTCATGAGAAAATGTTATGAAGATATCATAATGAGTGAATTGGACTTCAGATGTTGACCTTGACCTTTTAATTTAGACTATACTTAACAAATGCTATAAAAGGTATCACATAAAAACTAGGCGTGGAAATAAAACATGATGAGTTGACTTGATTTCAGGTTTCAACCTTGAAGTATGACCTTGACATTTAAATATCTTCTTGAATCCGACTATAAGTCAAACATTCTTGTGAGGTGTCAAATTAAAATTTTGCATGGAGATAAAACTTGATAAGTTAACATGATTGATTTCAGGTACTGACCTTGACCTTGACTTTAGAGATTATTTTGAATTAGATTGTATCCATGCTATGTAAGACTTGGCATAGGAACAGATTATGATGAGTGCCATTGATGTTAGGTGTTGACACTGAGTATTAACCATGACCTAGAAGTTGTAATTTTGAATAAGAACATATTGTACCAATACTTCCACATTTCTATTTCTTGGTGAAGAACCTGATCAATTAAAAAATGAAATATATTGTACTCTGTTGCTTTCAATGGGTAAGATGTTTTGATACTCATTCTTAAGTAAAAAAAGAATTCAAAGCCATAATACCTTGAACAGTTTCTTCTTACTGAGATGTAGACTGGCAGAGTTCTACAAAACTTCCATGGAATATTGGACAATTAGGGCTTTTTATAGGTCCAAATAATAGTAATACAGTATAAGCTTTTATTGGATCAGCAAATTTGTATCGACAAATCTGATAAAACCGATACTTTTAACAAACTCTGGACTGGAATGAAACGATTTATGCAATAATCACTTGAGATTGAGATGAAATGATGGTATATTACTGTAAATTGGTTTTTATTCGTCAGGTACCAATTTTCGTCATTTTCATCAGTGCCTCCCTTGACGAAATTACATATCGACGAATGTAAATACTCCTGATAGTTCAGAAAGGAAAAATTGAATCTTAAGTATTAATACGACAGGCAAATGATAAATAATTGAAAACTGAATACTCAGACAAAGTCGCATACAATGTACTTCTAATTACCAAATGATATGTTTTCACAACAAGCTATGTGGTATACATGTCTCTTATTGTTTGTTTAACAATAATTGTTAAACAAACAATGAAAACAAATGCATACGGCCTGTACCTGGATGTTAAGTTGGCTTTTGAACAGACGAATTTAAATTTTAGGGACCCTTGGATGACGAATTTACGTACTGACGAAATGGTCATTTTTAATGAATTGACAAAAATTGGTACTGACGAAAATAAAGCAATTTACAGTACCATGATTACTGAGATATGGAAGGAGATAATGGGATTTGTCATCAAAGTCACCGAGATGAGAGAAGAAATTATGAGTTTCCTCAAAACTGAGGTCGTACAACCATTTCAAATCACATTTTAACCAACGGCTGGATGATGTCATTTTCTGTCTAAAATCTGATTGCATGAACCCCTTCAGCATCCTACAACTACATGTGTGTGAAATATATGTATTAAGGTCCTACCTCTGATACTGTCTGCTTTCAGATAACCTGGATGGACAGGCAAATACCAGGTGATTCCTAAATATTTGACAAACTTGCTTTGCAGGGGATGTAAGTATTTTGGTGACATACAGTATGACAACAGAATTTATTCAACATGCAATTATCATATGTACATGCACAAAAAGTTTAGGTTCTTTAAGTCATAAAATTAATATTCTTTTATAGGATTTTTGGTGAAAACCAGGGTGTACAAGGAACACACCTGTTATTTGCAGTAAGCAGTAAATTATTACAAGAACATTAGTAAAATCATACCTTATTCTGAACAGATTTAACAGCAAAGATAGATAGGAATATATTTCTGTATTTTAGTTCATTATAAAAGTTACTCTGATGTAGTTCCAGTATGTTTAAGGTGTTAAGGAGGTCAACTTTGTTCAGTGATCTATGTATTCTAGATGAAGAACAGAAAAATAAAACCTTTGAACTGAATATTTACCACATGCAATTTTACAAATATCTTAAGTGACTTTAAGAAAATTAGAGAGAAACCAAAGGAACATATCAAATTTAATTTGATACGGCCTTTAAATATTCATTATTTTTATCTATGTTTTCCTGCACCTCAATTATTTTAGTAAGAAATCCAAGGAATAAGAAATATGACTGATATTCTTTCATTTAGATTTCAGGTAACAACAACAAAATCCTCTTAAGGAAGGAAAGTACAAAATGACTTATTTGAGAGAGGCTCTTTTCTCCTGAATTTTGATAGCTGCTTTTTTCTTCATCATTTGTACCCGTTTCTCAGCATTAACTACTGAGCTAGCACCACCTTGAGTTTGTTTGATACTGCCTGATGTAGGTTTAACACTCGGTTTGCTTTGATCACTTGTTTTAACTACAGGTTTAGGTCCCTCTGGCTTTCTTTGTGATTGATTTAACAAAGATACTTTATCAGATTGTTCAGCTTTTCCAAAGCTACTCCTTAATGGGTCGGATCTAGATGGCTTTGATCCATTGTCAGGTTTTGTAACTTTTGTCTGTTCAGTTTTCCCAGAGAGATTGGCAGCCAAGCTGGCTAATCCACTCATAGGTTTAGCTCCAGGAGTGTTAGTGGATGATGGCTCTCTACCTGTAGTGGCCTGGAAAAATGATCAAAAAATAAAAATCATCAGAATTTATTGGATGTTCTTAAAATTGCAGGAATTATGCAATTAATGTATAACTCAATGACAAGAAAATAGTGTTTCCTAAAGATCTTATTTATAGATCTGTAAGTGACCTTCTGACCATTCAGAAAATTAGGGTGGAACATCTTGTACTTTTGCATTGCAATTACCTGTAAAAACATAACATGTACTAAAGCTTTACTAGTGGCAATGTCAGTCCTGTTTCAGTGACCTGTTTTATTGAATATCTAAAGCTTACATGATCAGAATTACATATACCAAGAAACTAGACACATTGATCAATGATATATATCCCATCATATTATAAATCCCTACAACAATTTTATTTCAAATCTGGATTATCATATATGTTTATTTGATGAGATGAAAAGATTCATTGCAATATATTTGATGTAAAAGCTATTTCTAAAGCCCCCTTCACAATTAAGCAACTACATATTGTTTAAGCTATTTCTAAAGCCCCTTTCACAATTAAGCAATTACATATTATTAAAGCTATTTCTAAAGCCCCCTTCACAATTTAGCGACTAAATATTATTAAAGCTATTTCTAAAGCCCCCTTCACAATTAAGCAACTAATAGTAAAAGCTATTTCTATAGCCCCCTTCACAATTGAGCAACTAAATATTCATGAGATTGTGAAATTTAGATTTGGATCGTAAACTGTTTCAGAAATATTCGCATATGAAAAAGTAATCGCACGATCTAAAGCGACTATTGAGTGATGTAAACGAATTATGTCTTGCGTCTAAATGTGACTGTTGTAAAATCAAAGAGAGTGTTGTATAATAATGCAAAGGGATCGTAACAGTGACCAAGTGATGAGTTGATTAATTGTGCTACAATGCGATTGGAGCTGTAGCGCTTGTGCAATCATGCAGTCGATTGTTCGAAAGCTTGAGCGAGTCAGAGGGAATATATATACTGCCTGTTTCTGACTCTCTTCAGTTGCCTAAAAGATGGTCAATTGTGGTCAGTGAATGAAATAGAAATGCTTACACAGTGTTTATATACTAGTGGCAAAGTATGACAAATCGAATCTGATAAATTATGCTATGATCGTAAAACATTGCATGGTTGCATGCGACACATTCTTGCAGTTTCAAAACGCTCACATAGTAAGTGTGATTTAACTTACAACCTTTAAAAATCGTGCATCACTCGTGCAAGCACATAAAACATTGTGCAATGTTCGTAAGAACACTCATACATTGCATTGCAATAATTTGGATCGCATTCAGTTGCATCTGAATAGTGGGCATGTCAACTATTTGGATGCGACTTGATGTGACCACTAAAACAAATGCAAGGGATTGCGCAACGTATGCAATAGGTCTTGAGAAGCTAAAATATTTCGATTGTGAAATGTTGAAAAGTGGTCATGTGCCAATTGTGAAGGGGTTTTAAGAAATGAAATGGCAAAAAGTGTTATAAATGAAACATTTCACTACCTTGCCATCTGATCTCCTGAATGAGAATAGGGGTCCAGAGGAGTTATCTCCCTTTGGCTGCTTAGATACGTTCACATTTCCGGCACTACTCGTTATGTTTCCGGTGCTTGATGGTGGCTGAGATCTCGGCTTATCCCGAACTTCCTCTGATCCAGAAGATTTGCTTTTCCCGCCCTTACCTCCACTTGCCTTAATAGGGTTAGAAAATACAAGATGCTTAACTACATGATAGATCAAAATCAGAACGTCCTTTGAAAATCACTCTGCAACAAAATGCCACAAAACCTAAAACAAATTACATAATCTGATTGTTTGCATTTTGTCGCAACAATAAGGCTTTTGCTACATTTCAGAATATATGAATGAAATGACAGCATTTGCTCAAAATTAAGAAAGAAGCAAGTCTTGTACATCTGAATTAAAAAAACATAGTGTAATCAAAGATTACAAAGCTCACCTCATGGCAGCATTTTATCATGGCAGCAAACAGAAAGAAGTCAAAGATTACACAGTTTTGAATTTGAAAATCTGTCCTACTGAAAACCAACAAAAATGCTACCACACAAAAACAAAATAGCAAAGGGAAGAATAGCATTTCATTTCCTGACCCAAATTCTGCATGAATGGGTGTACTCTATTGATACCCAAATCTCCCTAACATGTGTACTCAAGCGGAAAATATAGGTCATTACCTTAATTTCAACGTACTCATAAAGACGCATCAACTGTGCAAGATGGAATTCCTTGCATTTATAATAGAGAAATAAATCTTCTTTAACATTAATATCCAAATCTTCCTAACATGTGCAATCAAGCAGAAAATATTGGTCATGACCTGCATTTGAACTAGACTTGTGATCTAATCATTAAGACGCATCATCTGTGCAAGTTTGGAATTCCTTGCACTTATAATAGAGAAATAAAACTTCTTAAACATTGATACCCAAACCTTCCTAACATAAGCAATCAAAGCGGAAAATATAGGTCATGACCTACATTTGACACAGATTTGGGTATCAATGTTTATTAAGATGCATCATCAGTGCAAGTTTGGCCTTCCTAGCACTTATAATAGAGAAATAAAACTTCTTAACATTAATATTGAAATCTTCCTAGTATGTGCACTCAAGCGGAAATAGGTCATGACCTACATTTGAACGTAGATTTGTCATCTACTCATTAAGACGCATCATCTGTTCAAGTTTGGCCTTCCTAGCACTTACATGTATATTAGAGAAATAAAACTTCTTAACATTGATACCCAAATCTTCCTAACATGTGTACTCAAGCGGAAAATATAGGTCATGACCTACATTTGGACGTAGATTTGTGATCTACTCTTTAAGACACATCATCTGTGCAAGTTTGGACTTCTAGTACTTATAATAGAGAAATAAAACTTCTTAACATTGATACCCAAATCAACCTAACATGTGTACTCAAGCAGAAAATATAGGTCATGACCTACATTTGGATGTATATTTGTGATCTACTCTTTAAGACACATCATCTGTGCAAGTTTGGACTTCCTAGTACTTATAATAGAGAAATAAAACTTCTTAGCATTGATATCAAAATCTTCCTAACATGTGCACTCAAGCGGAAGATATAGGTGACGACTTACATTTGAATGTAGACTTGTGATCTTCTCTTAAAGACCCATCATCTGTGCAAGTTTAAACTTCCTTGCACTTCCTTGCACTTATAATAGAGAAATAAAACTTCTTAACATACCAGCACAGACGCAGGTGCGGACGCAGACGCCGACAACAGGGTGATAGCATAAGCTCCCTGTCACTTCGTGAGGTGAGCTAACTAGACAAATTATACTTGTTAAACTTATATGTCCCCGCTGAACATTTTGATTCTTACAACAATAATCAGTGAAAGGAAGAAATGACCTTGACATTTTGACCCTAAAATCAATCAGCTTCTTCCTCTCTAGTTCATTCAGCATTCATACAATATCATAGTTTGTTTTGAATAAGTGATAGAATTGTTGAATCAACATCTGAAATCCATATTTGAGGTCCATCTCTCCAAACAGTGACCTTGACCTTTGGCCCAAAGATACATAGGCCTCCTCACCTATTCTTAAGTAACCATTTATCCTCTTTTGGTTTGAATAGGTTAGGGTACTTGAGTTGTCATTTGAAAACAATTATTCCCTAACTTTGACCTTGACCTCTGACCCTAAAATCAATAGGCTTCTTCCCCTCCTGAAAAGTAAGAATATATCAAAATTTGTAGATAGGTGGAAGGGTTCTTGAATCATAATCTTGAAACAATAATTTTAATTAACCCTAACCTTTGACCTATTGACCCCAAACTTATTAGGCTTCTGATGATGATGATGATGAATAAGCATATAAATTATCCAAATTTATTAAATGTTGATAGGTGAAAGGGTTATTTTAAGTGTATTTTTTTCCTTACAGTGACCTTGATCTATGGCCTGTTTACCCCTAAATCAATACGCTTCTTCCCCTCATGAACATTAAAGGTACATAAGGTCTCGTCAAGATCAAGCCATGAATCAACTATCTTTGTCAAAATTTTAACGCAAACGAGTCTATCATGCTTAAAAATTAGAAGCTGGTTGGTTACAATAGTCACATATGCCCTCACTACCGAGCTATGATCAATTAAAGTTTATAAAATGGGTACCCTAATATAACCTATTTTTCTCCGTAGAAGACCGATTGCGAACACGTATAAGCACTTATTTGTATAAGGCTACTACTGTATCAAAACAAAACAACATGGCTGACGGATAACACGTGGGACGAAAATGAATCCACAATCGGTGTTATCAAAATCTGAAAAGAGATATGTATTGAACAAATAGTATTGGCTTGGTATTGGAAAGTTATAAATACCTAGCTTAGAGGACGACCGTGAAATTAAAAACTCTGACAAGTCTGAGGGAAAATTAGCTAAAGGGATCTACAGTGTACATTTACATGTATAGTTCTTTTAGTATATACGCGTGTATATAAGTTTGACGAGTATATATATCCACAGTAATTTTGATATGTGTTTATATAATATATATATATATATATTCACAGTCTAAATCAAATATTAAAAAACGGACAAAAAATCGTTAACTAAATAAAGGTTAATTTTCATTCAGGATTTGGTAAACGAACGCACGTGTGTATAGCAGACTACACCTGTCTCCCATTCAAGCCGTTATACACTATTACACGTTGTTAGTCATTTGAAAGTGTTCGATTATCCACGTTCAAAATGGTGATTTGAATGGAACAGGGTATCAATGCATGATAATTAATTAAATATTAGTGAGTTTGGTTTTTTAGAGAGAATTTTAAAAAGACTGTATACATGGTTTACTACATGTTTCATAGTAATCCCACGGTGTGAAGTTCATTCAAGCGATTGGCTGATCCTGATAGCGTGTTCCCTTTGACCTTGGAAAACGTGACATGTTTCTACATACTGTATATGCAAATAACGATTTCCGAAGTTTACCGAAATCGTGTGTACCAGAGAGTAAAAACGTTTATAACACAAAAATGTGAGAGATATTTTATGTAAGTAATATACAGATGTTCAAATGGTAGTACTTAAAAGCTATTTACGGTAAAGCTACATTACTGACAGTGTAATCCCTGTTAGACTATATGTACCTTTAAGCATATATCCAAATTTGATTTGGATAGTTGAAGGGGTTCTCAAATTATTATCTTGAAACTGAATGAGAGATAAAGCAGGTATTTTAATGTCCTACACCATTACATGGTGGGACATTTTTAAAGATATTTATATATTTATGATACATTGTATATATGTACAGAAGGACTTTCTTTTATTTGGTTGTATCAAAATAGATGTAACTTTATTTCACACTATACCTCTGTTGCCTGACCATCATCAGGATTTGTTCTCTTTCTATCTGCCCAATGACAACAAAAATAAAAAGCCACTGTATTTCCCATGGAGAAAAAACACCTAGTTTATCAAATACTCCCTGCTATAATCTTTTCTCCTCTCATTTCTATGCATTGTCACCTCGTTGCGATGAGTCATACAGGATGTATAGGGGTATTACATTTTAATTATCATGACAATTTTATTGTCTTGTTAAACTATCAAGTTTAGTGTTTCCTGTACTATTTCCACTATCTTAGTCAACTTCCATTCATACATTTATATGAAAACATATTTAAACTAGAACTGCCCTAAAGTGACGAATTATACCCCCTGTGGGATGTTTTTCTCTACACGGATTCATGTATGACATGGAATCTATATATATATATATATCAATAAACAGTCAATAAGTCTCTCCACAAGTTTCAATAAATTGAAAAAATAACAAACGCCGAATTAAAACTCAACCGGTTTCATTGGTATCATCAGGAGTTTTTAAAACTCCTGATGATACCAATGAAACCGGTTGAGTTTAAATTCGGCGTTTGTTATTTTTTCAAAACTCAACCGGTTTCATTGGTATCATCAGGAGTTTTTAAAACTCCTGATGATACCAATGAAACCGGTTGAGTTTTAATTCGGCGTTTGTTATTTTTTCAATATATATATATATATATACAAGGTCAAAGTTCAAGGTCAAGGTCACTAGGTCAAATGTCTTGGTATCAAAATGTAGTACTTATTATAGTGAATGCATGTATGAAATATGAAAGCCCTATCACTTATACTTAAAGAGTTATATGCTTTTAGAACTTCTTAACCGGACGGATGGACAGACAGACAGGGTGTTTCCTATAGACCCCCTCAAACTTCATTTGCAGGGGGTATAATGACATGTTCATACATGGGTCAGGTTAAATACAAATAGTTGATATAATTGAGAGTCCAGACATACACGTATGAATGCAGACTTACTATTTATTGAGGCTTAAGGTACATCTTTGACAGTACCAAACATTACTGAGTATAAGTATAAATGTTAGCTTACTATTTTGTTAGAGTTTTTTGGTACATCTATGACAGTACAACACACAACAGAGTACTGATGTATGAATGTTGACCTATATCTTTCTTGAGGTTTAAGGTACATCCATACAGTTTATGTATACTCAAACTTATTGTATGAATCTTGACTTACTATTTTCTTGAGGTCTTTGGTAAATCTATGACAGTACCACATAAACATAGAACTTATTGTATGAATCTTGACTTACTAGTTTCTAGAGGTTTTTAGTACATCCATACAGTACCACACAAAAAAGTGTACTGATGTATGAATGTTGACTTACTATTTTCTTGAGGTTTTTGGTATATCTATGACAGTACCACACAAAACAGTGTACTGATGTATGAATGTTGACTTACTATTTTCTTGAGGTTTTTTGGTATATCTATGACAGTACCACACAAAACAGTGTACTGATGTATGAACGCTGACTTACTATTTTCTTGAGGTTTTTGGTATATCTATGACAGTACCACACAAAACAGTGTACTGATGTATGAATGTTGACTTACTATTTTCTTGAGGTTTTTGGTATATCTATGACAGTACCACACAAAACAGTGTACTGATGTATGAATGTTGACTTACTATTTTCTTGAGGTTTTTTGGTATATCTATGACAGTACCACACAAAACAGTGTACTGATGTATGAACGCTGACTTACTATTTTCTCGAGGTTTTTGGTATATCTATGACAGTACCACACAAAACAGTGTACTGATGTATGAATGTTGACTTACTATTTTCTTGAGGTTTCTGGTATATCTATGACATTACCACACAAAACAATGTACTGATGTATGAATGTTGACTTACTATTTTCTTCAGGTTTTTGGTATATCTATGACAGTACCACACAAATCAATGTACAGATGTATGAATGTTGACTTACTATTTTCTTGAGGATTTTAGTACAACCATACAGTACCACACAAAACAAAGTACTGATGTATGAATGTTGACTTACTATTTTCTGAGGTTTTTGGTACATCTATGACAGTACCACAGAAAACTGAGTATTGATTTATGAATGTTGACTTACTATTTTCTTGAGGTTTTTGGTACATCTATGACAGTACCACACAAAACTCAGTACTGATGTATGAATGTTGACTTACTATTTTCTTGAGGTTTTTGGTACATCTGTGACAGTACCAAAAAAACACAGTACTGATATATGAATGTTGACTTACTATTTTCTGAGGTTTTTGGTACATCTATGACAGTACCACACAAAACTAAGTATTGATTTATGAATGTTGACTTACTATTTTCTTGAGGTTTTTGGTACATCTATGACAGTACCACACAAAACTAAGTACTGATGTATGAATGTTGACTTACTATTTTCTTGAGGTTTATGGTACATCTGTGACAGTACCAAATAAAACAGTGTACTACTGATGTATGAATGCTGACTTACTATTTTCTTGAGGTCTTTGGTACATCTATGACAGTACCACACAAAACAATGTACTTCTTATGTATGAATGTTGACTTACTATTTTCTTGGGGTTTTTGGTACATCTATGACAGTACCACACAAAACAAAGTACTGATATATGAATGTTGACTTACTATTTTCTTGAGGATTTTGGTATATCTATGACAGTACCACACAAAACAGTGTACTGATGTATGAATGTTGACTTCTATTTTCTTTAGGTTTTTTAGGTTTTTGGTACATCTATGACAGTACCACACAAAACTAAGTACTGATGTATGAATGTTGACTTACTATTATCTTTAGGATTTTTAGTACGTCTGTGACAGTACCACACAAAACAGTGTACTGATGTACATGTATGAATGTTCACTTACTATTTTCTTGAGGTTTTTAGTACATCTATGACAGTACCACACAAAACAGTGTACTGATGTACATGTATGAATGTTCACTTACTATTTTCTTGAGGTTTTTGGTACATCTATGACAGTACCACACAAAACGTGGATCATGTACATCGTACTCTGTTACTGGTGGCTTGTGGCATTCCTGGAAGAAAAACATGTGTATAATATTTATTTACCATTCTTTGTAGATACAATGTATTAAACAATTTGAGAAAATTTTAATTCATGCAAAATACAAGAAAATCAGTTAACTGGATTATGCTCTCCACACTGAAGGAATAACAAAACAGATGAAACTAGAACTGCCCTTGAAGTGACGAATTATACCCCCCGCAGGACATTTTTCTCTAAACGATTTCTTTTGTGACATAACACAGAAAGCTTGGGTCATAAGGAATCTTTATGTGAAATATCATAGCCCTATCCCTTTTAGTTAAAAAGTAGGTCAAAGGTCAAGGTCAATGTCACTAGGTCAAAAATCATGATATCAAATGAAAGCTCTCATCATGAGGAATCTATATTTGAAATATCAAAGCCCCATCTCTTATAAATCAAAAGTAGGTCAAAGATTAAGGTCACTAGTTCAAAAGTCATGATATTAAGGAGGGATTCAACACCAAGATGGCGGCAGCAATATTTGCTTTCTCACTTCCTAGGAAAAGTGCAGTCCCTACTTCCTTAAAACATTTGATACCCTGATTGATATACAAATTTGAGTATCCTGATGAAGTTTGAATAATTTCCGACGTAATTTGAAGGAATTATAGTGATTTTCAAAATTGTGGACTTAAGGAGTTTCATCCATGAGCTAACCACGACGTCATTTCAACGTTATTGGGGGAAAATGGCGTCACAAACTATCCCATTCAAAATGCAATTAAAACATTAATACAAAACGTATCGCATTGAAACTTTACATGTATGAAATAAAAAATTCAATTTTTATCTTAGTGTAGTCGTTGACAAATTTACATAACAAGGAAGCGGATGTCACTTCATTGAAAATGGACGAATTTGGAAGAAAAAATTGGAAAATATAAAGCTTTGTAAAATTTTAATCCCAAATTTAATTTTTCTCATTTAATGATGAAATCATATCTGGACATCGTTGAAAATTTAGTTAGTTTTTGACAAGGATTGATCCACAGGATTCCTAATAATCACCTATAAACTACAGTCAATTGGCTCGAAATTGCAATTTTTTCAGCCACGGTGTCATCTTTTATTGAAGTACCCTGCCTTTGTTTATAACACAATTCAGCTAATCTTTTCCATATGTAAGAGCAATACGATATGAATATTTTGGAAGTTAAATTAAAATTAATTTTCAATAGCATTAAGAGAACCGGAATGACACTTTTAATATTATGACGTCATCAAGAAATTCACGGGTACGTTGAAAAATGCATATTTCAAAGTCTCATAGAAATTTTTCCTGTGGATAGAATCAAATGTAAGTTTGTATGATGAAGGACAGACAAGAAATGAATAATTTCAGAAATTTTGAGAAAAATTGAATTTGGCGTCAAAGTGTTCAATACCTCCTTAAATGAAAGCAGTCATCATGAGGAATATACATGTGAAATATCAAAGCCCTACCCCTAAAGGTTAAAGGTCAAGGTCACAAGGTCAAATGTCTTGGACTAAAGCTGTGTGTATGAAATATTAAAGCCTCATCACTTATACTGGAAGAGATATTCACTTTTACAACATCTTAACCAAATTATTACAATAAGGGCAAAGTTCAAAGTCAAGGTCGCTAGGTCAAATGTCTTGGTATTAAAATGTAGCACCCGTTGTGGTTTATGTATGGATAAAATATGAAAGCCCTATCGCCTATACTTGGAGAAATGTTTGCTTTAAGAACTTCTTAGCCAAAATATTACTACAGGGTCAAAGTTCAAAGTCAAGAATGTCTTGGTATCAAAACGTAGTACATGTACTTGTAATTGTGAATGTTTGTATGAAATATTAAAGCTCTATCACTTATATGAGAAAAAATATATGCTTTAAGAACTTCTTAACCAAAATATAACTATAAGGTCAAAGTTGAAGGTCACTAGGTCAAATGTCTTGGTATCAAAATGTAGTACTTCTTATGGTGAATTTATGTATAAAATATGAAAGCCCTATCACTTATACTTAAAGAGTTATCTGCTTATGAATTTCTTAACCGGACAGACGGAAAGGTTAAGAGACGGACAGGGTGTTTCCTATATACCCCCCCCCTCTTTGTTTGCGGGGGGTATAACAAATTGATAACTCACTGATATACTATAATGTATATTTTGTATTTGTTCTGTATGACCTTCAGACCTTTCAGATATAATGCTGAGTAAATTTCCATTAAGTACAAAATGATGAAAGTTTTTTGTCTAGTACTGTAATTTGGTTTTTATTCGTCAGATACTAATTTTCGTCATTTTCGTCAGTGCCTTCCTTGACAAAATTACGTCAAGGGAACGGGCAAAAAATAATGTTGGCATAACTTACGCCCCATCCCATTCAGCTTACTATCTGAATATAATATGTTTAAACTAAACGAAATTATGTCCTGATAAATATAAATACTCCTGACAAAAAGTAAATTGTAGTAAGGAATAAAGCCTGAGTTTGTGAAACACGATTGCCCCCGGTGGCATCTTTGTTAGTATGAACACTATTTTCTGTTAAGTACATGGATGTGAGGTCACTGGGTTTAAAGGTCAAAGGTCAAGGTCATGAGGTCAAAAATTTTGGTATCAATGGAAAGGTCTTGTCACAAGGAATACATATGTGAAATATGAAAGCCCTATCACTTACCATTCAAAAGTTATGCCGAATGTTAAAGTTTTTGAAAAGTAGGTAAAAGGTCAAGGTCAAGGTCACGAGGTCAAAAGTTTTGGTATCAATGGAAAGGTCTTGTCACAAGGAATACACATGTGAAATATGAAAGCCCTATCACTAAACATTTAAAAGTTATGCCCAATGATAAAGTTTTGGAAAAGTAGGTCAAAGGTCAAGGTCAAGGTCACGAGGTCAAAAATTTTGGTATCAATGGAAAGGTCTTGTCACAAGGAATACACATGTGAAATATGAAAGCCCTATCATGTACCATTCAAAAGTTATGCCCAATGTTAAAGTTTTTGAAAAGTAGGTCAAAGGTCAAGGTCAAGGTCACGAGGTCAAAAATTTTGGTATCAATGGAAAGGTCTTGTCACAAGGAATACACATGTGAAATATGAAAGCCCTATCACGTACCATTCAAAATTTATGCCCAGTGTTAAAGTTTTTCGGACAAACAGACAGACAAACAGACAAACAGACGGACAGGCCAAAAACTATATGCCCCCGAATCTTTGATTCCGGGGGCATAAAAATTGAATCAGTCTCTTTGTAAACTTAAAATATAAACCAGGAACACTGTGGAGGAGGGAGAAAGAAGCTGAAGGTTCCGAGTTTTAAGACATTGTTAAATAGTGTTATTACGACACGCAAATGGCAATGAAAACTAAATATGAACACAAAGTTGCATATATTGTACTTCTAATTACAAAATAAGATGATACATGTCTCTAATTGTTTGTTTACTGATAATTGTTAAACAAACAATGAAAACAAGCACATACGACAGATTTGACTATATGACGGCGGATCTAAATGTTAAGTTGGCATTTGAAAAGACGAATTTACATTTTAGGGACCCTTGGATGACAAATTTACGTACTGACGAAATGGTCATTTTAAACGAATTGACAAAATTGGTACTGATGAAAATAAAGCAGTTTAAAGTATTGAGTCTTTGCAGAAAACAGAGTTATTTCCTATTTGAGACATTATCTGACGTAAAAGCATTATGACGTCATGAAAATAGTACGGAAACATTAATTTTATATCATCGTTTTTCACAGTTTAAGGACATTTTCCATAGAATTTGTTGAAGTCACAATTAGTGTACGTAAGATACCTTCCAAAGGAGTAAGTAACATTGGTTTTCAAAATTAATGAATACATGTACACTAAGACATTCCCTTTGTTTTTGTATTGTCCATCCTAATTACATTTACTTATATTACAAAGTGACCTGTTGTATAAATGTGATGCATCCCCCCAAAACCTGACGATAGATATGACGACACACACAGGATTTACATGTACTATACTACATACCTGATGGTATAAGTGATGGCACTCCTGACATTCAACAAGCTGATTACCAGATTTTACGTCAAATTGGCTGAAAAAGATTAAAGCAAATTGCTAACGACAAAAAATTAACACATTGAAACATTTTAAAGACACTATAGAAAGAAGACATGTTCAGAATTTCATTATTGGTGGCAAACTGTGAGGAAATGAACCATATATCCAACTTTAGTTTGGATAGGTAAGATAAGATAAGATGAGATTTATTTAAAGTCGGCATGTCAGATAACTGGTAAACATAAGCTCTTTAAAAAAGTATAAAATTTCTTAAATTATAAGCTGGAAACCATTATTTTAAGTTTACTTTTCATAACAGTGACCCTGACCTTTGACCTATTGACCATTTGTTGACCTCAAAATAAAAAGGTTTTTTTCTCAGATTCTTCCCCTCACATTAAAAAATTAAGAGAAACTTTGAGGAAGACTTGATGCTAGTACATAGAAAGAAGTTCATTATTGGTGACAAACTGTGAGTAAATGAACCATATATCCAAAGGGGTAGGGCCACGAGACCCCTAAATCGGCCCTTGATTTTTCTCTTAAAATAAATTTCATGAGGAATACTTGATATCTCTCATGAAAATACAAGAATGTTTACCGCTTTTCATGAAAAGAATAATATCACCAAACAATGTGCCATTTAACTGTAATGACGTCATGAAGTGACGTCATTTTGACGTTATTGACAAAATATGGCGAAAATTGCTGGAAATTTTGTCTTTTGTCGTAGAATTCAATGTGGCCGCATGCGTTAACTGAGATAAAACGTTTATGACAAAAGGATATAATGATAATCTCTCACATGTAAATTTTCTATCATAGTTAATGCATGCGGCCATTGCTAATTTAATAGAAATATTGAGTTTTTGCATCAATTTCGCCGAATATGACATATTTTGGTGTTTTCAAAGGGCTGAAAGGTTTTGATAAAAGCATTGATTACCAAAAGTAGATTCGTGATTCAGTAGAGAAGGTTTCAAAATGTCAAATAACAGTAAAAAATTTATGAAGTACAATGTTCAAAATCTATCAAAATTAGGGCCAATATCGGGCTTCGTGGCCCTACCCCTTTGGTTTGTATAGGTGTAAAAGTTCTTAAACTACGAGCTGGAAACCATTATTTTTAATGTTTATTTTCCTGACAGTGACCCTGACCTTTGACCTATTGACCCAAAATAAATAGGCTGACTTACTTGCAGACAACACAAGCTATACCAAGCCCAAAGGCAAAGTCTTCTGCATTCATGTCATCATCACTCTCATCTTTCTTCACCTCTTCTTTTGCTTTACTTCTTTCCTTTTCTTTCTCTCTCTCCTTTTCTTTATCATGTTTTATTTTCTTCTCTCCGTCCTTCCTGGACCTCTCCCTATCCTCCTTGTCTTTCCTTGACTTCTCCACGTTCTCATGTTTACCATCTGTTTTCTGCCGTCCCTCGTCTGACCTTGAGGGGCTCGATGCTGGTCTAGGAGACTCCTTCTTTACTTTCTTTATCACAGGTAAATCTTCATCCAAGACATCTCCTTTTGACTGAAAAACAAGTTCTAAATCATGCCATTATATGCAATTATATGAAAAACTGGTCATGGTGTAAATTAGAGCTGAAACAAATACCTGAAAATGCTATTCGAATATTCATGACACATATTCGACACGTATTCGAATATTCGTTATCACTTGTAAAGACTTTAAGAAAACTGGAATAACAAAGATTCTGGTAGAGTTAATAGGTTTGGAGTAAACAATTGTTACCCTGAAACACTAACGCATCCCGACTATTTCATAATAGGCTTTGATTCATACACAAGCTATAAGAATCCAGAAAAATAAGGGTATATATGACTTTTTGAAATTTCATGCATTGCAGAGGTATTTAAAGTTATGATGTGGTATTCTCTAAAATGACGAAAATGTTAAAATAGGCCAAAAATGGAGCCTTATAGCCAAAAAAATGAGTCACGGGCAAATTTTGATTTTTTTTGGTCTGAATAGTTCGAGGAGATGTTCCTCTACGTGTGGACATATCCATTTTTCTTCAACCTCATTTCTATTAAAAGTCGCCATCCTGACCTTAATCCTCATGGAGCGAAAATGGCAACTGGCAATTCATCGGACTTGATAGTATTGTACATGGTATCTTCAGGAATGTGACAACGTGGAAATCATACAGAGACAGTATGTTGTACACATGTTAAAGCTCACATGATGTAGTGTTAAAGCTCATCCCCTCCCGGTCAAAACGGTCCTTCTTATACTTTGCGGGTAAACAAAAAAGATATATCGGAAAGTTATAACAATAAACAACAGCAGGAAATGAGGGAGGGGATCACGGGGTACATGTCATGTAAATTTAGGTATTCAGGTGCCGCTTTTGCTTAGAGATATTATCAGATGAAATCTGTTTATAAAAAGACATTGAAGTGTCTTTATCATTTATTGAATTAATACAAATGACACACGACAACCCCATGCATAAGTAAAATGATATGTAACGTACTGACCAGTTGTGCAAACGTTAGTGGGCCATTCAGTTTGCTCAAGAATACACCATCTGTAAACTTTAGTGATACAATGCTTTGTATTTCCTTCTTTTCTGTATACATAATTATGGGACTATATACATGTATATACTTTATATATATACTAACGAATATTCGAATACCAATTTTCCATTCGAATATTTGCTGAAAACTATTCATTCGAGAATATTCGAATATTCGTTTCAGCTCTAGTGTAAATATTTAAAGGAAGTACATGTTCATTATGTAAGTGTAAAAGTATCAACCTCACACCATAGTCAATCTGTGCATGAAATATGAAAGTGCCATCTTATAAACTAGTCAAGATATCACATTACATTAATACGCAAGATAGCAAATGCAGCGCGTGCAGCGTGTCCGTTCTGATTTTTCATTTAGTCACCGACCTAAACCATTGTTCAAAACTTGGGCACCTTTTCTGCCCAAGTAAATTGATGACGTCATAACAATGGAGAACGATCGAACAGAGCGCGAGAACATTTGTATAGTCTTGGTTAGAAGTATTTGCGATCTTCCGTATTGTGATGATATTCTTGACCCTTTGACCCTTTGAACTCAAAATGTATAGGTATCATCCTCACTATAAAGTGAACCCATGCCTTTAATATAAGAGATCTATCATTAAAACTATAAAAACTCTATAATTAAAACTACCTGTATTTTAAAAGACTTGACTTACTATGTTTCAATCAAAGTATCATGCATTTACTACTGAGTCTTTGCACAATACAGAGTTATTTCCCTTTACAGATGGTATCTGACGTAAAACAATTGTGACGTCATGAAAATGGTATGGTAACATCATTTTCATACCGTCATTTCCCAGACTTTAGGACTATTCCCATAGAATTTGATAATGTCATAATCAGTCTACGTCAGATACTGTCTCAGATGAGAAGTAACTCTGGTTTTCGAAAATAGAGAATAAGTCCAAGGTATGACATAGATGTTGTATATATCCCTATATTTGTCAAAGTAATGACCTTGACCTTCTAACCTCAAAAAGTATCCATGGGTATCATCTTCAAATTGTAGTAAACCTTTAAAATTGTACGAAATAGTACAACTGTATCATTCATATTAATCAAGATAAAATATTGCAATAAAGTATTGACAGGCAAACAGACAAAGGACAGACAGACAAATGAACAGACAGATGGGCGATTCCTATAGGGCTCCAACATTTAAATTTGGGATTCTAGTCATTAATATCAGTTGTCTCTGAACTGTTACCTTTTCCAGACTCCTTTTCTCTGCCTCTCTCCTCTTTACTTTATCCTCCTCTGAATGTTTCTTTGATGACTTACTGTCTTTACTGTCAGATGAACTCTGAAATCAAGCATTTTACAGGATGCACTGATAAATGTCCAAATTCTGATATAATTAGTGTATATTATAATGTCTAATTTTAACCGAATTTCTTAATGTATCATACATATATGCATGTACATGTATGTCAGACTTTGACAGTTGTACTTTTGTCCAAAAATCAACAGAGCTTAAACTTGATTTAAGGGGAGTGAGTGCAAGATGATTTATTACTAAATCTCCTAAGGTCTTTGACTTAGAGTCTTGAAACATCAACTCCCTAATTTGCAACTCAGCTAAAACAATAGCAGTAAAAGACAAAGTAAAATGTAATGATGTATTTTTTTTTCTAAATATTCTAAAATTGTATTAATATGACAATGTGCTGTTTCCCATTTAAATAGACTGTCTTAACCAATTCGAAACGTCTCCGAGAAAAAGCCCTGAATACTTCCGATAGATGTGAAGTGACATCAGGGGCTCAATAAATGCTGCAGAAATCATGTACTATTATATCACTAATAATTGGCAAACAACATGTACTCTCTCATAATTTTAACTATACTGGTGAATGTCCTGTGATTTCTTTGAATTGTTTTCAAGGTATGGAAGAACTGCCTAGTTATTTGGAGGAAGTCTAATACCTCTGACAGAATGCTACATGTAGAAAACCTATGGGCAAAAGATTTTTGAGAATCAGATAGTTGCTAATCTAAAGCTTAGTTAAACTTACCTTTTGACCTTTGCGTTGACTGATGACATCATCAAGCATCTGTTTGAGTTGGTCGGCTGCATCTTCACGTTTTGAATGTAGAAGTCGTAAAGCTTTCACAAAAACAGGATCTAGGTCTGTTGTTGCCATGGTTATCTGTTCAAAGTTTAATCAAATAAAATGGTTACCATAATGCTCATTGAAAAATATATAGAACACAATTTTTTTTTATCAATCTTTATTTTTTCAACAAGTTGAATATGCTTTTCCGACATGGCATGCCCAGTAGAGTAGAGTTTATCTCCAATACAATCTCACTGTAAAGTCACATTGATATCATCACATCATATATAGTAATACCACTAAATCCAATATACCTTAGATATCTAGACTAAAATTGAATGATGGCCATCATATATATATATATAGATATAGTAATACCACAAATTCCAATATACCTTAGATATCTAGACTAAAATTGAATGATGGCCATCATATATACTCGTATATATAGATATAGTAATACCACAAATTCCAATATAACTTAGATATCTAGACTAAAATTGAATGATGGCCATCATATATATATATAGATATAGTAATACATGTACCACAAATTCCAATATACCTTAGATATCTAGACTAAAATTGAATGATGGCCATCATATATATATATATATAGTAATAACGCTGATTCCAATACAACTTAAGATATCTGGACTAAAATTGAATTGTTTTGCTATTCAGTCTTTCCTGATATACAGAGTTACTTCCCATTTGGGACATTACTCAATTCTCCTAAAACCCGCCGCCATTCTCTAAATTTGAAACTTTTAAGCAGCAGCATACCTGTTCATGGCCTTTATCTCACCGAAAATACAACATAGGTTGGTAGATAAATCATTCATCTGGCGATTTTGATGTGTCAACCAATAGTCGTGAACATATGTCTTACAGTTAAGATAGATAGGGCAAATTGTGACCACAATTGTCCAAATAACCATCAAAGGCTGATTTTGGTCAGGTATTTGGGACTAGTGATGAGGTTGCCTTCAGGATGCAAAATGAGTTGCAGTCCACATATGCAATGAGTATGATCTCACACTATTGCTGTTACCAAGCACCAAATCTTAGAAAGAGTTGGCACACGTTAGTACCGAGTCATACACTGTTGTATTTATTGTAATCACCCATTTACTGTCCTGTTTATCAAATCAAGAGATCCCTGTTTTGGATATTTATTCTGCCATTTTAGGAATTCTCCAACTATTCATTGTCTCTGAAAGTGGAACTCCTTTAGTTGTAACAGAAAAAGTGCATGAAATTACCCATTCAAATGTTTAGCTGCTATAATATAAACAGTGACGTCATGGTGTCTAACGTAACACATTTAAGTCATTTTCACAATAGAAAATCCATGTAGACATTTTATTTTGCGTCATATTTTTTAACTAATCTATGAACAACAAAAAGATAACACTATTAGGATCTGGAATTCATTTCCATCTGAGATTTTCCATGCTCCATCCCTGGAAAGCTTTAAGAGTCCGATCCAGGGCATCAAGCTTAGGAAACAAATACTGACCTGTTCTATCTATATATATTTTATTTGCATGGTTTTCATACTCACCTGTGCGTAGACATCCCAACATCACACATCGCAGGTACAAATTTTAAAATACCTAGATTAATTAGGGCCAGTACCTTATCTAGAAGAAGAAGAGGAAGCATATTTTGTTACGACTAAGATAGACTGGGCATCAGTTTATAAGATGACAACAGTACCAGTATATATATTTTAGAGAAAGAGCTTCCTCACAGAGAGATACCAACAGGTTGTCATTGAGGGTGAAAGGTCATCATTGTCACCAATAATATCCAGGGTGCCCCAGGGCACGTTGCTTGGGCCATGGTTGTTCCTGGCTTCCCCACTTTTTGCCGATGATTGCTTGCTGTATCAAACCATAAACAACGAGTCAGCGATACCAGTACCATTCTCCTATAGCAGAATTGGGAGGCAGAACGGTTAATGGCATTCATCCCAGAAAAGTGTGAGGTGATACGAATAACGAACAAGCAGCACATGGACAAACCCTGCAGATCACCGCACAATGCCCGGTGTTACGATAGACAGCAAATTACAATGGGGCCCCATTATCATCAACAACACAGCTAGGAAAGCTAATAACACCACAGCCTTCCTGCAGCATAATCTAGCTGCCCAAGACACATCAAGGCTATCAGTTACAAGACCATGGTAAGACCACAGGTTGAATACTCATCCACAGTGTGGGAACATACAAATGTACCACCATGTCCCACACCAACACCAAAGAAAGAGTACAGTGCCAGGCTGCAAGATACATCACAGGAGATCATCGCAGGGAAAGCAGTGTAACAACAATGCTCCAACAGTTACAACTTGACACCCTGCAACAGCACAGAACCAGGGCCCATGCCATTCTGATGTACAAGATTGTGAATAACCTCATTGACAATATACCATCTAGTCCCTTGCAAAATTCCTATCAGCACGACCAATACCACCACCAGGTGTCATCCAATGAGATACATCCAGCCATTCTGCCACATCAAAAGCTACCAAGACTCCTTCTTCCAAGCCAGCATTAAGATCTGGAATTCCTTGCCACAATCCAATGTGACTGCTGATTCACTGGAGGCTTAAAAGGTCGGAATCTGCAACCATTACACTTGACAATGAAGATGTTTGTTTTTATCCTATTTTTAACGAGAGCCTTTCCCTGGTGTGTTTTTAAACTTCATGTGCGAAAATGCCCAACAAGGAGCCCAGCATATTACCGAAAGAAGAAGAAATCACCAAAGCAGGGTGCTCGAGATCTGGATTTAGTGAACAGGACCGGTCACACTAATGAACGCCAAGAGAGTAATGAATGCCAAGACTACGCCAAGACACGCCAAGGGCTATATAAGACAATATATAATTGATTTTCCTTCATAAACATGTATTATAGTAAAGATTTTAAACATTACCAAAATATCTTTCGAAATTATAAACGCATTATGTTTATTTTCTACATGCGAATATCTGTGTCAAGTAAACAACTTGAAGTCGCGGCGCCATATTGTTTGTTTATACATGGTAGCTCCTAGTAATGTCACCTGTGATTGTCTATAATGTTTGAAAATAATGTTTAAAGCCAATAAATGGGAAAATAAAAGCATTGTTATGCTAATAATATTTGGAAAAAAAAATCAATCATTTTCGGAAGTGAGAAATTTTGAATGGTTTTTAATTTTTTTTTTTTTTTTTTTTTTTGCAAGTATACAATTTTTTTTACATTCTGAAGTAGGGTTCTGGAAATTTAAACTTGCCCATTTTCATGAGAATTTTTTTTTGGGGGGGGGGGGGGGGGGGGGGGGGTTGGATTAGAGGAATATGGGCTATGCATTATCCAGAGATGGGAGGGGGATGGCAATGAAAAAAATATTTGTTTGTACTTTTTTTCTCAGTTGTTTATTTCAATCATATATCATGTTTTTGAATTATCATCTTTATGAATTGTGAATAAAATGTTACATGTGTGAGTAAATGTTCACATACATGTACAATAAAACTTCTTGTGTTCTGTTATTTTTATATATTCAATTTATTTTAATCTTTTTTATAACTTTTTTTGTGCGATACAAGTCGCAGACTTAACGTAAATACGTAAGTTAGTATTCTGCCTTAAAAAAATTGCTGTGATACTGCAACACAAATTTTACTATATTTCGATTCAATTTTTGATAACTTATAATTACAAACATATTAAAGACATTGAAATTATTTATTCAAATTAGTGCTCATATGTCAAGAATATTCAACTTCAATTTATGACACCTCAATAATTACTTCGTAGGCTCAATTATTTAATTAGCAAACAAGGTAGTAAGCTGTTAATTAGACGAAAGCCGTTATACTACAGTTCACTTTGATCCATGATCAGACGAAGCCGACGTAATTACCTAATTATAGAGAACGTGTATAAATATCACCCGATTCTAATTCTTTTCACATTTGGCTTTTTTCTATCCTCTTATGTTCTTATCATAAAGAATTATTAGAAATGTTTTAGTTGTAAAATTTTGTATATATCATCAAACCATTGTTCATAGTGCTTTTTATAAAAAGTAGCTATAGTTGTTTAATTTTGTGATTTTTTTATAGTGCTTCATTTTGCAATAGTAGCTAGTTTTGCCTTTTTGGTAATTCTTTTATCATTCAGACATGTCGTCTTTTCCTTGTGGAAAGTGTTCTTTAGAGTGTAAGGGTAACAGAAATGTTGCCTGTGATAAATGCGATTTTTGGTTTCATCAAAATTGCGAAAATCTCACAAACGCTCAGTTTTCATTTTTGTGCAAGACATCTCTTTCTTATGTATGCGCTAGGTGTTGTTTAGATTCAACTGGAAATTTTGATTTTTCATGTGGCTTGGAGCGAATTGCTCAAAATGGAATTTCCGAGGAAACCTGCAAACTAGAATCCATTTTTATGAGATTTTTACCATCAAAATTGTCTCCACAAACCACTAGCTTGGACAAACCTTTGGCAATCGATAGTGTAGGAAATCATTTTTTGGGACAAAATTCTGACTTTTTGGCCGTGGAGACAACCGGGGATGGCAATTGTCTTTTTAATGCCATATCCCTAGGCATACAAAATAATGAGAATTTGGCCGTAGAAATAAGATATAGGACTTGTTTAGAGATGATCACGAACCGTGCTATTTACATAAACGAACACAAACATGATGGGCTGACACTTGTCAGTGGCACGTACGACGATTCAATGAAATCTTGTTCAGAAAATTTTTCTTTTTCTTCGGCATTCACAATTCGTGCAACAGCAACCGTTATTGGAAAACCTATCAGATCCCTTTACCCAGCAGTAAACGGAATTTTTGATAACTCGATCGGCATTTTGAACAGATTTTTTTCTCCAAGAAATTCGAAGTCTCAAAAAACCCTTTATGTATTTTACTGAGGAACATCATACAAACATGTCACACAATGAGGAACATACATACACATCCGACACAGATAACATTACACAAACTGACATGCACCAAGACACGCACACAAACACTTGTGACGAATCGTTAGTTTACATACAAGAACCATACAGAAACCCGAATGTAAATGGTTTAGACGGCAAAGGAGCTGTTAAGATAAGGCGTAAAATCAGCCCTGACAAGTGGAATTTTGAAAATTGAAATTTCAAGAACCTTTTTTGGTAAAATGTATACTTATACGGCATCCCATCAGAATATGAAGTTATTTTTTATCTGTTTTGCATAATATTGCTAATTTTTAGGTCAAAACTTATCTTTTTCCCATAGAAATCAATAGAAAACGGAAAAGTTTTATTGAACATTGTTCCCCCTGGATATAAAGAAAGCCACTTTTACTGGAGATGTGTATCCATGATACAAATTTTTTGGCAAAGTGGGGTTCTGTATCTCCGGGGGGAACACTACCCCAGAGACGAAAAACTAAATATGGAAAGGGGGGTGCATTTTATAAGAATCGATCTTTTTGACCATTAAATATAGCACATTTGACTATTTTTCCTCTTTAATCAATCAAACATTGTGTACTCGATATGATTGAATGAAAGATACAAGAATTAGAAACGAAATAAGCAAGAGTGATGTTCATTTCTCCGTCAATGTGTATTTCGCGCTAAAAGGCTTACATTGTAGCCATTGAATGAAGAATAAGACCGTATTTTAAGTTCCGAATTTCATTATTTACCGATTAAAGGAGGTAGAACGTTCGAAATCTATTTCTGATACACAATGTAGACATATTTGATGTCTTTTAGCTTATATTTATCCATTTTAGATAAAATATTCAAAAATGTATACGCTTTTTGTCGATATAATCGGATTTTCTATCCGAGCACCCCTACCTCTTTCGACCTTAATTTTACAACCTTAAGAGTTCCTTAACATAATGTAAAACATATGTAAAAGGACGTCTGCAAATACATTATATTTCAATAATGATTCATGTTTTTCTGTGTACGATTCGCCATACGGAAGAAATAAGTCACGGGATTCAGGGCTAAATACGGCCCTTATCTTAACAGCTCCTTTTTGAGTCCAGACACTTTGCTCAACATAACACTACAAGATCATGCTGATGCACCACATACTATTCCTGACGGCACAAAAGAAAACATATTTTTTGTCATAAACAACGCTTCAAACAAACAAACAGAGCACAAACAAGCAAGGTCTTTTGTTGATGACTGTGGAGTGAATTTTAATCAGAAAGTATAACGACAAATATGACAAAACTTCCAATTTTCCGATTTCTGAAGAGAGCTGCGCGGACAAGAGAAAATTCGAGCTAATTAACACCTGTTTCCAAAATTAATGTATATCATCTTGAGTTATGTTGTCAAGGTATTATTTATAGCCATAACAAGTGCATGAATATAAATTTAAGTAATTAAGTCTTATAAGATCTTACGTCCTTCGCTCGCCGGCAACCGAATCTAATTTTCGTGATCGTGAATGAAAGTGAAAGTGAAAGTAGATTTTCTAAAGAATGTGAACATTACTTTGCATCAAAAATCATGCAAAATTACATGTAAAACTCTATTTTGTACTATGAAGCGAATCAAACATGAACAAATAAGCAACACAGTCCATCATTATTTGAAAAGAAGGCAATTTTCTGTAAGTATCAGAGATTGAAATGCTGCTCATATTCTCTCTGTTTCATGCACAGTCAGTGCCCCTCTCCACATACCACGGCCCCTCGACATGTGCAGTGTTCAAGGATTTTAATCAAAAACCACTTACCAATGGGTAAGTGCCCACCAAAAGTGTGCTTACCCAGCAAGGAAACTCACCCAAGCAAAAATGTCAGAATAAAAAGGGGATGTTTGTAGTGGTTCCGGTAGTAGCAGGTACCAATAGTTCAGTACAAGTTCTAAGACTGAGCTATTGGAATGTCCCTTTAGCTCACTCGGCAACGAGTCTGACTGTCACCCGGACGGCCGGGGTTCGACTCCCGGAGTCCATCATCTGCGAACTACTTCATTGGCGACGAGGTGAACAATTGGTGTGTGTGGGCCAGCTCGATCTGCAGGAGAGGAGGCAGAACCCTGCCAGGGGTTGGAGAGTGGCCACACAGCGGGGTACACCCACGGCCCTCAACGGAAAAGGGGGAAGGGTGTAGTGGTTCCGGTAGTAGCAGGTACCAATGGTTCAGTACAAGTTCTAAGACTGAGCTATTGGGATGTCCCTTTAGCTCACTCGGCAACGAGTCTGACTGTCACCCGGACGACTGGGGTTCGACTCCCGGAGTCCGTCACCTGCGAACTACTTCATGTTAATTAATTTTCTAGCGCGCATCCTTGCCGTTACCATGAAAATAAATTATTATGTCCAGAAAATATTGTCACACTGATAATACAGGATGACTGCTTCGTTTAGTATGATCTTGTACTTTCTACGACTAACGCTGACTATTTACTTCTGTATTGGCTTAAAATATGTACACGGAGAGTGTACATGTAATGGGAATCGTGCTTTAAAATTCACTTACTGACGGGTAAGCTAAGCATTCTGTTTTCCAGTTACCCAACCTCAATTTTCACTTACCTTGGGTAATGGGTAATGGAATCCTAGAACACTGATGTGACAAATAATTTTAGTTTATGTATCTCAGTGGTAACAGTGTGCACAGTTATCTGCCAGGTATCATATCTTGTATTCAGGAAATTCCTTCTTCTTGGACATAGATGAAATCCATAGATCATAGCTTCAATATTTTGCTTGTTTCTTTCTTTTTTTAATTATTTGTATGTGAGAGGGCTTCAAACCGATTTTATTTACCACACATGTGATGAGGAGATGATAGTGTATATTATAATGAAAATAATATTGAAATCATGAGTCAAAACCTAATAATATTTCTTCTATTCAATGGTTTAATGGTAAAATATGATATCTAAGCAGCAGTTACTTAGTTACAATGACTGTCAGTAAATTTCAGTGTTGATTTTAGTTAAATATGCACAAGCATCTTATTATAATGCGGTAAATTGCAATTGTTACAAATACATAATCTCACAGTGTAGAAACGCTTTTGTACGAAATAAGTTTTTTTCCATCTCCGAAGCGAGAGATTTACAGTTGTCAATTTAATAATATCCATCTATTGCGTAAACACTAGAAGGTATACTGCTATAGATTCAATATAGAACATTTCCTTAAGACTGATACTTCATAGACAGGTAGTACTTCGTGATTTAAATGAGTTAGATTGCTGTGATATTGCATCTTAAAGATTATAAACAATGGGATACAGTGAAATTCTATCGTTTAACTGTGATTTTTGAGTTCATAGGTATGTCCACTGTGACAAGTTCCATATTAAAAGAAAGCTTACATAACCTAGTACACAGTGAACACAAACATGATTTATGTATTTATAGAAATAAAGCTTGAATAATGAAAAATTGGTAAACACAAACTGTGCGGTTTTATGCAGCCGCTGTAAGAGTTCTGTACTTATCATATTTTATTGGCAATTTACACACCAGTAAATCTCCAACAACTTCATTACATCATGTTACATATGGGGTATAAAACAACATAATTAATACTTATAGGGTTTTGGTAATTTTAGTCAATAAAATTCAAATTCAAAGGTATTTACCGGATATTTTTGGACTACCAATCAAATATGCTTAGTACAAGTTACTGGTTGTGAACATGAGCGTTCCAACACTGTGAATCTGGTTGCACCACAGACATTTACAGGAAGGAATTGAAGCCCTTTCACATACAAAATATCCGAATAGAAACAATGTGTGAAATGGGCAAAATATTGAAGCTAATCCATAGGGTGATAACATCTATAGCACCATAAACGTTTTATTGAAAAAATTGGGTACCAACTCCAACTCCACCCACCGCATAGCTTCATCATCAAAATCTTACTGCTCCCAGACACAGGCTGTCGATGTTTACTACTTTAGTATCACTCTGTCTTACGGCATATTGAGCTTGCAGGGTTATTTTTTCCCTTGTTTTGGGGCCGAATTTCGGCCCCTTCCCAATGCCAAATTTCCACTATTTTTCCCCAAAAAATCACCCTAAAATTCCCAAAGAAGCAGTATGAAAAAATCACCTGAGAAAATAAGACTCAAAACCTGGAAGTCAGCACAAAATGTCTTATTTCTAAGTGCATTTTTTAAAGTTTTTTTTTCATCCCTTGTTCAGTTCAAGCAAATCAATGGATAATCATGAGTGTTAATAAATGATACTTTAGGGTTATACTTTGGTGAGAATTTGTACAAATTTTTCCCAATTTCAGCAAAATGTTGCAAATTTTCCCAAATGGGACAGGCACAGGCACCTTCTTACAAATTAAAAAAAAAATCCCTGGCTTGCCCCATACCAGTACATCTTATTTTTTCTCCCTCCCGTCTTTCTCAGTCACGTTGTTCCCTACCAAATCTTAATCCAAAGAGACAGAGTAAAAGAATTCTTTCTCTGTCAACTCATGCGCTGCCACTCTTTCCTCTTATTTGGCTGAATACCTGCATTGACTTATCTTGACCCAACGTCCCATATCATTATGCAGTGTCACTGGATCGAATACCCCCATTTTACTACCATTTTTAAAGTTCTCACCAAGTGTGGGAATAATATAAAGTTTGGATTGGAAAACCTTCACCTGTGCGCAAGATCATAATCTACACATAATGCTAGTAGCTGAGCAGTACAAGTTCACCAAAATGGCAGAATCATCAAGCGCTGGAAATTACAGTTTGGGTTGGGATAAGTACACCTTCACTTGTGCACAAGATCCTAATCTATGCATGTAAAAAGATATGTACACTAAAAAAAACTGCACTAAAGCATAGTCAAAGTCTCCATCAGTGCCAAAAAAATAAAAATCTAAGCTAAAGTAAAACATCAGAGCCGAAAAAGTCCCTCCACCACTGCCACCGCCTGTTGCTTCTTTAAGTGACTTCAAGCGTCCTCTGGGTTTAACTCCTCTGACTTACTATTTGCATCAGCACTGCTACATACGTGCATTTATGTACACAATCGACATGTGCCACAGCAGTCTATGGGATGAAATTGAAGCCCTCCAACACACATGAATAACAGGGTAGAAATAATGTGTGGGACAGGTGAAAAATTGTACAAATATCTACTAACTTTGAGCTTCTAATTGTGGAAAACTATCCTACATTTAGGTCTGTGATGGTTACAGAGTTTTGAAAGTGTGAAAAGTCAGTCACTACAGTACTCCATTTTCCTCAGTCTGAAAACAGGGATTCTAGCTGGATGTTACATATTACATGGATTCTTGAATTCTTTTAGTGTTACATAATCATAATGATTTTGCTCATTTTGATTCTATCCATTGATTTTCAGGACTCAGAAACTGCATCAAAAAAAGAAGGAAAATGGATGCAGAGTATATCTGACATGGCCCTGAAGAATTCCACCAATGGAGAGACCACTGTAGAAAATGTCCTAGCTCTCAGCAGTATATCAGGAGATGCCACAGGCTGTGAACAACAGTTCAATAGGTGATGTTTGTGTTAAATTGTCAATGTGATATGATTTACTATAGTGTTGTACGGATTATTGCTAATAATCGATTATCGCTTGATAAATGCTTTCGATTCCGAAAATCGATTATAACCCTCAATAATTGATTATTTAGCGATGTAATTTAAAGAACATTATTTTATGAAAAAGATTCAAGTTGAGGCACCCAACCCCTCGCATATCCTTGGTAAAAGGAAAGACTTAACGGTTATCATGGTTATGTAGGCTCCTATTTCAAGAAGATCATCTTGATATTAACACAAATGAAGTACTGCAGTGATATTATTTTCTTGAAAAAACTACAACTTTCAATGAAAATAATAAGAGTCTTCATAAAGGATTAATAATTGATTGGTCAACCAATTATAACCCCTGATCGATTATGAAGGTGAAACTGATTCCCCATTCACTAATATACTATATCAAACTATTATGTCCTTCATATGTTTATTATACAGGCTAAATTTGTTTCTTTTGAACGTTCTAGTCTTCTAAAATAAAGTATTTATTTCCCGCTACGTTAATTGTTCATAAAAAAATACATGTATTTTCAGAATTGTTTCATGCTTATTTGTCTGTTTGTATGTCCAAATTCCATTTGTTTGTTTATGGACTTCTTTTAGAAGAGATCATCACCAAGTTGAAAGTTTTACATTCCTTCTGAGTTGTCTGTATAGAGATTTAAATAATTGTTTAATAGACAAATGCTGATAACTTTTCAGGCTTAAAAACTTTATCAATGAAGCTGTGGAGCCTTACAGAGAGGAATTACAACTGGTCCTATACCCTTTGTTTGTACAGATATATTTACAGGTTCTTTGTAACGGGCATAAAGCAGCAGGTAAGTTTTTATATGGGTTATAATTCTGAAAGCATACAGAGATACACAAACGTCATGAACAAGACAACTTGACCCTCTTATTAACTAAGCCTGTTGTCTGTTTGTTTTCTATTTACGAAATCTGTCAAACGCTTTTCTCACGTCTCTGCAACCTCTGAAAAGTTAAGGGGAAGTTCGAGAGTTTTTCCTCCAACGTTATGTTTTTAAACCTGTTTTATCGAACAAGATGAAATTTACATTAAATTATATCAATTCTCAAATGGAATTTTTTTTATTTGTTTCTATTTCACCAGTACAATTATGTTAGTTATCATCTGAAAATTGCATTGATGATAACCAAGGAAGTCCAAATTTTTGTATTTTCAAAATACTTGCTAAACTTTAAGTTCCTCATAGAAATTTTTGGTTATACTGTTATTTCTAATCAAACAATTGTGAATAAATACCATATTCTTAATACATGTATTCAGATATAGATACAGAAAATAATATGATATCATTTTCTCATTACAGCTAACAAGTTTTACAGCAGGCATGTAAAGTTATTTGAGAATAATACCAACTATGCTGCCATGTTAGATTCTTTACAAAAACTGAACAGTAGAGATGATGTGTCAGGCTGTCTTAGGGCCACAGATTTTAGGTATGTCTTGAATAACCATGATAACACACTTCTCATTTTATTTATTTGTTAATATTTATTCTTCAAGTTTATTTTTAATGTTGAACATACATGTATGTCTGAATAAGACATTCAGTTCGTCAGCACATTTGTCTCTGATGTCATGATATTGTCAATGAAAAATGACGAATGATTCAAACATTGTACATGTACATAAGAGGCAATAAAAAGATTATTATGCCATTGTAATATACCTTTGAACGTTTTTGATTTTCTAATGAGATACATGTACCGGTACATGCATCAGTAATAAATGTCTTTTTGTGTCTGCTTGGCTGATACACTCTAGTAGGTATGAATACAAATTTTTCGGAGATTCTGTGAATGCATCAGAAAAGATGTTCATTTCTTGATCTTTCTAGAATTATGTATTGTATCCTTGGTGAACAGACTATCCTTTCATCTTTTACAGGGAAAATAAATACACTGTAAACTTGTCAGAGGAAGCACTAGATTACTTAAAAAGACACTTAAAGGTAATATGTCTGTGTTAACAAGAGCAACGGAACTACTATATGGATTTACTACATCTAATATTCCTACGTTACTGATAGAAAGTAAAATAGTAAATGAAAGAAAAAAAGAATAGTATAGTATATGAAATTTTATGGTTCTGAAATCATATAAATCATTATTTTACTTGAAGTGAACTGACACAATATTTTCTCATGTTTCTTTCAGCTTGAAGACAACATGATGCTGCTTCAGGTTTTTAATCAACATGTAAAAGTTGAGAGTAAGGGACAGACTTATTAAAAACAGTCATATTTAAATATTAAATTTATATTTTATACATCATCAAGAAAACTGCTATTTTTGGATTTGAAACTTTTTATCTTTTTCACTCTTTATACATGTAGTTGCAAATAGACTATTTTGACATTACCATAATAGACTTTATGTTCACAAAGACCTGACATCACAATATTATACAATTATTTACTGTTATTGAGGTAAATACGATGGTATACATGTAGCTCCCCAAGAAGACATTATTCATCGAGCTAGAAGGGGGAGGTGAATATTGTTTTTTCGAGGGGAGCTAAACCATTGTATTTACTGAGATAAAAGTAAATAATTATTTTATTACTTGAAGTTTCAAAATTATCTAGTATATAAATTATTAAAACATTACTTTCAGACTTCAAAAAGCCTCTCTTATCTTTTTGTAGCACATTGAGAAGTGTTTGAATATTATATCTACATGTACCACGGATGACATCACCCTGGGTAGATATAATGTTGGAGTGTTTCATCTTACTGCGGCAATAAGTAATCTGGAAAGGGATTATGTTCCATTCATGTAATAATTGATGTTATTTCTTTTTGTGAAGTCATAGAAAATTATGTCCAAAGTTGTGATGTCAGGTTTTAATGTGTCTATAATGCAAGTCTAGCAGTAATATAAAAATAGTCTATTAGACTTACTCAGTCCATTGATGTTTTAGACCCTATCAGCTTAATCATGTTGTATCTCATATAGTATCTGGGGAAGAAAAAACAGATTATGATCTTAGAGAAGGAACCAATACTGCGGATAAAGACAACAAGGGGGATAACTCAGGGAGTAATATGATGTTACAGCTTCAACAGGCCATAAAGAATGTCAGACAAGGACCACTGTGTGCCCCTTCCATCTGCTTCTATACTTTCCTAAATGCACATCAAGGGTAATTAGCATATGAAATGTAATGTACAAATTTCTCAGCAATTTCTTCACTTTTACACAAAAAAGGATTTAACATTCCTCATTACAAATTTCCATACTTTACTCATGTTAATGGTTAAGTCTCTTCCACAATCCTAAAAAAATTCTGTATTTTGCTGATATGGATATCATACTACATAATTCAGGTTTATCTTATAACTTCTAGAAATAGAGATATTGAGAGTAGGAAAAGAGCCTTATCATATTTACATGTAGTCCTTTGGATATGTTGATATATGTCTAGAAGTGCTTTTGATTAAGGTCAAAGATCAAGGTTCAAACTTCTTTATATGAATGGCTAAAAAAAACTGCTTCTAAGGGATAATATGTCGGATAAAAAAGGAAACTTTCCATTAATTAATTATCATTCTGGCTTGTAAACCATCTAAGCTTATAGACTGCAGGTTTAAAATTAATTTATTTTCATCCAAATCACATATAATATATTAGAGGGAATTATCAAATCATCACTTTAATGATTTGCAAAACAAATGTCAAGTTATTTTTTTAATGTAAATTTTCATCTGATGTTTGAAACATAAGGATTGATAGATCGAGTGAATAGATCAGTTTTATGGCGACAGATTATGCACTGTGGATATTTCTGCCAATAAAACGTTGCTGAGTGCTGGGTTTGAGGACTCGTCCATCAAATTATGGAGTATAACTCCCGGTATGATCCAGTCTAAGCCGGCCGGTATTGATCCATCAAAGATATATATAGCTGCTGACTACTGGAGGATAGAGGACCACACAGAGGATGATAGGTGATATTTATAGTAATGTGATCAATGACAAAGGAAAGGGGGGGGGGGGAGGGTCATGTATGGCAGTTTGGATCCTCTGATGTACATGTATATTGTTTTAGATGTATTTTAGACTTGTGTACATTGTTTGATATTGAATCAAGCAAAGATAAATACAGACTGGAATTTTTCAACCATTTTCTAATTTTGCACTTTTTATGCTATCTTTAAAGGGAATTCAAAACTCGGTGAATAGAATTACTATGGCTATAGTCTTATTTATAATGAATTTAAAAGGTTATTAGTGCATGAGCAAATTCAATTTATGACATAAAATAGGGCAAATTTAGACTGTGACGTTGACATATATTCCAAAATAAAAATCAAATGTGCTATACAACTATATCTTGACCTATAAGGGATAGTGGTAGGGCTTTGATACTTCACTAGCAGATTTCTTTTAGCAGTATCTAAGATGAATAAAGCACACATCAACAAAAACTGATACTTCACAATCTGGCCATACTGTCTTTTATTACATTGTAACAATGAAGTTCATTTTAAAATTTCTTTGTTACAGTAAAGTGAGATATGAGGAGGTGGTAACAATGAGGGGTCACTCTGGTACTGTATATAAGACATGTTTTACCTCAGATTGTAAATATCTGCTGTCAGCATCAGAGGATTATACAGGTAAGCATATATATCTGTTTGTCTATCCATTTGTTCATCTGTCAATCAAAAAACCCCTTAAAAATTAACATTGTCAATAACATTTTCACTATCAGAGATTAATAGAATCTATCACAGGGTGTGAGCATTGACAAGGAAATCCAACCCGAGTGTTTGGAATTTGCTTGTACCATGACGAGGCTTGCCGAGTCATGGACAAAAGCAAATCAAGGACTAGGGACCGGTATATCGCGATACGAGGCTTCGCAATACGTACCACGGTATTCGTTTTCGAAACCGGTTTTCGGCGATATTTTTTTTTATCTTCATATTTTTAAGTTGTTTCTTTGAAAATTATGAGAAAACGCGAATTCCTTCTCAAATTACAATAGGGGTAATTCAAATTGCCAAAGGTGGATATAATTCTTATCTCCATGTCGTTATGATATGCATTTAAGATGCATGTATGACCTCTAAGTTAGAGCGTCATGATTTACATCTTGCACTTTCCACCTCTTATTTTTAATATTTCGTCTGATACGGCGATGATAAAATCTACAATTTTCTGACTAGCCACTTTTAAATACCACTAATTCAAAGAAGAAGTTTCAGTACTTTGCTTCACAGCCTAATACTATAGATATCAAGCAATTTGTTCGACCTTTAAAATGAGTATGTCAACACACTGCACATGTCAAGGAGACTAGTAAATCTTTCAACCGGATATTCATGCATGTATGATTGACTTCGAATGTTATGGAAGAACTGTCAAATTTATCTGCATGTCATCATTGGTTGTGTCCATCAAACATTTTCAGATTTTTTTATTTTTGTAAAAACTTTTGAAATGAAAATCATAAGGAATCTCGATGTTGTAAAATATTGCAATATATCGCGATATTTTTCCAAATATCGCAATATATCGCAATACAATTTTGACCCGCGATACTCAGCCCTATCATGGACACAAAGGTTTGATGTCCTTGTCAATGATTGCACCCGGTGATTGATTATTTTTCTCCCTATGTCTGAAAAACATCAAAAATAATTTTCCTATTCTTTTCTGTTGCCTTTTGATCAAGACTGAATGGACGCAGTGTGTCAGTCTTTTATGACGTCATAGTCAACATTGCACGTGTAGCCTATCACCCACCCCCCTGATGGATGATCTATTTGTCATTTTGCACTATTTATGAGGATAACTCATATTTGACAAGTGTGTACCTTGTGACAAGACCTTTCTGTTGGTACCAAAACTTTTGACCTGTGACCTTGACCTTTAACCTTCATTTGAAAAAAGCTTTAATAATAGCTGTGACTTCTTCTTCATAGGAGATAGGGAGCTCAAATTTGGAGTGTTTTTACCTTGTGACCAGATCATGCTTTATGAAGTTTTCCAAATTCCTGATCATGTGACATTGACTGTGACCTTTGACATACATTTGAAAACATTAACTTTGGCCATAACTTCTTCAAGGGAAGACAATAGACTTTCTTATATGGAACCATTGTACCTTAATGCTAGAAAATATCTCGGAGCCATCAGGGTACAGCATACCAACCAGCATTTCTGCAACAAAACTGTTAAAACATTCTATGTATTGCTAAGGTCATATTAACAAGTAGACAAAACTTTAGCAAGATCTTTATTTGTACAATGAGTACATTTAATATTACTGAATGATGGATAATTATCTATCATTCTGGGATCATGACATCATTATGTGATTATAAAGGTCTTTACTTATAAAGAGATTCTAATATTCAAGATATGTAGAATTGTATTGATCAATTTTGTTGAAATATTTACAAGATAAGAAAAAATTGTTGTAATGTAAGATCTAACTGTGAACAGTCATGTCACGGTTATACTGTATTACTAGTACTGATAAAGAATATACTATAATAAAGTATGGATTTTTAAAACAAGTCTGCAATATATTGAATGGTATTTCCCATACAGTTAATGTATAAATATAGTTGTTTGATAAATATTTCAGTGAGATTATGGGATTTGGAAACACACACAAATCGGGTCAGCTATCGGGGTCACAGCTACCCTATCTGGGATATGGACACCAGGTATTGTTCATGTATATATATTTATAACAGAATTTTACATCACACACAGCATGTTCTTCCAAAATTTGAAACTTCATAGTGGAAAATTTCACTCCCCCTAACAATAAACATTGATTTTGTTGGACTTCATAGTCAGTATGGTAAGAGTATGGGGAGAAGTATAAATATTTCTATGATGGTAGATAAATGGAGGACCAGTTATGGTGCTTTTATGTAAGCTGTACTTCTATCTTTTTATATAATAGGAAAATGATTGTGTATAATATGAGTAAGTGATTGTGCACTATACATGTATCTGAAAGTGAGTGAACAATTCATCAAGTAATTGTGTACTACTGAGACAACACACAGTAAATAACAATATACATTGTACAATTATTTTATGGCCACTTGCAGAACAACCAAACTATTGACCAAGATATTTGAAAAGACCTGGGAAACTTACATGAGGCCAAAATAACTAATTTATTACCCAAAGAATGACCAACAAAAGTATTTGAATTGTTACCCGAGATTGCAAAATATTTGTGAAACGAGCAGAAACACCTATCGATTATTTATATAGAAGTTTTTTACATTACAGTAGTACAGGGGGATATTTTGCTACAGCATCACAGGACAGGACGTCAAAGCTGTGGATCACAGACAGAATTTACCCTATCAGATCCTTTACTGGACATACTCTAGATGTTGATGTAAGTCCTTATAGGATATTTTTTGTCTTAACCTTCCATAAATGTCGATATAAGCAAAGAAGATAAGAAGATATTATTTGGATGCTTATCAGTCAGACCTTTTGCTCAGCAAATTATATTTATTCTATATATTGACTTAAACTCATAATCATATTTGCAAACACAATGAATTTCTCCATACAACTGTAAAGTCAAGTGACTGAAGTTTGCTTTGTATTGAATTAGCCTCTTTGCATGACGAAAAAAGAATTGCATTATCTAATTCAGTGTGTGAAGTTTCACCCTAACTGTAACTACATAGCGACTGGATCTAGTGATAAGACAGTACGACTGTGGACGTTACAGGATGGTAAGAGTGTACGGTTAATGCATGGACATCGTGGTGCTGTAATGGCACTGGCATTCTCCCCTAACGGCACACTACTTGCATCTGCAGGTATGTTTGAAAACATCATAACTGGCTTTATTTAAAAATATATATATATATATATATATATTTCTTCAAATTTTAATAGTTCTTAGTTTTCTGATGATGATTTCAAACACAGAAAGAATTACATGTTTTAAAACCTTTATTCATACAAATTTGTAAACCTGGAAGTACATACATGTTCTATGTTCTATGAATGGACAAGTTACTCTTTGGATGTTCTTTCTGAAAATTGTAGCCTTGCTGTTTTTTTTAAATAACTTTCAAATACATCTGTTCCAGGAGATGACAAAAGAGTAAGAGTTTGGGACCTGAGTACTGGTACACTGTATAAAGAATTCAGAGGTCATACTGATATCATACACACTCTGTCATTCAGTAGTGACAGCTCCATGTTAGCATCTGGTGAGTTACTCATACTCCATGTTAGCATCTGCTGAGTTAGTTATACTCTGGTTAGCATCTGGTAAGTTAGTTATACTCCAGTTAGCATCTGGTAAGTTAGTAATGCTCCATGTTAGCATCTACTGTCCTGTTCACTAAATCCAGAACACCCTGTTTTGGCGACTTATTCTGTCGTCTGAAGAATTTTGCTATAAATTATTGTTTCCGAGCATTGACCTCCTTTAGTCGTAACTTGAAATTGACTTCAACTTTCCCTATCAACTGCCTTCAAACCGCAATATGAAAAATAAAATGTCTACGGGAAATTCCCATGTTAATTTCAGGCCGCCGTCATCTTGTTCTCCGTGTCAACAATAGTAAACATTGACCTCAAAGCCTCCGACGTCACACATTTTCAGCGATTTTACTATAGAAAATCCCCGTATACTTTTTATTTTCCGTCCTATTTCTAACTTAACTAACGCACAGCCAAAACAATGGTATTTTCTGTTACGACTAAAGGAGTACTATAAAATTGATATCTTTTTGGAAGATGACATTATCATATTTTAGAGAAAACCGGGATAACAAGGTGCTCTGGAATTAGTGAACAGGACAGTAGTGAGTTAGTTATACTCCAGTTTTCATCTGGTGATTTAGTTATACTCCAGTTATCATCTTGTGAGTTAGGTATACTCCATGTTAGCATCTGGTGAGTTATATACTCCATGTTAGCATCTGTTGAGTTACATGTATTTATACTCCATTTTAGCATCTGGTGAGGTAGTTATACTCCAGTTAGCATCTGGTAAGTTATTTATACTCTAGTTATCATCTGGTGAGTTAGTTATACTCCAGTTATCATCTTGTGAGTTAGGTATACTCCATTTTAACATCTGGTGAGTTACTTATACTTGATGTAAGCATCTGGTGAGTTTTATACTCCATGTTCATGATGTTAGCATCTGGTGAGGTAGTTATACTCCAGTTAGCATCTGGTAAGTTATTTATACTCCAGTGTTCATCTGGTGAGTTAGTTATACTCCATTTTAGCATCTGGTGATTTATTTATACTACAGTTAGCATCTGGTGAGTTAGTTATGCTCTAGTTAGCATCTGGTGAGTTAGTTATACTCAATGTTAGCATCTGGAGAGTTAGTTATACTTGATGTTAGCATCTAGTGAGTTAGTTATACTCCATGTTAGCATCTGGTGAGTTAGTCATACTCCATGTTAGCATTTAGTGAGTTAGTTATACTCCATATTTTTTTCTCTCTTGTTTTTGTTTCTCATGAACATAAATCAAATAACAGGGAAACTGTAATACAGAGTCATCAACTTTACTCATGTCCTGAACGTAAATCAAATGACTATATCAATATTTAATTTTACAGGAGGGATGGACTGCACCATTAAAGTATGGGATGTTAGGAAAGGCACCAGCTCATCTAGTCTGTAAGTATATGGTGTATTATTGTCTTTTTTAAAACAGTGTTATATAGTCAAGGTGACAAGGTTAAAAATCTTGGAACAAATAGAAAGGAACCACCTATGAAACATAAGAGCCCTATCAATTCATATTTAAACGTAATGGCCAAGGTGAAAGTTCTGTCATCAAACAGACAAACAGATAGGACAAATTTATAGGCATGGAAATTTTTCTCGATCTCAATGTGTTTGATCTACATTTGGGGAAATGTTGATCTGTATATGATAGGACTTTCAGACTTTTCTTTAGTTTCAAGATTTTTTACCTATTGCCATACCTTGTCATTAGATCTACTTTAGAGAATCTTTTAAATCTTTTTTGGGGTTACTGTAGACAGAATTACTTTGCTGCTACACCAAGACATCAGTGTTTTACAGACATATCTTGTTTTTCTTATGAATTACAGAGGAGAGGGAGGGAGCTCTACAGAGTTACTGGGCTCATATCCCACCAAGTCTGCCCCTGTCATCTACCTCAACTTCTCCAAGTATAACCTATTACAGGCAGCTGGGGCAGTCTGAGTGTAATTATATGTACATACATTGGCATGTAGAAAATTTCCATGAAATATGCACAGAAACCGACTAGGAGAATTTCTATGCATTGAGGAGGGAAGGAATGAAGGCGTGATGTGCATGCACCTATAGTATATGGAATAGACCCAAAAATAGATGTACATAGGTCTGCTGGTAAGCCAAATGGGACACGAAAGACAGGAAAATACATAGACAACAAGGACTGATAGATCATGGAGCAGGATTCGCTGTGGACTGTCAGCAGTTAAACTGTCTCTGATTAACAGCTCTCACAGACATTGATGTTGACTCTAAATAGAAATCATCACTGAAATATCAACAGTAACTGAACTAACATATCTGTACAGATATATGCATGAGGAGGAACAGAAGAAATAGTTGACTGTTAATTTTAGAGCCCCTTTGTGTATGATCAGTTGAAAATCAATAATTTATTGTACATGTTGTGAGTATATGATGATGCTCATATTTATTCATCAATCTGTTTATGTATACATCTGTCCAATTTTTCGTCATTTATCCATCCATCCTTCCATCTTCTTTTCCTCTATCCATCCATCCATCCATCCATCCATCAAATTCTCCTTCTTCCTACCAATACTCATCAATCTATCCATCCATTGTAGCACAAAATTCATTGTCATGACATTTCAAGAAGAATTCTTTCATACCTTACACATAGCTTCTACACAATAAAATGAATTTTAATGTTCAGCAAAGTCAGGCTTTAAGCAGTAAATATGATGATAGTAAGATGAACTCGATCAGGTCAGGTCAACTTTATCTAGAAAGTGGTCATGTATAATTGGCCTCATACCTTTCAGTCAAACTGTGTTGAAAAATTCAGAAAAGGAATGAATTTAACTTTGCAAAGTATCATACAAGTATCATACAAGAATCGATCAGTCTGAATTTCTTGATTATATTTTGTTTTAGGTTTATTACAATGATTACCATATGCAACAATTACATGTTGTGATGCATGTATTTCAACATTTGTGTATTGTCTGCATGACTCATTAAAGAGATCAGATTAACACAATTATGTCACAAAATGTTTATTTCATACTGACAAGCAAAAACAAGTAAGAAGTGAGAAGAAGGCATGATGCTTTTGATGTTACATCTGAATGTACATCATCTGCTTGACTGACCAATATTAGGAAGTTTGGGTCTAACAGGATTGTGTTCATATTCATCTTACCTTGTGTATGGAATCTGACCTTTTATTTTCTGCTTGGCTGAACACATTAAGAATTATGGGTGAGGATAGGATTTTTCATGACCCTGGTCTACCAACAAAGGGGGCATATAGCATTTGTCTAACCATCTAACTGTCTGTAAGTCATTGTGTCCCTTTGATGTTTCATGTGACCTTTCTTTTGATACCAAAATTTTTGATCTTGAACTTGGAGTTTGACCTACTCCTGAAAATATTTATTGTTGGGCATGACCTTTGAATGGTGATAGGGCTTCATGTTTATTTCTTGTGACAAGACCTTTCTATTGCAACCATTTTTGAGTTGGCAAAGCCAACTCTCATTGCTATGGCTTTCAACTTTGCACTTGATAACCCTGCACGGACCAAACAACGCACAATGTTACTGTCGCAGTAAGAAATAGGACCACTACAATTTGACAAAAGAACATATTAGACGACAGACGTTTAAGTTCAAGTTGTAAATAATGGGTTAAATGCATTATGAGAATGCAAAAAATGCTACAAGGAACGATGCTATAGGAATAGCGATCACTTGTTGATGTCAGTGCATTAAAATATGGCACATCTTTTTCTTTGTACTTCCCTCCTCTGTATAAGGAGCACCCCATTTTTGTGTCGCCTGCGAAGCACAGCGACACTTAGGGATCACTTTGTCCGTTGTCCGTCTGTCCGTCTGTCCGTCCGTCCGTCAGTCTGTCTGTCTGTCACACTTTGGGTGTCACAGCCCATAACTTTTGATTGGTAAGTGATAGGGCTTTGATATTTCACATGTGTATTCCTTGTAACAAGACCTTCCTACACATACCATAATTTTTGACCTAGTGACCTTGACCTACATATTTGACCTACTTTTCAAAAAAATTAAGAATGGCTATATCTTTTGATTGGTAGGTGAAAGGGCTTTGATATTTCACATGTGCAATCCTTGTGGCAAGACCTTTCAACACATACCATAAGTTTTGACCTTGTGACCTTGACCTAGATATTTGACCTACTTTTGAAAAAAAGATAAGATTCGCTATATCTTTTGATTGGTAAGTGATAGGGCTTTGATATTTCACATGTGTATTCCTTGTGACAAGACCTTCCTACACATACCATAATTTTTGACATAGTGACCTTGACCTACATATTTGACCTACTTTTCAAAAAAATTAAGAATGGCTATATCTTTTGATTGGTAGGTGAAAGGGCTTTGATATTTCACATGTGCAATCCTTGTTGCAAGACCTTTCAACACATACCATAATTTTTGACCTTGTGACCTTGACCTAGATATTTGACCTACTTTTGTAAAAAGATAAGATTCACTATATCTTTTGATTGGTAAGTGATAGGGCTTTGATATTTCACATGTGTATTCCTTGTGACAAGACCTTCCTACACATACCATAATTTTTGACATAGTGACCTTGACCTACATATTTGACCTACTTTTCAAAAAAATTAAGAATAGCTATATCTTTTGATTGATAGGTGAAAGGGCTTTGATATTTCACATGTGCAATCCTTGTTGCAAGACCTTTCAACACATACCATAATTTTTGACCTTGTGACCTTGACCTAGATATTTGACCTACTTTTGTAAAAAGATAAGATTCACTATATCTTTTGATTGGTAAGTGATAGGGCTTTGATATTTCACATGTGTATTCCTTGTGACAAGACCTTCCTACACATACAATAATTTTTGACCTAGTGACATTGACCTACATATTTGACCTACTTTTCAAAAAAAAAATTAAGAATAGATATATCTTTTTATTGGTAAGGGATAGGGCTTTGATATTTCACATGTGAATTCCTTGTGACAAGACCTTTCCACACAGACCATAAAACTTGACCTTTTGACCTCGATCTAGATACAAATGTATTTGACCTACTTTTCAAGAAAAGTAATATTGGCTATATCTTTTGATTGGTAGGTGATAGGGCTTTGATATTTCACATGTATTTTCCTTGTAACAATGCCATTCTAAATATACCATATTTTTTTACCTTTTGAGCTTGACCCAGCTATTTGACCTTCTTTTCTAAGGCTGTATATATCTTTTAATTGGTAGGTGATAGCTCTTTAATATTTCTTATGATGAGACCTTTTTGTTACCAATTTTTACGTAGTGACCTTGACCTAGATGATTGACACTCTTTTCTGAAAATTTTGAGAATGACCATATTTTTAATTTGTAATTAAGAGGTCTGATATTTCAAATGAATTTCGAGACTTTTCTACTGATACCAATAATTTTGATCCACTTTCTAGAATAATAATCAAACCGCTTCGCAGGCGACACAAGCATTCCTTGGATTGCTATTTTTAGATAGATAGGTAAACTATTGTATTTAAGGCAGAAAAGACCTTATAGATATTAAAATCTGTGGATGTGTAGAAGACTTAAGACAAGTAAATCAATCAATCAATCAATAATATTTATTTAAAGTCAGACATAATTTATAACAATCATTGAATCAACATTAGCTCTGATGAGCTATTTACCGACTAGGAAAAAGGTTTTTCAGTTTGATACTTAATAAATCTAAGATGTTGGTTTTTAGTTGGTCAAGAAGTTTTAAAAGCAAATATCTCCTAAAGTAAAACTAATAGGACTTTATACATACACCCATAACAATTGCAACAAATTTGACATGATCATATTGACCTTGAACTCTGACCTCAAAAGCAGTTATTTGGTTAAGAAGTTCTATCATTTTATATATTTCCAGACTTTTTTTTTTTTTAGATTTGAGACAACTCTTGAATTGTGAGAATCACTCATTCAAGCATTTGAGGCATAGATTTGGAGTTTGATTTGTGCCAATTTTATACTTGTCTTCTGTATGTTCTTCTCAATGCTACTTTTTGCCAACTCGCAGGACTTTCAGTCCTTTGATTTTTACCTTGATGTTAGATTTTGGCCAATTTTTGGAAAAAACTCTAATATTGGGCATGACTTTTGAATGGTAAAGGCTTTAATATTTCAAACTATAAATATAGAAATAATGTTCTATAGTAAAAAAACTGTAGTGCACCATATGCACATTTCAACAAGTGACGTATCATCAGTGATGCTTGAGGCCGAAATAAAGGAAATCAAAATAATGAAAATATGAAAAGCAAAATTCTAAGTATGACATAAAACTTATACCAAAATTATCAGCAACAGAGTTATTACTTCAGGATGACACCACTTAGTTTTAGAAAAAAATGCTGACACAGATTTTAAGAATAGATTTCAAGTCTAGTTCTGAAACACTGAGAATCTAAGAGAACGATATCCTTGGGGAGCAACAGGCCACCAGCAACTTAGTGGTTGAAATGATCAATATTGGCATGTATATTCTGTGAGACAAGACCAAATTTATGTGACTTAACCTTGGAATTTGACCAAGTCTTGCTCCACTATTGATGTTTAACAGGACAACTTAACTCGGAGATAACATGTACCCTGCATCTTACCTTTTCCAACTTTTTGAACCTGAATCTGGCCTGTCAATCTGCCTGTCTCTTTTATTGCGAAAGGTTTTGGATGATGAGTGACGGCTTTCGTATTTCACGTGTGTGTTCTTTTTTTACCTTTCTGTTGATACCAAGTTTTGTTAAATTTTCGGGAAATTTACAAATATAGTTCACGTCAGTGCAGAAACGCAGCAAAATTAGGAGAACGGTATCATCGAGAGATAACAGTCCACCAGCAGAGATAATTAAAACGTACAAAAATGATGTCTTTTAATTAAGGACTTGAAACATCCAGAACAGCCCAAGATATTGCATACAGCAAAGACGAAATATCCTTGTTTAAGATGTAAATATAAATGAATTTGTTTTCCTTTACGACCCAAATAAGTGTTTAAAAGCTATATCTTTATTTTGTCTTGGTGATGATGTTCATGTAGGAGAAGTAGCATGATAAGATAGCTCCAGCTTTAGAATTAATTGATGTAAATTTGTCGACCGCATTACCAGAATTTTTTATTGACAACATTTACTGATGTCGCCGTTTCTGAAAACCGTTTATCAATATTTTAAACCTGAAAGTACCGATTTTAGATTTCTAGAAAAAAAAACTAGTTGCGCAATTGCTGGGATAAAATGAAAGTTGTATAGAAACTCACGAATTTTGTATGTCAGAGAAAGTACTGATCGAGGCCCGTCGAGGAAGCCCTAAGTGATTTGAAATAAACTGTTAAACTGATTTTTTTTGAAAGACTCTTTCTCTGCTGTAACGGTATACAACTTCAAATGCTTTGTAGTTAAAAGTTCTCAGACTAATAGTAGTGTTGACATGTTACATAGTACTAGTGGCTAGCATGTACAAAATTAATGATAATTGTGTTGTTTGCCGCTTTGTTAGGAAGAGGTCATATAAATATGTAGGTTAGATTTATGAAAGTTTGATGACTAAGAGAGGATTCTATCTTTAGATGCCATTTATTCCATTGTTCGTTCTCCATTACAAAGGCGTCTTATTACTGCAATGGTAATTTAAACAAATTCGTTTGAATTTTAGTGACAACTGACTACATGTAGTTCTTGATACTCTTAGCTTTACATAGTGTAAATTAAGTATATCAGTCTATTGTCAGATTTAATTGATGTGAGATTACCTGTACAAAGATATTAATCAGAATCACTTAGAGTAAATCTTCTGTTCAGCAACAAAACAATGCAAGTTTAATGAGCCTCTTTGAAACAATCGACTCTGCGCTAGATAAGGAGAAATTTTATGAATAATTTCGGATTGAATGATAGTTATTTTTGACTGGTTGGCTTTCAATACTCAATGCTCACACTATTTAAGTAGAATGACTTGTAGATACAAAATCATAGTAAATCTAGAGACAACCCAGCGTATTTGTCAGCACTTATAATGAATTTTTAAAAAAATTGCTTGAGATTTGACACTAACGAAATGGAAAAAATGTTCGAATGTATTTGTTAACGAATTATAACAGTGACACCAGGGGAAGCATGGATCAAACACGCCCTACAAATCTCGGGGTACAGTTCTACTTCTACAATCTAAACGAGTTTGACGAAGTCTAAGGGATATTTTCTATAAGTGGATTTTTTTACATTTACTGGACGGACGAACGAATGATTTGGGATCCACGACGCTATAATGGGACTACAAAAATAACATTTCCCGCAACCAAAATTTGGACTCCAACAATTCTGCTTGGTAATTCTAACGACGAATCTGAAATTCAGAGTTTGGGATACGATTGGTTGAACGTGAGGTTTGACGCTAACGGGACTGCATCCTGGTCCCCAGGGGCTATGTTCAAGTCATTCTGTAAACCTGTAGTCTTCGACTATCCTTATGACACTCAGGTAAGCCAATTATTGAAACATAATGACGAAAGGCACACTGAAAGCAAAATCTTACGCAGGAGAATATCGACTGGAAGAGGACAATATTCTTCTAGCTACTGTCGAGAATTTCCATGAAACCTTTGAGGAATGAAAACAGTTTTGGTCATCTACAGTATTTCTGTTTATCGAGGCGATCAGCCATTAAAATGGTCACACAAAATGATACAAACAGAAGGAAGGAATCTCCAATCAGACTTGGTTGCAGTACCCACAGCAAAGCACCAAAAACACCTTATGCGAAAACAAAGTTTAGACAAGCGCAGCAAAAGACGTAAAAAGAGACATACGACATAGAAACATTAAACATAAAAGACTACACATAAACCAGAATTTGAAAAATGAGAAGAGACCAATGGCTGACATACATTTTTGTATTTTCTACTTCCTTTCGACAATGAAATTACAAAACATAATATCACGAAATCTTGCAAGAAGCACGTCTTCTGCAAAGTTGGATTTTTTTACGCAAATCGGTCAACGAATGTCTTACAAATATCTTATTGGCCAGCACATTTTAGACTTTTTCTTCGCAGCTGCTGAAATCTCGTTACACATGTATATTCTCAGGAGAAAATCCACTGTTTTACCTGATTCCGTGAAAATAACAATAACAATCACTGATATATTTCAATACTAATTCTAAAAAAAAAAAAAAAAAAAAAAAAAAAGAATCAGGTAAAACAGCGCATTGTCTCTTGAGAACAGTAGGACTTCAGTCTTAATTGATATGAAGTAGATCAGTAACTCAGAAAAGCTAAGAATATCTCATGCCTCTAGCTAGCATTTTATAAGCTGGAAAAACATTTAGTTCTTCATGTATGAACCTTTCTGTTCTTTTTTTAGATTTGTAGCTTGAACTTCATCCCTTGGGGTCATGATCCGGGTGAGATTCGTTTCACACCTTTCAGCAATCACGTGAACATGGATTTGTACATGGAGAGTGGCAGTTAGCACTGTCGAGGTTCCCGTACAAGAAGACACCTTCCAGGTGTTCTCCTTGAAGCGCAGAGCATTATTTTACCTTATAAACATGATTCTTCCTATAGCAGTGATGGGAGGACTGAATTTGTTTGTTTTTATTTTACCACATGAATCGGGGGAGCGTAAAGGATACTCAATCACACTCCTGTTAGATATATGTGTATATTTGACCATTGCGTCGGACATCATTCCCGTCCGTATCATTACTGTGCGTCAAGTTATTCTTTGACATGATTATAAGCAGTTTCGCTTTGCTGTTTACCATACTTGGATTGAAATGTTATCACACTGACGATGCAGTTCGGGTTCCATCATGTCTTGTATCATTTACCAAATGTGTTCTCTGTAAGTGCTGCATGACTAGAGAACGCGTGGAGCCACAGTACACACAGGAGTGTGATCAGGAGAAAGAAAGGAAGGATGTTTTGTGTACAAGTCGTACTGAGATGAACTGAAATGACAGAAGAATAACATGGACTGATGTGGGAATAGCTAGTGATGTAGTGTTTTTCTTTATAACTTTGTTAGCTTTTACGGTTTCTCATCTGAGCTATTACCTTTTCCTTAAATTCACAAAATGAGCTTTATTTAATTATATATGCAAGCATTTTTTAAAGCTAACTACCTCCAGTAGAAGTAAATAAATATAGTAATTATTGCTGTGAGCTTTCATGGGACGTTTATCACTAACTTCCTTATGTTCGTCAGTACGTAATATATATAGAAATCCTATAGTTGTTTGAGGACCGGCCTCTGTGTCATTTTCCAAAGTTAGTTACAAACGAACTTTTTTATTCAATATTTTTAGCTCTCCTGAGCGAAGCTCAAGTGAGCTATTCTCTAATCGTGCCGTCCGGTGTCCGTTGTCTGCCGTTCGTCCGTCGTAAATTTTCCACATTTTCGATTTCTTCTTTACAACCACTGAAGGGATTTTGACGAAACTTCTTTCAAGCTCTGCCGTCTGAAAGGAGCTTTATTTTGGTCCCTTGTCTGCCGTTCGTCGTCTTCTGTCGTAAAATTTTCCACAATTTCGATTTCTTCTCTAGAACCAATGAAGGGATTTGACGAAACTTCTTTCCAGCTCTGTCGCCTGAAAAAAACTTAATTTGTGTTAATTGGTCCTTTATCAATTTCGCATAATAATATATTATTTTGCTATATTTCGGAAAATCGTCATTTCATCCAAACATATAAGCGAAATGAAAGGAGGCTAACATCATAGCACCATCCCTCCAATGTTATTTTGGTCATACATTTTATAAATTTGACTTTGCTACTGAATCGACCCTGCGGGCAATTTGAAGCCGCGCAAACTTAGCGAAGACAATGCATGAAATGGAATTCAAAACTTAAAACTATAGAGTTCGGGCTTTACTGAAAAAACATTTGGCTGTTTCAGAAAATCATTTCGGTATTAAGTACCACTGATGAAGATTTACCTTCCGAAACACGTGTCTTATGCATTAAATTATTTTGAAATTTTCTTCAAGAAGGTAAAGAGTTGGAACACTTTCATTATTGGAAGGAATAAATTACTCATGGTCCCTTCGTTCGGATCCGTCAACAGGTGGCGCCACCACAGGCGAAAGTAGGTCACGGGGGATACCCACGTTTGACAAACTTCTTCAGAATTCTTGAACTGTTTCTTTGAATGTTTTACGTCTTCAAATTCTATAAATAAATCAATATGATATTTTGTGCACTTATTTACTGCATATTTGTCATATCTAAGTCACTCAATGGTTTCATATTTTATTTTGTGTGGAAAATTTTATTTTTCTGATTGTTCATGATTTTTAAAAAAAATTTACACTTTAAAAATGAAAGGCGGTATATTTTCATACATATTTATCTACTTCTCCAGAATAACTGAAGGGATTTTGATGACGCTTGGGTGGAAGGAAGTACTCATAGATTTCTACAAGTGTTGTCCTTCACTTTTCTTTGTATTTTATGAGGATGTGTCAACAGGTGGTGCCGCCAGAGGCAAAAGTAGGTAAGGGGGTGTTCCCTCGTTTGTCTTTTGCCTTAATCTGACACTGAGCAAGCGTGTTACTATACCAACTGTATATATTACAAAAAAATTCATTGTCAACTACTTTGTCTTTTTTGAGTCAATAGCAAATCCAAGATGGTCGTCAAATGAATTTAATTGGTTGACACTTCTTGGGAGTTTGTTCACCTTTCATGGTATCTACTAATAAAACGAGATTGCAAATGTTCTCAGTCGAGTGATATAGGTTTACTTTTTCCTCTTGCTTTAATTAGTTAGAGAAGTTTTAGAATGACAAATTATATGTCGCCCAAATGATACTGCTCTTCTTGTAAAATGAACTATGATACCCATGTGACGATATCTATACGGGATTTCTACTAACAGATCTTTATTAATCTATCGAATCTTTGTTTAAATGCAAATACATATCTCCATGAAATTTGTTTGTCATCTAATATTTTAACTAAAACGGGTTTTCACCACTAAATGTGGATTTAAGGCGAATTGGTGTCAACAATCAGATACCAAATAGACTGATATGAGTTAAAGAAGATCCTGACGATAACCTCAACAGCACTAACAATAGAGCACAAAACTGGGCATCAACAGACCCAAAAGCTAGAGGTGGGACTAGGTGCCCGAGAGGAGTAAGCATCCCCTGTTGGCTAGCCACACACGCCGTCGATGTTATGCATGCACGAAAATGAAACAATATATAAAATATATGCTGTCTGAGGTTATGTCTGTATAGAAAGTACTATGGCGACAATGTCAGGAAAAAATATCTAAAACACTGTCAAACCCTTTGCGGAGAACATTTTTACGAGCTCCAAACGGCAAAGGGCATACGTGCGACACAAATGAGGTAAAGAAGATCCTGACGATAATCTCAACAGCACGCACTCAAGTTAACTTATCAAAACACCATAGATAGAAGTGAAATGGAATTTAAGGCAACCGTAGGAATCGAGAGCCTTTTTTCTAATGTGTTCATCGCATTAATTATCCTTTGACAAAGACGTTAATATCAACACCTCTCTTAACCACAAACGTCCTGATTGCAACTTCAATATCACATAATTCTTATTCCTAGACAGTAATATACCATCCTCTCCTGTCTACTTTAACAAATGTATTCTGTTCTAAAGCAATACGCTGTGCAATAGAAAGCTCTCATCCACTTGTTTTATATGGAAAATAAATTATTGTCATTATCAGACTTTTCTCCTCAAATCAAAAAGTCTTTCAAACAAGAATCTTTATCAGAGGAATCGTCTGAAAATGTCACTGAGAAACTCCATAAGAAAAATTTTCGTTGTATCGTTGTACAATTACGTCTTTTCCCGTGTGATAAGTTTTTCACAATTACATCTTGTGTATCATTTTATTGGTCATATTGTTACAGGTGACTTTTCAATTATCCAGGACAGGCTCCGTATTCTTGTCACAAAAGGACCTAAGTATAGAATCCCATCCAAGATAGATTTTATTAAATGTCGCGAAGCACTCAAGGAAGTCTTAGATAGCTATACCAAATCGGATGGAGTCAAATCGCATGGAGCAGCCAACAACAACATATGTTCTTGTCCGCTACAGAATACAATGACAAATATGGATAATGACCATATCCCTGTAAACAGCACAAAATCGAAATTTCAGAAAATCAGAAACCGAAGGCATACAAAATCAGGATAAAACAGGAACCAAATCAAACAAACAAAAACCTCCACCATATGAAAAGAAGCGAACTTCCGACATGGGAGTGAGACCAGGTGCCCAGGAAGAGTAAGCATCTCCTGCTTGCATGCAACACCCGTCGCTTCATTTCGCTAGAACTGTCACATCCGGTTACTTCCATTTCGGAAGACATAGAGTACAATTTTTGGTTGGATGGTTCAAATGGTCTATGACAATATCATACAAATCATGGACATGTAGTAACCTATGTGTTGCCTTGTCCTTTCTCTTGGAACACATGGTGAGAATCTCTACAAGCTCTTGTTGCAGATTTATTTTTATACGCGTACAATGTATGATAAAGAATTTATCTAAAATCTTCAAAAGCAAGGAAAATAGCTTCTAGGTACCTAGATGATATTCTTACTATAGGCAATCCTGTTTTTGAAAAGTTCTTAACAAGGCAAACGTTGCAAACCAAACACAGAAACACATTTTTGGACCTAAACATGAAGAGATTCATACAAGTATGCATGACAAAAGAGATGATTTTTGATTCAACATTGTTAAATTTCCCTGGTATGACGGTGATGCTCCTAGATTACAGCCATACGCTATGTACATTTCACAGATCATCCGGTATGCTAGAGCTTGTACTGATGTTTTGGATTTTCATAGTAGAAATCTATAAATAACGAAGAGAATTTTCGGTCAAGGATTTCGCTTTCACAAACTAGTAAAGACTTTCTGGAAATTTTACAAAAATTATTGTCAACTTCTTTTGAAATTCAGACCTATACAAGTAACAGAGTATATTGCTTTAGGTATTTCACAACCTGCATTTTATGGTGACATAAGTAACGAAATAAGAAGGATCGAAGATAAACAGATTAGCATCAGAATTGTGTTAGAGTATTAGAGGAATTGTGTTGTTAGTATATGACTTGGGGTATTTCACAACTTGCATTTTATGGTGACATTATTAACAAGATAAGAAGGATCAAAGATAGACAACATCACTATCGAAAATGCGTCAGAATCATCAAACGCCTTTTATATCGTGGATATGATCCAAATGTCACCAGACGGACACTAGGCTAGGTACTTGATCAATCTACAGTCTTGTACAAGCGCATTCTTAAAACTTGCACTCTAACTGACTGTGACGACGGGACTCCATGACGGGCCCTGTCCAAACCTCTTTAGAGAAGACAGGGCCCCGACCACCTGTCCTCTCTAAATGTCAGTCGGACTACTCGGGTGATAACATACATGAGCTCGCGGCGGCAGAGCACGGATTGTATTACGTACGCCCTCTTTTTATATCCATTTACATATTCATCTGTGTTGCTTGGGTCCCTGCGTTTTGCGGTCTTGTTTGTGTGTGGTCATCTGACAGTGAGGAGGTTGTTTAACACCACAATTGTACGTTCTTCGAGACCTTTGGGTTATCGGAAAAAATGGGAGGGTTGTGCGCACGTAATCCAGGATAACCACACCTTCTGCTATTTCCGTGGCAGATGGCCGTCCTAAGTCGGCACCGGTTGCCCATTGATCTCGTTGGTTTATGTGTAGTCCTTTTTGTTTGATGTTTCTGTGTTGTGCGTTGACGTTCCATTTCCCTTATGCGTCTCTTTCCGTGCTTGTCTGCTTTGTGTTTTTGCATTGAGTGTTTTGGGGTTTCGCTGTGGGTGATGCAACGTGGTGTTGTTGAAGATCCCCTCCTTTGTTTTAGAATCATCAAACGCCTTTTATACCGTGGATATGATCCTTCTGTTACCAGACGGACACTTGGCTTGTTACTGGGCTAATCTAGAGCCTTGTGCAAGCGCAGTCTTAATACTTGCACATTGACTGACTGTGACGACAGGACTCCCTTCCAAACCTCTTTAGAGTAGACAAGGCCACGACCACCTATCCTCTCTGAACTTCAGTCGGACTCCTCGGGTGATAACAAGAATGAGCTCGCTACAGCAGGTAGAGCACGGACTGTATATATCCATGTGTGTGTTTCTAGTGCCCCTGTGTTATGCTGTCTATTTATGTGGTCATCTTACAGTGAGGAGAGTATTTTAGTTGAAACACTTCCGTATCATTTACACCACAATTGTACGTTCTTCGTGACCTCTCGGTAATCGGAAATGTGGGAGGGTGAAGCACACGTAAATCGGGTAACCACATCGTCTGTAACTTGCGTGGGAGATGACCGTCCTAAGTCGACACTAATTGCCCATTGGTCTGGATGGTTTGTGTGGAGTCATTTGTGTTTGATGTTTTTATGTGATTTGGCGTTCCTTGTACCTTTTGCGTCTCTTTCTGTGCGTGTCTGTGTGTTTTAGCATTGGATGTTTGGGGGTTTTGATGTGGATGCTGCAATCCAGTGTTCTTGGAGATCTCATCCTTTCTATCATAGGGATGGAACCTTAAAAGACTTTTGGAAGGGAAAAATATTGAGAGTCGGGAATTGTGCCTCAGATAAAAGTTCTATTTATCGACCTTATGGACAATAAGAAATTATTAGAATTTGCCTTCTAATGATATTTCATGTAGGAGAGATTAAACAGAAGGGAGGAGATCTCCAACAAGACCCCGTTGCAGCATCAACAGTAAAACACCAAAACACCCGATGCTAAAAAAACACAAAAGACGAGTACAGCACGAGACGGAAAAGAGACACACGACATGTAAACATCAAACACAAAAGACTACACATAAACCGACGAGACCAATGGGTAACCGGTGCCGACTTTGGACGGCCATCTGCCACGAAAGTAGCAAATGGTGTGGTTATCCTGGATTACGTGCGCACAACCCTCTCACTTCTCCAATAACCCAGAGGTCTCGAAGAACGTACAATTGTGGTGTAAAACAACCTCCTCACTGTAAGATGACATCACACAAACAAGACCGCGAAACGCAGAGGCCCCAGAGACACAGATGAATATGTAAATGGATATAAAAAGAGGGCATGAAATGTTGAATAGCTAGTTTACTGATACCGGAGAAGATATTTATTATTTAGAACCATTGATACGATGGGATTCTAATTGGAATAGGAACATCATATCTTGTTCATTAACGGTGTCATTAAATTCATTTATGAAAGAGTAAGCAACTTTCTGTTGCTGCAATGACAATTGAAAATTTGCATCTTTTTTAGTGAATGAAAACAATCTGAAATTCTTTCATCCTGAGATAAAAAAAATGTATTTTTTTAAATGATAAAACATGATTTGGTCATTCGATACTAATGATTGTTCTAATGGGAAATGTTCAATTGTCCCTTTATTCTTGCTTTAATGAACGTGTCATTTATTCCCATGCTCGATCACTTAGTACTTCTTACAAAAAAGATAACTCATAACCGTAACAGTCAATTTATACACGATCCTTTTGAATAGAAACATAAATGCTTAGCATGTTTAGAGGTTACTGCTACTCTATACGTTCATCTTTACATAGTGATAATTGAATCAATCGATTATTCGATCTGCCTGTTGTATAAAAGCAAATATTTCCACCAGAGGTACAAAGGTAGAAATGTAAATCTAGTATCCAGTAACAATAAAAACAATGGAAGTTTAATAAGTCAATCTATATCGTGCGATCGACTTTCCTCTAGTTCAGCAGAAATCTCTGGATTTATTTCAAATACAATAATTGTTATTGTTTAGTGACAGGCTTTCAGTGCCTATAGATAATCGAGTAGAGGGATTTGTACATAAATAAGAATGTACCTTAGTCAGGTGTTTGTCAATCGACTTTGAAATAAATGTTAGTGCATTTAAAACGTGAATTCAAAACTAGCCAAGTGGAAAAAAGTGTTTTCGAATGTCCTTTGAATGTTTTGTCAAAAGGTCTTGTGTCATAGACCAATTTTAGGATGTAGTTTAAATCCGCGAGTTCACCATACTGTGATTATAGTTAAGATTGCATAGCCATTTTAAGATGGACAGAAGGATTTATCTATTCTTTTCTCTTTTTGTCCGAATATGTCAGCCATACACTCTGAACGATACCGACACCTTACGAGCTGACCTTTTAGAGAATTATGACAGTGACACTAGGGGAAGCATGGACCAAACACGCCCTACAAACCTCAGGGTACAGTTCTTTTTCTACAATATAAACGAGTTTGACGAAGTCTTGGGGATATTTTCTGTCACCGGATTTTTCTATATTTACTGGACGGACGAGCGGATGATTTGGGATCCACAACACTATAATGGGACTACAAAAATTACATTTCCCGCATCCAAAATTTGGACTCCAACAATTCTGCTTGGTAATTCTAACGACGAATCTGAAATTCAGAGTTTGGGATACGAATGGTTGAACGTGAGGTTTGACGCTAACGGGACAGCATCCTGGTCCCCAGGAGCTATGTTCAAGTCATTCTGTAAACCTGACGTCATCGAGTATCCTTATGACACTCAAGTAGGTATAACTTGATGTTCAATCTGTATACAAGATTAAGAATCAAACCTCTGAAGCGACTGATGGCGAGTTTCATTTCATTATGAATAATATAAATCTATTTAATGGGATTTAAATACTGAATTATTAGTAGAACAAATCCATTTTCCTATGTTCGAGAACAAGGGCGGATTTAGGGGGGTCCCCTTTCCCCCTTTTTTGGACTCGATAAAACTACAAGACGTCGGTCGCAAAATGTTCCCCAGAATTTCACAATTTTGAAACAATTTTCAAATAAAAAACAAGTGTTTTAATGTCGTTTATATTTTGTTCCTTGTCCCTTTTGCGTCTCTACCGTGTATGTCTTTCTGTGTTTCCGCTAGGAGGGGTTGCCTCGGTGTTTTGTTCTGGGTGCTGCAACAGTTTTGCTGGAGATACCCTCCTTTTTAAGCATGCTTCTTGATTTCGCATAAATTCAATTCACAAGCAGTTGTTTTGTCTTACACCTCAAATACCGAAAATTGTTATTAAGCAACTAATCTGATTGTATAACGAAAAAGGCTATTTGTTCAAGCGATTTGATACTTCTTTGTTCGTCAATGAACGTTCATACTTTGATGATTGTGTTTGACGTCTTCAAATTCATTAGAACCATTTCAGAGCAGATAAATTTACAGCATGGACCAGACATGCACGTTTCGGGTAATAAACCCTCGACAGTGATCCTCAATCTGAACAATGTAATATGACCAAAATCTGTGAAAATTATGTCCTAAATATACCGAAAGACGTAGCAGAATGGCTGGGATATGATGCTACAGGACCCAGGTTTTAGAAATTTGAGAAAATTTTGTGAACAGAAATTTTCAAATGCGTTTGAACAAACGACCAACCGAATTTGGCTACATGTGCCCTCGGGGACTCTTGGTCCACCAGCAGTGACACTCAACAAATGGTAAAAATGTTTAACGTCTTCAAATTCATTAGCATCATTTTAGAGCAGATAAATTTACAGCATGGACCAGACATGTACGAAAATTATGTCCTAAATATACCGAAAGACGTAGCAGAATGGCTGGGATATGATGCTACAGGACCCAGGATTTAGAAATTTGAGAAAATTTTGTTAACAGAAATTTTCAAATGCGTTTAAAGTAACAACCAACCGAAATTGATTGTAAAATGCGTTTTGCTATCTTGTTTGTGTTTCCTCAAGTCCAGCAGAAATCATCTCTGGATACATTTCCGATTTTTAACATAATTATGATTGTTGAATGACAGGCTTTCAATGTTGATAGATTGAAATTTGCTTTGCTGACTTCTTTTTTCGTTATATTAGGAGAGTATCATTCACAATTGTGCGTTCTTCGAGACCGTTTTGTATCGCGGGGGGGGGGGGGACGTAATCAGAAAAATTCAAACCTTTGTTACTAACGTTCCAGATGGCCGTCCTTAGTTGTTTCGATTTGATCTTGTTAGTCTATGTGTAATATTTTGTATTTGGTGTTCTGGTTATATCTTCATTGTTTGGTCTCCCTTTTTTCGTATTTCGGCGCTTTGCTGTGGTTTTGCTGTGGTTCCTGCGACCGAGTCCTTACTTCATTTAAACAAATTTCTTTCTATTCTATTGACTAAATTGAGACAGTTGTGTTTATTTCCAACACCCCAACTTTCAATTGACGCAAGAACTTTACCCGAATTCCTCTTCAATTCAAATTGATAAAGGTAAACGTATTCTTCGGTTTTCAAAATACCTTGAACAATTCCCACACACTACATCATCTCATTACGTTTGCTTGTTATAAAGATCATAAAAGTACATAACCATAACAATTTAGGAAATAATGAACACAATTTCCTGTAAAAGGAAACCCAAAAGCTGAGACTGCATCAACTGCCAAAAAATAACTACCATCTACTACTAGAAGTAATAGCTCAGATTTTAATTAGTTCTTCATGTATGAACCTTTCTGTTCTTTTTTTAGATTTGTAGCTTGAACTTCATCCCTTGGGGTCATGATCCGGGTGAAATTCGTTTCACACCTCTCAGTAAACACGTGAACATGGATTTGTACATGGAGAGCGGCCTTTGGGAGATAATCAACACCAGTGTCACAACAATGGAGGTTCCCATTGAAGCAGACACTTTCCAACTTCTAGTTCTTTCGTTCTCCTTGAAGCGCAGAGCATTATTTTACCTTATGAACATGATTCTTCCTATAGCAGTGATGGGAGGGCTGAATTTGTTTGTTTTTATTTTACCACAAGAATCAGGAGAGCGTATAGGATACTCAATCACACTCTTGTTAGCTATATGTGTATATTTGACCATTGCGTCAGACAATCTTCCCCAGTCGTCATTCCCGTCCGTATCCTTACTGTGCGCCAAGCTATTCTTTGACATGATTATAAGCAGTTTCGTCTTGCTGTTTACCATTCTTGGATTGAGATGTTACCACACTGACGATGGTGTTCGGGTTCCATCATGTCTCGTCTTACTCACCAAATGTGTTCTCTGTAAGTGCTGCATTACTAGAGAACGCGTGGAAGAACCATACGTGGTGGAACACGAACACGAGAAAGAACGAAATAATACTTCAAATAGGAATCAAACTGACATCAACAAAAATGAGAGAAGAGTGACATGGACTGATGTAGGGAAAGCTAGCGATGTAGTGTTTTTCTGTATAACGTTTCTGGCTTTCACATCGTCTCATTTGGCTTATTATCTTTTCCTGAAATTTACATAATGAAATGTCTAAGTGTAGAACATTTTCTTTAAGAAGTGTGCTTCCTTAAAGTATAGATATATACGCTTTAAACGATAACTTTGAATTATTGTGTCATAAATTTTTCATCTACTAGTATTGTCCATTGCCTTTTTTTTGCATGTCAACTGTTTTTAAACGACAACTGCGTTTTGTTCTCTTGTTTTTTTTTGTTTTTTTGTTTTTTTGTGGTCATTATCCATATCCCGAATTCCCAATATACAGTATAAAAATCGAAAATTCTTCAGAAAATCATATACCGAAGGCATAAAAAATCCGGATAAAATAGGAACCAAAGCAAACAAAAACTTCTACCACATGAAGAGAAGCAAACTCCAAATATGGGTGCAAGACCAGGTGCAAAGAAAGAGTAAGCATCTCCTGCTTGCATGCAACACCCGTCGCTTTAATTCGGCAGAAAAGTCACATCCGGTTAATTCCATTTTGGAAGATACAAGTATATTCTGTGGTCAGATGGTTCAAATGGTCTAAGACAGAACATCATCGACCATCTTAGACAATGGGGCATCATAATGTATGGTTCCCCATATCGACCGTAGAACTTACTCAGGGACTGACTTGGAAGCTTATCTGTAAAACGCCTAGCTCTCAGAACAAAATCCGTATATATGGTACTTGCTCTGGCATAACGCTTTAATAAAGATATAAACACGCCATAAGCAGGCGACAAAGGGATGTTGCTACATGTACTACCGTAAATGCGTCGATTTATTTTTGCGGATTTGAGTAAAAAGCCTATAGATTTATTTTTGTGATTCGATTCTAATTTTTTCGAATCCATCGAGACCAAAGATTAAAATCATACCATATGGTATTTTGCTAATTTGCTGTAAAATGTTGTTGCATGTTTAATCGAAAGTCGTTAAAAACTGGACAGAAAAGAAATGATTCCTATCTTATTATTTTCCAAATAAATTATTAATAGTATGTTTTATGAGTCGGAGCTGCGTAGGTCGCATGCACATACGCTAACCTTTTGAAATGTCACAAACCCGAAAAGTATATGGATCGCAGATGATTTCTGTACTATCAGCCTCAATCGGAGAAAATTTACTTACAGTATGAAGGAATTAACTCCCTCATTGCAAACAAAGACCCACTTCAATTGTCTATTAGTTTATTTTTCACACCTATTCAGCGATCGGCGTAGCGTACCTGTATTTCACATGTTCAAGTTAACTTTGTTATACGTGCTGTATAGACAAACATTTTGTTTTTGTAAAGTTTGAGTCGCTTTTTTTTCAATTTATTTTTGTAAATGAATGTGATATATGCACCCCCCCCCCCCCCCAACTCAGTCCGAATGTCAAAGCGGTCATCATGAGCCACGTATGCATGTACACGTACATATCTGTTACATATCTCTTAAATTGATGTATCGAAAGCATAATTTTATTCAAGTGGATTTATATTTAAGAAAAATATTTTTGTGAATCAATCATACCCGCAAAATCGCTAAAAATAATCGACAGCAAAAATAACCAGATTTACGGTACTAGTATGTGTAATATTTTGTGTTTCATGTTTCTATGTAGCATGTATCTTTCACGTCTCTTGCTGTGGTTTGCCGTGGGTACTGTAACCCAGTCTTGTTGGAGATCCTTTCCTTTCTCTTTGATTAGTTGGAGGATTGTAGGCACATAATGTGGATATCAATAATCGTTCATTATATCTCGGTATCCGTTTTTGTTCGCATATTCCGCTATGGTCAGATCTATAATGTAGGGATATTTTCATTGTCTTTCTTATTGTTTGTCCCTACTATTCTTAAATGTCTTCAAATTCAATAGCATCATTTAAGAACAGATACATTTTACAGCATGGACTAGACAGGTACTTAACCCTCGTGAGTTATTCTCAATTTAATGAATGTTATATGGCCAAAAAGTGTGAATGACAAATATGGATAATGACCATATCCCTATATACAGCACAAAATCGATTATTCAGAAATCATAAACCGAAGGCATACAAAATCAGGATAAAACAGGAACCAAAGCAAACAAACAAAAATCTCCATCACATGAAAAGAAGCGAACTCCCGATATGGGAGTGAGACCAGGTGCCAAGGAAGAATCAGCATCTCATGCTTGCATGCGACACCCGTCGCTTCAATTCGGTAGAATTGTCACATCCGGTTACTTCCATTTTGGAAGATATAAAGTGTAATCTTTGGTCGGATGGTAAAAATGGTCCATGACAGAATATCATCCACCATTCTGGAGAGTGGGACATCAAAGTGTATGACGAGTTCCCCATACCGACAGTAGAACTTCCTCAATGAAGATTTTAGTCGGTCACAAAAGTATCCCTGACTGAAAAGCTTATCTGAAATACGCCTTCTTCTAAGAATAAAATCTGTATATTTGGTACTTGCTCTTGCATAGCGTATCAACTGAGATATTAACACGCCATAAGCAGGCGATGAAGGGATGTTGCTACTAAGAAAAGGAAATTTTGTGATGCTGAAATTGAAGTCGTCTATGTATCTTTAAGTAAAGTTGAAGTCAGAAGCTAAGTATCTTTTCCCTTCAGAGATCAAGGAAAATGTCGGCAAGGAGTAGGGCACAATTGGTCCCCATTGGAATTCCGACAATTTGCTGGAAGACCTTTCCTCCAAACACCAGAAAAATGTTGTCGATCAGGAAGTTTGACATCTAAATAATATCTTTTACAGTGTACTTATTTTCAGAATCGGACTTTTCTTTTGTCATAGCTAACAACAATAAATTTGTATTTGCGATTGCCGTTCTTGCTTGTAAACGCATCACTTATAATTTTTGCGAGTCTTTCTTTCAATTTAGAATGTGGGATTGTAAAGTGTCAAAAAATCGAAGGCTTTGATCGAATGGACTCTACTAAAATGAGTGGATTTCAGATGTTCTAAAAGTTCCTTTGAATTCTTTCAAATCTGGTTGATACCACCACGGGAATATACTGTCGAACAATATTTTTGAAGTCCAGATTTGATTTCAGATAAAACTTTGGAGAGTAAGATCGATACAGATTTGGTAAAACATTTTAGCTTCCTATGAATAGATATACCTTTTATTTCCAAAGTGCAAAAATTTATAACATCATGCTATACATATTTTATGCACGTGATATTCTTTACACTTACATATATAAAAGTATTCAGCTAAAAAAGGGAGTCACGAATCCTCAATTAAATCCTGGCATAGGTACTATTCTGAGGTATTGGAATCCGAACTTGTATTCCGTCTTCTCACACTCCATGTATCGCATGTGTTTGATTCGTTCTCAACAATAATAAAAGGAAATTGGTGACGATCATCGTGGTTAACGAGTAGATCGTAGACTGCTGTCATTTTCACGCATTTTTCGTACATGAAATATTGACATTTACCTACTTTGTCTTTCAGCTGTTCTAGCTTTTTGGATGCTACCGAGGGCACTCCCCGTAGCAACATGGCGTAAACCACGTTTCGACAGTTTTCGTGTGTGAATAATTTCCCTGGATCAGTGATATCCCCACATATATGTACAAACACAGGTCCGCCCGAAGCCCCATGTCCTATCGTTTTAGAACAAGAAAGATACACGTGGTTATGTCCATTTTCCTTGTCTTTCTTCCTACAGTTCTTCATTGTTGACAATAAATCAGATTTTTCTGCTGCAGCTCTTTCCTCATAGTCAGGAGTAAAATAACTCTTGGCCTGTTTTATTCGGACCGAAGCTTCCTCGTACGTATGGATGTTAAGTTTGCAGTCGAGTAGGAATGGACGTTCGTCTCCAACCCTTGGGAATGCCTTAATATGGCCATGTTTTACCGCAGAGTTCCCTTTGCAAAGCTCTATATCATGTACAATCCTTCTACTATGATCACCAAACGTTGAGAAGATAGCTATGTCCAACGTTTCATCGAAGAAACAAGAGCGCAGATCAACATTCACTGGTAACATAGGCACACCATTCTTTATCCAAGTTACCCGAGTCTTTTTCTGACATCTGTCGATTTTTTCATTAAGTTTGTTCGATTTTTCTGAATGAAAATGTTGAAAAAAAAATTGAATGCACAAGACATATATTAATTGTTCCCAGAAGGGTATACATTTTCAGGACGACTACTCGTAATCGAATCTTCAAAAATCAAGAGAGTTCTTTTCCAAAATTTTAAGGTCGTTCTGAAATTTTCTAGGGAAATTTCTTCAAAATTTAAAACTAAAACCAAATGTAAAGGGCGCTCGATGCAGTCTTCTGAAGCAATTTTGTAAACTTTGATTCATAGAAAACCTATCAGAAATCAAGGTTTAGTTTTGGGGATGGTTTTTAGCCTCCCTGGTTTTCGTTCACAGAGGCTGAGGAACACCTGATGTGTAGTCTGCGATAATTTTAGATCGATTTTCAGTGAAAACGTTGAACGTTATTGAGAATCACGATGAAAAGAAATCAGACACCATGATTTGATATAAATGTTGCGTTTAATTAGTACGGCGCATTTTAACAGTGCCACATTCAATGCATTCTGCGATGCCTTCCACACTTGCATTGGAGATGGTTCATAAGAAAAGTTGTGATCCTTCGTGTTTCTGTGGAGCTTGTGTCGTTGTCTCCGTCTTTCCGTCTGTTTGATATATTTTCTTATTCTATTTTAAATATTGCGTTATTCTCTACAGGTATTTCAAGTAGCAAATGGTGTGGATAACCACACCATTTGCTACTTGCGTGGCAAATGGCCGTCCAAAGTCGGCACCGGTTGCCCATTGGTCTCGTCGGTTTTATGTGTAGTCTTTTGTGTTTGATGCTTACATACCGTATGTCTCTTTTCCGTCTCATACTATGATCGTCTTTTGTGTTTTTGCATCGGGAGTTTTAGTGTTTTGCTGTTGGTGCTGCAACAGGGTATTGTTGGAGATCCCCTCCCTTCTTCTAAATATTCGCAAGAAATCGACACAAAGCAATAGTTTACAACAGAAGAATAACGCAGGTAAATAGAAAGAAAGATAGATAAATGTCAAAGAATAGGCCAGTGTTTTTATTTTTAAAATCAATGAATAAATAAATGTATGACTATAATAACATACCGTTGTCAAAATTACGACTCTTTTGCCAAATGTTTAGCCATTCGTTCCGATTCTTTTTCAGACGTTTAACCTGAATCATGTTCAAACCATCAATAAGCCATGCCTTCTCTGAAACGTTAGATAAATTTATTTCATTATCAGTCCATAAACTCTGCGTAGCTCATTCTTTTTGTCATTTGCATTTTTGAAATGAAAGTAAGTATGTCACAACTAGATAAGTCATGTACACACTTCCGTTATAGATATTGACATTTGGAAAGAAAATCAGTCAAAAATTAAGTTTTGTTCTTAACGCAACAGAGTACATTACTTTGGGTATTACACAACCTGTCTTTTATGGTGATATGATAAACAAAATTAGAAGGATCAAAGGTAGGCAGCATAACCATCGAAACTGCGTCAGAGTCATCAAACGCCTTTTATACCGTGGATATGATCCTAATGTCACCAGACGGACACTAGGCTTGGTACTTGACCAATCTACAGTCTTGTACCAGCGCATCCTTGAGACTTGCACTCTGACTGACTGTGACGACGGGACTCCATGACGGGCCCTGTCCAAACCTCTTTAGAGAAGACAGGGCCCGACCACCTGTCCTCTCTGAACGTCAGTCGGACTCCTCGGGTGATAACATATATGAGCTCGCTACAACCGGCAGAGCACGGACTGTATTACGCACGCCCTCTTTTTATATCCATTTACATATTCATCTGTGTTGCTGGGGCCTCTACGTTTTGCAGTCCTGTTTGTATGATGTCATCTTACAGTGAGGAGGTTGTTTTACACCACGATTACACGTTCTTCGAGACCTCTGGGTAATTGGAGAAGTGAGAGGGTTGTGCGCATGTAATCCAGGATAACCACACCATTTGCTACTTGCGTGACAAATGGCCGTCCAAAGTCGGCACCGGTTGCCCATTGGTCTCGTCGGTTTATGTGTAGTCTTTTGTGTTTACATGTCGTATATCTCTTTTTCGTCTCATACTATTCTCGTCTTTTATGTTTTTGCACCGGGTGTTTTGGTGTTTTGCTGTTGGTGCTGCAACAGGGTCTTGTTGGAGATCCCCTCCCTTCCTTAACTGTAAGGAAGAGAAATATTAATTTGATCATGTATATTTTGTTATGAAATAAGATCAGTTCCAATATCAAGCGTAAGGTATTTTTATTTCCGAAGAAAGAAGATCTCAAACAACACTCGGTTGGCCTACCTTCGACAAACGTAAGGACCTCTCTTATGTTATGGTATGCTGTTAGTATGAATCCATCACCAATGGCGAAACATGTGCCGTGCTTGAAATTTCCCTCTCCATTCCCACGCCATCCTTTTGATACTTGAACGAAGCCAATGCTGCACGTAGCAATTGGGAGGATCTCCGGAACGTGAATAGTCAAATCATGACTGCGTCTTATAATTTGGTCTGCACGATATAAAAACAAAAAGGTAAGGAGTACTGAGTTACTGTCCGCGCGGCTCACTCTGGAAACTGAATAAACGCGATTTTGGTAACTTTGTCATGGAAAAATTAAGATAAAATATATATCACTGAATAGATCTCGCTTAGTCGTAAATTTTGGTATATGTTACATGGTCGAGGGTTTATGCAATCAAATTCTACAGACAATATAAATTGTAGATGGGACGTTTTCTATGTTAAATTTCAGCCTGACGTCGCCGAGTTTAACATTGAGCCTATGGCTCAGAGCGTCACGACGTCACGCGAAAAATTAGCATGGGAAATAGCCCATCTAAAATTTGTTTTGTCTATTAATTTTGATTGCGTGCACTGATTCTCATATAAATTAAACCAAAATTTACGACTAAGCGAGATCTACTTGTATCAATTTTATTTAAAGGTTTACATGAAATCGCGTTTATCCAGTTTCCGAAGTGAGCCGCGCGGACAATAGGTGGGGTAATATCTTATTGTATGTAGCAATAGCTCAATGAACAAAATATATCAATTATATGACAATAAAAAATGATAATTTAAGATTTTTTTTTAATTTGAAAACAAATAGAATTACAACTTAACTTTACAATTGCTATTGGTACTTTCATCTTTAAAGGTAAACATTTTTTTCTCATCCTGTTTTGCGTCTTCGAAAGTTTTTATTTTTGTCTTCTAGCTTTGAAGGCAAGAAATGGAATTCAGAGGATTAGTTCAAATGAATATCTTTTTCGTTTTTAAATGTAAATCATATTGCTTTGATGTAACTATTTTCTCTGACGTGTGATTACCTTGTCTTGTAAACAGGTCATGCGGCGAAACAACCTGTACAATTTTTAAGGGTTAACTGATTAAGATGAGAAACAAAGAAACATAACATAAACTGCATGTACAAGTAAAATGTGTATGATATTAAGCCATTTTAACTCAAATGAAATGAAATAAACAGAAAGAAATATAAATAGAATGGCATAATGAAATATTTGTCAAAGCTCTAAATTAATGAATGTAAAAGTATTATTGATTTATACCGCATAACATGAGCCTTTCTGGCAAAGACTTAAGATATGTCAAACATGCGTAAATAGGACCTAAGTGTAGAACCTGAAAACAAATCATCTGACATTTCTCGTTATATATTCCAAAATATTCATTTTGTCTTTATAAGCTTTTGTTCTGAAGAGAAATTTTGTTCATGGAGGGTTGTACCTGAACCTCAACATAGAATCTCATGACGTCAAATAGCGCTCCAGTAGACTGACCCGTTGTAAATGGAAGGCAAATCATCGATCCCTCGTGTTTAGAGACCATCCATCCAAAGTCAAAAATCAACTTGTCTTTAAGACTGGAACATAAATCCCTGTGGTAGAAAAAGTCTCCTCGGCGTTTTGGCTGTGAGCTGTAGAATTCCGTAACAATATCGGTAAAATCTGCAAAATCTGCAAAATAGAAACAAGACGCTGTAACGAATCAACCATGTTGACATGTAAGCTTGCAGTAAAAATAAGAATCAATTAAAAGCCCTGATTAATTGTTGATCCAAAATATGCAAAATTTTAAACACTCGTTTGACTGACAACATGTGCTAAATATATAATGCTCCCCTTACCTTTATCTAACCAATATGTATCGGATATTATTTAATAAATATATGATTTACCAGTTCTACCATGTTCTAAACCAATTTTCAGAAAAGGGAAGGATCTCCATATATAAGTGACATATTGAATTTTTCTTAAGGTCAAGATTCATTATCCAAAGGCTCCAACAGGACAACTCCTAACTCATTTCCCACCGATATCCATAAAGAATGACGGTAAACAGTATGGCCACGTTCAAGTCTATATCTACCTTCCTTTGTTTTCTTCTCCACGAGCTGGAGGAAAACATCCTTAAAGTCATCTACACTGATATGTGTTAAATCCGAGGATAAATTTTCTTTCTGTATGATCCTCAGGAAGCTTTCCAACTGTACTTGGGTTGGGTTACTGTGGGTTGGGTCACTGTCTGTTCTGGGAGCTGTCTGGTTATTCCAAGTTTGAGTGATCCACTGTGTGAGTTGTCTTGTGTTATGATGGCGAAGGACGCTATCCAATATGTGACAGTTGATGTAAATTCTGAATTTGCAGAATTTTCGGAATGTGTGCCAATGACCTAGTTCTCTTTTTATTTCATTCAGGTGGGTCTTGAAATGTTCCTTCATAAAAGTGACGGAAAGATAGATCTGACATCAAAAGACATTAAAGAAAGTGGCTCTATTGCCTTTCTTTTTTTCTTTTTTTTTTTTGCTGTTAATTTATCTGGTCTTAAATGATGCTATTGAATTTGAAGACGTTTAATATTAGAGCTACTTGGTGAGTGTCACTGCTGGTGGACCAAGAGTCCCCGAGGGCACATGTAGCAAAGTCCGATCAACTTCTGTTGATCGTCTGTCTCTTCAACGCATTTGAAATTTTCTGTTACAAAATTTCTTGACATTTCTTAAACGTGGGCCCTGTAGCATCATATCCCACCCATTCTGCTACGTCTTTTGGTACATTTTTGAACATAATAATTTTCACACGTTTTGGCCATATTACAATATTGTTTAGATTGAGGATCACTGACGAGGGTTTAGTACCCGAAACGTGCATGTCTGGTCCATGCTGTTAATTTATCTGGTCTTAAATGATGCTATGATTAATATTTGAAACAATGAATTTACCGTAGAGACTGTTATACTATATAAAGGAATTTGTTGTTTTAAAGCAGTTTGTGTATGAATAACAGAGTGGGACAATGTGGACAGAATTTAAACCATCTTCTTTTTCTCTCAAAACGGAAGAAAAATCTTGAAAGTGGGTAAAAAGGAAAAATGAAAAATACAATTTTATTCAAAGTTTTAGTCATGAAACAAACTTACGAATGAAAAATAACATGATGAGTAGATTAAATGAATCTTATGTGAATATAAATTAGATTATTAGGAGAAATGAAATTGCTCTATTTCTCGAAAAACAACATCAACATGTTGACACCTGGTCATTGATGTTTCTAATTGATCTTTTCGCTTCGCTGTAACTGATTTATCAGATTTTCTTGTTTTATAAATCTATTTTTTTAGTTCAATCATGCATCTATTTATCTTACTGTATGAAGTTCAACATCCATGGACTGGCACAAGATGAGGACTTGTGTGAGACCCGCCAAACCCTGCTGTTCTCTGGCTATCTTCATAAAACTAATCAGATCGAGCACTCCTTGAAACAATGAAAAATCAATAAATAAAAATGAATGATTAAAATCAGCTTTGTTGACAAAATGTTGAAAAGGATTGATAAAAATTCAAACTTACTGATTTGCTTATTGATCTTTCTTTTGCTACTTTTGTAATTACATGATTGGACTATTTCTTGAAAACATCCTGTACCTCTGGCAATTTTCATATTTTGGAATAATTTACTGAAAGGCTAAAATCAATGATATCTAGATAAAGAAAGGGTCCCATACGAAAACATGCGTGAGACAAATGGGAACAAACAGACGGTGCCAACGAGAACAATACACATCATTGAATCAGAAACAACTGAAGCATCTTGTTTTCCTCATTGTTAAAGTATATTGCAGGTTAGAACAAAAAAAAAATAATAAAACCCACCAAATTTCATACGTTCATGCCTTTGACATTTTCTTTACGGCTTAAGGTTAGGGTTGCGACTTCAGGGAGATAACTCTATTTTCATATAACATAATATTTGAAACCGACATAAACGATGCATGGTATAAGCTCAAATTGTTACATTATTTTAGAAAAAAAAATAATACTCCTCGAAACTTTCATTGTTGAATGGATATTTTGGGGGGAAAATGCATATTTTTTAATGAAAAATCGCCGAAAATAGGAAAAAAAATATCATTTTCGCATGAGTTCTGCTACCAAAGATTAAAACATCAGAATATTTAGTATCCATTATACTCTTCAAAAGTGAGATAATTAGAAATTCGAACTTCAATTTAAACTCTATGTTTTTGGGTCAAAATGTTGATTTTTTGCATAAATTATCGTGCTATTTATAGAAGCAGTCATTTTACTCAAAAACTAATTCGGGTACATATTGATTTGACTGCTTTAGGATAAAGCAATACCATAGATATATATGTAGAAAAAAAAATTGTGTGGCTGGCGACCTTCTGTCTATTAATAAAAATAACGAGCTGTTGCCATGACAACCAGCAACAAAGTTTTTATAAGAAAATGCTCTCCTTAAAACTGATTATTTTATCAGAATTTCTCAAAATAGTCTTTAATTCCTCCACAAGCTATAAGAGTCTTGAAAAATAAGGATATGTATGAATTTTTGAAATTTCATGCATTTCAGAGGTATGTAAAGTTATGATGTGGTATTCTCTAAAATTGCAAAAATGTTAAATAGGCCAAAAATGGAGGTTTATAGCCAAAAAAAACGAGACGGGCAAATTTTGAATTTTTGGTCTGAATAGTTCGAGGAGATGTTCCTCTACATATGAATCTATTCATCTTTCTTCTACCTCATTTCTATTTAAAGTCGCCATCCTGACCTTAAGTGTAGGTTGTGACTAGCAAGCAGGAGATACTTACTCTCCCCAGGTACCTCATCACATCCCATCTCTTTGGCTCCTTCACAGAATGTTAGTTGTTAATTTTTTTCCATGAATTTGCATTTCTATTTATCAAATGATTTTTGGATCCTCGTGTTGCGGTGTGTGTTTTATTTCTCATTGATTAACACCTTTTATGATTTATACTACTCAAAAAAGTTTTGCAACACAATTCTAATTGCCGTAAACTTACATTATAGACGTATAACTTTCATGCTCAGTTTCCGTAAAGTATGGTACAAATATTAAATTTTGACATTTCCTACCATAAAAGCAATAGATGATTTAATCTGACTATATATTCTGATTGGTTACAGTATCCCTAACAGGAAAGACAGAGAAGTTGGAAAATTGTGCAACATTTTGAAAATTTCGATATTTCATAAAAGTTCTCGGCTATGAAAAATTACAGGAATTGAATGACAATTACTGATCTGTGTTGAAGAATTAAGATTTCCTCTTTGCAACATTGTAACTTTCGAATTGATTTATTCAAGAATCAAATACAATTTGATAACATTAAAAAATCTTAACTTTTTAAAAATTTAAACTTTATTTATTTTACAACGTTTAACAAACAAGTTACACAACTTATATAAATGTCTCACGTTGGCTCAGATGTTGGCGTGAGGGGGTCCAAGGAGCAGGAGGAAACCGGAGTACCCGGAGAAAAACCCCCTGCAGAGGCCTGGGTGGGGGACCACCTACCCTCCCACATAAGACCCTTTGCCGAATCTGAGATTCGATCCCGGGACCTTAGAGGTGAGAAGCGAGCGCGCTACCACTGCGCTAACCCGGCCTTTATTTATCTTATACTTTCCTATGAAATAACTTTTTTTTCAAGTCATCCGTTGTTCAAAGGAAAACAGAATTTCATCATATCAAAATCAAGTACACATGAAGCAATGCTTATTTAAACATGAAAGATAAGTTTCTTTTGAATAATATTTTTTATCTCTTCAAATGATTCATTAGAACTAGATGCTTATTGCCATAATAATAAAGGGAAACCCCATGTGGTGCAAAACTGTTTTAGTAATATATTTTAATTTATTCTCTTGCCCAGTGCTTCATACAAACCTTCGTGTCCCTTGGATCTGCTAGAAAATGTTTCCATCTGCTCGTGGATGTCTGTTGATAGGTCTAGAGTGAAAATGACACCTAAAGCAGGAAACGCCTCCAAATCCTTCGACTTATTTTCTTTCCCTTCAAGCCCCGCTATATCTATACGGATACCATCATTTGGTCCACTGTGATGCTTCATTGCAGTTTTACCTTAAAACGGTACAAATTTGGCACTTTCAGAATGAGTGAATTCATAAAGCAAAGTGAATAAAGCCTGTGTTTGTGAAACACGAATGCCCCCGGTGGCATTTTTGTTAGTTTAAACTTCACTTTCTGTTAAGTATGTCAAAGATCAAGTTCAATATTTTTGGTATCAATGGAAAGGTGTTGTCACAAGGAATACACATGTGAAATATGAGAGTCCTATCACATACCATTCAAAAGTTATGCCCAATGTTAAAGTTTTTGAAAGTTAGGTCAAAAGTCAAGGTCAAGGTCACAAGGTCAAAACTTTTGGTATCAATGGAAAGGTCTTGTTGCAAGGAACACAGATGTGAAATATGAAAGCCCTATCACTCAACATTCAAAAGTTATGCCCAACGCTAAAGTTTTTGAAAAGTAGGTCAAAGGTCAAGGTCACGAGGTCAAAACTTTTGGTATCAATGGAAAGGTCTTGTCACAAGGAACACACATGTGAAATATGAAAGCCCTATCACTCACCATTCAAAAGTTATGCCCAATGTTAAAGTTTTTGAAAAGTAGGTCAAAGGTCAAGGTGAAGATCACGAGGTCAAAAATTTTGTTATTAATGGAAAGGTCTTGTCACAAGGAACACACATGCGAAATATAAAAGCTCTATCATCTTCCATTCAAAAGTTATGCCCAATGTTAAAGTTTTTGAAAAGTAGGTCAAAGGTCAAGGTCAAGGTCACAAGGTTAAAGATTTTGGTATCAATGGAAAGGTCTTGTCACAAGGAATACACATGTGAAATATGAAAGCTCTATCACCTTCCATTCAAAAGCTATGCCCAATGTTAAAGTTTTTTTCGGACAAACAGACAAACAGACAGACAAACAGACGGACAGGCCAAAACTATATGCCCCCGAATCTGTGATTCCGGGGGCATAAAAATGTTTTCAAAATATAGGGAATTTTGTTAATCATAGGTAATCTGTTTTGATACATATTCATATCATTTAGCATTCGAGGCGGGTGTTGCATGCAATAAGAGGACACTCACTCCTCCCGGACACCTGGGATGCACGGATGAAATGCATATTTGTATTTATGACATAAAATAAGTTTTAGAAAAGACAGGAAAGAAAAAGATGAAAGAAAAAAATGTGCGATAATGATACGGCTCATGAAATAACTATACAATAAAGCTTTAATGATTCTAACTTCACGCACATTAGCACAGGCATTATTAAGGGGGGAGAAGCATTTACTGAGTACAACGCCCACAAAAAACCCCAAAACTTTCCATCGCTGGTGCTTTAGGAGCGCTTTTCTTTGGCGACAAATTTTAACGATACATTTGAATATCAGACCTTAATGAATATTTTAATTCTGACAGAGTTGGACACTTCTAGTAATTAAATTGGAAATCCACAGACTCTTCTTTCTTTAATCCAATACAGTTCATGGTAACTGGATACTTACCAAATACTTTGTATTTCTCGTGATCAAATGTATCGATGTTTGAAAAGTCGTCTTGAAGTTTATGTTGCAAGTCTTTGTTCTCTTTCATAGCCTTGGAATGGAAAATTAGTGCATGTCCATATACCGCATGGCTGTCAGCAAGATCCCACTCTGGGATAAAGATATTATATAAATTTATGGTAAAGTCAAAATGTTTATTATACATCGTAAAATTGGCATTCCCATATCGATCGATATGTGTGTATGTACATGTATGTGTTATACTTTATCTGATAATTAGATTCTTTTCAATGTCGGAACCAAAGCCATTGAAGGCTCATTCAACAAGTACGGTTTTTTTAAAATGCTTGCTTGGAATTTCTGGAACTTTAATTTCAATTTCTTTAAATGTCTCCCTTTCAACTTATTCCTTTCCCCCATTTTCCCTTTAATGAGAGATGATGGTTTTGCAAAGTTACCTTTAGGAATTTCACGTTTCTGGTCCCTGACTGGTATACTATTTACAGTACGGATATGCCGCGTGGACTCGACTAGATAATTATTCCATGCCATGAATTCAGCTTTATGTATGTCGTCGGTGCTTCTATACCGTAATACATTACTGACAAACTCCAAATTAGCTATATGAAGTTTTTCCTCCGTACTTAAAGAATTCCTCTTTATCATTTCAAAAAGTAAAATCAGATCAAACAGTTCTAAGCCAACATAGTCTACTGACTTCAGTAAACGCTTTCTCTTTTGACTTTTAAATAGATCCTCATATTTCTTTTCCAATCGAAGTTTTCTGTGCAGTTCCTCATGCCAGTTCTGATTCTTCGAATTATTGGTCATTTCATGCCTTTTCATTAAAAATTCCCTCAATAAAGGCGCAACATCTTTCATAAGAAGTTGATCGAGACGCTGATGATACGTCATTCCACAGTTTGCCCTTCTTTCTAGAACTAATAAAGAAAATAAGAGATTAATAAAGAAAATAAGAGATAATTGATAAAATTGAGTGCTTCATTCTTAGATTAATAAGTGGATATATAAAAATTTCCCGAGCATTGTATCAATTTATAATAGTCTATTTTCTACGTGATAGCTATATGTAAATTGACACCATACATCACATCGCAAAATTGTTCATTGTGATGTCATTCTTGATCGTTTCGTCTTGATTCGTTTTCATGAACCTCTTTCTTATGTTACAAATTCGATGTCAGGTGCCTTGATCTCTGGCTGTGTATACCTTTTATACACGTATGAAAAAGAAAAGAAAATATGATGATATAAAATGTTTCATTGGTACTTCTAGGTAACTTACTATCGACGATCCTGTTTTTGAAAAGTATAAAAATGCTATTTCTCCACAAAAATTGACTCTAAACGAGGCAAACGTTACAAACAAAGAAACACCATTTTTGAACCTAGATATCAAAATTGTAAATGGAGAGATTCATACAAGTGTGTATGACAAAAGAGATGATTTTGGATTCAACATAGTAAATTTTCCCTGGCTTGACGGTGATGTTTTTAGATTACCTTCATACGATACCGGGTATCTACATTTTTTGGACTTTCATAGTAGAAATTTACAAATTACAAAGAAACTTTCAGGTCTTCGCTTCTAATGAGGACTTTCTGGAAATTTTACAAAAAGATTGTCAACTTCCTTGAAAATTCGGATACAAGCAAGCAACAGAATATATTACTTTGGGTATTTCACAGCCTGCATTTTATGGTGACATAATTAATAAAATAAGAAGGATAATATACAATATTACATTGTTTTAGAATCACCAAACGTTTTTAATAACGTGGATATGATCATAATGTTACCTGACGGACACTTGACTTGGTACTGGACCAAATCTACAGCCTTGTATCAGCGCATTTTTACGAATCGCAATCTGCCTGACTGTGACGACAGGACTCTATGACGGGCCCTACCTCGTTAGAGTAGACAGGGCCCCGAACACCTGTCCTGTGTTCAAATGCATGAGCTCGCTACAGCCGGCAGAGCACGTATGCATTCTGTTTTCTATATCCATTTACATAATAATATATGTGTTTCATAGGGCCCTGTGTCATGCTGTCTGTTCGTATGTTCATATTACAGCGATGAGATTATTTTACACCACAATTGTGCGTTCTTCGATACCTCTCGGTAATCGGAAAGGTGGGAGGGTAATGCGCACGTAATCCGGATAATCACACCGCCTGCTACTTAGTCGGCACCGGTTGCTTATTGGTTTCGTTAGTTTATAAGTTGTCTTTTGTATTTCATGTTTCTATTGTGTGAGTTGATGTTTCTACGTTGTAAGTTGGTGTCTTTTGTCTTGTCTCTTTTATGTCTCTTTTTGTGTGTGTCTGCTTTGTGCTTTTGCGTTGGGTGTATTGGAGTTTTGCTGTGGTTGCTGCAACCGAGTCTTGCTGGAGATATCCTCCTTTCTTGTGCAATTTTGTAATAAAAATAGACTTCAACATTGGATTTAAAAAAAATTAAATTAGGAAAACATGGATATGTAGCATATCTGTAGGAGTGGAGGGGAACAATATTCTACGTAAAGCCTGTCTTAGTCTTGATGTGCTGAAAGTAGAGTGCCCTACAGAGAGCAAGATCTCATATTTCAACAGCACAACGGAAAATTTTCTAGTTTTTGCAATTTAGAACCGCGCACTCTCTGCAAAGTAATAGCACAAATTTAACTTCAAAAAATAAAACAAGAGGGCCACTGAAAGAAGTTTGGCAGTGTCTGAAAATCACTTTGGCTAGAAGCATCACTGATGAGGATTGACTATCCAATACACGTGTCTAGTGCTTAAAAATTGGTTTGATACTTTCTTCAAGAAGATATAAAGAGTTGGAAAACGTCCAAATTATTATCATAAACCTTTATTTCTTGTTTTATTGTGGAACAGTTAAACTTGTTCCCCGTGACTTGATGTTTAAAGTGTAATTATTACTTCTTTCCAGCTCTGCTGCCTGAAAGAAGCTTTGTTTGCCCTTTATTTGACATCATATATGTATTTTTGCTATTTTGGAAGCTTGTCATTTCATAAAATATATCATCGAAATTAAAGGAGTTTATCATCTGAGCGGCGTCCCTCCAATGCTATTATGGTCATCTATTTCATTTACCTATGTTACTCTCTGCAAAGTAATTGCACAAATTGAAATTCAAAAAATAAAACCAGAAGGCGCCAGTGAAAAAAATAATTGGCTGTGTCTGGAAATCAGTTTGGCTGAATCATCACTGATGAGGATTTACTAACCGAAACACGTGTCTGGTGCATAAAAATTCTTCAAAAAGTTGAAGAGTTGGAACACTTCCGTATTATGGAAATGCTTCATGTGGACAAAATTTCTTAATACCAGAATATCAACACTCTGGACAAAATGATGCCATAATTCTTATTTTGTGTTTTATATTTAACTTTCATTCACAAATGTGTAATTTGGATGTTTGACCTTTGGCAATTTAATGACACACTTCGCTTTCAAAGTAAGTGATCGCGTGATCGCCATCCTTTAGTGTGAAGTGATAAGACATGTACGATGTTTGATAGGAACAAATTACATGAAGCAAATAAATATGTATTTGAAGCTGAAGCTGATTTTTTTAAAATCCTTTTTGTAATGTACTGGTATTCATGACTGTACAATTTCATCTCTTATGAATATGTAAAGCAAAAAAAAAAATCATTTTTTCTACCTTGTCCTTCATTTCCAAATTTCACCTGAAGATGTTTTATATGATCATACACTGGATCTTGCAGATTGCACAGTGATGTCTGTATGAAGGTGGAGAAATCTGGAAAAAAAATAGGAGGCACTAAGACATATTTAAAAAAAATAGAAAGTTCATGGTTGTTATTCAGTAATATGGTAAGTACATAATAACTATGGTAAGTTCATAATCATAACTTTAATGTATGAACATCTAATGGAGCTCGCTACATCCAGCAGAGAACGGACTGTTATGTCCACTGCTTTTGATATCTATGTAGTTGGTGTTTGTGTTAAGGAAGAGGATCCCACAGATTGTATGTTTGAAAAAGTTCACTGGAGATAACTACGACTTCTTAATGAATTTCGTCAGCTTGGATAATCTTTTCTCTTCCCAGTATAAATGAGAAAGTTAATATATGTATCCACCCAAATTATTGATATATAATTGTAAGTTTGAAAAAGTTCACCGGAGATAACTACGACTTCTTAATGAATTTCATCAGCTTGTATAATCTTTTCTCTTCCCAGTATCAATGAGAAAGTTATATGTATCCACCCAAATTATTGATATATGCCATACAAAGTTAACATGCTGGTCTATGGAAATTGTACGAAAAAATGCTTCATTTCATCGGAAAAGATAATGAGAATATTTTGAATGGTTTTCTTGCTTTGTAAATGAAAAACTAAACTTGATTTCATACAGAATTTGGGGGTATCCACGCTTGTTTTGGAGAAATATTGTAATTTCCAGAAAAATTTTAGAAAAAAAAAACCATCACAAGTCATAGTTACCTTTCCTGAATCTTAGTAATATTTTTACATTTGATGCAAGTTCCCCAATACCCTTTGTTCTTCTTCAATAATCATAATTAAACGTTTATGATAATCTATCTAAGCTATACGTATATAATAATCTATACTAGCAGTGTGCACCAAAATATGGTCACAGGAAATTCCTGAATGTTCTAGAGCATCACTATAAGGGGGGGGGGGGGGGGGGTTGCGAAATCTTTTAAGACATGTAAAAAAAAAAGAAAGAAAAAGAAATTAAGCATAATGGTTATCTTTCTACGATTATGCATTTTTTCTTTTTCCTTCTTTTTCTTTCTTTTATTTTTTTTTTTTCTTTTTTGATGGGTAACACCCCTCCCCTCTCTTTCATCTTGGCTGCCCTTCGAAGATGGACGTAAAGTTTAAAACAAAAAACACAAAAAAGCTACAAAACTCGCCAAGACCAAAACTGTAAATTTACTAATACTGAGTATACTTATAAAGACATAGATATGCACTCGTACTGTCTTTGATATCATTGAGACAAGCGTAAAGACGTATGAGAAAGGGGGTGTCCCTCTACGGTATATTTGGGACAAGCATAGTAAATTTTCCACCTCCCTCTTTTTCGATCGATGTTTCTGAATATGAATTGCAATGGAAATCCTTAATTCCAATGTAAGTTTGAAAAACAAATCACAGGCTTACTAGCGCTCGCTTACTTTTATTGCTTACATTAAAAAAAAACGACAACAAAAAATAAATAAATAAATAAAAACAACCAAACAAAAAACCAACAAAAAAAAACAACAACAACAACAACAACATCAAAAAACCAAAAAAAAAAAAAAAAAAAAAAAAAAAAAAAAAAAAACAAAAAACCACACCTTCGCACCCACAATACGTTCACTCAAGAGATACATGTTGTATAAGAACAATACTTCTTTACCTTGAGGTACACAAATTTTGCATTTGAGTTGTCCTATGTAAAGAATGACTATTCAGTATTAGATTGCTCCATTTTCATACATGTTTTTTTTCCTCAAATACTAGTACTTCAAGTAAAATCAGCCTAAGAATGCTCCATTTTATACCCCCCCCCCCCTCCTATCGCATCTAACTCGGCCTCGGTGTTTCGCACCTCAAATCAAATAATATAAGTATTGCTTGTGGGTAACATCTAAATCAAGATCTTGCAAACTTTATAATGCTTTGGTCTCAGGGGCAGATCCAGACTGGGGGAGCCGGGGGGGGGGGAGGTTGTATCGACCAAAAGGGGCGATTCGAGGCACAAAGTGCAGAGCGGGGGATGGTACGGGACGGGGGTTTTCCCCCTCCCGTAGGTTGGGGTCCTGGGGGCCTCCCCGGAATTTTTTTGAAAGTGGATGCTGACCAAGAAAAAAACTCAAAACCTCTGGGCCGAAACCTCTGTAGGTTAAACAAGAAAAAGACCGAAACCTTTAGCAACCACTTTTCTTAACTTCTTCGGACTGAAGAAGGATACGGAATAAAAAATATCGAAAAATCGAACACGGACACTCTGATGTTTTAGGAATTTGGGTCATAGGGGTTATCGATCTTACCTGAGGGATCCTCTACCTTAACTAGAGCTCAATACCGGCAGTCATGACTGCCGGTATACTGTAATCAATCGTGACATACTTGCACGGATAAAATAACTTTTGGCAATATGATTGGTGGACAACTACAAAATATGCAAATATTCATCAAGGTTATTCTGAATCTGTACGTAAGATGCTTCCATCAGGTCGGCTGAAGAGTCTAGATGACTTGACAAATGAAAGTCATATCGTATCAGTGCATTTTCTTCCGAAAGATGCATCGAAAAGTCTTTGTATCGATACGTCCTACGAAAAATCACAGATCCTCGGAAATTTCCGTAGCTTGAATCGGAAATAAAAACGGAAAAGCCCGGAAATGTGCGATTGGTCTAACAAGAATAAAAATCGTTTATTCCATTTTTTCCTTACTAGAATTTTACAACATATAATGTCAGCTAACTGCCGGCAAGCTTTTTGTAAAAGCTAATACTTGTACTATTACTGTAATGGTTGTGATGCCACCTTGAAGTGAGACAGGTTTTTTATTTGTTTATTCACAAATTGTACGTCTCAGTGTATACGGGTAAGAAGTAAATCTTTATCTGTGGCACTTATTAAATGCTGAAGTGATTTTAGACACAGCCAAATGTATGCTGTATTACAGTAGCACTCTCTTGGTTTAGTTTTAGAACTTAAATTTGTGCATTTACTTTTCATATGTAACTTTTCTATCCCGATGACAATAATAACCTAAGTCTCATCTCGAAACGGAGAGAAAAAATTTTAAGTAAGGGCAGAAGAATCCCCACTGTGAATATCTTCGATATATTAAGGAACTTTACTGAGAAAATGAAGGTTAATTGTTCTAACATTTTATCAAGTACAAACACAGAGCCAAATGTACTTTTGAAATTTGATTTGTGCATTTACTTTGCAGAGAGTGCGCGGCTCCAAATTTTACGAAGGGTCGATTCAGTAGCATCTATGACCGAAATAGCATTGTAGGGATAGTGCTTAGATGTTAGTAGATACATTACATGTAATCAGATCATAAATATCCAGTGTCTAAATTATAAAGACGGGATGGACAAAGAGTATACCAGGTATACCAGAGAAAAAGTACCAATCGTAGTTCAGGAGTTAAAGATCCAGGGGAATATGGTATAAATAAAACTATGGTGTATTTGAGTGAGAAATATGGATAATGACCATATCCCTGTATACAGCACAAAATCGATAATTCAGACTGTGAGTGTTTGTGTTTTTATTTGTATCATCCCTTTCCTCTGGAAGAAATATTTCAATCTACTGGAACATGGCATAATTGTTAAGTCTCCATTAAAAAGAATGATCAATAAATAAAGTAAATGAGTACACACTTGTATCGTCATACAAACTCTTTAGAAAGACATGTATGATGTACGGTTTTGATTCTTCTCTTATCTTCTAAAAAGTGGAATGAAATTAATCGATTCGATGTTATAAGGTAAGAACAATTGTCTTTATTTGTACATTAAGTATTGGTCAAAGTCAGTGATGTTGGATGTCCTCTAGATTAAGTAGATCCGCACTACCGAAAACTATGTTCTACATGTATTACTGTAAAACTCTTTTCTATATCTTGTCAAACTTTACCTCGATTGCAGTCTCTTACATTCTCTGGATTGAAAACATCCCAGATCATGTGAGAGACAAGATTCATATTCTTCTGAAATTCTTCTGATGAATTTTCACTGTCAAGTTGAAATGAAATAGTCGCCAGCTCCTTTAAAAAATGGAAAATAAGCATCTGTTAGATATCGATCAATAATAATATCATTGAAATATATATATATATGCTCTGTTTGCAAAATAAAAGGCTTTTATTGAGCGTCAAGGAGTTTGGTTAACTTTCTGATGAGGAAGATAAAAAAAAGGTGCCATCCGTACATATGTGAGCATGTTTCATATTGTTATCTATAAGACTGCTGAACAATATGTTTAAGCTGTTATTGTTTAAATTCAAGATAATTGTTTCTACACTTTCAGACAGCAGAAAAAAAATAAGATTACAGTTACTTCCTTTATAAAATATTGTAATCTAAAATTATTACCGCAGGGTTCTCATTAAGTTTGGAAGTAGGAGGTGAATCAAGAAAAAGTAGGAGGCGATCAAAGGATGCGTGCACCGAAGGCGCGAGATCTCTAGGGGGCCCGGGCATGTTCCCCCGGAAAATTTTTGAAATTTAAAAGGCAATAGAGGGCATTTCCCACCATTTAGACCCTATAAAATATCATTAAATCAAGTATATATTTTTGAAATTTACAAGGCAATGGAGGGCATTTCTTCCAGCCATCTAGACAGTAAAAAAAATACTATAGATATTTTTTCCTTGAATAGTACTTTTATAACATGTGTTGTAAGTTTTGTGAACAATTTTCACCTCTAGCATTCTCATGAATAAGAGAAATGCTTGGAATTTCCTGTTATACTGGGAAATAGTTGTTTTCTTTCTATCCAAATAGATTGTAAACTAACTCAATAGCTTTCTGATTCCTACATCATGTACATGAAAAATAAATCTTACGTTTAGTCACCTCCCCCCCCCCCTTTCGCCCATGGAAGCTTTGAACTATCAGCCATAATATTGGTACTTTGATGTATTTTTATGGCTCTCCTCTTTGAAAACAATTCTGATTTTGTTAAAATAAAAAACATTTTCCTCTCGCATTTTTTTGAGAGCATTGAGTTTTAATATAGATCGTTCGGTCCACGGATGTTAGATATTAAACGAGTATGTGACGTTTTGAATTCTACAAGGGGGATCACGCACTCAGCAGTTACTGTCGGCTCGCATCTTGTGGATGCATCAATAGACTCAATATTACAACGAATTGTTGATATTGTTTGTATAATTACTAGTACGTTGTTTACATACAGAAAATAGACCGAGGTAGAAAATTATATGAACTTGCGTTTGACGTTTACACGCGAAAGACCGGTCGTTGATTGGTAAATAACAATACAATTTTTGTATTTAAAAAAAAATCTTATTTACAGGCGTGAAAAGTCGAGATCTAATCGTCCCATTGTGCTTCTTTAATATACGTTGCTGTAAAAATGACCTGTCACGCCGCGTTGAAATCAATGTTTTCTCACTGTAGTTACGGAAATATTTAACGCGTACCTTGTATAGTGACAGCTTTTTAAAGGACAACGTAATTTCCTTTAATTTATTAGACGTTCAATTTTCATACTTAAAGAAACTGACATTGAAATACAACACTTTTTTTACGGAAAGTAGACGGCGATTTTACCCAAAGTAGGAGGCGAGAAATCGCCGGTCGCCGGCTCTTAATGAGAACCCTGATTACCGTAAAATATATATTCATATTTGATCATTTTACTTTGATGAACAGCTTTCATCACTTACTCTTGCAAATTCATTCGGAAACATTCATTGTCATGCTGAAATTAGGTTGTTCTGATGGAATAAAAACGTATGTACCAATGACAACTCTATATATATATATATAGACAGCACAAAAGAGGTGAAAACAACCACGTTCACTATTCAGACAATGTCGGATCAGCCCAACAAAGGGCGAATGCACGTCGCTTGGAAAAAAAGATATAAAAGCACAAAAAAGGTACAAGCGACCACGACACTAAACGTGTTTAAACCCAGCGGAAGGGACAGTACATCCCTTGAGCCCTCTGGATACACGAATATGTACTTGTTTCCAGACGGAACAAGGGACAGTACGTCCCTCATTCCGTTCGGACACAAGTACATAAAAAATAAAAAGCCTGTGTTTGTGAAACACGAATGCCCCCGGTGGCATCTTTGTTAGTATAAACTTCATTTTCTGTTAAGTATGTGAAAGGTCAAGTTCAACAATTTTGGTATCAATGGAAAGGTCTTGTCACAAGGAATACACATGTGAAATATGAGAGTCCTATCACTTACCATTCAAAAGTTATGCCCAATGTTAAAGCTTTTGAAAATTATGTCAATGGTCAAGGTCAAGGTCACAAGGTCAAAACTTTTGGTATCAATGGAAAGGTCTTGTTGCAAGGAACACGGATGTGAAATATGAAAGCCCTATCACTCACCATTCAAAACTTATGCCAAATCTTAAAGTTTTTGAAAAGAAGGTCAAAGGTGAATGATATGCGCATGTGCGTTCTGAGGTGGTCACACTTTTTTTGCTCTGTATAAAATGTGAATAACTTGCCTTAAAAAAGCCAAAGGTGAAAAGTGCAGTGACTATGATATGTAGGAGGTATCACAGAATCGATATGTGCTGATATTTCTGAAGAAAATTCTGGTAAGAACTTTGCAGATTGCAATTTATGGATTGTTTATTGAAGCTGAACTCCTATCACCATATATGACCATATATAGTAGTGTCCAGTACTGACCAGTAGCTAAAAATAGTTGCCAGAGTCACCTAATGCTCGACTGCATAGCATAATATCTCTCATGACAGCCAATTTATTTAAACTCCCTTTCTCAGGCAACAACATATATCTCATCATAAATCACTGAAGCAGAAAAAGTAGGTCAAGGTCAGATTTCAATAGTCAAACCCAAGATGCATCCAATATGCAAGTCTGGTGCATGTAGCACTTATAGTTAGCTCAATATTGCCAATTTAAAGCAAAATCACTGAAGCGGAAAAAGTAGGTCAAGGTCATATTTCAATAGTCTAACCCAAGATGCATCCAATATGCAAGTCTGGTGCATGTAGCACTTATACTTTTCTCAATATTGGCTTTTAAAGGTAAAATAATTCAAGCGGAAAAAGTAGGTGAAGGTCATTTTATGAAAGTTTAATCAGAGATACATCCAATATGCAAGTTTGGTACATGTTGCACTTATACTTTGCTCAATATTGGCTTTTAAAGGCAAAATCATTCAAGCGGAAAAAAGTAGGTCATGGTCATTTTTTGAAAGTTTGATCAAAGATACATCAAATATGTAAGTTTGGTTCATGTAGCACTTATACTTTGCTCAATATTGGCTTTTAAAGGTAAAATCATTCAAGCAGAAAAAAGTAGGTCAAGGTCATTTTATGAAAGTTTGATCAAAGATACATCCAATATGCAAGTTTGGTACATGTAGCACTTATACTTTGCTCAATATTGGCTTTTAAAAGCAAAATCATTCAAGCGGAAAAAGTAGGTCAAGGTCATTTTTTGAAAGTTTGATCAAAGATACATCAAATATGTAAGTTTGGTTCATGTAGCACTTATACTTTGCTCAATATTGGCTTTTAAAGGCAAAATCATTCAAGCAGAAAAAAGTAGGTCAAGGTCATTTTATGAAAGTTTGATCAAAGATACATCCAATATGCAAGTTTGGTACATGTAGCACTTATACTTTGCTCAATATTGGCTTTTAAAGGTAAAATCATTCAAGCGGAAAAAAGTAGGTCAAGGTCATTTTATGAAAGTTTGATCAAAGATACATCCAATATGCAAGTTTGGTACATGTAGCACTTATACTTTGCTCAATATTGGCTTTTAAAGGCAAAATCATTCAAGCGGAAAAAAGTAGGTCAAGGTCATTTTTTGAAAGTTTGATCAAAGATACATCAAATATGTAAGTTTGGTACATGTAGCACTTATACTTTGCTCAATATTGGCTTTTAAAGGCAAAATCATTCAAGCGGAAAAAAGTAGGTCAAGGTCATTTTTTGAAAGTTTGATCAAAGATACATCAAATAAGTAAGTTTGGTACATGTAGCACTTATACTTTGCTCAATATTGGCTTTTAAAGACTTCATTGCTATCTTAACATTTACCTTATCATCTCAACATTTGCCTTATCATTTGAAATAATTTTAAAAATCCCAACCCCAGGGGCTATATCCTCATCTGGATATATTAAATGATGTATAATTAAACATTTGCAACAAAAAAAACCAACAGAATATGAATATAGGAAAGGTAAATGTGTAATCTTAACATTTACCTTATCATCTAGTTCGGACGACGCCGACGCCGACGCGGACGCCGACGCCGACGCCGACGCCGACGCCGGGGGTATTGCAATAGCTCTTTTGCACTAAAGTGCAGTCGAGCTAAAAATAGCTTGATTCATTCAAGAGTGCCGATCCATGACACCCATGTCAGCCTTCACCCTTCAGTCATTTTACTATGGTAGATAGCTTTTGTGACCTTAAGCGTAAAATATCATTCTCATCTAGTGACGAATATTCTCCTACTACCAGTCATCTTCATAAAAAACAAAGAGATTTGTCAAATATGAGTTCCACAGACGGCTCTGGTAACAATTGTGGATCGCAGGCGGATCCCATTATTTCCGCCCATTTTGCCTCTCAACCTCTCCCGGTTCCCATATCAGGAGCCTATCCGCAGTATCAGCTTATGTCAGGGTTTGGTATGGTACCAGGCATGCCGGGTGCTGTAGCACCCAACGCCTCTTCCACCCCAGTGTACCGCCAGCCGGGACCGAACCAAAGCCCCCCTCCGCAAGTCATCTCCGATATATCCGACACAGCTCTCAGTAAAATCGCAAATGCTGTCCGTTCTGCCATGATGCAAGAGTTTAAAATGTATGTTGATTCACGGGTTAACCCCCTATGTGAAGCTTACAACGATCTTTGTGAGAAAAACAAGGAACTCACCAAAAGAATTGACGAGTTAGAAATGTACAGTAGAAGAAACTGTGTCAGAATATTCGGGGTCCCAGAGGAGAAAGACGACACAGATAAAGTCGTCTTTGATCTATGTGAGAAGCTTACCATCCCACTACAAAAAACTGAACTCGTAGTGTCACATAGGGTTGGTCCGTCCGTGACAGGCAAACCACGCCCTATCATAGCTAGAATCACCAACTATAATCTAAGGCACCGACTCCTGAAAGAGAGCAAAACTAAGAAATTGCACAACATGGAGGGGTCTAAGGGGGTATGGGTCAACCAAGACCTCACTCGTACAAGGGCCAAGGTTGCATCCGAAGCACGGAAACTAGTCAAAGATGGTAAGGCTAAATCATCTTTCAACTGGGATGGGAAGATATTTATTGTGGATCATTCCGAGCGTAAATACCAAGTGGCTACTATGGACGAACTCATATCGTTATCAAGCAAACTAGGTGCTCCCCGATCCAACCCATCCAGTCCTGTGAATGACATGAATAATGGTTAGAGTATGTACACGACTTTGCGCTGGAACATCTTCCTTATCCCTGCTGACTGTCTGTTTATCCGACATGCATCTCAGACATGTCCACGTTTGTTGTTGTTATGATTTACAATCTAACTATAAATAGACAATTGGGTTTTCCCAGTAGGGGTTTTCCCATACGATGTAGTTATTTTGCACCATATTCTGTTGCTTCGCACCATATTCATTTTTGAAATTAGTTTACTTGCATTTTGAGTATTTTCTTTTTGTTTTCTTTCGTTGTTACATACATGTGAATTGGTTTACAAGTATTACAAATACTTAACGTAAAGTTACGCGATCCATTTTCAGTTCATAGCTCTTGCATGACATATATATGAGTTATCTCCCCGAAGTTACTTCAATTTTGATAAGTTTTCTTTTTTACTTCACACCTAGCTTACGCAGTTTCCATGCATATTGAATATGTTTCATTTCGTGCATGATTCAACTTAATTTTCATATGAATTAAGTTTATACGTATTAGATGATTATCACGTTCTTATTTTTTCATTCCATATCCGTATTATTTAGTCTTCACCTTAAACTATTTTTATTTGCGCATTCTCTATTATTCTTAGTTCGGCATCGACGCAGGTCACTAATCGTAGCTACGTATGATATATGTAATAGCTCTGTAACTGTTCCGAACTAATATCTTGCATGCATGAAGATGAAGATACGTTTATAGTTTACATTCCATATTCATCATACTAAGCATTGAGATTGTGTTAAATCGAACTATCTTATCAAGCGAGAAAAGTTATTTTGTTCTAGAAAATTATTACGTTCATACATGCATAATGTGTTGTTGTTGCTGTTGTTGTTTTGTACTTAATTTACTTTGATCTAATTTTCTGGATAAATGATTACTGTATCATTTTGGTTAGTACTATACGTATTTTCGCGTTTAAATCTGCATAAATGTATTGAGTTTTTCCGAGTTATTGCACTTGTTCTATTGTTTCGCACCATCTCATTTTTGAATTGAGTTTACTTGCATTTTAAGTAATTTGAATATAACGACTTGATTAATTAAGAAATACCTTCTCTGTTGTACACATTTTAAAATTTCGATTACTTAACACCTATTACGGCTTTCTCAGTAAATATGTTTTGCCTTATATTTTTCATTACGATAAATATTTTTTACCCAGTTACTATTTCCCATTATCTCTTCTGGTTTTCAACTTTTAAGCGAACATCATCTTATTTTGGCATACGAACACATCCTCTCCTGACACATACATTTGACATTAAAAATTCTCCGATAACTTGATATCGATTATTGATTATCGTGTCAGGATAGGAACGTTCTATGTCCGTGCAACTAAATTAAGGGGTATGAAATGTGTTGATCTTCTATTTGTTATGTTTTTAAACCTGATGATGAAGTTTCATGAGAAATCTATACCGATTATATTATTGTATTTACATTTGATCTTAATGCATTACAATTCTCATCCTCGCGATGAATCATCAATAAGTTTCCCCGTTTTTTCGAACAAAATCATTACAATCCTGATTCATTTACTTTTAAAAAGAGCCGATCCATTACTTTAAAGCAAGATACACCTATGTTCTATATACCTGAAAATTTAATATCAGAACTTTTGGCAATATCCGGCGATATTCATCCGAATCCCGGTCCCATTCCTAATAATCCTGATACTACTAATGAATCTAATCCATACTCTGACTTAATCGATGTCATGGACGATCTCCACTCAAATTTATCTATTATGCACTTAAACATACAGAGTCTGTTACCAAAACGTGATATATTGAATGCAAATTTAATACATTTTGATGTACTGTGTTTTACAGAATCTTGGTTAAGTAACGATATTCCAAATACAGATATAGCTTTTGATGAATTTGACATAAATTTTAGAAAAGATAGAACAGATCGCCCTGGCGGTGGAGTTATTGTGTATATTAAAAATTCTATCTACGGTAAAAGAAGAAGCGATCTTGAAATTAACGGTTTGGAATGTATTTGGATTGAAACTAAAATAAAAAATACTGTTACACTAATAGGTACTTTCTATAGACCCCCGAATAGTCCTGCAAATACTTGGAATTTAATTGAAGAATCGTTCGAATTAGCAATTGATACTGGTATCAAAAACATTATTATATGCGGAGACTTTAATGAAAATCTTCTAAATGACTCTAATCAAAAAATGAAAACTATTCTTCAAACTCTCGGTTTATACCAACTTATCAAACAACCCACTTCCTATTCTGAAAATACGGCTACGCTTATCGATCTCTTCATTACAAATAATCCTAATCTGTTTGCTTATTGTAACGTTCTAGATCCATTTCTTGATGTGAACATAAGATATCATTGTCCCATAATTAGCTTATTAAAGATAAACAAACCTAAATCTTCATCATATAAAAGAAAAATATGGTTGTATGATAGTGCCGATTTTGAATCTTATAGAAATGAGTTATCTCAATTAAATTGGGAATCCATATTGAATGAGGAAGAATCGATAGACTCTTGTGTCCTTAATCTTACAGAAAATTTACTAACAGCTGCGTCCAAATGTATCCCCAATAAATATATAACAATACGACCAAACGATTTAGCATGGCTTGATAATAATACCAGAAAATTAATGAGAAAAAGAGATAGGTTAAGAAAAAACGCAAAGAACACAAACAGTGAATATTTATGGTCTAAATTTAAAAAAATTCGTAACACTTAGTCTATTATTAACAACCTAAGGAATGCTAAAAGATCTTACTTTGATAAAATATGTGAAAAATTAAATTCTAACAAATTCGGTTCAAAAGACTGGTGGAAAGTAATGAAACAACTAACAGGTTCTTCTACAACTAGTTCTATATCAATATTAACTACTGACGATGGCACTGTATTACATGATGATGTCGATAAAGCTAACTTGTTGAATGAATTCTTTTGCCTCCAATCTACGATTAATGATTCAGGAAAAACCCTACCAGCTATTTCAAACAATTTACCTCAATTACTAGAGGATGTTGTATTATCCCCAAATGATGTGAATGATGTTTTAAAAAATCTTGATACAAGTAAGGCACTAGGTTCTGACCTAATAAGTCCCAGAATTCTTAAGGAGGGCGCGGATATCTTATCACCATATTTATGTAAACTTTTCAACCTCTCATTACAATTAAAACAATTCCCTTCTTCTTGGAAAACTGCAAATGTCATACCAATATATAAAAAGAATGATCAGAGTAAAGTAGAAAACTACCGGCCCATTTCTTTGCTAAGCATCCTAGGTAAAACTTTTGAAAAATGTATTTATAAACATATTCATAACTTTATCATAAGTAATAAACTTCTATCACCCCACCAATCAGGTTTCACAAAAGGTGACTCAACCGTAAATCAACTTCTGTACCTATCTAATGAATTTTCTAAAGCTCTTGATGATGGAAAAGAAATTCGGGTTATTTTTTTCGATATCAGCAAAGCGTTTGACCGTGTGTGGCACAGGGGGTTAATCAATAAACTTCAAAATTTGGGAATAAGGGGTAATATTTTAGAATGGATTTCGAACTATTTATCTTCGCGTAATCAAAAAGTATTGTTAAATGGTAAAGAATCATCTGTTCTGTCTATAAATGCTGGGGTTCCCCAGGGATCCATTCTTGGACCACTTTTCTTTTTAATTTTCATCAACGATATAGTATTAGAGGTAGGATGTTCAATTAAATTATTCGCGGACGATACTTCCATTTACATTATCATAGATAACCCTCACTTAGATGCTGCTCAACTCAATTATAATCTAGATAAAATTCATAGCTGGTCAAACCAATGGTTAGTAAATTTTAACCCCCAAAAAACCGAAACAATGTTAATTACTAGAAAAACATCCCCCATCTATCACCCACCTTTATTTATGAATAATGTCCCCATACAAGAAGTATCCAATCATAAACATCTTGGTCTCATATTTAATAAAAGCTGCCAATGGGGGGACCATATTGATTACATCTTTGGTAAAGCATCGGATAAACTTAAACTTTTACGAACTCTGAAATTCAAAATTGATAGGCAATCTCTCCAGACAATGTACTTTTCATTTATTCGGCCCGTTATTGAATATTCGGACATTATCTGGGATAATTGCACACTTGCACTAAAAGAAAAACTCGAAAAAGTCAATATTGAGGCAGCACGAATTGTAACAGGCGCAACAAAATTAACTAGCTTAAGATTATTATACGAAGAATCAGGTTGGTCCACTTTAGATAAAAGACGCGATGAACATAAATTGATACAATATTTCAAAATGGTAAAAGGATTAACACCAGATTATCTATCATCTTTAGTTCCAGATCAACATCATAACATCCATAGTTATAATACCCGAAATGCTCAAAATTATGTTAGTATTAATTCAAACAGTACTCACTACTTCAATAGTTTCCTTCCCTCATGCGTACGTCTCTGGAATAACCTCCCATCACATATTAAAGAAATCAATTCCCTAGAATCTTTCAAAAAAGCCATTACATCAAATCACACTGTAATTCCAAAGTATTATTATGACGGCACTCGACTTGGACAAATACTACACGCAAGACTCCGCATGAACTGTAGCTCTCTTAAACAACATCTCTTTGATAAAAATATTGAACCCGATCCCCTTTGTATGTGTAATCAAATTGAATCGACATCCCATTTCCTTCTCTATTGTAAACAGTATACTACCCAGAGAAATTTACTTGAACAAAAAATAAGTCGTCCCTTAACAGTAGATTTATTGTTGTACGGAAATCATCTTTTATCATACTCAGAAAATAAACATATCTTCATTTGTGTCCAAGAATTTATAATAAATACTAAGCGATTTACATGATTTTCATCTCATGACATATATTTACTGTACCAGGTATATATAGTTATCATATTCTTTACTTAGAGTAGCATTATTGTTTACAGAATCACCTTCATGTGATTGTTTTGTTCATTATTCATTTTCTATGTGGTAATTATGTTTCTATGAATCATCTGTGATTCTCAAGAAATTCAAGAATGTAAATTTAAGCATTTTAGATTCTAACTATACTATACAATTGCATTCTATTTTTATTCATACCCTATTAGAAATTATACTATTACATAACAAAATAATTTGTCATTCCTATTGTCAGTGATTACTTGATGTTCGCTCTTTGATTTTTATCTTACTTAATATTCTACCTTTCAAAAACATTCTATTGTACTTATGACCATCTTTCAAACATGTAAGTGCAATGATAATAGGGAGACGAATTAGTATAAGCAGATCTGCTTTTTTTCAAATCCCTTCCTGCATTTGTATATATGGAATTGTAATTGAATGCTTTCTTGAATAAATACTGTTTAAACCAAAGGTCAAGGTCACGAGGTCAAAAATTTTGGTATCAATGGAAAGGTCTTGTCGCAAGGAGCACACTTGTGAAATATGAAAGCCCTATCACTTACCATTCAAAAGTTATGCCCAATGTTAAAGTTTTTGAAAAATAGGTCAAAGGTCAAGGTCACGAGGTCAAAAATTTTGGTATCAATGGAAAGGTCTTGTCACAAGGAATACATATGTGAAATATGAAAGCCCTATCACTTCCCATTCAAAAGTTATGCCCAATGTTAAAGTTTTTGAAAAGTAGGTCAAAGGTCAAGGTCAAGGTCACAAGGTCAACAATTTTGGTATCAATGGAAAGGTCTTGTCACAAGGAATACACATGTGAAATATGAAAGCTCTATCACCTTCCGTTCAAAAGTTATGCCCAATGTTAAAGTTTTTTCGGACAAACAGACAAACAGACAGACAAACAGACGGACAGGCCAAAAACTATATGCCCCCGAATCTGTGATTCCGGGGGCATAAAAAACATACACACACTCTCATGCTAGTCAGAACCTGTACTATACTGAAGCTCGAAAGGCTATAACTAGTAGCCAGGTAGGTAATATTCTCAATTCATGAACCAAAGCAGACCCCGCGAGGGGCGAGACCAGGTGCCTAGGTAGAGTCAGCGTCTCCTGTTTGCATGCAACACCCGCTGCCAAAAAGTCCGGACGGACTGATCGATAGAAACACGTCCAAGACTTCTATATATATATATATTAGAACTTTTCTGAGAAAATGAAGGTTAATTGTTCTAACGTTTGATCAAATACATTATAAGTAAACAGAGCTAAGTCATATTTTATTTCATACCTTACAAATTTCGTGAGACTCTGAATCCTTCATAGAGAATCTTAATTCCATTTCAACATATGGATTGTCGAAAGGTACTTGATGCTGAATATCTCCATAACCCACGATACAGTTCCTTTCGAACACTACCTTAGATCTATCAATTTCTCTTTTGTAGACCTTCCTTAAGGATACGATCGAACACTCCCTTTCCTTTTTTGTTGTCATGAGTATAACTAAAACATAAGAAGTTATTTATAAATGGTATGCATGAAATTAGAATATGGCATATCTACAGCATAATTATATGATCTTTACAGGATGACAAAATAATTTTGATCTGTCTATCTATTTGGCTTTTTGGCGTACAATTAAGATCAATTATATAATTAAGCCGTTTACGGATTTCTTTTTCGGCGACGAGAATTTGAGAAGACCGGTATGATTTATGACTTAATTATATTTCAATGTTCAATATTGAAATATATGTTCTCTTATATAAATTTCAGTGCACTATATGCGCATTTCTGCAAATAATGTCTCATCAGTGATATTCGAGGCTGTAATAGAGGAAATCAAAATGAATTAATATAGGGAGAGCGAAATTCTAAATATGACCTTAAATTTATAACAAAGAACCATCTTAGGCATCTAAGTATCTTTTAGAGAAAGACAATAATGAAGAACATCGTAAAGAAAAGGTTGTTAAAACTCTTATAGATAAAACATTATGGAAAGATTAGTACAGACATTGATAGAAAATGGAACTTGCCAGGATCCTCCGGAAAGGTGGTGTCCATTGTGAGTTGTTCCGAAGATACTCCATCGTTTTCAGTAGTCTCCATTTCTATTCAATTTTATTTTCTGTACTATTGTTTTCCAGTTAATCCAGATGTGTTACTCGTGACTTACAGAATGCACATGCAGTTTTTCATTAGAACACCCCATACACTTCCCGGTTTGTATCGTGCCATACCATCTTTGAACTTATTCCGGCAGGCTGCATATGAAATAATACCAGGAAATATATTAGTTTGTGACTACTATCAAAGATCTTACTTTTGCAACACCTTAACATTTTTTTCTGGAGTGCTCCTGCAATTTCAATTTGCTGACAGGAACATTTTCCATTTATGTAATTAAATCATAGTACATATACACAGTTGTATTAACATAAAGAGAATTTCACTTGGGTGAAAACTCTATTTATTTTTCAACTTTTTAAATTTTCAGCGATTTAATTTTTTTTTTCCAACAAAAAGACAAAATTCGCAATGATTTCATAATTGGAACAAATTTATCTATTAGTTAATTGTAAGCCTATGGCTCACAGGTTGGGTGTAGTTCGCGTTGTGTATTAATCAGTCATTTTGAAAACTATAAACAGAAGTCCGAATAAAAGTTCTAAGTTTATTTAAATCGTAACATCTTAATCATAGCAGTATGAGAGCGCAACTTAAGTTAAAAACTAAAACTGGTCGGCAAAACGATGCGCCGAGTATATATGTGGATGACTGGAAATTGCTAACACCTGCACGAAATAATAAGTAATTGGTTTTTGATTAAAAAGACATTTTTGAAATTAGATTCTTCCAAATACAGAACAATAATGGCTTTTACGGGGAGATTTCCAATTAGCTTTCAATTAACTCGTACGGAAAACAAAGACTAAAGTACTTGCAGGTGTGCAAATTACTACAGTGTTTTCAGCATCATGGGAATCAAATTAAACAGATTACAGAATTTACAAACTAGAATTTAATTGTCTCAATATGAAGTTCAAACTTAAAGTCAAGAAATTAAGTTATAATGATTCCCCTTTTACTATAGAAAACTCAAGTTAGCAATTTCCATATACATGTTACTAATTAATATGAATAATTAATTAGCTTAATTATTGTGGGGGAGAGGCCATATGGTTACAATACTCCCCCACTTAAGAAAATAACCAAGATTCAAATTGTTTGGATTTCAACCAATCATGAACTATAAGATAACCTTCAATTATCATCCAAAACTTTATATGAATCCATTAAAATACTTGGTTATTTTCTAGACGCATGGCCTTGACACCACAATAATGCATAACTCAATGATATATCATCAGTCGTCAGGGTTCACTCTAAGTATCATAATTGAAATTATATCAAATTAAAGCACATGAAATTAAAGTCTTTGCATATCGAATTCTTTTTCATTGTTCTTAAAGAGTGACCCGATTTTCATCTAATTATGAATGTTCACTGTCAATCACCTACAAAAGAAATACATTTTCCAAGGCCAATATACGTACCTAAACATTCATTATATATAATAAGCAATATACAAAAGCAATTATCAATATTAAACATGAATAAGGAGCATAAATGATAATACATATATTTAGTATTAAACATTTACTCTGCTTTTTTCACTAAAACACAACACCGGTTTAATTCACTTCTTTAACTTTTTACGGCCGTTCATCTTGGTTTTGGTTCCGTACGTCTACGGTCCTTCTTCGTGAACTTTGTAACCTCCGTGGAGTATAACGAATGATTCGGACCTCTTTGTCGTCTACTTGGTTTGGTAAACCAATAATCATCGAATCGTCATCTGTTTCGTCTTCTTCCTCCATCCGGAATTTGGAGTTTATCTTCCATCTGGACCCTGCTTTAACGCATCTTGGTGTTAGTGACGTTTCCAAGATCTTCCCGTAATCTGGATGACGCCATGCACCCAGAAAAGCGACGGGGTATTCATTGCTCTCATTTAAAGCGTCGAACAAGCAGGTCATTAAGTGCAAAATGTCCAATCTGGTTCTGCTGTCATCAATTTCGCTATGACATATTTCACCCTGTCATATAATCTGCGAAATAATGTTAATAGTGACGGGCTGGTTTGACATCCGGCCACACGGACAACATCGTGCACAGAGATACCTGACGTCACTGCTTCAGACTTCTTTTCTGCTACCGTCTGATTTGATTTAATGTCTTTGTGATAAACCTCTCTCGTATCACAACAGGCGATTCCAATCACAAAGTTCATGGGTAGACTGCACATCTGGAACTTTACTGTTTTATCTCGTATCGTCGTCTTCTCCCAACGATAAAAGTATAAAGTCTGCATCATTATTACACTGATAAGTTTCACATCATTGTCTCTGGTCACAGGTAGTTTTATGACACCGGATTTTCTCTGCACCTCTAATTGACCATAAATTTTGAATTTACAAAAATGATTTAGATGCCTGTACCAAAAGTGAATTCATGATTTCCAAAATGATATTTTTATGGATAAAGTTAATTTTGAAACAATTGTATATTCACTGACTTTATGCGAAATACAGGCTTTTGTATTTATTTTAGACAAATACGAAACTTAATTAATAAAAGAGAAAATATCTAACAATTGAAAACATTGTCTATGCATGTCGAAAGTCAAACGTTAATGTCTCGGCGTAGTGATTACTCGTTGATACTACACATCTGTAGCAGATAAGAAACTAGAGACCGTCAATGAAATTCCAACACTGGGAAAAGGGGCAACAAAGGTAAAACTTATTAGCGCTCATTGACTGACGAGTGAGAAATGTAACATGAATACCCAAAATGAAGGCCAATTAAAACTACAAAGTGCAAAAAGCAGAGTACTAATGGGCTTAAATGAATAATCAAACACAAAAACATGCAAACTAAGGGTATACTGTTGCTACTATATACATCGCGATCGCGATAGACTCCAGATTAACTTTGACATGAAATTCCGATAAAACTTTGACCGATTTTTTTTTATTTACGACATTTGATTACCATTTCCTCCCTTTCTTGAAATAAAAAAAAATCAAGACCTCCAAAATGACAGCACAAAACATACAAAAGATGATGAATACTACGATGGTGTCATATAATCCGAAAAAAATTACGTGCTCTCACATAGCACAAATTAAAAATGACAGGGTTGTATACACAACAAACCCGAACGAACTTTCTACGTTCCCAGAAATTTCTACTGGTGCCATTTTTCGGCGTTTCATCGCCATATACCGAGCAAATTCAACATCTCATCACCTAACAAACTGGAATATATGGGTTCCATCGAAGTATCCTCTTAACTGTAATGTTCTATCATCTTGAAAAACCTTACAGAGACGGATACTCCCCCGTCTCTTACAACGGTCCCACGCCTATACCCCGGCGTTCTAGCGACATGACGGGACCCTGATCTAGACCCTTACTCAGCAGCGGAGAAAAACCAAAATTCTCAAAACGACCGAAGCCTAAATCTTTAATCAACCCAAAACTACGTGAATCACGACCGATTCCAAAAATCCGAAACGCTTCGTTGTCTATGTCCGTCATTTCTTCATGAAAATCTTATAGAAAAAAATTATTCAATTTCTTTAAAACTTTTTTCTCTTAAAACATTCAAAACTTAAAAATAACATTTACAAAAATACATGGTCAATCAATCTGAGAGTACTTTGAGAAAGTAAATGCATGTGCCCTACCTTTATCACTAATTTCGTTTAAAGCGAAGTGTTCATCCTCTGGTTGTTATACCCTGGTTCCGCGGCGTGCATCGTCTGCATTCTCGGCAATAAACTTATTCATTTTCCCCTAGTTCATCCAGGTCACGGCACCAAATATAACTTGTAAGCCTATGGCTCACAGGTTGGGTGTAGTTCGCGTTGTGTATTAATCAGTCATTTTGAAAACTATAAACAGAAGTCCGAATAAAAGTTCTAAGTTTATTTAAATCGTAACATCTTAATCATAGCAGTATGAGAGCGCAACTTAAGTTAAAAACTAAAACTGGTCGGCAAAACGATGCGCCGAGTATATATGTGGATGACTGGAAATTGCTAACACCTGCACGAAATAATAAGTAATTGGTTTTTGATTAAAAAGACATTTTTGAAATTAGATTCTTCCAAATACAGAACAATAATGGCTTTTACGGGGAGATTTCCAATTAGCTTTCAATTAACTCGTACGGAAAACAAAGACTAAAGTACTTGCAGGTGTGCAAATTACTACAGTGTTTTCAGCATCATGGGAATCAAATTAAACAGATTACAGAATTTACAAACTAGAATTTAATTGTCTCAATATGAAGTTCAAACTTAAAGTCAAGAAATTAAGTTATAATGATTCCCCTTTTACTATAGAAAACTCAAGTTAGCAATTTCCATATACATGTTACTAATTAATATGAATAATTAATTAGCTTAATTATTGTGGGGGAGAGGCCATATGGTTACATAATTCACAAATGTGTGTCTTCAGGAAACACAAGCTTTTTCAGACATGAACTCTTTGAAATGTAATGATTTTCAATTTTCGGCGATTTTTAACAGCATTTAAAACATTTCCCCCCATAATTCAAATGCTTTGAACAAATGTAATTGTTTAGTGGAACTTATGTATTAAAATGTGTATGCAAATAAAAACTTTTATGATAAATTACTGTTAACCGTCTTTTATTCGCGAGCGTTTTATTTTTGCGATATTCGCGAGGTCCTTCGATTCGCGAATATAAAACGCAGATGAATATGTCCTAACACATGTGTAGTAATGTTAAACGTCTTTAAATTCAATAGCATCATTTATCGTCAGGGTCTTCTTTAACTCATTTGTGTCACACTTATGCCCTTTGCCGTGTGGAGCTCGTAACAAAGTTCCCCTCGAGGGGTTTGACAGTAAGTGTTTTGAATATTTTTCCTGACATGGTCGCCATAGCACTTTCTATATAGATATGGCCTCAGACAGTGCAATGCATGTATTTAATATATTGGTTTTATTTTCGTGCATGAACATCGACGGCGGGTGCGGCTAGCCAACAGGGGATGCTTACTCCTCCCGGGCACCTGGTCCCACCTCTAGCTTGCTAGGGGTCCGTCGATGCTCAACTTGGTGCTCTATTGTGAGTGCTGATGAGATTATCGTCAGGATCTTCTTTAACTCATTAAGACCAGATAAATTTACAGCATGGACCAGACATGCACGTTTCGGGTACTTAACCCTCGTCAGTGAACCTCAGTCTTAATAATGTAATATGGCAAAAAAAAAAAGTGAAATTATTATGTCCAGCAGAATGGGTGGGATATGATGCTACATGACCCACGTTTTAGGAATTTCAAGAAATTTTGTAACAGAAAATTTCAAGTACGTATATATGATGTCACGAAAATAATTAGCTGCGAACCATTCACTTTACTCGTGTTCTCGAACTTAAGACGCCGCGAATAAGCGAATAAAAGACGGTTCACAGTAATATATACAACACCGAAAATGAATGATTTCCCGTTTTCTTCGAAATTTAAGCCAATTTTTGTGTTTTAATTCAAAAATACAAGTAGACCAGTAGTATTTTAATAGAAACTTATGAAATCAGTGAATGAAATTCAAACACAAAAGCCGAAATCAGATTACAATAACCACAAAAGGCTTACGAATTCTGAAAAAAAAAACACACAGAACCTCCTCATGCGAAAAAAACCAAAAAACACGACGGACAACTTCTGTAACTCTTATCTAATGAAAGTGCGGAAGACATATAACGCGGCGCTATTAAAACGCGCCGTACTACCGGTTCTTAATTTATATATCACATGAATCACGTTTTATAACTTATGCAAGTAAAGTATCCAAGTAGGTATAGGACTAAAAAGGAAGTCCAAAGCCCATTCTAATATCTGTCGTAGCATTTCGCTCACTGGCCAGGAATTACCAAACCTGATTGTAATAGCGCCACCCTGAAAAACTCGATAAAGTCAAAGCCGAATTCCGATTGGACCCCTGTGTTTTACGGTCTTGTTTGTGTGTGGTCATCTAACAGTGAGGAGGTTGTTTTACACCATAATTGTACGTTCTTCGAGACCTCTGGGAAACCGGAATAGTGGGAGGGTTGTGCGCACGTAATCCAGGATAACCACACCGTCTGCTATTTACGTGGCAGATGACCATCGAATGATGCTTGCAGAATTTGCCAGAGTGCCACTTAAAAACATTATCTTACTGTCCAATATAATTTCCTAGAACATATCATCCCATATAAAATAGTATAGTTAATGAAATTTACATTGCCACGAAAGAATCAAACACCTGGGTGGAAGTTTCCATACTATCAAATAGAATAGGACTTCAATTTATAACAAAAAATCTCCAAACATTAAAAATAAACATAAATAAAGTCAAACGAAGAACATATTACATATGTCTACAAAACGCTGAAATATTTAGTACAACAAAACTCTATTTTTCAAAAAAAATTCTACACAATGAACAACAGCCCTTAATATGTAGATATCCTAGTCAACAAAGGCGAAAGAGCCGAAATCTGTACTCAGAATCAGTGCTCACATTTTCGCAATTGAAAGAGACCGATATAAAAATATTAAATTATGTAAAGTACAGAAATGTATGCGACATTCAACTAATTGAAGATGAAATGCTGTCCAAAATACTCTGAAATACGAGAAAGGATGGTTGTGAAATATGAAATACATTTTAAATACTATAGACAGTGTAATGATGAACAAAAACGTCAATTGATGAGTCATCCTTGTTGAAATGACAAATATGGATAATGACGTACAAATCTGTACAAAATCTATAATTCAGAAAATCATAAACCGAAGGCATACAAAATCAGGATAAAACAGGAACCATAGCAAACAAACAAAAACCTCCACCACATGAAGGAAGCAAACTCCCAATATGGGAGTGAGACCAGGTGCCCAGGATGGGTCAGCATCTTCTGCTTGCATGCAATACCTGTCGCTTCAATTCGGTAGAATTGTTATATCTGGTTACTTCCATTTCGGAAGATATAAGCATATTCTGTGGGTGGATGGTTCAAATGGTCTAAGACAGAATATCATCCACCATTCTGGACAATGGGACATCTTAGTGCATGATGGGTTCCCCCTATCGACCGTAGAACTTGCTCAGTAACGATGTCAGTCGATCACAAACGTATACCTGATTGAGAAGCTTATTTGAAAGACGCCTAGCTCTCTGAACAAAATATGTGTATTTGTTACTTGATTTGGCTTGACGTATCAATTGAGACATGAACACGCCATAAGCAGGCGATGAAGGGATGTTGCTACTCAGAAAGGGAAAGTTTGTGATGATGAAATTGTAGTCGTCACGTTTGTCATTGAGAATGCTGTTCATGAAACCATCAGTGTCGTAGAACAGCATTATGTCCAAATAAGATGCTGAATTATTCGTCTCTGAAGTTTCTTTGTAATCCAGGACGTGGCAGATGGCAGTCCTAAGTCGGCACCGATTGCCAATGGGTCTTGTTGGTTTATGCAAAGTCTTTTGTGTTTGATGTTTCTGTGTGATTTGGGTTCCTTGTACCATTTACGCCTCGTTCTTTTGCGTGTCTGCTTTGTGTTTTTACAGTGGGTGTTTTGCTCTGGGTGCTGCAACTAGGTGTTGTTGGAGATCCCCTCCTTCTTTTGACTTCAAGCTCCGAAGGACAGATTCTGCTAAAGTAATCCGCGAATTTTGGATTATTGATGGACAACACATCGTCAATATATCTGTAGGTGAAGTTAAAGTCTGAAGCTTAGTACCCTTTCCCTTCAGAGACAAAATATAGTATGAATTCAGCTTCGTACAAGTATAGAAAAATGCCGGCAAGGATTTGGGCACAAGTGGTTCCCACTGGAATTCATAACTCACATCTTCATTTCTGACAGAATGCATAAAAATTAGTTCGTCTCACATTGAAATATAATCTATTTAACAACCATTCCTCCATTGCTTTGTCTACTAAACTTCTTAAAGAACGAGCTTGGGGTATGAATAGCAGCCAACCAGGAAAATGGTGGCGAATATGAAATTTCTAGACACATTCAGATTGCAGAGGAAAATTTTAAATTATCTCATGAAAAAGACAAAATTTTCATATGAAATTTGTTATGCATCTGAACACGACGTTCAATCGTTTATATATGCACAGCCAATGTAATTCCCTGAGATGTTACTATTGAAAGGAACGTGCTGCAATTCGTGTATTAACACTCGTGACGTCACAATGCATAAGATCTAAAGAAACATGCCGCGACGGCTGTTCTAACCTGCAAACTGAACCCGCGGCGAGATGATTTTGACGTCGCCCTTTTACCTAGAAAAAGCAATTTCAGAAAACAAGAATAATACAGACAACTATGGTGCATATATATAGAATAAATGTCATAATTTGTGTTTTGTTACGGGTATGCAACACACATCAAGTGCATTTATCGCATGAAATGCGCTAACGCGCATTACATGTACGATAAATGCACTTGATGTGTGTTGCATACCCGTAACAAAACACAAATTAAGACACTTATTCTCTATATGTATGTAATATGAAGATATTATATTGAGATTTAATTGAGTACTTTCACTCGAAATGATGGAAGCCGGACAAATTTTCAATTCAAATTCAGAAGAGTGACATGCGGTAGGCGTTTCTAACTCTTGTTATTGTTTATACCGGATGCTGAGTCATTCCGATAGCGCGTTTTCTATTAAACTAGATTCTGAACATGCAGCATGCGCGCTTACACACGTAAACAATTCTTACCTCATTTCTTCACAATTTTTTTTCCATTTGATGAAAATATTGAATCCAAAAACTCATTAATAATGTATGTTATGAGTTTTCAGAGACAACGCGAATAAAGTATATCCAAATATGCCTTTGTCGTATTTATCGAAAAATCATTTTCGTATTTTTTATTTGCAGAAAAATATACATGTACTTTCTCAGTAACATAATTTCTCTGTCGTTTTCACGGCTACTTGTACATTCTTATATCGTTGCTGCAATATGTGAAAAGTCCCAAGTTTTATCTTTTAGAGATATCCTCGGTATATAGTCAAATAGATCCGTTTTATGTTCAGTGACACCACTATATTCTTTTCACAATGTGTAATTTTACTTTTTCACGATTTTCTCTTAGGAGAAGCGCCGGCCATTGTCTACTCTAATTTATGCAGATCCGCGCAAAAGTACCCGCCAAAAACGAGAGGTTTACTAAGGGACGGACAGATTTATTAAATGTTATAATATTCCTTGTAATTTTTTTAAGGAAAGTGTAGATATACAATTCCAAAACATGTTAAAACAAAATGGAAAAAAATGAATTTAATTTCGACATCTTTGCGATATTCTCGACGAAATGACTCTTTACAGCCTCTCCTGTACAATCCTAATTCCCAGCTTCCATTATAGATATGTACATATACATGTAGGTCATGCATGTACGTGTAAAACTGATCAAAATCTGTCTTTTTAGGCATAAAATCATACAAAGGACATTTATAGGACGGCTATGAGTTTTATAAAATTATACTTTTAATATATTGTACTCTGACTCAAGACTTTCATCAGTAAATGTGAATTTTGTGTAAAAAAAAATAGTCTGCTACAATATACGTGCACTGCTCTGCCGCAGCACGCTGTTTGCTATTTTTATCGACGCTGTGAGATAAGAACCGCCCAATGCCCCATATACTTTTGATGGCTTACCCACCGTTCGGCCTTTAACCTTTGAATGATTCATCATAATCTTGAAGTTATACCACTTTTGTTTATCTATTTCATATTACTTAATATAAATATTTATAATCGGCCTCCATTTTGTAGTCATGTTTGCATCATATTGATACGTAACTACATTTTACGGTAACCTAATAAACAGAATTAGAAGGATCAAAGGCAGATCAAACTTTAACCACAAATGTAAGAAAATAGTCGATCGTTTGCTTGACAGAGGATATGATCCTAAAAACATGTTCTTGTGCATATTGTTGTGTCTTTTGCGGGTTGTAATTTTGTCTGATGTCATTTAAGAGTCACTTTCTTGTGGGTTTGTTCCGCATGGTCAGTGCAGGGTGGTCATGCTGGAGATCATTTCCTTTATACATAAATCTCATAGTTGTTTGTTACGCATCTATCTATGTCGATAAACAATTTGAATTTCAATAAAATACATAGAAGAAACTTCATATACATGCCATTTATATCCTTACCATTTTTCCTACATAGAGAATAAGTGTCTTAATTTGTGTTTTGTTACGGGTATACAACACACAGCAAGTGCATTTATCGTACATGTAATGCGCGTTAGCGCATTTCATGCGATAAATGCACTTGCTGTGCGTTGTATACCCGTAACAAAACACAAATTATGACATTTATTCTATATATATGCACTATAGTTGTCTATTTCATTCTTGTTTTCTGAAATTGCCTTTTCTAGGTAAAAGAGTGACGTCAAAATTCATTTCACCGCGGGTTCAGTTTGCAGGTTAGAACAGCCGTCGCGGCATGTTTCTTTAGATCTTATTTATAGGTCTCAGACCCCAATTATTTTTTCCTATATATTCCTTTGTAAAAAGTACTAATATGACGATTAAATACTCGAATCGCACCACCATTTTTTGCTTGAAACTTTTATATCTGCTAGATAGTATCAAAATAAGGTCAGAAATGGATTCATGCAAAAATCTGTCGCTTAGTAGACTTTTAATATCTTTTTAAACCCGAAAGGGGGTATATGTGGCTCTAATGTTCTACAATCTATCAATTCTAGAGCCTCATAACACATCCGTCATTCCGCGATTAGGATGATGCAGTATCATTCAACATGCTAGAATAATTTTTTTCAACTCATCTGCGACTCATTGACGTAAAAAACGAAACATATAGTGTAAAAAGAGTCGTAGAAATTAAATGTAAGAAGACGAGGGATTGAAATAATCAGGAACTATTTGCGTGGTCAACGAACATTCAAAATTAATTGTGATCTGTAATCTAAAACTCTCAAAAATTTTAATTGAAAGTCAAACTTTTGCATCAGAACCCTTCCTTGGTATCTTTTGATGTTATCTATCAAGTTTCAGCTCAATACTTTCATTATTATTCAAATAGTAGCATTTTACAGGTAGTCTGTTGATGTCCCCAGAATGAAGTTTTTGATAAGAATTATTTTCAATTACGCTAATTTCAAATTTCTGTTATTTCCGCAATTCTACAGATATGTAAACAAAATGAAATGTGACTCTTTCAAATGGCCGAATTCTCATAATTTATGGTGCTAAAAACTGCATATGTACCGTTTTCGAATTTATATGAATTTTCGTTAGGCCCTCTTAGTGTATCGACAAAAAAATAAAAATTAACGTTTAAAACATAAGAAAACTTATTCTTTTGCGATTTCAACAATATTTTTAGTGCAGACCGCATGAGATGTCATATAAAAACATTATTCCAGCAAATAAAGTTCAGCTGTACATGTGAACTACGAGCGGAGATCGAAAAACGGAACCCCCCCTCCCCGATTTCTTTTTTTGGGGGGGGGGGGGGGTTGGAGCCAGACAATGCTTGGCTATTGGATGAGATCATTTTTATAGTAAAAGTAACAGCATGACACACAGCTAATGCAAGCATGTCGCAGTAATGAGAAAAAAATCACATTATGTCCTTACCTCGGCCTCCTTTCCAATTTAAGCACATGTTCGCTCGCCCCGACCCCCCCCCCCCCTATTTTCGCCAGATCAGCCCTGATAACCAACGAATTGGCATCTAGCAGTATCATGAAAATGATATTTTCATCCTACATGTATCATATTTTCTCCTTTCCCCCTCGTCTGGTCTCTATTTAGTTACACACGTGATATCACTGCGCGCGCTTATAGGTCTCAGACCCCAATTATTTTTTCCTATATATTCCTTTGTAAAAAGTACTAATATGACGATTAAATACTCGAATCGCACCACCATTTTTTGCTTGAAACTTTTATATCTGCTAGATAGTATCAAAATAAGGTCAGAAATGGATTCATGCAAAAATCTGTCGCTTAGTAGACTTTTAATATCTTTTTAAACCCGAAAGGGGGTATATGTGGCTCTAATGTTCTACAATCTATCAATTCTAGAGCCTCATAACACATCCGTCATTCCGCGATTAGGATGATGCAGTATCATTCAACATGCTAGAATAATTTTTTTCAACTCATCTGCGACTCATTGACGTAAAAAACGAAACATATAGTGTAAAAAGAGTCGTAGAAATTAAATGTAAGAAGACGAGGGATTGAAATAATCAGGAACTATTTGCGTGGTCAACGAACATTCAAAATTAATTGTGATCTGTAATCTAAAACTCTCAAAAATTTTAATTGAAAGTCAAACTTTTGCATCAGAACCCTTCCTTGGTATCTTTTGATGTTATCTATCAAGTTTCAGCTCAATACTTTCATTATTATTCAAATAGTAGCATTTTACAGGTAGTCTGTTGATGTCCCCAGAATGAAGTTTTTGATAAGAATTATTTTCAATTACGCTAATTTCAAATTTCTGTTATTTCCGCAATTCTACAGATATGTAAACAAAATGAAATGTGACTCTTTCAAATGGCCGAATTCTCATAATTTATGGTGCTAAAAACTGCATATGTACCGTTTTCGAATTTATATGAATTTTCGTTAGGCCCTCTTAGTGTATCGACAAAAAAATAAAAATTAACGTTTAAAACATAAGAAAACTTATTCTTTTGCGATTTCAACAATATTTTTAGTGCAGACCGCATGAGATGTCATATAAAAACATTATTCCAGCAAATAAAGTTCAGCTGTACATGTGAACTACGAGCGGAGATCGAAAAACGGAACCCCCCCTCCCCGATTTCTTTTTTTTTGGGGGGGGGGGGGGTTGGAGCCAGACAATGCTTGGCTATTGGATGAGATCATTTTTATAGTAAAAGTAACAGCATGACACACAGCTAATGCAAGCATGTCGCAGTAATGAGAAAAAAATCACATTATGTCCTTACCTCGGCCTCCTTTCCAATTTAAGCACATGTTCGCTCGCCCCGACCCCCCCCCCCCCTATTTTCGCCAGATCAGCCCTGATAACCAACGAATTGGCATCTAGCAGTATCATGAAAATGATATTTTCATCCTACATGTATCATATTTTCTCCTTTCCCCCTCGTCTGGTCTCTATTTAGTTACACACGTGATATCACTGCGCGCGCTTATAGGTCTCAGACCCCAATTATTTTTTCCTATATATTCCTTTGTAAAAAGTACTAATATGACGATTAAATACTCGAATCGCACCACCATTTTTTGCTTGAAACTTTTATATCTGCTAGATAGTATCAAAATAAGGTCAGAAATGGATTCATGCAAAAATCTGTCGCTTAGTAGACTTTTAATATCTTTTTAAACCCGAAAGGGGGTATATGTGGCTCTAATGTTCTACAATCTATCAATTCTAGAGCCTCATAACACATCCGTCATTCCGCGATTAGGATGATGCAGTATCATTCAACATGCTAGAATAATTTTTTTCAACTCATCTGCGACTCATTGACGTAAAAAACGAAACATATAGTGTAAAAAGAGTCGTAGAAATTAAATGTAAGAAGACGAGGGATTGAAATAATCAGGAACTATTTGCGTGGTCAACGAACATTCAAAATTAATTGTGATCTGTAATCTAAAACTCTCAAAAATTTTAATTGAAAGTCAAACTTTTGCATCAGAACCCTTCCTTGGTATCTTTTGATGTTATCTATCAAGTTTCAGCTCAATACTTTCATTATTATTCAAATAGTAGCATTTTACAGGTAGTCTGTTGATGTCCCCAGAATGAAGTTTTTGATAAGAATTATTTTCAATTACGCTAATTTCAAATTTCTGTTATTTCCGCAATTCTACAGATATGTAAACAAAATGAAATGTGACTCTTTCAAATGGCCGAATTCTCATAATTTATGGTGCTAAAAACTGCATATGTACCGTTTTCGAATTTATATGAATTTTCGTTAGGCCCTCTTAGTGTATCGACAAAAAAATAAAAATTAACGTTTAAAACATAAGAAAACTTATTCTTTTGCGATTTCAACAATATTTTTAGTGCAGACCGCATGAGATGTCATATAAAAACATTATTCCAGCAAATAAAGTTCAGCTGTACATGTGAACTACGAGCGGAGATCGAAAAACGGAACCCCCCCTCCCCGATTTCTTTTTTTTTGGGGGGGGGGGGGTTGGAGCCAGACAATGCTTGGCTATTGGATGAGATCATTTTTATAGTAAAAGTAACAGCATGACACACAGCTAATGCAAGCATGTCGCAGTAATGAGAAAAAAATCACATTATGTCCTTACCTCGGCCTCCTTTCCAATTTAAGCACATGTTCGCTCGCCCCGACCCCCCCCCCCCCCCTATTTTCGCCAGATCAGCCCTGATAACCAACGAATTGGCATCTAGCAGTATCATGAAAATGATATTTTCATCCTACATGTATCATATTTTCTCCTTTCCCCCTCGTCTGGTCTCTATTTAGTTACACACGTGATATCACTGCGCGCGCTTATAGGTCTCAGACCCCAATTATTTTTTCCTATATATTCCTTTGTAAAAAGTACTAATATGACGATTAAATACTCGAATCGCACCACCATTTTTTGCTTGAAACTTTTATATCTGCTAGATAGTATCAAAATAAGGTCAGAAATGGATTCATGCAAAAATCTGTCGCTGAGTAGACTTTTAATATCTTTTTAAACCCGAAAGGGGGTATATGTGGCTCTAATGTTCTACAATCTATCAATTCTAGAGCCTCATAACACATCCGTCATTCCGCGATTAGGATGATGCAGTATCATTCAACATGCTAGAATAATTTTTTTCAACTCATCTGCGACTCATTGACGTAAAAAACGAAACATATAGTGTAAAAAGAGTCGTAGAAATTAAATGTAAGAAGACGAGGGATTGAAATAATCAGGAACTATTTGCGTGGTCAACGAACATTCAAAATTAATTGTGATCTGTAATCTAAAACTCTCAAAAATTTTAATTGAAAGTCAAACTTTTGCATCAGAACCCTTCCTTGGTATCTTTTGATGTTATCTATCAAGTTTCAGCTCAATACTTTCATTATTATTCAAATAGTAGCATTTTACAGGTAGTCTGTTGATGTCCCCAGAATGAAGTTTTTGATAAGAATTATTTTCAATTACGCTAATTTCAAATTTCTGTTATTTCCGCAATTCTACAGATATGTAAACAAAATGAAATGTGACTCTTTCAAATGGCCGAATTCTCATAATTTATGGTGCTAAAAACTGCATATGTACCGTTTTCGAATTTATATGAATTTTCGTTAGGCCCTCTTAGTGTATCGACAAAAAAATAAAAATTAACGTTTAAAACATAAGAAAACTTATTCTTTTGCGATTTCAACAATATTTTTAGTGCAGACCGCATGAGATGTCATATAAAAACATTATTCCAGCAAATAAAGTTCAGCTGTACATGTGAACTACGAGCGGAGATCGAAAAACGGAACCCCCCCTCCCCGATTTCTTTTTTTTGGGGGGGGGGGGGGGGTTGGAGCCAGACAATGCTTGGCTATTGGATGAGATCATTTTTATAGTAAAAGTAACAGCATGACACACAGCTAATGCAAGCATGTCGCAGTAATGAGAAAAAAATCACATTATGTCCTTACCTCGGCCTCCTTTCCAATTTAAGCACATGTTCGCTCGCCCCGACCCCCCCCCCCCTATTTTCGCCAGATCAGCCCTGATAACCAACGAATTGGCATCTAGCAGTATCATGAAAATGATATTTTCATCCTACATGTATCATATTTTCTCCTTTCCCCCTCGTCTGGTCTCTATTTAGTTACACACGTGATATCACTGCGCGCGCTTATAGGTCTCAGACCCCAATTATTTTTTCCTATATATTCCTTTGTAAAAAGTACTAATATGACGATTAAATACTCGAATCGCACCACCATTTTTTGCTTGAAACTTTTATATCTGCTAGATAGTATCAAAATAAGGTCAGAAATGGATTCATGCAAAAATCTGTCGCTTAGTAGACTTTTAATATCTTTTTAAACCCGAAAGGGGGTATATGTGGCTCTAATGTTCTACAATCTATCAATTCTAGAGCCTCATAACACATCCGTCATTCCGCGATTAGGATGATGCAGTATCATTCAACATGCTAGAATAATTTTTTTCAACTCATCTGCGACTCATTGACGTAAAAAACGAAACATATAGTGTAAAAAGAGTCGTAGAAATTAAATGTAAGAAGACGAGGGATTGAAATAATCAGGAACTATTTGCGTGGTCAACGAACATTCAAAATTAATTGTGATCTGTAATCTAAAACTCTCAAAAATTTTAATTGAAAGTCAAACTTTTGCATCAGAACCCTTCCTTGGTATCTTTTGATGTTATCTATCAAGTTTCAGCTCAATACTTTCATTATTATTCAAATAGTAGCATTTTACAGGTAGTCTGTTGATGTCCCCAGAATGAAGTTTTTGATAAGAATTATTTTCAATTACGCTAATTTCAAATTTCTGTTATTTCCGCAATTCTACAGATATGTAAACAAAATGAAATGTGACTCTTTCAAATGGCCGAATTCTCATAATTTATGGTGCTAAAAACTGCATATGTACCGTTTTCGAATTTATATGAATTTTCGTTAGGCCCTCTTAGTGTATCGACAAAAAAATAAAAATTAACGTTTAAAACATAAGAAAACTTATTCTTTTGCGATTTCAACAATATTTTTAGTGCAGACCGCATGAGATGTCATATAAAAACATTATTCCAGCAAATAAAGTTCAGCTGTACATGTGAACTACGAGCGGAGATCGAAAAACGGAACCCCCCCTCCCCGATTTCTTTTTTTTGGGGGGGGGGGGGTTGGAGCCAGACAATGCTTGGCTATTGGATGAGATCATTTTTATAGTAAAAGTAACAGCATGACACACAGCTAATGCAAGCATGTCGCAGTAATGAGAAAAAAATCACATTATGTCCTTACCTCGGCCTCCTTTCCAATTTAAGCACATGTTCGCTCGCCCCGACCCCCCCCCCCCCCCCCCTATTTTCGCCAGATCAGCCCTGATAACCAACGAATTGGCATCTAGCAGTATCATGAAAATGATATTTTCATCCTACATGTATCATATTTTCTCCTTTCCCCCTCGTCTGGTCTCTATTTAGTTACACACGTGATATCACTGCGCGCGCTTATAGGTCTCAGACCCCAATTATTTTTTCCTATATATTCCTTTGTAAAAAGTACTAATATGACGATTAAATACTCGAATCGCACCACCATTTTTTGCTTGAAACTTTTATATCTGCTAGATAGTATCAAAATAAGGTCAGAAATGGATTCATGCAAAAATCTGTCGCTGAGTAGACTTTTAATATCTTTTTAAACCCGAAAGGGGGTATATGTGGCTCTAATGTTCTACAATCTATCAATTCTAGAGCCTCATAACACATCCGTCATTCCGCGATTAGGATGATGCAGTATCATTCAACATGCTAGAATAATTTTTTTCAACTCATCTGCGACTCATTGACGTAAAAAACGAAACATATAGTGTAAAAAGAGTCGTAGAAATTAAATGTAAGAAGACGAGGGATTGAAATAATCAGGAACTATTTGCGTGGTCAACGAACATTCAAAATTAATTGTGATCTGTAATCTAAAACTCTCAAAAATTTTAATTGAAAGTCAAACTTTTGCATCAGAACCCTTCCTTGGTATCTTTTGATGTTATCTATCAAGTTTCAGCTCAATACTTTCATTATTATTCAAATAGTAGCATTTTACAGGTAGTCTGTTGATGTCCCCAGAATGAAGTTTTTGATAAGAATTATTTTCAATTACGCTAATTTCAAATTTCTGTTATTTCCGCAATTCTACAGATATGTAAACAAAATGAAATGTGACTCTTTCAAATGGCCGAATTCTCATAATTTATGGTGCTAAAAACTGCATATGTACCGTTTTCGAATTTATATGAATTTTCGTTAGGCCCTCTTAGTGTATCGACAAAAAAATAAAAATTAACGTTTAAAACATAAGAAAACTTATTCTTTTGCGATTTCAACAATATTTTTAGTGCAGACCGCATGAGATGTCATATAAAAACATTATTCCAGCAAATAAAGTTCAGCTGTACATGTGAACTACGAGCGGAGATCGAAAAACGGAACCCCCCCCTCCCCGATTTCTTTTTTTTTGGGGGGGGGGGGGGGGTTGGAGCCAGACAATGCTTGGCTATTGGATGAGATCATTTTTATAGTAAAAGTAACAGCATGACACACAGCTAATGCAAGCATGTCGCAGTAATGAGAAAAAAATCACATTATGTCCTTACCTCGGCCTCCTTTCCAATTTAAGCACATGTTCGCTCGCCCCGACCCCCCCCCCCCTATTTTCGCCAGATCAGCCCTGATAACCAACGAATTGGCATCTAGCAGTATCATGAAAATGATATTTTCATCCTACATGTATCATATTTTCTCCTTTCCCCCTCGTCTGGTCTCTATTTAGTTACACACGTGATATCACTGCGCGCGCTTATAGGTCTCAGACCCCAATTATTTTTTCCTATATATTCCTTTGTAAAAAGTACTAATATGACGATTAAATACTCGAATCGCACCACCATTTTTTGCTTGAAACTTTTATATCTGCTAGATAGTATCAAAATAAGGTCAGAAATGGATTCATGCAAAAATCTGTCGCTTAGTAGACTTTTAATATCTTTTTAAACCCGAAAGGGGGTATATGTGGCTCTAATGTTCTACAATCTATCAATTCTAGAGCCTCATAACACATCCGTCATTCCGCGATTAGGATGATGCAGTATCATTCAACATGCTAGAATAATTTTTTTCAACTCATCTGCGACTCATTGACGTAAAAAACGAAACATATAGTGTAAAAAGAGTCGTAGAAATTAAATGTAAGAAGACGAGGGATTGAAATAATCAGGAACTATTTGCGTGGTCAACGAACATTCAAAATTAATTGTGATCTGTAATCTAAAACTCTCAAAAATTTTAATTGAAAGTCAAACTTTTGCATCAGAACCCTTCCTTGGTATCTTTTGATGTTATCTATCAAGTTTCAGCTCAATACTTTCATTATTATTCAAATAGTAGCATTTTACAGGTAGTCTGTTGATGTCCCCAGAATGAAGTTTTTGATAAGAATTATTTTCAATTACGCTAATTTCAAATTTCTGTTATTTCCGCAATTCTACAGATATGTAAACAAAATGAAATGTGACTCTTTCAAATGGCCGAATTCTCATAATTTATGGTGCTAAAAACTGCATATGTACCGTTTTCGAATTTATATGAATTTTCGTTAGGCCCTCTTAGTGTATCGACAAAAAAATAAAAATTAACGTTTAAAACATAAGAAAACTTATTCTTTTGCGATTTCAACAATATTTTTAGTGCAGACCGCATGAGATGTCATATAAAAACATTATTCCAGCAAATAAAGTTCAGCTGTACATGTGAACTACGAGCGGAGATCGAAAAACGGAACCCCCCCTCCCCGATTTCTTTTTTTTTTGGGGGGGGGGGTTGGAGCCAGACAATGCTTGGCTATTGGATGAGATCATTTTTATAGTAAAAGTAACAGCATGACACACAGCTAATGCAAGCATGTCGCAGTAATGAGAAAAAAATCACATTATGTCCTTACCTCGGCCTCCTTTCCAATTTAAGCACATGTTCGCTCGCCCCGACCCCCCCCCCCTATTTTCGCCAGATCAGCCCTGATAACCAACGAATTGGCATCTAGCAGTATCATGAAAATGATATTTTCATCCTACATGTATCATATTTTCTCCTTTCCCCCTCGTCTGGTCTCTATTTAGTTACACACGTGATATCACTGCGCGCGCTTATAGGTCTCAGACCCCAATTATTTTTTCCTATATATTCCTTTGTAAAAAGTACTAATATGACGATTAAATACTCGAATCGCACCACCATTTTTTGCTTGAAACTTTTATATCTGCTAGATAGTATCAAAATAAGGTCAGAAATGGATTCATGCAAAAATCTGTCGCTTAGTAGACTTTTAATATCTCTTTAAACCCGAAAGGGGGTATATGTGGCTCTAATGTTCTACAATCTATCAATTCTAGAGCCTCATAACACATCCGTCATTCCGCGATTAGGATGATGCAGTATCATTCAACATGCTAGAATAATTTTTTTCAACTCATCTGCGACTCATTGACGTAAAAAACGAAACATATAGTGTAAAAAGAGTCGTAGAAATTAAATGTAAGAAGACGAGGGATTGAAATAATCAGGAACTATTTGCGTGGTCAACGAACATTCAAAATTAATTGTGATCTGTAATCTAAAACTCTCAAAAATTTTAATTGAAAGTCAAACTTTTGCATCAGAACCCTTCCTTGGTATCTTTTGATGTTATCTATCAAGTTTCAGCTCAATACTTTCATTATTATTCAAATAGTAGCATTTTACAGGTAGTCTGTTGATGTCCCCAGAATGAAGTTTTTGATAAGAATTATTTTCAATTACGCTAATTTCAAATTTCTGTTATTTCCGCAATTCTACAGATATGTAAACAAAATGAAATGTGACTCTTTCAAATGGCCGAATTCTCATAATTTATGGTGCTAAAAACTGCATATGTACCGTTTTCGAATTTATATGAATTTTCGTTAGGCCCTCTTAGTGTATCGACAAAAAAATAAAAATTAACGTTTAAAACATAAGAAAACTTATTCTTTTGCGATTTCAACAATATTTTTAGTGCAGACCGCATGAGATGTCATATAAAAACATTATTCCAGCAAATAAAGTTCAGCTGTACATGTGAACTACGAGCGGAGATCGAAAAACGGAACCCCCCCTCCCCGATTTCTTTTTTTTTGGGGGGGGGGTTGGAGCCAGACAATGCTTGGCTATTGGATGAGATCATTTTTATAGTAAAAGTAACAGCATGACACACAGCTAATGCAAGCATGTCGCAGTAATGAGAAAAAAATCACATTATGTCCTTACCTCGGCCTCCTTTCCAATTTAAGCACATGTTCGCTCGCCCCGACCCCCCCCCCCCCCCTATTTTCGCCAGATCAGCCCTGATAACCAACGAATTGGCATCTAGCAGTATCATGAAAATGATATTTTCATCCTACATGTATCATATTTTCTCCTTTCCCCCTCGTCTGGTCTCTATTTAGTTACACACGTGATATCACTGCGCGCGCTTATAGGTCTCAGACCCCAATTATTTTTTCCTATATATTCCTTTGTAAAAAGTACTAATATGACGATTAAATACTCGAATCGCACCACCATTTTTTGCTTGAAACTTTTATATCTGCTAGATAGTATCAAAATAAGGTCAGAAATGGATTCATGCAAAAATCTGTCGCTTAGTAGACTTTTAATATCTTTTTAAACCCGAAAGGGGGTATATGTGGCTCTAATGTTCTACAATCTATCAATTCTAGAGCCTCATAACACATCCGTCATTCCGCGATTAGGATGATGCAGTATCATTCAACATGCTAGAATAATTTTTTTCAACTCATCTGCGACTCATTGACGTAAAAAACGAAACATATAGTGTAAAAAGAGTCGTAGAAATTAAATGTAAGAAGACGAGGGATTGAAATAATCAGGAACTATTTGCGTGGTCAACGAACATTCAAAATTAATTGTGATCTGTAATCTAAAACTCTCAAAAATTTTAATTGAAAGTCAAACTTTTGCATCAGAACCCTTCCTTGGTATCTTTTGATGTTATCTATCAAGTTTCAGCTCAATACTTTCATTATTATTCAAATAGTAGCATTTTACAGGTAGTCTGTTGATGTCCCCAGAATGAAGTTTTTGATAAGAATTATTTTCAATTACGCTAATTTCAAATTTCTGTTATTTCCGCAATTCTACAGATATGTAAACAAAATGAAATGTGACTCTTTCAAATGGCCGAATTCTCATAATTTATGGTGCTAAAAACTGCATATGTACCGTTTTCGAATTTATATGAATTTTCGTTAGGCCCTCTTAGTGTATCGACAAAAAAATAAAAATTAACGTTTAAAACATAAGAAAACTTATTCTTTTGCGATTTCAACAATATTTTTAGTGCAGACCGCATGAGATGTCATATAAAAACATTATTCCAGCAAATAAAGTTCAGCTGTACATGTGAACTACGAGCGGAGATCGAAAAACGGAACCCCCCCTCCCCGATTTCTTTTTTTTTGGGGGGGGGGGGGGTTGGAGCCAGACAATGCTTGGCTATTGGATGAGATCATTTTTATAGTAAAAGTAACAGCATGACACACAGCTAATGCAAGCATGTCGCAGTAATGAGAAAAAAATCACATTATGTCCTTACCTCGGCCTCCTTTCCAATTTAAGCACATGTTCGCTCGCCCCGACCCCCCCCCCCCCTATTTTCGCCAGATCAGCCCTGATAACCAACGAATTGGCATCTAGCAGTATCATGAAAATGATATTTTCATCCTACATGTATCATATTTTCTCCTTTCCCCCTCGTCTGGTCTCTATTTAGTTACACACGTGATATCACTGCGCGCGCTTATAAGCGCGCGCAGTGATATCACGTGTGTAACTAAATAGAGACCAGACGAGGGGGAAAGGAGAAAATATGATACATGTAGGATGAAAATATCATTTTCATGATACTGCTAGATGCCAATTCGTTGGTTATCAGGGCTGATCTGGCGAAAATAGGGGGGGGGGGGGGGTCGGGGCGAGCGAACATGTGCTTAAATTGGAAAGGAGGCCGAGGTAAGGACATAATGTGATTTTTTTCTCATTACTGCGACATGCTTGCATTAGCTGTGTGTCATGCTGTTACTTTTACTATAAAAATGATCTCATCCAATAGCCAAGCATTGTCTGGCTCCAACCCCCCCCCCCCCCCAAAAAAAAAGAAATCGGGGAGGGGGGGTTCCGTTTTTCGATCTCCGCTCGTAGTTCACATGTACAGCTGAACTTTATTTGCTGGAATAATGTTTTTATATGACATCTCATGCGGTCTGCACTAAAAATATTGTTGAAATCGCAAAAGAATAAGTTTTCTTATGTTTTAAACGTTAATTTTTATTTTTTTGTCGATACACTAAGAGGGCCTAACGAAAATTCATATAAATTCGAAAACGGTACATATGCAGTTTTTAGCACCATAAATTATGAGAATTCGGCCATTTGAAAGAGTCACATTTCATTTTGTTTACATATCTGTAGAATTGCGGAAATAACAGAAATTTGAAATTAGCGTAATTGAAAATAATTCTTATCAAAAACTTCATTCTGGGGACATCAACAGACTACCTGTAAAATGCTACTATTTGAATAATAATGAAAGTATTGAGCTGAAACTTGATAGATAACATCAAAAGATACCAAGGAAGGGTTCTGATGCAAAAGTTTGACTTTCAATTAAAATTTTTGAGAGTTTTAGATTACAGATCACAATTAATTTTGAATGTTCGTTGACCACGCAAATAGTTCCTGATTATTTCAATCCCTCGTCTTCTTACATTTAATTTCTACGACTCTTTTTACACTATATGTTTCGTTTTTTACGTCAATGAGTCGCAGATGAGTTGAAAAAAATTATTCTAGCATGTTGAATGATACTGCATCATCCTAATCGCGGAATGACGGATGTGTTATGAGGCTCTAGAATTGATAGATTGTAGAACATTAGAGCCACATATACCCCCTTTCGGGTTTAAAAAGATATTAAAAGTCTACTAAGCGACAGATTTTTGCATGAATCCATTTCTGACCTTATTTTGATACTATCTAGCAGATATAAAAGTTTCAAGCAAAAAATGGTGGTGCGATTCGAGTATTTAATCGTCATATTAGTACTTTTTACAAAGGAATATATAGGAAAAAATAATTGGGGTCTGAGACCGGTCTCAGACCCCAATTATTTTTTCCTATATATTCCTTTGTAAAAAGTACTAATATGACGATTAAATACTCGAATCGCACCACCATTTTTTGCTTGAAACTTTTATATCTGCTAGATAGTATCAAAATAAGGTCAGAAATGGATTCATGCAAAAATCTGTCGCTTAGTAGACTTTTAATATCTTTTTAAACCCGAAAGGGGGTATATGTGGCTCTAATGTTCTACAATCTATCAATTCTAGAGCCTCATAACACATCCGTCATTCCGCGATTAGGATGATGCAGTATCATTCAACATGCTAGAATAATTTTTTTCAACTCATCTGCGACTCATTGACGTAAAAAACGAAACATATAGTGTAAAAAGAGTCGTAGAAATTAAATGTAAGAAGACGAGGGATTGAAATAATCAGGAACTATTTGCGTGGTCAACGAACATTCAAAATTAATTGTGATCTGTAATCTAAAACTCTCAAAAATTTTAATTGAAAGTCAAACTTTTGCATCAGAACCCTTCCTTGGTATCTTTTGATGTTATCTATCAAGTTTCAGCTCAATACTTTCATTATTATTCAAATAGTAGCATTTTACAGGTAGTCTGTTGATGTCCCCAGAATGAAGTTTTTGATAAGAATTATTTTCAATTACGCTAATTTCAAATTTCTGTTATTTCCGCAATTCTACAGATATGTAAACAAAATGAAATGTGACTCTTTCAAATGGCCGAATTCTCATAATTTATGGTGCTAAAAACTGCATATGTACCGTTTTCGAATTTATATGAATTTTCGTTAGGCCCTCTTAGTGTATCGACAAAAAAATAAAAATTAACGTTTAAAACATAAGAAAACTTATTCTTTTGCGATTTCAACAATATTTTTAGTGCAGACCGCATGAGATGTCATATAAAAACATTATTCCAGCAAATAAAGTTCAGCTGTACATGTGAACTACGAGCGGAGATCGAAAAACGGAACCCCCCCTCCCCGATTTCTTTTTTTTTGGGGGGGGGGGGGGGGGGTTGGAGCCAGACAATGCTTGGCTATTGGATGAGATCATTTTTATAGTAAAAGTAACAGCATGACACACAGCTAATGCAAGCATGTCGCAGTAATGAGAAAAAAATCACATTATGTCCTTACCTCGGCCTCCTTTCCAATTTAAGCACATGTTCGCTCGCCCCGACCCCCCCCCCCCCCCCCTATTTTCGCCAGATCAGCCCTGATAACCAACGAATTGGCATCTAGCAGTATCATGAAAATGATATTTTCATCCTACATGTATCATATTTTCTCCTTTCCCCCTCGTCTGGTCTCTATTTAGTTACACACGTGATATCACTGCGCGCGCTTATAGGTCTCAGACCCCAATTATTTTTTCCTATATATTCCTTTGTAAAAAGTACTAATATGACGATTAAATACTCGAATCGCACCACCATTTTTTGCTTGAAACTTTTATATCTGCTAGATAGTATCAAAATAAGGTCAGAAATGGATTCATGCAAAAATCTGTCGCTTAGTAGACTTTTAATATCTTTTTAAACCCGAAAGGGGGTATATGTGGCTCTAATGTTCTACAATCTATCAATTCTAGAGCCTCATAACACATCCGTCATTCCGCGATTAGGATGATGCAGTATCATTCAACATGCTAGAATAATTTTTTTCAACTCATCTGCGACTCATTGACGTAAAAAACGAAACATATAGTGTAAAAAGAGTCGTAGAAATTAAATGTAAGAAGACGAGGGATTGAAATAATCAGGAACTATTTGCGTGGTCAACGAACATTCAAAATTAATTGTGATCTGTAATCTAAAACTCTCAAAAATTTTAATTGAAAGTCAAACTTTTGCATCAGAACCCTTCCTTGGTATCTTTTGATGTTATCTATCAAGTTTCAGCTCAATACTTTCATTATTATTCAAATAGTAGCATTTTACAGGTAGTCTGTTGATGTCCCCAGAATGAAGTTTTTGATAAGAATTATTTTCAATTACGCTAATTTCAAATTTCTGTTATTTCCGCAATTCTACAGATATGTAAACAAAATGAAATGTGACTCTTTCAAATGGCCGAATTCTCATAATTTATGGTGCTAAAAACTGCATATGTACCGTTTTCGAATTTATATGAATTTTCGTTAGGCCCTCTTAGTGTATCGACAAAAAAATAAAAATTAACGTTTAAAACATAAGAAAACTTATTCTTTTGCGATTTCAACAATATTTTTAGTGCAGACCGCATGAGATGTCATATAAAAACATTATTCCAGCAAATAAAGTTCAGCTGTACATGTGAACTACGAGCGGAGATCGAAAAACGGAACCCCCCCTCCCCGATTTCTTTTTTTTTGGGGGGGGGGGGTTGGAGCCAGACAATGCTTGGCTATTGGATGAGATCATTTTTATAGTAAAAGTAACAGCATGACACACAGCTAATGCAAGCATGTCGCAGTAATGAGAAAAAAATCACATTATGTCCTTACCTCGGCCTCCTTTCCAATTTAAGCACATGTTCGCTCGCCCCGACCCCCCCCCCCCCCTATTTTCGCCAGATCAGCCCTGATAACCAACGAATTGGCATCTAGCAGTATCATGAAAATGATATTTTCATCCTACATGTATCATATTTTCTCCTTTCCCCCTCGTCTGGTCTCTATTTAGTTACACACGTGATATCACTGCGCGCGCTTATAGGTCTCAGACCCCAATTATTTTTTCCTATATATTCCTTTGTAAAAAGTACTAATATGACGATTAAATACTCGAATCGCACCACCATTTTTTGCTTGAAACTTTTATATCTGCTAGATAGTATCAAAATAAGGTCAGAAATGGATTCATGCAAAAATCTGTCGCTTAGTAGACTTTTAATATCTTTTTAAACCCGAAAGGGGGTATATGTGGCTCTAATGTTCTACAATCTATCAATTCTAGAGCCTCATAACACATCCGTCATTCCGCGATTAGGATGATGCAGTATCATTCAACATGCTAGAATAATTTTTTTCAACTCATCTGCGACTCATTGACGTAAAAAACGAAACATATAGTGTAAAAAGAGTCGTAGAAATTAAATGTAAGAAGACGAGGGATTGAAATAATCAGGAACTATTTGCGTGGTCAACGAACATTCAAAATTAATTGTGATCTGTAATCTAAAACTCTCAAAAATTTTAATTGAAAGTCAAACTTTTGCATCAGAACCCTTCCTTGGTATCTTTTGATGTTATCTATCAAGTTTCAGCTCAATACTTTCATTATTATTCAAATAGTAGCATTTTACAGGTAGTCTGTTGATGTCCCCAGAATGAAGTTTTTGATAAGAATTATTTTCAATTACGCTAATTTCAAATTTCTGTTATTTCCGCAATTCTACAGATATGTAAACAAAATGAAATGTGACTCTTTCAAATGGCCGAATTCTCATAATTTATGGTGCTAAAAACTGCATATGTACCGTTTTCGAATTTATATGAATTTTCGTTAGGCCCTCTTAGTGTATCGACAAAAAAATAAAAATTAACGTTTAAAACATAAGAAAACTTATTCTTTTGCGATTTCAACAATATTTTTAGTGCAGACCGCATGAGATGTCATATAAAAACATTATTCCAGCAAATAAAGTTCAGCTGTACATGTGAACTACGAGCGGAGATCGAAAAACGGAACCCCCCCTCCCCGATTTCTTTTTTTTTTGGGGGGGGGGGGGTTGGAGCCAGACAATGCTTGGCTATTGGATGAGATCATTTTTATAGTAAAAGTAACAGCATGACACACAGCTAATGCAAGCATGTCGCAGTAATGAGAAAAAAATCACATTATGTCCTTACCTCGGCCTCCTTTCCAATTTAAGCACATGTTCGCTCGCCCCGACCCCCCCCCCCCCCCCTATTTTCGCCAGATCAGCCCTGATAACCAACGAATTGGCATCTAGCAGTATCATGAAAATGATATTTTCATCCTACATGTATCATATTTTCTCCTTTCCCCCTCGTCTGGTCTCTATTTAGTTACACACGTGATATCACTGCGCGCGCTTATAGGTCTCAGACCCCAATTATTTTTTCCTATATATTCCTTTGTAAAAAGTACTAATATGACGATTAAATACTCGAATCGCACCACCATTTTTTGCTTGAAACTTTTATATCTGCTAGATAGTATCAAAATAAGGTCAGAAATGGATTCATGCAAAAATCTGTCGCTTAGTAGACTTTTAATATCTTTTTAAACCCGAAAGGGGGTATATGTGGCTCTAATGTTCTACAATCTATCAATTCTAGAGCCTCATAACACATCCGTCATTCCGCGATTAGGATGATGCAGTATCATTCAACATGCTAGAATAATTTTTTTCAACTCATCTGCGACTCATTGACGTAAAAAACGAAACATATAGTGTAAAAAGAGTCGTAGAAATTAAATGTAAGAAGACGAGGGATTGAAATAATCAGGAACTATTTGCGTGGTCAACGAACATTCAAAATTAATTGTGATCTGTAATCTAAAACTCTCAAAAATTTTAATTGAAAGTCAAACTTTTGCATCAGAACCCTTCCTTGGTATCTTTTGATGTTATCTATCAAGTTTCAGCTCAATACTTTCATTATTATTCAAATAGTAGCATTTTACAGGTAGTCTGTTGATGTCCCCAGAATGAAGTTTTTGATAAGAATTATTTTCAATTACGCTAATTTCAAATTTCTGTTATTTCCGCAATTCTACAGATATGTAAACAAAATGAAATGTGACTCTTTCAAATGGCCGAATTCTCATAATTTATGGTGCTAAAAACTGCATATGTACCGTTTTCGAATTTATATGAATTTTCGTTAGGCCCTCTTAGTGTATCGACAAAAAAATAAAAATTAACGTTTAAAACATAAGAAAACTTATTCTTTTGCGATTTCAACAATATTTTTAGTGCAGACCGCATGAGATGTCATATAAAAACATTATTCCAGCAAATAAAGTTCAGCTGTACATGTGAACTACGAGCGGAGATCGAAAAACGGAACCCCCCCCCTCCCCGATTTCTTTTTTTTTGGGGGGGGGGGGGGTTGGAGCCAGACAATGCTTGGCTATTGGATGAGATCATTTTTATAGTAAAAGTAACAGCATGACACACAGCTAATGCAAGCATGTCGCAGTAATGAGAAAAAAATCACATTATGTCCTTACCTCGGCCTCCTTTCCAATTTAAGCACATGTTCGCTCGCCCCGACCCCCCCCCCCCCTATTTTCGCCAGATCAGCCCTGATAACCAACGAATTGGCATCTAGCAGTATCATGAAAATGATATTTTCATCCTACATGTATCATATTTTCTCCTTTCCCCCTCGTCTGGTCTCTATTTAGTTACACACGTGATATCACTGCGCGCGCTTATAGGTCTCAGACCCCAATTATTTTTTCCTATATATTCCTTTGTAAAAAGTACTAATATGACGATTAAATACTCGAATCGCACCACCATTTTTTGCTTGAAACTTTTATATCTGCTAGATAGTATCAAAATAAGGTCAGAAATGGATTCATGCAAAAATCTGTCGCTTAGTAGACTTTTAATATCTTTTTAAACCCGAAAGGGGGTATATGTGGCTCTAATGTTCTACAATCTATCAATTCTAGAGCCTCATAACACATCCGTCATTCCGCGATTAGGATGATGCAGTATCATTCAACATGCTAGAATAATTTTTTTCAACTCATCTGCGACTCATTGACGTAAAAAACGAAACATATAGTGTAAAAAGAGTCGTAGAAATTAAATGTAAGAAGACGAGGGATTGAAATAATCAGGAACTATTTGCGTGGTCAACGAACATTCAAAATTAATTGTGATCTGTAATCTAAAACTCTCAAAAATTTTAATTGAAAGTCAAACTTTTGCATCAGAACCCTTCCTTGGTATCTTTTGATGTTATCTATCAAGTTTCAGCTCAATACTTTCATTATTATTCAAATAGTAGCATTTTACAGGTAGTCTGTTGATGTCCCCAGAATGAAGTTTTTGATAAGAATTATTTTCAATTACGCTAATTTCAAATTTCTGTTATTTCCGCAATTCTACAGATATGTAAACAAAATGAAATGTGACTCTTTCAAATGGCCGAATTCTCATAATTTATGGTGCTAAAAACTGCATATGTACCGTTTTCGAATTTATATGAATTTTCGTTAGGCCCTCTTAGTGTATCGACAAAAAAATAAAAATTAACGTTTAAAACATAAGAAAACTTATTCTTTTGCGATTTCAACAATATTTTTAGTGCAGACCGCATGAGATGTCATATAAAAACATTATTCCAGCAAATAAAGTTCAGCTGTACATGTGAACTACGAGCGGAGATCGAAAAACGGAACCCCCCCTCCCCGATTTCTTTTTTTTTTGGGGGGGGGGGGGGTTGGAGCCAGACAATGCTTGGCTATTGGATGAGATCATTTTTATAGTAAAAGTAACAGCATGACACACAGCTAATGCAAGCATGTCGCAGTAATGAGAAAAAAATCACATTATGTCCTTACCTCGGCCTCCTTTCCAATTTAAGCACATGTTCGCTCGCCCCGACCCCCCCCCCCCCCTATTTTCGCCAGATCAGCCCTGATAACCAACGAATTGGCATCTAGCAGTATCATGAAAATGATATTTTCATCCTACATGTATCATATTTTCTCCTTTCCCCCTCGTCTGGTCTCTATTTAGTTACACACGTGATATCACTGCGCGCGCTTATAGGTCTCAGACCCCAATTATTTTTTCCTATATATTCCTTTGTAAAAAGTACTAATATGACGATTAAATACTCGAATCGCACCACCATTTTTTGCTTGAAACTTTTATATCTGCTAGATAGTATCAAAATAAGGTCAGAAATGGATTCATGCAAAAATCTGTCGCTTAGTAGACTTTTAATATCTTTTTAAACCCGAAAGGGGGTATATGTGGCTCTAATGTTCTACAATCTATCAATTCTAGAGCCTCATAACACATCCGTCATTCCGCGATTAGGATGATGCAGTATCATTCAACATGCTAGAATAATTTTTTTCAACTCATCTGCGACTCATTGACGTAAAAAACGAAACATATAGTGTAAAAAGAGTCGTAGAAATTAAATGTAAGAAGACGAGGGATTGAAATAATCAGGAACTATTTGCGTGGTCAACGAACATTCAAAATTAATTGTGATCTGTAATCTAAAACTCTCAAAAATTTTAATTGAAAGTCAAACTTTTGCATCAGAACCCTTCCTTGGTATCTTTTGATGTTATCTATCAAGTTTCAGCTCAATACTTTCATTATTATTCAAATAGTAGCATTTTACAGGTAGTCTGTTGATGTCCCCAGAATGAAGTTTTTGATAAGAATTATTTTCAATTACGCTAATTTCAAATTTCTGTTATTTCCGCAATTCTACAGATATGTAAACAAAATGAAATGTGACTCTTTCAAATGGCCGAATTCTCATAATTTATGGTGCTAAAAACTGCATATGTACCGTTTTCGAATTTATATGAATTTTCGTTAGGCCCTCTTAGTGTATCGACAAAAAAATAAAAATTAACGTTTAAAACATAAGAAAACTTATTCTTTTGCGATTTCAACAATATTTTTAGTGCAGACCGCATGAGATGTCATATAAAAACATTATTCCAGCAAATAAAGTTCAGCTGTACATGTGAACTACGAGCGGAGATCGAAAAAACGGAACCCCCCCTCCCCGATTTCTTTTTTTTTGGGGGGGGGGGGTTGGAGCCAGACAATGCTTGGCTATTGGATGAGATCATTTTTATAGTAAAAGTAACAGCATGACACACAGCTAATGCAAGCATGTCGCAGTAATGAGAAAAAAATCACATTATGTCCTTACCTCGGCCTCCTTTCCAATTTAAGCACATGTTCGCTCGCCCCGACCCCCCCCCCCCCCTATTTTCGCCAGATCAGCCCTGATAACCAACGAATTGGCATCTAGCAGTATCATGAAAATGATATTTTCATCCTACATGTATCATATTTTCTCCTTTCCCCCTCGTCTGGTCTCTATTTAGTTACACACGTGATATCACTGCGCGCGCTTATAGGTCTCAGACCCCAATTATTTTTTCCTATATATTCCTTTGTAAAAAGTACTAATATGACGATTAAATACTCGAATCGCACCACCATTTTTTGCTTGAAACTTTTATATCTGCTAGATAGTATCAAAATAAGGTCAGAAATGGATTCATGCAAAAATCTGTCGCTTAGTAGACTTTTAATATCTTTTTAAACCCGAAAGGGGGTATATGTGGCTCTAATGTTCTACAATCTATCAATTCTAGAGCCTCATAACACATCCGTCATTCCGCGATTAGGATGATGCAGTATCATTCAACATGCTAGAATAATTTTTTTCAACTCATCTGCGACTCATTGACGTAAAAAACGAAACATATAGTGTAAAAAGAGTCGTAGAAATTAAATGTAAGAAGACGAGGGATTGAAATAATCAGGAACTATTTGCGTGGTCAACGAACATTCAAAATTAATTGTGATCTGTAATCTAAAACTCTCAAAAATTTTAATTGAAAGTCAAACTTTTGCATCAGAACCCTTCCTTGGTATCTTTTGATGTTATCTATCAAGTTTCAGCTCAATACTTTCATTATTATTCAAATAGTAGCATTTTACAGGTAGTCTGTTGATGTCCCCAGAATGAAGTTTTTGATAAGAATTATTTTCAATTACGCTAATTTCAAATTTCTGTTATTTCCGCAATTCTACAGATATGTAAACAAAATGAAATGTGACTCTTTCAAATGGCCGAATTCTCATAATTTATGGTGCTAAAAACTGCATATGTACCGTTTTCGAATTTATATGAATTTTCGTTAGGCCCTCTTAGTGTATCGACAAAAAAATAAAAATTAACGTTTAAAACATAAGAAAACTTATTCTTTTGCGATTTCAACAATATTTTTAGTGCAGACCGCATGAGATGTCATATAAAAACATTATTCCAGCAAATAAAGTTCAGCTGTACATGTGAACTACGAGCGGAGATCGAAAAACGGAACCCCCCCTCCCCGATTTCTTTTTTTTTGGGGGGGGGGGGGTTGGAGCCAGACAATGCTTGGCTATTGGATGAGATCATTTTTATAGTAAAAGTAACAGCATGACACACAGCTAATGCAAGCATGTCGCAGTAATGAGAAAAAAATCACATTATGTCCTTACCTCGGCCTCCTTTCCAATTTAAGCACATGTTCGCTCGCCCCGACCCCCCCCCCCCCCTATTTTCGCCAGATCAGCCCTGATAACCAACGAATTGGCATCTAGCAGTATCATGAAAATGATATTTTCATCCTACATGTATCATATTTTCTCCTTTCCCCCTCGTCTGGTCTCTATTTAGTTACACACGTGATATCACTGCGCGCGCTTATAGGTCTCAGACCCCAATTATTTTTTCCTATATATTCCTTTGTAAAAAGTACTAATATGACGATTAAATACTCGAATCGCACCACCATTTTTTGCTTGAAACTTTTATATCTGCTAGATAGTATCAAAATAAGGTCAGAAATGGATTCATGCAAAAATCTGTCGCTTAGTAGACTTTTAATATCTTTTTAAACCCGAAAGGGGGTATATGTGGCTCTAATGTTCTACAATCTATCAATTCTAGAGCCTCATAACACATCCGTCATTCCGCGATTAGGATGATGCAGTATCATTCAACATGCTAGAATAATTTTTTTCAACTCATCTGCGACTCATTGACGTAAAAAACGAAACATATAGTGTAAAAAGAGTCGTAGAAATTAAATGTAAGAAGACGAGGAATTGAAATAATCAGGAACTATTTGCGTGGTCAACGAACATTCAAAATTAATTGTGATCTGTAATCTAAAACTCTCAAAAATTTTAATTGAAAGTCAAACTTTTGCATCAGAACCCTTCCTTGGTATCTTTTGATGTTATCTATCAAGTTTCAGCTCAATACTTTCATTATTATTCAAATAGTAGCATTTTACAGGTAGTCTGTTGATGTCCCCAGAATGAAGTTTTTGATAAGAATTATTTTCAATTACGCTAATTTCAAATTTCTGTTATTTCCGCAATTCTACAGATATGTAAACAAAATGAAATGTGACTCTTTCAAATGGCCGAATTCTCATAATTTATGGTGCTAAAAACTGCATATGTACCGTTTTCGAATTTATATGAATTTTCGTTAGGCCCTCTTAGTGTATCGACAAAAAAATAAAAATTAACGTTTAAAACATAAGAAAACTTATTCTTTTGCGATTTCAACAATATTTTTAGTGCAGACCGCATGAGATGTCATATAAAAACATTATTCCAGCAAATAAAGTTCAGCTGTACATGTGAACTACGAGCGGAGATCGAAAAACGGAACCCCCCCTCCCCGATTTCTTTTTTTTTGGGGGGGGGGGGTTGGAGCCAGACAATGCTTGGCTATTGGATGAGATCATTTTTATAGTAAAAGTAACAGCATGACACACAGCTAATGCAAGCATGTCGCAGTAATGAGAAAAAAATCACATTATGTCCTTACCTCGGCCTCCTTTCCAATTTAAGCACATGTTCGCTCGCCCCGACCCCCCCCCCCCCCCCTATTTTCGCCAGATCAGCCCTGATAACCAACGAATTGGCATCTAGCAGTATCATGAAAATGATATTTTCATCCTACATGTATCATATTTTCTCCTTTCCCCCTCGTCTGGTCTCTATTTAGTTACACACGTGATATCACTGCGCGCGCTTATAGGTCTCAGACCCCAATTATTTTTTCCTATATATTCCTTTGTAAAAAGTACTAATATGACGATTAAATACTCGAATCGCACCACCATTTTTTGCTTGAAACTTTTATATCTGCTAGATAGTATCAAAATAAGGTCAGAAATGGATTCATGCAAAAATCTGTCGCTTAGTAGACTTTTAATATCTTTTTAAACCCGAAAGGGGGTATATGTGGCTCTAATGTTCTACAATCTATCAATTCTAGAGCCTCATAACACATCCGTCATTCCGCGATTAGGATGATGCAGTATCATTCAACATGCTAGAATAATTTTTTTCAACTCATCTGCGACTCATTGACGTAAAAAACGAAACATATAGTGTAAAAAGAGTCGTAGAAATTAAATGTAAGAAGACGAGGGATTGAAATAATCAGGAACTATTTGCGTGGTCAACGAACATTCAAAATTAATTGTGATCTGTAATCTAAAACTCTCAAAAATTTTAATTGAAAGTCAAACTTTTGCATCAGAACCCTTCCTTGGTATCTTTTGATGTTATCTATCAAGTTTCAGCTCAATACTTTCATTATTATTCAAATAGTAGCATTTTACAGGTAGTCTGTTGATGTCCCCAGAATGAAGTTTTTGATAAGAATTATTTTCAATTACGCTAATTTCAAATTTCTGTTATTTCCGCAATTCTACAGATATGTAAACAAAATGAAATGTGACTCTTTCAAATGGCCGAATTCTCATAATTTATGGTGCTAAAAACTGCATATGTACCGTTTTCGAATTTATATGAATTTTCGTTAGGCCCTCTTAGTGTATCGACAAAAATAAAAATTAACGTTTAAAACATAAGAAAACTTATTCTTTTGCGATTTCAACAATATTTTTAGTGCAGACCGCATGAGATGTCATATAAAAACATTATTCCAGCAAATAAAGTTCAGCTGTACATGTGAACTACGAGCGGAGATCGAAAAACGGAACCCCCCTCCCCGATTTCTTTTTTTTGGGGGGGGGGGGGGGGTTGGAGCCAGACAATGCTTGGCTATTGGATGAGATCATTTTTATAGTAAAAGTAACAGCATGACACACAGCTAATGCAAGCATGTCGCAGTAATGAGAAAAAAATCACATTATGTCCTTACCTCGGCCTCCTTTCCAATTTAAGCACATGTTCGCTCGCCCCGACCCCCCCCCCCCCCTATTTTCGCCAGATCAGCCCTGATAACCAACGAATTGGCATCTAGCAGTATCATGAAAATGATATTTTCATCCTACATGTATCATATTTTCTCCTTTCCCCCTCGTCTGGTCTCTATTTAGTTACACACGTGATATCACTGCGCGCGCTTATAGGTCTCAGACCCCAATTATTTTTTCCTATATATTCCTTTGTAAAAAGTACTAATATGACGATTAAATACTCGAATCGCACCACCATTTTTTGCTTGAAACTTTTATATCTGCTAGATAGTATCAAAATAAGGTCAGAAATGGATTCATGCAAAAATCTGTCGCTTAGTAGACTTTTAATATCTTTTTAAACCCGAAAGGGGGTATATGTGGCTCTAATGTTCTACAATCTATCAATTCTAGAGCCTCATAACACATCCGTCATTCCGCGATTAGGATGATGCAGTATCATTCAACATGCTAGAATAATTTTTTTCAACTCATCTGCGACTCATTGACGTAAAAAACGAAACATATAGTGTAAAAAGAGTCGTAGAAATTAAATGTAAGAAGACGAGGAATTGAAATAATCAGGAACTATTTGCGTGGTCAACGAACATTCAAAATTAATTGTGATCTGTAATCTAAAACTCTCAAAAATTTTAATTGAAAGTCAAACTTTTGCATCAGAACCCTTCCTTGGTATCTTTTGATGTTATCTATCAAGTTTCAGCTCAATACTTTCATTATTATTCAAATAGTAGCATTTTACAGGTAGTCTGTTGATGTCCCCAGAATGAAGTTTTTGATAAGAATTATTTTCAATTACGCTAATTTCAAATTTCTGTTATTTCCGCAATTCTACAGATATGTAAACAAAATGAAATGTGACTCTTTCAAATGGCCGAATTCTCATAATTTATGGTGCTAAAAACTGCATATGTACCGTTTTCGAATTTATATGAATTTTCGTTAGGCCCTCTTAGTGTATCGACAAAAAAATAAAAATTAACGTTTAAAACATAAGAAAACTTATTCTTTTGCGATTTCAACAATATTTTTAGTGCAGACCGCATGAGATGTCATATAAAAACATTATTCCAGCAAATAAAGTTCAGCTGTACATGTGAACTACGAGCGGAGATCGAAAAACGGAACCCCCCCTCCCCGATTTCTTTTTTTTGGGGGGGGGGGGGGGGGTTGGAGCCAGACAATGCTTGGCTATTGGATGAGATCATTTTTATAGTAAAAGTAACAGCATGACACACAGCTAATGCAAGCATGTCGCAGTAATGAGAAAAAAATCACATTATGTCCTTACCTCGGCCTCCTTTCCAATTTAAGCACATGTTCGCTCGCCCCGACCCCCCCCCCCCCCCTATTTTCGCCAGATCAGCCCTGATAACCAACGAATTGGCATCTAGCAGTATCATGAAAATGATATTTTCATCCTACATGTATCATATTTTCTCCTTTCCCCCTCGTCTGGTCTCTATTTAGTTACACACGTGATATCACTGCGCGCGCTTATAGGTCTCAGACCCCAATTATTTTTTCCTATATATTCCTTTGTAAAAAGTACTAATATGACGATTAAATACTCGAATCGCACCACCATTTTTTGCTTGAAACTTTTATATCTGCTAGATAGTATCAAAATAAGGTCAGAAATGGATTCATGCAAAAATCTGTCGCTTAGTAGACTTTTAATATCTTTTTAAACCCGAAAGGGGGTATATGTGGCTCTAATGTTCTACAATCTATCAATTCTAGAGCCTCATAACACATCCGTCATTCCGCGATTAGGATGATGCAGTATCATTCAACATGCTAGAATAATTTTTTTCAACTCATCTGCGACTCATTGACGTAAAAAACGAAACATATAGTGTAAAAAGAGTCGTAGAAATTAAATGTAAGAAGACGAGGGATTGAAATAATCAGGAACTATTTGCGTGGTCAACGAACATTCAAAATTAATTGTGATCTGTAATCTAAAACTCTCAAAAATTTTAATTGAAAGTCAAACTTTTGCATCAGAACCCTTCCTTGGTATCTTTTGATGTTATCTATCAAGTTTCAGCTCAATACTTTCATTATTATTCAAATAGTAGCATTTTACAGGTAGTCTGTTGATGTCCCCAGAATGAAGTTTTTGATAAGAATTATTTTCAATTACGCTAATTTCAAATTTCTGTTATTTCCGCAATTCTACAGATATGTAAACAAAATGAAATGTGACTCTTTCAAATGGCCGAATTCTCATAATTTATGGTGCTAAAAACTGCATATGTACCGTTTTCGAATTTATATGAATTTTCGTTAGGCCCTCTTAGTGTATCGACAAAAAAATAAAAATTAACGTTTAAAACATAAGAAAACTTATTCTTTTGCGATTTCAACAATATTTTTAGTGCAGACCGCATGAGATGTCATATAAAAACATTATTCCAGCAAATAAAGTTCAGCTGTACATGTGAACTACGAGCGGAGATCGAAAAACGGAACCCCCCCTCCCCGATTTCTTTTTTTTGGGGGGGGGGGGGGGGTTGGAGCCAGACAATGCTTGGCTATTGGATGAGATCATTTTTATAGTAAAAGTAACAGCATGACACACAGCTAATGCAAGCATGTCGCAGTAATGAGAAAAAAATCACATTATGTCCTTACCTCGGCCTCCTTTCCAATTTAAGCACATGTTCGCTCGCCCCGACCCCCCCCCCCCCCCCCCCCCCCTATTTTCGCCAGATCAGCCCTGATAACCAACGAATTGGCATCTAGCAGTATCATGAAAATGATATTTTCATCCTACATGTATCATATTTTCTCCTTTCCCCCTCGTCTGGTCTCTATTTAGTTACACACGTGATATCACTGCGCGCGCTTATAGGTCTCAGACCCCAATTATTTTTTCCTATATATTCCTTTGTAAAAAGTACTAATATGACGATTAAATACTCGAATCGCACCACCATTTTTTGCTTGAAACTTTTATATCTGCTAGATAGTATCAAAATAAGGTCAGAAATGGATTCATGCAAAAATCTGTCGCTTAGTAGACTTTTAATATCTTTTTAAACCCGAAAGGGGGTATATGTGGCTCTAATGTTCTACAATCTATCAATTCTAGAGCCTCATAACACATCCGTCATTCCGCGATTAGGATGATGCAGTATCATTCAACATGCTAGAATAATTTTTTTCAACTCATCTGCGACTCATTGACGTAAAAAACGAAACATATAGTGTAAAAAGAGTCGTAGAAATTAAATGTAAGAAGACGAGGGATTGAAATAATCAGGAACTATTTGCGTGGTCAACGAACATTCAAAATTAATTGTGATCTGTAATCTAAAACTCTCAAAAATTTTAATTGAAAGTCAAACTTTTGCATCAGAACCCTTCCTTGGTATCTTTTGATGTTATCTATCAAGTTTCAGCTCAATACTTTCATTATTATTCAAATAGTAGCATTTTACAGGTAGTCTGTTGATGTCCCCAGAATGAAGTTTTTGATAAGAATTATTTTCAATTACGCTAATTTCAAATTTCTGTTATTTCCGCAATTCTACAGATATGTAAACAAAATGAAATGTGACTCTTTCAAATGGCCGAATTCTCATAATTTATGGTGCTAAAAACTGCATATGTACCGTTTTCGAATTTATATGAATTTTCGTTAGGCCCTCTTAGTGTATCGACAAAAAAATAAAAATTAACGTTTAAAACATAAGAAAACTTATTCTTTTGCGATTTCAACAATATTTTTAGTGCAGACCGCATGAGATGTCATATAAAAACATTATTCCAGCAAATAAAGTTCAGCTGTACATGTGAACTACGAGCGGAGATCGAAAAACGGAACCCCCCCTCCCCGATTTCTTTTTTTTGGGGGGGGGGGGGGGGTTGGAGCCAGACAATGCTTGGCTATTGGATGAGATCATTTTTATAGTAAAAGTAACAGCATGACACACAGCTAATGCAAGCATGTCGCAGTAATGAGAAAAAAATCACATTATGTCCTTACCTCGGCCTCCTTTCCAATTTAAGCACATGTTCGCTCGCCCCGACCCCCCCCCCCCCCCCCCTATTTTCGCCAGATCAGCCCTGATAACCAACGAATTGGCATCTAGCAGTATCATGAAAATGATATTTTCATCCTACATGTATCATATTTTCTCCTTTCCCCCTCGTCTGGTCTCTATTTAGTTACACACGTGATATCACTGCGCGCGCTTATAGGTCTCAGACCCCAATTATTTTTTCCTATATATTCCTTTGTAAAAAGTACTAATATGACGATTAAATACTCGAATCGCACCACCATTTTTTGCTTGAAACTTTTATATCTGCTAGATAGTATCAAAATAAGGTCAGAAATGGATTCATGCAAAAATCTGTCGCTTAGTAGACTTTTAATATCTTTTTAAACCCGAAAGGGGGTATATGTGGCTCTAATGTTCTACAATCTATCAATTCTAGAGCCTCATAACACATCCGTCATTCCGCGATTAGGATGATGCAGTATCATTCAACATGCTAGAATAATTTTTTTCAACTCATCTGCGACTCATTGACGTAAAAAACGAAACATATAGTGTAAAAAGAGTCGTAGAAATTAAATGTAAGAAGACGAGGGATTGAAATAATCAGGAACTATTTGCGTGGTCAACGAACATTCAAAATTAATTGTGATCTGTAATCTAAATATGCATTGTGACGTCACGAGTGTTAATACACGAATTGCAGCACGTTCCTTTCAATAGTAACATCTCAGGGAATTACATTGGTTGTGCATAAATGATAATAAATGAAGGAAAGCGCACGAGAAATAATCGAATTATTTCAGGGCTAAATCAAGCCGTTATCTTATTCTCGCTCTGTTTAAGCTCTCTAATGGATAACGCCGATGAATAAACTTGTATATAGATAGGAAGTAAAATTTCGCAATACTGAAATTGTTGAAATAAAATACATGTCTGGTCCAAGCTGCAAATGTATCTGTTCTTAAATTATGCTATTGAACATTCTCATATCTTGAAAAATTAAATGCGATTGAATGACTAATTAATGTTAAATACTTTAATAGGGAAAAAAAACAATAAAAAGGCTAACATGTATGTGTATACATACCATTACATCGATTTCGTCGCACAAGTCTCCTAGCTGACTACATTGATAGATAATGACTTTAAAGTCAGAGGTCACGTCATATAATGCTAAAAATGTTAATACTTCCCTCTTTGGTATACCATGTATAGATTACATGAAAACCATAGTAGTGGTAGAAGCAGATTGTAAGTTCCTCCGTCAGACGTGGTAAGCCAGATGTGACGAGTCATGTGTTTTAGGAACCGAAAGTAGGCTTGAATTCTGAGTATATAAAACTATCGACTTAATTTTACAGTTGAAAATTCGACTATTAAGATATGGAAGGAGCGTTATAACTCTCAAGAGTATCTTTACTCTGGAGTATTAGGCACACCCCTCGTTATAGACGCCAGTCCACAAGTGAACAATGCCACCAGGGAATATATCAAGGCCATTTGTACCAAGCTCGGGTTTAACCTCCCGTGTTTTATCAACTGCCATCAACCAGATGGAAAGATAAAATGTCGGCAAGATTTGATGTCGGAAATTGGTACGTATGATTTATAAACGAATTCCTTATATATATATTTTTTTCTTTCAAGAAGAAGAAATAAAACCACAGGGTGAGGTTTCATCGCTTGGTCACGAACCCTTTCCTCAATACAAAAGTCTATATAAAAAGCCCCAAGGGAGTATATAAGATCTTTATCACTTTTTTGTACACGATCGTGTCTTAAACTTCTAGCATTCTGCATTCGACTGGGTGCATCTTTTAGTATGAATTTTCGATTTGGATATGTTTTATACATGTATCTTGAGATAACAAAACCAAACATCGTATCAATCGGGCCGTGGGTTCAGCCTGTAAGAAGGAAAAAAGAGAAAGCAACGATCGTGTACAAAGAGAGTGTCCACCTTTGGAGCTTTTTATATAGACTTATAGAGGAAAGTGTTTGTATTGAGGAAAGGGTTCGTGACCAAGCGATGATACCTCGCTCCTGATATTGTATGACTGGAAAATATGCCCATCACTGATTGGCTGATAACATGTCTGGAGCTTCTAAATATATCGACAATTGAGGATTAATCATGTTTTTAACATTGTTCATGGACTAGCACCTCTATATTTACATGGAAATTTTACCAGAAATGAAAACACCATAAGGGGGGCATCTAATCTAAATTTTAATGTTCCAAAGGTGGGTGCATATAATAATTCAAACTTTTACTATCATGCTATTTTAGACTGGAACTCTCATCCTCTTGAAGTAAAGTGTTTAGTGAAATCACATTTAGTACAAGAAGCTCGCAGGGGGGAAAATAGTGTTTTTTTATGAACTGTCATGTGTGTGTGTGTGTGTGAGGGTGTGTGTGTGTGTGTGTTGTTTTTTTTTTCTTTTTGTTTTTTGTTTTTTAATAAGTATCTATTAAATATGTTTTACTAATTTCTAGATTTATGCTTAAGGACCCCATTGTATGATTCACTTTAATGGGTCATCCTAGGTAGAGATGTGATTTTTATGTGATATTGATAAGCGGTGATAATAACTGGTCTGGTGATATACCATCAATTGTGACATGTTATTAACTGTGATAAAATCATGTGTGATATCTGATAAATGCATTAATTTATCAATGTGTGCCAAAATATGATCCCATTATCTATTATTTTATGTTCATTATGTGATCTGTATATATTTACATATAATGCTCTGCCTGAATAAAGAATAAATAAATAAATCGCTATAACCACCTCCAGAGAGCTAAATTTAGAACAACTCTCAAATTTTCCCCAGTATCTTTCTTAAATTGGCGTTGTAGCTATAACGTCATAATAGTAGCGGCATTATGAAATTGATTACCTTGTGTGAGGTAGATATAGCAGTATAGCAACTCGAAGGATTGCTACACTGCTATATCTACTGAACACAGGGTAATTAATTGTTTTATTGTATGATCATGAAATACAACGATCATCTTGATAGCATCCATTGCTGTAAGTAATGAATAGGTTTTCTCTGATGGCGCGAAATATACACATACGCCGCTACTATTATAACGTCATAACTACAATACTCATTTTAGAAAGATACAGGGGAAAATATTGAGAGTTGTTCTAAATTTAGCTCTCTGGATGTGGTTATAGCGATATATTTAGAAGCTCCAGACATGTTTTCAGCCAATCAGCGATGGGCATATTTTCCAGTCATACAATAAATGCAGATATTTCGCGTCATCAGAGAAATACCAATAAATTCCTTACAGCATTTGATTCTATTAAGCTCATCGTTGTATTTCATGATCATACAATAAAACAATTAATTACCTTGTGTTCAGTGATTATTATACAATTATGGACTTTTTACGAGGTGAATATGGTGTGATATTTTCTGAATTTGAAAATATTGACCGAGGCGACAGCCGATGTCAATATTTTCAATTTCAGAAAATATCACACCATATTCACCGAGTGAAAAGTCAACAATTGTTTTATTATATAGTAGACTTAATCAACCGTTTCGAAATAGCTGACATCGACTTTTCTTTGATAATGTTTCAAGACGTGTCACTATTTGCATTGTCTGTCGCTGAATTATCCTGAACGTAATAGATTTAATTCAATGAGTCAAATGAAGGTCTCGCGGAACACCTGTCTCGTAATGTCGCTTTGAAGGAAGGGATGTTTTTCTTTTTTTCCCAATTTGTTGCCATGGCAACCAACTTATTTAACATTTCATATCTTAATATTCACAATACCCCCTCAAAGTACTAGAACACATATAGACATTACTCTCTTCTAGCTTCCATGTGCCAGAACATTGAATGGAAACATACCCAAAATGACTCTAAAATTATGCAAATTTAAGCAAAACCTACCCATTTTCAGGTCGCCATAGCTCAGGGAAAAAAATTCCCACAAAATATGGTTACTATGTATCTCTAGATAAAATCTGAAACTTTCAAATGGTACCAAATTACATACCTCTTCCGTGATTCATTTTCTCACAAATTTATCATCTATGAACAAGACTGGTATTTTCCCTCCATATTTATTACCGGCAGTCATGGTACCGATATGTCCTACAACAATCACAGATCCTCGGAAATTTCCGAAACTTTCATCAGGTCGGCTGAAGAGTCTTGATGACTTGACAAATGAAAGTCATATCTTATCAGTGCATTTTCTTCCAAAAGATGCAGCGAAAAGTCTTTGTACCGATACGTCCTACAACAATCACAGATCCTCGGAAATTTCCGAAGCTTGAATCGGAAATAAAACCGCGAAAGCCCGGAAATGTGCGATTGGTCAATCATTTACTCCATTTTTTTTTTCTTGCTAAAATAGTACAACATTTAATATCAGCTAACTGTCGGCAAGCTTTTTGTAAAAGCTAATACTTGTTCTTACCTATTTTCAGTACATGGTCAAAACAGCAAACCGAAAGTAAGCCGGCTGCATGGGAGTTTCTACACAGTTTCGGATCTGTCTAAGATGCCTATTTTCAGCAGAAAATCCTCCCAAATCTATTTAAACTTCAAAAGTCAACATTTCCTATTAAAATTAAAAGCAACTTTAAGTTTACTTAAAATAAGAATTTTGACAGTGGTCACTTTTTTGACTTTGAAAAGTCGCTACATGGAAAAGTCTAGAGGTGTTCCGCGAGACCGAAGACACTAGTTTATTTCCGTGGATAGACTCAAAATTCAAGAATTTGAGCTCAGCTTCAGTGCCCTTGCTGCTCTTTACGAAATGACGTTAATGACGTCACAGATATAATTTTCGCGCGCTTTCGATATTTCATGGTAAACCGGAAGCAAGAGTTTTTGCGGTAGTGATATTTAATGAAATCGCCGCTCACAGGTCAATATAATGAGACAATGACTCGTCACGTGACAGTTCTCAGCCACTGAGAGTGGGAATATAAACAGACTATATAATAAAGCAGTATAGCCACCCTCAGCATATGTTACTCACCTCGGCCTGGGGCCTCGGTGAATAACATATCCATCGGGTTGCTATTATACAATTAATTACCTTGTGTGGGGTAGATATAGCAGTATAGCAACCCGAAGGATATGTTATTTACCGAGGCCGCAGGCCGAGGTGAATAACATATGCTAAGGGTTGCTATACTGCTATATCTACTAAACACAAGGTAATTAATTGTTTTATTGTATGATCATGAAATACAACGATCAGCTTGATAGCATCCATTGCTGTAAGTAACGAATAGGTATTCTCTGATGGCGCGAAATATACGCATACGCCGCTACTATTATAACATCATAACTACAATACTAATTTTAGAAAGATACAGGGGAAAATATGAGAGTTGTTCTAAATTTAGCTCTCTGCAGGTGGTTATAGCGATATATTTAGAAGCTCCAGACATGTTTTCAGCCAATCAGCGATGGGCATATTTTCCAGTCATACAATAAACTGCTATATCTACCTCACACAAGATAATTAATTGCATAATATCATATGAATCACGTAACATATCTAATGCAAGTATATTACCAAAAAGGAAGCCGAAAGTCCATCCCAATTTCTGTCTTATTGTTATTAAGTTTAAGTAGCGCCGCCCTAAATACTTTCGATAAAGAAATAGATGTCACTGTAATTGATAAAAGCAATTTCATTTCATTGATACTTAAGCCCGCCAAACATGATATTTCCTTGTGGAATTTGCTTTAGGGTTACGCAAAAATGCATCAAATACTGCATCTAGAGGTGATATGGGATTTATTAGTACTCATTCGAAGCAAATTTTGGAAACTTTCAGGCTTCTCTTGAGAATTCAATCTTTCAGCAATAATAGATATGTAACTAAAATTCATGCAGCGTCATTGAATCTCCAGAGATCATGGGACTCCACTGTATTAAAAATGGCTGCAGACTTGAATATCCAGGATATCATTCACAGAAACTGTAGTACAAAATTGAAAATGGGTTTAATTAATGAAGTTATTTATGAAAAGGACTGTTTAGAGTGGTATAATCAATTGTATAATGATAAGAATTTAGAAAATGGAAGCAAATTAAGAACATTTAGGGAATACAAATCTTTCTTGAGTACAAGCCCTTATGTAAAACTTGTAAATAGTCGTTTATATAGAAAAATTTATGCAAACTTTAGAAGTGGCTCACTTCCATTAGCAATTGAAACATGTAGATATGTCAAGCCTATTATCCCGTTAGATCAAAGATTATGTAAATTTTGTGATAAAAATGAAGTTGAGGATGAAAAACACTTTTTGCTTCAATGTGATCTTTATTCAGATATTAGATTTGAATTGTATTCTAAAGCTATTAATATATATGAAAGTTTTGAACACTTATCAGATAAAGATAAATTATGTTTTTTGATGAATCATATCAGTTTACAACATGATGTTGCAAAGACACTATATCTTATGTTTAATCGTAGAAAGATATTTTTGGGTTAATGCTAAATATACTGCTTAAATAATAAGTTGTCATTTGTATTTTGAATACATGTATTTGAAAGAAATGTAAATTATTGTGTGTGGCGTAATGCAAACTTCTCATAAAACAACAGAAAGTCAAGGTCATTTGCTCATTTATGTTATACATTTAAAATAATTCTCTATAGATTTTGAAAGTCACTGGTCAAAATAGGAAAAATACAGTATTACATGATAAATTTTAAGAGTGTTCAGAATGATTTTTGTATATCACTTACCACAAATTTTAATGACCTTTTAAATTGTGATTTATGATTTTATTGTATATAATGACAAGTGTCTCATAAGTCTTACAGGCTGGATGTTATAAATATTTTATTTGAATTTTATACTTGTAATCATAACAATGTTTTTATAACATGTGACACTATAATAAATTATTTGAACTTGAACTTGAACTTGAACTTGAACTTTTTTAACAAAATAGAAACACAGCGTGCACTAAAATAGTATATCAACTATCTTTAAAGTTACATTTGGTCTCGTCAAGATCAAACCATGAATAACTATTTTGTCAAAATTTTATTCAAAGCGTATCAAGCATACTTAATAATTATACATAATAAACGGAAATATGATTAATTGCTTATAAAATATAACTTAGTTTTCTCCGAAGAAGAACGAATGCGAACACATGTAAGCACTAATTTTCATAAAGCAAGTTATCACTGCAGCATAACAAAACAACATGGCAGACGGATAACACGTGGGACGAAAAGTAATCGACAATAGGAATTATCAGAATCAGAGAAGAGAAACGTTATACACAATACAAAGAAAAAACTAGCATTAGCTCGGAATTGGACAGAAGGACACATTAGAGGACGACCGTGACATTGAAACTGAAGTCGGAAGAGAAAATAGCCAAAGGGACCTACAGTGTACATGTACATGTAGTTTTAGTTGTTATATTTATAAGATGTATAGAGATTACTTTGATGTGTATATTTTGATACTTAGATATTATGTAAATATACTGAACAAAAAAGTTATGTCCCTAAAAATGAAAGGTCACCACTTGTGCAAATCCAAAGTTATAACCGTTGAAATAGTAAAATTTTCTCAATAAAAACTCCCAAAATTGTTTTTATCACTAAGACATTGAACGCAATGAAGCGTGACGAAACAAAGCGTTTTCACCTTGTAAGGAAAATTTCTCTGTTTCTTTGTTCTGGTTGACTGCTTTCGAAAGCAAAAAGTGTATAAATAAGCATAGGATATTTCTCCACTGAAAAACGGAATAAAATTTTGATATCGACTATCCATAAATCAGTCAAATAGCTTGTAACTCAAGCAAATTTAGTATAAATGACACCGGAAGTCCACAGTCAAACCATGCGCCATGTCAAAAACCAAAAGCACATTGAAAGTGTATTGATCTAAGGGTGTGCATATACCGATTTGTTAAGTAAAATTCTTTTGGATTCAGAAACGCCCTTACCGGAGAGGATCAAACAGGTGAAACCCCTTTGGTTAAAACCTTGATGATGACGCCACATTTACAGCAATTTATGAAGATCGTTGTCAGAGTCAGACAATTAATGGATATATAGTTTAAAATTTAATTCAAAAAATTATTTTTCGAGAATACCGTCTCTGAATAAAATTTGTTTTCACGATTCATGTAACGCCAAAACAAAAAAGAAGGACATATCTTTTTTGTTCAGTACATAATAACAGTTTATATCAAATATGACGAAACTGAAAATCATAACTGAATAAAGGCAAATCTTCATTTGGTAAACAAACGTACATGTGTAGCAGACTACACCTGCCTTTCATTCAAGTGTCATACACGTTGTTATTCATTAGAAAGTGTTCGATTTTCCATGTTTACCATGGTTATTTGAGCGCAATATTACATCTACATACATTTGTGCGATATCAACCTTTTATCTATAATTTGATTAAATGTTGGCACGAGCTAAAGTAAGTAAATTATCATTTTTCTATCATGAGAATTTTGAAAATTTAGTAAACACGTGGTTTACTACATATAGTAGTAATCCCATGATGTAGAGTTCATTCAAGCGATTGGCTGATCGTCGTAACGTGCTCACTCTGACCTGAATATGGGACATATTTATACATACTGTATATGCAAATAGCGATTACCCGAGAATAAAAACGTCTATAAAACAAAACTTTAAGAGATAATTTATGTAAGTGTAAACGTCTTCAAATTGAATAGCATCATGTAAGAAAAGAAAAATTGGCAACGTGGGCCAGACATGCACGTTTCGGGTACTGAACCCTCATCATTGATCCTAAATCTAAACAATGTAATATGCCAAAAAAGTATGAAAGTTACTATGTCGAAAAAGTGTACCGAAAGACGTAGCAGGATGGGTGGGATATGATGCTACAGGACCCACTTTTTAGAAATGTCAATAAATTTTGATAACAGAAATTTAGAATGCGTCGAAGAAACGATCAACCGAAATTGATCGAACTTGGCTACATGTGCCCTCGGAGACTCCTGGTCCACCAGCAGTGACACTCACCAAGTGGTATAAATGTAAACGTCTTCAAATTGAATAAGTAATATATAGATATTCAAATGGTAGTATTTTAAACATGGATGTTTCTTAAGTGTTTTAATTACTTCTTTCCAGCTTTGTCTCCTGAAAGAAGTTTTGTTTTGGCACTTTATCAATTTGACGTCATAAATGTTCATGCTATTTCGGAAACTTGTCATTTCATTCAAAAACATCGTCGATATCTTAGCACAATCCCTCCTATGCTAGTTTGAACATAGATTTTATTTAGATATACTACTGAATCGCCCCTACAGGAAATTTGGAGCCGCCGACTCTCTGCAAATTGCACAAATTTAAATTTCAAACAATATAATAAGAGGGTGCTACTAAAATGAATTTTGGCTGTGTCTAAAATTCACTTTGAAAGCATCACTGATGAGAATTTAATATCCCGAACACGTGTCTGGTGCATAATGTTAGGAATTTTCTTCGAAAGGTATAGACTTGGAACACTTCCATACTACTGAGGAAAGGACAATTTATAATTTTGACATTGAAAACTCAATGTTTGTCAATATTGAAGTATTCAGGTGACCAATTTTGACAAACGATAACGCGAGATCTTAAAATATGGAGCAAAGTTAATGATTTCAGTAGTTTTTGTCACCTCTAGTTCACATGGATAGATTGTACTAAGGTAATCAGCAAAGTTTTGATTATTGATGGACAGCACGTCATCGATATATAGATATATGAAGAATTGAATTGGAAAATATTAGCAAGAACTGGAGCACAATTAGTTCTCATTGGAATTCCTACTATTTTTGAAAAACACCACAAATATGTTATCGATCAGAAAGTTCAACATATTGATTACATCCTTTTCTGTGTATCTATCATTAGAATCGGAAGAGTTATGCCTTTAGGTAGATACCCTTAATTTAAGAATAATTTGTGACATGCGGAATGGAAAACGTGGCCGGTCCTGGAATCACGCTCTTACCGACTGAGCTAACCGGGCACGATATCCGAACCGTCACACTCCATCCCGCCAAATCTTGAGGTTTCCCAAACTTGTTTACGGGAAACCTCACAAAGAAAGACAAATAAATCCAAATAGTTGCCCTATACCACAAGCATCGCATGAGATTCGCTCTCACGGCACCAAATACTGTGATAGGCGGAATGGAAAATGTGACCGGTCCGGAAATCGAACCCGAAACCTTCTGCTCACAGGGTAGACGCTCTTACCGACTGAGCTAAACGGGCACGATACCCGGACCGCCACAAATTCATTGTTACAGAGTTATTCCAATGACAACATGATTTACCATGATAGTGGTAAAGACCGGCAGAAAGTCGAATCGTTCTCTCGCAAGTGTAAGTTTCACTTTTTATACTCATCAAAAGTTCGAACCCAGATACCTGACTTGATTTTCGCAATTGCAGTAGCATTTGGTTAAAAAAGAATTGAATTTCTCAGCATATTTGGTGCTTTTCAAAATATATGTTTTTATCACAATTGAAACAATTGCTTACATTTTAAAAGTCATCGATTGATCCGAAATCAGAACCAGAAATCAAAAACAATAGGGAAACAAATTCTACAAAAATTCGAGAAACAAAATAAAGACAGGGCGGAGGTAACAAACTATGTAAGCAGCAAACAGCGGAACGTTTCCTTATTAGAAAACAAAAAGCGGACGACTGACGGAGACAATAACACAGCACTATAGAAATACGTGGAGCAACACCATCAAATGTACAATCCAGTTGCACTTTCTTTCCTGCAAAACCTATGTAATGTTTTGAAACTCTCTTTTACATCCGGGCCTTCTTGTTCTTGGGTATTTTTACTTTACCTTATTTTGGTCTTTGAATTTATTGAACTATGATACAGAATCGACCCGACAGGAAATTTGGAGTCGTGCACTCTTTGCAAAGTAAAATTCAAAAATTAAAACTAGAATGCGCTACTAAATTACATTTGGCTTTGTCTAAAAATCACTTCGGCATTTCCTTAATTACAACAGTTACTGATGAGGATTTACTATCTGAAAACGTGCTTGGTGCATTAAAACTGGTTTGAAATTTTCATAAAGAAGGTTTGAAGAGTTGGAACATTTCCATTATTGAAGAAATTGATAGAAGTACTGTATCTTAATACACGAATTTAAAAAAATCAAACCAGAGGGCGCTACTGAAATAAATCTGGCTTTCTCTGATATCACTTTAGCTTGAACTACCACTGATGAGGCTTCCAAGCCGAAACATGTATCATGCGCTTTAAAATTGGTTTGAAATGTTGTTCAATATAGGTAACGAGTTGGAACATTAGAATTTTCTTTTAAAATCAAGCACATTCAAAATTCTAACAGGAATTTACATTGCATCATGATTAGAATGAAATTTCCCTACTGCATCGATGAAAGACTCGGTCCTTTGGCAAGCGCGCCTTATTTTGCACATCCATCGTCTTAAAATTGACCGTTTTACGTTTTTCCAATACGTAAGACTATGTTTCATAACTTCATATCGCATATGGTGGACTGTCATTGTATAATAGAACATTTATGTTAAGCATCTTCAAATTCAATATTACTATCTAAGAACAGATAAATTTGCCGCATGGACCAGACATGCACGTTTCGGGTACTTAACCCTCGTCAGTGATCCTCAATCTAAACTATGTAATATGGCCAAAGAGTGTGAAAATTATCATATCCAAAAATGTACCGAAAGACGTAGCAGGATGGATGGAATATGATGCTACAGGAACCACCTTTTAAAAATTTCAAGAAATTTTGATAACAAAAATTTCGAATGCGTTGAAGAAACGATCAACCGAAGTTGATCGGATTTGGCTACATGTGCACTTTGGGACTCCTGGACCACCAGCAGTGACTCTTACCAAGTGATACAAATGTTAAACGTCTTCAAATTCAATAGCATCATATGAACATTTCAATGTAAATCATTTCAATCGGAATGTTGAACGGTTGTTGAAATATTCGTTTTCGCCAAATTCGTCGCGCGTTAGTGACGTAATATCACTGAAAAGCAAACAAATACGTAAAATGAAAGTGAAAGTGGTAGCATATTCTAATATGTACCTTTGACAAGCGCACATTTATTTTCCTCCTAAATATAATGGTTAAAAAGAGATCTTGACAAGTATTTCTGATATTTAAATGTTAGTTTTGTGGGGTTTTTTATGCCCCCGGAATCAAAGATTCGGGGGCATATAGTTTTTGGCCTGTCCGTCTGTTTGTCTGTTTATCTGTTTGTCTGTTTGTCCGAAAAACTTTAACATTGGACATAACTTTTGAATGGGAAGTGATAGGGCTTTCATATTTCACATGTGTATTCCTTGTGACAAGACCTTTCCATTGATACCAAAATTTTTGACCTCGTGACCTTGACCTTGACCTTTGACCTACTTTTCAAAAAACTTTAATATTGGGCATAACTTTTGAATGGGAAGTGATAGGGCTTTCATATTTCACATGTGTATTCCTTGTGACAAGACCTTTCAATTGATACCAAAATTTTTGACCTTGTGACCTTGACCTTTGACCTACTTTTCAAAAAACTTTAACATTGGGCATAACTTTTGAATGGGAAGTGATAGGGCTTTCATATTTCACATGTGTATTCCTTGTGACAAGACCTTTCCATTGATACCAAAATTTTTGACCTCGTGACCTTGACCTTGACCTTTGACCTACTTTTCAAAAACTTTAACATTGGGCATACCTTTTGAATGGTAAGTGATAGGGCTTTCATATTTCACATGTGTATTCCTTGTGACAAGACCTTTCCATTGATACCAAAATTTTTGACCTCGTGACCTTGACCTTGACCTTTGACCTACTTTTCAAAAACTTTAACATTGGGCATAACTTTTGAATGGTAAGTGATAGGGCTTTCATATTTCACATGTGTATTCCTTGTGACAAAACCTTTCCATTGATACCAAAAAATTTGACCTCGTGACCTTGACCTTTGACCTACTTTTCAAAAACTTTAACATTGGGCATAACTTTTGAATGGTAAGTGATAGGGCTTTCATATTTCGCATGCGTATTCCTTGTGACAAGACCTTTCCATTGATACCAAAATTTTTGACCTCGTGACCTTGACCTTTGAACTTTTAACCCAGCGACCTCCCATACATGTACTTAACAGAAAATAGTGTTCATACTAACAAAGATGCCACCGGGGGCATTCGTGTTTCACAAACACAGGCTTTATTTTCTCTTGGTATATATGGTCTTTTCCCCATTCTATCCAGTTGTACATTTACGTGTTTTATATATTGTCTAATACACTTTTGTAATCTTGTGAAGCCCTATCTCTTAGCTGATTGGACTTTTAGGGTAATTGATCATGAGCTCGCTTAAAGTAAATCAGAGAAGAATATCGCACCAATAGTAGTTCAGGAGTCAAAGATCTACTAGGGGAATATGGCATAATTGTGTAAGTCTCCATTAACAAGGCAGGACCAGGTGTCCAGTGTGTGTGTTCTTGTTGCTCCTTTATGAGGATAATTTCTTGATAACGATTAATTCTTGCTTGGCAGGGTATCCTAAGACTCAACAACTCCTGCTTGAATGTGACACGTGTCACTTCAGTTTGGCAGAAATTTTCTATCAATGTCAATTCTAACCATCAAAAACGAACATAAACTAAAATTTCAATACTATGAATATATACATTACAATTATGAATGGTACAAATGTTTCCAACACAAATATTGCATAATTTCTTTTTTAATAGCTATTCTCTGTAAGCATTTGCACTTTTATGAAGGACGCATGGCACGGCATGTCTCAGATTTTGATAAAATTTGTACATAAGGTTAGGTCTGAACCAAAAGTAAAAATTTGATAAAAATTTTGTTAATATCACATCCGGTTGCCATGGAAACGGACTTTGAATATTGAAAAAATGCATTTTTGGACGTTTTTGAAGTCACATACATAATTTATGCAGCATAATCTAAAACAATCACTGATGAATTATCAGTACCCTATCATCGCTCCTTCAAGTTAAGTAATAATAATGTTGGGTTTATGGTCTAATCTATATGTTTCCATAGCAACAACACAGGTACCTATCAAAATAGTACGAGGGTTGTTCCAGGAAAACGTAGACATGGCTCACAATTCCTTTATTAAGCATTATATCTAAACAAGATTTTCCAAGATGTTAATTTGATTATCTAGGAAGCATCCAATGTTAATGGTATAAAATCTGCTGTTCATATTATAAACTAATTAAATTATTAGAAGAGCGGTTGGACAGTACTGGAGCAGTAAGAAATTTCCATGCGCCAAAACAGGAATCGATATTAAAACCAGTTGGATACTTATCAATGCGTGTATAAATAGTATAAAAGTGTAATCAACAGAAAGCACTAATTTTTGCGAGTACACGCATGCTATATTTTCATCAATGACGTAATAAACAATTTAATCATGAAGCAATTTAGAAAGCAATCCCCTCATCAATCCTTCAAAAGACGGCGACGTCAATACTATGAGCGGAGCAGAAAATGGTACTAAGATATTGCGTTAATCGTCGACTGACCCCTTTTTAGACGAAGTAAGAAATGAAAACATCAGAAAAGTCTGTGGAAATGTTCGCAGAGTATTAGTGTATGTAAAAGAGATTTGCGACGAATTGACAGAAAAAAAAACTAAGAAGAGGGGCAATATTCAGACAGTAGGCCAGAAACGTCATTGATGAAACCCGGCGTCGAGCAGTAAAAGAAATAGATGAGAGGGCCCAGATAAGTAAAATTTACTGTGCAGAAAATCTTGTCAAGTGGATTAAATATGAGTCGCGTGTCTGCTCGACGAGTACCAAGTCTTTTATCAATATATGAGATGAATTTATGAGTTGCTACCTTTAGGCATATTCTAAACCGCAGTCGCCTGAATCCATGACGTTTTGGCATTTATTTCAAAATTCAACAAAATTTACTTAAATGTTTGATTTTTTTATGCAAATAAAACATAAGCATTCACATTGGGACAACGTTTCTGTTCGTTGCTATGGCAACATGACTTCAAATCGCAAAAATGAAAGCAATTTTGGACAATATTTAGAGTCCTTTTTACTAGATCATTGAATTCTAATTCAAAGTGATGAAAATTAATTAATGTATTCAAGTAGATCTTTCATTACACGAAGGAAAATTTTTTAAAAATATTCAGGAAATAGCCCGTTGCTATGGGAACGATTGTTAAAATTTGCACATAGGCCCATTTTGAGTCCTTGGACGCCGGCATCAAGAGCTAAGTAATCTGAAATTTTTTAAATCTAAAATAAAGTTTAGACTTTGCTTTATGGTATATGTAAAAAAGGTTGTGTAAGCCTGTTTCGTTTTTTGAGAAAAAAGGCTCCGAAAAACAACAAAAAATGCTTATTTTTAGAATGTATGGCCAAATTTTCATAGCAACCATTAATTATTTGAAACTTTTTTATTGTATTTTGATAGAGGCTTACTAGATCTTTATTGTTATTGAATGTGAACTTCCTGGGATTAATAATTACTGTTTTATGAAAATAATAAAAAATGGTTGCCATGGTAACATATGTTCCCCATAGCTTTTTCACGGTTTTTGAAAGAACTCCTTGTGTTGGATATTTCCCAACAATTTTTATCAGTTCATCATGATGCAATTTTTTTAAATGACTCTGAAGTTGCAAAATAAGTAATATTAAAGACCATAGTTACCGTTGCCAAGGTAACGTATGTACATAGCAACATCGGGTTTATCTTGAATTTGCTCATTTTATAAAATAAATCCTATTTCCTTATCATATACCCATCAAGAGAGAAGGAAAATTGGAAATACAAACAGCATTTTGAAATCAATATCTCAAAAATAGCGAACTACGTTGTCATGGTAACCAGCCTTTTTCACAATATCAGACACTACTAGTGAGCTTATTTAAAATTTTATGTCCTAATCTTTAGGATACATAAAAAATTTTCCATTGATGTCACATATAGACCAAATTATAGAGCTTCAAATTAGCTCAATTTTGCCAATTTCTCAACTTTAAAGGCCGTTGCCATGGTAACCAGATGACCTAGAATTAATTTCTTTTGTCAAATTTTCCTTTTTTAATTGGTCCCTACTTATGTGTGAAATTTCATGAAAATCGGAGACCATGCGTGCCGAAATTGTTTAAATGGTTACAGAGAATTGCTATCAATTAATATTCCTCTTTATGTCTACGTGATACTTCCCAACTAACGTCACAAATCCAGATTAATTATACTCACTCCCATATCGGGAGTTCGCTTCTTTTCATGTGGTAGAGGTTTTTGTTTGTTTGCTTTGGTTCCTGTCTTATCCTGATTTTGTATGCCTTCGGTTTCTGATTTTCTGAATTATCGATTTTGTGCTGTATACAGGGATATGGTCATTATCCATATTTGTCATTCATATAGTATAATATACTTTTATGTACTTCGAAATCCTCCCAAAGGTGACTTGTTCTTCTGTGCTAGTTTGATCTGCATATGTCCCTAGCCTCGTAGCCATGTTCGATCAACTTCGGTTGATAATTTCTTCAACGCATTCGAAATTCTCTGTTATCAAAATTTCTTAAAATTTCTAAAACGTGGGTCCTGTAGCATTATATCCCACCTATACTGCTACGTTTTTCGGTACATTTTTGGACATAATAAGTTAAAGAAGATCCTGACGATTATCTCAACAGCACTCACAATAAAGCACCAACTTGAGCAACAAGCTCCCTCTTTGGCACTATTACATATTGGTATATGCAAGAAAGACAAATATGGATAATGACTAAAACACGGTACAAAATCTATAATTCAGAAAATCATGAACCGAAGGCATACAAAATAAGGATTAAACAGGAACCAAAGCAAACATGCATTAAAAAACCCTCCACCACATGAAAAGAAGCGAACTCCAACTATGGTAGTGAGACCAGGTGCCCAGGAGGAGTCGGTATTTCCTGCTTGCACGCAACACCCTTCGCCTAAATTCGTCAGAAATGTCACATCGGGTTACTTCCATTTCGGAAGATAGAAGTTACTGTATATTCTGTGGTTGGATGGTTCAAATGGTCTAAGACAGAATTATATCTTCCACCATTCCGGACAATGGGACATCATAGTGAAAGACGAGTTCCCTGTATCGACATTAGAACTCCTCAGTGACGATGTTAGTCGATCACATACGTAACTTTCTATGTGTTACGTACTTGTTCATCCTCGGTACCCCCGGGCTATTTGCGCTTTGACTGGTTTGGCATTCAGCCAAAGCGCAAATAGTCCGGGGTAACCGAGGATTGTACTTGTTAAGTGCCCATTTCTCTATGTTGGCTCAGATGTCTTGAGGGTTGTATATGTCGTGTACCACTGTTTTATCTGTAATCTGGTGTTGGGTATTTAGGGTAAACGTTTAACCTTGATGATAACGTACAATTACTTGCTAGATGGATAAAAACTAGCTTCGTTTTCAATTTCAGAAAGAAGAGCATCTGGGAGGAATGACAACGTGTTTTTGTGTTTTATCATCGGTGAGGGAGGAACTAATCATTTCTGTTTATATGAAGAAGGAAATGATGATCCTACTAACATCCCATATGCTACCATTGTGGAGATGTTCAAAGGAGACAGGTGTCCAACTCTTGTTTTAAAACCAAAAATCTTTATCATCCAAGTAAGTACATAATCCGTCATAGTTCTAAATTAACAAACGTTTTGCTATGACTGCATACATTGCCTTTCAAACGCTCTCTGTTCTGTTTTATTTGAGTAAACAGAAAGCAGAAAAAAAATATTTTTTTTCCTATCCAACAGAAAGAAGGAACCAAAATTAGTTTGCTTGTGGATATACAAACAAAATTCGACATATTTTTCCAATAAACGTTCATGTTTCTGTGCAGCTCTGGCATTGTCTCTGTCTGTTTGTCCGTATTTTTTTCTTTTCGCGTTAGAAATTTCTGTTTTGCATTTTTCCCCAAAAATTCATGGGCCTTTTGATTGTTCTTGTTTGAATTTGGTTTCTCCCCTAATATATAGCTGGACCGTCCGTAACTGTTTCTTTGGCGTCGATTTTGGGTCGTTTTCAGAATGTCGCTCATCGTGAGACATTAATTTTTGAAAGCTGGAATACACAAATGGTCCACTGCAATTATTTCCATAGAACATATACTGTCAATATTGAAATATATGTTCTATAGTGCCAATATTATTGTACAAGACACGTGTTTTTGGATATTGAATCCTCCTCAGTAGTATTGAATGTCACACACGTTGAATAAATCCAAAGTGAATTTTCCTAGTTACAATATAGACTTATAATTCCCTCTTGTCAAAAATGAGTGGCTCCAAATTTTGTTTGTATTTTTAAAAGTGAAAACTATGGCTAAATATCGTTGGAGGGTAGGCGAAATTAGCTTAATTCTAAACACGCCCGATATGCCGAAACACAGCTGAGGACAGGGCTATGCATTGAGGGTGATACATATTTCAATATTGATGATTTCAACCACTAGGTTGGTATCGCTGCTGGTGGACCGTTAGTCCCGAGGATATCACTAGGTTGGAATCGCTGCTGGTGGACCGTTTGTCCCCGAGGATATCACTTGGTTGGTATCGCTGCTGGTGGACCGTTTGTCCCGAGGATATCACTAGGTTGGTATCGCTGCTGGTGGACCGTTAGTCCCCGAGGATATCACTAGGTTGGTATCGCTGCTGGTGGACCGTTTGTCCCCGAGGATATCACTAGGTTGGTATCGCTGCTGGTGGACCGTTAGTCCCCGAGGATATCACTAGGTTGGTATCGTTTCTGGTAGACCGTTAGTCCCCGAGGATATCACTTGGTTGGTATCGCTGCTGGTGGACCGTTAGTCCCCGAGGATATCACTAGGTTGGTATCGCTGCTGGTGGACCGTTAGTCTCCGAGGATATCACTAGGTTGGTATCGCTGCTGGTGGACCGTTAGTCCCCGAGGATATCACTAGGTTGGTATCGTTGCTGGTGGACCGTTAGTCCCCAAGGATATCACTAGGTTGGTATCGCTGCTGGTGGACCGTTAGTCCCCGAGGAAATCACTAGGTTGGTATCGCTGCTGGTGGACCGTTTGTCCCCGAGGATATCACTAGGTTGGTATCGCTGCTGGTGGACCGTTAGTCCCCGAGGATATCACTAGGTTGGTATTGCTGCTGGTGGAACGTTAGTCCCCGAGGACATCACGAGGTTGGTGTCGCTGCTGGTGGACCGTTAGTCCCCGAGGATATCACGAGGTCGGTGTCGCTGCTGGTGGACCGTTAGTCCCCGAGGAAATCACGAGGTTGGTATCGCTGCTGGTGGACCGTTAGTCCCCGAGGATACCACTAGGTTGGTATCGCTGCTGGTGGACCGTTAGTCCCCGTGGATATCACTAGGTTGGTATCGCTGCTGGTGGACCGTTAGTCCCCGAGGATATCACTAGGTTGGTATCGCTGCTGGTGGACCGTTAGTCCCAGAGGATGTCACTAGGTTGGTATCGCTGCTGGTGGACCGTTAGTCCCCGAGGATATCACTAGGTTGGTATCGCTGCTGGTGGACCGTTAGTCCCCGAGGATATCACTAGGTTGGTATCGCTGCTGGTGGACCGTTAGTCCCCGAGAATACCACTAGATTGGTATCGCTGCTGGTGGACCGTTAGTCCCCGAGAATATCACTAGGTTGGTATCGCTGCTGGTGGACCGCTGGTCCCGGAGGATATCACTAGGTTGGTGTCGCTGCTGGTGGACCGTTAGTCCCCGAGGATATCACGAGGTTGGTATCGCTGCTGGTGGACCGTTAGTCCCCGAGGATATCACTAGGTTGGTATCGCTGCTGGTGGACCGTTTGTCCCCGAGGATATCACTAGGTTGGTATCGCTGCTGGTGGACCGTTTGTCCCCGAGGATATCACTAGGTTGGTATCGCTGCTGGTGGACCGTTAGTCCCCGAGGATATCACTAGGTTGGTATCGCTGCTGGTGGACCGTTAGGTTACAATAGCATAAACCTTTGACCTCAAACCTCTACGTTGTGACTCCTTCCAGTTTTATTTTTATATGCATATCCATAAATAGAACCCATGAAAATCTTACAAAAATCTTAACGAATCTAATGATACCTTAAAACTTGCCTTCAATTTAATTATCATACACACTTTAGCGACATCAGCCTCTGACTCTTTATTTAAAGAAAATTGACCGGGGCCAAATCAGCTTCGAGGCTATAGGGTTTACGCTATTAAAACCTAAACCATATTTTGATTTTACCGATTGAAAATTTTCTTGACATAATTTGAAAATATAGGATTTTTCGAAGAGTTTGGTGTATTGCAAAGTCCTGTAACTTGAATATCTTTCAATCAGCAAGCCGTATAAACATGACCGCAACCTCCGTCAAAATGCCCATTTTGGCCGTATTTTCATCAAAGAACCTCTAGGTACCCTACTTTAAACCCTCACAGTTCTTTGAACATAAGACTGACACCCAATATTTCATTTTCAATGTCTTGTTCATGCTATATAGTGAATTTTGATGTATGGTATCTAAGGACTTTGTTTATAAATAAGCATACCAATTGTACGTGTACATGTTCTGTATCATCATTCATATGTCCTAAAGGTTGCAATAGCATAAACCTTTGACCTCAAAAACTAGTGTTCTACACCCAAAAGCTGACGTCATTTACTGACTAAATAGAAATGGCTTATATAGAAAGTGATATATCAAAAGAAAGATCATTTCCTGTAGATTTCATTGGTACTAAATGATATAAATCTTTCCGATACTATTGTCACTCTGAAAACGAAAGTGAAAGTGAAAATAGGGAAATTTTGACATGTCATTCAGATGGACTTTGGATCCAATTTTGACCATTGTTCCAAATTTTTTCTTGAAATAAAAATTATGCTGATTTGAAGGCAATATCTGTCTAAATAATATATGAAATTTATTTAGGGATTTGCCGCTCCGTTTTTGAGAAATCCCCAATACACCACGAAGAACCGAATTTCACACGTCCCCATTCTGAGCCCCTCGCCGGAAATCACCTCTACGCTGTGACTCCTTCCAGTTTTATTTTTATATGCATATCCAAAAATAGAACCCATGAAAATCTTACAAAAATCTTACCGAATCTAATGATACCTTAAAACTTGCCTTCAATTTAATTATCATACACACTTTAGCGATATCAGCCTCTGACTCTTTATTTAAAGAAAATTGACCGGGGCCAAATCAGCGTCGAGGCTATAGGGTTTACGCTATTAAAACCTAAACCATATTTTGATTTTACCGATTGAAATTTTTCTTGACATAATTTGAAAATATAGGATTTTTCGAAGAGTTTGGTGTATTGCAAAGTCCTGTAACTTGAATATCTTTCAATCAGCAAGCCGTATAAACATGCCCGCAACCTCCGTCAAAATGCCCATTTTGGCCGTATTTTCATCAAAGAACCTCTAGGTACCCTACTTTAAACCCTCACAGTTCTTTGAACATAAGACTGACACCCAATATTTCATTTTCAATGTCTTGTTCATGCTATATAGTGAATTTTGATGTATGGTATCTAAGGACTTTGTTTATAAATAAGCATACCAATTGTACGTGTACATGTTGTGTATCATCATTCATATGTCCTAAATTTAGGTTACAATAGCATAAACCTTTGACCTCAAAAACTAGTGTTCTACACCCAAAACCTGACGTCATTTACTGACTAAATAGAAATGGCTTATATAGAAAGTGATACATCAAAAGAAAGATCATTTCCTGTAGATTTCATTGGTACTAAATGATATATACCTTTCCGATACTATTGTCACTCTGAAAACGAAAGTGAAAGTGAAAATAGGGAAATTTTGACATGTCATTCAGATGGACTTTAGTCCCATTTTGACCATTGTTCCAAATTTTTTCTTGAAATAAAAATTATGCTGATTTGAAGGCAATATCTGTCTAAATAATATATGAAATTTATTTAGGGATTTGCCGCTCCGTTTTTGAGAAATCCCCAATACACCACGAAGAACCGAATTTCACACGTCCCCAATCTGAGCCCCTCGCCGGAAATCACCTCTACGTTGTGACTCCTTCCAGTTTTATTTTTATATGCATATCCATAAATAGAACCCATGAAAATCTTACAAAAATCTTACCGAATCTAATGATACCTTAAAACTTGCCTTCAATTTAATTATCATACACACTTTAGCGATATCAGCCTCTGACTCTTTATTTAAAGAAAATTGACCGGGGCCAAATCAGCTTCGAGGCTATAGGGTTTACGCTATTAAAACCTAAACCATATTTTGATTTTACCGATTGAAATTTTTCTTGACATAATTTGAAAATATAGGATTTTTCGAAGAGTTTGGTGTATTGCAAAGTCCTGTAACTTGAATATCTTTCAATCAGCAAGCCGTATAAACATGCCCGCAACCTCCGTCAAAATGCCCATTTTGGCCGTATTTTCATCAAAGAACCTCTAGGTACCCTACTTTAAACCCTCACAGTTCTTTGAACATAAGACTGACACCCAATATTTCATTTTCAATGTCTTGTTCATGCTATATAGTGAATTTTGATGTATGGTATCTAAGGACTTTGTTTATAAATAAGCATACCAATTGTACGTGTACATGTTCTGTATCATCATTCATATGTCCTAAACCATATTTTGATTTTACCGATTGAAATTTTTCTTGACATAATTTGAAAATATAGGATTTTTCGAAGAGTTTGGTGTATTGCAAAGTCCTGTAACTTGAATATCTTTCAATCAGCAAGCCGTATAAACATGACCGCAACCTCCGTCAAAATGCCCATTTTGGCCGTATTTTCATCAAAGAACCTCTAGGTACCCTACTTTAAACCCTCACAGTTCTTTGAACATAAGACTGACACCCAATATTTAATTTTCAATGTCTTGTTCATGCTATATAGTGAATTTTGATGTATGGTATCTAAGGACTTTGTTTATAAATAAGCATACCAATTGTACGTGTACATGTTGTGTATCATCATTCATATGTCCTAAATGTTGCAATAGCATAAACCTTTGACCTCAAAAACTAGTGTTCTACACCCAAAAGCTGACGTCATTTACTGACTAAATAGAAATGGCTTATATAGAAAGTGATATATCAAAAGAAAGATCATTTCCTGTAGATTTCATTGGTACTAAATGATATAAATCTTTCCGATACTATTGTCACTCTGAAAACGAAAGTGAAAGTGAAAATAGGGAAATTTTGACATGTCATTCAGATGGACTTTGGTCCCATTTTGACCATTGTTCCAAATTTTTTCTTGAAATAAAAATTATGCTGATTTGAAGGCAATATCTGTCTAAATAATATATGAAATTTATTTAGGGATTTGCCGCTCCGTTTTTGAGAAATCCCCAATACACCACGAAGAACCGAATTTCACACGTCCCCAATCTGAGCCCCTCGCCGGAAATCACCTCTACGTTGTGACTCCTTCCAGTTTTATTTTTATATGCATATCCATAAATAGAACCCATGAAAATCTTACAAAAATCTTACCGAATCTAATGATACCTTAAAACTTGCCTTCAATTTAATTATCATACACACTTTAGCGATATCAGCCTCTGACTCTTTATTTAAAGAAAATTGACCGGGGCCAAATCAGCGTCGAGGCTATAGGGTTTACGCTATTAAAACCTAAACCATATTTTGATTTTACCGATTGAAATTTTTCTTGACATAATTTGAAAATATAGGATTTTTCGAAGAGTTTGGTGTATTGCAAAGTCCTGTAACTTGAATATCTTTCAATCAGCAAGCCGTATAAACATGCCCGCAACCTCCGTCAAAATGCCCATTTTGGCCGTATTTTCATCAAAGAACCTCTAGGTACCCTACTTTAAACCCTCACAGTTCTTTGAACATAAGACTGACACCCAATATTTCATTTTCAATGTCTTGTTCATGCTATATAGTGAATTTTGATGTATGGTATCTAAGGACTTTGTTTATAAATAAGCATACCAATTGTACGTGTACATGTTGTGTATCATCATTCATATGTCCTAAATTTAGGTTACAATAGCATAAACCTTTGACCTCAAAAACTAGTGTTCTACACCCAAAACCTGACGTCATTTACTGACTAAATAGAAATGGCTTATATAGAAAGTGATACATCAAAAGAAAGATCATTTCCTGTAGATTTCATTGGTACTAAATGATATATACCTTTCCGATACTATTGTCACTCTGAAAACGAAAGTGAAAGTGAAAATAGGGAAATTTTGACATGTCATTCAGATGGACTTTAGTCCCATTTTGACCATTGTTCCAAATTTTTTCTTGAAATAAAAATTATGCTGATTTGAAGGCAATATCTGTCTAAATAATATATGAAATTTATTTAGGGATTTGCCGCTCCGTTTTTGAGAAATCCCCAATACACCACGAAGAACCGAATTTCACACGTCCCCAATCTGAGCCCCTCGCCGGAAATCACCTCTACGTTGTGACTCCTTCCAGTTTTATTTTTATATGCATATCCATAAATAGAACCCATGAAAATCTTACAAAAATCTTACCGAATCTAATGATACCTTAAAACTTGCCTTCAATTTAATTATCATACACACTTTAGCGATATCAGCCTCTGACTCTTTATTTAAAGAAAATTGACCGGGGCCAAATCAGCTTCGAGGCTATAGGGTTTACGCTATTAAAACCTAAACCATATTTTGATTTTACCGATTGAAATTTTTCTTGACATAATTTGAAAATATAGGATTTTTCGAAGAGTTTGGTGTATTGCAAAGTCCTGTAACTTGAATATCTTTCAATCAGCAAGCCGTATAAACATGCCCGCAACCTCCGTCAAAATGCCCATTTTGGCCGTATTTTCATCAAAGAACCTCTAGGTACCCTACTTTAAACCCTCACAGTTCTTTGAACATAAGACTGACACCCAATATTTCATTTTCAATGTCTTGTTCATGCTATATAGTGAATTTTGATGTATGGTATCTAAGGACTTTGTTTATAAATAAGCATACCAATTGTACGTGTACATGTTGTGTATCATCATTCATATGTCCTAAACCATATTTTGATTTTACCGATTGAAATTTTTCTTGACATAATTTGAAAATATAGGATTTTTCGAAGAGTTTGGTGTATTGCAAAGTCCTGTAACTTGAATATCTTTCAATCAGCAAGCCGTATAAACATGACCGCAACCTCCGTCAAAATGCCCATTTTGGCCGTATTTTCATCAAAGAACCTCTAGGTACCCTACTTTAAACCCTCACAGTTCTTTGAACATAAGACTGACACCCAATATTTCATTTTCAATGTCTTGTTCATGCTATATAGTGAATTTTGATGTATGGTATCTAAGGACTTTGTTTATAAATAAGCATACCAATTGTACGTGTACATGTTGTGTATCATCATTCATATGTCCTAAATGTTGCAATAGCATAAACCTTTGACCTCAAAAACTAGTGTTCTACACCCAAAAGCTGACGTCATTTACTGACTAAATAGAAATGGCTTATATAGAAAGTGATATATCAAAAGAAAGATCATTTCCTGTAGATTTCATTGGTACTAAATGATATAAATCTTTCCGATACTATTGTCACTCTGAAAACGAAAGTGAAAGTGAAAATAGGGAAATTTTGACATGTCATTCAGATGGACTTTGGTCCCATTTTGACCATTGTTCCAAATTTTTTCTTGAAATAAAAATTATGCTGATTTGAAGGCAATATCTGTCTAAATAATATATGAAATTTATTTAGGGATTTGCCGCTCCGTTTTTGAGAAATCCCCAATACACCACGAAGAACCGAATTTCACACGTCCCCAATCTGAGCCCCTCGCCGGAAATCACCTCTACGTTGTGACTCCTTCCAGTTTTATTTTTATATGCATATCCATAAATAGAACCCATGAAAATCTTACAAAAATCTTACCGAATCTAATGATACCTTAAAACTTGCCTTCAATTTAATTATCATACACACTTTAGCGATATCAGCCTCTGACTCTTTATTTAAAGAAAATTGACCGGGGCCAAATCAGCTTCGAGGCTATAGGGTTTACGCTATTAAAACCTAAACCATATTTTGATTTTACCGATTGAAATTTTTCTTGACATAATTTGAAAATATAGGATTTTTCGAAGAGTTTGGTGTATTGCAAAGTCCTGTAACTTGAATATCTTTCAATCAGCAAGCCGTATAAACATGCCCGTAACCTCCGTCAAAATGCCCATTTTGGCCGTATTTTCATCAAAGAACCTCTAGGTACCCTACTTTAAACCCTCACAGTTCTTTGAACATAAGACTGACACCCAATATTTCATTTTCAATGTCTTGTTCATGCTATATAGTGAATTTTGATGTATGGTATCTAAGGACTTTGTTTATAAATAAGCATACCAATTGTACGTGTACATGTTGTGTATCATCATTCATATGTCCTAAACCATATTTTGATTTTACCGATTGAAATTTTTCTTGACATAATTTGAAAATATAGGATTTTTCGAAGAGTTTGGTGTATTGCAAAGTCCTGTAACTTGAATATCTTTCAATCAGCAAGCCGTATAAACATGACCGCAACCTCCGTCAAAATGCCCATTTTGGCCGTATTTTCATCAAAGAACCTCTAGGTACCCTACTTTAAACCCTCACAGTTCTTTGAACATAAGACTGACACCCAATATTTCATTTTCAATGTCTTGTTCATGCTATATAGTGAATTTTGATGTATGGTATCTAAGGACTTTGTTTATAAATAAGCATACCAATTGTACGTGTACATGTTGTGTATCATCATTCATATGTCCTAAATTTAGGTTACAATAGCATAAACCTTTGACCTCAAAAACTAGTGTTCTACACCCAAAACCTGACGTCATTTACTGACTAAATAGAAATGGCTTATATAGAAAGTGATACATCAAAATAAAGATCATTTCCTGTAGATTTCATTGGTACTAAATGATATATACCTTTCCGATACTATTGTCACTCTGAAAACGAAAGTGAAAGTGAAAATAGGGAAATTTTGACATGTCATTCAGATGGACTTTGGTCCCATTTTGACCATTGTTCCAAATTTTTTCTTGAAATAAAAATTATGCTGATTTGAAGGCAATATCTGTCTAAATAATATATGAAATTTATTTAGGGATTTGCCGCTCCGTTTTTGAGAAATCCCCAATACACCACGAAGAACCGAATTTCACACGTCCCCAATCTGAGCCCCTCGCCGGAAATCACCTCTACGTTGTGACTCCTTCCAGTTTTATTTTTATATGCATATCCATAAATAGAACCCATGAAAATCTTACAAAAATCTTACCGAATCTAATGATACCTTAAAACTTGCCTTCAATTTAATTATCATACACACTTTAGCGATATCAGCCTCTGACTCTTTATTTAAAGAAAATTGACCGGGGCCAAATCAGCTTCGAGGCTATAGGGTTTACGCTATTAAAACCTAAACCATATTTTGATTTTACCGATTGAAATTTTTCTTGACATAATTTGAAAATATAGGATTTTTCGAAGAGTTTGGTGTATTGCAAAGTCCTGTAACTTGAATATCTTTCAATCAGCAAGCCGTATAAACATGCCCGCAACCTCCGTCAAAATGCCCATTTTGGCCGTATTTTCATCAAAGAACCTCTAGGTACCCTACTTTAAACCCTCACAGTTCTTTGAACATAAGACTGACACCCAATATTTCATTTTCAATGTCTTGTTCATGCTATATAGTGAATTTTGATGTATGGTATCTAAGGACTTTGTTTATAAATAAGCATACCAATTGTACGTGTACATGTTGTGTATCATCATTCATATGTCCTAAACCATATTTTGATTTTACCGATTGAAATTTTTCTTGACATAATTTGAAAATATAGGATTTTTCGAAGAGTTTGGTGTATTGCAAAGTCCTGTAACTTGAATATCTTTCAATCAGCAAGCCGTATAAACATGACCGCAACCTCCGTCAAAATGCCCATTTTGGCCGTATTTTCATCAAAGAACCTCTAGGTACCCTACTTTAAACCCTCACAGTTCTTTGAACATAAGACTGACACCCAATATTTCATTTTCAATGTCTTGTTCATGCTATATAGTGAATTTTGATGTATGGTATCTAAGGACTTTGTTTATAAATAAGCATACCAATTGTACGTGTACATGTTGTGTATCATCATTCATATGTCCTAAATTTAGGTTACAATAGCATAAACCTTTGACCTCAAAAACTAGTGTTCTACACCCAAAACCTGACGTCATTTACTGACTAAATAGAAATGGCTTATATAGAAAGTGATACATCAAAATAAAGATCATTTCCTGTAGATTTCATTGGTACTAAATGATATATACCTTTCCGATACTATTGTCACTCTGAAAACGAAAGTGAAAGTGAAAATAGGGAAATTTTGACATGTCATTCAGATGGACTTTGGTCCCATTTTGACCATTGTTCCAAATTTTTTCTTGAAATAAAAATTATGCTGATTTGAAGGCAATATCTGTCTAAATAATATATGAAATTTATTTAGGGATTTGCCGCTCCGTTTTTGAGAAATCCCCAATACACCACGAAGAACCGAATTTCACACGTCCCCAATCTGAGCCCCTCGCCGGAAATCACCTCTACGTTGTGACTCCTTCCAGTTTTATTTTTATATGCATATCCATAAATAGAACCCATGAAAATCTTACAAAAATCTTACCGAATCTAATGATACCTTAAAACTTGCCTTCAATTTAATTATCATACACACTTTAGCGATATCAGCCTCTGACTCTTTATTTAAAGAAAATTGACCGGGGCCAAATCAGCTTCGAGGCTATAGGGTTTACGCTATTAAAACCTAAACCATATTTTGATTTTACCGATTGAAATTTTTCTTGACATAATTTGAAAATATAGGATTTTTCGAAGAGTTTGGTGTATTGCAAAGTCCTGTAACTTGAATATCTTTCAATCAGCAAGCCGTATAAACATGCCCGCAACCTCCGTCAAAATGCCCATTTTGGCCGTATTTTCATCAAAGAACCTCTAGGTACCCTACTTTAAACCCTCACAGTTCTTTGAACATAAGACTGACACCCAATATTTCATTTTCAATGTCTTGTTCATGCTATATAGTGAATTTTGATGTATGGTATCTAAGGACTTTGTTTATAAATAAGCATACCAATTGTACGTGTACATGTTGTGTATCATCATTCATATGTCCTAAACCATATTTTGATTTTACCGATTGAAATTTTTCTTGACATAATTTGAAAATATAGGATTTTTCGAAGAGTTTGGTGTATTGCAAAGTCCTGTAACTTGAATATCTTTCAATCAGCAAGCCGTATAAACATGACCGCAACCTCCGTCAAAATGCCCATTTTGGCCGTATTTTCATCAAAGAACCTCTAGGTACCCTACTTTAAACCCTCACAGTTCTTTGAACATAAGACTGACACCCAATATTTCATTTTCAATGTCTTGTTCATGCTATATAGTGAATTTTGATGTATGGTATCTAAGGACTTTGTTTATAAATAAGCATACCAATTGTACGTGTACATGTTGTGTATCATCATTCATATGTCCTAAATTTAGGTTACAATAGCATAAACCTTTGACCTCAAAAACTAGTGTTCTACACCCAAAACCTGACGTCATTTACTGACTAAATAGAAATGGCTTATATAGAAAGTGATACATCAAAATAAAGATCATTTCCTGTAGATTTCATTGGTACTAAATGATATATACCTTTCCGATACTATTGTCACTCTGAAAACGAAAGTGAAAGTGAAAATAGGGAAATTTTGACATGTCATTCAGATGGACTTTGGTCCCATTTTGACCATTGTTCCAAATTTTTTCTTGAAATAAAAATTATGCTGATTTGAAGGCAATATCTGTCTAAATAATATATGAAATTTATTTAGGGATTTGCCGCTCCGTTTTTGAGAAATCCCCAATACACCACGAAGAACCGAATTTCACACGTCCCCAATCTGAGCCCCTCGCCGGAAATCACCTCTACGTTGTGACTCCTTCCAGTTTTATTTTTATATGCATATCCATAAATAGAACCCATGAAAATCTTACAAAAATCTTACCGAATCTAATGATACCTTAAAACTTGCCTTCAATTTAATTATCATACACACTTTAGCGATATCAGCCTCTGACTCTTTATTTAAAGAAAATTGACCGGGGCCAAATCAGCTTCGAGGCTATAGGGTTTACGCTATTAAAACCTAAACCATATTTTGATTTTACCGATTGAAATTTTTCTTGACATAATTTGAAAATATAGGATTTTTCGAAGAGTTTGGTGTATTGCAAAGTCCTGTAACTTGAATATCTTTCAATCAGCAAGCCGTATAAACATGCCCGTAACCTCCGTCAAAATGCCCATTTTGGCCGTATTTTCATCAAAGAACCTCTAGGTACCCTACTTTAAACCCTCACAGTTCTTTGAACATAAGACTGACACCCAATATTTCATTTTCAATGTCTTGTTCATGCTATATAGTGAATTTTGATGTATGGTATCTAAGGACTTTGTTTATAAATAAGCATACCAATTGTACGTGTACATGTTGTGTATCATCATTCATATGTCCTAAACCATATTTTGATTTTACCGATTGAAATTTTTCTTGACATAATTTGAAAATATAGGATTTTTCGAAGAGTTTGGTGTATTGCAAAGTCCTGTAACTTGAATATCTTTCAATCAGCAAGCCGTATAAACATGACCGCAACCTCCGTCAAAATGCCCATTTTGGCCGTATTTTCATCAAAGAACCTCTAGGTACCCTACTTTAAACCCTCACAGTTCTTTGAACATAAGACTGACACCCAATATTTCATTTTCAATGTCTTGTTCATGCTATATAGTGAATTTTGATGTATGGTATCTAAGGACTTTGTTTATAAATAAGCATACCAATTGTACGTGTACATGTTGTGTATCATCATTCATATGTCCTAAATTTCGGTTACAATAGCATAAACCTTTGACCTCAAAAACTAGTGTTCTACACCCAAAACCTGACGTCATTTACTGACTAAATAGAAATGGCTTATATAGAAAGTGATACATCAAAAGAAAGATCATTTCCTGTAGATTTCATTGGTACTAAATGATATATACCTTTCCGATACTATTGTCACTCTGAAAACGAAAGTGAAAGTGAAAATAGGGAAATTTTGACATGTCATTCAGATGGACTTTGGTCCCATTTTGACCATTGTTCCAAATTTTTTCTTGAAATAAAAATTATGCTGATTTGAAGGCAATATCTGTCTAAATAATATATGAAATTTATTTAGGGATTTGCCGCTCCGTTTTTGAGAAATCCCCAATACACCACGAAGAACCGAATTTCACACGTCCCCAATCTGAGCCCCTCGCCGGAAATCACCTCTACGTTGTGACTCCTTCCAGTTTTATTTTTATATGCATATCCATAAATAGAACCCATGAAAATCTTACAAAAATCTTACCGAATCTAATGATACCTTAAAACTTGCCTTCAATTTAATTATCATACACACTTTAGCGATATCAGCCTCTGACTCTTTATTTAAAGAAAATTGACCGGGGCCAAATCAGCTTCGAGGCTATAGGGTTTACGCTATTAAAACCTAAACCATATTTTGATTTTACCGATTGAAATTTTTCTTGACATAATTTGAAAATATAGGATTTTTCGAAGAGTTTGGTGTATTGCAAAGTCCTGTAACTTGAATATCTTTCAATCAGCAAGCCGTATAAACATGCCCGCAACCTCCGTCAAAATGCCCATTTTGGCCGTATTTTCATCAAAGAACCTCTAGGTACCCTACTTTAAACCCTCACAGTTCTTTGAACATAAGACTGACACCCAATATTTCATTTTCAATGTCTTGTTCATGCTATATAGTGAATTTTGATGTATGGTATCTAAGGACTTTGTTTATAAATAAGCATACCAATTGTACGTGTAAATGTTGTGTATCATCATTCATATGTCCTAAACCATATTTTGATTTTACCGATTGAAATTTTTCTTGACATAATTTGAAAATATAGGATTTTTCGAAGAGTTTGGTGTATTGCAAAGTCCTGTAACTTGAATATCTTTCAATCAGCAAGCCGTATAAACATGACCGCAACCTCCGTCAAAATGCCCATTTTGGCCGTATTTTCATCAAAGAACCTCTAGGTACCCTACTTTAAACCCTCACAGTTCTTTGAACATAAGACTGACACCCAATATTTCATTTTCAATGTCTTGTTCATGCTATATAGTGAATTTTGATGTATGGTATCTAAGGACTTTGTTTATAAGTAAGCATACCAATTGTACGTGTACATGTTGTGTATCATCATTCATATGTCCTAAAGGTTACAATAGCATAAACCTTTGACCTCAAAAACTAGTGTTCTACACCCAACAGCTGATGTCATTTACTGACTAAATAGAAATGGCTTATATAGAAAGTGATATATCAAAAGAAAGATCATTTCCTGTAGATTTCATTGGTACTAAATGACATATACCTTTCCGATATTATTGTCACTCTGAAAACGAAAGTGAAAGTGAAAATAGGGAAATTTTGACATGTCATTCAGATGGACTTTGGTCCCATTTTGACCATTGTTCCAAATTTTTTCTTGAAATAAAAATTATGCTGATTTGAAGGCAATATCTGTCTAAATAATATATGAAATTTATTTAGGGATTTGCCGCTCCGTTTTTGAGAAATCCCCAATACACCACGAAGAACCGAATTTCACACGTCCCCATTCTGAGCCCCTCGCCGGAAATCACCTCTACGTTGTGACTCCTTCCAGTTTTATTCTTATATGCATATCCATAAATAGAACCCATGAAAATCTTACAAAAATCTTACAGAATCTAATGATACCTTAAAACTTGCCTTCAATTTAATTATCATACACACTTTAGCGATATCAGCCTCTGACTCTTTATTTAAAGAAAATTGACCGGGGCCAAATCAGCTTCGAGGCTATAGGGTTTACGCTATTAAAACCTAAACCATATTTTGATTTTACCGATTGAAATTTTTCTTGACATAATTTGAAAATATAGGATTTTTCGAAGAGTTTGGTGTATTGCAAAGTCCTGTACCTTGAATATCTTTCAATCAGCAAGCCGTATAAACATGCCCGCAACCTCCGTCAAAATGCCCATTTTGGCCGTATTTTAATCAAAGAACCTCTAGGTACCCTACTTTAAACCCTCACAGTTCTTTGAACATAAGACTGACACCCAATATTTCATTTTCAATGTCTTGTTCATGCTATATAGTGAATTTTGATGTATGGTATCTAAGGACTTTGTTTATAAATAAGCATACCAATTGTACGTGTACATGTTGTGTATCATCATTCATATGTCCTAAACCATATTTTGATTTTACCGATTGAAATTTTTCTTGACATAATTTGAAAATATAGGATTTTTCGAAGAGTTTGGTGTATTGCAAAGTCCTGTAACTTGAATATCTTTCAATCAGCAAGCCGTATAAACATGCCCGCAACCTCCGTCAAAATGCCCATTTTGGCCGTATTTTCATCAAAGAACCTCTAGGTACCCTACTTTAAACCCTCACAGTTCTTTGAACATAAGACTGACACCCAATATTTCATTTTCAATGTCTTGTTCATGCTATATAGTGAATTTTGATGTATGGTATCTAAGGACTTTGTTTATAAGTAAGCATACCAATTGTACGTGTACATGTTGTGTATCATCATTCATATGTCCTAAAGGTTACAATAGCATAAACCTTTGACCTCAAAAACTAGTGTTCTACACCCAACAGCTGATGTCATTTACTGACTAAATAGAAATGGCTTATATAGAAAGTGATATATCAAAAGAAAGATCATTTCCTGTAGATTCCATTGGTACTAAATGACATATACCTTTCCGATACTATTGTCACTCTGAAAACGAAAGTGAAAGTGAAAATAGGGAAATTTTGACATGTCATTCAGATGGACTTTGGTCCCATTTTGACCATTGTTCAAAATTTTTTCTTGAAATAAAAATTATGCTGATTTGAAGGCAATATCTGTCTAAATAATATATGAAATTTATTTAGGGATTTGCCGCTCCGTTTTTGAGAAATCCCAAATACACCACGAAGAACAGAATTTCACACGTCCCCAATCTGAGCCCCTCGCCGGAAATCACCTCTACGTTGTGACTCCTTCCAGTTTTATTCTTATATGCATATCCATAAATAGAACCCATGAAAATCTTACAAAAATCTTACAGAATCTAATGATACCTTAAAACTTGCCTTCAATTTAATTATCATACACACTTTAGCGATATCAGCCTCTGACTCTTTATTTAAAGAAAATTGACCGGGGCCAAATCAGCTTCGAGGCTATAGGGTTTACGCTATTAAAACCTAAACCATATTTTGATTTTACCGATTGAAATTTTTCTTGACATAATTTCAAAATATAGGATTTTTCGAAGAGTTTGGTGTATTGTAAAGTCCTGTAACTTGAATATCTTTCAATCAGCAAGCCGTATAAACATGCCCGCAACCTCCGTCAAAATGCCCATTTTGGCCGTATTTTCATCAAAGAACCTCTAGGTACCCTACTTTAAACCCTCACAGTTCTTTGAACATAAGACTGACACCCAATATTTCATTTTCAATGTCTTGTTCATGCTATATAGTGAATTTTGATGTATGGTATCTAAGGACTTTGTTTATAAATAAGCATACCAATTGTACGTGTACATGTTGTGTATCATCATTCATATGTCCTAAACCATATTTTGATTTTACCGATTGAAATTTTTCTTGACATAATTTGAAAATATAGGATTTTTCGAAGAGTTTGGTGTATTGCAAAGTCCTGTAACTTGAATATCTTTCAATCAGCAAGCCGTATAAACATGCCCGCAACCTCCGTCAAAATGCCCATTTTGGCCGTATTTTCATCAAAGAACCTCTAGGTACCCTACTTTAAACCCTCACAGTTCTTTGAACATAAGACTGACACCCAATATTTCATTTTCAATGTCTTGTTCATGCTGTATAGTGAATTTTGATGTATGGTATCTAAGGACTTTGTTTATAAGTAAGCATACCAATTGTACGTGTACATGTTGTGTATCATCATTCATATGTCCTAAAGGTTACAATAGCATAAACCTTTGACCTCAAAAACTAGTGTTCTACACCCAACAGCTGATGTCATTTACTGACTAAATAGAAATGGCTTATATAGAAAGTGATATATCAAAAGAAAGATCATTTCCTGTAGATTTCATTGGTACTAAATGACATATACCTTTCCGATATTATTGTCACTCTGAAAACGAAAGTGAAAGTGAAAATAGGGAAATTTTGACATGTCATTCAGATGGACTTTGGTCCCATTTTGACCATTGTTCCAAATTTTTTCTTGAAATAAAAATTATGCTGATTTGAAGGCAATATCTGTCTAAATAATATATGAAATTTATTTAGGGATTTGCCGCTCCGTTTTTGAGAAATCCCAAATACACCACGAAGAACAGAATTTCACACGTCCCCAATCTGAGCCCCTCGCCGGAAATCACCTCTATCTTGTGACTCCTTCCAGTTTTATTTTTATATGCATATCCATAAATAGAACCCATGAAAATCTTGCAAAAATCTTACCGAATCTAATGATACCTTAAAACTTGCCTTCAGTTTAATTATCATACACACTTTAGCGATATCAGCCTCTGACTCTTTATTTAAAGAAAATTGACCGGGGCCAAATCAGCTTCGAGGCTATAGGGTTTTCGCTATTAAAACCTTAGTCCCCGAGGATACCACGAGGTTGGTATCGCTGCTGGTGGACCGTTAGTCCCCGAGGATTTCACTAGGTTGGTATCGCTGCTGGTGGCCCGTTAGTCCCCGAGGATATCACTAGGTTGGTATCGCTGCTGGTGGACCGTTAGTCCCCGAGGATATCACTAGGTTGGTATCGCTGCTGGTGGACCGTTAGTCCCCGAGGATGCCACGAGGTTGGTATCACTGCTGGTGGACCGTTAGTCCCCGAGGATATCACTAGGTTGGTATAGCTGCTGGTGGACCGTTAGTCCCCGAGGATATCACTAGGTTGGTATCGCTGCTGGTGGACCGTTAGTCCCCGAGGATATCACTAGGTTGGTATCGCTGCTGGTGGACCGTTAGTCCCCGAGGATATCACTAGGTTGGTATCGCTGCTGGTGGACCGTTAGTCCCCGAGGATGCCACTAGGTTGGTATCGCTGCTGGTGGACCTTTAGTCCCCGAGGATATCACTAGGTTGGTATCGCTGCTGGTGGACCGTTAGTCCCCGAGGATATCACTAGGTTGGTATAGCTGCTGGTGGACCGTTAGTCCCCGAGGATATCACTAGGTTGGTATCGCTGCTGGTGGACCGTTAGTCCCCGAGGATATCACTAGGTTGGTATCGCTGCTGGTGGACCGTTAGTCCCCGAGGATATCACTAGGTTGGTATCGCTGCTGGTGGACCGTTAGTCCCCGAGGATATCACGAGGTCGGTATCGCTGCTGGTGGACCGTTAGTCCCCGAGGATACCACGAGGTTGGTATCGCTGCTGGTGGACCGTTAGTCCCCGAGGATACCACGAGGTTGGTATCGCTGCTGGTGGACCGTTAGTCCCCGAGGATATCACTAGGTTGGTATCGCTGCTGGTGGACCGTTAGTCCCCGAGGATACCACTAGGTTGGTATCAACTTGCAACAAGGTCATAGGCGGCACAGGCTTGTAGATTTCAAAGTGAAGAAAAGCGGAACTGAAATCGGACGCATGCGTAGGAGATTGGGTTGGTATCGCTGCTGGTGGACCGTTAGTCCCCGAGGATATCACTAGGTTGGTATAGCTGCTGGTGGACCGTTAGTCCCCGAGGATATCACTAGGTTGGTATAGCTGCTGGTGGACCGTTAGTCCCCGAGGATATCACTTGCCTTGTTTCATAATTTTTCTGTATTGACTTGAAATATATTTGTAAATTCCTTATCGCTTAAATTGATGAAGAATTCTATAACCAAGGAGTACGTCCCTCGATACATAACTATATCCTCGCTATCTTTGTTTGTCTTTTCATTTTATGTCAATTTCAGAATTTCACTCTTCATATATATTCGATATTTGTATTTCCTAGATTTAAGCCTTTAATAATTAGGGGATAAATGTACTATGTTTTGTGGTTCCGACAGGTATATGTTGCCCCGACGGTATAACTGCGTTTCCAACAGTATATCCAACATATACCTGTCAGAACCACAAAACACAGTACGTTTATCCCGATTCTAATTCATGTGACATATTTTAACTTTTTATACCCCTCGGAGGGTCTCACGTATCGCTTTAGAGGTGACGTTGCTATGGAGGACTAACAACGACGAACAGAAATTATTGCGCTGCAAAATATGAAATACAACTGCTTCGTATTTATTACAATGGCGACAAATCAAAGTGTTATCAATAATAAACTTACTTGCTCCGTTGTTTACATGTGGAGAACGCCATTTACAAGCTCATACTTTGTAGTTTTACGTCACAGTATGACGCCACGGGAGCGAAGAACAAAGGGAAGCATTACGTCATACGCAAAAGTGCGCTAAAGTTTGTAACTTGCAAATTTACGTAGGAATACATTTTGAAGTATGTCAAGTGAGTCGGTTTGCGGCATGTATATCGTCCTTATACATGCTTGTAGAAATCCTGTGAGCCAATCAGAATGCATGAAACAAACAGAATGAATTAGAATTATTCTTTGAAATGCGCATATTATTCACTGAAATTATCATCATTGAACATATTTTCAAAATATAATACATGTATGTACATGTACCTTACATAAAGTTTTTGGGTTTTGTCTATTCCATATCGTAATGAGGTTACGTATGTGATATATATGCTGGCAGTAAAGGACTACTCGTCCCGGGCTCATGGCATCGTTTCTTTCTCTTCACAATGGAGAATTTTCTTCTGTTTTATGGAAAATCACACATTTGGAAAATATTTATGCTGTCCCATTTATTTCAACCATTCTTGTATTCAACATACAGACTGCAGATAGAGCATTGGAGAAGGACGATGGTGCAGAACATGGAGATTGCGACGGAGTGACACCTATATTACGGAAAATTCCCGTAGAAGCAGACTTGTTTATTTATCATTCAATGTTTTCTGGTATGTAAAAGGAACTGATCCACAGTAAAGGGGCAGGGGCAAATGACCATATTTGGTCACAATGATTTTTTTTTTTTAAGAAATCCTATTTTCTTCTATATGCTTCTTGTAAAACAGAAAAGTACAATTTTACGTGATTACTAGAAATCCTTACCTTTTAGGGCAAAATGATTGAAACTTCGGCTCTATGACTTAACATTATAATGTTAAACGTCTCCAAATTCGTTTGCATCATTCAAAAGCAGATATAATATCGATTAATTTACAGCATGGACCAGACATGCACGTTTCGGGTATTTAACCCTCGTCAACGATCCTCAATCTAAATATTGAAATAAGGCCGAAATGTATGAAAATTATTTCCAAAACATACTGAAAGATGTAGCAAGATGGCTGGGATATGATGCTACAGGACCCTTGTTTCGGAAATTTTAGGAAATTTTCAAATGCGTTTGAAGAAACGACCAACCGAAATTGATCGAACCTGGCTACATGTGCCCTCGGGGACTCCTGGTCCACCAGCAGTGACTCTCACCAAGTGGTGCAAATGTTAAACGTCTCCAAATTCTTCAGCATCATTTTAAAGCAGTTTAATTTACAGCTTGGACAAAATCAGATTTCTGGGCATATGACATACAGGCCGCCAACATTTGTATGACCTAGAGCAAGAACATGTAACAAGTTCAATCCTCTCTGGGATATCCCTCTCCATATTCTGAGTGTACAAATGTACATGGAAAGTATAACTTTGCTACACACGCTTGCTATATGTTATAACATCAACTATTGTGTTGAACTTTGGTTATTTTCATTTTAGAACTATTTTGGTAGGGGTAAACAGTTTTGGTGGCAGATAAACTACCATGAATTGATATTATCTTTTTTTGCTTAAATATCATCTTCTTTTTTTTTTTTTTTTTTTTTTTTTTTTGCTTTAACTTCATTGAACATAAATAACCCAACCCTTATTTGCAAGATGAAAATCACTTTGAAACAGAATGAAAGTACAGGCATTTTTCCCTAGCCTTTTATCATTTTCTATTTGTTATTTAGATAGCAAAGACGAAACAAAATCCTTAATGCAAAATCGTTTATACAATTTTATAATTTGATTTATTCAAATATTTATGCAAATAACAATGAGAATTACATATATTAGGATCATTTATTACCAATTATGTTTATTAAACCTGTTTTCACTTTACTTCTATTTTGGGGGTGAGGAGTAGGGAGTTCGATATATTTCTCTGAGCTGAGAAGTTGAAATGATACATTATCTCATTTTTTTTTTTATAGATGAATATACAGAGGACCTGTTAAGTGCCAATAAGGATAAGTACAATGAACTTGTAAGAGAAGGATTGGTAGCTGATCCTATTACGAACGACTCACCCGCTTCGTACTTCATATACACACTACATAAAGCTATAAACAACGCAACAAGAAACCAAAAGTTGGACATCAATGATTGGATTTTCAGCACCAATGATATCATAAAATCATTTATAAAGGGGGGAATGTGGCAAGTTTCTGGTGGCTCTGAGGTGTGGTCGGTTACACCCACAATTCCGGTATCATGTTCCCAGCTCACAAAGAAACTTGTGTTCAACGTACATTGAAAATGAAATGTGAAGAGTATTATTACTATTAATTCATAAACAAAGGAAACTTTTTATATTAATATTTTGTTGTTCTAGCTTTCAATTCTGAAACATTTACCTTCTACATGTTCTATATGATCTGTAACTTTTGAATGATGAATGATATGCATATACATGTATATTCCATGTTTCATTGACAAATCATATCTATTTTTAATTCTATATACAAAATATTTTTAAACGAGAAGTTACAAACCATCATTAGATGATATATATACATTATGACTATGCCTACTATCTATTTTATATCGATTATTTTCTTCACTTTTTCATGCGTATAATAAATCATGATTAATTACGTTTTTTAATCTACAAAACATATATTTCAACCGCTGCACAGAATTTCACGGAACCTTACTTGGAACAATTCTTCAGTGTCCTCTACCAAGTTTGTGTTTTTCGTGCCCATCGGTCAACAAATACATATATGTATGACAGCCGAGGGCTCTGATTGGCTGACACATTTTCGACTTCTCCTCTGCAACCGCTGCATAGAACTTCACGAAACCTTACAGAAAGGAAGAACTCAATATCCTCTACCAAGTTTGTTTGCCTATCGGTCAACAACTTTGGCTGTCAAGGGCTCTGATCTGCCACTTTCAGCCCTTCTTCTGCAACTCAGGTGGGCGATGTGGGTCCCTTGGGCCTCTTGTTTCTTTTTCTTCTTCCAGTATTACAGTTGGACTCCATTAACTATAGCGAAAGTCGTTATAAAAACAAGGAGCTTCCTCGAGCTCAGTTAAGGATTATAGTTTAACACTATGTACAGGTAAGTGATGGTTTACTCATGGGAGGTCAGCCTAGGCCAGGGGGTGTCATTCAATCAGGCCATGAAATCCTCTAGGGATGTCGCTGACTTCACATCCTCTGGCATGGATGGTTATTCTATACATACTGCTGTTTTGGGTATTTTGTATTTTGTTTGTTTGTTTATTTATTTATTTATTTATTTTTATTTTATTTATTTTTTTTTTTTTGCAAAATTGTTACCCTTCCCTGCATCTATCGAGAAGTACGGACGTCTCACGATTCCTCGTCCGAGCTTTGGAAGAGTGGACGTGGAGGGGTATGTGTAACAAATAGTGAGCGTAGGAATATAAGCCACTTGAACTGCCTCCCCGACAGGCTAGCTTTATCGAGAATGCGGTCAAGTGCGCTTGGCTTCAGACCCTTCTTTGGGCTCCCCCGTCGTTTCTGTTACACTTTGGTGGCAGCGAAGTGGCTTTGGGGTCCGCAGCAGGCCCTGTGGGTGTGTTATTAGTGACTCGGTGGTCCCCGTGGCCAGGTTTCGGACCAAAGTGCCCGAAGGTACTTCTGCTCAGTCAGTACGGACTTGTGGACTGACGTCCATGTTGGGTTTAAAGGATACCGCCAGCAGAAGTAGCATCTGGAACATGCCCTGACAGAGGAAAGCCGTGGATATCCCAAAGAGAACTCACGGGGAAGAAGCTTCCCTGAGAAGAGGGAAGTGTAACGAATAGTGAGCTTAGGAATATAAGCCACTTGAACTGCCTCCCCGGCAGGCTAGCTTTATCGGGAATGCGGTCAAGTGCGCTTGACTTCAGGTTACACTACATAGTATCCGCAGTGTCGCATTTGGAATTTGGCTAGGTGATTTTTTAAATAGGGGACAGATGGGGTCCAGCTTCATTATGTGAGCTTTATAATTTAAATAACTAATATTTTTGATATTTGGAAGAAATAATTAGCTTGTTGTCTTGAGAAAAGCCCATTATTTCCATTGTATACCTCATATGTATAGTATGACCGGATGTGAAAGTAAGAGGTCATGTGTGACTAGCCATGGGCAAAGAAATGAGTGCTGTATTTAGGTAAGAAAACTTTGACGTCATATTTCTCGAATTGCATCAGGTGAAAATTAAAAAAAATGCACATATTATAGAATAAGAAATACACAACAAATAGACATACAGTTTATTGAGAAAATATTTTGAGAAGGATGTCAAATTTGAGTCACTTTGAGGGGTCATGCCCCATTTCCATGTCATCTTCTAATGTACTGCTATAACTTTGAGCAGCATGTCTGACTGACAGGATTTGTTCAGATGAAATCAAGAATTATAGAAGTAATCAGCAATAAGAGTACCTTTTATTGATATGTAGCTTTATATTGTATGAGCAATATAAAATTATTAATATAACGTCAACTATCGCATGCCTTTCGTTGAAAACGCTCAATTTTCAATGGTCAATACTGTGTAGTGCAACCTCAGACCCCTTCTTCGGGGGTTTGTTGCCATTTCGCCTTAACTGTGAATTTCAGGTAAATTTGATGTGAAAAAGTACTAAGGCGAAATGGGAATTTTAGTAAGGCGAAATGGGAACCAGGGTGGTGCTATCAAATTTGAATTAAGTCTTAATTGACATCAATTAAGTAGTTAATTCAACACTCTGCCTTTAAACTGCAAATTGTCTTTCAATCGGAAATCTTCTTTATTTTTACATTAATATTTTTGCGCAAAAAAAAAAGAATTTTTCCATATTTTTTCTTCTATTTAGGTCTGAAAAAATTAAAATTGATTTGCTTTTTAAGGACCCCAAATATATTCATATAAAAGTTATAGAAGTACATGAATGAATAAAGAAGCAGTCAAACAAGGTCCGGTCCAGAGTCAGGGTGGAGATGCATGATCCATATACAACGAGGGGACTCGCAGACACGAGAAGTAGCCAGTCGGATTCAAACATACACCGATACCCTCCACTAGTCAGGTGCCTCAATGCAAACTTAGCGCCCCTACAATAGCGGTTCAGAAAAAACTATACCAGTCATACGCTCCCAGATTTTTTATTAATTGCATTTCAGCTTTTTTCAAACTTCTCAAATTTGCTTTGCATCGTGTATTGTATTATGATAAAGAGTTAAGCAGGTGGGGCACACCCCCTGATTTGCGAGATCGTCTCTATAATGAGGGATGGTGTCGCATTATCGAGACGAAAATATCCCTCTTATTCAAGATTTTTGGTTCAGTTTTATTACTTTTGTGAATTTCGTCTGAAAAAATAAAAAAGCGCAGCATTGTCGGCCAATGGCATGAATATTTAGATCACAATCCTTCTTGACAAATCAAGTTTTATACAATATAATGATGCGACTTTGAAATATGCTGAATTGAAATCAGCTCCTCTGCATTTCCATGTCATATCCACAGAACAAATGTGATAATTTCTTCAGCAAACTTCGTTATTTTCCCACAAACTTACTTACATGTGATGAGCTGAGGTTCTCTACTTTCATTTCAGCAATCTATTGCGCATATTAGATTGCGCATCGAGTCAAAATCATCGTCACAAGAGAGTGCATGGTCAGTAATCTATGGCGGACCATTAGGGTTATGATATTCAATGTTGTTGTTCATCAGAGATGCATCGTGTAAGAGTTGTCTTTCCAAACCGTCAACATTTGTCACAACGATCGTTTTATCCAGATTTCATTATGTTTAGTAATGAATAAGTGATGTTGACATAGAATAATAAAAAACCTGAATAATTATGTCATAACATGCCATTTCTACATTCAAGAAGAAGAAAATAATTGAAATACACTGCTCAAAATAATTAAGGGGGCAAGGTTTCTAATTTCATATCACACACGTTTGCAGCTGCTTATTCTATATGATGAACATAAATGTATTAAGACATATTTCATAGTCATTTCTTTATTACCAATGTCTGTATTGAACAGATTAACCTTATACACATGATAAATCTTGATGATGTAGCCTTGCTTATCCCAAAAAATATTACAAACGATGTACCATTATATTACAATGGGAAAAGCGCTCCTTTAATTTTTTTGAGCAGTGTAGTTGAATATTTCATTCCTGATAATTAGTTTTATTTTTTCACAAATACGTTTATTCTATGAAAAAAAAATAAACATGATGAATAAAATTCAATGAACAGTAGTCTGAAATGATACCAATTTGACAATATGATACAGCATTAAAGAAAAATCCAATGTTGCTGAACATTCAACATGCACAAGTTTATGTTATGTATTGCGCTCTCCATACATGATAACAGGAACGTTTTTCAAAGATGTCACAACCATCTCAGTTGGCTTTTTCCATCAAAGAAATTTTATTTCAAGGTGAAAATAAACATTGAAGTCGGGGTAGGTAAGATTCTCAGCTTGAAGCATCTCTAATTTTCAAGTTCCTGCTTCATTGCAGCATCCGACACGTTGACGGTAAACATTTTTATGTTTATTGGGCAGAGGAAATTCGGACCAAACAGGAAACGCCATGCGCTTTTGCGTTCTTTCCGCAAAATTCATATTTATTCTCATTAAGATCACAATCATCTCGCATTTTCGAGATATTTTCATGACCCAATTCAGGGATTATACCGCATTATAGAGACGATCTCGCAAATTAGGGGGTGTGCCCCACCTGGGTATGGACAAAAGTTTATCGGCCATATTGGATTTGACGTAAAGCATACTTGAAAATCTGTCGTTCTGCAGAATTAATACTCCAATCTTAACCATTTTAATACTAAGTTTTCTTTACCTCAACATCGTCATTTTCCTATCATTTCAAACAAAAACTGCATCAATATCTTTACATGACAACCATTTGAACTTAGTGCACCGAACTGCGCAGCTAGAGGTTTGCAGGATTCATGATTAATACTATAACCTACCTTAAACGTTACTATCATCATACGTCTACAAACATTTGTCCTCCAATTTTTATCATACTTTCTCAAAATACCGGGTATCTTCATTTTACACGCAAGGGGCTAGTAGCCATATCAACATAGAAATTAATCCAGGGGCGGATCCTCGGAATGTTGCACATTTGTAATTTGTCACCTATAATTCACATGACTATCCCACTTTTCTAATAAATATCATGTAAATGATTAATAATTAAATTGCAAACAGTCGAAATTCTAGTGAATTACCCCAGTAACTTTAAAATCGTTTATTTTTTCTACCTATGTTGGGGCGGATCCGCGCGTGAAAATGGCTACCTGTAAAAACTCGTGTTCGAAAAGACACCGTGTTGTATTAACAAGAGATTTATATGATAATGAGACCTTGTACTCAAAATCGAAGGACAAATGATTGTAGATATAGTATCAATGTAATGTTTAAGGTAAGTTATAGTATTATTCATAAATTCTTCTGAGGTGCAGCTGTGCAGTTCGGTGCATGAATTTAAAAAATGTCTAATGTTAAAATCTTAAAGTAATTTTCCGTAGAAAATATGGAAAAAATGTAGCTATTGGGGTTGAGAATACTTGGGATTAGAATAGTTGAAGTTGGAGCCATGACTCGGAGTATGGAAAGATTTTCAATAACACACTACATAAAATCCAATATGGCGAATAACGGTTTGTCCATACCCCTTAAAAAAATTGCAAAGATTCTCAGGAAATTGTCAAGATGCACCCTTCCATGGAATTGGAAAAAAACATTCATCCCGACGCACTACACTGAAACCTCTCCCCTCCCCTCCCCCCACCCCCCTCCCCCCACAAAAAAATTGCAAGGCAAAAAAAATAGACGCGCAAGTCCCCTCCTGAGGAAAAAATGGACCCGTTTTCTTTGGTATTGCCTAGTTATGGATATTCTCCACTTTGGAGATGGGTATCCGCATCCTAGAGAGGAAGGGAATCAACGATAATTTACTAAGAATGGGACAAAAAAAAACAAATTATTATTCAGTATTAGACTGGATGGATCCTGAGGAATAAAGACATTCAAGCATTTTTTTTTTTTCACTGTTCAGAATTTGATTGATATTGAAGATATTGAATAAATTGAGTCTTTTAAAGCGTAATTTTCTGTAAGTTTAGGATTTGATTTTATCAAAGCATCTTAGTATGATGGGAACTTTTATCTATTTAAGGGAAATTCGTCTGATTAATGATCGAGTGTCCTGACAATAATTTATTATTCCTCTTCTGACAGAGCCGTAAAGTATAGTTTTCACTCCGTCCGTCTATGTACCAGTCCGTCTGTCTGTCACACTTTACTTTCCTGGATTGTTCGCCATTTGTAGAGATACTGGAAAGAAAGAAATTTTGGAATGCAAGTATAACTTTTTGTCCCAATGAAATAATTCTAGGAACAATTTCGGATATGTTATGTAACGCAAAAAAATACGGAATGGAATGGAATGGAACGAAAAGAATACGGAATGGAACGAAAAGAATGCGGAATGGAACGAACAGATATTGTAAAAAAAAATCTCTTTTTTATCGAAATTTTGCAAGATGAAATAAATGTTAAAATGGCCAAACTGTTTTGGAAAGCTACAATGTTATACTTCTTATAAATGAGAGGATCAAATCCATTGTTTATTCAAATAAATTAAAGTGCTTTTATAAGTTCCCATTTCGCCTTAACGGCAGTTACGAAATCCTACTAAGGCGAAATGGGAATATTTTTCCTACCTAAAATTCTTACTTAAGGCGAAATGGGAACTCCCCCGTCGCTTCACGTTACATATGCTCTAACCCACATACGTACACTTGCAGAAGAAATGGTATTTTGATCAATGAGTTTTCTACCGGGTCATGGATTGATAAAAAAATAATAGAATAAGTAAAGAAAGAAAGAAAAAGAAATGAATGAATGAATGAATGAATAAATGAATAAATGAATGAATGAACAGAATATTTTAGAAGATCTTTTATCATCTCAGGTGCATCGTTATGGAACTCTTAACCTGATTTTATTAGAAACTCTACAACATTGTCATGTTTTAGAAACGGGTATCTGAAGCATTACTTTGACTCTTGAATTACTATATTAATGTTGTTTTACAGGTATGTATTTTTGTAAATGAACTGTGATATTTAGGTTTAATTTCATTAAGGGGATATAATGGACTGAATTTACTTCATATGTACATATTTTTAAGACAGGACCACATTGTAAACTAGTTCATTGTGTAGCTAAATGTGCTATCCTGCGTAAATAAAAGAAATAAATAAATAGATAAATAAAATGTATGATTGCGCAATAATTCCAGCGGGATCGACATTAAAAATATTAAATCACCAAGATGTCTGCGCCCTTGGATATTGTGATAGCTTCTGTACTTTTATCGAAATGAACAATTTATCGCTCATAGACTTAAAGTCAAAGTAAAATTAAATAGATTGCTTTTTCTTAATCGTACTCATAATGTCATTGCATTGGAGCGTGCATATACTCAGGAGTGCGAATTTTCTCCAACGCCAAGTTCTGATTAGGGGATGTAGCGTTTGTTTCAATCATGCATCTCCTATTCACCTTGGGAAAAACAATGATATGCTTTTAAGCATAAAATGTAATAAATCATCACTCTTTCTTGTCAGACAGTTTTCCAGAGGGTCTGCTATGCCTCTAATGGATGATTTGAAAGTGAAGGTATGGAAAGTGAAAGCAGAGGATGTGGAACCATTTTCAAAACGATTTATATTTGTTCACACTCTGACAGATGTTTATGTAGATGTGAAATATGGTGGTATTTACGATGTGTGTTACTTAGACTCTGATCCTACAGCAGACTTTAAGGTCACATGTCCTACGGTTTTAGCTTTCCACGAATCACCTGGCTCCCACAGAGACTTTCTGAAAGTATTGACTCCATTGGCGAAAATGGGCTACAGAGTTATAGTGCCAAATTTCCCAGGTAAGCTATTTGAGAAACTTTATACATCTTGAATTCTTGTCATTTTCTATTCGACTTTATTGGCTGATAACAATATTCATGTCTTGCTTTACTGAAGTGGGAAGGAAAATTTCATATGTGAATTGAATTCTTCTCCCTTTAGAGTTTCAGCAAAACTTAATGTGATTGAAGATGACTTGCTGTGCGTGGCCGATAGAATAACAAGTTTAAAACTTTTGATAATGAAGTAAGTCAAAAATGTGCATACATGTATTTACAAAAAGTGATTAAAAGATTTGTCTCTTGGATTTACTATATGTATGTGGAGAGAACAGCTGTTCTCTAAATTCTCATATACACAGCATCATAGGCCTACTTTATTTATTTATGAATACATGATGTATACTAGTGCTGTGACGATAGTCGCCGACTTTCGATAGTCCATTGTTGAAACCCCTTTGATTTTCGATAATCAATATTTAAATTGACAATTGATTGTCACTCAGAGATAAAAGGTAACTACATGTATAACCGAAATTCTTTTCGTGAAAAGTAATCAAAATGACATCAAGATAAGTATACAAAAATAACACTGGTCAAGAAAAACATTAAATTGTTGATTTTAGTTTGAAATTGTATTTCTATGCATTTGCAGTGTATGTGTTATATATGTTAAAAAGGCCACATCCTCAGTGGTATTTCACTAGTTTTGAATATGATTTTTAGCTCACCTGGAGTCGACGAAGTTGAGATGATTAGCTCACCTCGACGAAGTGGAGATGAGCTTATGCTATAACCCCGGTGTCCAAGTCCCCGTCCACGTCGTGTCCGGTTAAAGTTTTTGGGTAACTCAGTATCTGACAAAAGTACTGATGCTACAGTAACCAAACTTGTACAAGTGATTCATCTTTGGATTTTGAGGTTGAACCCATGCATCGGATGCAGCATCTGACTTGCATTTCCGGTTGAATGACTTGTGTCAATGTCAGGTTAAAGTTTTTGGGGTAATTCAGTATCTGACAAAGTACTGATGCTACAGTAACCAAAGTTGCACCAGTGATTCATCTTGGGATGCTGAGGTGAACCCATGCATCGGATGCAGCATCAGACCTACTTTTTGCGCTTGAGTGATTTTGTCTTTAAAGGCCAATATTGAGCAAAGTATAAGTGTTACATGTACCAAACTTGCATATTGAGTGTACCGTATCTTTGATGAAATTTTCATAAAATGACCTTGACCTACTTTTTCTGCTTGAGTGATTTTGCCTTTAATGGCTTTAAAGGCCAATATTGAGCAAAGCATAAATGCTACATGTTCCAATCATGCATATTGGATGTATCTTTGATCAAATTTTCATAAAATGACCTTGACCTACTTTTTCAACTTGAGTGATTTTGTCTCTAAAGGCCAATATTGAGCAAAGTTTAAGTGCTATATGTACCAAACTGGCATATTGGATGTACATTATCTTTGATGAAATTTTCATAAAATGACCTTGACCTTGACCTACTTTTTCCGCTTGAGTGATTTTGCCTTTAAAGGCCAATATTGAGCAAAGTATAAAAGTGCTACATGTACCATAAAAAATGTACAGTACTTGCATATTGGATGTATCTTCGATCAAACTTTCATAAAATGACCTTGACCTACTTTTTCCACTTTGGTGATTTTTTTTTAAGCCAATATACAAGTACTTAGAGATATGTTTAAATTGAACTTTTCTGCTGCGAGGTGAGCTTCATGATCTTTGATTACACTATGTTTCAAAATTTGATTGTATTAGTTTCGATTATCAGTCGATAGTTAGTTTCCGATAGTGCCCCGATAATGATCAATAGTAAAATTTTTCCGATGATGATTGCTCATCACTAATTTATACTAAATTATCTGTACAGAAAAGAATTTTTACAATTTTATAGCTGATGAAAAATTACTTCCCACTTCGATAAAGCAAGAAAGCCATTATGTTTTAATATAAGTCAAGACTTACTCATCATCAGATTTGAAGAGGATATTTGATGTTGATCTACCTGTTGATCTCTCAAGGTTATTTATGTAAGGTCAAGGTCACTTGTTAACTCAGATTTACAATAATACCATGAAATACTTAATCTTCTACAGCATATTAGTCCTACATCTTTTATCAGAATTTGATACGCCTGAACCATTAACCCTTCTTAATACTCACTAAGAATCTCTGTAAGAAGAGGATAAACTTCATTTATTTTACAGGTCAAGGTCTAAGCAACTGGTACAAGTCATGCACTATGTTACAGGTCAAGGTCTAAGCAACTGATACAAGTCATGCACTAAATGTTTTGCATTATATCTTTACCTTTTCATGTTTGTAGGTTATGGCGAAACAGAGGGAATGAGAGCTACTATGGATAATCTGTACACTGGAGACATTCATGAGAAACTTGCCTTTATCAAAGATTTTATAAATGTTCTTGAAATACCTCGGTAAGTTGAGGATTGGATATTATTTTAGCATAAAGTTATAACTCTGATTTGAATGTAGGTCCTTATGATGCTAAGGTTTCAACACTGTCCACAGGCGCGGAGGTAGTCCTCTTGAAGACAACATGTGTAATTAAATAGAAAAAATACTGTTTTCAAGTATTAGTTCAGTACAAATTTTGTATAACCTACAAACTTAGCCATGCGGTTTCACCAGAGTCTCGGGGCCTACGCAATGAAATTCGGATCACTTCCTGTCTACATGGATGGTGGATTATTGGCAAACCATTTTTTCACCGCATTAGGAATTAATAATCTAATTTAATCATTGAATCATGCTTTACTTACTTGATTATATGCGAATTGAATCCATTTCATCCGACTGTCATCTTTAACAAGTTACGACTTATACGACATGAAGTCATTATTCAACATCAGAATGTTACGTTATCATGCAGCAGGAATAAAGTAGTTTTGTGGACTATCTGTACATTATCTTCAAAATTTCGCCCGTCCAACACAGTGTTTCTATTACCTTATTTTTGTGTGTAAAAATAACCAAACGAAAACATCGTGTGGGGCAGGCAAAATATTGAAGCTAACTGTACATGTTGGTGCAGAACTTTTGAAATTTTCGAGAAATTGTCAGACTAAGGGTTACTAAGAGATAATGTACCAAGGACTCTCTCAGTTTTAGCAAACTGCATGGCTAGAGGAATTTTTGTTTGAATTTGGTTTTATTTGTTTGTTTTGTTTTGTTTTTTGTTTTGTTTTTCCGCTGGGAAGTTGAGGAGGGGAGCAAATATCTGTGAAAAATACAGAAAATTGGATGTAGAGGAAGTCAAAAGTAATTCCCTCACCCCATAGGAAATCAAAAAAATTAGAATCTGCAAGAAATATACTTTGGAAACTTCATTTAAATACTCCATATTTGCGTCTTGAAGAATGATCTTTTTATTTCTTCTTTTTCTTTCATTTTCATTTTTTTTTTTTTTGTATTTTATATAAAATATTTATTTATCACTGGAATATTTGCATTTTTGTTTATTCATCTATTTCTATATCATAAATTTACATTTTCAATTTTTATGCCCCCGGAATCAAAGATTCAGGGGCATATAGTTTTTGGCCTGTCCGTCTGTTTGTCTGTTTATCTGTTTGTCTGTTTGTCTGTCTGTTTGTCCGAAAAACTTTAACATTGGACATAACTTTTGAATGGGAAGTGAAAGGGCTTTCATATTTCACATGTGTATTCCTTGTGACAAGACCTTTCCATTGATACCAAAATTTTTGACCTCGTGACCTTGACCTTTGACCTACTTTTCAAAAACTTTAACATTGGGCATAACTTTTGAATGGGAAGTGATAAGGCTTTCATATTTCACATGTGTATTCCTTGTGACAAGACCTTTCCATTGATACCAAAATTTTTGACCTCGTGACCTTGACTTTGACCTTTGACCTACTTTTCAAAAACTTTAACATTGGGCATAACTTTTGAATGGGAAGTGATAGGGCTTTCATATTTCACATGTGTATTCCTTGTGACAAGACCTTTCCATTGATACCAAAATTTTTGACCTCGTGACCTTGACCTTTGACCTACTTTTCAAAAACTTTAACATTGGGCATAACTTTTGAATGGGAAGTGATAGAGCTTTCATATTTCACATGTGTATTCCTTGTGACAAGACCTTTCCATTGATACCAAAATTTTTGACCTTGTGACCTTGACCTTGACCTTTGACCTACTTTATAAAAAAATTAACCTTGTGCATAACTTTTGAATGGGAAGTGATAGGGCTTTCATATTTCACATGTGTATTCCTTGTGACAAGACCTTTCCATTGATACCAAAATTTTTGACCTCGTGACCTTGACCTTGACCTTTGACCTACTTTTCAAAAACTTTAACATTGGGCATAACTTTTGAATGGGAAGTGATAGGGCTTTCATATTTCACATGTGTATTCCTTGTGACAAGACCTTTCCATTGATACCAAAATTTTTGACCTCGTGACCTTGACCTTTGACCTACTTTTCAAAAACTTTAACATTGGGCATAACTTTTGAATGGGAAGTGATAAGGCTTTCATATTTCACATGTGTATTCCTTGTGACAAGACCTTTCCATTGATACCACAATTTTTGACCTCGTGACCTTGACCTTGACCTTTGACCTACTTTTCAAAAACTTTAACATTGGGCATAACTTTTGAATGGGAAGTGATAGGGCTTTCATATTTCACATGTGTATTCCTTGTGACAAGACCTTTCCATTGATACCAAAATTTTTGACCTCGTGACCTTGACCTTTGACCTACTTTTCAAAAACTTTAACATTGGGCATAACTTTTGAATGGGAAGTGATAGAGCTTTCATATTTCACATGTGTATTCCTTGTGACAAGACCTTTCCATTGATACCAAAATTTTTGACCTTGTGACCTTGACCTTTGACCTACTTTATAAAAAAATTAACCTTGGGCATAACTTTTGAATGGGAAGTGATAGGGCTTTCATATTTCACATGTGTATTCCTTGTGACAAGACCTTTCCATTGATACCAAAATTTTTGACCTCGTGACCTTGACCTTGACCTTTGACCTACTTTTCAAAAACTTTAACATTGGGCATAACTTTTGAATGGGAAGTGATAGGGCTTTCATATTTCACATGTGTATTCCTTGTGACAAGACCTTTCCATTGATACCAAAATTTTTGACCTCGTGACCTTGACCTTTGACCTACTTTTCAAAAACTTTAACATTGGGCATAACTTTTGAATGGGAAGTGATAAGGCTTTCATATTTCACATGTGTATTCCTTGTGACAAGACCTTTCCATTGATACCACAATTTTTGACCTCGTGACCTTGACCTTGACCTTTGACCTACTTTTCAAAAACTTTAACATTGGGCATAACTTTTGAATGGGAAGTGATAGGGCTTTCATATTTCTTATGTGTTTTCCTTGTGACAAGACCTTTCCATTGATACCAAAATTTTTGACCTCTCGACCTTGACCTTTGACCTTTTAACCCAGTGACCTCACATACATGTACTTAACAGAAAATAGTGTTCATACTAACAAAGATGCCATCGGGGGCATTCGTGTTTCACAAACACAGGCTTTATTGAAATAGTAATATGTCTTTATTTTACAATCCAACCTGACAGAAAGTTAATTCTAATTTTTACCAAAGAATTTTCTCAATTTCATCATTTTGAAATTTCAACTTTTCAGAGCAGATTTTACACCTTATCTTAACAGCTCTTTTTCATTTTATGACTCTTTGCACATACAAGTATATTCTACATGACCAAGTAATGTTTTTATTTTTAGCGTGGACCTGCTGGTAGGTTTTGGGGAGGGATGTTATCCAGCCATGCATTGTTCTTTAACAAATTCTAAAGTTTTTAGATCCTTGGCAATGATATGTCCATGTGGACATAAGGAATACAGGTAAATCGTATGATATATCACCTTTTACTCACCTGAGTGAGAATACAGGTAAATTATATGATATATCACCTTTTACTCACCTGAGTGATATGTGGACATACAGAATACAGGTAAATTATATGATATATCACCTTTTAGCTCACCTGAATAGGGAATACATGTACAAGTAAATTATATGGTGTATTACCTTTCAGTTCACCTCAGTGGGGAATACAGGTAAATTATATGATGTATTACCTTTTAGCTCACCTGAGTGGGGAATACAGGTAAATTATATGATGTATTACTTGTACCTTTAAGCTAATCTGAGTGGGGGATACAGGTAATTATATGATATATCACCTTTTAGCTTACCTGACAAGGGAATACAGGTAATTATAAAATATTTCATACATTTTTTTGCATGGCAGTGCGGGGGATATGATGATTTATTCAGCCTAGAAAAATCATATTCCCTGAGGGCAACGCCCGTTTCCCACTGGGAATATGATTTTTCTAGGCTGAATAAATCCTCATATCCCTTGAACTACTGTGCAGTAAATTGTTTATTACACTGAATTAACCACATTTTTGGAATTTGCTCATTAAATTTGCAATATCTTCCTCATTAGCAATGTGAAACCACCCAGTCGTGGCCATTGTTGTCACCGTCTGCTCACTTTACCTTTGCACTATTGACTTTGTACCCCTGGCTCTAGCGTTTTAGATTTCCAGTAATGATACCTCTGATAGGATAAAAGAGCAATGCTCCCGAAGGAGTGGGGACTCAATTTTTATTCTCCCTGGCCCAAGAGAGACTCCATGTTTTAGCCAAATTGGCATATGACCGTCTAAACCAATCAGATTACGTGTTCTATAGAATTATTCATATGAGGTTTAATAACACCTTTTAGCTCACCTGAGTAATATGTGGACATAGGGAATACAGGTAAAATATATGATATATCACAGTTTAGCTCACCTGAGTAGGGAATGCAGGTAAAATTATATGAATACAAAGCTAAGTGGCCCACAAATTCAAGTAAATATAACTTTAAGATCTTTATGATACATTGATTCTAATCGAAGGGAGTATCAAACTAAATGGATGTCAACACCCAAGGTTGGTCAAGGACAAGTAAATGTCAAGGCCAAGGACACACTAAGTATCGAAGATAAAACAGATAACATCAGTATATTTGTAATTTTCAATCTTTCCTGTTTGTTTTAACAATTGTTAACTAGATTTGTTCTTTTCGAGATATTAACTGTTACTATGTTTTTACTTCAGAGGTGTAAGGCCATTATCTTGGATGGGTTTAACAGATAGACTGTGGAAGTATTACTCTCTGAGACCAATTCTATTTGGATTCTGGCAAGCAAGGAAGAGTAAGATAGGATGGAAAAATAGGAAAGCGTATCATGTTATACAAGCTGTTATCGAACTTAGTAGATTGGAATTTCAAAACGTAAGTATGACCACAAATCTCATTGCAATGTATTAGGAAAGTCAGTGTTTTCTTGCATATGTAAGGTACAACTGATTTTAAATTCATCAAAATATAGAACCAAAACCTATCACAATTTATATATTAATTCCAGTACAGTGATAGTCTGATACATGTATTCAGAACAAGTACTATGCATTTTTACAACAAATGTTCGTAGTCTTGCAAAGTTAACAATATATGGAAATATAAAATATGTTTTGAAGTCCCTTCGAAAGAGATACTAACTTTTAAAAAAATTATTGAAAATAAGCCCTTAAATGATGTTTTTCTGAAAATTTGGCTTAATATACCAAAGCCACAATTCTAAGAATTTAACATTTAGGAAGAGAAAGATTTTATATCATTCCAAATGTTGCTTTAAGAGTAGAATAAAAGTATGTAGTATAAATTCATGACCTCTTGAAAATTTGTTTAGAAAGATTGCCACTTTACTGTGTAAACTGTATATACTCCTTCAGCTTACATATAAAGAGAGGAAAAAGCTTATTAATTTTCGGGACAAGAAGTCAAAGGTCACTATTAGGAAAAATACACTAAAAATAAGGTTTTCCAGATGATATCTCATGAACCCTCTAATCTCTTTCCAAACCAAATTTGGAAACATTCTTGCTTATCAAGAAGAGAAGTAGCCTGTTTATTTTGGGGTCAATAGGTTAAAGGTGTCGCTGTTAGGAAACATACACTTATAATAATGGTTTCCTGATGATAATTCAAGAATCTTTTCACCTATCCACACTCAATTTGAATATATTCTTACTTATCAAGAGGGGAAGAAGCCTATTGATTTTGGTGTCAATAGGTTAAAGGTCAAGGTCACTGTTGGGAGAAATAAACTTCAAATATGGATTTCAGATGATTTAACAATGCTATCACTTAGGGCTGGGTATTGCGGACCAAAAAACGTATTGCGATATATTGCGATGCAAGATTTCATATTGGGATTTATTGCAATATTTAATACTTTTATAGATTTCATTATTTTTACAGAAACACACTTAAACACAGCTTATGTTTTTATTATCATATCATTGCTTATTCTGTCTTTAGTTAAAGTTTGGTAACACAGAAAATAGAGAAATAAAAGCGTAAACAGTTAAATAAAAGTCGATTGTGTTTCCTTCAAAAAGAAAAATAGTTGCAGAACTGTTGAAACTTGAAAAAATAACTGCCAGGCTTCATCAAGTACTTGTGAAACATAATGATGTTAAACGTAAGTTCCAGGTTTCTTTTTATTTATTTTGGGAAGGTGCCAGTGTCTCTTTTCGGAAAACTGCTGAAATTTGATTTTTTTTAATACATGTACAAACTGTGACACCAAAGTATAACCCCAAAGTATCATTAATTAACACTGCTATTTGCTTTAACTGAACAAGTGATGAATAGAAAATAAAAATGCATGTAGATATTTTGCGCTGACTTCCAGAATTGGCAGTCCTTTTTCTCATGTGATATTTTCATAATTCCTCTTTTGGAATTTCAGAGTGATTAGAGATAATTTGGCATTAGGAAGGGGCAGAAATTCGGCCCCAAAACAAGAAGAGAAAACACTGGTACGAACAAAAAATATCAAAAGATGGGAGGGCGATTTCAGTCAATTAAGAAGAATCATGTTGTTTTGAAATAAAGTTTGAAAATCATTATGAAACCATTTTGGAATATAAAAGAGAGACCGTCATAACGTCAGCTCATATTTCCTCTGACTGAGAGCGTCAATCCCTGATTGTTCAATTGAACTTAGCATGAATTTGATTTTTGAAACATATTTTTACGATTTCTCTGTAAAGTAAAAAATTGAACCAGAACCGGTATTTTGAAAAACGTTCCATGGTAGGTATTGCAAACGAAAATATTGCGGTGCACCGATATAACAATAAAACCGCACAGCCCTACTATCACTTATTCACATTCAAATTGGATATTTTAATGCTGAACTGGAGGGGAAGACTCATATTGATTTTAGGGTCAAGAGGTCAAGGTCACGATTCCTTTCTCTGATTTTTGTCATTAGAACTGTTACAGTTGTGGCATGATTATGTTTTACAAACAATTTAAGTTCTGATATAATGTAATAGCTTATATATACACAATCATGGTCATTGTGAGATTCCCAGTTTTTCTCTGATGAGTGATGTGTCCCTTGGGCCTCTTGTTTTGTAGGTATCTGGATGTTTGCTCCGATTAAAGAAGAGCTCAGTTCCTTTCTGTGTTGTATGTACAGAGAATGATGATAGAACAGAGAAGGAGATATCAGAGGAGATGATCAGCTTACTGGGACTCACCCCTCAAACCTCTCTGTCTGTAGATATGGAGATCATTACCAATAATACAGGTAGGTTATTTTCCTTGTCAGTATGTCTGTCTGTCCTACTACAGTCTGTAGAACAGAGGGGGAGATATCAGAGGAGATGATCAGCTTGCTGGGACTCACCCCTCAAACCTCTCTGTCTGTAGATACATGTATGGAGATAATTACCAATTATACAGGTAGGTTATTTCCCTTGTCTGTCTGTTTGTCAGTGTGTCTGTCTTCCTTTAGCTTCATTATATATTTTTGGCCGGATTGCGAAGCAAAATTCGGTCTATGAAATGGCGAAGTCTGTCCGTCTGTCCATCTGTCCGTCCGTCAACATTTTGGTTAAAGTGTTACATTTAAGTCCATTGAGAGAAAACTGCTTGGAGGAGCAACTTGAAACTCGACATGGTGACAGACCATGATGAGAAGAATCAAACAGCAACAAAATTTGACCTAGTGTCCTTGACCTTGGCAGTTTGACCTACTTTTTAAAAACTTTAACCTTGGCCTTAGCTTTTGAATGGTAAGTGATAGGGCTTTCATATTTCACTTGTGTATTTCTTATGACAAGACCTTTCCATGGATACCAAAAAATTTTACCTTGTGACCTTGACCTTGGAGTTTGACCTACTTTTGAAATAATTTAACCTTGGCCATAACTTTTGAATGGTAAATGATAGGGCTTTTATATTTCTCATATGTTTTTCTTGTCATAAGACATTACCATGGATACCAAAAGTTTTGACCTTGTGACCTTGACCTTGGAGATTGACCTACTTTTAAAAATAATAATAAGTCTTGGCTATATCTCATGAGCTACATGTATAGAGGCTATGGCTTTTAAATTTCACATGCAGAATCCTTTTGACCAGACCTTTCATTTGATATCATGACTTTTGACCTAGTGACGGTGACACTGATCTTTAACCTACTTTTGATTTATAAGTGGTAGGGTTTTGCTATTTTACATATAGATTCCTCATGACCAGAACTTTCATTTGATACGATGACTTTTGACCTAGTGACCTTGACATTGACCTTTGACCTACTTTCAAACTATAAGAGGTAGGATTTTTGATATTTCACATGTAGAATCCTCATGACCAGACCTTTCATTTGATATCATGACTTTTGACCAAATGACCTTGTCATTGACCTTTGACCTGCTTTTAAACTATAAGGGGAAGGGCTTTGGTATTTCACATTTAGAATCCTCATGACCACATCTTTTTTTCATTTTGCAATAGTATTAATGACCTTTGACCTTTCTGTCTGTGCAAAAAAGTATACGTCATCTAATACAAAAAGTTTGCAATCTGGCCTTACAGCCTTTAGCGGTTTATGGTTTATTTGAATTGAAATGCTTGATGTAAAAATAATACTCAAAATCAATATATTGTTATCAAAATTTGCAGATGTAAGATATTTGAATAATAGAACAAACAGCTGTTTTTATTATCACCTGAAATGTAAAGGCAACACATAGGCACTCATTTGCTCCATGTACAGCTGTCTTTCCTTCTGTCTTGTGGTCAAAATTGGCTATACTTTACTTGTTATGAATTATACTCCCATAATGGAATATTACAGGTATGGTAAAGTATGCTCAATATGGATCAATATGAGTCAGACATACCTTCTCTCTAGTAGTCTAGTTTGTGAAGACATTTCTTAAAGATGTCCTCATTTGTACATGTTTGTGTTCATTTAAAATAATTCAACAACAAAAAATACATACATGTATAAAGAAAATGTAAAATACAAGTTTCATGTTGTACTTACAGATATACAGCAAGAGTACACTTCTCAAGCCTTTCTACTGGAGAACGCTGGACATAACATCATGGATGACCCTATGTACTCTAACAAGGTGTCCATGTTGCTTATAGAATTATTGAAGTATTCTAGATCAAGAATTTTGCCAAAGGAATAAATATCTGATCTTATCAATGTATTTACTTTATCTTTATATGTTGCTCATGTATTAAATCTCAGATTTCAAATCGATGCTTGTTATAATGCTGTCTTGGGTGAATATGTGTTGTCCAACAGTGTGTTCCCATATCCTACTATTGACAGTGTGTTCCCATATCCTACTATTGACAGTGTGTTCCCATATCCTACTATTGACAGTGTGTTCCCATATCCTGCTATTGACAGTCTGTTCCCATATCCTACTATTGACAGTCTGTTCCCATATCCTACTTTTGACAGTCTGTTCCCATATCATACTATTGACAGTCTGTTCCCATATCCTACTATTGACAGTCTGTTCCCATATCCTTCTATTGACAGTCTGTTCCCATATCCTACTATTGACAGTCTGTTCCGATATCCTACTATTGACAGTCTGTTCCCATATCCTACTATTGACAGTCTGTTCCCATATCCTTCTATTGACAGTCTGTTCCCATATCCTTCTAATGACAGTCTGTTCCCATATCCTACTATTGACATTCTGCTCCCATATCCTGCTATTGACAGTCTCTTCCCATATCCTACTATTGACAGTCTGTTCCCATATCCTACTATTGACTGTCTGTTCCCATATCCTCCTATTGACAGTGTGTTCCCATATCCTACTTTTGACAGTGTGTTCCTATATCCTACTATTGACAGTGTGTTCCCATCTCCTACTATTGACAGTCTGTTCCCATATCCTACTATTGACAGGCTGTATCCATATCCTACTATTGACAGTCTGTTCCCATATCCTACTACTGACAGTCTGTTCCCATATCCTACTATTGACAGTCTGTTCCCATATCCTACTATTGACAGTCTGTTCCAAAATCCTACTACTGACAGTCTGTTCCCATATCCTACTACTGACAGTCTGTTCCCATATCCTACTATTGACAGTCTGTTCCCATATCCTACTGCTGACAGTCTGTTCCCTTATCCTACTACTGACAGTCTGTTCCCATATCCTACTATTGACAGTCTGTTCCCATATCCTTCTACTGACAGTCTGTTCCCATATCCTACTATCGACAGTCTGTTCCCATATCCTACTATTGACTGTAAACACAGTTTGCCTTTTTAAAAGTGACCATTGTAGTCTTCACACTTACCACTTCACACTTGCATCACCATGTCAGGAGAAAGATTACTGTTCCCATATCCTACTATTGACAGTCTGTTCCCATATCCTACTATTGACAGTCTGTTCCCATATCCTACTATTGAAGTCTGTTCCCATATCCTACTATTGACAGTCTGTTCCCATATCCTTCTATTGACAGTCTGTTCCCATATCCTACTATTGACAGTCTGTTCCCATATCCTACTATTGACAGTCTGTTCCCATATCCTACTATTGACAGTCTGTTCCCATATCCTACTATTGACAGTCTGTACCCATATCCTACTATTGACAGTCTGTTCCCATATCCTACTATTGACAGTCTGTTCCCATATCCCACTATTGACAGTGTGTTCCCATATCCTACCATTGACAGTCTGTTCCCATATCCTACTACTGACAGTCTGTTCCCATATCCTACTACTGACAGTCTGTTCCCATATCCTACTATTGACAGTCTGTTCCCATATCCTACTGCTCACAGTCTGTTCCGATATCCTACTACTGACAGTCTGTTCCATATCCTTCTATTGACAGTCTGTTCCCATATCCTACTATTGACAGTCTGTTCCCATATCCTACTACTGACAGTCTGTTCCCATATCCTACTACTGACAATCTGTTCCCATATCCTACTATTGACAGTCTGTTCCCATATCCTACTATTGACAGCCTGTTCCCATATCCTACTACTGACAGTCTGTTCCCATATCCTACTATTGACAGTCTGTTCCCATATCCTACTATTGACAGTCTGTTCCCATATCCTACTATTGACAGTCTGTTCCCATATCCTACTATTGACAGTCTGTTCCCATATCCTACTACTGACAATCTGTTCCCATATCCTACTATTGACAGTCTGTTCCCATATCCTACTATTGACAGTCTGTTCCCATATCCTACTACTGACAGTCTGTTCCCATATCCTACTATTGACAGTCTGTTCCCATATCCTACTATTGACAGTAAAAGTGACCATTGTAGTCTTCATACTTACCACTTCACACTTGCATCACCATGTCAGGAGAAAGATTACTTTTCAAGGTCAAGTTTACTCCATTTTGCATTGAATTTCAAGGTCAAGTTTTCTCCATTTTGCATTGATTTCCAAGGTCAAGTTTACTCCATTTTTGAATTGATTTTCAACGTCAAGGTCACAGCCTATTGCATTGATTGGATACAGTGCATTGCACTGATTTGAAAGGTCAAGGTCACAGCCTAGTTAACCATCATAACTCTTGAATTGTAAATGCCAAGTTCTAGATATTTTTTATAGTTGTATTCCTTGTGGGAAGATGTTTCTGAATTTGCCACAAGTCTTTATCTTGTGATTTAGTCTTGGCAATCGCCACATACAATAGTAAATGAATAAAAACAACAGACGGAAATAACGTGTTCATACTAAAGCCACAGACTAAAAACACAAATATTTTTAGAATTTGAAACGAACAAATGATACAAATGTCTATTTGAAAAGATTTCTCCACGCATGACCTTCATATTCGAATGGAAGCATTCACTTGCCAGAGTGTTCCTGATAAAAATACAATTTTACAATGTTTCCGTAAAATTATACTAAATCTATACGTTGGCTCCGCTTCTTATGTAATCTCTTATTAATAGTGCCCCCTTTTTGTTAAAAATAGATTTCAACGTACTGAGACTGGATTTCAATCATTCCATGCGACTCTCTGTTTAGACTAGTTTTCAACAATAAATAAGGATTACCATCAGTTACACGTTATAATGTTCACTGGACTTTCATTTTCTATGATCTTTGATTTTGTGATTAGCATTTTTCTTTCATATTCGCCCCTTCAGGTGCGTTATTAAAACTTCGTCCAGAAAATGTATTTAGAAAAATCGATAAGAAATGTGAATTCATGTAGAAAAAATCTAACGCAAAGAGAAGCCACGCTGGGAAACGGACAAATCAAATGGAAATATTCCGGTGTTATAACTTCATCAATATTGACTACATGAACTTGGTCTTTTACTCCGTGACTCCCATGTGCAATAAACCTGAATAATAAATACATTATTGAAAACACCCGTTCCCAAGTTGTGGGTTTTAAATTGACAAATGTGATTTTGTCATCTCTGGTATAAACGCCTTCTGATGTTTGATGATAGGAAATTACAGCAAGACAAGGTGAGAAGACTCTCTCTCTCTCTCTCTCTCTCTCTCTCTCTCTCTCTCTCTCTCATCATATCTGTATTTTTATGTTGAATAAAAATGAATATTTATAAATATGATTATACTTTTATAATGATGATCGAGTGACCTGTCCAGTATTTATCAGTTATCATGAAAGTTTGTGGAAATTTATGTATAATCCCCCCCCCCTTTTTTTTTTTTTTTTTTTTTTTTTAAGTAGAATATATTTATGTAAGATTTTCGAATACGATAAATAGGTAATTTCGTTTCCATAATTTAAATAGATAATTTCGTTTCCATAATTTAAAGATAAGTCGATGATGCAAAAAAAAAAAAAAAAAATTAGGATTCATATCAAAAACATTTTAAAGCTGATTTAATGAAACTTTCTTGCCAAATATGGGTAAAATCTGAAAGAATTCAACACAAAAACGACATGATATTTTTGATCATATTTACTTGTGTCATTTTCCTTAATTAATATTGATTTCTTTTTCACTCATTTCTTTCCTCGTCGAATTTACATAATTTATTTCGCAAATTTGATAATCTAAACCTACTTTTCCATGAAAAACGAACTACTTGTCGAAGTGTGAAGTGTGAAACCTCCATGTAAGGATGGATCATACCGGTACATGTATTATGTACGATTTCAGAAATTAAAAATGATTAAGCGAAGTATTAAACATGTATGTAGGTATTCACAAAATAGAAATCTTATTGGCTTCATATAGATAAATCTATTTTAAGACCGTATATATGCATGGCGAATATGGTATATTCCGATATTTGCGATAGATATATTTGATAGTAATAACTATTTGCTGTCAGCTCAAAATGACATTTACCGTCGAATTACGACTCGCACACAATTTACATGTAAAAAGTACACATAGAATCAAAGTAAAACATTTATTGAAGGAAATCGTTATACTTGTACCATACCCTATCAAAAATTACCATGAAGATATAAAATCTATTCCCATTTTTTACTTACATAAGACAAGGGTCACAGGGAGTTATTGTCAAAGCGTTCGTCGTCCGTCCATTCAAATAAAACTTACCTTTTAAATGCATCCCTACGACAATTGTGTGGTTTTTTTAACACGATCCAAAAATGGTCGCAAAAGAAGTTGAATAGGTGACCTTATTTCAAAGACTGAACAGAATTTTACAAACTCTTACAAGAAGCAAGTCCTCAGGGACCGCTACAAATACATGTTTGTAAATTTGTAATTTCATCTTGATCCGTTATACTAGATGCATGCCCGTCAAAGATCTGATTTCCAGACTCATTTTTTACTTCGCTCCGTTGTACATAATTTCAAGAAACGTTTAAAGGAAGTAAGTTTGTGTTTTCTATCCAATCGGTAAAACTGCTAGAATTATTATATTCGCTTTCAGATCAAACCTTCTGGGAATCAAGTAAAACCTCGACCAAAATTGTGTTTTACGACCGGATACTGTCAAATAAGATGATCGCCAAAATATCTTATTGCACTGGCTGACTCGTTTGAGACTTCTCCGCAAAGGCTGCACAAACCGGAACAGGAAGCAAGTACTCAAAAACCTTTACCAAAATATTGTCTTCTGACTCGATCCGTCTTGAACGTTACGAGATTGCCACCAGTGGATTGGCCCATACATTCTCGACTTCACCCAAATTTCACGATACTTTACAGGATGCCAATACTTTTGTCTTTCAAAAAAGATTGTCCCCCAAAGCTCATTTTGACATCATTTCACCATCTCGTACCAAAAATCATTTTAAGATCTGAAAATGGATAATTGGCCAGTTTCACGTCTGTTTTCTCTATATATAGAAAGTCACGTGTTCGAAGTTAGGGTTGCTTGGGGAAGGGAAAGTTCAATGTAAAGAACTTTAACTTCTTATCATTTACATAAGTACATTAATCAAAAGTGAAATCTATAAGATGTGAACAATCACCCCTGAGCTATTATAGGCATATAGCGCCATCTGAATTACTATAGAAGTTTAAATTGCAAAACATTCAAACGGCTTTAAGGTGGTTCAACTACTCGAGTGCGATCCACAACAGCCAGTTGACGACCCAAATGCTTTTGTTCAGGTTTCAGTGGCAGGTTCGGTTGAATGAAGAAGACAAGAATTTCAAAAGAATTTACGAAGATTTGTCTTTATACACAAAATGTTGGCTTTGGGAAATCATCAAACTTTACGGAACGACCTCTTACTTTATTTGATTCATAATAGTCATTGATCTCTGCATGCACTCGCTCTAGAAATAGCATTTGTTGATGATTTTCACGTCTCATAATATGTTTGTTGTTGAATTGCTGTTCTTTGCTGAAACATTTGTATTATCATAAAAGTTAAAGTTTAAGAATTTTTTTTTTTTATTTTTTTTTTTTTTTTTATTTATTTATTTATTTTTTTTTTTTTTTTTTTTGGCCATTTAATTTCCTCCCTTGATTCTATTGTTTCATGTCATATTTCCTCCCTTGATTTTATTGTTTCACGTCATATTTCCTCCCTTGATTTTATTGTTTCACGTCATATTTCCTCCTTGATTCTATTGTTTCATGTCATATTTCCTCCCTTGATTTTATTGTTTCATGTCATATTTCCTCCCTTGATTTTATTGTTTCGCGTCACTAGTTTCTTATTGAATTGAATTCTTGTAATATCATTGGTCAGTGCCCTCATTTCGATTGGCTAGAATCCAAATGGTCAAGTTATTATACCGGTGCGATATGTACAGCCAGAAAAATAAAGATTTTACTTTAATTATACCTACTTGAACTTCGGAAGGAAGGTTAAGGATTTATAATTCACAAATGAATCTTGTTTTTAATTTACTTCTACGTAAATCCTAACAAAATAATGTTTACTCTCAAATATATATACAAAATATGAAAAAAAAACAGACCAGACATTAGCAACTTACACTATTATTCTTATCATATTATATAAGATGCATATGCTTTTATGAGGAAATTCCAATGAAGCATTTGTATATTGAAATTTATGTATTTAAAAGTCCATAAGGAAGAAGTCGTATACGTTGAAACAAAGCTTTGTGATTTTAACATCTCTAAATCCCTGTTCCGCAGTAAACAATCCCTTTGTAAATTACTGTGCAAGTACATTTAATTGTAACAATAACAGAATATGGGTACATGAACTGAGGCCAAATGGTGTCATTTGAAATCAAACACGGCATCCAAACTCATTAAATCATACAGATAATTCATATAAGTTACATCCGATAACGGTGGCTCATTCAGAGTACTATTGGTAAACAAGGTATGGAGTTGAGCATGACACAAGGAAAATAGGACGATGGAAGTTTTGCAGTTCTGTGAGGATTAATTAATTAGGTCGTAAAGGTAAGAAAATAATATAGATATACAGTTAGATAATATTCTATAGTATATACATACATATTTGAGAAATGGATCCCTTTTCTTTATCAATATTGAAAGGACGAAAATTGAACTTATAGAAACTGTTACTTATATTAGACACAAATTAAGATAACTGAATACAGGATTCATGATGAACAATATATATAATTCTGGTGAAAATGGACTGTATATAAAGGTTATTGTTGGAAAGAATAGCTAACGTTTCTGAGATTTGTTTTCTTTAAAACTACTCCCACAATTTGGGCGTCTTCTCTGGTTGGATTCAATTAAAATACCAGGGAAACGTTCAGCTTCCATATAACATCGAATAATATAAAGATGTAAAACCTTACGAAAACATTATGCATACTGTAATCCTGTTAACTACACCTTATCTTATAGATACAGCAAGTGACTTACCCTGTCGGCTCCAAGTGTACAAGTAAATAGGTTCTTCAATTTATGGGTTGTCTTATATGTTTCATGTGATCTTGGTTTGTCTGATGGTCAGCATTAGGGTTACATCTTCCTCTTTGTAGTTATTAATTATATCAGAATTTTTCCCTCACAAAATAAGTTTTAATATATTAAACAATGTATTTGTGACTGCCATTTTTGCTGGTGAAGGTATAATTGTAAATTTAATAATTTGGAAAATAATTTTTAAATACCTTGTCATACTTATTCCGTGAAGGAACACTCTGATTCCAACAAAAAGTATACCGAGGACGATATTATCATCCGGATGCTCGAGTTTTTGATTGACAAAAACCGTATTCCAGCAAGTAGTTGGCATCCGCATGGGTACCAATTGACCCCTCTGCTTGCGGAAACATTTTCTTATTCATACGAAGCTGACTTCGACGAGGTTTTAGTACCCGAAACGTACATGTCTGGTCCCATATGCAAATTTATCTGTTCTTAAATGATTTGAAGATGTTGAACATTCATCAAGGCCATGCTCTCGGCTGGGCGAAAGCACCTCGCATTTCAGTTCAATTTTACCTTCCGATACATAGATGACGAGTTGTCCATCAATAATCGTAACTTTAAGGATCATCTACATGAAATCTGTCCTCATGAACTAGAGATCAAGGAAACAACCGAGAGCGATAGATCCGCTTCGTTTTTGGATATACTTCTATCTTTCGTCGCAAACGGCCACTAGAGCACCTCACTCTATGCCAATATGATGATTCCAGCTTCCACATAACTAACTGCCCTTTCATGAGTATAGCAACATTCCGTCTAACTCTTCCTCTCCTACTAATTGCGTTTTTGTTTCTCAGCTAATTATACATGTTCCAAATATGAAGATTTCCTCGTTAGAGCAAGACGGCTTGCAAGTAAGCATCTTGTTCAGGGTTATATTACACAAGGGCTAAAATCATCATTGAGGAAGTTCTTCGGTCTCTACGGGGATATTATAAAAACATATCTGATCCCTCTTTCCAGAATGATCAGTGACATTCTGGATTGCGATTGAATGGCTTTCATCATCACCAAACGAGAAATGTTTACCTGATATGTACATCAATATGTACATCGAGACAATCACCGAATTGACAAGTTTTCATGGAACTGTGTTGCATGCAAACAGGAGATGCTGACTTTCCCCGGGCACCTGGTCTCACTTCGGAATGTTGTTCATTCCGAGGTTAGCAACTGTTCCAATGGAAATTCTAATGATTTTGCCTTGCCCTCTCCACCTTGAGACAGAATAACTGATGGGTACTTCTTTGATGTTTATTCACTTAGAATTAGGGATCGTTGTTTAAGATTTGAAAAATTAAATGATTTGATCGAAAATACATCATTGATCTTACGGAATTTAAGGTTTTCTTGAAGTTCTTTTGAATTGTAGGACCAATTCTCAGTTACGATGTTTTTTATTCACACAGTTTGGTTTTGTGTTGTTTGTTTGGTTTTTTTTTTTTTTTTTTTTTTGCTTGCTTGCTTTTTGTTTCTCATATGGTAAAACGGGTTTTTGTCCTCATTCCGCCGGTAGGACAAATTATTAAGAACACATTCACTCTGGTATCAAAACCAGAAATATTCTCGACCCCCTGCATTCCAAATTTCTTGGTGAAGTCAGTGGTGCCTACAGTGCTCTTGGATTTTATCTGTTGTTTTTGTTTTCTTGTTGGGTATTTGTTTTACTGTGGTTAGTTTTGACGGTCCAGCCAAGTCTACGACATTATTATTCAAAAAGGCCCCCTAAAACCGTGCTGTTTTGCTGTTATGCCTGACTGTGATGACGTTACCACTTTGGCACATATGTTTTTGTACAATATTTTGACAATAATAGTTACAGAGTCTGAAGTGTGGTCCTTATTTCAGTTTTAATTTAGAGCTATTCATGCGTGGATCAGGATGTATTAAGGCAGTCACCATTACAGTTACTGCCTATCAATGAGACAGATTACTTTCGGATGCAAATCTTGAATTCCAAGTGTATATTAATATCATAACAAGGAATGAAAAGCATATAGATCTGTCGCTTAAAGGTGATTTACATTCGTAATTTTAATTGAATTTCATGATATATGTAAATTGTATATACCCGATTTCACCATTACGGATTCTCTCATTTCAAAGTGGAATTTAAAGTTCAAAATGCTATCGTAAATTTCAGCTTCATATAAAAGGAGATGCGAAAGATTTAATAAGTTTTCAACGAAATTAACCATTATTTAGCTCTGTGGAAAAATACTGTCTCTGGCTCTAACAAGTAGAAGATCGTTTAGAATACAACTTCAACCAATTTGTCGATCGAACGTTAATTGGAGGGTTAAAGCACCACACTAATATTGTTTTTGTTGGAATTTTAATCCATTAGTGGATGAAATAAGTTTGTTTACCACTTGAGCAGATTAAAAAGAGATTTTATGGATTATACGTTAAAAGGTGCGTCAATTAGTTTAGGCGAGGCGATGGTCCATCTATGACTGGAAACGAGCTTAGTAGCTGATGTCAAACCCGGAGTCTGAAGACCAGGGCAGATTTGTTATAGGTGAGATAAATGAAAGACGGGGTTTTAAAAACAAAATATCAGTTGGTAAGTGCTGATCGGAGAAACGTGCCCGTTGATCTCGGTAAGTAGCTTACACTTGAATGAAAATATCTTGTTACACAGGTATAAAGTAAGAAATTGTGGATAAAAACATTCAGGTTTAGCTCCAAACCAACTGCTCTATCATCTTCCAAAATCAAGAAGTGGAAAAAGAACGATTCCCTGATACATACAATGTGAAGATGCCGTATCTATTTGGATCTAACATTCAGAAATGAGCGTATACACAGAATAAGCGTCAACACAGATATTTCAAATTTAGCCAAAGTGCGCGACAACCACTATTATCTTGCTATATATTTCAGGCACAAAAATTGCATGCTCATCTTCGCAGATCAAACTGGTGCATGCTCATCTTCCCAGATCAAAGGAGTTTAAGACACTATTTTTTTCTGCATGGCATATTAATTACAAATTACTGAATAAATGGAATTTTTAAAAATACCAAGAAATGAATCTGTCTCAGCAGCAGAGATTTCTATCTCTAATGTCATTTTTTAAAATGATATAGTATACCATAAAATAACACCCACGCCCCCTTCCGAGAATCTTTATTCCTAAGGGCGTTTTAAGATAGAAATACTCCGACGTCGTGTGATCTAGTGCGGGTGATTTTGCTAATTTGTTTAATCCAGGGAATGTATATTACCCGCCTTTCTATTTGCTTACCTTAGCGCTAAATATGATTATGATATTAAGGAAAGCAAGGTCAAGTCTTTTACTGTGGAAATCGTTCAGTGCATTGATCATTGGTGTTTACCGCACTTCTCTGAAGACCTCGTGCGTGTGTCCTTTTTCATTAAAAATCTTAAATACATGGAAATACGGTTTATTCGATGCATGGTAAGTTTGGGGATGTAATTTTTTCCTTTCATTTTATTTTCTTTTGTTTGTTTGTTTTCTGTTTATTTATTAATTGCAATCACTTTCATTTATCATTTATTCATTGCATTCAATATATTTTCAGTGTATGAACTTCGATACTCCCATTTTTTTATCATTCTATTTTATTAGATAGGATTGGTTTGTCTTTTGAATTGTGCGAACTCATTTCTTTCCTGTTATTTTCCTTTCTACCTTTAATTTTTTTTTTTTTTTTTTTGAATTTTTCTGATAAAATATCAGTAATCGAGTGCATGTATTTAGTCACATCTTTGAAAGGTATAAACGCTCTGTGAATATATATCTGATTTTTCACGTACAACATTGTATACTGCCATCCCGTGCACATTCTATATGTTAAATCCTTGTCTCTAAATCACTGGGTGTCGGATTACAAGTTTTAAAATTCATTTTTCGTATAAAGAAAAACGAGGTTTCTATCAATATAATGCCAGTATTCGGAGGAGCAAATGACACCGAATGCTAATTATTCAAATTATAATATGATTTTAGGAATAATTGTGGATTATAACACCCAAAGTGCAATGAACCCTGCATCAAGTGTAATGAATTCAATTTCATTTCAGTTATCTATCAAGATATTAAAATGAAGAGTGAAATAGACATAGAATCATATCCCACATAAAGTATTTCTGGCTTAATTGAATTCGGTCACACAGATTATATATTTCTGGTTATGGCGCGGTATGTTGACAAATGGCCATCATAACATGTCATAATAAATTGAAAGGATTTAGGAATGAGAATTTATATAATTGGAAATGGGATGGAGAAAAGTTTAAGGATAATACTTTTTTAAACTCACTCCTGATATTGTTGTTTAATTATTACAATGCCTATCCCCCTCTGTTAAATTATCATGTTCAAGGCAGCATATCCGTCCCACTTGGTGTATTATACCACAAACTTAAGTAAATATCAACTTGACCATGAAACCAAACAGAACATTGTAAAATTGGATTGCTCTTAATCCAATTCAGTGCCACTTACCAAAGATAACAAAGGGTAATTCAAATATAGAAATTAATTTTTTGAATTGTATGTTATCAATTGTTAATCAAGTGACTATTTTCAATTCATTTATGACTTTTTTCCATTCTGATGGAATGACCTGATATTGGAGACTCACAGAATTATTCCATATTCCACTGGACCTTTGATTCCTTATGTACGATTAGTACTTTTTTCTCTTGTATACATTGAATTGAATATTCCAATAGTGAGTTTGGTGGAGAATTAAAATTAGAACTGCAATGTAACAGTAGGAGTTCGCTCTCCAACAGTGATGAAATGTTTTATAATTAATGTCAATGTGATAATAATTTTATTTCTTTGACAGATGCTGAATCCATAAACACAGTAAATGGTACCAGATCGAGGTTATGTCTTGACAACATGTTCTAGTCAGTCTGTGGTCATCTCAAGCCAATATAGCCTTATAATCATAAATCGGACAGAAGAATTCGTAAAAATCTGCATTACATTGACGACATCTGAATTCAAAAGAAAACTGGGCAACTGTAAAAGAGAGAGAGAGATTATTTCAGAATTATCATGTGAACAAAAACTCCAATGAGTTTGAGTATGCTTTCGGATACGTAGGTGTTCCTTGATATGTTACAGACAACAGTTGGTCTTCCTTGGTGATCTTGGCGTTTCTCTGGATGATAATCAACAGATCTATAGGTCAGTGTTATACGAACCAATAGACATGGCGTCTCCGGACGTTGCCGCACATTTCTATGATCACGTCGTTAAACTCCTGAGTAAAGAACCACAGGACAGAGGGGATGTGGAAATAGACCAAATATTGGCGTGGTTCCGGAAAAAGTCGGACTTGTTTAAAACATTGAAAAGGGGTGAGTTACATGTGCAACAGGCGTTCAGTTAATGTATATGTACACAAAAAAGACAGCTAAAAACGACAGCCGGACCCCAAGTTGGCAGAATACTTTTTACAACTTCTTCCAGTTAGTTTACAGTACGAAAATCTAAATTTTGAACAAAGGCTTTTTTGTCTTTCATCAAGTCTGAAGAATATATTCTTGTACCACTTCAGTTCAATTATAAGCCTAAACTACCATTTTTGCGCAGTAAAATCGACTCCTCATTAGTGTTTACGCTCGATGGTCATTTGACGTGACGACATGCTGAATACTCTTATAGATGTCATTATTAAGGGTCTTATGCTCGTTGAAAAGCTTTATTGATTTCATTTAGAAAAAAATATAAATGCATTTCTATTATGACTATGATGCAAAGTGACACGATACGCATTTCTTTGTACCCTTAATGCAGACTTCACAAGTTATTTACATCTTGCACACAAGAGCAGAGTCAAATAGGAGTTATTTAATAATTGAATCAATTATATAATTTATCAGCTTAAAAGACGTGTCGTGTTTCTTATTATCAAAAGTGTAGATCAATCATACTGAACACGATACGATTATCGATTACTTAACGATTCATTTTCCTATTTGAGATGAAAGGATCATTGTCGCTTAAGACATTAATGATTTCATTCTTAAATACATAAAAAATATGAGATTCAATCACGGCGCTATTAGGAGAAAGATAATATCTCTCATAGTTAAATATCTAACTCGTATAAAACATCTTAGATTAGATTTTTGAAATCCTTAGTAATGATCGCCATTTCGACTAATATTACGTCAAGGACTTCTGAATCACTTTCGGTTGAAGTAAAAAAAATACTAAATTGATTATTTCTCGGTAATTAATTTTGACCTTTTCAATAATAACTTTGGTTCTTTCAGTACCACAAATGTCAGTAGTAAAATCTACACAATCTCTCCCCCATATCGAGGTATTTATTTTCCACCCTCGCTTTCCTTGATAAACCATTAATGTCAGACCGCGTACCTGTTGTTCCTAGTCAATTTATGTCATTTCATCAATAACTCGCCAGCATCCACGGCTTTGGAAATCTCTTCTACACATCCATCTCATTTTCTACAATGATAAGTTTTAATGGAATAATTATATTTCCTCCAAACCAGGGAGTTTGTAATCAGGTCACAATTTCCTTGTGGGAGAATAAAACTGTAGAGCATCCTGAACCATTCTAAATCCGTAATGAATATTTCTTGTAATATCACGATACGAGGATTCCAATTAATGCTTTGTCCAGGTATAATTATCCCTTCCTGACTTTCTCTTTTGATAGCGGCAATCGATTCTGATTCAGTATTTTTTTTCAAAAATATTATTGTGAGAAAAGCATAGGGGAAATTTACGAAATCAACTATTGTCTATTTGTTTCTGAATTGATTACGAGAGTGAGGGTAATTGAGTATGAATTCAAGCATCTTTTATTTATTTTTTTGGCAGAAATCATTGCTGACCTTATCAAGAATTGCGAGTTTGAGACGGACGAGAAAGATGACGTCATCATTCAGCAAGGTGATAAAGGTGACTGGTAGGTGTCAATAAAGCAGAATAGAATATTTTGTTGTATATCCGGGTCATTATAGGGAACGTAAAACATGAGAATAAGAACATAAGACTTTTTTTTAAAACAAAGCTGAGCAAAATTAATGAGAATGTATCCTGAAATCCGGAGGTCCACGCTCAGTTGCACTCAGATGCCTGAAATGATAAATGCAATTTCTTGCTTGCACAGAGGGCGCTCTACGCTGCGAGAAAAGCGAAGAGCAGCGTATACGTAGTGTATTCAATAGATTGGTGAATATTCTCCCAATAATTTAGTCCTCTCAGTCCCAACTTATTTGATATCCAAACGAAACTTCCATTCATCGAAAGCTATTATGGACTTAACTGTAACATGATACCCATCCGATAGAGTTTCCCTGTCTGTCCCTGCTGATTTAGATAACATCGACAAAAAGCTTTTCTATCTTTAATTTTTTTTTTTCAGTTTCTTCATAATTCTAAGTGGATCTGTTGCTATTCACATCAATACTACATATGGTATAGAAGATGATACTAACGACGAAAAAGAAGATGACGGATCAAGGACGTCACGGAGAGATGACAGTGCAAGTACAACGAGTGAAAGAAAACATCTGGATAGATCTAAATTCGGCAACTATGTCGGCAAAATAGGTAATATCAGATTTAGGCAATTTTGGGATAAAGACGATATGTAGGATAGTTGCCTCATAGGCAAGGTGGAAAAATCTTGAAGTCAATGAGATAAAGAAGATCCTGACGATAATCTCAACAGCACTCACAATAGAGTACCAAATTGAGCATCGACGGACCCCTAGCAAGCTAGAGGTGGGACCAGGTGCCCGGGAGGAGTAAGCATCCGCTGTTGGCTAGCCGCACCCGCCGTCGATGTTCACGCATGAAAATGAAAAGAATATATAAAATATGTACATGCACTGTCTGAGGTCACGTCTATATAGAAAGTGCTATGGCGACAATGTCAGGGAAAAATATTCAAAACACTTACTGTCAAACCCCTCGCGGGGAACTTTTTTTACGAGCTCCACACGGCAAAGGGCATAAGTGTGACACAAATGAGATAAAGAAGTCAAGTGATGCTAAAAAGGACAAAACTTAAGTCAAGTTATTCTAATTAAGATATGGACAAGGGGAAGGTGGAATAAATGTGTATGTGAGAGGAACAAGTTGTGATGTGAGTTCGGTAGAATTTAGTTGGGTTTATGTTGGTTAAAAGCAATATTTTTGACCATTTCTCCAAGTCACTAACACATTGTAAATCCAAATTCATCTTTTTTATTGCAGAAGCAGGGAAAAGTTTTGGCGAGCTTGCTCTTATAAATGCAGATTGTGTTCGTAATGCTACTATCATAGCGAACGAACGGACAGATCTCGTGGTGGTGAACAGAGAACTTTACAATCGTTCACTCAAAGCTTTCCAAGAGAAAGACTTCGAGGAAAGAAAGAAATTTGTGGAAACGAATGAACTGTTTACGAACTGGCAACATAAATACAAAAAGCAAATGGCCATGAGTTTACGGAAGGAGAAAATGTACTTTGATAGTGTGATTGTTAGACAGGGAACGCCGGTAGATGGAATTATTTTCTTACTTAGGTAAATAAATGATAAGTAAAACCGAATCAACAATAATCTTCTTCATCAATCCTGGTTTTGTGAAAATTTGAAGTCGGAATATTCAATTTGATTCGCAAAATGTGTTAATTTAGCCATGAACATGATGAACGAAAGGGTGATTTTTATAAACCCAATGCAAGTAGTTTTTCTCAAACGAAATTATCGAAGTAATTATACGAACACTCTAAAAATTTAGACCTCCTGTTTCAGTGGCCAAGTAAAGTTATTAACGGACCCCACACTCCATGAAGTACAGTATCCAGAGTACTTCCCCTTGGCTGACCCTGATGACCTAGAGAAGGAGGAAGCAAGAGAATCCCTACGCAGGTATGATACAATAGGGGGTCATTATTACGGATCAGATACTATATTTCAGTCATATGTCAGTCTCATTGGCATGTTTCCAAAACTACATGTATTCCGAATTTTGGTTACTTCGATTAACCAAATTCCTATTCTATATCTCTGTCGATGGATAGGCAAGATGCTTGGAGATCAAACATGGGAGTAGGATTATTACAAAAATAGAAAATCCTCAAATAAACGTCAAAGAGCCAAGGCAAAATCGCTAGAATTTCCATTGAAACGATTACGAATTTCGGAAAAAAAATAACATTTCGAAGTGAGACCAGGTGCACTGGGAGAGTCAGCGTCTCCTGATTGCATGATTGCGTGCAACACCCATCGCACCAGATCCATGAAAACTTTAAAATTCTGTGATTGTCTCGATGTAAATATTGATATACATATATGGTTAATATTTCTTGTTTGGTGACGGCGACTGACATTCAATCGCAATACAGAATTTCACTGATCATTCTGGAAAGGCGGATCTGATATTCTTTTATTATATCCCCGTATCGACAGAAGAACGTCCTCAAAGATGATTTCAGCCGTTGTGTGGCTCTAATGATGAAATCTTCATATTTGGAACATGCCCTGACGTACCGTATCAGCTGAGAAACAAAATGTTGCTACTCATGAAATGGAAGATAGTTATGTGAAAACTATTATCATCATGCTTGTCATACAGTGAGGTGTTCAAATGACAGTTTGCGTCGAAAGACAGAAGAATATCCAAGTACGAAGCAGATCTGTCAATCTCGGTTGATTCCTTGATCTTTAGTTCATGGGGATATAATTCACGTAGATGATCAAACTAAATTGAAACAAACAAGTTTGAAATCGTATAATTACGGATCTCTGGAAGGTAATAACAGGAAATCATCTCGAAAATGATCTATGATTTTAGTTTTTGGCATCTCTTTTCAGAGAGTTGAGTATGCTTTCCCCAAATTTTGAGCATAGGAAGTCCCCCGAGAAGAGACAGACCACGCCTCATTCTACCATGTCATCCCCTCACTCCTCTGTCATCTCTCCTTACGTCCTATCCCCGAGCCAAGACGGTAAAAGTAGAAACAGAACACCACATAGGAGTGCTATAGAAGTCTGTAACCTCGGAGCTCAGGAAGTCTTAGGTATTTCCCTGAAGAGTTTGTCATGATTCGAAATTTTTCATTAATTCTTTAGTTGTCATACGATGTCTTTATTGATTATGAGGAAAATTAGCGTGATATTTTCAAAATTTTGAACTCAAGGTTATTTTTCCATTAAAAAATGAACATAGCTTAAATGACTTCAGATTTTGAGGGGTTTTTTTTCTACTAAGTAAGAAGGAATCTGTTGTAGGTGATCTCGAAGCTGTACTTGACTTGCCAACTTACTCCTACACAATAATCTGTAGTCAAGAAGCAGAATTTTATGTTCTGGATCAGAAAAACTACGACAGACTGATAGAGAAAAGAAATCCTAAAGTAATAGAGATGCTGAAGAAGGCGGTACAACAAAAATACAGTATCAGACTGTCATGGGTCCAGGATAACCAAATACCACTGTTACGATATTTCTTATATAAAATAGAAGAGGAACTGAAATCTCGGAGTCAGAAATCAAGTGTCATAAAACTGCAAAGCAGAGAAAACACAAGTGAATGGAGTGTGACTAATCTAGCTAAAGGACCACTCATTGACATGTTTGGTCCAGGGAGTGTGTTTTATACTATACGCATGAAGGACAAACAGAGACATAGAGAACGGGACAAGTATAATGTAGATCATAGGAGAATACACACGAGATCTCACGTGCCACCCCGCGTCACTGGCCCGGCACCCACGCTCACCAGTCAGAGGACGTTTGTGACACAGACTGGTCTGACTGCTGAGGGTGAGGAGGAGGACAGAGAAAGCCTACATAGCGGGGAAGAGGGGGAGGGATATGACGTCACTGATAAGGAACACCCCAAGTTGATATGTGAACACTCCCGTAGTACGATGGCTAACTGTGTGAGTACAGAGGAGGTATCGGAGGAGACCCGCGATAAGGAGGTCAACGAAGGTGCTTTACAGGTGCTGGAGAGTAAAATAGAGGCGTGGCATAAAAGTTTAGGGGAGGATCCTCATAGAAGACAGGCTAAACGAACAGTCAAACTACATAGAATGAATGAGGTATGTTTGTTTGTTGTAATCAAAAACAACCTTCATTTAGTACCAAAAAAGCCAATTTTTAGAGCCTGAAAAAACTGTCAACGCCAGCTATGTCAATAGAAATCTTTGGGCAGCCACAAGGTTTCATCTTAAAAAAAAACTCTAAAAATTTCAAATCCATACATAATTTTGTTACAGACCAATGTACCGCCACATCCGGGTAAGACGATCTATATCCGCCCCAGACAGCGTAGGAAGATTGACGTCATAGCTAATATAAAGGCCTCTAACACGGAGGAGTCTATACCGTCTATGTTCAGGTATTTATATATACTACTAATTCTTCTAGAAATAAACCCATGTGTTTAATTAACAACACTATATAACCATTCATTTTCTGTACTTACTGAGATTGTTGATGTTTTTTCATAAGTAATTCACTTGAAATTAGCCATCAAAATTAAAATGATTACATGTATGTCTGATAAATTAGGGCTTCCATCAAGTTTTTCCCCCTAATTTGATGATCGTTTTCCATTTTGTTTAATCTTTTTTATTCCAATTGTTAGATAATGGCACGATCTGATTTTTTTTTTTACACAAAAATCCGTAGCGTATATTTAAATCATACTGCTATATTCTGTTTAAAAAGAAATGTCTTTAGAAAAGAAGTTGCAAGTACTAACAATGTAGAACTACTGATTTTCTGGTGTCCAGTTGTATGTTTCATTATTATTTTTTTGTTTCGTTAGTATAATCGTATGTTTAAAAGACGAAAGTAGTAAATACTACTCCCCGTCAACAATTTATTGCCTCCTTTTCATTCAGAGTTCAGTCGCCGAAAAAGTAAGATATTTGCTTAGCTTGATATTTCTGACTTAAAGGCCGAAATCTATCAAGGAATCCAAACTAAAACCCGAATCATCTCAAAAGGAGTTCTATTGTAATTACACCATTTAAAGAATATTGAAGGAAGCATTTTATAGTGTGCAAAAACTTAAGCGAATTACCACAATTCATTTCGAATATATTATGTAGGCAGTTTAATATTCGGCCTTTAAGTATCTTTATATGTTATGTATTTTCGAATAATGGCGTGTTCAGTAGTTAGTAAACCATGGTTATTTTTTCACTTCCGTTTATCCAGATATTTCATCACATTTTTTATGTTATCACAATACTTATTGTGCTGCTCACGTGATTCATTCCTTGTTCATCAGAGACTCGAATGTAACCCTCAGTGTCGTGCAATCAACGAGGCCGAGTTATAAAGGTTCGACTGTAGATTATATTATATAACAGTGGTCTAGGTATCAGATTTGCACGCCTGTAGATGTGCTAGATGTGGAAACATACTCAAAAATTGCATGCAAATTTCTAAACTCTAGGTTTTATTCATAATAATACTTGCTAATGTTATATAACAGGTATGAAAATTAGTGATTATCATTCATCAGTATTTCGGATTTACAATCATTTTACAGAAAACAGATCTTAAATTCGTAGGACAATAACGTTATCTATGAACAGTGTCATCTACTCGTTTGTTTTTATTTTTTCTTATTTCATCACTTTCATGCTATCGTTTTGCATTGCCTAATATTTTTAAAAGAAAGCATGCATTCTGTAGAAATAGTCTTTCCATTTTGCTTTCAAGTTTGAAGCTAATTTTTGTTTTAATTTTGATTGTATTTTTGTTTAGATTTATATACGATCGTTGTAAAGTAGACATTAATATTCTAGCATCCACCTTCATAAGCCAGGGTTCCCCTTTCAGTCATCTCCACCGTGATATGCATTTTAGTGAATACAGGAACCAGAAGAAATAAACGTTGGGAGCTGGGCACGTTTCGACCGTGCCTGGGTCAGATTTGTGCACAACTTCCTCTGCTTTTGAATAGCTTCTTGTCAAATTTTATGTGATTTCAATTGTGATTTGATATAAAAAAAATTTAAATTACCTTAGATGACGATTAGAATAGGCAAAATAGGAGGGGACTAGAGAGGACTAGAAAAGATTGCTAATCACAAAAGAACAATTCCTTAAATAATCTGATGTTATTGATTCAAATGATTATATTATTTCTAACAAAATTTGAATACTGTACTTGGAGGATTTGTTATTAAACCGGGCGATATAAATCTGAATAAAATGTGTTAAAAAAGATAAAAAAAAAAAACAACAAACAAACAAATTTGAATATGGAACAAGACATGTGAGTGATATGGTCATCATACGTATTCTTTAGTAAGAATTTGAAATATATAACAACGATTTAATTCCAGCTAATTCTTTAACAATGTAGTGGACATTATGGTAATTCTTTAATCTTTGATAACCTTGTGGCAATCCCTTCAGCCATGTTACTGGCGTTTTAAGAATGTTCAAGTGTTTTTCCTCTTTTATATCCGATTTATAGGGGTTGATGTTTTCATATAAAATTATGAACATGTGTTATTATTAACTCTGTAAATCCTATGACAGATGGGCAGTAGAATTCTCATTATGACCTTCAAGTTGTAGAAGTGTTTTTATATTAAGATTATCATTAATGTTTTTGAACTTGGACGGTATTTATCAAATAATTTATTGCTTTTTTATTGCAAAACCTCAATTTTAAGAGAACTTTATTTCGCTGTATTTAGGCTCATCCTCAGAAATAACAAGAAGTCCCAGAAGCGAGCGTCACAGGCCCCTATCCTCTAGACCATGGATAGTACCATCTTATGTCAAAAAGAAAAGGGTATGTGTAGATGATTCAGAAGGCTAAGGTTTATTTCATTTAAAGAATAAACATTCACTTTACATACATGACTTCTCTTCTAATATGTAAAATTACGATATACGATATGTTATGATTAATCATATAATATGATTTACCATACACAGCTATGATTTACCATATAATATGATTTACAATACAATATGATCTTTTGACTTTGTAGCCATCATCTGCAAGACAGTACACTGCGCAAGAATACGAAGCTCTGAAAGAGGAACTTCGCCGGAAACAGAAAGCGTTCAAGTCACTACTCAGTCGGCCCTCGAACTCATATTTCTGATACATGGTGTTCTTAAAATTCAAATACTTCTTATAGATATTTTCATAATTTATTTTTCCCCAGATTTATGATACTTTGATCCTCTTTGTAGCTTGAACTGTTCAAATTTGTTTGTTTGTCATGTTGGCGGTGCTAAGTTTTGATATATATCGCCGAATTTGGAAAAGAATAAAATACAAAACTTTAAAAATATTTCTTGACTACTTTCTACCGATGAATTTAGTTATTTCACTTTATTCGAAATGCTTACCTGAGGAGCCCCGGATGAATCAAAATCAATCCAAGTTACAATGAAAACTAAACTGAGAAGAATAATTATTAATATTGAAGAAACCTGTAACAACAAAAGGCATTAAGAAATGAATCAATGAATCTTATTTTTTCTGTTGAAGTATTACCCGAAACACTGGACGGAAAACTGCATCAATGCGCGAAGCTACTGATGGAAAATGGACTGTTTTCTTGAACCTAATAACAATCAATCCCCGCACTATATTTCGTAAATTCGGGGGGTTACACAGTGATACAACTGCCTCCCAAGACGAAAAGGTGTTATGGCAGCCGCCATGATTCAAATCGCAAACAATTGTCTTGGAATAAGAACCAGTTTGAGGAAATTCTACAATCACTGGAATTTCTTTGGTAAGTAGAGAAGAAATGGTACCCTCGAAATTTTTAGTAAACATCAACATATATCGCATTTCAGCTACGTGCTGATGCGTGTTCTAGGGAATCCCCGGTTCCAAAAATAATGCTATAAATAGACGTACGTGAAAAATTTATTCGATGTATCAACAAATTTTTTCAGCCAATCAGAATCTTCCTTTCGAAATTATAACAATGCAAATTAAAAGATTACAAGACAAGGAAACAAGACAAAACGACACATTACAGAAGACATCATCTCATGCACAGAATAGAACATTTTTTGATCCGTACAAAAAGTAAAATAAGATTTTCGGGTAGAGTAAGACAAAACGACGCAATACAGAAGACATCATCTCATGCACAGAATAGAACAATTTTTGATCCGTACAAAAAGTAAGATAAGATTTCCTGGGAGTAAGACAAAACGACGCAATACAAAAGACATCATCTCATGCACAGAATAGAACATTACTGAATCCGTACAAAAAGTAAGACAAAATGACACAATACAGAAGACATCATCTCATGCATAGAATAGAACATTAATGAATCCGTACAAAAAGTGAGATAAGATTTCCGGGGAGAGTAAGACAAAACGACACATTACAGAAGACATCATCTTATACACAGACTAGAACATTTTTTTGATCCGTACAAAAAGTAAGATAAGATTTCCGGGTAGTAAGACAAAACGACGCAATACAAAAGACTTCATCTCATGCACAGAATAGAACATTAATGAATCCGTACAAAAAGTAAGACAAAATGACACAATACAGAAAGAAGGGAGGAGATCTCCAACAAGACCCCGTTGCAGCATCAACAGTAAAACACCAAAACACCCGATGCAAAAACACAACAGACGAGTACAGCATGAGACGGGAAAGAGACACACGACATGTAAACATCAAACACAAAAGACTACACATAAACCGACGAGACCAATGGATAACCGGTGCCGACTTTGGACGGCCATCTGTCACGCAAGTAGCAAATGGTGTGGTTATCCTGGATTACGTGCGCACAACCCTCTCACTTCTCCAATTACCCAGAGGTCTCGAAGAACGTACAATTGTGGTGTAAAACAACCTCCCCACTGTAAGATAACATCACACAAACAAGACCGCGAAACGCAGAGGCCCCATAGACACAGATGAATATGTAAATGAATATAAAAAGAGGGCATGCGTAATACAGTCCGTGCTCTGCCGGCTGTAGCGAGCTCATGTATGTAAACACCCGAGGAGTCCGACTGACATTCAGAGAGGACAGGTGGTCGGGGCCCTGTCTTCTCTAAAGAGGTTTGGACAGGGCCCGTCATGGAGTCCCGTCGTCACAGTCAGTCAGAGTGCAAGTCTCAAGGATGCGCTTGTACAAGACTGTAGATTGGTCAAGTACCAAGCCTAGTGTCCGTCTGGTGACATTAGGATCATACCCACGGTATAAAAGGCGTTTGATGATTCTGACGCATTTTCGATGGTTATGCTGCCTACCTTTGATCCTTTTTATTTTGTTTATCATATCACCATAAAAGACAGGTTGTGTAATACCCATAGTAATGTACTCTGTTGCATGTATAGATCCGAATTTTAAAAGAAGTTGACTGTAATTTTTGTAAAATTTCCAGAAAGTCTTAACTAGTTTATGAAAGCGGAAACCTTGACCTAAAAGTTTTTTGGTAATTTGTAAATTTCTACTGTGAAAATCCAAAATATCAGTACATGCTCTAGCGTACCGGATGAGCTGTGATATGTAAATGCCGTATGACGGTAATCTTGGAACATCACCGTCAAGCCAAGGGAAATTTACAATGTTGAATCCAAAATCATCCCTTTTGTCATATACACTTGTATGAATCTTTCCGTTTACAATTTTGATATTTAGGTCCAAAAAGGGTGTTTCTGTATTTGAAAGGTTTGCCTTGTTAAGGGTTAATTCTTGTGGATAAATTTCATTCTTATATAATTCAAAAGCAGGATTGTCAATGGTTAGAATATCATCCAGATACCTAGAAGTATTATTGAAACATTTCAGCTCATCAAATTTTCTTTGCTTTTGAAGATTTTGGATAAATTCTTTTTCATAAGTGTATAAAAATAAATCTGCAACAAGAGGCGCACAGTTAGTACCCATAGGAATTCCTACAACCTGCTTGTATAGATCCTCACCAAATCTAACATAAATATTGTCCAAGAGGAAGGACAAGGCATTACACAGGTCACTACATGTCCATGATTTGTATGATTTGTACTCTGTCGAGGAAAAGAAACCTTTCGATTCAGATGTACAAAACACCATTTAATGAGATTAGATAATCGATCATTAATTTTGTCATGAGGAAGTGTGGTGTACATATTAGAGAAGTCGTATGAAGAAATCGTATTGGCTTGGAAATTTCCAGATTTCATTTTTTCAATCACATCCCCTGAATTCTTAATAGACCAAAATAAATTTACATCGTTCCTGTTTAGAACCGTTTCACAATATCTAGTTATGTGTTCTTTAATAGCAGTAAGTGCTGACGTCAGATTTCTAGACAAAATTGTAGTGGAGCAGTTACTAGAATTAGCAATAAATCGAAATTTGTAAGGAGACTTGTGCAGTTTCGGTATGCAATATAGTGTTGGGAGATCCAATTTAGAAATAGAGATATTGAATGAAGAAAGTTTACTGTTATGCTTGCCTAAACTGTTAGATGCACTTTCATTGCTTTTGATATATGTATTTGTAGACGAAAGTTCCGAAATCAAAGTTGATAAGTAGTAACGTTTTCAAATGATAATGGTGTTGTTGGTTGCTTTATCAGCTGGCGCAAAGACATATTTTTCATGTAATTTACTTAGTTTGGATTTGAAATATCTCTCTGATTTGGAACGTGGAATTTGAAAAAGATGAGGGTTTTTATGGAAGTTATCTATTCGAATATCCGTTATATCTAAAATAAGGTTTTTCAGTCATTCAGAGCATGCGGTTCGACTCCTCCTGATTTACACCATCTTTTCGTATAATTATCTAAGGCTTCCGTAAGCACTTCACGGCATTTGACAAAATCTATCTTGGATGGGATTCTATACTTAGGTCCTTTTTTAAGAAGACCACGGAGCTGTCTGTCTTGGATAATTGAAAAGAAGACATCATCTCATGCATAGAATAGAACATTAATGAATCCGTACAAAAAGTGAGATAAGATTTCCGGGGAGAGTAAGACAAAACGACACATTACAGAAGACATCATCTCATACACTGAATAGAACATTAATGAATCCGTACAAAAAGTAAGACAAAATGACACAATACAGAAGACATCATCTCATGCATAGAATAGAACATTAATGAATCCGTACAAAAAGTGAGATAAGATTTCCTGGGAGTAAGACAAAATGACACGTTACAGAAGACATCATCTCATACACAGAATAGAACATTACTGAATCCGTACAAAAAGTAAGATAAGATTTCCTAAGAGTAAGATAAAACGACGCAATACAGAAGACATCATCTCATGCACAGAATAGAACATTAATGAATCCGTACTAAAAGTAAGATAAGATTTCCTGGGAGGAAGACAAAACGACACAATACAGAAGACATCATCTCATGCACAGAATAGAACATTAATTGATGAATCCGTACAAAAAGTAAGATAAGATTTCCGGGCAGATGAAGCATCTCCTATTTGTTAGTTACAAATTTTCATGTATTGTAGACGTACACAATACGGAGATCTCAAAACAAGAATGTACAAGATAATAAACACAAACGATGGTCAAAAATCTAAAGATTCTGTTTTCCACACGTCAATTATTAATTAATTCCCGTATTATGTTTATATCACCTTTATATATTGAACAACTGTTGTTTCATTTTGAATTATCACAATTGTATTTAGGTTGTATCTTTGCACTATCTATTCAATTGTTTTGGACAAGTACGCTTTTTAGTATCTATATTTCATTTAGAACATAATTTTTGTTAAACATCAAAAACTTGTGGAAATTCATTGTCGAAACTGGCACACAAATGACGTGGTCCATATCTGCGTAAAGTATCACTGATGAGGACTTTTAAATATCCGAAACTTGCAAGTCTGGAGAAAATGGTTAGGTAATTTTTGTGCAATAAGCTGATCAGAGTTGAAGAATTAATCAATCTTTCAGTGTTGCGATGAAATTATATGTAAATAGAATTATGTAGATTCCTAAGTATAGATGCAATATAAAACCATTTTTAAACATCGTTTTTTTTCAAAAGGCAAATATTCAATCTGAGAAGCTTTAAAATCCATCAAGAAACTTGATTCTTTAATGTACAAATGTACATTAAATATATTGTGTAGAATCGATTATTATGCTAGGTCAAAGTATTCAAATTAATATAGAGAGTTTCTCTGATTACTTCTAAAAATCGTTGAGCTTTTAATACTCTTTTTGAAATGCCTCATTATATTTCCTGCGTGTGTTCCTGTAAAGTGCGAAACGAAACAAAAACGAAACGAATCGAAACGAATCAAATCGAAACGAAACGAAAAGAAACGTTACAAAACAAAACAAAACGAAACAGATCGAAACGAAGCTGAATCCTTTTAAAAACCTGATTATTTGGTTGTTATTTGAAATGTTTTACATTGAAACGTACTCCAGTCGCAAAATATATATAAAGTATACCAAAGAAGAAGTACCGATGAATCAAAACAAGAGATATGACAAAAAATGTACTGCTGTAGACAGTAAACAAAACAAGAGATATGACAAAAATGTACTGCTGTAGACAGTAAACAAAACAAGAGATATGACAAAATGTACTGCTGTAGACAGTAAACAAAACAAGAGATATGATAAAAATGTACTGTTGTAGACAGTAAACAAAACAAGAGATATGACAAAAATGTACTGCTGTAGATAGTAAGGAATAAGGAACAAAACAAGAGATATGACAAAAATGTACTGCTGTAGACAGTAAGGAATAAGGAACAAAACAAGAGATATGACAAAAATGTACTGCTGTAGACAGTAAGGAATAAGGAACAAAACAAGAGATATGACAAAAATGTACTGCTGTAGACAGTAAGGAATAAGGAACAAAACAAGAGATATGACAAAAACGTACTGCTGTAGACAGTAAACAAAACAAGAGATATGACAAAAATGTACTGCTGTAGACAGTAAACAAAACAAGAGATATGACAAAAATGTACTGTTGTAGACAGTAAACAAAACAAGAGATATGACAAAAATGTACTGCTGTAGACAGTAAACAAAACAAGAGATATGACAAAAATGTACTGCTGTAGACAGTAAACAAAACAAGAGATATGACAAAAATGTACTGCTGTAGACAGTAAGGAATAAGGAACAGGTGGCCGTTTTACGAGTCCTGAACTTTAGTCATTGATCTTAAGTTTGCTCGTAAATCAAATTTTACGGATTACGCGCGTTTTACAAAAAGTTACGAATTACAACTTCCGCTTACCTCTTTTGTAAAAGAGGCGTAAGAAGTCGTATGTTATGAAAGTTACGACTTAGGATTTAGGACATCAATCACTGGCGACATCTCTGTAAAGCGATCGCCTGATCTTCGACAAAACAACATAGTAGTGATGGCATAAAGCAATGGACACCAAACCATCACATCAGCAAACAATAGGAGACAAAGATAATGTACAAAATGGACAAGTAAAGAACACAACTGAATAACAATACATTAAAAGAAGGAAATCAACACAGCACCTGCTGCATTCTTTGTACAGACATAATACGGGCAAATACTCATCAAAGAAGAACCCATCAGTTACTCAGTCTCAAAGACAAGAAGGCAAGGCAAACTCATTCCTTTTGACGGTCCTGTAGCATCTTGCTACGTCTTTCGGTACATTTTGGACTTATTTTTCACCGATATTGGGCACATTTCACTGTTTAGATTTAGGATCACTGACGAAGGTTAAGTACCCGAAACGAGCATGTCTGGTCCATGCTGTAAAATTATCTGCTTTTAAATGATGCTAATGAATTTGAAGAAGTTTAACACAACTGAATATGGAATTCTTTAATCTTAAAGCATGAATGGATTATTTTCAGTGATGCATATTAATTTTAAAATTATATTTTTATATAAAAAAAAAAACAAGCTATTGATAGATTTGATAACTCCAAATATTCATGAAATACTTTGCACACAAATAGAATTCTTGTACTGCATCATTAGGATTATTAATCTATTCACTACAAAGCATGTGACCTTCATGTTCCTTTCGTTCACACTATGATGTTATTTTGGTCTATGTAGTCTAGGAGAATCTCTGTTATGACTTTGTGCTGTATAATGTATTTAGAACGGGTAAGCCGAACAAGAATTCCATTTCTCAGAGATCGTAATCCTGATCGTAAGTCCAGCGTACACTTCACCACTTTATCAGTTATTTTATCCATGAGATCAAGGTTTACGTTGTACTTGTCGAAACATCCATCCTTAATGGCAGCATACATGAGAATACATAAACCCATTCTATCATCCATATTAATTGACTTTGACATAGCCTCAAAATGTGAATAGATAAGGGTTCTGGGAAACCGGAAAATTCCGATATCATGCATTCCTCGGATTCGATTCATGTTCATACATAGCAAACAACAGAGCTGAGGAAAGCCGACCCTCTCCTTGCTGTCTGTTCTAAGGATTGTTGACATATTTTTCTCGCTTAGGGTGATCGGGATCTTTTCTATTGGGTGGAGATTTTCATCCTTGTAATAAGCAACAATGGCTCCACCAGACTTTGCAATCTGAAGGCGAAGGATGCCTTCCTTTTCTTCTGTATTTGGCTCCAATGTTCCTTCAGAAAGATCAATAATGGCATAGCTCAGATGAGAAAGAATCCTTGAAAACTTTATCAAAAGCTTTTCCCAAGTTTCTGACTCTATGCTGAATATGAAGGCAACATCCTCATTCGTCAGCCTCGTTCTCATAAGCTTTGCCAGAAATTCACCTACGTCATCAACGCTTTGATCATCATCAAAATTCGCTGAAGAGAAACAGTCGTCGAAAAGAACGATAGTAAAATCATTGGAATCATATTCATGTTCATAGAGTTTGAAATTCTGTACAATCTTATGAGTGCAGGATTTCCCGTTCATGATATTTCCTCTGTTGAATTTGATGATACTGACTGCGCATGTTGTTTTCCCACTTCCAGGATACCCGGTAACAAACAGAATTCTGTGATCCAGTAGAGTTACGTTGCCATGCTTCATTGCCCTCAGGAACACATACTCTTCCTCGATGATTTTCCGGATGAGAAGGTTAGGGAATTTAAGTACTGCCTCGGCCGGGTCTATGTCTGTCTCCGAGTACCCTATGCTGCTTGTCTCATCGTCATCTTTGTCTTTTCTAGGTGATAGCAGAGATAAGAATTCGAAACCCTCACGGTTATCTGACCCTGCACTACTTATTCCGCTTTCAGATGTTTCTTCGAAATCAGTCGCTTCGTCCGATATGTTAATACTAATGACTGGTTTTCCTTCTTTTGTTCTTCTATCAACATCCCTCTCATGGACTGACTCATTAGATATCTCTTTCTTACTTCCCTCTTCATTGACAGATAAACAATCTGTTTGTTTTCCATTAAAGTTACCCCAATCGTCACATTTATTGTCCAAAGTAGCATCTCCGTTTAAATCCGTTGCTACGTTATCTCTGCTATGCATATCGGATCCAAGCAATGTTTCATTTTCCATTTTGCAAGGATCACAATTACCATTTTGCGTTGATTTCAAAGGGTCTGTTTCGTTCATTTCAATTTTCATTTCATTTTCTTTCATTTTTCTTAATGTTTCGGAACACAATACTTTTATTGAGTTTGTTTTTGAGGCATTTGCTTGGTTGGTGTTGACATTGCCATTTGATATGACATCAGGAATCCCTTCCCTTTCATTGGTCTGAACATTCATAGTAAGAAGACTTGTGGAGCAGAAAACGGTTTCGCTGTAGTTTGGTGTGTAAATTTCCTCCACCTCCTTTTGATTGTCAATAGAGTTTAAGTAGGGTTGCTGCATATGGTCATTATTTTGGCATTTCTGTCCGTCATTGTCAGAAATGACTCTGTCCTCTTCTTTAAGAGTTTTGTCATCTTTTGTTGAAACCAAATGTTTGGTACCTTGATCGGCTTTCCTCTTGTTTCTCCTCTCTGAACAAAAATGTAGACGTCACAGATTAAATATTTGATATTTATAGTAACATTTATGAAGAATTGTGTTAAAAAAATAAAAAATCAGTCTTGAACTGGAAAGTTTAAGCTGATAGATTTTATCGGTTGTCTTGTTCTTCCTTCATGTTCATTTGTTTGTTTACAAAGAATTTGTGTATTTTGCTATGTGTGTTTGTTGTGCGTGGTTGTATGAAATTTTGCTTCTAGGTTTTTATGCTAAATAGATTTAGATTTCATCGGAAGTCGAAAAAGCTCAGAAATATTATTTTTGACTAATTTTGTATGGTATTCACTTTTACATGTGACGGAAAAGTTATGTATTGTTATATAACATATCTGCAGTTTTCTGACTGATCTATACCTTTATTCTGTTTCCTCCAGTGAGTGAGCACGGCTAGAGTTATGGTAACTATGACAATGATGAGTGACAGAATGACGCCTGATGTATCCATGTTGACGTTTGTTGTGCCGGTCACAGAGCTGACGTCAAAGGAAGTAGATCTAGACTGAGTTACTAGTAGTACATCATTTCATTTTTATGTTCCTTTTATAAGGTGTCAGTTTGGTGCCTGTCTTCCCTTAATGACAAGGAAACTAGAACCTTTGCTATCCTGAAAGAAAAATGCTAGCCGAATGACTGCAAATCAGTTAGCAAAACGCATCACCCAAGCTAAAAACAATACAAAGAAACGATAGTTTAAATCAAATAGCGACCATACTTAATTTCCACAAGGGGAGATGTTTTCTTTAGAAATACATGGAACGAATCGAAGATAGGGAGGAAATCTCAACAATGAAATCAGCGGATCGTTTTCTCACGAGAAAAGAAAAAGCGGCCAAGAAGACCACAGCAACGCAAAAACACTACCTAAAACCTAATGAATAAATATTATATATACAGTAAAGTACTATAACTTAATATTATAACTTTATTGTATATATAATATTTATTCATTTGAGATTGTATTTTTCAAGACTTTGCCTGCCTATTGATTGTGATTTATGGATTCTGGTTTGGGGATTTCTGTTTAACTTTCATTTACAAATTCATAATATTTTATGAAAAAGAAAATCATTTGAGATCCAAACTTCGATCTTTTACTATAATAAAGGATTGAAAAGAATGATTCCAGCTGATCTAAATTTCTCTCGCTGTATTAATTAAAAATTACGTTGGGGTATCAGAAATTACTCAGATTCGTGTTGGTGGCGCTACCTAGAATTAAGTACATAAAAAAATAAGACGTACACTATTATTCAAAAGTTCCATTAATCCAAAAGCCTGCCAAATATAATAATTTCTTGTAGAATTTGCTGTTAGAAAATAGAAACACCTTGAAATCTGAAGACTACCATACCAATAGGCAGAAAGATCGCCTGGGTATGCGTATGTACTTTTAAATATATTTTAGAAGTACATGTATACGCATTGCGATCTTTAAGCCTGTGACCACATCGCCAAACAGTAAGAAAATAGAAAAACACATGTTTTTTACAAGTCTTCAAATTTTTTTTGTACTGCATGAAATATGTTCAAATACAACGAGGTAGATATTTAGATTTGATGTCATTATCGAATTATTGATTGAATTGATATGACATACTAGTATTTCATTAAATTAGACGAAATTTCATGAGTTTTTCATTTTAACTTCTTGCACAGATTTTTAAATCAAGGAACTTGTTTTTTTTTTCTATTTATAACATCAACTAACATAAAATATTTCTAAAATATATATTATATCAAGCATCATTCATCAACATATATTCATGACCAAAAGTAAAAAAAGAACCAATAGTAGTCCTATAATAATTAAATGGAATATCTAAATATTAAACGTCTTCAAATGCAATAGCATCACTAAAGAGCAGATAGATTTGCAGCATGGACCAGACATGCACTTTTCGGGTAAATATACTTAAAGTTTGAACTTTATCAAATTCTTTATTCTAAACAGTTGCTTAACAAAAATGTTCATGAATCTATCAAAAAATCTTCAATCAGTACTCACCTTGAAATAATAGAATTCTCCTCCACGGAAGTGTCTACCTGATGTCAGCTGATGAGATTCATGAGCCAAGCAGCACGCGCATGGAAAAGCTATCAGCGCGTGAATCAATGTGTATTTTTAGATTCTGTGGGAAAGAATCTGTGAGATGTGTTCAGAAATATATATTGTGGCATTAGCAATGTCAGAAATAACAATAAGAATGTCATTTGTTATCTATAATACTCAGGATACTCTGTTTCCTTATTACTTTGATGTTAGGTTCCCTATATTAGTTGTAGATTATCATTCTTCCTTTTTGACCATCTGGCCAACAAGGCATGGTCGTCTTACAGAGCATAAAGGTATGCAAAGTGCTGTGTTGAAAGGAACATTTGATTACGCAAAAATACCAATTAGAAGGACGAAAGAAATAAACACTCTTTAATATAATGTTTGAGCTTTCATCTATTATGTAATCATACAGCCTTTAGCAACCGTTTGTGATAAAAATCGAATTCATCGATCATTTTACAAGTTTAAAGGCGAATCCACTTTTATGAATTAGTTTTACGTGCCATGAATGATTAACATCTAAATGCCAATGACACTTAGACGATAATCATAACTGTAACAGCAGAAAAAGACACAAAACAGAAGAAGACAGTTTAAACAAAAATAAAAAGTTAATGAATACTAAAATTGAAAATTTAACAAAAAATTATAAGTATAATTTAACAGATGATCAAACAGTTACATAATTCTTTTTCACAAACATGTATTTCTATGATCATATTACATTGTTTAGATTGAAGATCACTGACGAGGGTTAGGTACTCGAAACGTGCATGTCTGGTCCATGCTGAAAATTTATCTGCTCTTAAACGATGCTATTGAATTTGAAGACGTTTAACATTTGAACCACTTAGTAAGTGTCACTTAACATTTATGTCCCACTTGGTGAGTGTCACTGCTGGTGGACCAGGAGTCCCCGAGGGCACATGTAGCCAAGTTCGATCAACTTCGGTTGATCGTCTGTCTCTTCGATGCATTCGAAAAATTTTGTTATCAAAATTACATGAAATTTCTAAAACGTGCGTCCTGTAGCATCATATCCCACCAATCCTGCTACGTCTTTCGGTACATTTGAGACATACTTACTTTCACACTCTTTGGTCATATGACATTGTTCAGATTGAGGATCACTGTCGAGGGTTTATTACCCGAAACATGCATGTCTGGTCCATGCTGTAAATTTATCTGCTTTTGAATGATGCTATTGAATTTGAAGACGTTTCACATTGAACAGATTAAAGGATATTTGGAAATAGGATCGAACAAATAAGAACTACATGTATAGAGTGTAGTATGCTCTAAAATTTTCTTTTGGGAGTATAAAAGACACTGCGATGATAATTATGGATAATGACTATATCCCAATACATAGTACTACATCGATAATTCAGAAAATCATCAAACGAAGGCATACAAAATCAGGATAAAACAAGATCCAAAGCAAACAAAGAAAATCCACAACCATATGAAAAGTGAACTCCCAATATGGGAGTGAGACCAGGTGCCCAGGAAGAGTCAGCATCTCCTGCTTGTATGCAACACCCGTCACTTCAATTCGGTAGAATTGCCACATCTGGTTACTTCAATCTCGGAAGATACAAGTATTTTTGGTGGTTGGATGGTTCAAATGATCCAACACAGAATATCATCCACCATTCTGGAGAGTGGGACATCATAGTGTATGACGAGTTCCCCATGTCGACCGTAGAACTTCCTCGGTGACAAGGTTAGTCGGTCACAAACGTATCCCTGACTGAGAAGCTTATCTGAAAGACGCCAAGCTCTCAGAACAAAATCCGAATATTTGGTACTTGCTCTGGCATGGCGTATCAACTGAGATATGAACACGCCATAAGCAGAGGATGAAGGGATGTTGCTACTCAGAAAAGGAAAGTTTGTGATGTTGAAATTGAAGTCATCATTTTTTTTTTCATAGAATGAGGTGTTCATGTGACCAACAGTGTCGTATGACAACATTATTCTAGATAGGATGCTTAATTAATCGTCTCTGTAGTTTCTTTGACTTCAAGCTCCGAAGGATAGATTCTGCTGAGGTAATCCGCGATTTTTTTTATTATTGATGGACAGCACATCTTCTATGTATCTGTACGTGAAGTGAAAGTTAGAAGCTACGTATCTGTTTCCTTCAGAGACCAAAGATTGAATGAATTCAGCTTCGAACGAGTAAAGAAAAATGTCAGCAAGGAGTGGGGCACAATTGGTTCCCATTGGAATTCCGACAATTTGCTGTTGCTCCAAACACCACCAAAAAAAAAAATGCTGTCGATCAGGAAGTTAAATATCCGAATAACATCTGCTTCGGTGAACTTCTTTTTAGAATCTTTAACAAAGATTGTTTTGTCATAATTAACAACAATAATTTATATTTGTGATTGCCGTTCTTGCTTGTAAACGCATTACTTATAATTTTTGCGAGTCTTTCTTTCAATTTAGAGTTTGGGATAAAAGTATTTGTTAAAGACCACATTTTCTATAACCTTTATATCTACACAAAAAGGTCATATTTATATAATAAAACTCGTATGATATCAAAAATGGTAAACAAGATTATTATTTTGTAATACTTCCAATTGAATTTTTGACAAGCCTTCTACTTGTATTACTTTTCGGATAAAAACATCACCTCCATGAACTAAGTTTTGATGGTGATGTAAATTGCGTTTGATATATTTGTCAGGGGAAGAAGATCTGTTAAATATAACTATAGATGAATCCATATCACAAAGTTCATACCTTTTAATTCAAGGTAAAGGACATTGATTTCATATATAAACATCCATCAGGAAATGGTGCCAATGATCTATAGTAGGTACGGTATGGATACGTAAATTTGCTCTTCTTTCTTTCAATGCACTTGTGTTTGCGATACTATCCCTTATTTGATTGAGCACATCATACTCTGATTTCAAAAGAGAAAAAAAATATTCCAAATTTTAAATATAACATTACTGACGTCTGGAGAGGTCGTGTTTTTGAAGATAATGTTATACACTATCTCCCTCGGCTTTTTAGCTGGACTTCTTCCTTTTAGTTTCGCCTCACAAAATATATACCAACGACAGTCAGGTTTGGACAATAAGGATATAAACCTAGTACACTCCTGGGAAGTGCTTGATGTAAGGTCCGTTCTGAGATGTGTGTATTATTGTAATTATCATGATTTGTGTTTTATGATTTCATATAAATCAGAAACAAAACATTGTCAGGGATATAGTATACCAATCTCCGTCATTATTCAAGACATCGGTGATAAAGATGGGACCGTCTACTATCGTAACGACAAAAAAGGTATCAATACTTATTGTTATATACATTTTACAAATATTATCCTCAAAACTAGATGTTCTAAGAGTTTTATAAGGTTTGAATAATAACACTTTATTTCAGCATTTTTGACACCAGATAAGAATTTAGAATAAGGAAATTACCAACGTACATTGTCGATGGAGTCAACTTGAAGTTATGTTCCATTAATTTAACTTACATAGCTGTGTCTGAAAATCTCCTTGGCTTAAACGTACCACTGATGAGGGTTTAATAACCGAAACACGTGTCTGGTACGTTAAAATTGATAAGAAATATTGTTTAAGAAGGTATCACGAGTTGGAAAAACTTCAATTTTCTTGTGGTTATTTATTTCTACATATCCACCTACTAGTATGTCACATCTTGTGGTTATTTATTTCTACATATCCACCTACTAGTATGTCACATCTTGTGGTTATTTATTTCTACATATCCATCTACTAGTATGTCACATCTTGTGGTTATTTATTTCTACATATCCACCTACTAGTATGTCGCATCTTGTGGTTATTTATTTCTACATATCCACCTACTAGTATGTCACATCTTGTGGTTATTTGCGATCAGAATTTTTACTTATCAAAGTTTCAGTATCATTACCGTAGGAGTACAGCGTGTAATTTTTTGTCCATCATGGGAAAAAGACGTTCATTATCGGCAATTTTAAAATTACTGGACTTTTGTAGAAGTAGTAGTAGTAGTAGTAGTAGTAATATACTCTATGAAGTTAAAAGTTGTTAACCTGCTGTAGATGATTACTCCTCTCGGGTACCTGTTCCCATTCCTATCCTACGACGTCAATGTATGGACGACATTAATTATCAGTGTTTTCGTGGTTTTATATGACCTTGGTCTCCTTCTATTTGGATAACCAATTTTCCATTTGAATGCAAAGACCAAGAGAAATCCAAACACTATCATACAGGTTATGATTATTTTTAAATGGTATCAAATCCAGAACTGTTCATCGAGCAGGACAAGCCGTATAATGCCAACAGGCAAGGGCAAACCATATACTTTCATTAAGACAGGAAAAATATCCAGTCTTCGTCATAGAGCCAGGATAAAGCAATTTTAATTCTTTATTTTAAGAAAAGGACAACCTAACTGAAGTATGTCGGAAAATCCCATCAATCCAAATTGCTTCACCCAAGGGTTCAACTTCAAAACAAAATTATTTTAATGGTATCAAGGGTAAAACTTATTCGAATAGCTCAAAATACTAGAAAAATAGAAGTGATTTTTGTATTTAGATTAAAAGTGGTACGACATAACTAAAATGATTAGAAGCCAATCAGCCTCATTGTCATCGGCAATCTAGCCTAGGGGAAACACACTTCAAGAAGATTAATGTCATATTTATAGAGGGACAATGACCGTCGTATTACGTGATCTATAGCATGTAACGACTTTTAGACATTGATTTTGTTCACTCCAAATAAATGGAAAGATTATAAAAACAATTTTACATTTTAATGAAGTGAAAGAGAACGTAATTATTGGAAATATACAGTATATTGTTTATTTCATGCATCTGAATAGTACCTACAATCCAAATGGAGGTTTCTCTTTGGTTAAAAAGAATTGGACACTTGGATATATCACGATTATCGCATCCTTTCGCATCATCTGTTATACACACAGGAGCTCGATGCCAACGATCCACAAGAATTCCTTATATACTTTGACTATAGAGAGATGTCAAGGGGCGGGTGTCATTGAGGGTTGTTGGCATCGAGCTCCTGTGGTTGTGCATCTTTCTCGTCCCGTGATCAGTGTGTTCCGCTTTTGATCTCCTCTTGTTTAAAATTTACTGTCAAGTTTTGTGTACGCCTATTGATTTTCATTTTGACTCTTTGTTTAACCTTTCACTAATTGATTTAGCCTTACGAACTACGTTGTTCTATTTTGGTTAAATGCTTAACCTATCTTACATTTAAATGTGTCTTATATAATTTTATGAATTAATGCTTTCAAGGAATTACATAAGGACTTCCTGCTTGGACAGTATATCGATTTCGTCGATAATATTCACCTAGTTTATACGTTAGAATCTGTGTCTATACTTTGTAAACTATCTTAGATTAAAAAAAAATATGATGTAAAGATCTCCATCAAGATAAAGTTGAAGATAAGAATTTTTTAAAATCTGATTTCGGCTTTTGTGTTTAACTTCCATTCACCGATTTCCAAAGTACACATGAACTAGGTTGCAACAAATTACAAGCACAATGCAAAGCAGCTAAATTCAAGGGTTAGGGACTGAGGATCTTAATCTAAATTTGCCAAAATCAATTACTTGTACCGTTTTAAGTTATTGTTTTTTTCAAAATCATAAGCTAGAAACTTCCCTCACTCCCTACATTGGCCGGAAGGACGGAATTGAAATAACCACAAATTGTCGAGAGAGAAAAAAACCATTTCGTCCAAATGACGAAAAAATGTGTAGAGCCAGCCCCTCCAGTGTACATTTTGTCAATTTTAAAAACAGACATTTCCTAGATAGAATTGATTTAATAGCGGTTTACCGAGATAAAGATGTCACTCTGAAGTAAACTTGTGAAATAGTTTGTATAATTCATAAATTCTGTAAAAAAGAAATCGTATAGTAAAGTCATTTTGGAAAAGAAAAATCGAATATGTTAAATTCAAATCTTCATTATAACTAATTAAATTCAAATTTAGATTGATTAATTCATTGTTCAAATTTGTTTATCGCCAGCATCAGATGTTTTCAGTACCTCTGATCGTCAGATAACTTTGTACTAATGTTTGTTATTTTGTTAAGCATCCATTCAAAAGTTGAACACTTATTATACTCTGTCATATGAGATCTCACAAAGGAAATAAAGCCTACGCTAACACAGCAAGATACGCCGTAAAATTTTTGGAATAGATGGTTACATTTTGTTATAAGAATACAATCTCTCTCTCATTTTCTATGCTCCATTTTTGTTTGACCAATTGGGGAAGGTTGGGAAGATTAGGGCATTACAACCCCACTATCCACTGTGACCTGTCTAACCTGGTTAGATCGGCCCATGAGAATGAAGCATTTGGTAATTATTCAAGTGTTAATTTGATTTTGAATTTTGTATATGTTTATGACATATGAATCCGTTCAAACATGATGACAAAGAAAGTTGAAGACAAAGTGAAGACTAAAAAATAGACAACTAATGAAAAATTTCGTGCGGCGAGCGAAGCGAGCCGAAAATTCCCCCAAAAGTAAAGAAAATAAGCATAAAAAGAGTACTCTGAATCAATAACTTTGGGTGAAAAAGGGGGGGCCCGGGCCCCCTGGGCCCCCCCCCCCCCCTCTAAATCCGCCACTGGCTGGTTTTAATCAGACTTATCATGTATGTACATAAAGCCTTCCTCCCATTACACGTAATTTCTCAGTAATGCGACAAAAATTAAAAACCTGCGACAAAAATTAAAAACCTGCGACAAAAATTAAAAACCCGTCACATATATGAGAAAACAATCTTTCTTCTTGAGGCATACTAATTTTGAAAACATTTCGACCAAAAATACATTTTTAAAGAATTTTTAACTATTTCTGTAGTATTTTTATATAATACCAAAAAATTTTAAGTCCCATAATTCTGTAACTACAAATCAGATGAACATGAAAATCGAAAGGTGGCCTCCTCTTCATAGTCTGATCAAAGTGTACATGTATGAATAGTTAAGTTATTGCGTTCCGTGTACCTATACTTTGCCCTAAGCTTTTAAACATGTATACATGTGCATAAAGCCCCCCTCCAAATACACGTAATTTCTCAGTTATGCGACAAAAATTAAGAACATTCTCTCTTCTTGAAGTATACAAATTTTGAAAACATTTCGACCAAAAATAGATTTTTAAAGAATGTTTAACTATTTCTGTAGTGTATTTTCAAAATACCAAAAAAATCTAAGTCCCATAACTCTGTAACGACAAATCAGATAAACCTGAATATCAAAAGGCGGCTTCCTCTCCATAGTCTGATCAAAGTGTATGAATGACAAATATGGATCATGACCATATCCTTATATATACAATACAAAATCGATAATTCAGAAAAGCATAAACCAAAGGCATACAAAATCAGGATAAAACATGTATATAAAATATCATGAAAATCCTTTAATGCATATTGAAGTTATTGCGTACCATGCACCTATACTTTGTCCTTAAGCTTAACATGTATGTACATAAACCCCCTCCCCCTCCCATGACACGTAATTTCAAAGCCAAATAGTCTGGGGTACCGAGGATGGGATTATTTATACAATGCAGTTTTTCTCTCATTCATAAAGTATTCGACGTTCAAATATATACATCACAATATTAATTTTTCACCCCTGATCCAATCTCTATTTCCTTATGGCATGATATTTGATTCATAGTTACGTCGAACTCTTCGATATTTGTTTAAATGGAATGTGAAAATATTTCTTCAACATAGGTGTCTCTTACATAACTTATATTTTAAATCAAAGCTTTCTTGTAATTTCCTGTCATTTTCAACTTCTAATCAAAATTAATTTAGCCGACAAGGTTCGCCTAGACATTTAGTTCTTCTGTATACTGAATAAAAATTTATGCGTTATTTGATGTATTCTATTCTAAACAAAATAGCATGTTACGTTTGGTAATTCACCAATGCTCTTCAAATATATGCTTATGAGGCATTGTTGTTTTAATAATATGCATATGGTGTAGTAAAATTGCATGAAAGGTTACACAATAAATTGTAATGGAATAAGTGGATTTGAAGTTCTCTGACATTTCTTTTGAATGCATAATTACAAATGTAATTAAATTGAAGTACATAACTTCTGGCTAGAATACATGGATTCCTACTCCATGAACCGGCCTTGAAAACAATATGTCTGGAGGAAGTTTTGTTTGTAGGTTCAATATCGATTTCCCGGAAAACTGCGAGAAACCAGAAGCAATGCGTTATTTATAGAGATTTTAACTCGCTCAAAATTTCATATAATTTTTCAATGAAGTAGGGCAAAATTCGTACCCAATGGAATACCGCGACATCGCAAATGCTGTTTGTATAGATAACAAATTCTGATCCCGCGGCCAACGAGCCTAACTCCCCCTTATAGGGCTGTGTTATTATCGTCTCCGTCTTTCAATTTTTTTCAGATACCGTGATGTTTTTGAAGTCCTCATCTTCACAAATCCTTTTATCAGTTAATTTACAATTTTCAGTTATTCCAATCATCAAAGTTAAACACGGCCGGGTAACTCTCCACATTCATCGCCGTAAGCAGTAACTACTCTATCATATTTACATATCTTATAGGAAAAAGGATATCGTACATCACAAATATTCTATAGGGCGGAAGGGAAGTATTGCGGTGTCAATTTCAAAGTGAATTCTTTTTCATTGAAGATAAAAGTTATCCATTGTGACATACTTTACGCAGGAAGATGCTCATGAATTCGAAATTATTCTACAAATATACATCAATTTACTTCGATTACTCCGTTGTTCTTTTATCGCTTAAAGTATTGACCCTATGCAATGATGACCGATACGTCATATTGTGTTTGTTAACATAGAATTAGAAAATATCTCTCCTGATAACAAACAACTGCAGATTAACTCTGTTATTATATTCGATCCAAGCCAGATTCTAAGAAATCAATTAATGCCAGACGTCTACAATTGTGGGAAAATTTCAGACTCTAGCTCGACATTGGTTCGGTCCCGTTTGTTTAGTTCACACGTACTTCAAGTTTAGGTCCATATAGTAGTCCTGTTTACAAGGCTCTGGTACTCTTTTTTTATGCTGCCGACGTACCAGATGTTATAGAACTAGTCCATATAGGTGTCCATACCAGTTGCTATCAAGTATTATTTTTGGTAGGAATCGGTCACCCATAAGGCTCGTCGGTTTATATCCTTTTGTGCTTTGTGTAATCTTTGGTCTCTGACTGCATGGTTCTTTGTGGTTTTTCTTTTTCCAGTTTTAATTGTTGGTGTTTTTTGCGCTGCTATGGAGTCTTGCTTCTAGTGCTAATAAAGAGATAGGTTCAAATAATGTTGCAATAAACGAAAGTCACCAGTACTCTTCTTCATCTGTTCTCAAGCAATGATATTTCTTTTGTAGCATGCAATGCAGGCATGTACTACGACGGTGAAGTGTGTGTGTCTTGCTCGGAGGGGTATTACCAGAACAGTACGGGGCAAACCGAGTGCATACCTTGTCCCAAAGGGCAGTATCAGGACCTGCAGGGCCAACCAAGCTGTACGCCCTGTTCCCCGGGGTTATATCAGGACCAGACAGGTGGTACATCCTGTATGCCATGTCTGAATACAACACAGTCACGATATGAAGTGACTAACGAAGGAACACGGTGTAGAAGTAAGTTGATAGAAATATGGGTTTTATACGCTTGAGTTATCATTGAAAGCATTTCATTTATATAGGTAATAGGGGCAAAATAATTATGAATTTGCACAATTTTTGCACCTAGACTTCTTTGAAGATACCTCAAAATGAATACTGCCATCAGGTATGGGGTACCTAATACTGAGTCAGGACAGAAATAAAATTCCTGCAGGAAAATAAAAAAATCTTGCAAGAGAAATAAAAAGCATGCAGGAAAATAACAAAAAATCCTGCAGAAGTTTCATGTTCTGTATGCACAAATTTTAACATTTCTGGTGCAATTCTAAATTTAAATACATGAATAAATGTCTGGCGAGTGGTAGCGAGCCAGGAAATTTATTTTAGCAAACTATTGACTTATCAGAAAATAATTTCTATTTCCTCTATCATTAACAAGTATATGTAATAATATTCTATATACACTGCTCAAAATAATTAAGGGAGCAAGGTCACACTTGTTTGCAGCTGCTTATTCTATATGATGAACATAAATGTATTAAGACATATTTCATAGTCATTTCTTTATTACCAATGTCTGTATTGAACAGATTAACCATATACACATGATAAAACTTGATGATGTAGCCTTGCTTATACCAAAAGATTTTACAAGCTATGTACCATTATATTACAATGGGAAAAGCGCTCCTTTAATTTTTTTGAGCAGTGTAGTTTGAGTTAAATATGTCTTAATGTACATTGATAAAGTAATACATGTATGTATAAAGGATGGATCAGAATAGCTAAATTATTAAGAAAGTCTATAAAGAACTGGCGAGCGGTAGCGAGCAAAAGAAACATTTTGAAAATTGACCGAAAAATAGTACATTTATGGTACAAAGTATTGCTATTTTCTATTTTAAACAATGTTAATGCATCATAAAATTTTGTGCCCCCAGCCCCCCCCCCCCCCCCCCCCCCCTTCTCCTACGCCCTTGAGAAATAATGTTTGAATAATGAAAAATTAGTAAACGGTTTTATGCAGCCACTGTAGTCTGAAGTTCTGTACTTATATTTTATTCGCACCTTACACACCAGTAAATCTCCCTCAACTTCATTATATGGGATATAAAACAACATAAGTATACCACTGGAGAATACACTTATAGGGTTTGAAGGTAATTCTAGTCAATAAAATTCAAATTCAAAGGTATTTATCGTATATGAATTTGCTTAGTACAAATTACTGGTCGTGAACATGAGCGTTCCTACACTGTGGATATGTTCCGTGGGAATCCCCTTTGACTAAACTTTCGATGCTCACCGCGGACAGATACAAAGTGCTCGTTGAATATACGTCTATTCTTGACCAGAATAGAACACTATGATATAATTGATTATGATGGTCATATGATAGGCCTAAAATATATCCATTTCAAGTATATTTAGACAGTATTTACCTGGTTTAATCAAAGGGGATTCCCGAGGAACATATCATCTGTGTATCATGTGATATGCGACAGTGACTTCAAGATACCTATCGAATTGCGACTAATACGTACTTGAATGTCTTTTTCAGAATGTTACCAGTTCCTGAACACGTACAGCTATGGGGACATGGGTAATATAATGAAGTATGTGGATTATTCCAGTGGTGACCAGAGGATCTGTATGAACGAGTGTGACGCTATAGACTGTAAAATGTTGACAGACAAGAGGCACCTCGATCAATGTGTGCTTCATAGTACGGACTCCTACCAGTGGGGGTACACCAGTACAGAGGGCGTCTACCATAGATACTGCTGAAATACTTAAGTACAGACTCTAATCTGTGGGGTGGGGAGGGGGTACACCAGTACAGAGGGCGTCTACCATAGATACTGCTGAAATACTTAAGTGGAGACTCTAATCTGTGGGATGGGGAGGGGGTACATCAGAACAGAGGGCGTCTACCATAGATACTGCTGAAATACTTAAGTGGAGACTCTAATCTGTGGGATGGGGAGGGGGTACATCAGAACAGAGGGCGTCTACCATAGATACTAATCTGTGGGATGGGGAGGGGGTACATCAGAACAGAGGGCGTCTACCATAGGTACTGCTGAAATACTAAATAAAGTACAGGCTCTTATATGTGGGTGGGAAGGGGGGTACACCAGTACACAGGGCGTCTACCATAGGTACTGCTGAAATACTAGCAATAGGGCAATGTAGCTATACGACAATTAACGGACTTAAAAAGTTCTTTTTTGTGGGGGTAGCTCACAATTTGATTATCATATTGGTTATGGTTTTCGCCCTGTAGAAAGTTTACGAGCAGTCTTAGTGTCCGTATATATCATGGTATTCTAGTATCTATAAAATCAATTTTTTGCAGAGAACTATTGTAAAGAAATGACCATAAATTTTCGTTGAATGTGTATCTTCATTCCATCTCATTTAAAATAGTAAAAAACAATCTGATTAGCGATGTTTTCTTTGTCCTTCAATCAATATTTGTCTGAATAAACCTTTTTGGTCGGATTGCGAAGCAAAATCTGGCTGATGAAATGGCGATGTCCGTCCGTCTGCGTCAAGTGTAGCTATTGCGTTTCTTCAAACTTGGTACAAAGATAAAGCATGAGAGGATCTGAACGCAAGCATTGTTTTTTTTTTATCTCAAGAAATAGTATTTTGTGAGATAAAGAAAATCCTGACGCCAATCTCAACAGCACTCACAATAGAGCACCAAATTGAGCGTCGAAGGACCTCTAGCAAGCTTCCAGGTACCCGGGTGGAGTAAGCATTGTGTTTAAGTTACTTGTGAAAGAACTATTAGGGGAACACTATTCGAACATGGTATGAGATAAAGCAGAAAGAGTGTTGGTTTTTACCTTGACCTTGAGGTTTGACTTTGACCTTGAAAAATACCATGTTTTGTTTAGGTTTTAGTTGTGAAAGAACTATAAGGGGTCTTCAAACTTGGTACAAAGATAAAGCATGGTGTGAGGATCTAGACGCAGGTATTGTTTGATCTTGACCTTGAAAAATGTAGTTTAGAGTTAATCTCTCTTGTACAAATACTATATATAGATATGAGATACAAAGGAATGCGAATCACTGAAGCAGAAAATGTGGATCAGATGCAGCATATGAGGCATGGATCCATCTATAAATGACCCTATTCTAAGCTGCAAGTTTGATCACTGTGTACTTGGGTCTTTGTCTTTACAGATACCCGGAGTTACTCAAGCAGAAAATACAGGTCAGACATGAACCACTTCGGCAATTTTGCTTACTGTTGCATCTATCAAATACATGCATGTCAACACACATCTTTCAACTCATTCATTTTGATGTGGTCCTTTCACTTATACAGACAGTACATGTTGCATATATATGGATAAAACAGAAATATTCCTTGCATAACAGAAATGGCAAGTCTCATGATAATTTTGCCTTCTGTCATTAACAATAACATTCTTTCGTGAAATATCCCTTGTTCCGTGTCATTGCACACTGCATTTTCTCTTAATTTCAGGTATGCTGTCAGAAATTCTTCCATTTATACAGTTTATGTATCTTGTACTGTCTGTTGCCTTGGTGGTATCAATTCATTTTCATAACAAGAATACTGCAAATATCCATCAGAGCCTACTATTTCAGAGGTACAAATTTGCCATCTTCCTCATGACAAGAATGGAGATCCAAGTGTTCGTATTATTCAGTCAAATCCTGCCTTAATGATTCGGCTATATACAATATTGCCATGGCCATCATTTGGAAAAAGTATAAAAACAGAGCACGCAAAACATGGTTTGGGTAAATGTAAAGCTGTGACCTTGACCTGTAAAATAAATCAGGCTCTTCTTCTTGTTTTAGAAATGTTCAAAATGGAATGAAGAATCTAGGTAAGCTTAAAATGCATCAAAGTTGGCTCAGACATTTTAAGCTTTATAAGTTTAAGATCGGATAAGCTTAAAATGCATCAAAGATGCTAAGTGCCCAATTCCAAAACTTGAACGCAAGTATGAATATGCAGACTCAAGATATACATGAATTGTATAACTATATGGTCTCAACAGAAGGGAAACATCACCAGCACGTTTCAGATTGATACACATTCATACATAATTCCGAAACCATTTTCAATTATCCGAGTCCTATGAATTCGACCTTTGATCTCAAAATTAATAGGGGTAATCCTTGATTCATGTGTTGTGGGTCATGTATTATTATAGTTTTACTTTATGTGTAGGTGCACATGTACTTAGTCATGTTGTATTATGATTTCATAATAATTCTTTCTAGATTTTACTATGTCATGTTTATCTCATTAGAGAATATTCCAGTATGTTCTTTGTTACATCATTATCATCACATGACTGTGATTTCTAGAATTTACTCTATTGTTAATCATTTGTAATGAGTCATTGTTCTAGAAGCTTCTGGTTAATTCATTGTTATTAAGTATAAATACCTCCGAGGAATTGTGTTGAGGGGGCATTCGTACACATTCGTAGACACGATTCATTCATCTATTCTGATATACTGGGACACTTTATTTGTTGAGACTTTAATCCATTTAACAACGTTTGGACACCGATCTTTCGAGAACGTTTGTGATTACCGGAAACCATACAATCGATAGACTTTGTGGACCGTAACGGACACTTTGATCCGGACATTGTATTGTAAGTTGTAATCATTGTAAATATATATATTTTGTACATAATTAAACTTGTAAATTATATTCTGTCTTTGTCTGATTTTTGCTGGCGTATTGGGGTATTCTGACCCATAACAGAATTGGGGGCTCGTCCGGGATAGTAATCTCTGCATATTTGCACTTTACGTAAAGTTCGTTTTTTTTTGAAAAAAAGGAAAATTCTCCAAACTTTTGCCAGCAGAAATCAATCATGGTATTTTCGGTCACTGAATTTTTGAAATCGCCGACTGTAGATGAGTTCGAATCATTGAAAAAAGATGATTTGATTGGTTTAGGTCTTCACTTGAAGTTAGATGTAAAATCTTCTATGAGAAAACAAGAAATTAGAAATATTGTGGCTAAAGAGCTTTTAGCTGAGGAAATCTTTTCGTCATACGATTTTCCTGTTGAACCTGTTTCAAGCGAAACCAAAATGTCAAAATATGAGTTTGAACTAGAGAAAATGAAAATACAATTACAATTTGAAAGAGAAGAAAAAGAAAGACAATTTGAAAAAGAAGAAAAAGAAAGACAATTTGAAAGAGAAAAGGAAGAAAGAGAGAAACAGGAACGTATGCACGAGAAAGAACTTCAGTTTGAGTTAGAAAAGTTAAAGTTAGAAAGAAGCGCTAAGGAAAATCCTGTTCCTTCGCTTGTCAAGTCTGAATTCGACGCCGCCAAAAACATCAGATTAGTACCAAAATTTCAAGAAAAGTCCGTGGACAAATATTTTCCACATTTTGAGAAAATCGCGGCCAATCTGAAGTGGCCACGCGATTTTTGGCCAACTTTATTACAAAGCGTACTTATTGGCAAAGCGGCTGAAGTGTACTCGGCGCTCAGTATTGCTGAGAGTTCAGACTATGACAAGGTCAAGGACACGATTTTGAGAGCATATCAGTTAGTACCTGAGGCGTACAGACAAAAGTTTAGAAAGTACAAAAAGTTTGAAAATCAAACATATGTTGAATTTGCTCGAGAAAAAGAAGATTTATTTGATCAGTGGTTTCGATCTAAGAAAATTCCCAATTCATTTGACAATTTGCGTCAAATAATTCTGATAGAAGAATTCAAAGAGTGTGTACATCAAGATTTAAGAACTCATTTGGAAGACAAAAATGTCAAAACTCTTGAAGAAGCCGCTGTTTTGTCTGATACGTATGCTCTCACTCATAAGAAAAATTTTGTGTCAAAAACTCAATCTAGCGATAGCGCAAAAACGTCAGATGTTCCAAAGAAAAATGTACAAGAGTCTTAGTCGTCCATTAGTTCCCAGTCACCATCTCAAGGTGGTTCTACGTCCGGTCCTAGGTCCGAGCGTTCTGAGGCATCCCCAGGGGTGGGGTCGCTTCCTACATGCAATTATTGTAAGAAAAAAGGTCATGTTATTGGTGAGTGTTTGAAGCTTAAGAAGAAAAAAGAACTTAAGTCACAGGCCTGTGCGTCTGTTAGAAATGATAGGAAAGCCTTAGATTCGATTTGTTCTGACACTCCTGAGATTCAGGGTTCTAAGTCCAGTTCTGATGATTTTGTGGAGGATCATTATAAGCCCTTTTTGTCAAAGGGATTTGTTTCACTCAGTGATTCTAGCGAAGCGTTGCCTGTTCAGATTTTGAGAGATACTGGTGCTGCCCAGACTTTATTGTTAGAGGGTTCAATGCCTTTGTCTGAGCACACTTTTACTGGTCGGTCAGTTTTATTACAGGGTGTGGAGCTAGGCGTCATTGATGTTCCCCTTCATAAAATTTATTTGAAGTCAGACTTGATTACTGGACCTGTTATCGTAGGTGTTCGACCTGCTCTTCCCGTTCAAGGCGTTTCCTTGTTGCTTGGCAACGATTTAGCTGGCGGCAAAGTTGTAGCCGATCCGATTGTTTGTGAGAAAATCACGTCCGATGTCGTGTCCGATGATGAAGACGACGACTTGTATCCAGCCTGCGCTGTTACCAGGGCGATGGCCAGGAACAGACTGAAAGAGGCTGAGAGTACTTCTGCACTTAAAGAGGACCATCCCTCCAAAAGTATAGACCTTTCTGACACATTCATGTCTACCATTGATGACAGCGTACCTGAAAAGTCAGTACCACTTCATGTTGACAAGTCTCCGACAGTACCTGGTGATGATTCCCATCCGCCATTAGACAGAGATACAGATGCCTTAAGCCGTGAGAAGCTCCTCTCCGAGCAAACTAAAGATCCAGAGATCATCCGACTAAGTAAGAGGGCCCTTCCCCGAGAAGAAGCGGACAAAGTCGGAGAGTGCTTCTACATACAAGATGGCATCCTTATGCGGAAATGGAGACCACCCGATGCACCCCCTAATGACGTGTGGCGGGTCGTTCACCAGATAGTGGTTCCAGTAGCGTATCGCGGGGACATCATGAGTTTAGCTCACGACACACCCATGGCAGGTCATTTAGGTGTCAATAAGACTTATAATAGGATTTTAAGTCACTTTTACTGGCCTAAGTTGAGAAAAGATGTGTCTGAGTTTTGTAAGTCTTGTCATAATTGTCAGATGGTAGGTAAACCCAATCAAGTTATACCACCTGCTCCCCTCCAACCCATTCCAGCCTTTGAGGAACCTTTTAGTAGGGTGTTAGTTGATTGTGTAGGTCCTTTGCCTAGGACTAGGTCAGGGAATCAGTACTTACTGACAATTATGTGTACTTCGACTAGGTTTCCTGAAGCCATACCTCTTAGGAATATTAAGGCAAAGACCATAGTTAAGGCCCTTACAAAGTTTTTCAGTTTCGTAGGTGCTCCCAAGGCTATTCAGTCAGATCAGGGTTCGAATTTTATGTCAGGGTTGTTTCAGCAGGTTATGCATGAGCTAGGTATCAGGCAGTATAAGTCTTCTGCGTACCATCCTGAGTCCCAGGGGGCACTTGAACGCTTTCATCAGACCCTTAAAACTATGATGAAAACATATTGTCACCAGTATGAAAAAGACTGGGATGAAGGGGTTCACCTCGTGTTATTTGCGGCACGAGAAGCGGTTCAGGAGTCCCTGGGGTTCAGTCCCTTTGAGCTAGTTTTTGGGCATACGGTCAGGGGGCCATTGAAGTTGTTGAAGGAAAAATGGTTGACTGAGACTAGCGATTTGAATCTCCTAGACTATGTGTCTAATTTCAAAGAGAAGTTACATAATGCTTGCAAATTGGCTCAAGAAAATCTCAAAACATCACAAATGAAAATGAAAACATGGTATGACAAAGATGCTAGAAACAGAGTTTTTAAACCAGGCGATAAAGTTCTTGTATTTTTGCCTATCCCTGGTCATCCTTTGCAAGCTAGATATTTCGGTCCTTATGAGATTGAGAGTAAAATTAGTGATGTTAACTATGTGGTTAAGACACCAGGTCGGCGAAAAGAAAAAAGAGTGTGTCATGTTAACATGTTGAAAGAGTATTTTGATAGAAGTGACCGAAATTTTGTAAAACCAGTTTCCACTTTGGCCAATGCAAATACATTAGAAAATTGTGTTGAACCTGAATGTAATGAAGAGACTGTCGAAAAAGACTTCGCTCAAAGTGTCCGTTTGAAGAATTCCGAAATTCTGACAAATCCGGAAGTGAAACTCGGACATTTGACCGTGCATCAAAAAGAGGAAGTGCACCAATTAATGCGGGAATATACGACCATCTTTCCGGACGTTCCAAAAAAGACGAATGCATCTCATCATGACGTCATTGTGGGTGATGCGTCACCTATCAAACAGCATCCCTATCGGTTAAACCCGATAAAGCTTCAATTCATGCGGAAAGAAATTCAATACATGCTTGAAAATGACATTATTGAACCCAGCAATAGTGATTGGAGTTCCCCATGTATTCTGGTTCCGAAGCCAGACGGAACTTACCGATTGTGTACGGACTTTAGAAAAGTCAATTCAGTCACCAAAACTGACTCTTATCCGATCCCACGAATCGATGACTGTATAGATAAAATTGGCAGTGCAAAATTTGTCAGTAAATTTGACTTGCTCAAAGGTTATTGGCAGGTCCCGCTTACCGAGAGAGCCAGAGAAATATCGGCATTTGCGACTCCAGATGGGCTATACCAATATAAAGTAATGCCCTTCGGTATGAAAAACGCACCAGCCACATTCCAGAGGATGATTCATTCGCTCCTAAATCATCTCGAAGGATGCGAGGCGTACATCGATGACGTCATCATCTACAGCAACACCTGGGATGATCATCTCCGAATCATGCGTACCTTCTTCGACATACTGGCGAAAGCAAACCTCACAGTGAACCTTGCGAAAAGTGAATTCTGTCATGCGACTGTAGAATATTTGGGTCACAAAGTAGGTCAAGGTTTTGTTACTCCTATCATGGCCAAGGTGGAAGCTATTTCAAAGTTCCCGATTCCTACCAATAAGAAAGAGATAATGAGATTTTTAGGAATGGCAGGATTTTACAGAAAATTTTGTCCAAATTTCTCGTCAGTTGTTGGTCCACTTACCAATCTGTTACAAAAGAGAGTGAATTTTGCATGGACCAATGACTGTGACGAATCTTTTAAGAAAATCAAATGTGTTCTTATGAATAGTCCTGTCCTGTCAGCTCCAAATTTTGATAAGCAATTTAAGCTTACTGTTGATGCCAGTGACGTAGGAATCGGGGCTGCTTTGTTTCAAGAAAATGATGATGGTGTAGATAGAGTTGTTTGTTATTTTTCACAGAAATTGACAAAATGTCAAAAGAATTACTCTACTATTGAAAAAGAGTGTCTTGCATTATTGTTAGCTTTACAACATTTTGATGTTTATTTGAATGTTACTCTACATCCCATTCTTGTGTATACTGATCACAACCCTCTCACATTTTTGCACAAAATGTCAAACAAGAATCAAAGACTTACAAGGTGGAGTTTATTGTTGCAAGAGTACAATATCATTATTAACCATATCAAGGGCAAAGACAATGTGATTGCAGATGCACTATCGAGAGTTTCATGAGTGATTTTTGCAGAATTTACCACCTAAGTTTTCATTGACATTCAAACTTTTTTTAAGGGGGGAGGTGTTGTGGGTCATGTATTATTATAGTTTTACTTTATGTGTAGGTGCACATGTACTTAGTCATGTTGTATTATGATTTCATAATTCTTTCTAGATTTTACTATGTCATGTTTATCTCATTAGAGAATATTCCAGTATGTTCTTTGTTACATCATTATCATCACATGACTGTGATTTCTAGAATTTACTCTATTGTTAATCATTTGTAATGAGTCATTGTTCTAGAAGCTTCTGGTTAATTCATTGTTATTAAGTATAAATACCTCCGAGGAATTGTGTTGAGGGGGCATTCGTACACATTCGTAGACACGATTCATTCATCTATTCTGATATACTGGGACACTTTATTTGTTGAGACTTTAATCCATTTAACAACGTTTGGACACCGATCTTTCGAGAACGTTTGTGATTACCGGAAACCATACAATCGATAGACTTTGTGGACCGTAACGGACACTTTGATCCGGACATTGTATTGTAAGTTGTAATCATTGTAAATATATATATTTTGTACATAATTAAACTTGTAAATTATATTCTGTCTTTGTCTGATTTTTGCTGGCGTATTGGGGTATTCTGACCCATAACACATGGAAAACATTTCTGACAAGTTCCATGATTATAGGTGCAATACATACTCAAATATGGTCCAGAAACCATTTTCAATCATCAGAGTCCTATGACCTTGACCTTTGGATCCAAAAATCACTAGGGGTTAATCTCGATTCATAGGAAACACTTCTGGCACATTTCATGATCATAGGTAAAATACAGGCTCAAATATTGTCTCGAATCCATTTTCAATCATCAGTGATATGGGCTTGACCTATGATCTTTTGACCTCAAGATCAAGAGGGGTCATCCTTGATTCATGGGAAACATTTCTGGCAAGTTTCATGATCATAGGTGCAATACAGGCTCTAATATAGTCCGGAATCATTTTCAATCATCCAAGTCCTTTGACCTTGACCTTTTGACCTCAAAATCAATAGGGGTCATTCTTGAGTCAACCCTTTTATGCAGCTTTTTGAGTCTCCTGTTCACGGTTAATCGTAGTGGGCCTTGAAAGAACTTGGTAGTCGTGGCAAACTTGATTGGATCGTAACAAACCGTGACAGACCTTATCAGAACGTGACAGGTCGTGAGGAAAATACAAACGTCCGTAACAAGCCGTAGGTTGAAACGTAGTGCGCCGTCAGGTCTCTGGGATTCAGGAGCCGCGGCGTGTCAAGGATACCTTGATAGACCTTGCGAAAACGTAACGAGACCCAACAGAACTTGAATACCAAGATAAAAACTGCCAAAAATCATACGGAGTGCTACGTTTTTGGCCGCCGTGACTGCCGTGGTCGCCGGGAACATAGTGTAAACCTAGGGTTATATTTAATAAGGTTCTCCATCTTGTTATTGAAATTCTTCAAAGTTTGAAGGTCCAAGGGTTAATGGTTGAGTTTGTATCATGTCTATGGTATATGGACAGACAAAAACAGCCATACCTTACATTCAGACAGATTTTCTTTTCCATGCGACTTTTAAAACACGATTTCTGTTCAAACTCATGAAATACCATTAATTTATGAGATCAATTCTGTGAATATTATTCAATCTATACAGTACAACGGTACTACAGCCAAGTCAAGATTTCACAATTCTTTTCACTGTGACCTTGCAGAGATGACCTTAGTTTAAGGACAACACTCCCCATAAAGTCCAAGATTTTATCAACTCTTTTCAAAGTAACCTTTATACATGTATATGACAATGGTACAAGGTCATGACACACTAGCTTATGCTTCTGGGTCATGAGCAACAAATCTGAAATACATAGATTGTAAAATGGCAATTTTTCTATAATAATGATATATAGCCAAGTTAAGTTCAAACTCAAAGGTCAAGAGATCACAAGTCAAGATCCCAAAATGAATGGTCTGGTCATGAGGAATCTACACGTGAAATATCAAAGCTACTCTTATAGTTCACGAGATAAATCCCAGGTTATTTTTTTCAAAGTAGGTCAAACTCCAATGCCAAGGTCACTAGGTCAATGTCCTTAACAAAAGGATCTACATGCAAAATATCAAAGCCCTACCCTTTACAGGTCATGATATAGCCCAGCTTAAAGTGGGTTTTTTTTAAAGTAGGTCCCTCCAAGGTCAAGGTCCCAATTGAAAGGTATCATCATGAGGAACAACATGTGAAATATCATAGTCATACCCCCTTATAGTTTATGAAATATAGCCCAGGTTTAAGTTTTTTTTGCAGACCAGAGACAAGAGACAAAGATGCCAACACTCAGGCTATGACATCAGCTCCCTGGACATTTGTCTCAGCTTGCTAAAAACCAATAATCACCTGAAAACCACTCATGAGATGAGAAAGTCATTTAAAGGCCTACTGGGAACTTTATAAGGGGACAGGTAAAATTTCTGTCATTTCCTCATTGACTGCTTTAGGGTTAACATCTCTAATTGGTATCTGATTGTTTCCTTTTATTCCTTTCACCCCTATCAATTTTTGATCGACAGCTTATAACAGATGAGACTCGGGTATCTCTTTAGCATAATAAAGGATTACCTGTCGGTATGTCTTTGATGTAACACGCCGCTCGAAGATGGCGCTATCTTCAAAGAGGTATGCCACGCCTACCAAACCTAGGTCACTCAGGTATGCATATTAATGACCCGTTGGTTGCCAACGTCGGCCTTTAAAACATCTCTTTTGAAAACAGGGATGAAAGGACACATCATTGATCCAAATAACATATATATGTATAACCAATGTAATTCCCTGAGATGAAACTATTGAAAGGAGCATGCTTGTATTTCGTATGAAAATGCTCGTGATGTCACAATGCATAAGATCTTAAAAGAAACATGCCGCGACGGCTGTTCCAACCTGCAAACTGTATCCGCGGTGACATGAATATTAAAAGCTTTTGAAAATTCTGAGCTTCATCTGATCTCAGTCAAAACTTTACCAGGGGGCATCAGCCCTGGGCAGACCTCATATTGACTCCCCTATCTAAGTGCTAAAAAACAACAAGATAAATAAAATTTCCTTTCATTAATACTTTAATGAAAGTAGAGTCAGAGCACAGTAGCTTTATGCCACTAAGACACAGGCACCTCCCGCAGATTTTATCTTTCTTTCGGCAGAATGGCTGAAGAATCGTGCTTTCACAATAACAGGCTGCTTGGGTAAATGTCCTTTGCCTAAAACTTTATAATATCCCTGTAAAAGATTCAACAAAATTTAATGTATTGAAACATATCTAAAGATGAGAAGAGATCTTTTGTAACAAAATTCTACTCTGATTTGGCAAAGAATCACAAAAATTACAATTCTAAATGAAAACATCTAGACATGATTCTGCTTACAATTCCTTATATTGAAGGCATAAAGTGTACATTTGGCTTTATTACAATGATAATTGATCTTGGATACTAATAATAACATAAATGTATTTTTAAGCACTGACATAGATATTTTTTCCAGAATTCAACAGTCTCGACTAGGAATGAGGTGTCAAAATTCATTTGCAAAATACTGGTAGAGAACATACATGTAAAATTTTAATCAATGACTGATTCTGAAATATAAAGAAATTCTATGTCTTGAAATAAAGTAGATGAACAGGAAATTCAATCTCCCAAACTGAGATTGTACCATATAAGAGAAAATATCAAGTCTTCTTCAGTTTGATCAGCAATAAATAGAGAGAAACTGAACAACTATTAACTACATGTACATGTACATGTAGTACAGAAGAATATACTAAGAGTATGTGAAGTATATGGGTGTCCTACTTACTGCTCTGACAACATCAATGACTGGGGCCTTGTCCTTTTTATCTTTATAGTTTTCTCTGGTTTGTTCCGACACTAACGACCATAGTTTGTCTAAGTTTACAGTGGGACAGAAGAATTTGTTGTTTGTCTTGTGGAAGTATCTCATACCAACTTTACCAAAATAACCAGGATGGCTGAAATATAACATTCAATATGCATTATTCTAACAATGGACAAAGACGAATGTATTTTGATTATAATCAAATGTATCTGCTGAAAATCTCTCGGTGGACTGTTAAATATGATCTTATTATTGACCTACTGAAACATGAATTGTCATTTACTATGCTACATACACGTTTCAAGTAATGATCCCTCATACTACCCTGAATACTAAATACCAAGCCATATAAAGATTATAAAGTAACACACTATACTAACTATTTATCATAGTTAATCCTCATTTAAGATTATAAAGTAACACACTATACTAACTATTTATCATATTAATCCTCATTTAAGATTATAAAGTAACACACTACCATACTAACTATTTATCATAGTTAATCCTGTGGTGATGTTGGCCTCCAGCGTTACCTCTACCACCCGGATGCTTCCTATGTTTACCTAAAATAAAATTCATCATTGTAGACTGAAGGTACAGCTGAGTTACATGTAGACACATCTTGTTTGTTGACAGGGTATAACAAAATAATCTATTTGAAATACACAAATAGTTGGTTTAAACAGTATTCATTTTGACAACAGTTAATTAGATCTTAAAGTGCTTAATAATATTGCCATATTGTTGTATGTCAAATGATTTAAAAGGCTTCACAGGACATTGATTTGATCTAATTGTGCATCACTTGTACATCACATTTAAATGCAAAAGAGTTTACCAGGACGAATAGGCCAAAGGAAAAAGAAATATAATTTATTTGGCCATGTTGGCAGTGAATTGTTCATATAACCATGATAACAAACCTATAGGACTATAGCCATGACTGACATGCCATGTGCCAAAGGAAAACGAAATATGATTTATTTGGTAGTGCAATGTTCACACAACATACCTATACGGCCATGGCCATGACTGACGTGACCACGCAGCTTCCTGGTCTTCTTTAGCTTGGCAGTCTGTAAGTAGAATAAAGACTTCGTTATTTCCCAAAAAATTATACACATTATCAGTATTGTAGTAATCAGGTGATTGTACTAGGCAATTTTGACCTTCACCTTGCTCTTCGTCGTATAGGCTAGTACCCGAGACCTTCAAAATTGCACTTCGGAAGGTCTCAGGTACTAGCCTATACGACGAAGAGCAAGGTGAAGATCGAATTGCCTTCACGTTTCCTTTGACACGGTTCTTGATACAGGTGACAGATTACACTCAATAATAGAGAGTTGCACAGGTAATTAACAAAGTTGATCATGTACTCAGGAAGAATAGACATTTCTTGATTGATCGGTAACACGTTTTCACCAATTGCACAAAATTTGAGTAAGAAATTAATTGAGTGAATCAGGCGATATCATCATACGAGTCAACCCTTGTTTGTTTATGTATGACAGTTTAAGTGTAGGGGAGGGGGGTATTTATTCTGTACTCTTTGTGTACTGCACAGGCCATTAAATCGCCTGGTATGTGTGCGCATGTGTACGACCTGTGTATTGTTTAAGGCCAGAATCTTGCAGATACACAGTCATGTCAAATTTCTAACTTCAACCATTACAAAAATTCGCTATAGAGGTTTCAATAAGATCATACTTTCTACGATTGTACCTATATATTTTATGTAATGTATGCCCGCAACTCCTCGTTAATTGATTAAACACCTTCCACTTTATTTACATAGATTGGACTGAATTGGAATAAGCAATCTGATTGGACGAAGTTTTACAGTAGAGATCAGAACAAAACTACGGTAAAAGTTTGGACATTCAGATGGCTTATTCCAATTCAGTCCGATCTATGTAAATAAAATGGAAGGCACTGATATTCAAATCCTAGCAGATCGAGTGTTTAGACGATTAACAAGGAGTTACGGGCAATCATCACATTTCTAGGTATAGAAATCAACTTAGAATTCACAAACAATCAAGTGTTCATAGCGCATTGGTCTGTAGCATCTCGCAAATAGAAATATTAGAATGCACTGACTGAACACCGAGCCAGAGCTGGAATGGACACGCTAAATTCGAGTAAACAAAAACTAGGTCACTGAAGAAATGGTACCTACGATATCTCTGGAAGTACGGGGAATTTTTTAATGAAATTTGGTGACATAGTAGATAAATATAGGTACAATCGAAGAAAGTATGATCTTATTGGAACCTCTAGTCTTGATGTCAGACTGGTCACATGACCAAATTTCCACCATGTTTACATGTATTGCCCTCATGGTCTGTTTTATTTTCCCCCACTTGAATATATCCCCATATATTTTTTTTGGGGGGGGGGGTGGTATTTCCTTTTTTTTTTTTTTTGGTGATGAAAAATCTGTAATTTGTTTGCTCCTTCTCCAAATCTCGTTTTATATTTGGATTTGAGGAGGTAAGAGATAATTCATCAATGGTTCCTTCAATGAATTCTAATAGATTTTTCCTTGATGTAAACGTTTGATTCTTGATATAAAGCAATTTCCATACACTATGCTCTATGATAAACACCGAGTTTATCCCCAAACTATTTTCGGAACTTCTCTGTGCTTATCCCTAATTGAACCTTTGTGTGACATCACGCCAACATAGAGAATAGCGAATTTTTGCAATAGTTGAAGTTAGAAATTTGACATGACTGTGTATCTGCAAGATACTGGCCTTAAACGATACACAGGTCGTACACATACTGTACGCACACATACCAGGCGCTTTTACAGTCTGTGGTGTATTGTAGCCCCTGTGTACTGAGTTGGTATCATTATTTTAAAGATCAATGTTCAGCGTATATTTTAAATGTTCACATGAATGACAATACAATGAGGGGAGGGGGGACTTTCAACAGGTATTTTTTTCTTTAGTGTGATGTATCACCGAAACATAGTCTTTGATAGAAAACTTTCATCCCACATGACACTTATCTTCCCGAAACTTAAAATGCACAGTGCAGAGCAAATTCGATCAGAATTTAAATTGTTTTGGGTAAAGTGATAAACAATCTTTCTGAAAATATAGTAAACTGCTTCTTAAATGTTAAAATAAAGAGGATGTTTTCAGATTGATCAGACAGTTAAACCGTAAACAGTTCTAACCATGATATACAAATGAAAAGACCGGAAGCGGAAGCGGTGAAAAGATTGTCTAAATCTGTAATGGTTCAGTTATGATGATAAAAATAATTCCGAACTTAAACGGATCTCACTTTTTCACAACATGTTCAATCCTACATTATAAATGTTTTGAAAAAGGAAAAAAGTATGCTTATATGACGTGACACTTATTCTATCATTTTCAATTCACCTTGTTCAATGTTGATTATTGTCCGCGCGGCTCATATAGGAGACTGGATGAACTTTTTTAACATCCAAAAATTTAAATGAAATTGATAACATTCAATAGTCTTAATATGAATCAAGGCAAAGCCTTATGTGCGAGCGGAGGAAAAAGACGCCAAAATTTTTCTAAAACCTTAAAAACCTTGATCTCAAAATCGAAAACTTATCAAAATCATAACCTTGTGACTCCAGGAATCCCTCACCGCCGGTCAAGCTGGACCTCCCCTTCCCACTGCCAAAAAAAAAAAAATCTGGATCCGTCCCATTTACTTTACACAGACGTAGATCATTAGCGAGGGAGTCTGAAATCCCTCCCCTTTCCTCTCTAATGACATTGAAATCAATTGAAAAAAATCAAATCTTTATCTTTAATTTCTTCTTTACCAAATAATTATTTCGATCATAATTATCTTGTTTGTATGATACACTGAAAAGCGTCAAAAAATCGCTGCTGTTTTGTGTTACTTTTCCTTCTTGCATTACTACAATCGTGTACCATTCTTGCACGTGAAAATGGGCGCACTGCTACAATGACGTCACATATAGAGGAATAATGACGTCAAGTATACTGCAGAGTTACGTACCGTTGTGTCGTCATTAGTGATAAAGATGGCAGATTAGTTGCTGCTGAATTTCTGATTTTCAGACAAACAATTCGGCGAGTTTCACTTAGTTTTATTGCGCCATAAAATAGAAGAATTCTATCCATTGCGAATGTGTCAAGGTATGTTCTCCTGTTCTGTCGTTTAAGGGAATCGAGTCACTTTTACCCGTATCCGCGGTACTGTTACCGTACTTTTTCAGCTCTAAGTATGTATATCTTTTGCTCGTGCATTTTCCCATACTTACGTATACGCGTTACCATAAATGCGAGCTTCCCTCGCAAAGGCCCTTCGGGCCTTTGCAGCGAGCTCCGCTCGCTATTAGATCTAGCTTACATGTAGTCGTAAATTTTGGTATAAGTTATATATGATAGTCAGTGCACGCAGTCGAACTTTATAGACAAAACAAGTTTTGTCTATTCAATTTCCCATGGTTGGTTGGTTGGTTGATAATAAATTCCTCCACTTCTTGGAGTACCGTTTTAGTATAAAACGTAAAAAAAACTGCATGGACTGACTTAAAACTTAACTCAGGAGCACCATCTTAAACGCTTACAAGATTTTATAAAAAGTGCTTAAAAATGTTAAAAATATACATTTAAAAGTTTAAAACAAAAATATTAAGTGCACTGTGATCCTTTTTTTTACATGCTAATTTTTCCCGCGACGCAGTGGCGCTCTCCATAGGCTCAATGTTAAACATCAAGCTAAAAATTAACATTGAAAACGCCCCATCTTAATTGTTTAAGTTTGATTAAAACGTTGAAATTGATTTCATGCTTTCTTTGCAACATTGAATTTCAATATCTTCAAGGCCCAATATACCATTTTCCAATTCCACTGAGACGTTACAAAGAACAAGTGCGCAAAAATTGCCTACCTCGGACATTTTTCGTCATTTTGTCAGCCATTATGAATTTTGGCAAGGGGCCTATTAGATTCCAATATGTTCGAGGCGTGTATCCAACGTCTTTTAAATACTTGAATCGATTATTCCAAATGTTCAGAATATGTGGGGCAACGTGCGCACTTAATCCGGATAATTACATCATCTGCGGATACGGTTTGGTCCAAAGTCGGCACTGGATATACACTGGCCTCCTTCATTGCAAGTGTTGTAAGTCGCGTTTAAGTCTTTCTTAAGTTTCTTGTTAGATATTATGAGGTTGCTTCCATTATTACTAGATGTTGTTTGGTATCTGTATCTGTATGCTAGTAGATCCCTCCTGTGTAAGGAGAACCCCTATAGAAATAGGATAGGAGTGTCCTTGGCATTCCCAGAAGGGATTAATGTTAGATTACTGCACCACTACCTAAGGTCCCGCCACCGTGTCCCACAACCCTGTGGAAATAACGATGGACATCACAAAAAGAGGAAATACCCCCCCAAAAAAATATATGGGGATATATTCAAGTGGGGGAAAATAAAACAGACCATGAGGGCAATACATTCACCAAGACATCACATTGATGTCAGTAACCCAGCCGTTGTAGTTGGGGAAAAACCGAAGTACTCGGGGTAAAAACCACCACTGATCCCAGGGGAACAGCCCAAAACCCCTGGGCAGTTCATTTGGACCCCCAGTTGCACCGTCAACAGACAGAATGCCCCTCTGCGCAATCAATGCGACACTATTCAGAATTTCCTCTGACCAGACACCGGACGTAATTCGACAAAGCCTAGACATATGATTATAAAATGCCGAAATAACATTCTAAACATATAGATGGTGGTGTCTGGAGGAAATCCATGCTGTTTTATCCAGGCGATGGACAAAAAGATGGCAATTATCACAAAGATTGCACAGAGAAAAATTGGGCAAATTATCTACAATGGCGGAGCAACCGGAAGTCATCGATTATTTGTTGTAAAGTTTGGCAATCAATGCAAAGATCACACATCCTTTTACAATGTATGTCTAATTACACAGTGGTAGCTAACCTAAAGAATACAGCCTCTTGGTTGGTTTCACGCCTGCCAGGACATTTTTAAAAGATATACTTCCCTAGCTTCCATTCAATTCATTCACATCGTTCGTGTGAACCATTATCTGGTTGCTTTTTTTGGTTCGGTGGAACCATTGAAATTGATTTCGCAGCCAGCAAATGCAATATAATCCATTAGAATTCTTCTTTTGTATGTGTTGTCTTTCTTGATTCTAAGGTCTCTGTCTTGTTTAAGATGGATTGTTCATCTTTTATCTTTTTATGTCTGACTGTTTATCACATCGTTTATTTGGTTGCTTGGGTTGGGTTTTTTTCTGTCTCGGTGGTTTCATCTACAGTGAATTCCGTTTTTTATCACAAAAAAGACCATGTGATGAAGTCATTGATCTCCTTCCTTCCTTGTTATGTGTTATCATTTATGTTTCCAATGTGTTTGCCACGTTTATTGTTCGTTTCTGTATAGGCCCTGTCACACTACAGCGTTCTGGACAGCGTGTGACAACGTTTAATTTTTTTATTTTATTATTATCATTATTTTTATTTTTATTTTTTGCTACATGCTGCCGAACGCTGAGGTCGGTTATAAAAGATCAAAAGAAAGCCGCTTTCTGCCGCGTTTGCCCAACGCACGACTATTCAAAGTGTAACTGAGACTGCAGAATGTTTACTTAGCGTGTGTGTAACGTGTTTGTAACGTATGTCAGCGTACGACAACGTGTACTCAGCGCATTTCCAGCGATCTCGTGTGCCCAACGATCGCGCAACGTTCGTATAATGTTTTGATTGCGTGTTGGAGCGTTGTATGAGAATATTCAGTTACTTTACGCTCAGACAGTGCTTGTATTTTATATATTGTTTCATTTTCGTGTGTGAACATCGACGGCGGGTGCGGCTAGTCAACAGGGGATGCTTACTCCTCTCGGGCACCTGGTCCCACCTCTAGCTTACTAGGGGTCCGTCGATGCTCAATTTTGTGATCTATTGTGAGTGTTGTTGAGATTATCCTCAGGATCTTCTTTAACTGAAGTGGTTAACATTCGTTTATACGATAAAACTCCATGCCAGAGGAAGATAAAGAAGAACGTCAGATGTTTAATCCATGACCATGCATGATTAATATACCTTTTTCTCATTCCTCATCTCTTGTTTTGTCTTTAGTTTAGTACATATAATGTCAATTCATTTAAGGAATGAGTGTCTTATTTTTTGCGTTCATGGCTTTTCTAGTGAACCGCGAAGCGTTTCTCGAAAGATTTGCGCTTGTCGAACCAGAGTGTAAAAGCCATTAACGCAAAAATAGCAATCCAAGGAATGCTTGTGTCGCCTGCGAAGCGGCTTATTCGAGGAGGTGGATCACATGGTTCAAAATTACTGGTATCACTAGAAAAGTCTTGTCTAATGAAATTCATATGTGAAATATCAGACCTCTTACTTACCAATTGATATGGTCAATCTCATATTTTCAGAAAAAAGTGTCAATCATCAAGGTCAAAGTCACTACGTAAATATTTTGGTAACAAAACAAAGGTCACATCATAAGAAATATATGTGTGAAATATTTTAAAAAGCCATATCACTTACCAATCAAGATATACGCAATTCTTAGAAAAAAGGTCAAATATGTAGATCTAGGTCACTAGGTCAAAAATTATTGTATGTTTAGAAAGGTTTTGTCACAAAGAATACACATGTGAAATATCAAAGCCCTATCACTAACCTATCAAAAGATATAGCGAATCCCATCTTTTTTGAAAAGTAGGTCAAATATCTATGTCAAATTCACAAGGTCCAAAAATATGGTATGTGCAGAAAGGTATTGTCAAGGAATACACAAGTGAAATTTCAAAGCCCTATCTCTTACATATCAAAAAATATATACAATCTTATTCTTTTTTCAAGTAGGTCAAATATGTAGGTCAAGGTCACTAGGTCCAAAATTATGGTATGTTTAGAAAGGTCTTGTTACAAAAAGTGCACATGTGAAATATCAAAGCCTTATCACTAACCACTCAAAAGATATAGCCAATTTTAAGTTTTTTGAATAGTAGGTCAAATATCTAGGTCAAGGTCACAAGGTTAAAAATCATGGCATGTGTACAAAGGTCTAGCCACAAGGAATACATGTGTGAAATATCAAAGCCCTATCCCTTACCAATCAAAAGATATAAGCAATCTTTTTTTTAAAGTAGGTCAAATATGTAGGTCAAGGTCACTAGGTCCAAAATTATGGTGTGTGTAGAAAGGTCTTGTTACAAGCTGTACACATGTGAAATATAAAAGCCCTATCACTAACCACTCAAAAGATATAGCAAAGTTTAACTTTTTTGAAAAGTAGGTCAAATATCTAGGTCAAGGTCACTAGGTCAAAAATTATGGTATGTGTAGAAAGGTCTTGTCACAAGGAATACACATGTAAAATATCAAAGCCCTATCACTTACCATTCAAAAGTTATGGGCTGTGACACCCAAAGTGTGACAGACAGACAAACGGACTGACAGACGGACAGACGGACAACGGACAAAGTGATCCTTAAGTGTCGCTATGCTTCGCAGACGACACAAAAATAAGACACTCATTCCTTATATTTACATCCAGAGGATTCAAATGTTAAACATATTTGGAAATACCGTCGAATTTTCGCAGAAATTGAGGGAAAATTATGTATCACGTGTGTCAATTCTCCCTACCAAGAAGGACAAGAAATAATTCATTGCAAAGGATAAAAATGTACGGTTTAATTTTAGAAATTACTGGATATTTTGTATTCCTAAAACGTTACCACGATGAAGTTTAACCTCTTGTAACGAATTCCCGACTTAGGACGAGTACGTGTTGCTATTTGTATGTTCGCCTGGCGAGAATCACTCGCTGTCAATTTTGCCTTTATTTGCTCTAGGCTTGTACTTAGCGAGAATGACCCGCTATAACAGTGGACTCTGACCCTAACTTTCTTAAATGACACAAAGATTTATATAACTGTTCAACAACTGTATTTATTAATTAACAAAACAATGGTAGCGTTCTCAAATTCTCAACACAAATAATTTACTTAATACAATTTAATGTATAAAGGCGCCGATCCGAGAATAACCCGATGGCAACCTAGATAAAGCACAACCTTCTAAGGGGGGGGGGGGCTCCGAGATTAACCCAGATGCTCGAACTAACCGAAAATTATCCGGTTAATTCCCTAAACTAAACTAATTTACTTGTATTTACTTGGAAAAATGAATTAATCAACCAAAATTTACGTACTAATCTCTCTACATGACGATATTCACAAAGTTACACCAAATTTATCTCACAAATAACTGTTTCCTATCAGAAAAGTTAAATTACTGACAAATATTACAGAATTCCTACTCTAAATTACGAGAAATAATAAGCAAATCAAGAGATTAACCCTCGATGAGCTATACTAAAATCGAACGAAAATAATCCGTTCAATATCCTACAAAATGCGCTACAAAATCCGGGAATAACCCGAAAATGACTTATAACGCACTTTCCCCTAACTAAATAAACTTTTTCTCACTTCTAAAAATGGAAATTAACAGTTAACTTTACGAAAAATCGATTATCTAATGAGAGCCTAATAGAAACCAACCTATCTCTCTAAGAGTATCTGCCAGAGTCCTCGACTCTGTGACGTCAAAATCTTAAATACTATGCCCAAAAACCTAGGCGACGCACGTGGCGACATGGTAACTGTCGACCTGAGCTGCCGGTGGTGCCGGTGACCACCGGCAGGTGCCGGTGACCACCGGCAACATTTCAAACTCAATTTAAACATAGAAATCCCATTGTAAAAATTCAAGTAACAACATGACATCAATAATAATAACAATCTTAATCTGCTCATGCTTTCAACAATCAAAATCGAGCTATTAATAATGAAATAAGAAATCACATTTTTGCAAGTTTGAATTTGCCGGGTCCGAAAAGTCACGTGACTTCCATATGACGAGAAGATATGGCGGCCTGGCTGCAGTGTGCAAACAGCGTACCACATTTAGCTCTAAAGCATTCTTTACACGTAAAATTATGAAGAGATACTTATCAGGCACCATTCCACGATTATGTAGAATTGAATTCTAAGGTAATTTGACTATGGTATGTGAAATACATGATAAAATCAAGTCGAGACCATCTTGTCCCATACAAAATTCATCGAAAAACTAGTGAAAGTTATGTTGACAAAATGGTTTTGACAAATAGCATCCGATAACATCTTGTAGCATTATTAAAAGGTAAGTTAGTGCTAAACGAAGTGAAGATAGAATGCAATTTAGTGCATTACAAGTAGAAAATGATCCAAATGCTAGAATTTCCTCTGATTTTGTCCAAAATGTAACATAGTAAGACTGACATTTTACAATTTCCCCCTCTTTGAAATTTGGTGTCCTCACCAAACAAAAAAAAAAGGTCATATACAATATGTCAAAGTATATTCACACATCACCACACACACACAAAAATGATTAAAGAGCACAATGATCATCTCACTTTCAAATCAAGATTTGCAAAGAACAACTTATTTAAAACATACATTCATAACTTTCCTAGATAAAAACATTACACTTGATGCATAATGAAATGTATGTAACGCTCTCACCCAGCACTCATTTTCCGTAACTCTCAAGTATATGCTGAAGCACATAATACTAATGACAATATTTTAATAGAATAGTAATTAACATTTGAAATACTTTAACAATCAAACATTAAGCAACCTCCTAAATCTGACTTAAAATACTTAACTATCTAAATACCATCACGGTTACCATCTAAATTTTACTCAATACTACTCATCTACTCTGTGGACCACTGACTTCACTCTGGATGCTCTTCTTCCTGAAGTAGCTGACGGCTCCTGCATCACCCTCCCCAGCACTGCTCTACGTACTTCCCCAGGTCTTCTTTGATTATCAGCTACCCTCCTTCTTTCCTCTGCCCACCACCTACGTGTCTCGGCTCTCCACCTTCTCTCCTCACCTCTCCATCTTCTCTCCTCCCTCATGCTCTCCTTCATCGTTTCTACCATCTCCTCTATAACCATGGTATTTTTACGCACTCCCATGTTTAACGTGGTGAGAAGTTGGCCATTCTGCTGAGTTGCCTGCAGAAGAGAGTCCACTCTGTCCAGCAGCTTCCTCTGTATCTCCATCTTCTCCTCTTTCCTACTTTCTTCTTGAAATTTGTTCATCTTTCCGTCTTCTTCATCATCGAGTATCTCTCGTAAGACGTCGAACTCGTCCTGTGCCATAGGTAGATCTATAGGCGGCAGCACGGGTGATGGCACAGTAGGCTCAGGCTGAGCAAGTGCTTCTGGCACTGTCTTCAATGGGTCTGTCGGCTCCTCTGATTACACTACTTTCCTTGAGTCCTTTTGCCGTCCCGTCCACACTATGCGACTATCTTCAAGGGAGAGTTTTATAATGCATGAATCATCTAACTGGACGGGATTCTCATTCTTATGGATGTAACTCTCTTGGGGATCCACTGGAGCCTCCCTCCTCTGCAACTCCTCAATGGCTTGCTTATGTGGGCGGTATCCCTTGAGATGCTTTAGCAACTCCCTCTCTGTCTTGCCCATAAAGTGACATAAACTGCAGTAATAGGGCACTGCATCCAGGGTGGTGTGGTACTTATAATAGTGGGCCTCCACGTACCTCCTCTCGCCCTCGTAGTTATTACACTTTCCGCAGCGATAGGCAAAGCCTCTCTTCTCGATCTTGTCTCTATCTCCCATGATGGATTATCTGGAATAGATTGAAATACCAGGTTACATATAGGCAACTCCCCTCTCATCAAGACATAAGATATTAAGACGCCTATCTCCCTACTCTATATCTGTCCTGCCATATTGTATCACATGCTATGGGGTTGAAGGGGTGGGGGTGATCGAAGGTTGTGCTTCTCATCATAAAGATTCATAAAATGTTAGTATGTACAACAATGTTCACTTAAATATAGTTTCTATACAGCTCTAAGTGGATTCAACAGGTATGCTTCATTAGCGCTCAGTCGGTGACCTGATCCCTCTATCTTGACAGAAATTTCTTGAGTTTGTCATGATGTACAACTTTCTCAGCTGGACACTTCCCACCCTCTTCGTTTGGCAAAGCACTTCGGATCCTGTAGTTGTATGGAGAGAACTTCTCTGTCACGACCCATGGTCCCGAGTACAATCTATCCAATTTTCCCGGTGATTCTTGCAAGTACAATACTTTTTCGCCAACCTCGTATGACATCTCCTTGGTGTGCAGATCATAATAGTGTTTCTGCCTTTCTACAGACATGTTAATTTTCTTTCGGGCCAGCACATGGGCTTTCTGTAGGTTGTCTCTTAATTTGTTTACATATTCACTACCATTTAATGTGGCATCTGTGACAGGGCCCTTAATATTATACACCACCTCAACTGGCAACCGGACCTCCCTACCTAGCATCATGAGGTTTGGGCTCATCTCAGTAGTCTCATGCACGCTTGACCGATACGCTGCTGCCAAACTAGCTAGATTTAGGTCCCACTCAGTTTTTTCATCCTGTATGAAGCACTTAATCATGCTGAGTAAAGTTCGGTTGAACCGTTCAGTTTTCCCATTTCCCTGCGGGTGCCTAGGGCTGGACCTAGTCTTCTTTATTTGGAGAAGTTGACAAAGTTCTGCGAAGATAGAGCTTTCATAATTGCGTCCCTGATCGGAATGTATAGAGAGTGGGCATCCAAGGCGGCATATAACTTGATTGTAAATCGACCTCGCTATAGTTTCAGCAGTTTGATTTGGAATGGGCATGACCTCGACCCAATTGGTGAAATGGTCGGTTACTGTTAGTATGTACCGATTCCCTCTTTCCGTTACTGGCAAAGGTCCTAAAATGTCCGTTGATAGACGGTCCAATGGAGCGGAGACAGCCATCTTACCTAGTTGGATTTTTGGATTCTTTGGGGGTTTCTTATTCCTCTGACATTCTTCGCACCCTGCCACATAGATACAGATATCCTCCTTCATGCCAAACCAGTAGAAATTCCGGGTGACCTTATGTTGTGTCTTTTTCCTTCCAAGGTGACCACCTAACAAACAGTCATGAGAAAAACTTATAGCTGCTGGTTGCAGTTCTCTAGGTGTTACAAGCTGCCAATAAGGATTGCATGTAGTCTTCTCGTAAGCCCTTTTGAACAGGACTCCCTCCATTAAGTGTAGCATTTCGAATATATGCCAATAATGGCGGACTGCGGGTGACTGCAATATAACCTCATCTTTGTTTGGTCTCATTCCATCATCAACCCACTTGTACACAACATTGATTTCAGGGTCATCAAGCTGTTCCTTTTTTATTTGTTCCTTTGAAGGACCCGCACCCCATAATTCAAATTTTCCATTTGCAGACTTCTCTACACTGCTTCGAGTCTTCACTGCCCTAGTACAGGACTCATGCCCAATGACCTCAGTATCTGACAGCTCACCCTCAGGATCAAGTGACTCATAACCCATCTCAAACATTCTCTTCTTGCACCTTTTACAGGGTCCACACTTCAATGGCTCAGAATTGTCTACTTCCTGGCAACTGCAGTCCTTTGGATTACAATATCTACTCATCGCGTCTGCATTACCGTGTTTTTCGCCAGGCCGGTGTTGGACCTTAAAGTCGTAAGTTGACAGTATTTCGAGCCATCTTGCGATCCGTTCCTTAGGTTCTTTCAGTTTAAAAAGCCATACTAGTGCCTAGTGGTCTGTCCTCACAACAAACTTCTGTCCCAGTAAATATTGACGGTAGTATTCAACGAAGTACCTTAGAGCTAGGAGTTCTTTGTCTGTTATACAGTAGTTCTTTTCTGCTTTATTTAATGCTCTTGACCCATATGATATAACTTTTTCCTGGCCATCCTGTATTTGACTCAGTACAGCTCCTATGGCAATATGGCTAGCATCTGTGTCCAAAATGTACTCGCAGTCATCCTTGGGATACGCCATTATTTCTGGGCCTGTCAGTTTCTCCTTTAGCGTCATAAATGCTTCTTCGCAATCCGGACCCCATATGAATTCTTCATTTTTCTTTGTGAGCTTAATTAATGGATTGGCTTGTTTCGCATAATTTTGTATAAACCTCCTATAATAACTGGTCATCCCTAGGAACTGTCTCACTTCTGTGACGGTAGTTGGCTTTGGCCATCCTTGAATTTTCTTTACATTCTCGGGACTTGGGAGTACACCCTCTTTTGTTACTATATGACCTAAGAAATGGACAGTCTGTTGCATCAAATGACATTTTTCGGGTTTTAGCTTCATCCCGCTTTGACCAATTTTCTCTAGGACATGATCCACACGCTGTAGATGTTCTTCAAAATCTTTTCCAAAAACCACTATATCGTCTAGGTAGATTATGCAAGTCTGCCAATTCAAGCCCTGTAGTACTAACTCCATTAAGCGCTGAAATGTGGCACTAGCTGTGCACAAGCCCATTGGCATGGTTTTGAATTCGTAAAGACCGTACTTTGTTATGAACGCAGTCTTTTCCACGTCATCTTTCCTCACAGGAACTTGATGGTAGCCAGATGTAATGTCAAATGTTGAAAAGTATACCGAGCCCCTGACAGTATCCAAGCAATCTTGCACTCTCGGGAGAGGGAATGCATCTTGTACAGTCACTGCATTCAAACGCCTGTAATCTATACATGGTCTCACCTTGCCGTTTTTCTTCTTTACGAGTACTATGGGGCTGGCCCAAGGTGAAGTTGATTTCTGTATTATTCCCTGTTTCAGCATGGTATCTATCACCTTTTTCTCTTGGCCTTCAAAGGCTAAGGGTACCCTGCGAGGCGGTTGCCTCAGAGGCCTACTGTCCCCTGTTTTGATTACATGTTCGGTTAGGTATGTGCACCCTAGGTCTTCTTCATTGCATGAAAATACATGACCATATTTGCTTAGCATGACTCTCAAGGCATCTGCTTCTTCTGGGCTCTTTTCTCTGGCTGCCCTGTCATGTAGGTCGTTTAAGTGTTCAGGTAGGCTTCCCTGGCAGGTAAGTGCGCCCGTCGATACAAGGGAATTCCCTGTAGTTAACTTTGTAGTTTACCCTTGATCCTTATTGGTATTAAGCTCTATTCTGCGAATGGCAAAGAAATTGTGATCCTCGCCCTCACATTCTGTCTCCAACACTGTCACCATATCTAGGTCGTCGCATACTTCAGCTGTACCTATCAGGTCATTGTTCTTAATTGATATATCAACCTTTCCCCAATTTAAAATCCTGACTGGAACACTCTCTCTGCCCTTGTCATTGACAAGGGTGGATGCCACTTCAAGGTCATAATCAGTTTGGAATTTTGATGTTGGCTCAATGATGTAATCATGACTAAAAATATCTAAACCATTATACAGAGTTTCTCTACTGCCATCATGTGCTGCCAGGTCAATTGCGACATCTATAATCCTCTCACTTTGTGCTGGAATATTGAAATTGTCAATGGCACGAACTTCGCGGACCACCCTATCCGCCTTTATATTGGTGCAAGGGATGTCTACTCCACCCAAGGTTAGAGTGTTCTCACTCAGCCTCATGTCGGCTGGTCCAATTTTATCTGACAACAGGATGTCAAGTCCAAGCAAGCATTCGTCCTCTATCCTTGCCACTGCAAGCTCTTGGACCAATTTCAGTTTCCCTAACTGGATCTCAAAATCAGCTATACCCCTCTCCTCTAGAGGTTCGCCAGTTACTGATGTGAGCGAGGAGGATTTCATCAACTCGGGCCTCTTTCCTTCAGGAATCTGCTGATACACTTTATCAGACAACACAGTCCTAACAGCCCCCGTGTCTGCCGTGAATACCACCTGTATTCCACTGACTGCTCCCTGAATATAGACCCCGTCTGCTCTTCGTAGTTGCCTTCTAATTCTTTCCCCATGAACCCCACTCACTCCAGAATCATTGTCATTCATGTTAAATTTTTCCTGTTCTAAAGAAACTTGGACTTCTGTCGCAATCTCACCCCTTTTAAAATGGCCATTATCATCAATTTCCTGGATCTCCTCCTGGCCCTCGGATTCGATCCTACTTAGTTTAAATGTGCTTTGTGTTTGGTTTCCTCACTGACCTCTACACGTCCTTGACCTTGCTGGATTGACTGGAAAATTTCTGCATTAGGATTCAATCCTGTTTGACTAGGTCTATCTAAATTCTCTGCCGTGCAATCTCGCATGAAATGGCCAGGTTGATGACATCTATAACATAGCCTATTCTTCCGATCGTCTTGATTCCATGGCGGCCTTGATGGATAGTCATTTGACTTGACTTGCGAACTCTCTCCACCCTGGCGTAATAAGTCAGCCACCAAGTCCCTGAGGTCCTCCTTCTTGACGTACAACGCCGTTTCACGGTCATTCGGGGCTGGCTCTGTCTTTTCCTGTGGTTTAGGCGAGTTTTGACTTTTCACGTCTGGCTTTCCATAGTTATTCGTACGATTTTTGTTTCCTCCCTGTACTGCCTTATAACCAGCCCTTCCATTCCCGTTTTGAGTGTGATTTTTCACCTGACGTGTTTTTTGTTGGACCCTCTCGTGGGTTTTACCCTCGTGTGGATAATGCGTAGTTTCCTCGTAGTTTACAACGTGGAGGCAGCTTCATCTATACTTTTAGGCTCTTTGTTTAGCTCCACGTGTACTCGGGCCTTTTCATCCCATAATCCGAGTAGAAAGCGTGATACTAGGTCCTCTTGCATAGTTTTCGAGTCGCGGTCAGGGTATGCCTTCCCGTATAAACGCTTGAGTTCAGCGGCGAATTCCTCAGCTGTTTCCTCCCTTTTCTGTGTACGTCTGTCAAATTTCATACGGTATGTTTTCCGGCTCTCAATGACGCCGAATCTCCCGTCTAATTCTTTGATTAATTTTTTGTAGCTGGTAAGTACAGAGCTTGGAAGTTGGTCGTACACGAAGTCAGCAGCCTTGTCCTGTATTTTAGGAAGTAATTGCCTTAATTTGTCTTCATCTGACCAATTTGATAATTCTGCGACAGTTTTGAACCTGTTGTACCATACTTTCCAATTTTCGCCGGTAAATGGCGGTAATTTCCCTGATTCGCCCCTTTTCTGCCGTCCGAAGAGCTTGTCTGTTTTAATGCTGGACCCATGTGATAGTTGGCCCGTTGCTGAATCTGAGTCAGAGGATGACCTTGACTCGTCGGAGCTTGACCTTGAATGACTTTTATGCGTCCCTTTACTGTCCCCACGTGACCTGGAATGTTTTGCGTGCGTGGAGATCGACTTTATACGAGGCGATGAGACAGTGTAGGTTTCGCCTGGGCTCTTGCTTCTTGCCCCTGTCGATACTTCACTGACCGGCTCTCTAGCAGATCTGCGCTTATTTGTTTCAGACTTTGCAATGTTTACTGTTTGTAAAGTGGCGCTAATCATAGCATTCATGGCTTTCATTGTATCTGATACAGTACTCATGAATGTTTTCATAGTATTTATTATACCGTTCTGGTCGCTTGACTCCGAGGGATTCCCCTCTGACGGTAAATCTGCCGTCCCTGACATCATACTTCTATGTTTTTCTGTGGGAGCTTTATGGCTGCGTGCCCGTGATAAACGCCTTGATGTCGGGGTCTTCTTTGTATTTGTTCTGGTGACGTCCTTCTCAATCACTGTCATATCACCCTCGTCATCCGTAGTCGTCATTGTAGCTGCTTCGCTATTTTCAGTTAGCCCACCTAGATTATTTGTGAGCTCAAATATATTTGCCCCTGCTCCCTGTTCGTTTTCGTCCTCTACTGGCGAGGCATCAACGTACTCATCTTCAGTTTCGCTCTCTGCTAACAGCGCCTCCCTCCGTGACTGAGACCGTGTGAACATGGTAACTGGAATTGAGGTCTGGATTCGTATCTCTGGACCTGATATATATTTTAATCAGATCCCATCGCTGCCACCATGAAAAGATGTAACGAATTCCCGACTTAGGACGAGTACGTGTTGCTATTTGTATGTTCGCCTGGCGAGAATCACTCGCTGTCAATTTTGCCTTTATTTGCTCTAGGCTTGTACTTAGCGAGAATGACCCGCTATAACAGTGGACTCTGACCCTAACTTTCTTAAATGACACAAAGATTTATATAACTGTTCAACAACTGTATTTATTAATTAACAAAACAATGGTAGCGTTCTCAAATTCTCAACACAAATAATTTACTTAATACAATTTAATGTATAAAGGCGCCGATCCGAGAATAACCCGATGGCAACCTAGATAAAGCACAACCTTCTAAGGGGGGGGAGCTCCGAGATTAACCCAGATGCTCGAACTAACCGAAAATTATCCGGTTAATTCCCTAAACTAAACTAATTTACTTGTATTTACTTGGAAAAATGAATTAATCAACCAAAATTTACGTACTAATCTCTCTACATGACGATATTCACAAAGTTACACCAAATTTATCTCACAAATAACTGTTTCCTATCAGAAAAGTTAAATTACTGACAAATATTACAGAATTCCTACTCTAAATTACGAGAAATAATAAGCAAATCAAGAGATTAACCCTCGATGAGCTATACTAAAATCGAACGAAAATAATCCGTTCAATATCCTACAAAATGCGCTACAAAATCCGGGAATAACCCGAAAATGACTTATAACGCACTTTCCCCTAACTAAATAAACTTTTTCTCACTTCTAAAAATGGAAATTAACAGTTAACTTTACGAAAAATCGATTATCTAATGAGAGCCTAATAGAAACCAACCTATCTCTCTAAGAGTATCTGCCAGAGTCCTCGACTCTGTGACGTCAAAATCTTAAATACTATGCCCAAAAACCTAGGCGACGCACGTGGCGACATGGTAACTGTCGACCTGAGCTGCCGGTGGTGCCGGTGACCACCGGCAGGTGCCGGTGACCACCGGCAACATTTCAAACTCAATTTAAACATAGAAATCCCATTGTAAAAATTCAAGTAACAACATGACATCAATAATAATAACAATCTTAATCTGCTCATGCTTTCAACAATCAAAATCGAGCTATTAATAATGAAATAAGAAATCACATTTTTGCAAGTTTGAATTTGCCGGGTCCGAAAAGTCACGTGACTTCCATATGACGAGAAGATATGGCGGCCTGGCTGCAGTGTGCAAACAGCGTACCACATTTAGCTCTAAAGCATTCTTTACACGTAAAATTATGAAGAGATACTTATCAGGCACCATTCCACGATTATGTAGAATTGAATTCTAAGGTAATTTGACTATGGTATGTGAAATACATGATAAAATCAAGTCGAGACCATCTTGTCCCATACAAAATTCATCGAAAAACTAGTGAAAGTTATGTTGACAAAATGGTTTTGACAAATAGCATCCGATAACATCTTGTAGCATTATTAAAAGGTAAGTTAGTGCTAAACGAAGTGAAGATAGAATATGCAATTTAGTGCATTACAAGTAGAAAATGATCCAAATGCTAGAATTTCCTCTGATTTTGTCCAAAATGTAACATAGTAAGACTGACATTTTACACTCTTATAAACAAATGGAAGAAAATAAGGCATAATTTATAATGAGAGTAGCGACTCCGCATAAATTCATTTCGGTTGCGCAATCTCCATAGATCTACAAGTTCATATTTACAAATAGACTGTTAAGCAACGTTTTCACAATGTAAAAGAAGGAGGTGATCTCAAACAACACTAGGTTGCAGCACCCACAGCAAAACCCCAAAACACCCAATGCAAAGAGACGCAAAAGGGACAAGGAACACCAACTCACACCATAGAAACATTAAACATAATAGACCACACATAAACCAACGAGACCAATGGGCAACCGTTGCCGACTTAGGACGGCCATCTGCCACGTAAGTAGCAGACGACGTGGTTATCCTGGATTACGTGCGAACAACCCTCCCACTAAATTCCGATTTCCCAGATGTCTCGAAGAACGCACAATTATGGTGTAAAACAACCTCCTCACTGTTAGATGACCACACACAAACAAGACCGTAAAACGCAGGGGTCCAAGCAACACAGATGAATATGTAAATGGATATAAAAAGAGGACGTGCGTAATACAGTCCGTGCTCCGCCGGCTGTAGCGAGCTCATATATGTTATCACCCGAGGAGTTCCGACTGACATTCAGAGAGGACAGGTGGTCGGGGCCCTATCTTCTCTAAAGAGGTTTGGACAGGGCCCGTCATGGAGTCCAGTCGTCAGTCACAGTCAGTCAGAGTGCAAGTCTTGAAAATGCGCTCGTACAAGACTGTAGATTGGTCAAGTATTACTCACATTACTGTCCTGTTCACTAAATCCAGAGCACCTTGTTTTGGCAATTTATTCTGTAGACTGAAGATTTTTCTTGATAATTACTGTTTCTGAGAATTTACCTCCTTTAGTCGTAACTGGAAATTAACTTCAACTTACCCTATCAGATGCCTTCAAGCCGAAATATCAAAAAATAAAATGTCTACGGGAAATTCCCATGTTAATTTCAAGCCGCCACCATATTGTTCTCCGTGTTAAACGTCTTTAAATTCAATAGCATCATTTAAAACCAGATAAATTTACAGCATGGACCAGACATGCACGTTTCGGGTACTAAACCCTCGTCAGTGATCCTTAGTCTAAACAATGTAATATGGCCCAAAAGTATGAAAAATTTTATGTCCAAAATGTACCAAAAGACGTAGCAGAATGAGTGGGATATGATGCTACAGGACCCACGTTTTAGAAATTTCACCGTGTCAACAATAGTAAACAGTGACGTCAAAGTGTCCGACGTCACACATTTTCAGCGAATAAGAAATCCCCGTAGACTTTTTATTTTCCGTCCTATTTCTTAACTAATTGACGTACAGCCAAAACAATAGTATTTTCTGTTACGACTAAAAGAGTACTATAAAATTGATATCTTTTGGAAGATGACAATATCATATTTAAGAGAAATTCGGGAAAACAGGGTGCTCCGGATTTAGTGAACAGGACAGTAGGATCATATTTACGGTATAAAAGGCGTTTGATGACTCTGACGCAACATTGCTTGTATGGGTCCGAATTTCAAAAGAAGTTGATCATAATTTTACCTGCATATATTTGTTAAACGTTTTCACCACGAGTTTTAACTTTTTATAAACAGTTTGAACAAAATATACCTTAATTTAAAGAGTACAGTAGTCAGTGCAAAGAAGCGGCGCCGCATAAATTCATTTCATTGAAGTTATTTGCAAATGGACTCTGTGAAGACTGTACATATACAGAGAAGTGTTATTCACATTTCAATGATTTGAGGGAAATCTTTTGGTTGTCCGCGTCTTTTCCCTCTCTTTTTATTGTCTCCGTCGACCATCGACATGTTAAGAAACTCTTCCTGCTCGCAAATTCAGCATCAGTAAGCCCCGCCCACTGTTTGAAATTCGTGCGCGCGTTATGTGATTGGGGTCAACCTGCGTTCATTGTCAAAATTGAATAGGAGTTGAACATAGGAAATCAACTTGCAATGTAAATATTTAAAATGATCATGATGTCACTACAGAACGATTTTCAGCTTATCATGATAAAACTTTCTTGTACTTTTTGTAACTAAGCATTTAACAATTTGTAAAAAGGATATAAACAATACCAAAATTAATTAATAGTTTCTTTTACTTTTGATGTGATTCAACTTGAAATTCCAAATCATTTTTTCCTGTATTGAATTTTTCTAGTGGAAGTGATTTGGTCGCTACTCGAACGTTCGTACACGCCGAGAACGCCAGGCAGTCGTTAGAGACACGCTCCGTACACGTTACAAATACGTTGCGCGAACGCTAGACTATCGTCAAGCTTATTTTACGAGCGTCAGTAACGTTCGTGCAACGTATGGCAACGTGTGCCTAACGACTGCATTGCGTTTCAGTAATGATCGCGGAGCGTGTAACCAACACGTTCGGCACACGCTGCCGATTTTGTGTAGACACAAAATTTTTCGAAGCCAATAGCGTTCGACAGCGTATTGCTCCATGTGAGAGGGTTCTCGCAACCTTACACGCTGGCACATGCTGCTGTCAAACGCTGTAATGCGACAGGGCCTTATGATCTATCTTAGTTGTCTGTGATTCTTTGTTTATGTTTTACGCGATGCTTAACCCCACCCTATCTCGTTTCATGCATGTATGTCCTAGTCCATATAAATCTGGATATGTAATTTACATACTCAAATTAATTACTAGTGATTGTGGAGTGATGGCATCGTTACAAGATTTCACATTTTTCCTAACGTTTATGGAGGAGGCATGTACGCTGTAATACTGTTTGATTTTAGTGTATCGTTGCATAAATAATCAGACCCAAGTGAAATAGTTAATCTTCGATCAAAGACGACAGCTTTCATCATTTGCATCTTTAAGAAAGGATGGGGTCTCCAATAGGATCTGGTGGCAGCACCTACAACAAAACACTATAACATAAAATGAGAAAACACAGGTAGAGAAAGCACAAAAGACACCAAAGAGACAGGGAATAATAAACACCTTTTAAACTTTTACGCCGCCATCAACACACTTAAAACACAAAAGACATTACACAAACCAACGTGATCAATGGACTGCTGGCTTCTAAAGGATTTAAGACATACTTCTGCTACTGTTAAAGTTGCAAAATGGCATGGCTTGGATACACAATGCAGTGTCCAGTCCGTTTGGACAAAGTAATGAATAATTTTTCGTAAAATATCATAAATTGATTTTCAAAAAGTTCACAAAAGGAGGATGTTTAAAGATTGACCAGATCGACAAAATGTAAGCATTAATTTTCTAACCATGATGTGGAAAAGAAAACAAATTTTCAAAATAATTCTTGGTGATTTGTAAATGTTTTGTTAATTCTATTGTAAAACTCCAAAACATTATTACATGCTCTAGTGTACTGTTTAGAAGAGATATATGAAGACCGTATGACGTTGGTCTAGGAACATCACAATATTTACTGTGTTGAATCCGAAATAATCTTTCCTGTAGGGTCGCTTCAGTAGCAATTACCAAGTCACCAGGGAGCCTTCACACTGCAAGAAAGACTAAGTATGACTTATCAACTCTGTTGCAAGGAAGCAGTGTCTACAGGCACTGCACCAGAAAGCAGTCTCTACAGGCACTGCACCAGAAAGCAGTCTCTACAGGCACTGCACCAGAAAGCAGTCTCTATAGGCACTGCACCAGAAAGCAGTCTCTACAGGCACTGTACCAGAAAGCAGTTTCTACAGGCACTGCACCAGAAAGCAGTCTCTACAAGTACTTCACCAGAAAGCAGTCTCTACAGGCACTGCACCTGAAAGCAGTCTCTACAGGCACTGCACCAGAAAGCAGTCTCCACAGGCACTGCACCAGAAAGCAGTCTCTACAGGCACTGCACCAGAAAGCAGTCTCCACAGGCACTGCAACAGAAAGCAGTCTCTACAGACACTGCATCAGAAAGCAGTCTCTACAGGCATCGCACCAGAAAGCAGTCTCTACAGGCACTGTACCAGAAAGCAGTCTCTACAGGCACTGCACCAGAAAGCAGTCTCTACAGGCACTGTACCAGAAAGCAGTTTCTACAGGCACTGCACCAGAAAGCAGTCTCCACAGGTACTGCACCAGAAAGCAGTCTCTACAGGCACTGCACCAGATAGCAGTCTCTACAGGCACTACATCAGAAAGCAGTCTCTACAGGCACTGCACCAGAAAGCAGTCTCCACAGGGACTACACCAGAAAGCAGTCTCTACAGGAACTGCACCAGAAAGCAGTCTCTACAGGCACTGCACCAGAAAGCAGTCTCCACAGGCACTGCAACAGAAAGCAGTCTCTACAGGCACAGCGCCAGAAAGCAGTCTCCACAGGCACTGCATCAGAAAGCAGTCTCTACGGGCACTGCACCAGAAAGCAGTCTCTACAGGCACTGCACCAGAAAGCAGTCTCTACAGACACTGCTACAGAAAGCAGTCTCTACAGGCACTGCAACAGAAAGCAGTCTCTACAGGCACTGCACCAGAAAGCAGTCTCTACAGGAACTGCACCAGAAAGCAGTCTCTACAGGCACTGCACCAGAAAGCAGTTTCCACAGGCACTGCAACAGAAAGCAGTCTCTACAGGCACTGCACCTCTACAGGCACTGTACCAGACACGTGTGTATCGGATAATGAATCCTCATCAAGCCAAATGATTCAAATTGGGGAAAAATTGTTCAGGGAAGCGCCCCCTGTATAAATCTCAAAATTCCATACATGTATTAGCGGGTCTAAATTTTGTGTATGGTATAGAAGTACCATGAAAACATTTCAAATCATCAAATTTCCTTTACTTTTGAAGATTATGGATAAATTGTTGGATAAATTGTTTTTCATGTGTAACAAAATAGATCTGCAACAAGAAGCGCATAGTCAGTATCCATAGGGATACCTACAATGCACTAGATTTTAGTCAATAAATGTTGTCCAAGAGAAGGGACAAGACATTACACAAGTGACTAAAAATCCATGATTTGTTTGATTCGTAATATGTTTCGGAAAAGAAACCCTTTGATTCAGATGTACAAATATACGTTCCCCTCTCAATCAGATGTATATCACCATAGTGTCTAATTTTTCATATAAGCTTGGAAGGAGAATTTATTTAGTTTTTCACTAGTTTTCATTTCTACATGCAAAAACTTGCCTAGAAGACCCTCCCCTCAGGCCCTGTTACATGACCTTCATAATATACATTTTGTTTACTGAAAATTATAAATCGCATATTGTAAAAATCTTTTATCTCTCTCAGTTTAGAAGTTAATACAAGTTTTACATAGAAATAAAGTAATGTTTAGAGTTTAATCTAAGTAAAAATAAAGAATTTCTATTGAAAAAACACAAACATTCTAAGATTTAACATTCACATAAATTGTTATTTAAAAAAATCTCCTTGCTCCAACTTTGCAAGAAAAAAATAATTTTGCCCTGGTCCGGGGCGAAAAAAATAATCTTGCTCCGATAAAAAACCCAAGCCCCCCCCCCCCCCCCCCCCCCCCCCCCCCCCCCCCAAGAATATCAAATGGACCGTGCCTTAAAATAAACCAGGGGACGCTACTGAAATACATTGACTGTGTCAGAAAATCACTGTACCGCTGGTTTGGAATTTTCTTCAAGAAGGTAAAGAGTTGGAACACTTCCAACTTCCGTATTTCTTTGCATAGTTGTGGGATATGCTGGTCGTCCTAAGTCAGCACTGATTGTCCATTCGTCTCGTTGGTTTATGTGTGTGTGTGTTTTTGTGTTTGGTATTTTGATGTAGTATTTGGGTTTTTGTCCCTTATGTCCCTTATGTGTCTATTTTTGTGCGTATCTACACTGTGAGTTCACATGGTGTTTCAAAGATTTTCAGTCGTTACTCCTTTGTTTTACATGTTTTATATTAGTGTCTTTTAAATTCTTGTTGACTGAGGTTTTAAAGGGACTGAAAATAATTGACTAAGATTCCTGTTTGAATAGTTTCCGGACATACAAATAAAGCTGGACCATGACTATAAAAAGCAATTGTGTCGAATATTTACTAATATATCATTTATAAGAGGTGTAATCACTATTTTTAAATAATGTTTTCAAAACTAGCGAATGTGCGCTTGTATACATCAAACTCGTATGTCAACACGATAGTATACAGTATATATGTGTATGCAAAACACAAGGACCCAATACTTAAAAAATATAAGTTTTTCGTGCTGTAATATTGTGTTTAACAAGTTTTTAATGGTGAGTCATTGTGCGAATCTATTATGTAATAAGTTAGGGTGCATATTTTTCATGCAAAATCCTCTTCATAATGCTCATATATATATATTGTCAAAAGGTGGCGCAACCTGATGTAGATTTGGAAACAAATTCATGACAAAGATATTATTTTCTCATAGATTCAAATATTAGTTATTACTTATATAGAAAAATAGATTCAAATTTTAGAAAAGTATTTATAGATGAAATGTACAACAGGACTAATCCATTAATACAGATGACCGCAAATGAACCATCCTTGTCACTCTGTGCATCATATAAGAAAATCCGTTTCCTGAGGCTACTGCTACAGTCTCCTGTGCTGCCATTTGGATGTTTCCACCATAATTCATTTGAAGCTGACGACTGGAATGTGTTACAGCTACAACATTACCATTGTCATCATCATCACTATCATCGTCGTCAACAGCAACATCATTGCGACTATACTGGGGTACAGCAACGGACCGGTCATGGCTATACTGATGCACAGCAACGGACCGGCCATGGCTATACTGCGGTACAGCAACGGATCGGTCATTATTGGAATTACCTGGCGCTGGTTGTGGACTTTCCTTGTCTTTCGTTATACATAACACACAGCACATGCATAACGTCTGAAAATATAAATTCATCATCATCATCATCATCATCATCATCATCATCATCATCATCATCATCATCATCATCATCATCATCACCACCACCACCACCACCACCACCACCACCACCACCACCACCATCATCATCATCATCATCATCATCATCATCATCATCATCATCATCATCATCATCATCATCATCATCATCATAACCACCACCACCACCACAACCACCACCACCATCATCATCATCATCATCATCATCATCATCATCATCATCATCATCATCATCATCATCATCATCATCATCATCATCATCATCTAGAATTTGAATACCTCTATAATGATGTAGCATCCGGCGGCCATGCAGCAATAAAATCCCCAACCAAACTGAGATGTAGAAAACTCTGTGGCACTGATGATACATCCAATAAGAATCAGCAATCCTGTGACACATAGGAATTCATTTAATTGTTACAACTTATTCCGGCAATTTCAAAAAGTTAAAAAACGCAAAAGAATGAAAATAATGATTATATGAAGTATTCTCATACCTGCGATAGGGTATAGAACTATCATACAACCTAGACAGTAAGAATTGTCGTCACAATCATCACAACACAGTACGTAGATGATACAGGCAATATTTGTGAAGAGAATGAAAGAGAAAGCAGCCGCTTGTAATCCTAGTACAGCTTTGTTTGGTTCTACAATGTGTCAAAAATAGAAAAATAACATTTTCTTTCTCTACGGTGCTAAATAATTGTTTTAATAACCAAAGCAAAATGCCTCACAAAATGTTTTTGTTTATTTGTTTTATATCAACAAACTAATGTATTTCTATTACTTTGGAGTTTTGTCAGACAAATATGAATCGGAGTGACAATTCCTTATTTTGTGCTCACCTAAGAGAAAGCTTTTGTCGATGTGAAGCGGCTTGAAAGATTTTGATGCAAATAATAGTAGGTATTTTGTACTAAATACAATGTTTCCTATATGAAGATTGTCGTCAACGGGATACGTTCAGGGGAATTTTTAGTGTTGTAACATTCTGTAAGAAATGGATATCCTTACCTTGAGCATAATTATAGCAGTCTGAAATCAGAAGTCCCAAGTGACAGTCAAGTGAAGTATTTGTGTTATTTGTGTGAGATACGACAATCGTTGCCCATTCCGATGAGTAAAATCCTGCTCCTTGCAATGCGAGGCTGATACCAAAGAAAAATCCTATACCAAGAAAGGCGCAGCAATGATCCCCGCATCCCATATTTTTGACATTAGGTAGACAACTTGATAGATTAGTGTTACCAAGAAATGATTGTTTATCGGTCAAGGTAGACTTTGATAAAATAAAACTGTGAACTGCATTTACGTTTCATTTATACAGGATATCTTGATCTGTGTTAATAGGTAAAAAAGCAGAAATATATCAGTACATTTATATACTTTTTACAATTATCTATCAATGCTGCTTGTCGCCTGAAAGAAGCTTTGTTTTGGCCCTTAATCAAATTGACATCATATATATTATTTTGCTGTATCTCGTGTCTGGTGCATTATAATTGGTTTAAAATTTAAAAGAAGGTAAAGAGTTACCATTATAAACACTTATTTTCTTTTGCAGTGTGGAACAGTTACATTCGTTCCCTGTTATTGAATGTTTAAAGTGTAATAATTACTTCTTTCCAGCTCTGTCGCATGATAGAGGCTATTTTTTTCCCTTTATGAATTTGACATCATAATAATGTATTATTTTGCTATTTCAGACACTTGTAATAGAAATTAAAGAAGGTTAACATCTAAGTACCGTCCCTCCAATGCTAGTTTAGTCATAGATTGTATTTGGGTATGCTTCTATATCGATCCTTCTCAAAATTTGGAGTTGCGCCAACTTTGCAATGCAAATGAAGAAATTAAGATTTAAGAAATTAAAAACCAGAAGTCGCTACTGAAAATACATTTGGCTGTGTCAGAAACTCACATCGGTATGTTTTGACAATTAGGTACCACCGATAAGGATTTACTCTCTGAAACACGTGTCTGGTGCATTAAAATTGGTTTAAAATTTTCTTTAAGAAGGAAAAGAGTTGGAACACTTCCATATTTTTGTAAGTTATGTAAATTCGACCAATATTCAGACAGGACGGGGCATCACTGCCGATATTTTGACAGCGCCCGCTATGGAGTTATGTTGTTACTTTTCATGCCTCCAGTATTATGGAATCTTCATGTCATCTTCGCCAGCAAAGAGTCCGATTATTTACTCCCACGTGATAATTATAAATAAGCGGAAATGTAGCGAATATAGTAATATGCATTATGATATTAATGTTCTAAAACTTGAGAGAGCCCCCTGTCGTATTGTACATATGAGTTGAGAAATGTAAATACCATGATAACAGTCTTGTGACATCGCCGTTATTCATAAGAAAACTTATGTTTTGCAGCCAAGATGATGTTTGGTATTTAAAGATAAATTCTCCAACACATTGACATTACAGTGATCACAGCGGAACACACACGAGAAGAGATAGACAACGAGGACTATTACATCGAAAGGATCAACAAACAAAGTAAATACAATTAGAACATGAATGGAATCGCACAAAAAAGAAAGAGATCAATGACTACATAAGATGCGATTTTTTGTAATAGAAATCGGAATTCACTGTAGATAGCGCCACAAGTAGACAGACGATCAAAAGATGCGAAGAGAAATATATATTTCAAATAATCCAAATCAAAGCGACAAACAACCAAGGCAAGGAGAGGATGAAGACTAATGACTTAATTAATTCACGTCACGGCTGCTCGTGAAAACGGAATGTTTTGTTGATTGCACCCCGAGAAATGAAAACAACAAAAGCGATAGATTCAAACATTTAGATAGCATTGAATAAATGTTGTCGGATTATGTAGCCCGATTGAGACCAGAAAAAAAGAACTTGTAAAATGTCCTGATAGCATGAAACCAATCTATTGACTGTATTCTGTCGATTAATACAGCAAATCATCTAGATATCAGAACATGAATTTTGCATGATAGGTCATGGTTTACAATAGAAACAGTGAACACTTGGGACTTGTTACATTCACCTCATTAAATTGGATCCAACAACTGCACCAACAAACATCTAGAGACAAAAATATCTCCACAGAAACGTCCAAACACAAAGACCTCACTGAAGTACAAATGACTACACTTTAAGGGGAGGAGATTTATGTAAATCCTCTGTCAATTTTATACGGCCATCTGTATTCTAAACAGATGGATTTCCTCTAATCTGCATTTTCATACTCAACCCTAATCCAAATTCTACGGATTTCCCTAGCACAATGTATCCGTATGAACTAGAAATGAAAGGAATTACTGAAAGCATAATTAAGCTCCCATGTCATCGTTTGACGACAATGGTCATTTCAAGCGACTTCAACTTTAAACTTAGTTTCTCTTTCCTGAATAAGGACATTCTTTCGTCCGCTACCTATGTTGCATTCATATCAGAATTGATACGATATTCAAAATTAAGCTCAAAATACAATGACTTTGTTCTGTGGGCAAGGTAACCAACCGAGAAACTACTAAACAAAGTTATATTTGTGCCCGCCTGACTTTGTCACTGCAAACTTTTTGTTATGGGACGTTACAGAGATAGTATAAACATTGCAACGTCTCATTGTCCACCATTTTGGAGGATGTTTTAGAAACACCAACTTTGACACGTTTGCCGGTTTCGACTTTTTCTTAGTTTAATTCTCTTTCCTGAATAAGAACATTCTTTCGTCCGCTACCTATGTTGCATTCATATCAGAATTGATACGATATTCAAAATTAAGCTCAAAATACAATGACTTTGTTCTGTGGGCAAGGTAACCAACCGAGAAACTACTAAACCAAAGATATATTTGTTCCCATGATTCAATGTTGCGAAGAAATACGAATAAAATCATTTTTAACAGTTTAATAAAGATTATGATAGATATAACACCACGAATTCTGAAATAGGAAAAGACATCATAACAATGCAATATTTACTTTATTTCAAACAATACTAGTATATTTTTTCCTTTAAAGTTACCCATAACTAAACCAATGTTTAACGTCTTCAAATTCAATAGCATCATTTTAGAGCGGATAAATTTACAGCATGGACCAGACATGCACGTTTCGGGTAATAAACCCTCGTCAGTGATCCTCAATCTGAACAATGTTATATGGCCAATATCTGTGAAAATCATGTCCTAAATAAACAGAAAGACGTAGCAAGATGGCTGGGATATGATGCTACAGGACCCAGGTTTTAGAAATTTGAGAAAATTTTGTGAACAGAAATTTTCAAATGCGTTTGAAGAAACGACCAACCGAAATTGATCGAACTCGGCTGCATGTGCAATCCTTTTCTCCATAAGTACTTGTACATACAATATATTTACTTCTATAATACATACATACAGATACTGTTTACCTGCATAATTGATGTACATGTAAATGCACATTCTGAGAAAAACGATAACAGCGATAACATTATCCTTCTAGTTACACTAAATGAGTCAATATCTCAGCGACGGTGTACTATCTGGGTAACTTTTCGTGCTATGAAGTATATCCCAGTATTAGTTTCTATAGCATGTACTTCTGTTTGTTCCATTGTAGCGTAACCACCACTGCTTCTGGCTATCGTGCCGCCAGCGCCATTGTCATCTTTAACCGCCTTACACACGATACAGCACATACAAAGAGTCTGAAATCAAAATAAAAAAGAGGTTGATATCCAAAATTATTATTAACATATATTGTGTATGACTCATGTTGCTAGCCAACTTTTCTCGCGAGAAAAAGGTAGTTTCTCGTGTAGATATACTCTCAATATCCAGTCATTTCTTTCGTAGAACATTGCAGTAATGGTAGTCTTTCTGTTCCTCTATAGCAAGACTTCCACACTCCTTCATAAACCACATCCTTTGTTGCTTCTTCCCAGCGAGCCTTTTCTCCCTTCGCTTTACATGAATTTCCAACGGTACTATAGGTCAATGCTACTGGGCATTTTGGAAGAATGTATGCCACGACTGCTCTCTTTCAAAACAGCTTGCAATTCTTGTCCTCGGCTAGACCCAGTTTGGGTATTTGAAGGAGGTTGGAGTGTGTACCTACTATACTAGTATGTAAATAGGAAGGATATTCTAAACTGGACTTTCCTCCATATTTCCGTCCATTTAATTAAGCTATCGTTCTGGTAGAAACCAATGAATTAACTCGTATTGCTTTCCTAGTTCAGCTTATCTTTACATATTTTGTTCTTCCTCTTATCGCTCTACTTCTGATTGAACCATACTCCACCGTTCCCCTAGAAATGCCTTTGACCATTGTTGGAAGAGAATCATTATTAAGACCTTTCCTCAATGTGTTTGTGTATTCATAAAGTGTCGTCCTCTCCCCAATAGCATTTGAAAAACATGTGATTTATTACCTGTCCATAGTATATACAGTGTGCGAAATTAACGGTGGCCCGATGGCCAATGTCTACAGTAAATTGGATCGGTCTATAGGGATCAAAAATGCTATAGACCAACTTGTCTATAGGAAATTTGAGCATTTTTAGAAATATTAGGGTTGTAAACTTGAAACAGCATTCCACAATATTGTATTATTAGTTCAAATGGAGGAAAATAATGAAATTATCAGAAAAATTGTTAGAGATTGAAAACAAATACGAGAATTGTTTTATCAAATAAAATGCATAAAAGATTAAATTTTAGGGGTCTTTATATTTTGGTCTACAGGAAATTTCTGCGGTCTATAGGAACTGAAATTACTGTAGACCGAATGTCTATAAGACTTTAAAAGTCAATTCCACACACTGTATATACCGGTATCCTCCATCCACGAAACCAAAGAAATAGAAACTATTTTCTATTAATATAGAGCATATGTCCAAGACACAAAAGGAATGATGCAAACCTATAAAAAGTAGTTCATTAATATCCGATCATGATACAAAAGGTAAACATACAAACCTCTAATAGTATATAGCATCCGGCCACGATACAACAATAGAACCCCCAGCCAAGCTGTGACATGGAATACTCTGTAGTGCTCAGAATGCATCCGATAAGAATCATAATACCTATAGAAAAAATGAAGAAAACTTAAGTCATTCACATGAAGTTTATATACAAAAGGATTTTGGTGTCATGTAATGCTTGATATATGATTGCTAGATGAAATAAAGAAGATCCTGACGACAATCTCAACAGCACTCGCAGTAGAGCACATAATTGGGCATCGACGGACCCCTAGCAAGTTTGAGGTGTGACCAGGTGCCCGGGAGGTGTAAGCACCCCCTGTTTGGTTAGCCGCACCCGCCGTCGATTTCATAGTTACAGAAAACAAGAAAAGTTTAATGCAAAGATTCAAATGATTGTCATGGATACTTAATACAGGCTTTAGAAACTTAGAAACATGTTGTTACCTGCTATGGGGTATAAGAGTATCAAACATCCACTACAGCATCCACATGCTCCAGGCTCATTATCATCAGAATTTCCACAGCACAGCGTATGTATTAACGAAAACAGTGTAACGAGTGCAACTATCGACAGAGATGTGCCTTGCAAACCAATCACTGCTTTACTCACACCTTAAATATAAATACATGCATGTATTAGTTCAAAGAGTTTGCGACTTAAGAAGGTGGCGTGTTGCATGCAAACAGGAGACGCTGACTCTCCCCGGGGCACCTGGTCTCACTTCGGAATTACTGTTTATTCCGAGGTTTGTAACTTTTCCAATGGAAATTCTAATGATTTTGCACTGCTTTCTCAACTTTGAAATAACTGATTGACTCTTCTTCGATGCTTATTCATAGATTCATTTATTTGTCAATTTTCCGTAATAAAATTTTCTAAAACAAAGGGGTGTCTCATGATGAAATAGCTCTGTCCTTGGAAGGTTCTCTAGTAGAAAATTTTGAGTAAATTTAGACTTTTACAATTTGATTTGAATGTTTTATCTGTATTTGTTCTGTCTTTTCGAAAAGATGTTTTACGATACATCTGTAAGATGTTAAACTTTAGAACACTGAATGATCTATGCAGTCTTAGAAAGGTTTTCCTTTTTCCATAACCCATCTCATTTTTAGAAAACATAAAGATCTAACTAAATTTGGAGCCGCGCACTCTTTGAAAAATGCAAAACCTGAATTTCAAAAGATCAATGAAGAGGGCGCTACTGAAATTAATTTTGGCTGTGTCTGATAATCACTTTGGCTGGAAACATAACTAATGAGGACTCACTATCAGAAACACGTGTTTGGTACATAAAAAATGGTTCAAAATTTTTTTTCAAGAAGGTAAAGAGTTGGAACAAATTCGTATTATGAAATGCTATCTTTTGATTTAAAATGATCATCAATGATGAAGTTTACAAACAAAGAGGTTAATCACAAAATTTTGATTCTTCTTACCTTCAGTACCATTACAGCTCGAGATGACCAGACCCAAATGACAGTCTGGTGGATCATCTAATGTGGCCCATTTTGGTGAAAACACGCCAACAACCTGTAACACAAGACTTATGCCAAAAAAGCACCCCAATGCACACACTGTTCCACAACCCATCCTTTTGTAAGTAGCAAATAGAACTTGAGATTGATATTATGTAATGAGGACCAAAGTTCAATGACTACGCAAATCTCTTTATATGTATCATATGTAGTGCATGTTCCAATAACTGGATTTAATCGGTCAAGGAAGTAATTTGTTGAAACGAAAGTACTAACTGTTTTAAAAATAAATGATATATAATTAATATATCATTCCATAATTCTTCATCGAAAACATGTAAATGTACGATATTTTTTTTAATGATTTTAGAATTCGTCTTTTAAGAATTGATAGGTCAGAAGTCTAGTGGAAATGTGCATAAGCGCACTGATAATATCAGCTAATATTTCTATGCTAATTATAACCAAGAGAATGGTGTCGTCACTGTTGTCCTCGGGGATATAATTTTCTATATAGTTTATCAGCACTTTTGAACAATCTTAAATAAATTAATTTGTCTATTTTGCGACATCAAGAAGCCATCTTAAAGCGTAATTTAACCACAAAATCGTAAGTTCTAAAAATTTCTGTCATTTAAGTTACACGAGGAAATTCGGAGTTGTGTTTGACGGACTTTTGGTTTAATTCCATTAAAATTTCTCTCAGCATGTTGGTTGAGGAGATACATCCTGGCTTAGATGATCGGAAATGTATGACAGTCAGAATTTGAGCTGTGCATGGTCCAACACTTCAACAGGCTGGGTAACTTGGGAAGGGGTTAAGTTAACATGGATAATTATTCCAGCATGTCAGCTCTTGAACTGTGGGCTGCTCTCAGCAGCTCTGTCCTTGACAGGGTCAAGATTTCAATGTGTTAAATTAAAGTGCATGTTTCATATATTGTTCTGGATTTGTTATGAATATTATGATTATTTACTTATGTTATAGTTGTACATTCAAATTATTTGATAAACATGGTTTGAGTATCTTATAGTAACATGTATAAGGACTGAATGATCCTATCATTACTGGTAAAGACTGTGTAACTCTGTGTCTATATAAAGACAAATGTACTGACTTGATTGGCACAATTGGACCCACAGTGAATTGTGAGGCAGTTGGAGACTCTAAGATACAAAGATTGATAGAATCCCTAAATGCATGTAAAAAACAACAACAACACCAAAAAAAAAAAATTAAATAAATAAATAAACAAACTAAGAATGTTGCTCAGCATCTAAACTCTTGAACGTAAGGAGTTTAAAATGATTCATATTATGTTCATGAAGTCTTCTGTCATGAATTTTCATGAAACGTATGGAAATTTCATTTTCGTGGCAATGTTCCTATTCAAGAAGTACATTGATTTACTAGTCATACAATACATTTGAGGAAAGGCTTCATCTATTATAGGTTTTGAAAAAAACATTACTATTTATAAGAATTAACTATTCATAATTACACATGAGATTTCAAGAAATTTTGCATGAACATGATTGAAGTAAGTGTTATAACAAAATTATTGATGTTTCAAATGAGGGGTATATATATTCAAGATGCAGTCATACATAATTGGTGCGGGTAGGTTTCTTCTTTACTAAATAAAGAGTTTAGTGACTTTTTATAAACTTAATATATGTTTGTTTTTATTTATGAGATAAAAATAGCATATTTACAGATCTGATTCTACAAAATTTTGCATGAAAGTGAAATTTACTACAAAATTGATGTTTTATATAAGGGGGTATATGTATTCAAGGTGCAATTAAATACAATAAGTGAGGGGTGGCTTCTATTATTGTTACTTCTTTAAAACTTAATATATCATTCCTATTATTTATGAAATAAAGTTTACATCATAACACATAGATTTGAAAACATTTTGCATGAAAGTGAAAATTTTTACGACAAAATTGATGCTCAAAATAAGGGGGTATACATATGCAATATACAATTGCACACAAATACTGTGGAAAGGCTTCTTCTAATAAGTCTTTTTATAGACCTAAGATATAGTTCTTAATATTTATGCAAGTTAAAGTATGTCTTAACTCCTTTGGTTTTGAGAAATTGTAATGAAAGTGAACATATTTACTAAATAAATTGATGTTTTAATTAAGGGGGTATATGTATTCAAGGTGGAGTCATATACAATAGGTGAGGGGAGGCTTCTTCTATTGCTACTTTTTTGAAACATAATATATTATTTCTAATATTTATGAAATAAAGTATACATTATTACACATAGATTTAAAGAAATTTTGCATGAAATTGAAAAATTTTACAACAAAATTGATGTTTGAAATAAGGGGGTATACATATTCAATATACAATTGTACACAAATACTCTGGGTAGGCTTCTTCTAGTAAGTCTTTTTATAGACCTAAGATATAATGCTTAATATTAATGCAAATAAAAGTATACCTTAACAACTTTGATTTTGAGAAATTGGCAATAAAGTGAAAAATCATTACTTTTTTTCAATGAACGTTATGGTTTAAAAATACCAAAATTTCATATTATCATGAGAAATTCCTACAATTTTTCTATCAAGAATGTATACTCAATTATTTTCCATAAAGCTGATGTAAAAGAAAATGTTTCAGAACATTCATCAATAAATAAGTGTACAGTGTAACTATATTATGTATTTGTTGAAAATAGCCATTTTGTATTTTCAATGGGTGGCCTTGAACTGTATTTTTTAAGAAAATACGTGGTTGATCTCTTAGATTAAGGTTTCAATTGCAAGATATTAAGTTGTTCTTTCAATTTTATCCAAAAAAATACAGGGTAAACAGGCTAATTTCAAAAGTATCCATCGGCCTTAAATAAATTATATTGATAATGTATTTAAGCATTTAAGGAAGCCTCTTCTTTTATCAGTCACATGCACACTTTTGATATTTTCAAATATGATCTTGCCATTACAGAAGAAAACTATGGCGAGGGAAGCGAGCAAAATATTTGTTAAAGAAAGTAAAAACTGCGGCGAGCGAAGCGAGCCGAAAAATATTCAGGAATTTTAAGCAAATTTTATGGTTATTCTTCAAATTCAGATTACTTGTAAGAGCAAGATTATTTTTTTCTGTCACACCATAAGCAAATTTATTTTTTTCATCAAAATTCAGAGCAAAATTATTTTTTTCGAAAAAAACCCAAGCCCCCCCCCCCCCCCCCCCCCAGAATATCAAATGGACCGTGCCTAAGAACATTTACTTTGCAGAGAGTGTGCGTCTCCATTTTTTTGTAGGGTCGATTCGGTAGCATAGTTAAACGAAATCTATGACCGAAATAACATTGGAGGAATGGTGCTGAGATGTTAACCTCCTTTTATTTCGATGATATTTTTGGATGAAATGAAAAGTTACCGAAGTAGCAAAATAATGATGAAATATTACGACATGACAAAAATAATAAATTGATTAAAATATATGATGTCAAATTGATTAAGGGCCAAAACAAAGCTTCTTTCAGGCGACTGAGCTGGAAAGAAGTAATCATTACACTTTAAACTTCCAGTCACGCGGAACAAGTTTAACTGCTCCACACTGCAAAAGGAAACAAGTGTTTACAATAACAATACGGACGTGTTCCAACTCTGTACCTTCTTTAAATAAATTCCAAACCAATTTTAATTCACCAGACACGTGTTTCGGATATCGTAAATCCTCATCAATGCCGAAGTAATTTTCTGACAGCCAAATGTTTTTCAGTAGCGCCATTTTGACATTTTGCCATGAAAACAAAATCATCATATTGTGAGTTTGCTCCTACATATTTTGTCAATTAAGAAATGAACACACCGTAAAGACGGCAGGATGGTATATTGCTGTCTAAAGATAGGAAGATTTTGATGTTGATTTTAAATTCGAAAGTAAATAACGGTTTTTATAAATAAAGAGAGATGGATGTCTATGTCAAAGTCACCGTCACAGGGTAACATGATATTTTTTCAATACGAAGACTGTAGAATACAGTAAAAAAAAATGTAGAGGCGAAACAATCCCTTTTCTATAAATAATTGGTTTGAAACAAAAAGAAAGACTTTCGATACAGCTGTAGAAAAAAAATATTATTAAGTACGTAAATCTAACTTTACGTAAGTTATATAATCCTTCCTTATTTTTAATTCATGTAATATTTAAAAAAAAACTATTCATACTTTCGTTTTAATATACTCCACTTTGACCGATTTGTACCCGTTTCTATTGTTCTTTGATCGAATTCCAGGTAGCATTTTCTAAATTTAAAGCACTTGACGTGTTTTCGAAACTTGAAAAAAAAGCACCAAATTGCTTCTGAGCGATTTTACTGTATAACTATGGGTTGTGGAGATGCGTTTGGTGCAATTTGTGGTTTGGGATGTTTTCTTGGCATCAGTCTCGTACTACAAGGTGCTGGTTTATTCTCACCGAGATGGGCTACCATATCTATAACAAATACTTCATCAGAATGCTACTTGGGTCTTGTCTCGTCTGATTGCGATGATAGTACACGAGGTAAGTTGTCATTTTGCTATCTCTTCTGATGTTTTTATTTTTTTCCCATTTACTTTCCTTGGTTTTGATTGTTTGTTTGTTTTTTTTGGGGGGGGGGTGTTAATTTTAGCTCCTCTCTTTTTGGTTGGTATGTCAGAGTGTTTTTGTACACAGAATCTAGAGATGGCCGTCCTAAGTCGAATTCTGGGTTTAATTGGTACAGTTACGGGGAGAGGGCGTGTTTAACTACAGCTCCGTTCACATTTAGAATCGTACCTTCGTAAGAAAAGGTTGAGGGTGTTCCGGATGCTCCGTGCATAATCTTAAATATGTTGTGGTTTAGGTCCCAAATCTGCCAGAGGCACATCGTTTTCGCAAAAAAATGAAAAATGAAAAGAAAGTGCCTACCTCGGCAATGCCAAAACAAGGGGGCAATAATACATTGTTTTCAAAGCAAACTGCTATTTAGAAATAGTCCAAAGACATCCCAGAAATCACCGATTTGAATACATTTTTCAATATTTCGCAGGTTTACCTACTATGCTCGAAAACAGAGTGCGAGCAGTCGATCGAAAGAAAAATGCATCGCCGTCATATCGTCATGTTTTGGGGAAAAGCATTATTTCATAGAGATTTTTCTACATCTTAGATATGGTTTATGTTTGCTGACAATGAATCATACGCTTGATCCATACTAAATTCAGCTCAAATACGCATCAGATGTCACAAGTTTGTTTCATTTTTTTTCAAAATTGTCTCGGAGGCCCCGAATCTTTACCACCGAGAAGGGAAAAAATCCTTCCATACTCTCTCCAACCCGGCATTTTGAGTCTCGCAAATTCATCATCCGCATAAAAAACCTGGTGCCCCCCTTTCTTCGGCAGTTGAGAGTCTGGGTCCACTCTTCTGAAAACGTCCACATCGAAAAACACCCTAGCTACGCCCTTGTCTGCATATTACCGGCAGTCATGACTGCCGGTATACTGTAATCAATCGTGACATACTTGCTCTAGGCAGTATGATTGGTGGACAGTCACAAAATATGCAAATATTCGTCATGGTTATTTAGAATCTGTGCATAAGATACTTTCATCAGGTGGGCTCAAGATTCTAGATGACTTGACAAATGAAAGTCATATCGTTTCGGTGCATTTTCATCCGAAAGATGCATCGAAAAGTCTTTGTACCGATACGTCCTACAACAATCACAGATCCTCGGAAATTTCCGTCGCTTGAATCGGAAATAAAAACGGAAAAGCCCGGAAATGTGCAATTGGTCAACAGGAACAAAAATAGTTTATTCCAATTTTTTCTTACTACTATTTTACAACATTTATTATAATGTCAGCTAACTGCCGGCAAGCTTTTTGTAAAAGCTAATACTTGTCGTACCTGTTCTCATGTCTCTCATGAGTAATTTGGTCTATTTGGTGTCTTTTAATGGTCAATGCCTTGCGTGAATTGCGTACGGTAAGGAAATTGTATTACAACTGTGCAAGAAATATAGGTTCAAGAAGGGAAGATAGCAAGCAACCCGGATACGAACATAAATTACATACTGATTTATGATGTGATCTCCATTAACAATCCAATGTTCGTAGATTACCTAAGCACAATGTATCCGCGTGAACTAGAGGTGAAGTAGACCAACGTAAGCAATAATTCTGATTCATATTTACCTTTAATACCTCAATATATGACAAAAGGGACCACTTCATCTTCACAATTCAATTTTCTAAGAGCAAGCAGACTCATTGCTCAAGCAGTGGTATATGTGGTATATGTGTGAGCGAGTGACTTTGATAAAATATAGAACACAATATTGTATCTCTTTGTCCACAATGTTGAAGGAATCTTGGTTACAACCATTAAAACACGCATTCGATACATTTACTAATCGGTATTGACCTTGTTCTGCACGACCTAAGTGACGGGTGTTATTAGCAAGCAGTAGATACTTACTCTCCCCGGACACATCTGGTCTCATCTCCATTGGGGATTAACATTTGTTCCTTGTAGAATGTTCGTATTGTTTGTTTGGTATTTTTTCCTGGGGTTTGTATGCCCATTCATTGTGATTTTAAGATTCTGTTTTGTGTTTCACTATCATTTACTCGATGTTTACATGATACTCCAGAGTCAAACAGAGCTGTCCTGGGACTCCAAGCCACATCGTTTGCCGTCATCTTGTTGACAAACATTGTCAGCTTTATAAACCTCCTTTGCTGTAATAACGATGATGACGATGATGGAGATAGTAAAGGGCCCTGTACTGTATGTTTGGGTTGCTCAGTTATTCTGTATCCAATAGCAGGTAAAGAGCAGTCTATAATACACAGTAAAATGTAAAGATTTTATTCAGTAAAGTTTTATTCAGTTTTATACAGTATCAGAAATGTCCAAGACAGAGTAGAATCATTGTAATATTATTTAAGACGACTTTACTCGATACTTAATCCCCCCCCCCCCTTTCTTTTTTAATGCATCACGGCAGGCCTAGGTTAACATACGGCTAGCAAAACCTTTCTGAAAAGAAAACTAAGGTGATTTGAGAGAGACATTATTTCTAATTTCATTTTCAATCAAGGGGACTTATGGGGTTGACTTGTTTGTTCCAGGATTATTCATTCTTATTGGATGTATCATCCACGCTACAGAGTTTTCTACATCTCAGCTCGGATGGGGGTTCTATTGCTGTATAGCCGCCGGATGCTACATCATTATAGAGGTATGCTGGATTCGACTAAAATATACCCGTATGAAAGATTCTTTCCATAAGTCTTTGTTTTTGATGATGATGATGATGATGATGATGATGATGATGATGATGATGATGATGATGATGATGATGATGATGATGATAATTTTATTTCAGACAGTATGTATGTGTTGTATCCTATGCATAGCTCTGAGGAGCGATGACGACAGTCCCTCCACATCTACAGGACACCCTGACCGGACTGTGGCTGTTACGGAGTCCAGTCGTGACCTCTCTGTTGACCGACGTCAGAGTATCCGTCTGGCACACGTGGAGACAGAATTACATACAGTGGCTACCAGTACTGGCTTCGCTATTGTGGCGCGTCAAGTCACGAGAATGATTCACCTTAGAGCATCATAGATTCACATCACGTCCATATTCGTTTTTCTATTTTGTTCTTTTTGCTTAATCTAACGCTCTTCATTCTGAAAATATTATTCATGTACCAGTTACATAACAACCTACTTTATTGTTATAGATCTAAATATATGATATAAAATATTGTGTGGTCAATTTCGACGTTACTCAGAAACTGTAACTTGTCAGCATAGAGTACACAGAATACATATTCCAATGGTTGAAGGAATAATTGTGAATCGTAATAATTACTAGTATATCCCTGTATGAGGAAAATTACGGAGATGCCAATTAAAAGATAAAAACTGTTAATAACTGAATTATTATTTTCTACATATATACTTACTTTTCAATTGTCATTATTACGCTCATGTCGTGCGTCCATTTTTAAAATACATTTTGTATTTTCTTGTTTAATGTTCTTTGCTGTATGGAACTAAAATAATGCATTATTATAATATATATTATATTCAAATTTTCAGGCCGATTCGAAACTGTGCATTTGAATGTGAATGTTTTTATTATTGTTTCTTTTTTCTGTATATATGCATACTGTAAGATTAAAATACATGATTTGACATCTTTGAAAATTACTGATTTCGTTTTTGTGTGTGTGTGATTTTTTCTGTTTACATGTATATATATTTATATATATATATACAAAGCACAAGAAAATCATGTATTTAACAAGGTACTCTATCTACCTATTCTTCCCTGCCTGGGTTTCGAACCCACTACCTATGGCACCTTCCGCCTGGCAATCACGAGTCCGGCACGCTATCCACTACACCATCTCGACTTCACACTATCGTATCGGACTCGTGATCACTCGGTAGTCGACGGCTTTCGGGATTTACCTATGTACTAATGGGTGGATCGCCCTAGGGTAATGCAGTACTGAAATACATATAAACAGACAGCACAAACGAAACAGTACATTAACACCCAATTAGTACGATTGACCTTGGATAGTCAGACGACTATACATACATGAGAAATAAACATATACAAAGCACAAGAAAATCGTGTATATAACAAGGTATCCTATTTACATATTCTTCCCTGCCAGGGATTCGAGCCCACAACCTACGGCAACTTCCGCCTGGCAATCACGAGTCCGGCACGTTATCCACTATACATATATATACAATACTGTGTGTCCTGACTAAGAGCTTTGAATCAGTGAATGAAAGTCAAACACACAACCCGTAAATCACAACCTAAGGCTAAAAAATTATTGTAAAAATATAAAACGGACCTTCCTCGCGAGAAAAGTACATTGGACAACAGATGGAGACAATGAAACAAAGTCCAATACAAATACGGAATGTATTGTAGGTGGAGCTTTAAAAGCGACAATAAAAGCGATTAATAAGTACAGTTTAAACGTTCAGATATCACATTAATTATGTTACTTAATTATGTGAGGCAAATTATAGTATCTAAGTAAGTAGTCCGACCAAAAAAAAAGAAGCTTAAAGCTTATTGTATTATTTAAAATCAAGGGCGGGGATTGACTCATTGCACACGGTATGGGAACCTAGAACAAAAATATATATATATATACCAAAAGAGATTGTTAGCAGCGCCACCCTGAAAAACTCGATGAAGAAATTAGATGATTTTACAATAAAATTTAAAAATGTAATTCCATTGATCTGAAAACAAAATGTAACGTGGTACGAACGGACAGACACTCTGACAATTTTTGTTAATTAGGTTGAGCGGGACAAAACGATCTGACAGCTAGGTGGTTGCAAAAACTTTGGTGTGCAACGTGTAATATATTCCTGGTAATCTATTCTGCTAGACGAACGGACAGCTGTAGCCACACAATCAGTTCATCCAAAAGAAGAAAAAAATTATCATTTTCAATGTATAGATGTACTAATGGATTTCAGTTCCTTTAATAATTTTCAAAAATACAAACAGAAATATAAGCCCCCTTCACACTTTCACGGATCGAGCCACGACTCCGCTACGACTCCAAAAAAGGTCTATCCGTGGCGAGTCGAGACGCAAATTGTTCGATGAACCATGAACATACGACTCCAGTACAGATTGCTACTGATTACTACGGGTTGATACGAATCGAGTACGGATAGCTAAGGATTGCTACGGATATCGTCCCGACATTGCTACGGATTGCTACGACACGCGTACGGATAGATACGGATTGCTACGACACGAATACGGATGGGTACGGATTGCTAAGGATTACCACGACTCGAGTACGGATAGCCACGATTCGCACAAGGATAGCTACGACTTCAGTACGGATTGGTAGGACTAGCTTGAATTTCCTGTGCATTTTTAATCTATAATTATTTACTAAAACACCGAATATTTTCAAATTGAGATGGTCTCACTTGTTTTATAACAGTATTGAAGTTTTATACATGCCTTTATATCATGACATGAAATTAAATAGTTGAAGTATTAACTCATATATTGACCGAAAAACGCACAGAAACCTAATAAATTTGAAGTTTATATAAGACACAATCCTTGGCTATCCGTAGCAACCAGTAGGAGAGTCGTAGCAACCCGTAACAAAGTCGTAGCAATCCGTAGCAGAGTCGTATCAATCCGTAGCAGAGTCGTATTGCTATTTTTTCACAAAAATGGTCCCGGATTGCTACGGATGCGCTACGGGTTGCTAAGACTCCCCTACGACTCCGCTACGACAAATCTATCCGTAACGGAGTCGTGGGAAATTTTGAACATGTTCAAAAATTTTCTGTCTCATCCCGGACAGCTACGGATTGCCAAGGATAGGTACGACTTGTCACGACTAGTGCCGGATCGAGCCACGGATAGCTACGGATGTAAAATTTTTCTCGATCCGTAGCTATCCGTGGTCCGATCCGTGAAAGTGTGAAGGGGGCTTATTACTTACGCAAAATATCGTAACTCCGGATAAACCCTTTTAAGTACCGATGAGTTGTTTTTATTTACACGGTTTTCAACTTCCATGTGTCTAACCATTGATTGTTTTGGCTTTAAATGCCCTAACATACTTTAAACACAAATGTCCTTGACATTGAGAGTTAAATAGACAGTGAATGTTAAACTCCTATTACACGGCTCCGAACCTTATTATGCAAATTATATGCATACAATCGGAAGAATCTCGAGTCAAGATTTTACCTTACACACGACGGAAAAGAAAGTCCGTTCCTATTCTAATTTTATAGTGGTCTCGTCTAAAACATTCTCTCGTGGACTTCCGTTCGAAATTTGAACATAGGTCAGCGTCCACTAAATCATTTTCCATAGGCCGTAATGTTAACAAAATGCCGTGTAACTTCTATACAAACATTGCTGGCCATGCATGTTATATACCGATTTGTTCGTTGATTCAAGCTTTATACGAAACTAAATAAAAAATGATAGCATGACCGGCTCTTTTTCGCGCTATTTGCGTCACAAGGTACCCTGCAGTGAATTTTCAAATTTTCCCGCCCCCGTCCCCTTTAGCGGATCGGGAGCTAGGGAAAAAATCAGGGCATCGACATTTTAATTGCAATTATTTTTTACTTATATATATTATTTTCAAACAGTAAACCAAAAGAAAACATAATTGATAACCAATCACATCTTCTGTCACATCTAAAATAACAGGCCCCCTCACCCTACAGGTTTTTCTCCAATCAAAACACGCCTTTTAGCGGACTCTGACCTATAGTCATATATAAAACACTCTTTGAATAAAAGAATTTTAATGCATATTAAAGGTATTGATATGAATAAAAAAATTCCGAAGTTTCAGCTTTCTGCTATTCAGGGTTTGGGAGTTATTCAAGATATATGCATGTATTTCAGGCTTGAAAAAAGGCGCCAAAATTCGCATTTTGATTTTCTAATTTTTCTCTTTTATTCCGTTCTCAGAGGAAAGCGTCCAGTTTTATGTACATGAATTCCCTTATTTCAAATTGTTTATTGAACGAAGAATACATTTTACGCAAATTTGATACAATTGTAAGGTTTTTATAGCATTTATGAGAAATTTAGGACTCCTACCCCCTCCGTAGGACGTATTTTCCTATGTGTGTGTGAACTCGCAATTATTATGAGAAATTCACTGATAATGTATCTAAATGCGATTATAATCGTAAATGAAGAAATAAAAAGTCATTTTATGCAGAAAATGAAGAAATGAAATAAACCGATTTTAATTCTTTACGTCTTTCCGTGTTACAATATCATACAAAGTTTTGCCCGTAACACCACGGAAGATACTTTTATGTATCTCCGGCGAATAATTTTTGAGAAATAATTTGTTTTTGATGTTCAACTAGATGTTCATACATAAAAGAACAGTTTTAATGCATATTTGTCTTGACACAGTCTGAAGAATGTGTTGAATGAGAAAAATAATGAGAACGCGGACATTGCGCTTTTGGCGGGAAATCCCGATTTACCCATATGTTCACTCATATACATAATTTTTCTATGAAAAGTGTTTAATTTTATTCTTTTCGACTTGAAAATGTAGAAAAGTATATAAAAGGAACGAAAAACATAGAAACATGACGCTAACACAAGGCCGTTGTTGATATTTTGCATTTATTTGGGAAAAGCACGCTGCTCCCTCTAGGTCAGCGTCCACTAAATCATTTTCCATAGGCCGTAATGTTAACAAAATGCCGTGTAACTTCTATACAAACATTGCTGGCCATGCATGTTATATACCGATTTGTTCGTTGATTCAAGCTTTATACGAAACTAAATAAAAAATGATAGCATGACCGGCTCTTTTTCGCGCTATTTGCGTCACAAGGTACCCTGCAGTGAATTTTCAAATTTTCCCGCCCCCGTCCCCTTTAGCGGATCGGGAGCTAGGGAAAAAATCAGGGCATCGACATTTTAATTGCAATTATTTTTTACTTATATATATTATTTTCAAACAGTAAACCAAAAGAAAACATAATTGATAACCAATCACATCTTCTGTCACATCTAAAATAACAGGCCCCCTCACCCTACAGGTTTTTCTCCAATCAAAACACGCCTTTTAGCGGACTCTGACCTATAGTCATATATAAAACACTCTTTGAATAAAAGAATTTTAATGCATATTAAAGGTATTGATATGAATAAAAAAATTCCGAAGTTTCAGCTTTCTGCTATTCAGGGTTTGGGAGTTATTCAAGATATATGCATGTATTTCAGGCTTGAAAAAAGGCGCCAAAATTCGCATTTTGATTTTCTAATTTTTCTCTTTTATTCCGTTCTCAGAGGAAAGCGTCCAGTTTTATGTACATGAATTCCCTTATTTCAAATTGTTTATTGAACGAAGAATACATTTTACGCAAATTTGATACAATTGTAAGGTTTTTATAGCATTTATGAGAAATTTAGGACTCCTACCCCCTCCGTAGGACGTATTTTCCTATGTGTGTGTGAACTCGCAATTATTATGAGAAATTCACTGATAATGTATCTAAATGCGATTATAATCGTAAATGAAGAAATAAAAAGTCATTTTATGCAGAAAATGAAGAAATGAAATAAACCGATTTTAATTCTTTACGTCTTTCCGTGTTACAATATCATACAAAGTTTTGCCCGTAACACCACGGAAGATACTTTTATGTATCTCCGGCGAATAATTTTTGAGAAATAATTTGTTTTTGATGTTCAACTAGATGTTCATACATAAAAGAACAGTTTTAATGCATATTTGTCTTGACACAGTCTGAAGAATGTGTTGAATGAGAAAAATAATGAGAACGCGGACATTGCGCTTTTGGCGGGAAATCCCGATTTACCCATATGTTCACTCATATACATAATTTTTCTATGAAAAGTGTTTAATTTTATTCTTTTCGACTTGAAAATGTAGAAAAGTATATAAAAGGAACGAAAAACATAGAAACATGACGCTAACACAAGGCCGTTGTTGATATTTTGCATTTATTTGGGAAAAGCACGCTGCTCCCTCTAGGTCAGCGTCCACTAAATCATTTTCCATAGGCCGTAATGTTAACAAAATGCCGTGTAACTTCTATACAAACATTGCTGGCCATGCATGTTATATACCGATTTGTTCGTTGATTCAAGCTTTATACGAAACTAAATAAAAAATGATAGCATGACCGGCTCTTTTTCGCGCTATTTGCGTCACAAGGTACCCTGCAGTGAATTTTCAAATTTTCCCGCCCCCGTCCCCTTTAGCGGATCGGGAGCTAGGGAAAAAATCAGGGCATCGACATTTTAATTGCAATTATTTTTTACTTATATATATTATTTTCAAACAGTAAACCAAAAGAAAACATAATTGATAACCAATCACATCTTCTGTCACATCTAAAATAACAGGCCCCCTCACCCTACAGGTTTTTCTCCAATCAAAACACGCCTTTTAGCGGACTCTGACCTATAGTCATATATAAAACACTCTTTGAATAAAAGAATTTTAATGCATATTAAAGGTATTGATATGAATAAAAAAATTCCGAAGTTTCAGCTTTCTGCTATTCAGGGTTTGGGAGTTATTCAAGATATATGCATGTATTTCAGGCTTGAAAAAAGGCGCCAAAATTCGCATTTTGATTTTCTAATTTTTCTCTTTTATTCCGTTCTCAGAGGAAAGCGTCCAGTTTTATGTACATGAATTCCCTTATTTCAAATTGTTTATTGAACGAAGAATACATTTTACGCAAATTTGATACAATTGTAAGGTTTTTATAGCATTTATGAGAAATTTAGGACTCCTACCCCCTCCGTAGGACGTATTTTCCTATGTGTGTGTGAACTCGCAATTATTATGAGAAATTCACTGATAATGTATCTAAATGCGATTATAATCGTAAATGAAGAAATAAAAAGTCATTTTATGCAGAAAATGAAGAAATGAAATAAACCGATTTTAATTCTTTACGTCTTTCCGTGTTACAATATCATACAAAGTTTTGCCCGTAACACCACGGAAGATACTTTTATGTATCTCCGGCGAATAATTTTTGAGAAATAATTTGTTTTTGATGTTCAACTAGATGTTCATACATAAAAGAACAGTTTTAATGCATATTTGTCTTGACACAGTCTGAAGAATGTGTTGAATGAGAAAAATAATGAGAACGCGGACATTGCGCTTTTGGCGGGAAATCCCGATTTACCCATATGTTCACTCATATACATAATTTTTCTATGAAAAGTGTTTAATTTTATTCTTTTCGACTTGAAAATGTAGAAAAGTATATAAAAGGAACGAAAAACATAGAAACATGACGCTAACACAAGGCCGTTGTTGATATTTTGCATTTATTTGGGAAAAGCACGCTGCTCCCTCTAGGTCAGCGTCCACTAAATCATTTTCCATAGGCCGTAATGTTAACAAAATGCCGTGTAACTTCTATACAAACATTGCTGGCCATGCATGTTATATACCGATTTGTTCGTTGATTCAAGCTTTATACGAAACTAAATAAAAAATGATAGCATGACCGGCTCTTTTTCGCGCTATTTGCGTCACAAGGTACCCTGCAGTGAATTTTCAAATTTTCCCGCCCCCGTCCCCTTTAGCGGATCGGGAGCTAGGGAAAAAATCAGGGCATCGACATTTTAATTGCAATTATTTTTTACTTATATATATTATTTTCAAACAGTAAACCAAAAGAAAACATAATTGATAACCAATCACATCTTCTGTCACATCTAAAATAACAGGCCCCCTCACCCTACAGGTTTTTCTCCAATCAAAACACGCCTTTTAGCGGACTCTGACCTATAGTCATATATAAAACACTCTTTGAATAAAAGAATTTTAATGCATATTAAAGGTATTGATATGAATAAAAAAATTCCGAAGTTTCAGCTTTCTGCTATTCAGGGTTTGGGAGTTATTCAAGATATATGCATGTATTTCAGGCTTGAAAAAAGGCGCCAAAATTCGCATTTTGATTTTCTAATTTTTCTCTTTTATTCCGTTCTCAGAGGAAAGCGTCCAGTTTTATGTACATGAATTCCCTTATTTCAAATTGTTTATTGAACGAAGAATACATTTTACGCAAATTTGATACAATTGTAAGGTTTTTATAGCATTTATGAGAAATTTAGGACTCCTACCCCCTCCGTAGGACGTATTTTCCTATGTGTGTGTGAACTCGCAATTATTATGAGAAATTCACTGATAATGTATCTAAATGCGATTATAATCGTAAATGAAGAAATAAAAAGTCATTTTATGCAGAAAATGAAGAAATGAAATAAACCGATTTTAATTCTTTACGTCTTTCCGTGTTACAATATCATACAAAGTTTTGCCCGTAACACCACGGAAGATACTTTTATGTATCTCCGGCGAATAATTTTTGAGAAATAATTTGTTTTTGATGTTCAACTAGATGTTCATACATAAAAGAACAGTTTTAATGCATATTTGTCTTGACACAGTCTGAAGAATGTGTTGAATGAGAAAAATAATGAGAACGCGGACATTGCGCTTTTGGCGGGAAATCCCGATTTACCCATATGTTCACTCATATACATAATTTTTCTATGAAAAGTGTTTAATTTTATTCTTTTCGACTTGAAAATGTAGAAAAGTATATAAAAGGAACGAAAAACATAGAAACATGACGCTAACACAAGGCCGTTGTTGATATTTTGCATTTATTTGGGAAAAGCACGCTGCTCCCTCTAGGTCAGCGTCCACTAAATCATTTTCCATAGGCCGTAATGTTAACAAAATGCCGTGTAACTTCTATACAAACATTGCTGGCCATGCATGTTATATACCGATTTGTTCGTTGATTCAAGCTTTATACGAAACTAAATAAAAAATGATAGCATGACCGGCTCTTTTTCGCGCTATTTGCGTCACAAGGTACCCTGCAGTGAATTTTCAAATTTTCCCGCCCCCGTCCCCTTTAGCGGATCGGGAGCTAGGGAAAAAATCAGGGCATCGACATTTTAATTGCAATTATTTTTTACTTATATATATTATTTTCAAACAGTAAACCAAAAGAAAACATAATTGATAACCAATCACATCTTCTGTCACATCTAAAATAACAGGCCCCCTCACCCTACAGGTTTTTCTCCAATCAAAACACGCCTTTTAGCGGACTCTGACCTATAGTCATATATAAAACACTCTTTGAATAAAAGAATTTTAATGCATATTAAAGGTATTGATATGAATAAAAAAATTCCGAAGTTTCAGCTTTCTGCTATTCAGGGTTTGGGAGTTATTCAAGATATATGCATGTATTTCAGGCTTGAAAAAAGGCGCCAAAATTCGCATTTTGATTTTCTAATTTTTCTCTTTTATTCCGTTCTCAGAGGAAAGCGTCCAGTTTTATGTACATGAATTCCCTTATTTCAAATTGTTTATTGAACGAAGAATACATTTTACGCAAATTTGATACAATTGTAAGGTTTTTATAGCATTTATGAGAAATTTAGGACTCCTACCCCCTCCGTAGGACGTATTTTCCTATGTGTGTGTGAACTCGCAATTATTATGAGAAATTCACTGATAATGTATCTAAATGCGATTATAATCGTAAATGAAGAAATAAAAAGTCATTTTATGCAGAAAATGAAGAAATGAAATAAACCGATTTTAATTCTTTACGTCTTTCCGTGTTACAATATCATACAAAGTTTTGCCCGTAACACCACGGAAGATACTTTTATGTATCTCCGGCGAATAATTTTTGAGAAATAATTTGTTTTTGATGTTCAACTAGATGTTCATACATAAAAGAACAGTTTTAATGCATATTTGTCTTGACACAGTCTGAAGAATGTGTTGAATGAGAAAAATAATGAGAACGCGGACATTGCGCTTTTGGCGGGAAATCCCGATTTACCCATATGTTCACTCATATACATAATTTTTCTATGAAAAGTGTTTAATTTTATTCTTTTCGACTTGAAAATGTAGAAAAGTATATAAAAGGAACGAAAAACATAGAAACATGACGCTAACACAAGGCCGTTGTTGATATTTTGCATTTATTTGGGAAAAGCACGCTGCTCCCTCTAGGTCAGCGTCCACTAAATCATTTTCCATAGGCCGTAATGTTAACAAAATGCCGTGTAACTTCTATACAAACATTGCTGGCCATGCATGTTATATACCGATTTGTTCGTTGATTCAAGCTTTATACGAAACTAAATAAAAAATGATAGCATGACCGGCTCTTTTTCGCGCTATTTGCGTCACAAGGTACCCTGCAGTGAATTTTCAAATTTTCCCGCCCCCGTCCCCTTTAGCGGATCGGGAGCTAGGGAAAAAATCAGGGCATCGACATTTTAATTGCAATTATTTTTTACTTATATATATTATTTTCAAACAGTAAACCAAAAGAAAACATAATTGATAACCAATCACATCTTCTGTCACATCTAAAATAACAGGCCCCCTCACCCTACAGGTTTTTCTCCAATCAAAACACGCCTTTTAGCGGACTCTGACCTATAGTCATATATAAAACACTCTTTGAATAAAAGAATTTTAATGCATATTAAAGGTATTGATATGAATAAAAAAATTCCGAAGTTTCAGCTTTCTGCTATTCAGGGTTTGGGAGTTATTCAAGATATATGCATGTATTTCAGGCTTGAAAAAAGGCGCCAAAATTCGCATTTTGATTTTCTAATTTTTCTCTTTTATTCCGTTCTCAGAGGAAAGCGTCCAGTTTTATGTACATGAATTCCCTTATTTCAAATTGTTTATTGAACGAAGAATACATTTTACGCAAATTTGATACAATTGTAAGGTTTTTATAGCATTTATGAGAAATTTAGGACTCCTACCCCCTCCGTAGGACGTATTTTCCTATGTGTGTGTGAACTCGCAATTATTATGAGAAATTCACTGATAATGTATCTAAATGCGATTATAATCGTAAATGAAGAAATAAAAAGTCATTTTATGCAGAAAATGAAGAAATGAAATAAACCGATTTTAATTCTTTACGTCTTTCCGTGTTACAATATCATACAAAGTTTTGCCCGTAACACCACGGAAGATACTTTTATGTATCTCCGGCGAATAATTTTTGAGAAATAATTTGTTTTTGATGTTCAACTAGATGTTCATACATAAAAGAACAGTTTTAATGCATATTTGTCTTGACACAGTCTGAAGAATGTGTTGAATGAGAAAAATAATGAGAACGCGGACATTGCGCTTTTGGCGGGAAATCCCGATTTACCCATATGTTCACTCATATACATAATTTTTCTATGAAAAGTGTTTAATTTTATTCTTTTCGACTTGAAAATGTAGAAAAGTATATAAAAGGAACGAAAAACATAGAAACATGACGCTAACACAAGGCCGTTGTTGATATTTTGCATTTATTTGGGAAAAGCACGCTGCTCCCTCTAGGTCAGCGTCCACTAAATCATTTTCCATAGGCCGTAATGTTAACAAAATGCCGTGTAACTTCTATACAAACATTGCTGGCCATGCATGTTATATACCGATTTGTTCGTTGATTCAAGCTTTATACGAAACTAAATAAAAAATGATAGCATGACCGGCTCTTTTTCGCGCTATTTGCGTCACAAGGTACCCTGCAGTGAATTTTCAAATTTTCCCGCCCCCGTCCCCTTTAGCGGATCGGGAGCTAGGGAAAAAATCAGGGCATCGACATTTTAATTGCAATTATTTTTTACTTATATATATTATTTTCAAACAGTAAACCAAAAGAAAACATAATTGATAACCAATCACATCTTCTGTCACATCTAAAATAACAGGCCCCCTCACCCTACAGGTTTTTCTCCAATCAAAACACGCCTTTTAGCGGACTCTGACCTATAGTCATATATAAAACACTCTTTGAATAAAAGAATTTTAATGCATATTAAAGGTATTGATATGAATAAAAAAATTCCGAAGTTTCAGCTTTCTGCTATTCAGGGTTTGGGAGTTATTCAAGATATATGCATGTATTTCAGGCTTGAAAAAAGGCGCCAAAATTCGCATTTTGATTTTCTAATTTTTCTCTTTTATTCCGTTCTCAGAGGAAAGCGTCCAGTTTTATGTACATGAATTCCCTTATTTCAAATTGTTTATTGAACGAAGAATACATTTTACGCAAATTTGATACAATTGTAAGGTTTTTATAGCATTTATGAGAAATTTAGGACTCCTACCCCCTCCGTAGGACGTATTTTCCTATGTGTGTGTGAACTCGCAATTATTATGAGAAATTCACTGATAATGTATCTAAATGCGATTATAATCGTAAATGAAGAAATAAAAAGTCATTTTATGCAGAAAATGAAGAAATGAAATAAACCGATTTTAATTCTTTACGTCTTTCCGTGTTACAATATCATACAAAGTTTTGCCCGTAACACCACGGAAGATACTTTTATGTATCTCCGGCGAATAATTTTTGAGAAATAATTTGTTTTTGATGTTCAACTAGATGTTCATACATAAAAGAACAGTTTTAATGCATATTTGTCTTGACACAGTCTGAAGAATGTGTTGAATGAGAAAAATAATGAGAACGCGGACATTGCGCTTTTGGCGGGAAATCCCGATTTACCCATATGTTCACTCATATACATAATTTTTCTATGAAAAGTGTTTAATTTTATTCTTTTCGACTTGAAAATGTAGAAAAGTATATAAAAGGAACGAAAAACATAGAAACATGACGCTAACACAAGGCCGTTGTTGATATTTTGCATTTATTTGGGAAAAGCACGCTGCTCCCTCTAGGTCAGCGTCCACTAAATCATTTTCCATAGGCCGTAATGTTAACAAAATGCCGTGTAACTTCTATACAAACATTGCTGGCCATGCATGTTATATACCGATTTGTTCGTTGATTCAAGCTTTATACGAAACTAAATAAAAAATGATAGCATGACCGGCTCTTTTTCGCGCTATTTGCGTCACAAGGTACCCTGCAGTGAATTTTCAAATTTTCCCGCCCCCGTCCCCTTTAGCGGATCGGGAGCTAGGGAAAAAATCAGGGCATCGACATTTTAATTGCAATTATTTTTTACTTATATATATTATTTTCAAACAGTAAACCAAAAGAAAACATAATTGATAACCAATCACATCTTCTGTCACATCTAAAATAACAGGCCCCCTCACCCTACAGGTTTTTCTCCAATCAAAACACGCCTTTTAGCGGACTCTGACCTATAGTCATATATAAAACACTCTTTGAATAAAAGAATTTTAATGCATATTAAAGGTATTGATATGAATAAAAAAATTCCGAAGTTTCAGCTTTCTGCTATTCAGGGTTTGGGAGTTATTCAAGATATATGCATGTATTTCAGGCTTGAAAAAAGGCGCCAAAATTCGCATTTTGATTTTCTAATTTTTCTCTTTTATTCCGTTCTCAGAGGAAAGCGTCCAGTTTTATGTACATGAATTCCCTTATTTCAAATTGTTTATTGAACGAAGAATACATTTTACGCAAATTTGATACAATTGTAAGGTTTTTATAGCATTTATGAGAAATTTAGGACTCCTACCCCCTCCGTAGGACGTATTTTCCTATGTGTGTGTGAACTCGCAATTATTATGAGAAATTCACTGATAATGTATCTAAATGCGATTATAATCGTAAATGAAGAAATAAAAAGTCATTTTATGCAGAAAATGAAGAAATGAAATAAACCGATTTTAATTCTTTACGTCTTTCCGTGTTACAATATCATACAAAGTTTTGCCCGTAACACCACGGAAGATACTTTTATGTATCTCCGGCGAATAATTTTTGAGAAATAATTTGTTTTTGATGTTCAACTAGATGTTCATACATAAAAGAACAGTTTTAATGCATATTTGTCTTGACACAGTCTGAAGAATGTGTTGAATGAGAAAAATAATGAGAACGCGGACATTGCGCTTTTGGCGGGAAATCCCGATTTACCCATATGTTCACTCATATACATAATTTTTCTATGAAAAGTGTTTAATTTTATTCTTTTCGACTTGAAAATGTAGAAAAGTATATAAAAGGAACGAAAAACATAGAAACATGACGCTAACACAAGGCCGTTGTTGATATTTTGCATTTATTTGGGAAAAGCACGCTGCTCCCTCTAGGTCAGCGTCCACTAAATCATTTTCCATAGGCCGTAATGTTAACAAAATGCCGTGTAACTTCTATACAAACATTGCTGGCCATGCATGTTATATACCGATTTGTTCGTTGATTCAAGCTTTATACGAAACTAAATAAAAAATGATAGCATGACCGGCTCTTTTTCGCGCTATTTGCGTCACAAGGTACCCTGCAGTGAATTTTCAAATTTTCCCGCCCCCGTCCCCTTTAGCGGATCGGGAGCTAGGGAAAAAATCAGGGCATCGACATTTTAATTGCAATTATTTTTTACTTATATATATTATTTTCAAACAGTAAACCAAAAGAAAACATAATTGATAACCAATCACATCTTCTGTCACATCTAAAATAACAGGCCCCCTCACCCTACAGGTTTTTCTCCAATCAAAACACGCCTTTTAGCGGACTCTGACCTATAGTCATATATAAAACACTCTTTGAATAAAAGAATTTTAATGCATATTAAAGGTATTGATATGAATAAAAAAATTCCGAAGTTTCAGCTTTCTGCTATTCAGGGTTTGGGAGTTATTCAAGATATATGCATGTATTTCAGGCTTGAAAAAAGGCGCCAAAATTCGCATTTTGATTTTCTAATTTTTCTCTTTTATTCCGTTCTCAGAGGAAAGCGTCCAGTTTTATGTACATGAATTCCCTTATTTCAAATTGTTTATTGAACGAAGAATACATTTTACGCAAATTTGATACAATTGTAAGGTTTTTATAGCATTTATGAGAAATTTAGGACTCCTACCCCCTCCGTAGGACGTATTTTCCTATGTGTGTGTGAACTCGCAATTATTATGAGAAATTCACTGATAATGTATCTAAATGCGATTATAATCGTAAATGAAGAAATAAAAAGTCATTTTATGCAGAAAATGAAGAAATGAAATAAACCGATTTTAATTCTTTACGTCTTTCCGTGTTACAATATCATACAAAGTTTTGCCCGTAACACCACGGAAGATACTTTTATGTATCTCCGGCGAATAATTTTTGAGAAATAATTTGTTTTTGATGTTCAACTAGATGTTCATACATAAAAGAACAGTTTTAATGCATATTTGTCTTGACACAGTCTGAAGAATGTGTTGAATGAGAAAAATAATGAGAACGCGGACATTGCGCTTTTGGCGGGAAATCCCGATTTACCCATATGTTCACTCATATACATAATTTTTCTATGAAAAGTGTTTAATTTTATTCTTTTCGACTTGAAAATGTAGAAAAGTATATAAAAGGAACGAAAAACATAGAAACATGACGCTAACACAAGGCCGTTGTTGATATTTTGCATTTATTTGGGAAAAGCACGCTGCTCCCTCTAGGTCAGCGTCCACTAAATCATTTTCCATAGGCCGTAATGTTAACAAAATGCCGTGTAACTTCTATACAAACATTGCTGGCCATGCATGTTATATACCGATTTGTTCGTTGATTCAAGCTTTATACGAAACTAAATAAAAAATGATAGCATGACCGGCTCTTTTTCGCGCTATTTGCGTCACAAGGTACCCTGCAGTGAATTTTCAAATTTTCCCGCCCCCGTCCCCTTTAGCGGATCGGGAGCTAGGGAAAAAATCAGGGCATCGACATTTTAATTGCAATTATTTTTTACTTATATATATTATTTTCAAACAGTAAACCAAAAGAAAACATAATTGATAACCAATCACATCTTCTGTCACATCTAAAATAACAGGCCCCCTCACCCTACAGGTTTTTCTCCAATCAAAACACGCCTTTTAGCGGACTCTGACCTATAGTCATATATAAAACACTCTTTGAATAAAAGAATTTTAATGCATATTAAAGGTATTGATATGAATAAAAAAATTCCGAAGTTTCAGCTTTCTGCTATTCAGGGTTTGGGAGTTATTCAAGATATATGCATGTATTTCAGGCTTGAAAAAAGGCGCCAAAATTCGCATTTTGATTTTCTAATTTTTCTCTTTTATTCCGTTCTCAGAGGAAAGCGTCCAGTTTTATGTACATGAATTCCCTTATTTCAAATTGTTTATTGAACGAAGAATACATTTTACGCAAATTTGATACAATTGTAAGGTTTTTATAGCATTTATGAGAAATTTAGGACTCCTACCCCCTCCGTAGGACGTATTTTCCTATGTGTGTGTGAACTCGCAATTATTATGAGAAATTCACTGATAATGTATCTAAATGCGATTATAATCGTAAATGAAGAAATAAAAAGTCATTTTATGCAGAAAATGAAGAAATGAAATAAACCGATTTTAATTCTTTACGTCTTTCCGTGTTACAATATCATACAAAGTTTTGCCCGTAACACCACGGAAGATACTTTTATGTATCTCCGGCGAATAATTTTTGAGAAATAATTTGTTTTTGATGTTCAACTAGATGTTCATACATAAAAGAACAGTTTTAATGCATATTTGTCTTGACACAGTCTGAAGAATGTGTTGAATGAGAAAAATAATGAGAACGCGGACATTGCGCTTTTGGCGGGAAATCCCGATTTACCCATATGTTCACTCATATACATAATTTTTCTATGAAAAGTGTTTAATTTTATTCTTTTCGACTTGAAAATGTAGAAAAGTATATAAAAGGAACGAAAAACATAGAAACATGACGCTAACACAAGGCCGTTGTTGATATTTTGCATTTATTTGGGAAAAGCACGCTGCTCCCTCTAGGTCAGCGTCCACTAAATCATTTTCCATAGGCCGTAATGTTAACAAAATGCCGTGTAACTTCTATACAAACATTGCTGGCCATGCATGTTATATACCGATTTGTTCGTTGATTCAAGCTTTATACGAAACTAAATAAAAAATGATAGCATGACCGGCTCTTTTTCGCGCTATTTGCGTCACAAGGTACCCTGCAGTGAATTTTCAAATTTTCCCGCCCCCGTCCCCTTTAGCGGATCGGGAGCTAGGGAAAAAATCAGGGCATCGACATTTTAATTGCAATTATTTTTTACTTATATATATTATTTTCAAACAGTAAACCAAAAGAAAACATAATTGATAACCAATCACATCTTCTGTCACATCTAAAATAACAGGCCCCCTCACCCTACAGGTTTTTCTCCAATCAAAACACGCCTTTTAGCGGACTCTGACCTATAGTCATATATAAAACACTCTTTGAATAAAAGAATTTTAATGCATATTAAAGGTATTGATATGAATAAAAAAATTCCGAAGTTTCAGCTTTCTGCTATTCAGGGTTTGGGAGTTATTCAAGATATATGCATGTATTTCAGGCTTGAAAAAAGGCGCCAAAATTCGCATTTTGATTTTCTAATTTTTCTCTTTTATTCCGTTCTCAGAGGAAAGCGTCCAGTTTTATGTACATGAATTCCCTTATTTCAAATTGTTTATTGAACGAAGAATACATTTTACGCAAATTTGATACAATTGTAAGGTTTTTATAGCATTTATGAGAAATTTAGGACTCCTACCCCCTCCGTAGGACGTATTTTCCTATGTGTGTGTGAACTCGCAATTATTATGAGAAATTCACTGATAATGTATCTAAATGCGATTATAATCGTAAATGAAGAAATAAAAAGTCATTTTATGCAGAAAATGAAGAAATGAAATAAACCGATTTTAATTCTTTACGTCTTTCCGTGTTACAATATCATACAAAGTTTTGCCCGTAACACCACGGAAGATACTTTTATGTATCTCCGGCGAATAATTTTTGAGAAATAATTTGTTTTTGATGTTCAACTAGATGTTCATACATAAAAGAACAGTTTTAATGCATATTTGTCTTGACACAGTCTGAAGAATGTGTTGAATGAGAAAAATAATGAGAACGCGGACATTGCGCTTTTGGCGGGAAATCCCGATTTACCCATATGTTCACTCATATACATAATTTTTCTATGAAAAGTGTTTAATTTTATTCTTTTCGACTTGAAAATGTAGAAAAGTATATAAAAGGAACGAAAAACATAGAAACATGACGCTAACACAAGGCCGTTGTTGATATTTTGCATTTATTTGGGAAAAGCACGCTGCTCCCTCTAGGTCAGCGTCCACTAAATCATTTTCCATAGGCCGTAATGTTAACAAAATGCCGTGTAACTTCTATACAAACATTGCTGGCCATGCATGTTATATACCGATTTGTTCGTTGATTCAAGCTTTATACGAAACTAAATAAAAAATGATAGCATGACCGGCTCTTTTTCGCGCTATTTGCGTCACAAGGTACCCTGCAGTGAATTTTCAAATTTTCCCGCCCCCGTCCCCTTTAGCGGATCGGGAGCTAGGGAAAAAATCAGGGCATCGACATTTTAATTGCAATTATTTTTTACTTATATATATTATTTTCAAACAGTAAACCAAAAGAAAACATAATTGATAACCAATCACATCTTCTGTCACATCTAAAATAACAGGCCCCCTCACCCTACAGGTTTTTCTCCAATCAAAACACGCCTTTTAGCGGACTCTGACCTATAGTCATATATAAAACACTCTTTGAATAAAAGAATTTTAATGCATATTAAAGGTATTGATATGAATAAAAAAATTCCGAAGTTTCAGCTTTCTGCTATTCAGGGTTTGGGAGTTATTCAAGATATATGCATGTATTTCAGGCTTGAAAAAAGGCGCCAAAATTCGCATTTTGATTTTCTAATTTTTCTCTTTTATTCCGTTCTCAGAGGAAAGCGTCCAGTTTTATGTACATGAATTCCCTTATTTCAAATTGTTTATTGAACGAAGAATACATTTTACGCAAATTTGATACAATTGTAAGGTTTTTATAGCATTTATGAGAAATTTAGGACTCCTACCCCCTCCGTAGGACGTATTTTCCTATGTGTGTGTGAACTCGCAATTATTATGAGAAATTCACTGATAATGTATCTAAATGCGATTATAATCGTAAATGAAGAAATAAAAAGTCATTTTATGCAGAAAATGAAGAAATGAAATAAACCGATTTTAATTCTTTACGTCTTTCCGTGTTACAATATCATACAAAGTTTTGCCCGTAACACCACGGAAGATACTTTTATGTATCTCCGGCGAATAATTTTTGAGAAATAATTTGTTTTTGATGTTCAACTAGATGTTCATACATAAAAGAACAGTTTTAATGCATATTTGTCTTGACACAGTCTGAAGAATGTGTTGAATGAGAAAAATAATGAGAACGCGGACATTGCGCTTTTGGCGGGAAATCCCGATTTACCCATATGTTCACTCATATACATAATTTTTCTATGAAAAGTGTTTAATTTTATTCTTTTCGACTTGAAAATGTAGAAAAGTATATAAAAGGAACGAAAAACATAGAAACATGACGCTAACACAAGGCCGTTGTTGATATTTTGCATTTATTTGGGAAAAGCACGCTGCTCCCTCTAGGTCAGCGTCCACTAAATCATTTTCCATAGGCCGTAATGTTAACAAAATGCCGTGTAACTTCTATACAAACATTGCTGGCCATGCATGTTATATACCGATTTGTTCGTTGATTCAAGCTTTATACGAAACTAAATAAAAAATGATAGCATGACCGGCTCTTTTTCGCGCTATTTGCGTCACAAGGTACCCTGCAGTGAATTTTCAAATTTTCCCGCCCCCGTCCCCTTTAGCGGATCGGGAGCTAGGGAAAAAATCAGGGCATCGACATTTTAATTGCAATTATTTTTTACTTATATATATTATTTTCAAACAGTAAACCAAAAGAAAACATAATTGATAACCAATCACATCTTCTGTCACATCTAAAATAACAGGCCCCCTCACCCTACAGGTTTTTCTCCAATCAAAACACGCCTTTTAGCGGACTCTGACCTATAGTCATATATAAAACACTCTTTGAATAAAAGAATTTTAATGCATATTAAAGGTATTGATATGAATAAAAAAATTCCGAAGTTTCAGCTTTCTGCTATTCAGGGTTTGGGAGTTATTCAAGATATATGCATGTATTTCAGGCTTGAAAAAAGGCGCCAAAATTCGCATTTTGATTTTCTAATTTTTCTCTTTTATTCCGTTCTCAGAGGAAAGCGTCCAGTTTTATGTACATGAATTCCCTTATTTCAAATTGTTTATTGAACGAAGAATACATTTTACGCAAATTTGATACAATTGTAAGGTTTTTATAGCATTTATGAGAAATTTAGGACTCCTACCCCCTCCGTAGGACGTATTTTCCTATGTGTGTGTGAACTCGCAATTATTATGAGAAATTCACTGATAATGTATCTAAATGCGATTATAATCGTAAATGAAGAAATAAAAAGTCATTTTATGCAGAAAATGAAGAAATGAAATAAACCGATTTTAATTCTTTACGTCTTTCCGTGTTACAATATCATACAAAGTTTTGCCCGTAACACCACGGAAGATACTTTTATGTATCTCCGGCGAATAATTTTTGAGAAATAATTTGTTTTTGATGTTCAACTAGATGTTCATACATAAAAGAACAGTTTTAATGCATATTTGTCTTGACACAGTCTGAAGAATGTGTTGAATGAGAAAAATAATGAGAACGCGGACATTGCGCTTTTGGCGGGAAATCCCGATTTACCCATATGTTCACTCATATACATAATTTTTCTATGAAAAGTGTTTAATTTTATTCTTTTCGACTTGAAAATGTAGAAAAGTATATAAAAGGAACGAAAAACATAGAAACATGACGCTAACACAAGGCCGTTGTTGATATTTTGCATTTATTTGGGAAAAGCACGCTGCTCCCTCTAGGTCAGCGTCCACTAAATCATTTTCCATAGGCCGTAATGTTAACAAAATGCCGTGTAACTTCTATACAAACATTGCTGGCCATGCATGTTATATACCGATTTGTTCGTTGATTCAAGCTTTATACGAAACTAAATAAAAAATGATAGCATGACCGGCTCTTTTTCGCGCTATTTGCGTCACAAGGTACCCTGCAGTGAATTTTCAAATTTTCCCGCCCCCGTCCCCTTTAGCGGATCGGGAGCTAGGGAAAAAATCAGGGCATCGACATTTTAATTGCAATTATTTTTTACTTATATATATTATTTTCAAACAGTAAACCAAAAGAAAACATAATTGATAACCAATCACATCTTCTGTCACATCTAAAATAACAGGCCCCCTCACCCTACAGGTTTTTCTCCAATCAAAACACGCCTTTTAGCGGACTCTGACCAACATGTAGAAATGCTTCTTTCATGCAAGTTAACCAACTGTTCAAGAATACAGACACATGGCTCATCTTAAGGTATGTTTTTAAATTGATTTATGTATCACGTGGAACACATATGATAGGATTTTAAATTATTCTTCTTATCAGAAATACTCGACCTGGGAGTGCTCCATGTTTTCGTGTGAATGAGTTTCATGATTATTTATCGGTGTAAGCGAATATCTCACAAATATTTGTTCTTTAAGGCCATTCCTGTCTTTCATTACATCTTCATGAACATCTAAATATAAGTACACACCATGAATTTGAATAAATTTGATGTCAGTGTTAGTTATAATCAGTATCAAATATCAGTTCTGTAGCCTGGTGCTGTAGTGTTGGTGGAAACAGTATTTGAATGTTTTTAAAATTATTTAAAGGGGATGAATTTCAAATCAATTGAATATTTTATTTACTCTTTACAGTAACATCCATAACTGCCAGACAAAAGAAGGAATATACTCTGAGAAAAGTCTTCATGTGCATGTGTGCATCAGATCCAATGGCAATGAAAGAAAGTGCATCAGAATAGTGGAATGCTTATACTTATAGTGCTACTAGTACCATACTTGTAAAGTTGAAGAAATACTGTGGAATATAATATTACAATTGTACTACCATATATGATGTTGGCCACCATGGTGTGAAAATAATTCACTTGTGAAAGGAGAATGAAGAAAATTGTTCAAGTGCATATTTCTACACGAAAAAAAAAAAATTCCATGTGTACATCGACAACACTTTACTTGTGAAACTGTGATCCAGTATGAAATGAGATTTTGTGTTATAATGTAGAGGAATTCATCATCAATAGAATAGTGAGATCGACACTATCACAGCCTCTTGCAGTAAACATGCTGATATAGCACTGAAGGGTAAGTTGTACATATACATGTATACTACATGTAATATACATGTTATAATAATTTTGTAAATCTAATAATACAAGTACAAATAACATTGTATTTATTTCATATTTTATACGTGTATCCCTTGTGATTCACCTTAAATGGTAAGTTACATGCTTTCAGTTTCATATTTCATGTGTACATGGATAGTGTATTGTTTGAAACAAGACCTTCTCATGCATACCAAAATTTGTGACCTTGACCTTGGAAAATGACCAATTTTTTAAAATCTTACACCATGGCCAGAACTTTTGAATGGTGAGTGATATATAGACATGTGCTTTTGTTGTGTAAATTTCCATGGATACCAAATTGTTGTCTTTGTGACCTTGAACTTGAAGATTTACCTACTTCCCTTTTATTTTCTAAAGTAATATTATGCTTTTAAGTGATAGGACTTTCATATTCTTATATATATTCCTTGTGATAAGGTCTTCGTATTAATACCAAAATTTTGACATTGTGACCTTGACCTGGAATAATGATCAATTTTTGAATAACTTTAACCATGTTAACCTTGCCCTTGGTCATAACATGAATTGCAAGTGATAGTGCTATCATATTTTTTACATGTGTATCCCTTGTGGTAAGGCCTTCACATTAATACCTGAATTTTTACATTGAGACTGACCTTGACCTTGGAGTGTGAAATACTTGTCTACAATATATCTGACAACAAGGGCATTCATGTTCCATAAAAAAAAACATGGGTTTAATTTTTCTTTGTCCTAAGTGGGCTCTTACACATGACACCCGTTTTTAGCTCTACTGGTTATAGCGGTACCCCCTTGTCCGGCATCCGTCCGTAAACAATTCTTGTACTCGCAACTCCTCTGAAAGTATAAGAAACAGAAATGTAACTCTTTTTGCATAAGACTTGGTCTGTGGTCTAGTTGTGCATATGACATCTTGTTTGAGCCCCTGACTCCCAGGGTCTTAGAAAATGGGTGTGGTCATTTTCTCCTGTATGACTCTACATGTATGTAATCTTGTATTCGCAATTTCTCTGACACTAAATGATGGAGACTTTATCCTTCTTGCAATACGATGAGTCTGTATTCAAGTAGTGCACCTGATATTTTGTTTGAGTTCCTGGCCCCCAGTGACTAAGAAAATGGATGTGGCCATATTGGAATTTACTTGTCATTAAGTGAATTAAAAAACAACCAGGAGAGCTACAGTCTCGTCAGAGACTTCTGGTTGGGATTGGATCGGGCCTTTCATATTGGGAAAATTGGCAATACATGTATTTTCTTCAAAATTGAATATGATAGATTTGGTCAATGGATTTAGGATTTTTTACTTTCTGTTTTTTTAGAATTTTCTATGAGGTACATGTACAGTATGTATCAAATTGGGAAAAATTGGTCAATAAATAGGGAAAATGATACTATTTTGCATAATTTGAGAATGGCCGATCGAAAGCCCTGTAATTATATTTGTATGTTAGTACTACTACTGAAACTTTACAATTACATGTCATGTAATTTATATACATGTACATCATTATGATATATTATATATTATACTACTGCTGCATGTTCTGGTAAATGTATGCAAAATTCATTCATTTTAGAGCTTATTTAATAATATTAAAATGAAGTTACTAGTATTCAATTTAATTCATTACATCTTTTACTTTCAGAGTGAGACTGACATCATCTTCTGTACATACATGATGGCTGGACAACAAATTCCTCATTTCTGGGTATCAGATTGAACATCTACCTCATCCTTAAGTTTTACTATAGACACTGGAGAAATCACTGTATTTGAATATTGAACATGTTTTGTGCTCACTTTTATGTGCTTACGGGTACATGTACATGTATGTACTAAATGTAGGTTAAATTGCCTATAAATTCACTGAAAACTTTTTACTTGAGAATAGACCTGCACCTGTTGAATGGGGAAAAAAGATTTATTTATTTCATTATTTTCATAGCAACAATTTATGACTTAAAATTCTAGGTACATATAGACTAGACATGTTAATTCATATAAAATATTTATTTCAAAAAGAAATAAGCATATGATAAATTATAGAGAAAGAAAAATATCCTTTCGCAAGTACAAAAGTATTATGTTGTAAATTGATGATACTATCACATATATGATAATATATATATATATATTGCAGTGATAATGATTCTTCTTTAGTGATTTTCAGAGTTTTGAATAAAATTTACAATCAAACTTAATAAATCTTAAAAAAATATTGATATTTTAAGTTCATTACTCTTCTACACAGTATACATTTGTGTAAGAATACATGTATCTAGTACTTTAGTAGTAGCCTTGACCTACTTTCCTAATATTTAGGATTTGCTACAACACTGGTCTGGCAAATGATAGATGATATGGTATATGTATGCATTGTGTCCAGAAATTACTTAAGATAGATTTAGATTCAATATGTGACCTTGAACTACACGTTTGACCTTTTCTTGGAATTAAAGAATCTGAACTTGGAGAGTGATGTATATATTGAAGAATTTGAGACATTTAGTATCAGAGAATCCAGACCAAACTGAATCATTGACAGTTGTGAAATGTCTGAGAGTCTATTAGCACGTCTAATGCTGAAGATGCTGGAGAAAGATGTTTTTCCTTTCATTCCTCAGTGAATGCTTGATTTTTCCGCCAGTCATGCAGAAAAATACTTTTGCAAAATATTCCGAGCTGGATTTACAAAAGCCCCCCCCCTTAAAACCAAATGGTTGTACATGTTTACAAATGCCTATTGGCATATGGACAAGAGAGAAAATCATGCGCATAACCAGGCGTACCGTTAGAACGCAGTTGCTCCCACGTCGTTTTGCAAAAAAAAAAAAAAAAAAGAATGAAAGAAACATTAACGTAGAAAACTGCCCTGTACATGAGCAAAATTGATTAGATTCTGAGACTTTGCCCCTTGAATATCCACAAGGGCTTCTACCTGGACCAGTACGCTGGCTAAGCGCCTGAAGATGAATGCATATACATAAAATGTATACACTTCGTACGAGTGAGAGGGAAAAAGATTCCCGTATATTGTACATGCATGTATCTGTTAAAACGGCCAGAAACTATTGAAATTACATTTATTTATATATCGTATTGTGATTCTATGAGATGAAAAAAAAAATATGTTAGTTTGCTGTGGTTGGGGATTCATTTAATATATTGAAATTTATCAAAATTTTGGAAAAATTCAGAATATAATTACGGGGGACAGGTTTGAGTTTAGAGGGGGCGTGGAATACCTCAAAGCCCTGTAGCAGGTTCTTTGGGGAACCCCGCTCCCCAACGGAAAATTATCTCGCATGATATATAATGTATATAGCGAGCCAGCGAAATTTTTCAATTATAAATTACTTATAGTATATACATGTATCAGAAACAGACCGGTAAAAAAAAAAACATAAAAATAAAGGTTGAGTCGTGGAAGGGGAAACATTGCTTCATTGGCTATTGAGCATTGAATGGACATATTTCTGTATCCCCCTGTAAAACACTGTATAACTAATAATATCATGCTTATACCTTCGGAATTTTATTTCAAACCATGATATCGGTTAATATTATAAATAAAGAAACATGGCGAGCGGCAGGGAGCCAGCGAAAACTTCTAAAATTCGACTTCAAACTACCAGAAATTATGTTTACACATACTTGTTTGAGCCCAAGTAATTCCTTATTTTTACGACTTTAGGGGAGTGGGGGGGGGGGCGTGCCAATGGATTGGTAGGGAAAAATCAGGTTAGAAAGAGTAAACTTGTTAGAGAATTTTAGATGTAGGTGCCACCGTGTGCAACCTCCCCACCACCCCCCTCCCCGCGCTATTGAATCGGATCGGGGCTAATACACGAGAAATTATCATTGTTTTCCTGCTGTTATCGAGAAATACAATTAAAATCTTATGGGTACAAATGTATGCAAAATTGATAATGTATAGAATCGCTCAGTATTCAATCGAAGCGGGGTAAACGAACCGCAACGATAAACTTTGAAACGAACTATAAAAAGTGAAATTCGTGATTCTTCAGTGCAGTAACGAATTATCCATGGCTTGAATATTTAAATAGCAAAGTTAAAAAAAATTTAAATGACAATAACATTGGGAGCCGTGTATTATATCTACAAGAAACACTCGTACATGTATAGATGTAACGCCTTGAGTTAGGATGGGAGAACCTATGTTGGCTGTGATAGGACTAGCTTCGAATTAGGATGGGGTACTGTTTTGACAAGGGACCTATGTTGGGTGTGATAGGGTGTGCCTGTGGGATCAGTGTCCTGTTACAGGGACTGGGAGTGTTCTCTGTCAGCTGGATCGTAGTATCGTCCAGTAATAACAGTTTTACTGATTGCCACCTTGGATTGCTCTGGTCACAGTGTGATAAAGGTAAGGTTCTACATTCGCAGAAACATGTCGTTATTTAACAATGAATTTGTTTTACTACAGTTTGACTTTGGGTTTCCGATCACAGAGTATGAACATTTCAACGTCATATTTATACTGATAAAATAGAAGGAAAAACATGTTTGTTTTGTCATGTTAAATTTGTGTTGTATTATGAATGCTTTGATTTCAATGAGTTAGATGAATACAAAAAATGAGGATTTTTAATTTCTTGGTACAGACGCCCTGGTGACCTTCACTAATGTAACAGATCCCAGTAATGCCGTGGTAGGACTACAACTCTCCTCCTTCATCATTATCATCCTGACCACCATCACATTCCTCATCTATGCCTCAGTTTGTATATGTGATGAAGATGAGGAAGGGGGCAAGGCCCAGGTCATATGTATAATATGTTCATGTATTCTCTACGTCCTCACAGGTAAGATTAGTGGTCATCCTGACCACCATCACATTCCTCATCTATGCCTCAGTTTGTATATGTGATGAAGATGAGGAAGGGGGCAAGGCCCAGGTCATATGTATAATATGTTCATGTATTCTCTACGTCCTCACAGGTAAGATTAGTGGTCATCCTGACCACCATCACATTCCTCATCTATGCCTCAGTTTGTATATGTGATGAAGATGAGGAAGGGGGCAAGGCCCAGGTCATATGTATAATATGTTCATGTATTCTCTACGTCCTCACAGTTAAGATTAGTGGTCATCCTGACCTCCATCACATTCCTCATCTATGCCTCACTCTGTATATGTGATGAAGATGAGAGGAAGGGGGCAAGGCCCAGGTCATATGTATAATATGTTCATGTATTCTCTACGTCCTCACATGTAAGATTAGTGGTCATTCTGACCACCATCACATTCCTCATCTATGCCTCACTCTGTATATGTGATGAAGATGAGGAAGGGGGCAAGGCCCAGGTCATATGTATAATATGTTCATGTATTCTCTATGTCCTCACAGGTAAGATTAGTGGTCATCCTGACCACCATCACATTCCCCATCTATGCCTCACTCTGTATGTGATGAATATAAGGAAGGGGGCAAGACACAGGTCATATGTATAATATGTTCATGTATTCTCTACGTCCTCACAGGTAAGATAAGTGGTCATCCTGACCACCATCACATTCCTCATCTATGCCTCAGTTTGTATATGTGATGAAGATAAGGAAGGGGGCAAGACGCAGGTCATATGTATAATATGTTCATGTGTCATCTACGTCCTCACAGGAGAGGATTCAAATCATCCTGACGAGCGTCACGATCCTCGTCTATGCCTCAGTTTGTATATGTAATGAGGAAAGGGGGAGATGGGGGTTCCAGGTTTTATGTTTCATATGTTTATGTGTTCTCTTCGTCCTCTCATGTAAAGGTTTCAAGTCATCATGACCACATCATATTCTTCATCTATGCCTCAGCCTGTATAGGTGATGAATAGGAAGGGGCGGGGTGAAATCATAAATGCAATATGCACATATATGTCCTCTACGTTCTCACAAGTATGGTTTGTAAATTGTAGCACTATGTCTTCACGGATACGCTTTGTAGTCATCCTAATACAAGTATTTTATGTTTCTGATTTCATACAAGGAAGAAAAGTAAGATAAGTATGTTATGTACTGGATTTCTCAACATTCTTTAGAGTAATCCAAGTGTGAAAATCTTAGTGCGATAATTATCATATGCTGTTTAAAAAGGATGACGGTTGTTGTATGTATTTAAGATTTTTTCTCTAAACAGAAAAGCTCACTCTCATACAAGTGACTGTCTCCGACCAAATATCACTTGAAACTACAGATTAAAATAATGTCACGGGCATTTGTCTGAAGTTTTTATTTTTACATATACATCTTATTTGGTCTCTTAATTTGTCAAAATGACAGTAAGAAAATATTGATACAAACCCTGCGGTTGGAGAAAGGGTAGGGTATTCAGTTTATCACAGCGGTTATGTGGTATCAAGATTTTCCATAAAAAGCACATCAAACTTTCAGATAAAGATCACTTTCATCGCTGTAAAAAGGCCGAAACAAAATATCTCTGTTTAGAAAATATGAGCCAAACAGGCGGTGTCTGGTTCTGTAGTTTTGAAAATAAGCGTCCAATTTCAAACACACTTTTGAGATACTATATTCGCTTTTTCAAATCATATTGGTTTGTCAAGTACCACTGATAAGCATTCATTATCATAAACATGTATGTCTGGTGCATCACATTGGGATTTTTTGTATCCAGAAGGCTGCTGTCCGGCCGCAAGCAGATTTTCTATATAATACATGTCTTTAAAACCAATGACGACCTGACGGAATTGTAATATTTTGTTTAAATCATACACTCGTATGTGTGGTGAAACTATTCCATATATATATGTCATCATAAATTAATACACATAAATATAACTGTATAAATTCCCAATATCAGGTATACTGATAATATCAGGATGTATAGGCAGTGCCGGAGAACAGACGGACGCCAGTATGGGATGGTCCTTCTACGTCAGTCTTACAGCGGGATGTTATATTATTGTTAAGGTTGTATACACTTTACCTATCTTCATTTAATATATATACATAATATGACAGTCCTTCAGGTTATTCATGTTTTAGACTATTAAGGAGGGTTTGAACCACAGGGATTTATCACGCTAATACCGGTTGCTCTATTTACTATATAGTGTGTTATATGTGTGTATAACACATATATATAGCAAATAGAGCAACAGGTATTAGCGTGATAAATCCCTGTGGTTTGAACACAAAGATGGCGGAGGCACAATTTGCTTTCTCTCTTCCTAGGAAAAGTACAGTCTTAACTCCCTTAAAACTAGTCCGACTTGCAGACCTACGACGGTGTTATCTGTTTTTCGAAGACGAAAAAACAGATAACACCGTCGTAGGTCTGCAAGTCGGACTACCTTAAAACATTTGATACTTTGATTGATATACGCATTTGAGTATCCTGATGAAGTTTGGATAATTTCCGGCGTCATTTGAAGAAATTATGGCGATTTTCGAAATTTAGGACTTTGGGAGTTTTATCCATGAGCAAACCACGACGTCATTTCGACGTAATCGGGAAAAAAATGGCGTCACAAACCTTCGCATTCAAAATGCAATAAAAACATTATTTATAAACGTATTGCATTGAAACTTAGCATGTATAAAATAGAAAATTAAAGCTTCATTACAGTGTATTCGTTGACAAATTCACGTTACTGGAAAGCGGATGTCACTTCATTAACCAGAAGTCTCTGACGAGACTGTAGCTCTCCTGGTTGTTTTGTTTTATTCACTCATTGACAAGTGATAAGATACATATACATAAATAACAATTTCTATTTTATTTTAAACCAAAGACCATAGCGTGCAGGCGCTCTAACAAATTATAAGTAGCACAACGAAATAACAAATCCATTAGACTGCAACTAGAATATCACTCATATAATTTTTAATATCTGAGATAAAGAATTTCAAAAAATAATGCCATACCTATTTTCCAAGGGGTCAGGGGCTTCTAGCTCAAATGAACCATCAATGACATAATAAGACTACAGATCCATTACATTGCATAAACAACTTTCCATCATTAATAGCTTTAGAAGAGTTGAAAGAACAGCTATATACGAGAAAATGACCACACCCATTTTCTAAGACCCTGGAAGTCAGGAGCTCAAACAAAATATTAGGTGCACAACTAAACCACACATTCATCATACTGCAAAAAGAATTAAGTCTCCATCATTTATAGTGTCAGAGGAGTTGCGAGCACAAGATTAAATAGAGTTACATAGAAGAAAATGACCACACCCATTTTCTAGGACCCTCGGGGTCAGGGGCTCAAACAAAATATCAGGTGCACAACTAGATCACAGACCCATCTTATTGCAAAAAGAATTAAGTCTCCATCATTAATAGTGTCAGAGGAGTTGCAAGCACAAGATTACATAGAGTTATATAGGAGAAAATGACCACACCAATTTTCTAAGACCCTGGGGGTCAGGGGCTCAAACAAAATATAAGGTGCACAACAAGACCACAGACCCATCATATTGCAAAAAGAATTATGTCACCATCATTTACAGTGTCAGAGGAGTTGCGAGCATAAGATTACATAGAGTTATATAGAAGAAAATGACCACACCCATTTTCTAGGACCCTGGGGGTCAGGGGCTCAAATAAAATATCGGGTGCACAACAAGACCACAGAACCATCATATTGCAAAAAGAATTAAGTCTCTGTCATTTATCGTGTCAGAGGAGTTGCGAGCTCAAGATTACATAGAGTTATATTGGAGAAAATGACCACACCCATTTTCTAGGACCCTGGGGGTCAGGGGCTCAAACAAAATGTTAGGTGCACAACTAGACCACAGACCCATTATATTGCAAAAAGAATTATGTCTCCATCATTTATAGTGTCAGAGGAGTTGCGAGCACAAGATTACATAGAGTTATATATGAGAAAATAACCACACCCTTTTCTTAAGACCCTCGGGGTCAGGAGCTCTAACAAAATATCAGGTGCACAACTAGACCACAGACCCATCATATTGCAAAAAGAATTAAGTCTCCATCATTTATAGTGTCAGAGGAGTTGCAAACACAAGATTACATAGAGTTATATAGGAGAAAATGACCACACCCATTCTCTAGGACCCTGGGGGTCAGGGGATCAAACAAAATGTCAGGTGCACAACTAGACCACAGACCAAGTGTAATGCAAAAAGAGTTACATTTCTGTCTCTTAGAGTTTCAGAGGAGTTGCGAGCACAAGAATTGTTTACGGACGGACGGACAGACAGACGGACAGACGCCGGACGACGGGGTATCGCATAAGCTCGACTGGTCTATGACCAGTAGAGCTAAAAATGGACGATTTTGGAAGAAAAAAATGGAAAATATAAAGCCTTGTAATATTTTAATCCTAAATTCAATTTTTCCTATTTAATCATGAAATCATCTCTGGACATTCTTGATAATTTTGATAGTTTTTGACAAAGATTCATCCACAGGATTCCTAATAATTGACCAGCAACTACATTAAATTGGCCCGAAATTGCAATTTTTTAGCGACAGTGTCATCTCTTATTCAAGTATCCTGCCTATATTTAAAACACAATTCATTTTATCTTTTCCATACGTAAGTGCAATATATTTATGGTTATTTTGGAAGTTAAATCAAAATTAATTTCCAGTAGGTTTACGAGAACTGGAATGACACTTTCAATATTATGACGTCATTAAGAAATTCACGAAAACGTCGACTAATGCATATTTCAAAGTCTCGTAGAAAATTTTCCTGTGGTATAGTCAAGGACAGACAAGATATATATAATTTCAGAAATTTTCAGAAAAATTGAGTTTGGCGTCCAAGTGTTCAATACCTCCTTAAGTATATGTTATAACATTAGTAGTATCTATATTTCAGACCATCTTTAGTTATATCGTTGCCTGTCTGGCACTGAACAGTAGACACAAGCCCGTACGTAGGCGGAGGAGGCGGAAGAGGAGGAGGATTCCCTCTGAAGCTTACAAAGATAACAGTGTTCACACTGAAGATGTGACCACGCCCAGTAAGACAGTAGAACTAACTGTTCCTCATACCGTCAATGGTGTGTCGTCTCAAAAGACAGAAAGTCAGGACCTAAAAACAAATACTGGCGTAAAAGACAAAAGTGTATCATCTCAAAATGTAGAAAGACAAGACCTACATATAATAAATACAGATACTGGTGTATCATCATCTCAGAAGGCAGAAAGTCTGGATCTAAGTACAGACACGGTCATACCATCTCAAAATATAGAAAGACAAGATCATGATATGGACACAGGCGTGTCATCACAAAGGAGGATGCCCCACGCAATGTGTGACATACACTTACATCAAACATTGTAACCTCATGTATGTAAAGATTATGTACCAATCAGTAACACCTTAACATTGACATTTCAGTATAATAGTCATGTGATGGGTAACTTTGAAGTTTGTGTAGGTTACTTGATTTTCACAAAATGTTAAAGTCAAAAATCCATAACAACATCATCAAAAGGGTTATAGGTATAGTGAGGTCCATGCCAGGAACAAACCCTTTGACTTATGGTGTGGGCCATGACACGAACAAACCCTTTGACTAATAGTGTGGGCCATGACACGAACAAACCCTTTGACTAATAGTGTGGGCCATGACACGAACAAACCCCAAGTGTGGGCCATGACAGGAACAAACCAAAAGTGTGGGCCAGGACAGCAAGGCAGTACTGTCAGATTATCTTTGTCTCAAGTGCAATTAACATCCTTTGAAATCGAAACATAATATGTTACTCATACTTTACTTGTATTGACTTGTTGCATAAGTTTTACTTTTTGTTTTTAATTTTATTTCTATTACTTTTCTTGTCGCAATAAACTTATAGAAATCTATAAATCGATTTCTTATTATTTTTTCTGTTGACAGTTTTAAAATCTATATACCGGTAGTTATTGATGCTAATGTCAAAATGTTTTTATTCATATTTGATGATGGGAATGAACACTATGTAGATTTTAAGATGAACTACAATTCATATGTAAAAACGCCATAAGAAAAGCAGGTCAAGGTCATGAACAAATTATTTAGTTTTCAAAATTAAGGTCCACCTCATTTGAAGGTCAAGGTAACACAAACATTTTGGCATCTTGAAATGTGTAGTTTATAAAATATATAGACAAAATACATACTAAAACATAGGTGTGCAAAATATACCTTCCTTTTCATACTATGGCATTTGTAGACCTCACAAAAAAACATCGTCCATCTGACCTTGAAGAACAAAGACACCTCCTGCTCCATGTACAGTATAGAAGTAAATAATGTATTCAGCTTAACACTACGTAACATTCTAAGGAGGTTGATACAAGTAGTGTCATGATGTTGGAACAACTAAGAAATTTCCATATTGTAAGATTCCAATAAGAAAATTATACATGGAGAAGGTTGAATTTCTGAAGTTTTAATGATCATAACATGCTGTGGAATGCAGATGTATTCTATATAGCTATAACAATGAAAATCAATGTAACACTTCTATTTACAACATAGGAAGATAGCTAATGCAAAACTGATATTGACTTTGTCATTTTGATGAGCAACAAAAATATCACAGATACAAAGAGGGCGTGGTGTATGAACAAAAGAGGCGTGGCTTACAGACAAAGACAGATGATTGGTTAAGTATGAATTACATCATTCTATGTACTCATGTATCGATATTTAAAGTATATAATGATATTCTATGTGGAGCTTCTTCAACTATACAAGCAAACACTCACAGTAACATTATACTTTAACGCTATAAATCACAATAACAGATCAAAGTTGTCATGGAATATTGCTGGTATTACATAAAACGTATTCAAACTCTACATGTATCTGTAGATAGTTGACATTATTGTGAATTGATTCTGACTTTCAAACTTGACAAACATGGTAGTTTTATGGAGGGAGGAATTTGTAGTGAAGAATATACCTTATGTATAAAATCCAATTAAGTAAATTTACACTAACAACCTTAACCTTCCTACAAATTGTATACTTTCATCCTTTTGTTATAGACCACTAGATTACAAATTTAAATAAAATAATTCATTCATAGCTATGACATAATTGACTCTGTAAGAAATGTAGAATTCCATAGAGATAACAATCCTTCATAATGATCTGACAATCTGGTAAGGGTTAGAATGAGGAGGAGGTAGTGATGTAACAAACCAATGTACATGGAATATAAAGCATAGACTATCATCAAGAGACATAAATAAATAGGATAGTATAAATCTTAAAATGAAAAATAAATCTAGCACTAATTACATGTACATTAAACATTCATTATAGGAGATGAGTCTGAATATAACCCTCATCACTGTATGCAGATTGACCCTCATTGATGTAAACACAAGTCAGATGTACAGACATACAGACAGACATACATACAAAAGGATACAATGTAAGATGTAATTTCTGTATATGGTAGGAGAATTTACTTTAGGTTTTGGAAAATCTTACCTCACAACAATCTATAACAAGTTATCAGCATGAGAAAGCATCTTATTTCTTCCTTTTTTGTAAATGCCCCTGCGTGCAATTCAAGTTACCTTTAACTTAAATATTAATTAAATGCCACTCTAACCTTTCATCTAGCACACAGGCTATCACAATAGTCTAAAGACTACAGCTAATTGTTAATACCTCAAATTTCCTAACACCCTTACACTTCATGTGATTGCATCCAAAACACTATATGGATAATGTCTGTGTATGTACATGAAATCAGTGAGGAATACTCGACAAAAGTACCAAAATAAATAAATCAATGTGAATAAAATGCTGTCATATCTTGATTATCTTAAACAGCTGACATTTTACATGAACTGATCTCCCCCCTTCCACAATAATTTAACAGGAGGATAGACAATCTACATGTACACATATGATCTTTCACAGAAATATAATTAGAATTCATTCCTCCAATTTCCTTTTTAAAATACCAAAGTATAAATATAAGTTAGAAGGTATGCAAGAAAATTGTCATATTTATACTTAATCTTGTGGGAAATTATAATTCTTGTACTCATTTTGTGAGAAGGATATCAACATTCTCAAAAATATACTTAATCATGAGAGCAGAATATAGATATGTTATATACTGTTACACTGAAAATATGCTTGCATCGGCACCAATTATAGCATTACAACGAAAATCAGTCGACAGGAATTACACTCAAAATGCATCTTAATGCATACATACACCTACATAAATCTACATTCATATTGCACTTTCTGCATGAATTTCATTTCATATTTAGTCCATCTTAATGAGTTTAAAATAATATGCATGAATAAGAAAAGTAAAAATCTAGATATGAAATTCTCCTCTGAGATGTATCCAATGGCGATAAAATATGAAAAATTGAAGAAAAAAACATTGTAAAATAAATCTTTGGCTACTATAAGTCTGCACCAGTAGAGACAGAATCTGCCAATAGAATCTACAGATAGAATAACCTTATGTCAATTTGTGACAGGAACTTAATAACATTAATAGGTAAACATAATGACATCAACAATTGATAGTAATTCAAATTCCTATATACATGTAATAGGAAACTACGAAAATAATTTGTTTTCTATGAAGACCTAGCAATAGCAAAATATTGCATCATATCTAATAATGTTCGATCTCCTATGTAAAATAGATACTGAATAGAAAGGAAAAGTTGACATACAGAATACAGGTGGGACTTTTAAGCTGAACACCAGGCTATTTCCGACAACGATTACGTAATTGTACTTTATGTATTGAATCCTACAGTTTATCATCATATTTTCATACTTTATGAACTGTATCTAGTGCTTAATAATCACGTTTAAAGTAACTTCATGAGAATATTCTTGTTCTATCTTTCTAGAGACTGTAGTTGGTCATCACGTTTTAAGTAATTTCATGAGAATATTCTTGTTTTTGTTTTTCTTGAGATCAGGCTGAGATTCCTCCTTCAGCTCCTGTATTCTCTGCATAAATAATTCTACAACAAAGACAATATAAACATACATATAACAGTGGTTATATATAACACTTACATGTATACCTTGTCCACATTTAGGATCTTCTCTTCAGTTCTTAGAATAAATTCATATATCCTTAATTGAAATTTTAATGTGGGGTAAACAGGATTGAGGTTTAAGGTCTATTTGTCTAAAGATATGACCCTTAAATCTAAGATCATGAATTGTTTAATTAAGAATGGATAGAACATACAGAAACTTGTCACAGCTTTGCTGGTAGGGAACTAGTGCTGTATATTGATATTGGAATATTGAAGAGTATCGATACTTTGAGATTTTCAATACGTATCGATACACAAATGCTTAGTATCGATACTTTCAATACATTTGATAAGAATATGAAATACTAAAATATTAATTCATTTTTGGTTCTTATTTCTATATTTCTTCTAAATCTTCTTTGATGACATCAATGTTCAGACATACGAACTCAAATAAAGTTTCTATTGTAATTATATTTCGATAAATCGGGTTGCCAATGTGACATCACGTCCAAATGAATTTGCCAATGTTAGAATAATTTTGAAGCTGTATATTCGCTTTGCTTGCGATGTACGTGCAAAAATAGGGTGTCTAATATTTAGAGAAATGTAAATAAATATAAGAAATGAATGTCTTAATTTTGGTATTCATGGTTGTATAATTTGCAATTTGCACATGACCAGTGACCAACCAGAATTCTTTGGTATACAAAGAAACACTTTCCATACCTGCCATTGTCATCTTTCTATTCCTTTTTTGCAATAATGGAAAACATCCATTTGTTATTAATTTTTGTTCTGTTTTATAACGTTTTCATTGATTAAAGATACAGTGTCCCTGAAAATAAATTTTATTGAAAACGTAAAATTAATTCCGAAGGGTCTAGATTTTAGAAAAAAGGAGCCATAAAAAGTTTTATTTGAAAATATGCAGTAACGACCCTAATATTGTCGAATTTGTATAATTTAATCTCCATATACCTCTATTGTAAAAATGCAATACATTGCAGGTGGCGCTAGTTGCTGAGTGGTCATTTACATTACACGCGGTCTCTTGCTAATTTTAACTTTCAGCTTAAAAACGTGGGAGTACATGTACAAAATCGTGGCAAGTTGCAAACATGAGAAAGTATTGTGTCTGATGGTAGATGTAGAACATATTTATTGCATAGGATAGCGGACCACTTGACAAATCCAAAAACAAAGCTATCAGAAATGTATACTATACTGAGTCATAGACTCATTTCAACGTGTTCCCGTTTGTTTTGTTTTCCCAAGGGTCCATCAAGTCAAGACTACGGGATGAGGAGGGTCGCTGTTATTTTGTAAGGTCAGGCAAGCTTTATTGAAAAGCTTATACTTGTGAAATGAATTTGAGCTGTGCACCCCAAATTCAAAATGACGTTTTCAAACGGCTAAAACTGCAAATGTATACGTTAGAATTGCCTGAAAATTTGAATTTATACAAATGAGAATGAAAACTTTCATATGATAAGAAAGATTTTCATGATAAAATTTTGTAAAATTAATTAATTTTCAGGGACACCATACCTTTAAAACATAAAAATGCCATTTAATGATTTATTTGAGAAAAATGTAAAAATGCGTATTGTATTGAAAATATGGAGTATTGAAGCAAAATGTATTGTATTGTATTGTATCGAAAAAAATATTTCAATATACAGCACTATAGGGAACTACTAACTAAAATTGTACTGGATATTTGACAATAAATTTCTGTACCTTATTCCTAACAAACTAAATACATTGACTAACCTATTGTTCTGGAGGTTTTACGTTTAGGGACTAGTTTTTCCGTTTGTTCTGTGATGAAGACTTCAAACATCTGAGTTTCAGTAAACCATTGTAAGAACTGTTGTATACTCTCTGTAGCAGCGCTCTGAATAAAACCCTCCTTCTGCAATACACAACAAGTATAACTTTAATTATAAAATTTGGAATCGCACTCTCTCGGCTAGGTAAATACACAAATCTAAATTCAAATAATAGAACCAGAGGCCGCTACTGAAATTCATTTTGCTGTGTCAAAAAAAATCACTTCGGCATTTGATAAGTACCACTGATTAGGATTTACTATCCGTAACACATGTCTGGCTTGAAATTTTCTTTGAGAAGGTAAAAAGTTGGAACTACTTCCGTATTTTTAGTAATCAAATATGTCAATGTGAGAAATATGTAAAAATCAGGATAAAAATTTACTTTCAAATTAATTTTTTTCACAAAATGAGCTTGCAAAGTATTGATGTCAACAGAGAGTATAAAGACAAACTACATCAATTTTTAATTCAGGGGGCTTAAAATAGAAATTCAGAAAATGGAAGTTTAAATTTGATGAAGCATGAATTTGTTTTCCTTACATGGAATACTTTTTGACCATCTTGTTGTGTAGTTATATGATTGCTGTAGTGACCCACAGATTCTACAAACATTCTCAGGAAAGTCTCAGTAATCATCAGGTTCTGGGCAGACTTAGCATCTAAAATACACAACAAACATGAAGTGTCATAGATTGTGTATTATCACAGTACACCTATAACAATGTATTATATCTGTTTCTTGGTTCACAAGATGATGTATTTCCATTGATCCATCATTATGCTTGAAGTTTGTGTGTCCTGCTGATAGCAAGACTTTTGATACTGTATTTGAACAACCACACTCAGCATGTATGGAGAAAAGGAAACAGACAATTTTTTAAGCTTTGGCTTATTTTGCTATCTGAATGGTATTGACCCTCAAATAAAAGTGTCAGTTTGTTTATGGCCTATGGGAATTACCCAATCACAACATAAACATGACTATATGAAGATATACATCGATGTAAGCATTTATGATCTTTCAAAATCACACAAAAAGGAATATTAATTAGATCTTTGAGTACTGGCATTGACAACCATGTACTATATTTATTGTCGACTTCAAAATGTCAGATAAGAGATAACACATAGCTCCCTTACCTGCATCCACCTTACACATGTTAAGTGCCGTTTTAAGGGCCTTCTGTATCTCCTTAGGAAGGAGAGTTCCTTCATCACCCTGACATTTCACCATTTGTTTCTTATTAAGATCAAATATAACGATCTGGAAGCAAGAGAGAATTATATCAATTATTATACAACAATAAACCACTTTCTGATTCCTTGTTTACTCGGGTCTAATTATGTCATAGCAGATTCAAAGTACCTTATATCCAATCTGTCAACTGTTCATCTTTGTTTATCTCTATTGTATACTTTAATGAATTAATACATCATACACATGATATACTCAGTATTTTCAATATACAGCTACTTCTAATGTGGGACAGAATCCGAAAGATAAATATCAGTAAGTGACATCATCAAATTCTATAGGAACCAGCGTGAAGTTCTGGGAAACCATGCTACATATTGTGACGTTACTGTAGGAATTTCATTACGTCATTGATGATAATGTAATCATGAACTTAATTACATGTAGATAGTAAATATATTAATGTGTAAATAAGGAGAAGGGTTCTATGTTACATTTGAACATGTTTGTTACTATAGCGAAATATGTCCCCTACCACGATGATCTGAAAATACCTTTATACATCAAAGTAGTTAAATTTTGTTATCTGTAAGTATTATATTTACTTCCTGTACAAAATTTACACTTAAAAGACTTTTGACGACACTTGTTACATGGAGATGGGTGGGTAAAATGGATAGGGTGCTACATGAACTTTTGTCAAGCTTAGGGATACCAATCAGCATGGGTACAGGGAGTGAGACATTGAGATTAATTTATCACTTTCGAATGGTGGTTTGATCTTTTTCTCACATCCATTGCCATTTACACTTAGCTAGTAATCAATAGAAATGTAACTTTACAGTAAATGTACACGTACATGTATATGTATGTTACACACCAAAAAGTTCAAGTGAGGAAGAAGCACACTAAATCTTCCAAACCAATGACTTGATTATTAAAAGGCGATTCCTACATCTAGCACGTATGACTTATTTTAATGAACAGCACATGCTATCCATTCAAAGTAACAGGTATATCTAGCAAAATGCACATAACAATATGACAGTTTTGAGATACTGTATACAGACTTCAACTGTTAGAATTTTAAACTTCAAGATTTCCAGATAAAATGTTAAAATTAGGACAGTAACACATTTTTTGAAAGTCAAAACACTATCTATTTTGCATCACAGTGATTTAAAAGTGAAAAAGATAAAAAGTTTTGTGACTAATTAATTGCATAATATCATGACTTAGATTTATAGCTTGTTTGATGTATTAACAAATTTCCTGTCCCTATCAGCATCTCAAAGCTGTAGTATTACACTTATTATGTGAGTTGTCTTGTGAGTGTTGGTTAGATACAGGATGATAAAGTAAACATGGGCACATGATGCGGGTCTAGTAGGATTACTACTCACATTTGATACCTGCTCAGAGTTATACGGCTCGTATATTGTCGACAACTACGAGTATGATGTATCGAAAAAATTACAACAGTTATCCAGATAAATATATGTATGTGATAGATACATGTATCAAACTCTTATTCCATCAATCACAAGAATCAAAGTTAAATCAATATCAAAATTAAATACATTTAGATACAAGAACTGGAGTTGACAAAGAATCGTTATATTGTTCGTTTAATATCAAAAATATGATCATTCATTTTCCATCATAAGGTACAAGAATACAAGATCTATAATCAGAGATTAATCTACAATTTGATCTTAATGGGTCCTCTGGACGCAATGAAACTTGGCCAATGGGTCCCCAGCCAAAACAATGGGTCCCAGCAGAAATTCCAATTTCTACAAACCTTCTTTTTTCGCTGCGTTTTAAGATTGCGAATACAAGTGAGCTGACCTGCTCACGGCGTTTTATGTCCATGAGATCGTTATATGTTACACAAAAAAAGTCTAACTCTTAAACTTCAATCTAATTTTGCCAAATTAAGTATATTGATTGTTTATTTAGTTATCGATACTTCGTAAATGTGTTTATAAAGTAAAACGTTATCCAAACAAACCAATTCTATACGGTTTACAAAGAGGGTACAATGATGGTGTGAATAGATTGATTCATAATGTCATGTAAAGTTTACATTGGAGGAATTTTTCATAAACATCTGTATCCGAATGATATAAATAAGTTAAGACTTGCGTCGGACTACATATTACTTTTAATTAAAAAAAATGATGCTCAGCAATGATTTCTTATACGATAACACATATCTGTTAGGTTTAAAAGAGCTGTCAAAATATAAACAAGAGACATTTACACATTATACAGCTAAATGAATACTGTAAATACACTTTCTCTACTTTGAATGTTTAATATATGTAAACATGAACTAAAACGAACGCATTATACAAAAGCGAACAATGCGCACCGTGGATCGGAAATTAATGGGTCCTGGGCGATTTTCATGCGTCAGAGACACAGAGGTAGATTAATCCCTGTATAATACAGTATATACATGTACATGTGTAAATATGTATAATACTTTATGTAATCAAAGCAAAGAAGAAAAAATGGTAGTTCCCAAAACATGCATGGACACTTTCTGACCCCTGATCATGTCTACGGCTTGGGCGTGTAAATTGTCAATCACTGGATAATAAATCTCTGACAATTGACAATAGAAAATGTAGAAAGTAAGTTGAGACCCTCTGATGATATATGTTATAATAAATATAAGGTGACACTTACCTCACTGATAGGTAACGTTTGTACATATGATAGCTGAGATGACAGAATTCCTATGATATAAGGTGTTGGAGAACAGCAGACATCTAACATAGACTCTGGTAGTACGGGTATATACGTGTGCTGCCATCGGAATGGGTACAGTAACGATACCAAGGCGTGTATGGTCTGTGACAGCACACTGTAAATAAAGACATGATATACATTACGCTGTTGTTAAAATAGAAGTAAAGATATTTTGGGATTACTATGCGTGTGTTTTACAAAAACTGACAGAGTAAAACATGCCTCACGGTAAAACTCAATTTCTGACAGGTGATTTGCTGATACCCTGTCAGTTTTGTAAAACATCAGTATGGTAACCCTTTTCTAATGCTTTGGTCAGTAATGAGCTAGAAAACAATTGTTTTTAATGATGTCGTCATAGGAATGCATGACATTATGGCAAAACCTGTGGTGAAACGTGAATCCCCTTGCAGTTTTTAAATCTCTCAACCAGTCAGTATGAGTGTTACAAATGGAGTGCATTAGAATATGTTAATCTATACAAGGGTTCAAAAGTAATCTCCAAATTGTGAAACAAATTTTAGATCTTGTCTATGAGCTGTGTTAAAATGAGGGTGGTTCAAGACTCAAGTGTTCGAATTCTCGCTTTGAAATAACAAGGTTGTGAATCCCGAGCCATCAATGTGTTCCTTAAGCGAGACACTTTACCCTGAATGCTCCAGTCTAAGCAGCTGTGAAAATGGTAATAGCATTGCTAAGGAGTTTACCTGAAATAAACCACCATCCAATTCAGGGGAGGATTAAGATCCTTGCTTGCACTACTGAAACTGGTTGTAAGCACTGTCTTATGAGCCTCAGAGTTCGCGAAGAATTTTAACATTAACTGTTTGTGTTTCTGTACGTGAGATTTTGTCTATTATAATTATGTTTCCGTATCTTAGACTTTGATATGTGAATTATGTACATAGGATTGTGCTCATCAAAGATGTTTTACCATACCTTAGATTTTTGGCACAGAAGAGTACACTTCTTTCCAGCAGTATGCATGAGAATAACTTTAACAGTTTATCAACACCAAGCTTGGACAGCAGATATTCCTGATTGACCTGTTTAAGAAGGACAAATGTTAAATTACTGTACCAAATTTTGGCAAAATGATGAATAAGTACACTCTTAACAGCAGTATCTCCGCTAAAATATGAATCCCACTAAAATAAATACATGTACTTGCATTCATACATGTTAAGTCATATTGCTGTATTGTTTGTGATACAAGGGATGGTTTATTTCTTCATTAAAATAATTCTAAACCTCTCATATATTTTAAACCAATGATTGTATGTACATTTATATTTGAATAAATAATAATGGATGGTTTAAAGAACGAGAAATACAACTTGGTAAAATGGTACTCAGTAATATAATTTTTTGGAAGAGAAGATGTAAATTCTTTGCTGAAGGAATCAACAAAATTAATCTCCACATGCATGGTATCAGAGTATTTTATATAACATGTTACCATGGTATAACTAGGAGTTACATACATTATCTGTGCGGTAATCTGACGGCCTGGCCAGGAGTATGGTACCTGTGTCCCAGTTCTCATCCTGTATACATACAAAACATCACTAACAAAATATTATGTCACCTACAGACAGAATTTTACCTTATGTTAATGTTACAGTGGGAAAACTAAGGCATTACTTCCACCATTGATACGATATCACATTTCTGTAGTAATTAACACATGTTAATCTTTACTTATAAACCAGCAAAGGTAGGCAGGAGTGAGATTTTCCTGATCTCAATTTTGTCTATTGGTTTGACTCTTCCCTTTCCCATCTATTCAAAATGCTACAATGCTATTCTGTATGACAAAGTACTATACTTACCAGTGTGCGTACTTGTACCATGTCACCTGGGTTGGGTAAAGGTCGTCCAAATGCTGCAGACAGCAGCTCCTTGGCTAAATCCAGGGACTTGTGACGGCAATTTTCTACCTCATCTAACAGCTACAACATAATGTACATAATGTACATGGACATGTGACATGTAACTCTGTAAAATCAATCAGTGCTGACATGGGTATAGATTGTTATATTGTTATATATCATTTTGTACATGTATCTCTTTTATTGAAAAGTTTCCCCATAAAAGATTATTTTTCAGACACAACGCTAGTAAAGCTATACTTTACCTCACTATACATGCTGAATGCATCCACAGGACTGATTATACACATGACCTCGGGAAGGTGGTCTCTGGAACTGAAAGGCTGAAAACCAACAAGACAAACATGTATCATTCCATTCTATAATCAAGATTACCAGAGGTAAAGTGAGTATCAAATTCATACAAATCATGATCGTTGTATCTATCTATCAAACATACATGACTTACCACAACTCTCCTACAGTAACCAAACACTCTCTCAGCATCCACATTGGTCAACACAAAGGAATAGGACTCACTGAAAAATTACTCAGCCATAGTGCACTCATGTTAGGGTATATAAGATGGAGGATTCTAAAATGCCTTGCATGCAAGTACATATATGGATCTCAATACATTGCACAGATCTATGCAAAATGAAGATAACAATGATGTAAGAAGTTATAAATGTCATCTCAATCAAGTACATGTATAATGTCATGTACATCATGAAAGGAAATAATGGGCTAAAACTCAAGTCATGCTAGTTACTTGCGACATGCTTTAAAATTTTGGTTCAATATTTTTCATCCCTCCTGAATGAATTGATTTTAAGTACATGTATGTAATACAGATTCTACATGAATGGCTCTTCAAGAACTTTGTCCAGCAATGGAGAACAAGGATCTCAATTTCTAACTAATTATAGCATTGGATTTTTTCCCTTACAAAATTTCATTGTTCGGACAACAAACCTATAACAAGCTAAAAATCTAAAGCACATCATAAAATGTGAATAATAATAAGGATACAGTCCAGATTATAATAATCTTAAATAAAACTAAACTAATGATAATAAAAAAATTTAAAAAATGATGTAATACCTGGGTGCTGCAGGGGAAGCCATTTTGACGTCAAACTCCTCAGCATCAGGAAAACAGAATTCTGGGATTGAAACATTGCAATCAACCTTAAAAATAAATACAAAATATGACATTTACAAAATGTTACATGTGTATTCTCATCAAACTCTTCGAAACATTAAAAAGAAAGATACTTTTGTATGGCAAAGTCATAAAATCATTTGAATCAAGGGTAATTTAATTTGAAAAAATATTGAATTTAATTTATTAAGTATTTTTCATGAAGTAAAAGTAAATCATACACAAATATACCATATGTCACAATGAGCTACAAAAACTTTCTACATCTAATTTACAAGTATTTGAGAGCTTACCCTCAAGAAACTTGGTAACTACTCGTACCTAGATCTATATCTAAAATTTACAGAGTATTTCCACTGCTTCCAGCATAGCACATGATATACTAAGAAAATTCCTAACATGCACCTCTATATCACACGGATTCTGATATAAATATATATATAGGTTCAGACTTATAGATGAAACGCAATATTGACACATGACATAAATGAAACCTTGAAATTATGATCTGGACCTTTTGACCTCAGAATTTGTGGATATCGTACAATAAAAATTTGTAGGCACTTGTGTTTGAACTATTCAAGATATTGTTTTACGATGAAGTAAGTGGAAAAAGACATCAAACTTTCAGCCAACAACTAAACGCGTAATTAAAGAATAACTAATAACAAAACACAACAAACTAAAGTAATTCATGCTGTGTAAAAACAACCATCTCAATAAAAGAATTCTATGTATAAATATTGTAAACCATCAAGATAGACGGTTTCTACAACATAATAACACACAATACTGTCCACTTACTCTCTGAGTGCACGTGACTATATTACCCCTGTCATCCAGTCTTATACCGCCCTAATGTTATAGTCAATGTACAATAAGTATCATACAAAGTCCTCAAGTTTCTACTTTAGCTGGTGCATCATACAGTATTTCCATGAAAGTTCAGATATAAAATTTTACTGGTTTTTAATGATATGGACAAAACAAATTAACTTAAGAATTCTCTGTACTGCGGTATGAAGGAAGACATACTACATGTATATACCAAAAGACAATATCATAGTATCACATACCATGAGATGAAATATCTTTTTCACACAAACAAGTTTTGAAAATCAATGTGTAAGTTAGATGTGGTTGGGATGTCAGGTACTGTTCAAGAGTTTAAATGGTTTAGGGGCTACAATTACAAACTGAGACCAGTCAATATTGTCACCAACAATCTTCAAAAGTCAATAGCTATTCGAATATGAACTAGTTAGTGCTTTAAGTGAAAAGGTGAATACTGAAACTAGAAGCAAGGTATTTTAATCATTAATTCTGTGAAGTATACATACATGTGCAGGGAATTTATAGATGACTTTAGGGATAAATCCACTCTGATCTTCCTTAGCTTCCAGTCCTACTATAAGACAGAACTCAAACAGCTGGGGGTAAATCTGTGTCTGTATTATACGCGACTTACGTATACTCTTACTCTGTAATAAATCAAAAGTTTGGATTACAGTGCAAGACTTGAAAATAATCATATTTACTTCTTCAAATTCAATTTGTGTGCTCTGGGCTAATTTCATGTAAAATTATAAATGACAATTTGATAAATGTTAATTAAACAAGGTCAAGTAATCTTAATCATAGAATGATTATCATTTTGCCTCTTTTGTATAGACTATGAATTCCTGGATAAAGCTGAAGCCTGCCAATTTTAGTGAGGACATTTAGACATGAGTATAGCATAAACTTTATGACTGATATAGCATATTTGTAAAGTGTCATACCGTGTTTTTCCTCACAAGTCCACAATGATTGATTCTCTTTTCTATTTCCTTCAAGTCGACTAAACTATCTTCATCTTCTGAAAGAAGATAGAAAGCATTCAAAGAGAAGATATGAAATAAGCAAAATACTTAGTGCTGTACCCTTCTCTGAAATATATTCATTATGAATATATGTATGTAACAGATATTTAAGTTAAATCTATCATTTATAGGAAAAGAAGGTAAATTAATTACACAAACAAAGAGGTATAATGTTATTTGACTTGAAGTAAACAGTGTAAATTACCAGATGTTTTATCACCAACAGCTTGGGAATCTTGTGGTCGATTTTCAGGCTTCATCTGCCTCAGTACGGCAAAAGCCATGTTGATCTTCATCTTTACCTGATACAAAATAAAGTAAGAAGAAATCATAGTCAATCTACTTTGTACAATATATCTATAATATGTTATACTTGTGCATACTTAGCATCTCTGAAATAGTCTGATTTAGTTATTTTGTACTGAAATTACTGCTGTAACATAATGTTGATATTCACTTTAAATTATGCATGTTAGTTTCCAAGCTACATGTATGAAAAAGTTCTACAATTATTTATCACAATTTAATGGACATACATCTTTTTCTGAAAGATTTTTTCTTTATTTTCATATTCAACAATCCATATGTTCTGTATATCTTCATAAAGGCAACTGACTTCATGCTAGTACAGATCAAACGATAGAGATTTCATAAGACCTGTTAGAATCATACTCAGGTGACATTCAGTTTTATACTTTGGAAGTTTAGTTACTGCTACAACAAAGACAGAAAAAAGACATACAAATGACTGAGTTATCCTGACTTGATTTCCTTAATTTGATCGCAGACAGTTTCCTTATTGTTCTCACGAGGATGGGTTACAGGGTAACAACACATAGACTATCACTAGGGGGTACAGATTTATGTCACTCATTATCACTACAATATCATAGATGATTGTGTCATTATCATACAAATACATGTACACGTACTCCATGATGACACTTACCTTTCCTTCCTGCTGATTAATGAAAGCAAAGGAAATACAAAAGAAATGATGATTACAAAACAAGCATATGTATGTATATAATGTATAATGTATATAAGGAACTATCTTGTTATTGTTACTGTATTGTGCCTAGATTTGCATAAGAAACATAAAAAATTGTTTTCAAAAACTGCAATGCGCTATGATTACCATACAATTAAGCATCAAGACTGTTTGACAGGAAATCAAATCTTATGAGAACAAATTCAGCGTAGAGGGAAAAAAGAAGGTTTTGAAAATGTATTTGTAAATTTTGGAAAATTCTAAATTAATTAGAAAATATCAAAAGAAGTAAATATTCCATGTGGTTTTGTTTCAATTTGCGCAAAGCTTTAAGATGAAGCAATATACAACGTGTAATAAGCACTCCAATGTTAAAATATGCATTGCAAGGCCAGCGTTTTCATTTTTGTTAATACATTTTATAATTTAAAAGGAATATAATTCATGAGGAAATCTTAAGATTCTCACTATGGATGAAGTGCATTTTGTTTATCTAAAAAGGCTGCGAAATGCAATTACATGTAGTGATGTTTTTAAGCAGAAAATTGAGAATATTGACATAAAACATGTTGAATTTTAAATTATTAGTGTGTTAGCATAAAAGGAGAATACAATGTAAATGAAAATCTTCAATTTACATGTACTAGTAAATTATTAATTCCCCATGTAACATATGTATGTGTTTTGAACCTTTATTAATACACTTACATTTTGTAATTTTTTCCAGTTTGCTCTGGCTGATTCTCTCTTTGATCTTCCTGGTGGTTTTAGCTTCTTTAATTGTTTCAACACTGCATCACTCAGAGGTCGGCAAAACTGCTGAATTCAATAACAGAATGTAACTTTGATCTTCAATTATCTAATAATACATTACCTTAAATACTATCATTCCTAAACGATATGTGACAACAGTTGAATAGTTTACACTGCTATATATTTTGGTTACGTTATAACGAGTGAATGATAACATTAATACTACAGCATAAATCTTACCCCTGCACCATGATCCAGGGATTTGATACCAGCGAGCTGTCTGTGTTGTCCATGAGGTACAGCATACCCTGCATTGTCCACATATATATCGTCACGGAAGCCTCCCAGCGAGTCAGGATCTACGTATATAGGACTGCCCATGGCTGTGTCGGAGGGTATACATTCGGCACTCAGGCTACGTCTAAGACCCTTCCTGGGCTGGTTGTCTAGATCCCAATGTTTTATCTTATCTAGATCTAACCTGCATGTTATCTCCTCGTACACGTGAAATCGTTTAGGAGTCACTGGTTTAACCGGTAAGTCCGGTTTTTCTTTATCGTTTGTAACACTTCCGTTAGAAGTCAAACTGCTACCAACAACAGTGACAGGCCTTGGAGGAGGTGGTCGATTGGGCTTTTTACTTTTTAGTGTATCACTTGACATTTCTCCAGAAGGGGGGCGACTCTTGTGTATCCTACGATACACCGGAGCGTTTTCACTTTCGTCCTCCATGACTTCATCAGGAACTTGATCATAAACTTGACCTGTAACTTTACCATCAGCTTCTGTTTTTAACTTCACTCTCATGTACTCATCATGAGCACCTGTTCTTGGTGGTTTTTTGGGAGGAATTTTTGAAGGACTCTGAGTTTGTTCTGAGGATGAAATTGCACTTGACTCTATATTTGGCTTGGTTTTCAATTCTCCAATTTCAAAAATTTCGAATTTGCCTTTGTTTTTAATATCCCATGCTTCACAGTATTCATTAGCCCTTGCAGCATGCTTAGGTGATTTTTGCTCTTCATCAAGATTACTGCTTGGAGGTCGCGACCTTGGCTTTACAGGTGGTGTCGGTTTTTGTGGAGTCAGATTAGTATTAGGAGTAGGGGAACTTTCAAACATTTGAGTTCTACGTTGAACAACATTAAGCTGTTTGTTAGCACTTTCACTATTCTCCTCTCCTTCTGTACTTTGCGAACTTCTTTGCCTCATTACGACTGGAGGTTTGGGCCGCATGTCTACACCCCCAAAACTCTTTTTCTTTATAACTGGTTTTTCTGGTAAGGATTTCTGAGGGCTACCATCTCGTGGTTTGGGCTTAGGTGTTCCTTCTGCAGTTGCATTTTGAATTCTATTCATCATTTTAGCCACGGTTGGTCCTGTTGGCATTTCACTGTGAGGTCGTAACTTGTCTGTCCTTCCTCTGCTATCCCTTAGTTCTGGGACATCATTGGTCAGTACACTTACGGGCCTCTGTCTATATGGACTAGACTGACCACTCCTACTTGACCCTGGGGGAGTATTATCTGTTGTATTCTCAAACATTTTCATAATGTTAGTCATTTTGCCTGGAGGCAGTTGCCGCAAGCTTGAGCTTGGGTCCTCGGAGTCTGCCATGTCGAGATGTTACAACTAGGTCACAGCAGTGTCGTCCATATCTGTAAGTATACATTTTTTTTAATGATACATTGTACATGAAGCCATTTGTAAAACTCATTTAACAGAAAAACTGCCACTGTAAACATCATTCTTTTTCTGCTTGGAATGTGAATTTAAGTTGTAGACCCTACCTACCTTACAGATTAAAAAAAACAGCATGTAGAACTGTACTTTTCTTGAACAAACGTATCATTTCTCCATTAGTTACATTTTTGTATTAAAAACCTAAAAGACATTGAAATACTTAAACAAGATTTTTTTCTTTTGATAAATCAATCTGACTGGCTTTATTTATAGAAAGCACATCCATTGCAATAACTAGCTTGTAATGCAAAAGATGGATTTCTACATTTGATCAGTCTTCAAAAGATAGCACAAGCCCGCTGTCTAGGGCCTGTAAAATTGGGATCGGGCAGAAAATAGATTTAGATGGTGAGTTTTCTATGTTAATGACGTCGCTGAGCCAACGACGTCATGCTAAAATTAACATAGAAAACTCCCTATCTAAATCTATTTTCTGTCACTGTGAGCGTAGTATTGGTTGTATAGATTTAAAACTTACTAATAAATTTTTATCTCCTACTTCTACCAGACATGGTTTTGATTTATTCTGATTTCTGAAGTATTAAGCACTCAATTTTTAGCTAGATATGCCAAATTTCAACATGGCCTTTAAAATAAGTTGTAGTATACCTTTCCTTCTCTACATGTAATTTTTGATGGGCGAGTGATTTTATTGATCGGGCAAGTAAATTTTATGTCATGAGTAACTCAGTTGCCTGTGGCAAGTAGGTTTTGAAAAAAATTCTAGACCCCTGATAATGTGCCAAAAATTACAACTATTTGAGATCTATGGAATAGGCTCATTATTTCAAAACAATTCAGATAAATATCAGAACATAACTCATGAAAACTGCAACTCTTATCCTGCTAGACTAAATTATCCAGTCTCTCCGCTGCCGCTAATAGAGACTGAACCCCACTATGGTTGTTACAGAACGAAGTCGGACCAAACTGTTGCCCAACGATTTTTCCATATTACGGACCTTTAATATTGATTTTCTGGCAAGTGACTCTTAAGTAATCATTAAACTAACTTACTCTACCCACCTCGTGTTTTTTTCTCGCTTCGTTATTGCATTTTTGCTAATTCTTAACTCCCTACCAAACCCAACAAGCGAGGCAAAAGTTCGGAGAATCGACCAATCAGAACGAAGGTTACAAATATCACGTGATCAACTTTCTTTATCCTTCGTTCTGATTGGTCGAATTTCCGAACTATTGCCTTGCTTGTTTGGTTTGGTAGGGAATTAAAAATCGGCAAAAATGCAATAACGAAGTGAGAAAAAAAACACGAGGTGGGTAGAGATACATGTAGTTAGTTTAATGTTTACTTAAGAGTCACCTGCCAGAAAATCAATATTAAAGGTCTGTAATATGGAAAAATCGTTGGGCAACAGTTTGGTCCGACTTCGCTCTGTAACAACCATAGTGGGGTTCAGTCTCTATTAGCGGCAGCGGAGAGACTGGATAATTTAGTCTATTATCCTGCAAGTTCACTTGCATTGAAAGTTTGCACAATGTCAAAGCATTTAAAAACATGCTGAACATTAGATAGTCATGTCATTTTTATTTTTTTACAAGTTATCAATCTTAGAAATATTCCTCTCAGATTGAGAACATTGGCAAACATAAAAATACACGATTATTGCAGTGTCAGAGGAAATTCTGTCGGTCGTTCGATCTTCCTTTCTTTTTGCTATGATTGCTGATATTTACGACTAATTACTCTTGCTAACGATATTAATTACAAAAATGAAAGCATAATCGTTTTGTTTTAAGTTCTTTTTTACCTATTTACCTTCCTATCAGTTTTCGTTTCCGTTTCCGATGTAAATTAAGCTAAACAATGCTATCCTGAAAAATACGGGAGAATATCATACTTTTTAAAATGTTATACTTTCTCTATGCGACATTATTTTCATGACTTTTTATGGTCAGTCGTTTTTTGTATCATGTGAATATAAGAAAATCAAGTTTCAGAGATCATTAGCATTCTAAATTGAAAAGTTCATCGATTCATTCGAATCATCGTATTGTACATTGCTTTCTGCATGGAGGCGACTCGTACATGTAGTATCGGTGATGTCTAGTTTTTGTTATCTTTTGTGGTGTGATTTATTCTGATTTCGTTGTTGTTGTTGATGTGGGGCGGACCTTGTGGGGGAGGGGGTATATTTTCCCGTCTGAGAGTAGAACTTTGCTAAGTTGTTAAGAGTAGGCTTTGGTTGCATAAGTCTGCCTTGTATTTTTTCTTCTATCAGACTTTTCAGCAATTATTCATAAAAAAAACAGTTACAATTTGAGACCAAAGAAGCGAGTTTAGGAATATAAGCCATTTGAACTGCCTCCCCGGTAGGCTAGCACTTCTTGTATGAGGATGCAAGAGAATAAAAATTCGTAATTAGCATTTTCTACATTAAATATTGGATGTAACAATTTCGCCCGTGTCTTTCTATTTCTTCTGTATACATGTAGCAAAGCTTCATATTAACTCTTTTTTTTAATAGGAAAATGTCGAGGTCGTGTTTTCTTCGACCCCATCCATCTACTGGATATGCCTATGTGAAATTATTACATGAGACCCACTTCTGAAATCTGTAGAGTGAATCACTATATTTTATCCTTACGAAGTTTATAACGTACAGAGTTTCCCTTACGAGAATGAAGGTGTGAAAAGTTCACTCCGGAAGACAGACGGACATCCGACAACGGGTGAAAACGCTGTAACAAAAAGAATTATCACAAAGTTCGTTATTCTTTTTGTCATTTCCGACAAATTGCTGATATCGTCGCGGCATTCATTTAGATGGGCATATTTTGTGATTTATTTGTTTCAACGTGCTATTCTCTTTTCTTCGTAACTCGAAGAAGGGTTTTTGTTACCTTTTTGGGGCGGACACGAAGAGTGCATAATTGATTCCGTAGGACAAGCTAAACATTTCTGTATACCGATACATGCATTATTGATATATTGATGCAGCTTGTTCAAAATTTTTGATCGTTTCTGAGATGTTATAGTTGATCTCCTCTACGAAATCATTAATGATTATAAAGAGAGTCGGTGTCAGATAATGCTGGGAGACAAGTGGATCGATATAAGATGTTTGAAAGTGTTTGTGAAAGCATAGCGTTTCATGTTTACACTTTGCTTACTATTTTTTATAGAAATTACAATGAAGGGAGACGGGGCAGGGGGGCGCAAAGTTGTGCTGTGCTCCTCCACCAATTCGCCACAGACATTTGCAAACACCAAGAATAACATCATTTCCATCTAATTTGGAAAGCTCTGCAAAACCTGATGTACAGAGGACACTTTTACTTGCCAGTGCAGTGCAGGTGCAGTTTTGCCACTCTTCTGACCTCACCACGCCATTTTTAATCACATCGAACAGATCGTCAAAGACAAAGTGATCCTCGACATTAAAATTCTAGACATAAAAGATGGTCAATATCCATCATCACGATTTATAGATTAAAATTTGATAAAAACAGCAAATCATAACCTACAAAATTGATTTGTATACTCCCCCGAAATCCTGAAATGATGTCGACAACAGTTGAATATCTTGTTTTTAAAAACCGTATTATAATACTAGTAAGTCAAAATAACCATCACATATCCCGTTTATATTAGATTTTGTAAATATTGTACGAATGAAATTGATGATGAAAAGCATTTCATACTGAAATGTGCACTATATATTAACATCAGAACTAAATATAATTGTTTGTTTGAAGATATTACTAATGAATTAAATGACTAATGATACATTTCTTCTTAATTTTATGAATCCTCAAACCTTAACAATGACGAATAAAACATGCAAGTTTTTGAAAGAATGCTATATCTTAAGAGATGACTTCATAAAACCTTAGTACAAAATATATCACTAGTTCAACATATATAACCATTGTATATTATATGACTGATTGATTATACTTTGTACATGTACATGTGAACCAAATATTACCATTTGTTCACTAAATGCACATCACGTGTTGTGTTAATATATGCCAATATGGTGAAAGTCAATAAAGAATAACTTAAATAACTCATTTTGAATGTGAAATGAATGTAAGAACTATGGTATGCAACTTGACATTCATAATTTTCATTGTTCAACTCTAGATAAAACTGCTGTACTACAGTGGTACAAAATGTATGTGATCTAGACCTTGAAGGATGGCATTGCCTGTTTATCTTTAATTTTATTTGGTGTTGAGTTTACAGGGGCCGTTGGCAGATTATGAAATCATACTGCAATCATAAGTCCAGCCAACCCTTCCATTTAATCAAATTACGCTACGACGATTTCCCTCGAATTCTATACATAGAGAGAGAATCTGCAGGAAATCTTTGTAGCTGATTAATCGGAAAGAGGGAAGTGAGGTGCAGGAATTTGCAGAGTGATATCATTGGGAAAAAATTCTGGAAACGGCCCCCTGTGGTTGAGTTTCACACTTTGACAAGCTATGCAAGTCTGATGGCAGTGTTATGCATATCAAGTACGACTTAGCAATATATGTGTAATGTTGAATTGTACAAAGATATCCAAAGCTAGTAGTGCTATATCAGGTGCACATCAGTAACAAAGATATCCAAAGCTAGTAGTGCTATATCAGGTGCACATCAGTAACAAAGATATCCAAAGCTAGTAGTGCTATATCAGGGGCACATCAGTAACAAAGCTAGTAGTGCTATATCAGGGGCACATCAGTAACAAAGCTAGTAGTGCTATATCAGGGGCACATCAGTAACAAAGCTAGTAGTGCTATATCAGGGGCACATCAGTAACAAAGCTAGTAGTGCTATATCAGGGGCACATCAGTAACAAAGCTAGTAGTGCTATATCGGGCACATCAGTAACAAAGCTAGTAGTGCTATATCAGGGGCACATCAGTAACAAAGCTAGTAGTGCTATATCAGGGGTACATCAGTAACAAAGCTAGTAGTGCTATATCAGGGGCACATCAGTAACAAAGCTAGTAGTGCTATATCAGGGGCACATCAGTAACAAAGCTAGTAGTGCTATATCAGGGGCACATCAGTAACAAAGCTAGTAGTGCTATATCAGGGGCACATCAGTAACAAAGCTAGTAGTGCTATATCAGGGGCACATCAGTAACAAAGCTAGTAGTGCTATATCAGGGGCACATCAGTAACAAAGCTAGTAGTGCTATATCAGGGGCACATCAGTAACAAAGCTTCTTTCACCAATTATTCTCAATTTACGGAACACAAACTTTGATATTAATCATTGACTATTTTTTTTTTTTCATTTGTGTGAATCTGTGCTGTCAGTTTGATCCTTATAATACCGTTAAAGATGATATTTCTACGTCACATGAGACCATACTGTATCATTCAATGTCCTGTGCTATGTCACCATGTTCTATGGTCTTTCTACCATCCTTATTGTGAACAAAAGAGATGTCAAGTTATTATTTCATCTATAGCAACATTTGATGGATAGCTTCAATAATTATCGAGGAAAAGACCAAAGAATCCTACAGTGTCTGTGAATTTGTAATATCCGCATATACTGTCTCACCTCATAGATAGACAGCATAAAGTAACAGTTTTAAAAATGAAAAGAACAACACCATGGTTATACTTTATAATTAACTTCTACAACAAAGTACATGTATAACAATCCAGAATAGAATACAGTGTCTACCCATAATATACTATTAATAAGGAAAATTTATAATATGAATTATGGCAAAGCCATTGTGAGGACGCAGATGAAATATAATTTCAATGACTTAATACCCAATTTTCACCATACATCACTGAATTTTTTTTTACCAAGTTAATAAGAATAAAATATGCCATACAATATGTGTTCTTGTTATTTTTTCCAGCATCATTTTTACCGTCTTTATCAGCCTTACATTAGTTTTTTTCTTGAAATCCAGAATCATCTACAGGAGAGGGGATATTATAGACAATTTCTAGATCGACAGCATGCACATAACTCGTAAATGTGGGGAAACAATTCTCAATGTCACAAAACAATCAGTTAAAACATGAAATCGCAATGCTTAATTTTGAAACATAAATGACAGATAAGAAAAGATCAAGTGATGTCATCTTAATCTATACATTTTAATTCCTTGGACCTTGACGAAAACCAAGGAAAAGAGAACTCGGGCAAGAAAACTGTGGGCACAAACCATTAAAATTAAAAAAAGAAATTTTTTTTACTGTTTTCTGAAGTATATATATATTATATAAGATTAACATGTATCTTTATTATTCAATGAATTCAATTAAACTTTTAAATGTTTACTTTTTAAATTTCATTGGGTGATGAAATGTCAGTTGTCGTATCAGGAATATGTATCCCCCCTTGCACCCACCCACCCCTCTCCCCTTTTACTTTCACCAGAAAAATTAGCATTCAAAATGTAGAAGAGAGAGAAAACTTCCTTTTCGGTGCCGTCTATAGTGTTATCAGCGATATATCGTTTTATTGGATGATCTGGAAAAGGGGGTTAAAACTTACAAATTAAGTACAGTATAACATTAGTATTACAGGATTTTCCCTTCTAAATAATGTAAATGATTTTCCAATGTAATATCTGAAGACAAAATTCTTGCTCATTCCTTTACTTTAAAAGAGGGGGAAAGGGAGGGGGAGGGGCGGGAGGAAGGTGAGAGGGGGAGAGGGAGGGCAGGGAGGGAGCGAGGGGGAAGAAGGAAGGGTGTGGGAGGGGAGATAAGGGGGCGGAGAGAGCGGGTACCCCATGTCTGCTCCCCACCCCCATAAAAGGCAAGGATGAATGGGAGGGGGAGGAAGGAGGAAGGAGGCAGCTGGAGGGAGGCAGAAGGGAGGGAGGGAGAGGTTAGGAGGTGGGAGAAGGGAGCGGGACAGGGGAGAGAAGGAGAGAAGTTAGTAGAAATCTACCCCCCTGTCCGCCCCCCCTCCCCCCTTGAATACAATCAACCCTCCCCCCCTTTCTAAAAAAAATCTGAAGCCTTCACCCCTCTACCTTGGACCGGCTTATGATTTACTACCTCCAAGGGAAAAAAAATACCCAGCCTTATAAGTTATTTCTGACAGAAAAAATATACTTCAAGCTTTTAACAGAGCCCCAGCTGTGTTGACCTATTTGTACTAAATACTGTAAATGATGACGTAAGTTGTGACGCGTTGTAAACAGAACCAAAGGCAGCAGACATTTAGAAGTTTGTGTTGGGATTTACACTGCATAGATTTCCTGCATATTCAGTAATTCTACATGTAGATCTTATATATGTGGAGAGAAACCACATTATTCGATCTACAGGTATCAAAATATCAACTGCAAATCATCCTCGAAAGCAGAATGAAGTTCGGTAAGTCGCTGATCGCGCAGAATTTTTTTTTTTGTTTTTTTTTCTCCCAGCATTATAGTTTATCCATGGATTTTTCTGAGGGAGCTGTCGATGAAAGAAAGTCCGCGAAACAAAGTTGTATGCTGACGTTGCATCGCATGCTGACGTCACGTTGTAATTTTCAAAGAGGATATTCGGACTAAACATGATATATGTTGGAAATGATGGTGCAATGTCAGTATTACGTGAAGCAAAGTACAAATCATACATTGGGACACTGGAGGAGTAAGCCAAACGAAGAATATTCAAAGGAGATCGAGAAATCTTGGTCATCGATGGGTTTCATTCTGTCGTCAAGTGACATTGTCAAAAAAATAAGCTTGCGCTTCACGCCGATCAAATGGGAAATGGGGAGAATGACGTCATTGACCACGGTTTTGGAACCTATAGGTATAGCATAGAATTCAATTGAAAAACACCATTTTTCCTATATATATACACGTGTTACCTTGATGAGGACTACGTCCTCTATAATGTACATGCCAATAATCAATAGTAAATTAGGTCATGAAAACATATTGTAATGCTTAATCAAGACATATATAGTAATCATCATAAATGCACATACAAGCTTCATTATATATAAATAGTAAGAAATTTATATTATGACCAATCACTGGTCTTTTCTTTGCGCCTGTTCTTATTTCCGTAGTTAAGTTCCGCCCCTCCTGATAAGTTGATGTCGATTCCTGTACAGAATGTGGCATCTGCTGCTAAAAATAGACACATCAGTCCGCTCTCTTCTAAAGTACCATAACATCCACACAACTGTCAAGGAAAGGTGTAAAATAAATAGTCACATAACAGGTAAAAAGTCCTATAAAAACACTTTTGTTCTATCATATCTTAAATATATATACATGTATATGTATTAGAAAACTAGAATGACAGCATTCACATAAAGAATGTATATTCCGCCTGTGGAATATAGTGACACTACATGATAATAATGGGGTAAAAAACCTTAAGTGTTACAGACAGACGGACTGACTATGGACAAATTGATCCGTAAATGTTGCTATGCTTTGCAGGTGACACAAAAACAACAATTAATGACAATACCTGTGCATCAGCCCCCGCCCGTTTAGCTGCTTCATAGTTCCCAGAATTCCTGGCTTCTGTCTCCCACATGGGTGTCCATACATTCCCTGGTGAAAACCTAACAAAAAAATCAGATGTCCAGTGAAATTGTGTACATCATGTTCATGCCATTTATCATAAAATCTGTTGTTTATCACTGTTTATACATACTAAAAACTGATCCCTTTGATATACAGTGATTTGTAGCTTGACCTTTGGCTCCAAAATCAATATGTAGCCCTTCCTTCATAATAAGTATTATTACCTCCAAAAAGAGTATTTATTTTTACATGCTGTGTATATATTTCTAGTCAAATTCAGTGTTAAATGTACACATATGCAAAATTTTCTATTAATTGTGAAGATATTGTTTTCCCGATATACTGTGCTTATAATTATTTTTAATAACTGTTGATGCAATACAATATACAAAACCAAAAAAAAACATATTCCAAGGTAAAAACAAGAAACCAGTTAATAGGTAAAACTTACGCATTAACTCGAACATTATGTTTGGCCTCATCGATGGCAAGAGCTTTAGTGAATGATGTTATCCCTCCCTACATTAAACAGATAAAAACATTTCTCTTTACAGCAAGCATTACAACGATACGAGAATGTCAATTTTCACATCAATAGTGAACATCCTTATACATGTATTAATGAGTAAATAAATTGGAAGTACCAATGTTCTCTTCATACTGGTAATGATACACATTAATTGAAACTCATATGATAAAGAAGGATGCCATTTCATCGAGACAAAGCAACGGACAGACACATTAACGCTCTAAGTTCTCTTTGTCTAAAGAATATTAATAAGCAGAGGTCACCTTATACTGAGTATAGACAATTCTGATTTACCTTGGTAGAGACATAAGCTACAGCTCCAGGCTGACCTATCTGTGCTACCAGGCTTGTACAATTAATGATGTTTCCTTCTGTTTTACGTAAATATGGCAAAGCTAACTAAAATGGGGGAAAAAGTACAAAGACATTAAATAAAAATATTTCAATAATATTTAAGATACTCTTTAACATATTCTGTTTGCATACTCATTTTATTGCCATAATGTAACAAATATTTTACATGCTATATCGATTCCTAACATTACAAGTATTTTTTGAAAGGCTACAATCAGCTGCCACATAATTATTGTTTGTATTAAGAATTAGTTCCCAATTTAGGCTAAATCTGATGTTACTTCATTTTTTATACACCCCCTTCCCATGATAACTAAACGTTCATGGACAGGTAAGTCATCTTTCATATGCTTGACCTTGAATGTGTAACTCTGATCTTGAAGGTGACTCTGACCCCACTGAATGATGAGTCTGTAAGCCTGATTAAAGTAATATGAATATCAAGTAAAGTATAGCCATATACACTGTATAAAGACAGATAGACAGACATGTAGATGCTGGACAAAGTGATCTCTAATTGTTACTTTTGTTTTGAATGTGACGCTAAATAACCTTAGAGAATAGGAAGTAGTTGACTAGATTAGTGTTGAGTAATGAACGGAAATCATCGGCTGAGATATCGTCTATTGCTGTGTGGGGTGGATCTGAAACAAAAATATATTGTCCATATCAAAACATATGATTGAAGACTTGAAGAGTAAAACTTTGCTTTCTCTCAATAGCTTTCAATCTTTTCTTTTTTTCATTTTTGGTCAAATCATTATCATGTCTGACATATAAATGAAGAGTAAACCTACGTTGACCTGCGTTGTTGATGAGACAATCAATTTTCCCATACTTCTCTATGGCCGAGTCAATGACTTTCTATGGAAATAAGAAAACCATATACTTTTTAAAAATAGAATAACATGATTAAAATACAAAATTGAAAAAAGAAAAAGTTTGGAAATAAATATCTGTCAAATAACTGAAATGAATAAAGATTGCTTGTAAAACACTGTTAATCACAAGGGTGGCATGAAAGAGGTACATGTACACAACTAAACTAATCAAATACAAAATCAAGGTCAAGGTCACATAGTCAAAAAATTTTGTTATCATTCTAAACCTAACCTTGATATCAGCTTCTTTAGTTACATCACACTGAACAAAGAATGCCTCCCCAGGTCCTGCTGCATTCATCTCTGACTCCAGGGCTTTACCCTCTGACTCTAAAATATCCAAATAATGAAATTATTCAAAATTATAGGGCTGTCCTTTAACAAACATCACTTATGACTGTTACAGATTGTCTTGTAAAAATGTGATACACTCTTTGTGATCAATCTCCCCTCTCTCCAACCTCTCTCCCCAACCTCTCCAAATTGGTATTGTGTCCAAAGTGTTCACAAGCAATTAACCCATACTGCTATTGAGGTCAAGCTCATGAACCTTAGAGATGGATATTATTTGAAATTATAAAATGATATTAATCTCTTTTATTATACCTCTACCTGTTTTTTCCTATATAAAAAGATACTAAAAAAAACTAGCTGTAATTCGCCTGATGAGACTATTTCCCTGCAAACGGTGCGTTAGTTGGGATGACTATTTCCCTAGGGATACAGCTTTGAAATTGGGCGGAGCTTTAGTGTGTGACATCAAGGTGATGGCCAGTATAATAAAACAGTTAAAGTATACCATTGTGGGAGTTAGCATGATTCGCCTCAGGAAATAGGACTAGTCTCCGAAAACCAGAATCAAGATAACTCCCTCAATGGTATACTTTAACTGTATATTATCTCTTGAACTTGAACCTAGCTAGCATTTGCTTCTATCGATCTTAAAAATCTCAAGTTGAGTACACATAAGCATCAGCAATGTCGGTTATAAATGTATAATTACAGATACCATAACATGACTTACCTCCCCTTGCACAGAAAACCACCTTTGATCCATGCTTTACTGTAATATACAAGTTTTAAAATCAAATGATAAAAGTACTTGCAGTTGTTCATATTATTGATTTATTTTCATTCATTTCTTCTTTTTTTGAATTTCAACTCGTTGTCCTTTATGTGTGGTTTTATTTTTAACTTGAAGTACAGCTGTCAGTACTGATCTACAGGGGGGCCATTCATACTGACAAACCAGTATGAATTTGATAAGATTAAGATAAAAGATTGGGGTATGCAAGCATCTAATCTGTAAAGCTTTTTATGTCGAAAAAGTATTTACTATATATATCATTTGAAAATGTCTGTTTTAATGACTATACATAGAAAAATGGTACCATCAGGCATCATAAGAAGGCCTTGAGTAACAGCTATTTAATAAAAGCGAAAGTTTTACATGTACATGCAATCTATATACTAGTCCCCTTATTCCCGATTTTAAAATACAATGTAATTAGTACATGTAAAACATCAGTAAAGTATTTCAAGTGACCGATAATCCCCTTTTTATACTTTGAGAATAACCCAAAGACACAACACAAATAATGTCATGTAATGACCTGACGGCAACAGAAGGGCTTGTTCCCACCCTAATGTCCGTTTCAATTATGCCTTCTGGTTTATTTTTCCGTAGTAATTTGCAATGACATTTTGTTATTTGTATATCAAGGTAAAGAAATATATACAGACTCACCAAATACCTCCACACAGCCCCTCCCTATTCCTTTAGATCCCCCTGTAACTATTGTTACTTTGTCTTTGTATCGCAAACCAGCTGTGGCTGAATCTGCCATTTTCGTTTCATGTGACCATCCACGTGATATCTTTATTTAGAGAGCGGGCCAGTTGATCCCTCAGGTTTCAGATGCTCATATTTCCTAAATAACAACTTTTACAATATTTTCATCTCCATATATTAAAAAAAAAAAAAAAAAAAAAAAAAACAAGCAAACAAAAGAAAAAACAAACAAACAACCTGATATACAAACAAAATATAATTCGTGGTATTATCATGATCATGATTATACAATGTTTAATGAGACCTAAAGCCGTTTGAACTTTAACATTGGACCCTATGGGAAAAGCAAGAAAAATCCATTTTTAGAGGCGATAAAATGTAACTATACAAGTTCCTTTTCCCCAAACCATATTAGTCTGATAATCTGAACAATATTCTGAAGAGAAAAAATAGGGCATCCAGGCATAAAATTACCAGCAATTCTGACCTGAGGGATACTCTACCTTAGTTAAGACTATCACCAATCCGTGTCCCAACACCAGAAATTTCTAATTAAGATTTAAAATTAAAAATCTGAATTATAAAATTGACTAATTTAAATGAATAAAAGTATCATGATTAATATTTCGGTTTTACCCGGTATGGGCCTTAACCAAAATATTAATCATGATAAGTTATCATGATTAATATTTTGGTTAAGGCCCATACCGGGTAAAACCGAAAACTTTTACGTTGTTTTGACATTGTTTTAATAGAATTAATAATGAAATTAGATTTTATTTTTAATTCTATTAAAACAATGTCAAAACAACGTAAAAGTTTTCGGTTTTACCCGGTATGGGCCTTAATCAAAATATTAATCATGATAAAAGAAAGAGGAAGGTACTTATATGATAAGTATTTACATATTATACATCTCGTATGTGGCAGTAAAATAAGGATTAAGAATTAAAAATCTGTAGCCAGTCAGTGGCTATAATTATCATCATGATCATAGTTAAAGATTAAATAAATATGGAATATGATAGAGAGGTTGGTGGAAAGGACTTATAATGAATATGAGACAAGAAAATCTTTTGCATCAAATATAATCATTCTATACCAGTACCCAACTTCAAAGTTCTAGTACTTCAGTGTTCAGTGAGCAAACAGACGGAAGGACTGACGGGTGGAGAGCCAAGTGGACTGGTATGCTGGATCAATATCATGACAGATGATTCTGTCAAAACGTCTATCGAACTTGAATTTGGGTAAAACCGACATATATAGGGCTGGGACGATACTCCGATTCATCGGTGCATCGCGATATTTTTTTTCGCGATCCAAGTATCGATACACCCCGACGATACCTAAGTTAAGATTAACAAAGAAATTGTGCTTAAACTTTCCGTATTTTCAAGCACTCAAGTTTAAATCCAGCTTTCTTCAGTTTACATATAGATAAATACTTGCCATTGTCCCGCATTTTCGACCGAAAAAAATCTGTCCCGGCCGGGAAATCCCGATTTTTGGACGTTCCATTAAAAAAATCAGCGTAATATTGATTATTAGTCACTCCGTCTTTTCATAAACTTAAACTGTTTCATAATATTTATCTAACGCACGCCATATACAGTAATCAGCCGGTAAACTGTCGGCTGTACCACAAACAATAGTCAATTAACGTCGCTAAATAAATGCAAGTAAGCCTTCTCCTGTTGTTGTTATTGTTTGTTTTTTTTTTTTTGCTAGAAAAATAATTCGATCATTGAAAGTAATAGTTATAAGATGTTCGAGTGATACCATTTGTGTAAGCCAAGATACAAAAATTTTATGAGAAGAAACAACGTGAAGTAAAAATGTAAACAAGATAAAAAAAAAAAAAGGAGAAAATACGGCAACCACGGAACGCTCTTAAGTTATTATAATACTCTCTTTATCATTATCACGTAAAAAAACCCTCAATACTGATCAACGTACGTCAGCTTACTGTCTTTTTCAATACCCGAGACGTTAAGGTATCGATTGTGTATTTGATTTACATATAAACTCCCTTGTTATTGTTCGCCAACGTCAACTCAGGTAACGGCACAGGTGTTTTATACTTGTGAATAAAAGGGTGGACAAGTTCGCTGAAGCGCCACTTTTTAGAAATGCGTCCGACCAGGAGCCGACGCCCGTGTACGTATACGGCGCGCGTTAACAAGATTTATTTATTCTCTGACGTTCTTGTGTTTGCAGAGAGCTGTGATCTAGTGCAATTTTGGATTGCAATATCTGAAGTTCAACCTCCTAATGGAAAGTTACCTTTAACATACTTATGAAAATTAACTCGGGATGTATTGTGTGCGACACACTCAGATGCTGATACTTAGTGAGATAAATTTCAGTATTTTCAGAAAAAAAATCAGACAAATTGAAGAGGAAATATGTGAAACAAATTAATACCACATGGTCCTTTGTTTTGAACATTTTACACTTCTCATTGATTTGACTGTGTTGCTCCTTCAAAAGTGAAGGACACCCCCCCAATCCCCAACTTGTAATTATAATTAAAAGGCCTTATTATCGATTATAGTGATGAAAAAGTGTCCCTCATCGGTGTTATATTTGTCCCTCTTTTTGATGATTTGTCACTCTTTTTGTCCCTCTTTGCAACATGACAAAATTATGGCAAGTATGTAGATATAAAATAACAAAATGATAAGAACCATTGATTTTTAATACGAAATTTCCATGACTTCTTATTGTTATTTGAAATGATTTTTTGTTTTTCAATTCTTCTAGTCAAATAACAAACCATTTATTAATTGTTTTCATCTTTATTCTAGACAGAAATCTAGTGTTGGATAAATATAACATGTGGAATAAAAAAAAGCTACTAATATGATGAAAATAAATACTATCAAATAGCTTTTTGAGAAGGTTTTATTACTTAACTTAGAATCGCAATATGTATCGTATCGGATATCAAGTATCGTAATACGTATCGGATCGGCTGGGTACAGTATCGTCCCAGCCCTAGACATATATATGAAAATATTACACCTTTTTGATGTTCTCAGTACTGAACGTGTATAATGTATACCTGGTTTCGCAAAAACTCCTCTGAAAAATTGTACAAGGATTGTGAAACAGGGCACTGAGCTTGAGGGAGGGAAGGGAGTATTGCAGATTACCGTCTTCTTTCCTTCTTTTATCCTTGGGTGGATACTGAATTTTTATCCAGGTCTTATGTACAGTCCGTCGGAACTTGGGCAATGAGGGGGGGGGGGGGGTTAGCCTCTGCTTCAGTCAAAATGAGAAAATGTTTGAAAAGAAAATTATACGTTAAAACGGGGGAAATAAGGCTACCGGTACCCCGCCCCCACCAAAACAAAACGGTAAGGCTTCCTCCCCAACCCCCTGTAGATTCGCGCTTGGTATCAATGATTCATGAAACAGTTACGGAAGCCCATTAATGCAAACCCAAAAAATATTTTCCAGAACAAAAAAAAAAAAAAAAAATATTCGAGAACAAAAAAATATATTCCAGAACAAAAAATATATTCCAGAACAGAAAAATATATTCCAGAACAAAAAAATATATCAGAAAACAGAAAAATAAATTCAGAGTAAGTCTTCAGTGGCGTAACTAAAAGGAAGAGAAGATTCATCGGCATTCAATGGCACTGTTAGAAGTGATCAAACAAAGTAATGTTCTAGTAACTTTGTAATTCTTGACACCAGAGTATCTAGAAAAAAATATCCGGGGGGGGGGGGGGGGTCGAGCCTCTTACTTTGAAAAAAAAAAGTACACATACAAACCTGACAATCAGCATCCGAGGGCTATTGACATCCTACTCACAATCCTTATCTAGATCTGCCCCTGACCTTAGCTTCACACTGCTTCTTTGATTGAGCTTGGAAAGCGCGTGTAGGGCATATATATCAAATGACTTGACATTATCCAACGACAACCCGCGGAGACAGAGAATGTAACCCCTCCCCTGCCAATAAATACGTTTTATGCATTGCATTCAATGATGAATAAAAAGGCAAAATAAATTAAAACAGGAAAATACGCATTGTGCTGAAAGATAAGGTTACCAATCAGCCAGTCTCGGCCAAAAATCTTGAGAGCTGTTTGATACTTAATGCTATGTATATAGATGTAATAAGCTGTTTGGCGATTGACATTTAACACATGGTGGATAGTGACCTTGGGTTTCTGAAAAGTGTCAATGTTAAAGATACGCATATCTTCTTAATTCATTTTTCTGTCCTTGAATTTATTTTTCTGTTCTCGAATATATATTTTTTGTTCTGGAATATATTTTTTTGTTCTGGAAAATATTTTTTTGTTCTCGAATTTATTTTTTTGTTCTGAAATATATTTTTTTGTTCTGGAAAATATTTTTTTGGTTTGCACTAATGGGCTTCCGTAGATAGTAGTGTCGATTTTTCAAAATTAAAGGCCAATATGAATATCGTAAGAATGTAAAGTGCTAAATTACATCTTTCATATTCCTTAATTCTTAATAATCATATGAATATTTATTAATCTACTGAAGAGAAAGAAAACAAGGAAAATGTTTTATATTACAAAATAAATAATTTTAAAGATGTATAGCCTTCGCCAAAATTCATGTACAGATCTAAACCAATTTTAAAAAAACATTGGAAAATCGTTTCAAACAATGACAAAGTAAAGATTAGAATATCCTAGTACACGTCTACTGCTACATGTAATAAATACAATGAATAAATAAACAAAAAGCTAAATACATCGCGTAACGGTTGACCTACTTTATCTGTGCGGGGTCCCGTACCGGGAGGTAATTAGAACAGCGACAGGTATTTTCCAACTTATTTTCAAACATGGCAGCTTCAGAGGGGGAGCGTCTCCCACCCTATGTCAGTTATGGGGTTACACGGGACGGAAGAGTCTTTTTCGTTGAGTGAGTATAATGATAAGACAAGACAAACAATATATTTTATGGATACATCGCACGATTGTCCCAGTGTGATTTGTATAACACCTGTATATCTTGTGTCTACCTGTTAACGCTGTTTCCGTGTAGCATGTTGACAGTTTACCTGTATAACTTTTCCTTTGTAGTGACCGCCTTCGGACGACGTCATGGATTAACCCACTGACCGGTCAGCCCGTACAGACAGGCCACAAGACACACCCAGGTAAAGTTTAGGAAAGCCGAAAGGCTAATCTTTAAAATTTAAAAGGGAGATAACTCTAAACATGTTAAATTATTTTGATACGGAAGAAGATACACAAAATACCATGTTATAAACCTTGCAAACATAACAAGGTAGGAGTCCATCAAGAAGCTAAACAAATGCTCAAAGGGATGTTAAACTGTTTAGATAAAAAGTTGCCTGCATTGATTCACACCCGGCAATGGTCTTGAATATGAATTTTTCAAAATTAACTTCATCTTGTCACTTAGTTGTTGAGAGACACAAATCTGTCTGTCACTCAAAGTGATTACTGACAGAATTACATAATTGAAGGTTCAGAGGACAAAGATCAAGGTCACAACAGACATAAAAAATTTGAAGTTTTTTGAATGTTGAACTTGCACATGATTTGCTCTTATTGAAAGATTGACAAACGAGATCTACTAGGTTTCAGGGCCAAGAGTCAAATTCATTATTGCAATGTTGTTTATCAAACTTTGAACATGACTTTCTGGCTGAATCTGAGATGATGAGAGGATAACACAGTAGATCTGACAGACAGTGGGTCAAAGTTCATGGTCATAATTAACATGCACAGTACAGTACGAGAAAACCTTGTGAATTCACAAATTTATACATTTAATGGTTGGTTGGTTGGTTGGTTGATAATAAATTCCTCCACTTCTTGGAGTACCGTTTTAGTATAAAACGTAAAAAAACTGCATGGACTGACTTAAAACTTAACTCAGGAGCACCATCTTAAACGCTTACAAGATTTTATAAAAAGTACTTAAAAATGTTAAAAATATACATTTAAAAGTTTAAAACAAAGATGTTAAGTGCACTGTGATCCTTTTTTTTTTTTTTTTTTTGACAGTGAAAACAACTACTAAGGGTTGAAATTAATTGATTATAGGGTTTCTAATTTGAGGAAAGGGATGGTAGGAGCACCAGGGGAGGAAATAACAAAACAATTTACATTATCTCTATACAGCTCAATAGGGCATATGTACAGTGGAAAACCATCTTGGGTGTCTATTACTCTAAATTACATGTGTATCATGTCATTTCTGGGGAGGGGGGGGGGGGAGTGAGTACTTTGTTACTTGTGTGTATGCGTGTGAGTAGATCTGCCCCAAACCATTTCAGAACATACTGGTTCGACCAATCCGGCTACCGTAGCGGCACTCGAGTCTTTGACCCGACCGGCACAGCTCTCCCCAGCAGGACTTCCCTGGGATGGGTGATCGATGTTAAGATAGGGGGAGGGGGGGGGGGTGAATTTGCTTTTCAAATTTACTTTACTTAATACAAATTAATTATCCAGCGTTATGCATTATTCTATTAAAGTAACAAAAAAGTAATGTTTCCACCCTATCAGTTTACAGCAAAAACTAGACATAAAATGACCTTTAGACCTCCAAAATTTATCTAGGACATGTCTTATAGGGACAAAGGGTTTAAATTTTTGACCAATATGACCTTCAAGTTAATAATGCCATCCTAGCACTGTGAAGTGCGAAGCATAATCCCCTCGCTATGGATTCCAGTTCATGCTTGGTGTCGTCATCTTGTAGAACCAATGGAACCGTTGGATGGGTGACATCAAGAATAATTTGGACAACGATATCCTCAGTGATTTGTGCGATACTCTTCAAAGCTTTGTTAAGCAGGATTCTCTCTATCTTGTCCAAGAACGGGGATCGAGTACTAGTCAAGCAGTTGCATCTAAGCAGGAAGTGACCCATATCCTCTGGTTCTATGTTGCACATGGGACAAATATTGCTTCCAGCATGTCCAATACGCTTCGCAATGCTAGCCTGGAGTGGATACACCCCACAGACAAGTTTCGCTTTGATTCCCGCTTTTTTTACAGCCATTGTATCTACGTTGACATCTTTCCATATATGGTGAGGTTCCCCCACTTTGTGACTTGATGTGTTAAGGTATCGCAAACTTGTTTTTCCACACGACAACCTGGTGATCTCCTGACTCCAATGGTTGTTGACCTTCTTTTTAAACTCCCGCCCGAGACTTCGTCTGTCCACATTCGTTTCCACAAGGTCATATATAGAGGGTAATGAGTACTTCTCTAGAGTTCTTTTTGAGTGCATAAACCAGCTTTTAGAGTTGTTGTCCTTGACCGCAAGCTGTCGTCTCATCAATTTTTTCTCTACATCCTCCCCTGCTATTATATTTGCTAGTTGTGTTTAAATTTTCTTGTCAATTTCTGCCTCCATAGGAATCTCCCCAGTGGCGGATCCAGCGCCCCCTTTTCCGGGGGGTCAAGGGGCGAATTTAGCCGATTTTTACTGAAAATGGACCAAAATATACCTCTTTTTGGAAAATTTTGGGTCAGTGCTGGGGGGGCGGGCGCCCCCTCCGCACCCCCCTGAATCCGCCACTGCTCCCCTGACATGATATAAACACCACAGTCTGCGGTCCTCTCTGGGAGTTGCATTACACTCTTAAGAAAGCGCTTATGGTAGAGAGTAAGTGGTTTAACATCCTGTGGTTTTAGTGTTAGGCTTTCAAGGCCATATAATATCCTTGGTTTCACAAATATGTTCCACATTTTTATGCTGACTGTGGGGCTTATCCCATTATAGCCATGTAGTCCGGCTCCCATGAGTGAGTACAGAGTTCTCCTTCCCAATGATACTGCGTTTTCTATAGCTTGCTGATTTGTTTTATGGATTGTCTCGTACCGAGTTATTCCAATATGCTTGTATTCTTTCACTTGTTCTAACGCTTTCCCGTTTAGTGATATCTCGTCTGCGGTCGTTTTTCTATTTCCCAATATCATAACTTTTGATTTTTGTTCACTCAAGCGGTATCTCTCCATATTTGAGAATTCCTCCTGTACACTTGTTATAGTTGCAAGCTCGTGTGTGTTGCGAGACAATAGGAGCTGGTCATCTGCACATGTGGGACTTACAAGGCTGATAGTGCCAATCCTGAATCCTACATTTTGCCTTTCAAGCAAGTCCAAAGCTGGATTTAAGAACATTTTATAGGCTGTCGGAGACCAGATCCCCCCTTGTCTCACCCCCTGTTGCTCACTGAATGATGATGATAGACTTCCTTCCCACTTAACTTGCGATTTCATGTCACTGTACCAGTTTTTCATGAGTAGCCAATCTGTTCCACCAAGGCCATGTATGTGGAGGCGTCTTAACATCGAAGCGTGCCATACAGTGTCAAATGCTTTTGCGGCATCAAGGTAGGTAGCATGTAGCGCTGTTTTTGTATTGTAGGCTTCTGCTATTGCCTCTGTCAAAAGCAACGAAGTGAAGACTGGCGAAGTGCCTTTGGTGAAACCTCTCTGTTGGTGATTTTGTTGCTCATTGAGGAGATCCTGTACAGAATTTAGGTGGAGTTTTTCAAAAACTTTGCCAATTATGCTACATATAGTTATTCTACGGTACGGTACGAGTTAGGGTTTTCCTGAGGTTTATTTTGCTTCTTGTAGACCGGGGTGATAATACCGTTCTTGAACGCCTCGGGTATAGTTCCTTCTTTGACAATAAGCGAGAAGAGTCTACTTAGTAAAGACCACAATGAAGATCCCCCAAGTTTTAGAAGTTCAGCTGTAATGTGGTGTGCATCTGCACTCTTTCCATTCTTCATGGTAGTAATCACTTCATGCACACTTTCAGCACATACGTCCATAGTGGATTTTCGATTTCCTTGGCATGCTACATGTAGTCAGTTATTATGATGAGAAAATGACACATATTGATTTTCAAGGTCAAGGGCACTTATATCTAGGTTAAGATTACAACTCGCAATAAGTAAGAAAAACCTTGACATAAGACAAGACACATATTGCATGTACTGTGGTTGGTAATAATAATTAATCTGACAACTCACTCGAGATTCCTGTAATATTGTCATAGTATCAATTAAAGGTCAAGGTAATGACAAGGTATTACATGTACTAGAAAAGAATATCACACAAGGAGGGGAAAATAAAATGATTATTTCTCAATTTTGTTGCCATGTGAGATGGTAGCAAGTACTGTTATTTGAGCTCATGAAGAATTGGATTCAGAAAAAAAAATTGAAAATTAGGGCATTTATATCATGTATATAGATATTACAAATGTAGATAGATCTTGACACTCTGGCTCTGTGTGTTGTTACAAATTCCTTGTCTGTAAATTGGTATGTCTGACGGGGCCTCAGAATTTTGACAGTATTAAAAGTGTATTGTAATCATAGTGAGTTCCCTTAGTTTTTCCCACAGTGAAAAATGTGCACAGACTAATAGGTATACGTTTACTGAGAAATCTGATCACTTTAAAGGCTTTTTGACATACAAGTAAATCTAGTATCTATTCAACATAGACTTAGTAATGAGCCTTAATAGGTCTATGTAAGCATTAATTATGTATAAACTATATCAGGAACCGATACCTAACTACGTTGTACATTATTTATTAACCATTTATGAATATGATATGTATTGATCACAACTTTTAGTTACTCGAGATATGATATAGATTTTGTCAGAGGGTCACGATCAGAAATGGTAAAATAATGCAAATTTGACTTCTGGTGTTAGTTATTTGATCAATGTTGCAATGTTTTGACATATCATTCCGAAGGCATCAGCTGATGACACAGCTAGATATGTGAACTTGATGCAGCATTATTGGAAGTAACATTATATATGTGTTTGTTATAGATTGTACATTGGTAAATGACATTGTTTAGCAAATGTCTATACCATATGCATATCCAGGAAAAACCAGAGAACTTGCCTTTTTAGCGCAGCACACCCATGAGGTAGAGGGGACTTATGCTATTGCCCTGTGTCAATGTCAGTAGAGGAAAATGGGACACCTCCATTCCAAGTTTCCTGTAAATACTACTTCAACCAAACTTGTGTGGATAATGCATCTGAGTATGCTCAAGGCAATGCATAGTATGGATGCTATATTTGACTTACATGGGTATTCAATACTTGACTGATCAGATTATGTAAAATGGGATACTCCATTCCAAGCTTACTAATGCTATACGTCCTAGATCAACCAAACTTGTTTTGGAGGTCCATCAGAGGATGCTTTCTGCAAAGCATGGCACAGATGCTGCATCTGACCCATATTCCATGCTAGACAGACTAGATTAGGTAAAGTGGGATGCCTTCATTCCAAGCTTACTAAGTCCTAGATCAAACTTGCATGCTTTATGTATCTGAAGATGCTAACTTTTCTGCATTTTACAGATGTTGCATCTGACCTATATTTTACAATTGAGTGACCAGGTCAGGTAAAATAGGACTTCTCCATCCACAGCTTACTTTTAAGTTCTTCATCAACCAAACTTGTTTGGGTGATGCATCTGGAGATACTTGGTGCAAGGCATGGTAGAGATGCTGGTCAGGTAATGTTGCCATTGTGTGGAGTACTGTCACATTGTGTGGAGTACTGTCATCTATGGCTACACTTTGTTTTCTCTCGAGGTCTATCAAAAATACTACATATTTGTTTTGAGATGACACAAATTTTGCATAAAAATTAATGGATGCTAGACCAACATCCTGGAGAATTCAAGGGCTGTTAGTGTCATACAATGCCAAACTTGCCTCAGATGGATTGACACCCCCCTTCCCCATACTGTGTTACAGTGGCATACATATACAAATGTAATCAGCAGAGGTTTTTTTGGTAACTTTGAAAAAAGGTTTGATTCTTGACTTTCTTGTCTATGGTTATCATCATTTTGTATGGTGTCTTGTAAATGTAGTGACTACCATGAAGTTGTGTTGGAGATATGTTTTCCATATTTTTTTTATCATTTCTCTGCTTTATTTTTAACTCTACTGGTCAAAGACCAGTCGAGCTTATGCGATACCATGTTGTCCGGCATCTTCAGGGTCTTCAAAAATGGGTGTGGTCATGTTTCTCCTATATAATTCTACATAATCTAGTGAACATCAGTTCTAAAAATATTATAAACTGATAGAGAGTTAGTTCTTTTTTTAGTTATAATCAGTCTCTGGTGTACCTTATATTCTGTTTGAGCCTCTGATCCCCAGGGTCTTCCAAAATGGGTGTGGTCATTTTCTCCTGTGTAATTCTATGTAATCTTGTGAACACAAGATAATTTTTATACATAATCAGTTTTTGGACTAGTAGTGTACCTGATATTTCATTTGAACCCCTGACCCCCAGGGTCCTCGAAAATGGGTGTGGTCATTTTCTCCTATATAACTTTATGTAATATTGTGAACAACAATTCTCAGAAAGTACAATTGATAGAGGGAAAATTCATTTTGCATTATAATCAGTCTCTGGTCTATTTGTGAGCCTGGCTCTAACCCCCAGGATCTTAGAAATGGGTGTGGTGATTTTCTCCTATACAAGTCTATGTAACCTTGTGAACACCCAATTTTCAGAATTTGAGAAAGTATTATTGATAGAGAGTTAATTCTTTTTGAATTATAATCAGTCTCTGGTCTTTTTGTGCACCTGATTTTTTAGCCTCTTAACCCCAGGGTCTTACAAATGGGTGTGGTCATTTTCCCCTATGTAACTCTTTGTAATCTTGTGAACATCACTTCTCAGAAAGTATACTTGATTGCATTACCATGAGTCTGTGGTCTAGTCGCGTACCTGAGATTTTGTTTGAGTCTGTGATCCCCAGGTTCTTTGAAAATAAGTGTGGTCATTTTCTCATATGTTAGTCTATGTAATATTGTGAAAACCAGGTATCAGAAAGTATAATTGACAGAGAGTTAAACTTTTTGTATTGTTATGTTTCTGTGGTATATTGCACCTGACATTTTGTGTGAGCCCCTGACTCCCAGGGTCTTTGGAAATGGGTGTCACTTAAGTGAATTTAGCAAAAAACAGCCAGTAGAGCTTCAGTCTCATCAGAGACTTCTGTTTTTTGTCCCCCGCTTTCACGAAAGCGTGGGGACATTAAAACCGTCATTCATAAAAACTTTAACCTTGTGCATTACTTTCAAATGCTAAGTGATAGGGCTTTGATATTTCACATGTGTATTCTTTGTGACAAGACCTTTCCATGGATACCAAAATTTTGACCTTGTGATTTTGACCTTGGACTTTGACCTACTTATTAAAAACTTTAACCTTGATTATAACTTTTGAATGGAAAGTAATAGGGCTTTCATATTACATATGTGTATTTCTTGTGACAAGACCTTTCCATGGATACCAAAAGTTTTGACCTTGTGACCTTAACCTTGGACTGTGACCTACTAATCAAAAACTTTAACCTTGACCATAACTTTTGAATGGAAAGTGATAGGGCATTCATATTACATATGTGCATTCCTTGAGGGTATTCATATTACATATGTGTATTCCTTGTGAAAAGACCTTTCCATGGATACCAAAATTTTTGACCTTCTGACCTTGACCTTGGACTTTGACTTACTTATAAAAAACTTTAACCTTGACCATGACTTTTGAATGAAAAGTGGTAGGACTTTCATGTTACACATGAGTATTCCATGTGATAAGACCTTTCCATGGATACAAAATTTTTGACCTTGTGACCTTGACCTTTGAGTATGAACTACTTTTCAAAAAACTTTAACCTTGTCCATAACTTTTTAAGGGAAAGTTTAGTGATAGGGCTTTTATATTTCACATGTGTATTCCTTGTGAAAAGATATTAACATGGATACCAAAATTTTTGACCTTGTGACCTTGACCTTAGAGTTTGACGTACTTTTCAAAAACTTTACTCTTGACCATAAATTTTTAACGGAAAGTGATAGGGCTTTCACATTTCACATGTGTATTCCTTGTGAGAAGACCTTTCTGTTGGTAACAACATTTTGACCTTGTGACCCTGTCCTTGGAGGTTGACCCACATTTAAAAACTTCAACCTCGACCATAAGTTTTGGATGGTAATTTAAATGATAAGACTTTAATATTTCACATGTGCATACCTTTTCATAATTAAGCCCTGTCCCTTGGTAACAAAACAAAAGTTTTGACCCTTTGACCTTTTCTTGGAGTTTAATCTTTCATATTTAGAATTTTGATAATATATGAGGTATATATTATGAAAACTTAAGAATGGGAGGGGGGGGGGGGTCTGAAAGCATTTCTTTAAAGACAAACACCCAAAAGCGGGGGACCACAGTTCCTTGAATTTGATTTTTCTTTCAAAATTCTACTTAATGACAAATATGAAGTGAAGTACATGTCATTTGCCTTTGATCCAGTTGTCTATTTAGTTCTTTTTAAATCAGCTTCAAATGGAATTTCAAGCCTCTTGTTCCTTTACTAAAGTTAATTTTCCACCTGACTAGCAAAATAAATAACCGTGTAATAAAGAGAGTTGATTAAAATCGTATAGAATGTGTCCAGTGGTTTAAATCACGTGTTTATAGGATATATGGCCAAAACTTTATTGCTTGGTGTCAGCTTACAGTCTTTACTCAAAATCTATTTCAAAATCAATGATTGATATAAGTTCAGATTTACAAGTAGCTTTGTTAGTTCGCTGGTTGATTATGGTATATTGTTATAGACCTGGGTTTGACTAGTTTTAATGTTTCAATTAAGAAGAAAAAGTAGTTAAAAAGATGTGCTAGATTTTTATAGGACGCTTTGTCTGTTCTTGCGTGAGTCTAAGTTATTTTGTTATTTTCAAAAGGGAAAGGGGATTCCAGATCCGCCGTTGGATCAAGCTCTCGACTTTTTGCAAGTGTTTGTAAGAAAGGAAAACATGCATATTTATACAAACCCCAAAAGAGTGGAGGGATCTAAGACCCTCTCCCACTTTCTAGATTCATAAAAAAAGAATGGTAGACCACCTTAATTATTACAATGTAGTATTTAATACTTCTGGCCAGTCTGTCACTTTTATTATAATTTTGTATCACTGTTTCACTTTCAAAATATAGCGATTCAAATTTTTCTTGTTACACCTCCTTTCTCATAAGGGAATAGGTTCTTTGAATATTTTGCATTTTCAGCTGTTTGAGTGTTTTTGTATAGGTTGACATTCCTCAAATAAGTTAATTATAGTATTAACACAAGGTCTAGTTGGTCCTTTAAAACCTGAGCTCAGGAATGTAGCTCAATTTGTGATCTTTTAAAACTATTTGTTTTTTTCTGTCGATTTGGTTTAGTTCTGCCGAATCGAATACCAGAAAGGTCTTTTTTTTACAGTGTGGGTGGAACTATTGATATACATTCTTTAATGAGATATGAATTACGTATCTTGCATAAGGTAGCTTTCAAAAAGGTCTTGATTTATTTTGTCTGCAGCAGTACGACCAAAAAACAACAACAACAACAACACAAAATTCAACTCTGACATTGACAAATTTATTCCCTTTGTAGCCCAAAATCCTGAAACAAAATGATAATTGAAATAACTTCACAATAAATTTATATTTTCATAATCTCAAGGCAAAAATCATAGAAAATGAAAGTTCGGTGATTAAACTTTAAAAAAAAAAGAAGATTCTTTCAGTACCATCCGTCACAGCTGAATTTGACCCTCTTTTTTCATCTTTAGAGACTTTGACACAGTCTTGTCTTTAGACTGGTTGTGGAATTCTTCTTTGGACAAGGTCATACTCCACTAGTCAAATTGGATCATACCTCGTATTTCACCATGCACAACAGGGGTTTTTTCCCTTGTTTTGGGGCCGAATTTCGACCCCTTCCCAATGCCAAATTTCCTCAATTTTCCCCCCAAAATCACTCTGAAATTCCCAAAGAGGAATTATGAAAAAAATCACATGAGAAAATAAAACTCAAAACCTGGAAGTCAGCACAAAATGTCCTATTTATAAGTGCATTTTTAAGTTTTTTTTTATGCATCCCTTGTTCAGTTCAAGCAAATCAATGGATTAGCAGTGTTAATAAATAATACTTTTTAGGGTTAAACTTTGAGTCTTTGATGAGAATTTGTATAAAAAATTTCCCAATTTCAGCAAAATGTCGCAAATTTTCCCAAAAATGGACAGACACAGGTACCTTCCCCAAAATAAAAAAAAAAAAACCTGCACAAATGACAAATATCAAAGACATTGGCCACACAAAAAAAGGCACCCGTTCTCAAAAGGCAGAGTACATACCTAAAGGACCAAAAAATCTAGCTATAGATTGATCAACAGCAGGAATCCAATACTAGTTTATAATTATGTTAATTCATAAGAAAATACATAAGGTATGAATGAACATACCCTCCTACTTACTAGTATCTTGGTAAGCAGAGCAGAATATATATAAGTGGGCATCGGTACTTACAGAGATGAACCTGTTAGCAAACTTGCAAAAGTTACAAAGATCCGAAGAAAGATTTTTTTTATTCTAAGCGAAATAAAATTTGGACTTCTTCATTAATAGTTATACCTTTGATATTGTATTGTATCCATGTATGATATTTACCAATTAGTTTTCTTTTCTGTGCCAAATTCCCCCCATTTTCATTATCATTGCGATAAAACAATGTATAATGTATCCTCATTCACAAACTTGCCTTGAGCTTTCACAGAGATAAGTAATGTTTAATTACATTAGTGGGAAGGCGATGATGGAGGGCGTAATGATCAGACGTATTGTTCTCACAGATAATGTGCATCCAATCTCTCCTGGATATGTCTGCTCTGGGGAACAACACAACACACCACTAATTCATTATGGGAGGGATCCCTGATTGGTTTATATCACAGCACGGTCAGAGAATGGTGAAGTCATGTTCACATGCAGACTGACTTGTCCTACAAGGATGGTACTTAATACATGGGACATACAAGAAATATACAGTTATGTTTCGTTGCAAAATATACGGAATTAATGTCCAAGGATGTAGAAAAATTCAATGAATTCGATTTTACACGGGATTGAAGGCAGAAGGTTAAAAACCCCCTAAAAATCAACTTTTGTTGAAGATGACTTTGTGATTTTGACAGTACTTGTAAAATGTGACGTATGTGAAACTCGGCTGTTGGAATTACACACATTTTGATACGGTCAGTCTCAATGGAAGCGTTGATCAGCCCACATGTTTCTTTAAAAAGTTTTGAATCCTATAAATCTTGAAAAGCGTGCTTTATAAGATTTCATCACGAAGACGTGACGCCTCTGAAGATAGATTTCTATTCCCTTGGAATCTTTGACATCTTGACGCCCGTGAAGTGCGTCACAAATCGTATGCTTTTATGCTGGATTAAGTTGAAGGAAACTTACAACACTGGATTCTATAGGCATCTTTTGTAATGCTTTACATCTATTTGCTATTGATTTGACGCCGCCGAAGCCCTATATGCGTGCCTTATATGTGCTGGGAAGTAACGAATTATTGAAGTCCTGTTGACATTAGACACCTATTTGTCTAGTAAATTTTCTATTTACATTTTGACGCCAATTTATACACTTTCATAGCCATCCGTACTTTTACTACCGTCACGATAATTTGGATATTTATTGACGTGCCTTGTTGACATTTTGACGCCAATGAAGCCTTACAGGCGTCCCCAGCCGTCCGTGTGCTGGTATAGGAGGGGGTGGCGTCTGTGTCAACGTAAGCTGCTCTCCACTGAGATTAGTATTGTATACTGTTCAATGCATGTTATACACTCCATCCTTACATCTTCTTGTCAGTTGATTATATTCTTAAAATAAGTTCGCTACCTAAATATTTATAGAGGTATTGATGCATGATTGGTTTAGTATCTAGTCTTTATTCTGGTCCAGGGAGGTTTTGCAAGCTGTATCATAGGTTGAATGTTGATTTTTTTTCAGGTTGAGTGCATATAAATAACCTGTTATAACTCATAACTATTACTGTCATTGACCTCTGTCCTCGTATAGTGTGAAAAACTCTATTTAGAAATGTTATTTTATGTGTGTTTTAGGTCTGCCAAATGGATGGGAACAAGCCGTGACACCCGAAGGGGCTGTATACTTTATAGAGTAAGTATTTTACACTGAATTTCTGCCTCTTTTGTAACGACAAGTAATGATGCGATCGAGATTTGTATATAGGACTGGTTTTGCCTCAAATATGGTCATTTACTGTAGCTTTAAGCAGGGACGTATATAACTAGTAGTACCTGATCTGAGGGCGTCAACCCTCTATTGTCTCCTCCCTGATACCTACCCTGTCATAGAAAATTTGTAAAGAGCCTATTGTTTTGTTTTTGATAAGAAAGAACTGATTGCTCATCGGGGGTCAATAAATTTCAATAAGGACTTCGCAGTTCATTTAATGACTATGGGTATATTAGGCGTCACTTCACACGTATCTGCACGCCAGATCGTAACGTTCGGGTAAAAACCTGTAATTAATATATTAAGGTAAGTGTTGAAATTGTCTTGTCAACTCCGTATAAAGGTAATATATTTACCTGTCGGCCAGGTGGGCACTTTCCTCTTACTTCAGCTGAACTTGTTTAAAATGATATTTTAGTGTACAAAGTGTTCTGTGAAGAAGAGTGCATATATGAGTGGTCAGTAATTTACTTATTTGGATATTTGTGTTTTTAACAAGTGAATGGAGCGACAGAGACAAAAAACAAAGTGGATTTGAGTATTCAGACACGAATACCTGCTTGTTATACTTTTATCAATCAATATAACGGCAGTTTATCATGTTGAGTATTAAATGAGCGCATCTGGCGAGGAACTTGAAACATAACACAATAGATGCATTGTAGACCTGAACAAGAAAGTTGGATAGTTTTCAGTTCACTTTTCCTGTTTACTTATCATGTATCTGGACAGGCTGCTCTAACCGTGGTGAGTAATCAGGGACGAACACAGGTTGAGGGGAAGAGGAGGGGTGGGGATGGGGGGAAGGGGAGGCAGGTAGTTACAGAGAAATCGTTGGTATAACTTTTTTTGTGTGAGAATTGTAATTTGGGCGATATTTTAATATAATGCCTTTTAGGTCATGTCAGTTTTGCACTATTAAGTGAGGCTAAATTAGTGTGTCATGTTTAGATCTTTTCTTCTAGGGATGATATTGTTAGGGTAAAAAAAATAACAAAGGAATTAATTTCGTTCGAAGTTTTTTTCCTGAAAATTGTGCTCAATGAGAACAGTGTTTGTCGCCACTGCACTGTGAAGACTTTGACGTTATATTTTGATACACTAATGAAATTCAAGCTTGCTATGTAAGGAATTTATTTAGAAAAGTCAAAATTGATAAGAATTACAGGTGTTTTTCATGCAAAAGATAAAGTGTTTTTTAAATTACAGAATAACCAGCTGTATATTACCTGTATTAGTTTTATGTATTACCTGTATTTACCTATACAGGTACACCAGGGTGGTATGATTCATACATCAGGTATTGTCACTCCTAATGACTTACATTGTCTTGTCATGTTTATATTGTAGGTCAGTCTGTTGTTGTCGCCCTTACATACCGTACAATAAAGTCTATCATAGGTGTCACTGTTTGTTCGGTGTTTATCATTGAAGTTGTCAATCACACACGACGGGATACTTCGATAGTCTTTAAGCAGAGTTACCTCGCTTTGTCTCCATTCCTCAAAGTTCGGAAAGTTTTGTCGATAATTTCTTTGTTGACTTTAAAAGACAATATTATCTTTAAACTTATTATTGCTTTGTTACTTTAACACTTTCGTGAGTTTTGTTGACATTACTTTAAAACATTGTTTGAGAATATCTGCATTATTGATTTAATATTGAGAAGGACGTATGGCCTTCAGAAATCTTTTCTTGTGTATTATTGGTGAAAAGTCATAATAGGATCTACGGTATACAAAAATAAACGAGGTGGGCTAGGGGAAAAGTTTGGCCAGTTTAGAGAAATCCAGTCCTTTTCCAGAAAGTTTGTGGTAAAATTATATATGAAAAATATACATTTTTGAACAAATCCGGGGGGGGGGGGGTGTCCTGATTTTCCCGACCCCCTCCCCCTTTTCCCAATCCGCGCATGTACATGTAGTTCTGTCGACGAGAGTAAAAGTACGTTTTCTTATGATTTGTTTTAGGATATGTAGTTGGGTTTTTTTCAAGGTTACCCATTACCCAACTTTATCATTCTCAACGTTGTTGTACTTATAGTGAAGTCGATGTACCAATATTTACATTACCAATATATTCCCCATGTTGAACGCCCATTAGGCAACTAGAATTATATTCCAATAACTTGGGTTGCTATTGTGACGTCACGTTCAAGTTTTGCATGTAGGGAGAATTTGCCGACGTTCAAACTCATTCGACGCTATAACAGGCAAAATGTGCGAAATGCATGCAAATAAAAATGACCGATATTTAGAATAAATGTAAATATAAGTAATGAGTGTCTTACTTTTGGTGTTCATGGGTGTATAATTCTGGTTGGACACGTGCAAATTTTCCGAGAGTCGCTTCGCGATTCACGGAATTTGCACGTGACCAACCAGAATTATACACCCATGAACACCAAAAGTAAGACAGTCATTTCTTAATTAAGAAAGGTCACAAACCTTGACAATTGGCTTTCATGTTGTGCATAAAATATTTATGGACCTAAGATTTTAATGCAGTTTTATTTGATTGCTGTTTTTTAATCTCTGTTATGCCCCCTTATTGAAGATCGGTGCATATTCTTTTTGTCCTGTCTGTCTGTCAGAAACTTTAACCTTGGTCATATAATTATACCACCATATGAGGTACAGCTTTGATATAACCTTGGTCATATAACTATAGAACCATATGAGATATAGCTTTAACCTTGGTCATATAACTATAGAACCATATGAGGTATAGCTTTGATATAAGCTTGTCATATAAGTATAGAACCATATGAGGTATAGTTTTGATATAAACTTGGTCATATAACTATAGAACCATATGAGGTACAGCTTTGATATAAGCTTGGTCATATAACTATAGACCGATATGAGGTATAGCTTTGATATAACCTTGGTCATATAACTATAGAACCATATGAGGTATAGCTTTGATATAACCTTGGTCATATAACTATAGAACCATATGAGGTACAGCTTTGATATAACCTTGGTCATATAACTATAGAACCATATAAGGTATAGCTTTGATATAACCTTGGTCATATAACTATAGAACCATATAAGGTATAGTTTTGCTATAACCTTGGTCATATAACAATAGAACCATATGAGGTATAGCTTTGATATAACCTTTTTCATATAACTATTGAACCTTTCATTCGTTCATTCGACACTTTGAGCGTTAACCTGGTGACCCTGAAGTTTGACCTACTCTAGGAAATTACACTTTCAGCAATATCGCCATCATCTTTAAAGATTGTTGAGGATGCTCATATTTCACACGAGTCTTAAGACAAGACCATTCTTTTGATACCATGATTTCTGATACCATGTCCTTTATACCCTCATAACTAACCTCAATTGTAGAATTTTAATCGAAAGAATTAATCTTGCCTTTCTAGGTCATAACTTCGAAATGGTTTAGATATTTCACACGTGGATTGCCTGTTATAAGACTTTTCATTTGACACCTTGATTTTTGACCCCGTGACTTTGACCATGGAGTTTGACCTAATATTAAGAAAATACACCTTTAAGAATATCTCTATCGTCGTGAAAGATAGGATGATCATATTTAAGACGTGACTTCCTTATGAAGATTATTCTATTGATATATTGTTTCTAACCTCGTGACCTTGACTTTTGTAATTGACACAAACGCATTTTGCTTGTTTTCTTTTAAATTCTTAGCACAAACATGTAAAATGTCATAACTTACATGTAATACATCAAATGGCCAAAGGTAAAGGTTGAAACTCTCGGCTCTTTAAAATGATATAAACTATATCTTGCATGCAGGACCTCATAAATGTATTCGAGTTTTCACTTCACAATTAATTTTATGGAGCTACATGTAGAACTCTATTGAATAGATTATTAATTTGCACGTACTGGAATGTGGATTTATCAGACTTGTCCTTACAATTCTTTTCTTCAATAGAGGGTAGAAATTACGATACTGTTTAGAATCAAAAGGTCAAAATACTAATGCCTCGTTCACACGGTTGCGCAATAAATGTATTTCGCAATAACTTTATTGCGCAACAAATTTGTTTCGCATTAGGCTTTTTTGCGTTCACACGAGACCGAAACTATTGCGCAATAAATGCCAATGCACATGCACAAGAATCATGAATAAAATGTACAACGGATATTATTCGAATAATTTTCATAAAATCTAAATGTAAGACTATTTTGAGAGGTAGCCTATATAACAAACATTCATTTATTTGTCATTTCAGTCTAGAGCATGACGTCATTCAATTGTGACGTCATTCTCTGCAAGGGCCCCAGACTTAAAGAAAAGCGTTCTTATATATATACGAAAAATCGGAATCTCTCAAAAGAATCGTAAAAATAAATACGTCGAGTGGTTATATTCGTAAGTACAACAATCTCTTTCCCTTGTCATGTTGATGCGCATGCGTCAGATTTGTTGCGCAACAGTTTCGCTTAGCGTTTACACGGCAGAATTTGTTGCGCAATAAAGTTATTGCGAAACAAATCGAAAATTTATTGCGCAATAAATTTTGTCGTGTGAACGCAAAACAAATTTATTGCGCAACAAATTTACGTTTATTGCGCAATAAACTCTCCGTGTAAACGAGGCATAACATGAATATCAAGAATGTGTATTGCATCTTCCATTCATCGAAACTATATTCCTTTTGAATAAAGAAAGGAACAACATTTCGACCAATGCATCATTAATTCGGTTTTTTTTTTCTTAATCTCTTCCATTTTCCGTGTGTTTCAAATAGTATTATAAAGAAGGACTTTGGCCTTAAATGATTACTTCATACCAATATATGATGGATTTATGCATTAATCATGATTCATACTCACTACTTTATTATTTCTCATGCCAACATTACGTACTTTACCTTTATTTCTCACCTGTCGTACACAGCTGATCAGATTACCTTGTAACGTAGTGGGTGTACACTGAACTGACTTATGTAGAAATCTGTAGATATAGGTTTAAACTACCTATTACGCATACTGTTTGTAGTTCCTTGTAAAGTAGACTCATGCGCGGCAGCAAAGGAGATTTTATTGGGAGTTGTACACCTTAAATCAGATTTAATATTTTGGGATTTGCTATTTTGACGGCATAGGTGACTGGGATTTAAGTAGAAGTGGCCGTATAATATTTTTGTGAACTTTCGTTGTGGGGATATTTTGTTAAATTATTTATTCCTTTGTGTATATTGTGTGTATTGTTATTAGTGGATGTATATGTCTATTCACCTGGGATTTTAGCTTGATTAAAATCTCACCAGGTGGAATTGATAGATAACAGAATGGACAGGTAAGGATCAATTAGATTTTATCTATGTGAAATATGCTGTAAACCGGGCAGGTCTCCCTGGCATCAATTTGTTGTTCATATCTAAAACGACAACAAATCTCTCTCTCTCTCTCTCTCTCTCTCTCTCTCTCTCTCTCTCTCTCTCTCTCTCTCTCTCTCTCTGAGACGTTCTGACAGAGACATGCAATATTGCACACGTTCCCACCATTAACGTTGTAAAATGTTAAGGAGGAGCAATTCATGTAGAAAATACACACAAAAGCCCACCACATTTATCTTGTGAAAACCGTCTCACATTTAATGGAGGTTCAAGGTTTATTTTAATTCCTTGTACAACTTTTAAAGTTGTCATAGATGCCGCGCACGTAAATTGAATGAAGGTTGTAAGTGCAGATCATGCATGAATTCTCTATATAAATACGGTTTCCTTTAAAATTTATATTTATTGTAATTGGATGTCAACAGGTCTTATGTGAAATGAGATGCATTTGCAATACGTACAGTTTCTCACATACTTTCTTAAGTTATGACTAGTAAAACTGTATGCCTCAGTTAATTGTGTGGAAATCCGACTACCTTAGCTAGCCTTTTAATACTTAAAGTTTATCTCACTTTTAATGAAATTGTCGGTGAAAATAGGATGATTTTCTCCCGATAATCCTATGTTTTTGTGTACAATGACAATGATACATGATAATTAACATTGGCGTTTTCCTTTTCAGTCACAATACTCACTCGACGACATTCCATGCTCCAGGGAGTCTCTCACCCGCCAGGTAAGCCCCACCCCCTCAACACGACATTATATCGAAAGGATATAACATTCCATGCCAGGCTAATACCCTCCTCCTTCCCGACTTTATCCCCTCAATTTCTGCTCCTTGCAGTCACTCACCTGCTACCCTACCCCAACACACACTCCTTCCTCCATAGAGTGACTTACCTGCCAGGTGAGCCCCTGTCCCGCCCCGTATCATTCCGTTTGCCATGGAGTAACTCACCTGTCCCCCCCCCCCCCCCCCACACACACACATCAATCCTCCTTACACTACACACGGGGGTTTAAAGCTAAGTTACTCATCAGATTTGATGTTCTTTGTCCTTGGTTATACATGAAGTAAATCCTTAAACAATGTCTATGATATCATCAGTAACTACTACATTAATCCTTGTATGACTTGGCTTTCACTTCTGTACATAGTCTATACAGTGTCTTCTATATATAGGGAAACTCACCTGTTCTATGTACTTTGGGAGGTACTTAAATAAGATACAGTTATAAACTACAATACCTGGCTTTAGTAAAGTGGATTGTCATACATGGCTAAGTGTGTCACAATTATTTATACAGTAATTTAATGTGTTTATAATCACTTAATCCCCCTTGTTATAGTAGGGGACAGTTTGTATTAGGGTGTAACACTCTGTTTGTACAAGGGCTCGGTACAAGGAATGTTGGTCCATGAAGATATGTCTAGTGCAAAGTTGGGATAATTTGTCATTGTAGTTTGGGAATTTTTGAGGTATGTTTAAGATAAAAAAGGTTAGTGACTTCTTGAGTTATCAATCATAATCAAATCTTTTGTTGAATGTATGATATGTATTAGGAATTCCAGGGTACTTGGAGAGCGCCTTACAGATACATTTGTATATAACAGTTTATTGCATTGTAATATTTAAAAGTTTCTGTTAGTTTTGGGGTCTGATAGACATACTCACTACTTACAATATCCCTTCTCTCCAGGGGTTTACATAATGTACAAACTGTATAGAAGCTCTTAATTGTCACATCTATCAATTAACAACTTCTTCACTGCAAAATACATATTGTCAAAAGCCACATCCAAAAGTTTGGATATTCATTAACTGATCTTTCACTTATTGCCTGTTTGGGGATTAAAATTTCTGTAGTTTTAAATTACATTAATCTTTACACTATTAAAAATAGATTAAGTTAATCCCTTTGATAAGTTTAGTTTTATTAATATCCGTATTGGATGACTATAACTATAAATTCCTGATGGTATTTTCATGTTCTCTGGTCAATACAATTAAATTCTCACATATGATTTTACTAACACAAAGATGACGAAAGGTTTATCACTTATCATATTGCAGATGATAACAACCAGAACTGCTTTACCCTTTCATCTTGTGACCTTCTTTTCTCGATGTTTTATTCTCAGTGATTCAATTTCAAATGTAAATATTTAGGATCATCTATCCAAACAAATATATCCTTTTAAGAGTTGAATAAGTTTAAAATAATTTTTGTCTTAAGAATATTAATATGAGAATTGCAGAGATACTAAATATGACAGATGGAGATCTTATTAAAAGTTACACTTTGTCAAATATTTATTTCACTGAAATCTTGTAGTTTATCAAAGCCAATTTAATGAGACACTTAAATTGTCAATCTCCGATCTTTTAGAACAATAATAAAAATAAAATCCTTTATTTGAAGTTATTATCATGATTTATATACATATAAATCTATTTTATTTGTACATTTCTTCATTGTAATTTACAATGTACTATATTTTCATTTCAGGTCTCCCTCCCAGCCTGTGTCGCACTCCCCACCCCCAAGTCCCAATAAACCTGTACCGGTAAGACAAGTGTAAAATATTGTATAACGTATACCTATGTACATCATGGTGTAAGGACAGAAAATATCATAAGAGGCAGCATATTGAAAATTATATTGAAGTTTAAATCTTCATGTATCGCACATGTGAAAAAAAGATTATGAATATTGAACATTTGATATGATTGTAGAAATCTCCAGTTAGGTCCCCTGCCAAGCCTTTACACCTTAAAGCCATATCTCCAAAGAGGGAAGATACTGCCATGGTAACCATAAAGGGCTGGTTATATAGACAGGTAAGGGAATGAGTATGAAGGAGTTAAGGACACATTGTTAGAAACTTGGTAACTACATAAAAAGGCATTAGTGAAATCTCAATAATGTTAGCTGGTATACAGCATCAACATAGGTGTTCTAGTCACAAGAACATGATGACGAGAACATCTATTTTAAAATGTAATATTATTTATATAAAGAAAATGCACTAATGCATGTTTAGAGCTCTTGTAATGTCTTGAATTAGATCTTGCTTGTTAAGGTAGCTTGTACCTGGTCAAAAATTGGATAAAATCATGCATGGGTACCCCATATTTTCTTTTCATATTATTACACATTGGGTAAAGCTAATGCAGGTTTCAAATATATTTTTGAAATGTTTCTACAATGTGAAAAATGGGAATTTTTGGATTTTTTCATAGGATGAAATGTTAAAGTTTGGGTAATTCAAATTTATAGACGATAAAGATATCCCTACAATTTAGGGTCTATTTGAAAAGTTTTTATAAAAGGTTTAATGATGATAAGCACGAAAATTCAAAAGAAATGTGATCATAGGGAGCTTAAATGTTTCCTTGCAAAAATTAAATTCTCTGTTTAGCAGCAGCCGAGTAAAAAGTAATGTTCTCTGTTTAGCAGAGGCTGAGTAAAAAGTAATGTTCTCTGTTTAGCAGAGGCTGAGTAAAAAGTATGGTTCTCTGTTTAGCAGAGGCTGAGTAAAAAGTAATGTTCTCTGTTTAGCAGAGGCTGAGTAAAAAGTAATGTTCTCTGTTTAGCAGAGGCTGAGTAAAAAGTAATGTTCTCTGTTTAGCAGAGGCTGAGTAAAAAGTAATGTTCTCTGTTTAGCAGAGGCTGAGTAAAAAGTAATGTTCTCGAAGTAATGTTCTCTGTTTAGCAGCAGCTGAGTAAAAAGTAATGTTCTCTGTTTAGCAGCAGCTTAGTAAAAAGTAATGTTCTCTGTTTAACAGCAGCTTAGTAAAAACAAATGTCAGTTATTTCAGATGGCATTAATGACAAAGTTGATAAAAAGATCTTGTATGATAGACCATATCATAGAATTGTCTTATTATTTTCATTTCAAACTCCATTTAAATGTTGCAGAAAATTAAAACCAAACAATTTATATTTCTAGGAAGCAAACACATTGAAATCATGGAAAAAGAGATGGTGTGTACTGGCAGATTATAGCATATTCTTCTATAAAGGTAACTAGCATGTTATCTGTTTTTGTGTATTGTTTAATGGTTTTCACCAACTACAGGACCAGTCTTGGATTGATATGTACATTTATACAGCATGTGTGTGTTACATCATTTTAAGATTCCAAAAACAACTAGTGCTTGGACTTTATTGTAAAAATAAGGCATCTTTGAACACTAAATGTTTGTTCAATACTTTCAAACATAAAACTAGAAGCAATGTATTTGACTCAAACTGTAAATTCAATTACTTTAAATAGCTTTGAATTCAGCCAGTTGTATCTTTGCCCTGTTGAGACTAAGAAACTGGTTTTTCCCTGCCTTGAATTTGCCTTCCATAAAATTTTGCTTTACAAATCTAATTCACTCAGTCGTAAATAGGCCCACTAGTCATTGGTCAGAATGTATATTTGGATAAAAATCTCCCTGTTTTCAGTAGCAGTATTGTATTTTACAGTAAAATGAATTGACCATGTTGTACGTTTGCTTCAGATGACAAGGAGAAGTCTATGGTAGGGTCAATACTGTTACCTAGTTACAGAATAGAAACCTGCCTACCCAAGGAGACTAACAAGAAGTTTGCGTTTAAGGCGGAACACAATAATGTCAGAACACAGTATTTCGCTACGGACAGTCAGGATGACCTGAATAGGTGGATTAATGCTCTACAACTAGCCGCCATGCTGAAAGCTCAACCTAAGTATGTTATTAAAACCCTCCCATATAATGGTGTGGACACTAAGATTTCCCATATAATGTGTGGACACTAAAAGTTATTAAGACCCTCCCATATAATGGTGTGGACTCTTAAGAGTTATTAAGACCCTCAATATAATGGCGTGGGCACTAAGTACGTTATTAAAACCCTCCCATATAATGGTAAGGGCACTAAGTATATTATTAAAACCCTCCCATATATTGGTGTGGACACTAAGTATGTTATTAAAACCCTCCCTATAATGGTGTGGACACTAAAACCCTCCTATATAATGGTGTGGACTCTAATTATATTATTAAAACCCTTCCATATAATGGTGTGGACACTAAAACCCTCCCATATAATGGTGTGGACACTAAATATGTTATTAAAACCCTCCCATATAATGGTTTGGACACTAAAACCCTCCCATATAATGGTGTGGACTCTAATTACATGTATATTATTAAAACCCTCCCATTTAATGGTGTGGACACTAAAAGTTTGCTTTATCTGTCTTTTTGTCATTCTACCTAATATGTGCAAAGGAGTAGGTGCGGTAATCTGCTATTTTGGCCCTATTTTCAAAGTTGTTCATATATCCATAATATTCTAGTTTATAAAATATCAAATGTATGGTTACATGTAATACAAATCGGGAAAGCCTGTTTTGATTTCACAGTCCTATACTGAATAATATGTTGCTCAAAACGTCTAAAAACGTTGAAATCATTGAAAATATCAATAAATGAGCAAAATTTCGATACAAAATTATGAAATCAAGAGGCGCTCCAGGCCTTGCACATGAATATTTTTGTACCGATAGATGGATTTCTGATCGGCCTTTTAATATGCATAAAAAATATCGTGGGCAAGGCCTGGAGCGTAAATGAATTTTGAAGATTTGTGTGTAAAATATGATGATTTTTTCCTTTGATTTGCGTCATTCAGGTCAAATGACGTTAGAACATGACGTCATACATCATGCATGATGTTACGAGGGCTCAAAATTATGACGCTGTATTTCTCAAACATTCAACATTGCAAAAAGTGATAATTAATAATTTGTTTTATCAATAGCATTTTTCGTCGAAATTATAGGGCCGATATGAGATGAGGGGTTAGTGCACCTAGCCCTTTTAATACATGGATACTTATCGTAAGGGAAAGATAGCTTATTAGGTCAAATGTAATAGTCAAGGTTAGGAAAAAAACCTTCAAATATTGATTTCCAGCTTATAACTTGAGAACCCCACTCCATCTGAGTAGGTTTTAATCTATAGCTACCATATGTAGGCCCTGTTTGTAAAAAGATTTCCAATTACTTTTAATGTAAAATTGGTGTGATATTATGTATATTGGAATTTAAGATATAATGATATTTAAGATGTCTACACAATTGTATTGAACATTTACTCTTTACTGAAGAAACCCTACTCAAAATGTTGTGAAAGCCATCAAAATGTCTACAAATTTATATTTATGGCCTAAATTTTATGAAAAGGGACAAAAGTAGCGAGTCAAAAGTCTAGCTGGATCAGAGGTAAGATAAGTAGGATTCATATGAGCACCACTGTCAAAATCAACTTATTTCAGATTGAATTTGTTTCATTTGATGATAGCTTACTAACTATGATAATTTTTGTTTCTAGGAAACTGCCAGAGCAGAACAACAATAATGTCCCTCCAAAGCTGGTGCCCAAGTCTCCTCACATGACGTGGGATGATGATGAAGATGACAATGACTACAAGAAGAACTACTGGGGCAAAGGTCCCCCTCCCACAGAGAATGGCCAGGTGTCTCCACCCAACAGAGGGCTAGGTAACCATGGTAACAGGGAACAGCCTCATTCTGACAACTACGAGGAATATCCTGGATATCAGGGCCACGGAAACAAAGGAATGAGTCCTCAAGGTCCTAGACACATAGATAATCAAGCTTATGGACAGATGGATTTTAGGTCACAACATTCACCAAAAGGTCATGTGAAGGACCATAGACACCCGAGTAACCATGGTAGAGGGCAAAGTTCAAGACAGAATAACAACGATAGGCAAAATATAGACAGATCTCATCACAATGATGACCAGCATCCAGGTTTTGAAAATAGAGATGTTGGACCTAAAAATCACCATGGATATGACCCTAGGTCGTACAATCCAGCATACGACCCGCACAGTAAGGATGAACGTATTTTTGACCCTCGATCAAGAAACCCTCAGCATCATCCTCAGAGTAACCATAGAGATCAACCCCAGTCAAGATACTCAGACGCTGCCTATGATCACCATGGGAGGTCAAGGCCACCAAACACCTCACCTGGTCAAAGTCCAAACAACACCCCAAACCCCACTGATTACCTGTACAGTAAACCAGTAAAAAGGCAGGACAGAATACCTCCTACAGCTGACCCCACCTCACGGCAGTATAACCCCAATGACAGGTCAGTGGGTCAAGGTCAAATTAAGGATAAAAAAGATGAAAATCCTTATATGCAAATGGGACCAGGTCGATCCTTGGAGAGATTAAATCGGTTGATCAGGTAGAATTTTGTCCTTTTGTGGGTATTGGAGGTATATGGTTCCTTATCCACGTTCTACTATCAGTCTATATATATCTACGGTAGGGTTAGACTACAGTAACGGCTTTATTATTGTACCACAACCGCTATGTAGGCACAGGGCTTTATCACTCACTAAATATTGTATGTCTTGTTTTTACTCTTGGAGGGTAAAATCTACATCTTGATATGTTATAGCTCTCCAGAATAACTTTTTTCGACAGGAAAACAATTCTTGGTCAGTCATTCTCTCTTCTTGAAAGTCTTTGAGTTATCCAAATCCTACCATTAGATGAACTTGTCCTCAGTTTTATCATGTTTACATCTATAATTCATTTCCTGCAGAGTTTATGTAGTCTATAATAGAAATTTTATAGTGTTTGTAGATAAATTATCTCAATTACTCTTATCTCAATAGTTTTCTGAAGTCTAATGTCTCTAAACAGGAAGGGATAATTTGTAAAATTAGTACATTTTGAGGGTAGTCACCCGGGTTCACAATATAAAACAAGAGCCCCAGGAGGGCACAACGCTCACCTGATACCCATGCATGCTCTAATTGACATACTGACATTGAATAAGACGTAAAATTGATAGTGCCAGTATCACGATTTGAGCCCACATTCTTTCTAAAAAGATTTTTGCCGGATGCAGACAAGATCTTTTTTTACAGCCTTTAAAAGTACAAACAAAAAGAAATAGTCACATTTCAAAACATTATCTTTTTTTACTGATTTGAAAAGACGGATAATGTGATCCAAAGTCATATGCCCAGTTAGTGTATAGTTCAATTATTCAACATCAAAAAAATCATTTTGTAAAATTCCACATTAATGTGCAGCAGGTGATGAAAAAACAGACAAAAAGAATAAAACAATGAAATAAACTTAATATCCTGGTGTATGCTGCTTTTAGGGAAACAAATTAATAGGCCCACGATATTGTAAAGCTACATGTACAACTAGCAGACATACAAAATCGTTATTTACTGTTAACTATGTTTCGCCTAGTGATAGGACTGTTACACGGACTAATTATTAGCTGACAGAGTTCATGAAAAGTATCAGCTGCATCGGATTTGCTGATGAAAAATTATTTGGTCCGATAAAAACTCATGTTGTATCTATTATTTGGATAGATAAAAATTCCCAAATGTCTGACCACAGGAACCTGTCGTTTTATGAGAGAAAATTTTTTATTATTCACAACCTTAAGCCTCTGTGTTCATCTTTAGAAATGTTATACATTGAAGATGTCGAACACAGTGGCTTGAGGTTGTGAATAATAATTTCTTTTCTCTTTTAAAACAACAGCTTCCTGTGGTCCAACATTTCATTGAAATATTTCAAGAACTCTGAACTGAATTTTTTTTTTTCAAGAATTTCAGATATATCAAATGTCCTATACATTCTCTAAATCCTCAGGAAGAGAATTTACTCATTAGATGTTTCTTCAAGAAATCGGTCATTATACTTCATCTAAGAGAGTCTAAGACAAAGGAAATTCGAGCTAAGTTTATAAATGAGTGTTCCAAGTACATGAATGATAACAAGTATGAAAGTGTTCCCAGTATATGCACATTAAATAAAAATCTATTCAAATACCAGTACTATTTCGTTTGCATGATAGATTCTATTAATCTCCTGAAATGTATCACGTGTACAGTACTAACACGGTGGGTAATCTCGCAACGCAGAACAATTTATTTTTCTATATTTTTTTCGCAAAATAGATAATTTGTTACAAAAAGGGAAATGTGATGCAGTGTAATAACGCCCCAACTATGAGTTGCATCCAAAATAAGGTGGATATCAGCTTTTTATAACGCACAAACACGATCAGCGTTCTACTTTCGCTTCCATCTACACCAATCATGCCGATAGTTTTTTCGGCTTTATAAAAGGATATTACCTCTCTTACTTTCAATCAAACTCGTATCTAAGGCATCCTTACACTGTATCACATTCCCCTTTTTGTGAAAAATAATTTGTAATACACGAAATTTTATATAAACCTAGTGTTGTGCGTTGCGAGATTACCCACCGTGACTACGTGACTATTAAATGGGCGTGGAGGAACCAATCAAATCTGTAACACAAGATATATGGCGACTTTGTTTACCATAGATACAAATTTGTTGGGGTCCCGCTGGGGTTTGGAGCCACTCCCCATTGGTCCATTGGGCATGGAAAACATACATTATACCTATGTACAATCTTAAAAAATATTCCTTAAAATCCAAAAGTGGATATCTTGACAAAATTCTTTCACTTGAAGGGTACCATGCATGAGTACCTCATACCTACAACATGTCATGACAATCTGAAGAGTGGTTATAGAAAAGAAGCAGAAAATGTATGAAAATCAACCCCCCCCCCCTTCCTTTTTACGTAAGAAAAAAATTCATAAAAAATAAAGAAAATGAAATTTAAGCAAAAAATACATATCAAAGCTTTAAGTAAGTTAGATATGATAAATATGCAGTAAATGAGTGTGTAAAATCATACACTTTTTGAGTTATTTAAAGAAATAGTGCAAAAATTTGCATTTCTGACTAAGTCCGAAGAGACGTCAAAAAAGCGTCAAAAATTTGACTTCGGAGTGGAACCAAAAATAACAACACTTCTTAAGACATCTCTGTAGAGCATCCTGATGCTTTCGGTTTGTCGATACGTGCTTCCGTTCTGAAGAAGAAGTTTGTTAAAGGAGGGTACCCCCCGTGACCTACTTTTGCCTGTGGTGGCGCCACTTGTTGAGGGATCCGGACGAAAAACAACAACACTTGTAGGGGATCATTAGTACTTTATACTTACCAAGTTTCATCAAAATCCCTTTAGCCATTCTTGAGAAGAAGTCGAAAATGTGAAAAGTTTACGACAGACGCCGGACGACGGACGCCGGACGGATCGCTATGACAATAGCTCACTAGAGCCTTTGGCTCAGGTGAGCTAAAAATGAGGTCATGTGTAGATGGTACCAAGAGAAGTTGGAATATGTTTTATTATTTATAGATTGTATTTAAGAAATCTTTTATTTGTCAGATATGAGGAATTTTCTTTCTTGTGTAATTTATTGATTAGATGGAGAAATACTATTTCTTCTCAATTTGGACAAGAATCATGGAAAAACTTTATGATGGCACCACAGCCTTGCATGTATTCAGTCTGCCTTTGAAATAATCCTTGTGTAACAGTAATTTGATATTGAACAGAATTAATATTTATGAATTCTTTGAATCATTTTTGAATGTATTTTCTCCAAAATGAGCTACACTTTGATATGCAGAGGAATTATTACTGTGAATATAAAATAGAGAAATATAAAGGTCAAGGTCACATCATTTTAAAGGGTTAAATGTCAGATTCTGCAACAAAAGAGTGACATGTATGGTAGATCTTCTCTTTTCTTTATTTCTTGTTTGTTTTTTATCATTCAGTCTTGGAATATATACAAATACTCTGCATGTTATCTCTTTTTATGACTTTTTGTGTGTTTAAATGTGTTAATCATGTTAATAATAATTATACATGAATATATTTTATTACTCAGTAGACTAGTGCTTTATTAAAATCATTGACAGACATCTCACAAAAAATTACACACCACATATAGTAATCTTATTCTAACAGCAACAAGCATAACCTAAATACATATGTACATACATGTAAGTCAAAGCAATTCTTTTACCTGGAAAAATATCAATTTGAAAAAAAATTTACTTAAGGTCAGTATAATTATGATGCCTTTATGGTAATTCTGTTATTTATTATTTATAGGTATCCAGATCGACCAGATCTTATCAGTTCCCATAGCAACATACAACCACAGTACGATCAACGTCCAAATCATTCACGAGAAACTAGTGAAACAAGTAATTATGGTTATTACTCACCACAAAAAGCTGAGTTACAACAAAGAGAACTGTTGCTAGGGAGAGAAAAACGAAATAGCCTTGACCCATTTGCACATAGAGGTCAAGGTAACTCGGAGCAAGATGATGGATACAGTACTCTCACCAAATACCAAGATAAAAAAGATCATCAACCACAACCTCAACAACCCTCAGTTCATCACCATAGCAACCAGCCATACCAACGACAGAGTTACCAAGAGCAACAGTCAAGGTTAAGCTACCAAGAACAACCTTCAAGGTCAAGTGTAGACCATCAAGGTCACCCTCACAATGAGAGTTTACATGTAGACATTCCCCATACGTATGTTAATATAAGTGATGCCTTAACACAGAGAGGTCGCTATGATGACGAAGCTGTTGAAGGAGGGGGAGTTGACATGCCAAATAGACCACCCCTCCCTACGGCCGTTAGATCTAGAATTGTGGAGGAACTAGCTAAAACAAAGACACCCACCACATCACAGGAATTACTGGAGGCTGAACGAGCTGTGGAACAAAGAATGATGCAGCCTGCGTTCTTTAACTACCCTACACCTACAAATCCCCAGCAGGTAAGACTGAACAAGTGGTGTACTGCTGTATGTATTTAAATTTTATTATATATTTTCTCTCTACATTGTTGATACTATATATTTAAGCAAGGCAGTAGAAAGAGGGTTTATATCGTCCTAAAGCAGCTGATACAAATTTAATGTACATCTATTTGTGATAATGAGATGTTTCTGACTGATTTGATTGTTCCTTCATACATGGTTTATCAAATCTATTTTTCCAGCCAAGGTCGTTTGGTGATGAAGTAGACAGACCTGACCATAGACAATATGACCATAATTATGATAGGGGATGTGATGAGAGGGATTCCCGCCAGGCTAAAAATAACAACCAATCATATTACCCGGGAGACGGAGATGATCATCTTTATGACGACAGACCTAGAGGTACAAGTGATCACCGGCACAGTGAGATGCCTCAGGATCACAGGGGAAGGCATTACATGGACAGGGGCGGGGACCAACAAGAACGGGGTCATACAGAGAGGGGCGGAGATCACATGGACCAGGGAGGGGACAGAGGTGTAACCAGGCAACTGTTTAACCTGCCCACTAAACAACAGGTAGAAGATGATATGAGAATGCTAGGGAGGTCTAACCAACTCCAACATGATGCTCCACATAGGCAGGACGCCCAACATAGGCAGGAGGCCCCATATAGGCAGGAGGCCCCACATAGGCAGGAGGCCCCATATAGGCAGGACACCCAGCATAGGCAGGACGCCCAGCATAGGCAGGAGGCCCCACATAAACACGGTAAGTAATAAGATGAAGAATTTTAGTCAGATTAATAACTTTTATTATTAAGCAAACATATTCACTGCTAATCATTGCAGTTAATTTACTGTTACATCAGTTTAGTGCGCACATGCATATACTTTTAGTAGCAGCATTTAATTTTGTTATTCTTCTCGATATTAACATAAAAATTTATTTAATATCATCATGTATTAAGTTATCACACATTATTTATACTAAACATGGCAAAGTCTAATACATGTACTATGCTAACCAGCACAATGTTCTGTAGTAGATTTAAAGGACTAGGTGCGCTAACCCCTCATATCGGCCTTATAATTTCAAATAAAAATGCTTTTGATAAACGAATTGTGAATTATCACATTTTGCAACGTTGAATGTTTGAGAAAATACAGCATCATGATTTTGAGCCCTCATAACGTCACACGCGTGAGGTATGACGTCATGTTCTGACGTCATTTGCCCTGAATGACGCAAAACAAAGGAAAATCATCGTTTTTTAAACACAAATCTTCAAAATTCATCTATTATCCAGGCCCCCCTATATAATATAATTTATTATATAAATTAAAAAGCTGATCAGAAATCCATTGATTTCTACAAAAATATTCACGGGTGGGCAAGGCATGGAGCACTACTTGATCTTATAAATTTTTATCGAAATTTTGTTCATTTATTGATATTTTCAATGATTTAAATGTTTTTAGACATTTGGGCAACGCATTATTCAGTATAGGACTGCGAAATCATAACAGGCTTCCCTGTTTTGGATTTACCATACATTTGACTTTTTATAAATTATAATATTATGGATATATGATCAAACTTGAAAATAGGGCCGAAATAGCAGGTAACCACACCCACCCCTTTGTCTAAAACGCATGTCCTAAAGATGGTTAAAATGGTAAAGTCCCTCAGTCCATACACTTGTATCTGTTCAGCTATTGTATCAATTCAAATGAAATTCAACTGTAAAGAGTATTAAGTGGAATGGAATGTAAAGATAAATACTGATTGAGTGTCAAGTTTGATACATGAACATTTAAGTAGATAGTGTTATGTCCGTCCGTCCGTCTGTCTGTCTGTCTGTCTGTCTGTCTGTCTGTCTGTCTGTCTGTCTGTCTGTCTGTCTGTCTGTCTGTCTGTCTGTCTGTCTGTCCGTCACACATTAGTTTTCCAGACTTTTTTTCACTGTCGTTGCATATATTGAACTCATTTTTGGCATGTGAGTTTATCTCCATGTGATACAGATCAAGTTTGAGTTTGGTTTCGATTCACCTATTTTTACAAGAGTTATGGTACATGTACTTGGACTTAGCAAATTTCATGAAATTTTTAGTTTTCGGGACTTTTCTTCCAAGGTATTGCAGATATTGAAATAATCTTTTATATGTGAATACATTTTAGTGTTATACAGCTCAAGTTTGAGTTTGATTCTGATTGACCTATTTTTACAAGAGTTATGGCCCCTGGACTTAGCAAATTTCATGAAATATGCAGTTTTCCGGACTTTTCTCGGCTGTTGTTGTAGATATTGGAATAATTTTTTACATGTGATTACATTTTAGTGTTTTACAGATCAAGTTCGAGTTTGGTTTCGATTGACCTATTTTCACAAGAGTTATGGCCCTTGGACTAAGCAAATTTCATGAAATTCTCAGTTTTCCGGACTTTTCTTCCATGGTATTGCAGGTATTGAAATTGTTTTTGGTATGTGAATATATCTTAGTGTGATACAAATCAAGTATGTGTTTCAATTTGATTGACCCATTTCTACAGGAGTTATGGCCCTTGAACTTAGCAAATTTCATGAACTTCTCAGTTTCCAGTCTTTCATGTCTGTTGTTGTAGAAATTGAGCTGATTTTTGGTATGCAGATACATTATAGTATGATAAAGAATAAGTTGAAGTTGGGTTTGATTTATTTGTTCTTACAAAAGGTATGGCCTCATAAAATTTCATGAAGTTTTCCTGTTTTCCAGACCTATTTCTAATACACATATTGAACTTATTTTGATGTTGAATTCATCTTTTGATGTATGTAAAGGTCAAGGCAGAGTTGAAGGACATGGATTAATGCCGGTAGGGGAATTATATCGCTTGCGATTCATAAATTTATTTAATATGACCACCAACTTGACCTTCACAAAATGACATTTACCTTTTGACTTTGGTAATGAAAAAAAGTAGTGAATTTTTATCATAAGGAATGTTTAGGGAAGATTTTGCATTGCATTTTTCTTGTACCATATTTTGTAATCAGGACATGAGTTGTTTAGCAGTTTATTTTATGATTCATTTTGTAATATGGATCGAAGTCATCTATGCAGTATGAAAAAAAAAGAATGTATCAGCCTTTTTCATAATTTTGAATATTGTATGATATAAGAATCTAAATTCTAATAGTCTTAGTTTAATTTATATGCAAATTGATTTACTCTAAGAATCTTCTTTAAAGAAAGGATATTGAAGTCCGTCTTTCTTGTTTCATTATACTCATTCCATTTAGAAATAAACATTGTTACACAGATTGTTTTTCTCTTTGCATGTATTACCTTGCATGTATGATTGCTTTTATTACTAACACAGCCTCATGTTACCTTTGATGTTATGATTGTGTTATACACAGTGTGCAGTTTGTGATGTTTCATTTGTCCCCATCATGATTTCAGTTTGGAGGTGTATCAAAAATACAATGTAATAAAAAAAATCATTGAATTTAAAACAAGAGTAAATTCAGTCTTTATTAGGTCGTTATAAAACCAGTTTCTTAACACGAAATACGAAATTTTAAAGCCTTTGTAAAAGTTGCACAGAGAATCTTGCATTCACAAACTGCTTATGAAGAATATGCACAAGTTAGTAAATAGTTTTTCACATTACTATGAGCATGCCTATTATATAATAAACAGATTGGCTTTTATATTTTGCTATTGAATTTTTCAAATTTATCTATCAAAGACAAATTAATGTCAAATTTTGATGATTGACTGAAAATGTTACAGTAAATTAAAGTAAAAGAACATTGAACAATGAAGGATTATTTTTGAATTACCATTTTTGTTTATACATGTAACACAATATTTCATCTTCATAATTTCTGGCATAATTCATTAAGCTCTAGATATACATATACCTATTTATCTATTACCAATAATAAGTTAAGCATAATTTTCTCTAAAAACTTCTGCATGATACCTAATTTACATGTAAACTTAATCGTTAATTTACAAGTAAACTTAAGGCACGTATATATATTTGTATGTGCATGCTCAATTGCAGTTACTGACAAAGTAGAAAGTGATCTGCAAAATTCAGAAATACCTAATCGGTCTGAGATGATGAAAAATCTAGATGATGAAAGAAATGATGACATAGATGATGCAGTATTTGAAAGTATCACTCCAGCACCTCCATTCTCAAATCGACCCATCATGCACGATCACTCTAATTCTTCATCTTCACACGAGTTAAGTCTCATTGTCTCAGCACCTGCCACACGTTTATCTAACGAGTCGTATACTGACTCTGCAGGCCAGCACAGGGGAATCCTACACGAGCCCGCAGCAAGCGAACTGGCGCGGAGAAGGCTGAGCAGTCCTGATAATAGTGGTCAGCGCAGATCAGTGAATGAAAGAGAAAGTAGAGATAGCATTCACCATAGACAGAATGTAGGGCATGATAGTCACAGTGGTCAGGGGTTTAACTCATATAGAGACAATAGACATGACGGGGACTTTGATGATAGTAATTTTGTTCGGCAGCAGCTGAACGCTCTAAAAGACAACAACAATACAAATAGTTACGTCAACTTGTCACCAGGCACGTCACCAGAAGTAATGGATGGTAACACACATAGCTCTCATGGAGTTCCCATGTCATCTCATGTAAAGGGTGAGCATTTCTACAGACCTGAGGCTGACACTGCGTTAATGTCAAATTTAAAACGATACAAAAGTGGCTCTGTGCATAATAGTCACGATCAGGATGACATCGAGTTCGATCAAACGGACGTCAAAAAGCGATTTTCTGCAGCAAGCTCTAGAAGTTCCCAAGCGGCTTTTGGCGCAGAGTTCACTAATCCTGTCTCAGGTACAAATGGGTGCATTCACTATTCACAGTTATGACCTTATTGATCGATGATAATCTCTTAATGATGGTACAAAAGTTAAATTCATTACATTTACAGATAGCTTAAGATGTAGTCATCTCCTTCAGTATATATATATATATGTAGTAAAAGCTAAGTATTACAAGCATGTAGGTGATTGATTGCATGAATCAATGTTGTCATGTGGTGTTGTGTAAATATGTAGATCTTGCATGATAAGAAAAACTATCATTGGTTTTCATATACCATATTGGTACATATAGATTAGAACTTGAATCTGAAACCATTTTGAATGAATTTGTTAAAAAGTCAATACAATGGTTGAGAGTTTCACTTGATCTGGGAAAATGGTGCTGGCCTTTTTTGAAATTTCTGAACTATTATATTGACTTTTATTGGAATTTAATTGGTACATGGTAACCTACATCAAAGTATTAAAATCTCCTTCTTCCATACAGATAGCAATATAATACATAATGTTATGTTTTGGCCTATTATAGGTATACCAAAGAAGGTGAATAGACCAGGGAAATCTGGTCCAGGTCCGAGTATGATACACACAGTGAAGGAGGACCCTGACATGCCAGACTCACAAATCATTGTAAGTACTTTATAGAGCGAAGCTCGCCCTTATGGTAACGTGTATACACATATCTTATTGAGAAAATATGCTGAATCAAAGAATGAGAATGTACTACTATGCTTTCAAAAACTTTCGTCCCCTCGCAGACAGAGTTGCTGCGGAGATGCTGGATATTGCCATTTAATTTTTTCTTCGACTCCAAGTAGACGTAGATGTTATACTCAATTTTTGTTTATAAGTTAAATTTATTGAAAACATTTTTCGTAAATCAGGTAACGATAAAGCATAAACAAGACGGCGTAACCACGGGAAATCCGACATTTCCGGTTTTAAACGAGACGTTTCGCTCTGATTGCTTTTCTCGTCTCGGATGGTTTTGTACTGTCAGAAGTCGGAATATGTTTGATTTTTCTTTTGTTCTTATTAAAGGAATTTATTTTCAGCTAGCCTAAAGATTATTCTTACAAAATAAAAATGAATTATAAAGAACCATATTTTCAAGGAACCATAATTTAAACCTCCCCCCCTTTAAAATGTTCATCTGCTGGTGTAGATCAATTTTACAAATGCTTCCGTGTTTCCACTCGCCTTATACTACCTTTTTTGGCAAACATCAAATAGAAAGTTTTGTAAGATAAGACAAACCATCATAGTCAAAATAAAAAAGAAAGATTTTTCTTTATGTTATATAATCATATCTATTTTCTCTCCGCTCGCACAAAAAGGCTTTGCCTTGATTCATATTATTGAAGTGACAAACTGAATAGTCTTTTAAATACTGAACAAATGATGGATTTATATTGTAATTTTCATAATTCTGTGACCAAAGAATTATATAGTTTTTGGTCTCTTTGTGACTATCTGCACAAAATATTTTGTGGTTTTTTATAAGTGATAAAGTTTCATTTTCATGGAGAACTTAAGACCATTTTATTGACCCTTCTGAACGTGGGAAAAATTTGAGAAATTCCATGACGTCACAATGCAATTTTGATGTTTGACTGAGGCTTGAAGCTTGTTTGTCTGAGGTGAAAGCATTGTGACGTCACAAAATTTTGCATTTTTTTATAATTTTATTTCTACCTCATGACAGTGACCTTGGAATTTGAAAAAACTAACCAAGCATGTCAGGGATCTAAGTATACTTATTACTAGACTGCTGTCTTACTTGTCCTATTTCTATTATTATGAAACATTTAAGTTTGAGCATCCGTGTATTTTTTTCCAGGAAACATCAGAAATTCCGAACATCAATAAGAAGTATCCGTTACTGAGTGGGCCAAGATTAAGGATGAGCATATCAGCTGGCGATCTGGTGGGAAAAACTGTAAGTGTCAGGGCAACAGTAACATGTAAATTTTATGTAGATCTATAGAGCTAACATGTTTTATATATATATGTTTCAATAATTCTTTTGCTACAAAATCATTGCAACATTCAAGGTCAAAAGCAGGGTTCTCAGTAGGAATCTGGTTACAGGTGTTTAATTTTACGTACGGTAAAAAAAGGTGTGAAAAAAAATGCTGGAGGCTCAAATCTTGGGGTTGAGAGAAAAAATCGACGAGGCCGCGAACGCGTTCCGGGACGCACCACTTTCCAAAATACTGTGTCCCGAGACAATTTTGATCCAGCGAGACAATTTTGATGCGTCTGGACTCTGGGACGCGTCTAGGCGCGTTAGTGAGAACACTTCATAGGTGTAATGTTAATTTACCTATTTCAGCATGATGAACTAGTGCTACTACTCATCCAACTGAGACGGGAGGTATCTGCTATAGAAAAACTCAGGAACTATTATAGAGAGGGACTGGATCAGAAACGTAAACAGGAGCACAGATATCGTAAACTGTAAGTAACAAATACCGTAAACTGTAGGTAACAAACACCATAAACTGAGGTAACAAACACAGTAAACTGTAGATAATATGATAAAGAAAAACTCAGGAACTATTATAGAGAGGGGCTTGATCAGAAACGTAAACAAGAGCACAGATATCGTAAACTGTAAGTAATAAAATACATGTACCGTAAACTGTTGGTAATGAATACCGTAAACTGGAAGTAATGAATACCGTAAACTGTAAGTAATGAATACCGTAAACTGTAAGCAATAAAATACCATAAACTGTAAGTAATAAAATACTGTAGGTAATAAAATACCGTGAACTGTAGGTAATGAATACTGTAAGTAACAAATAGTGTAAACTGAGTACAGAAATCTAAATCTGTGAGAATCTGTTTAGAGTATATCCCAAGCTATTATGGATAGGGGTAGATCAGATAGATAAATGGAGTATTTAAGCAACAGGCTTCAAGAAACTCCAAAACTATTACTTGTAATTATTTATAATCAGAATATGTAAAAAGGTACAGAAAGGGAGGGGAGGAGTTTATTTGTTGAAGGGGGGATGGTGATTACAAAATTTCAAATTTTATGTGAGAGTATGAGGATTTTTTTTCTATAATTTCCTCAGATTGGGATGTTCATGTTTATATGCCTGGCATATATGATATTTGTGATACAGGTATATGTAATATCATTGATGCAGTGTATTGATTATATTTATGAATAATTGTAGGTCACAAGAGGGTGGTGGTCAGTTAGATGACAGAATGGAAGCTGACCATGCTGAATACAAGGAGATGAGACATCAGTATGAGGAGGTGGAGAAAAAGGTAGGTGTATTTTCATATATGATATTAGCATAATTTTATCCGTATGTTTTATTGCTCTTGTAAAGAAAAAAGAATGGAAAAAAAATAGAAAATATTCTAGTTCATAATTTGCCATAGCGCTATGGTATACATGAAATAGTTGTGTGATGCATTCTCATTTTTCTCTACAATTGCTTAACATCGTCACTGATAATGCTATATTCTTGTCAAAGATTGATGTAGATGTGGACAAAGTGTCTTACCTATAATGTTTTAGTGACTTCTACACTGTCACTGTCAATATATCATGATACAATGCCTACATTGTAGTTAGAGGTGTACAGACCTATAGTAAACCTGTTACACAACATGGTCAACATGGGCAGTTTGTATGGTGGAGATAACTTTATGTTGGCAACTCAGTACAGAAAGGTTGGAATACTAATTAATTTGTCTAGGATTAGATCATAATGAATGTTTTCATTACACTCTCCCCCTTCTTACTTTATGGGGTTATCTTGAAGTCTGTCTGTCAGACAGTTTATCCAAGACAACTTTTAAACTTCTGCATTGATTTGAAATATATTTTACAGAATTGTCTACCAGGAGCCAATAGTATTATGACCTTGAACCAAGGTCACATTATTTAAAATTGGTTTTGGACCCAAAGAGTATCTTTTATTTGAATCAAGGCAGTATGTGCAATACCAAGGTCAGAAAGAGATATTTATTATAGATATATAACATTTAGAATAAAGAAATCATTCTTTATTATTGACATCGGTATGTAATTGACACAAATTTTTATGTTATAGCACCTGCTTTCCCCAGACCAGTACAGCCCACCCAAGAAAATGATTGAATTCTCACGGAAACATCAAGAAGATGTTATCGTTAAGGGAATCAAGGACGAAATCAAACAACTTACTGCTGATGAAGTACATTTAGAGGTCAGTCAAATTCAAGAAAGGAACTACATCTATAAACATGTGTTAGATATACCTGTTGCACATTCACATGTATTAATTAAATCCAATACTTTTAATTCTGCTGAATTGTACATGCTACTAAAAGAAGTACACGTACATGCACGTTTATACTTACTATTCTCTTTTCTATATGAATAAATATACGTACAGTGTACAGTATTTCTGATTGACTTTGACATTTTGATGACAGGAGAAGCTTGACCGACTGTATGAGTTGGATCGTTTATTACAAGAACAGTCCTTCAAGGTCACCAGCTTCCAGCAAGACAGGGTACGATTCATTCTTATAAAAATTCACAACAGATTTTAATTCTATATCAAGTTATCTGTTTTAAGGGGTCAAGCTGTAAATACACACTTAAGAGTTATGATACAACTTCATGGGCCAGGAAAGGTCTGATACTTATTGTCCTGTTACTGCAAATTGATCTACTGAAGTTAGTGTATGCTTAATTTACAGGACCTTCTAGAGAAAGCATTACAAGGAATATTAAGACAACAGGACATGAGTCGAGACAATCCACGTGACCTTGACCGACTTCTCCACCAGCAACGAACGCTGGAGAAAGAACTGTCACGGGTGATGCACCAACTGGCAGAGGCATCGAAGGTAAAATATTTACAAGTATTGAAGTTATAAATTGTAGAATTAGCCGTATTTTAAGGATTTCTGCCAAAGATGGATACTTGAAATTAAATTTTCCCATTAATCTTATGAACAAAAAATAAAACCAATCAATACATAGATATTTTTCTTGAGTCATATAATGGTTGCTTCATATTCTATGCTTCTACAAGAGCGTCCATACATTGAACATACATGGAATTGATCAAACTTTTTAATCATATAAGACCAGTGCTGTATCCTGATATTATGAGTAACGTTACCTTTGTTTATACACGTAGGAGTTAGAGGAGACGACAGCCGAGAATAACAAGATAGAGCATGAAGTAACACTGTTACGGTCTAAAGTCCAAGCCGAATTGAACCGCAGCAAAAGTGCTCCATCACTGGTAAAAATATTATTTCTTATATTCAGTTCATTGTAGACCAGAAAAGAACTTGTGAGTTAAAGGATTTGCCTTCCTTTCCACTGTAGTTTGATTAATGAATACCGGATAATCATTCAACTTAACAATAAGTTCCTGTATTGTAATTCTGAATAAGTTCAATTTCAGAAATTGCGTATCCCGTATCTCCAAAATACTACTCAGCAATATACAATATATTTAAAATTTACAGTCTGACCAGAACTATAGAGATAAAGTCAACATGGAAAAAGACTTGGCTAAAGTCCAAAACATGATGGAGGGGCTGAATGAACAGGGGGCACAACTCTCACAAATAATGAAACAGTTACGTCGAACATCATCGGGGGCTGCCTTAGAAGCTGCATTAGATAACAATGGTATATTTACTTGTGTTATATTTTCAAAGTACATTTGTAGAGTTTAATCTGGAAATCCTGAAAATGATATCTAAGTTTTCTCTTATATATTTTGTTACATTATAGACAAAACCAGATTCCTGACAGAAAAGTGTGTTGTATGACTTGAAAGATGATGATATTTTAAGATAGGTGAAATGATTTGTGATTTATCTCACTTAATAATTTAGCATATGTACTTCAATGTTATAGTATCATATTAGAGAATAATACTTTGAAATAAAATAAAATTCATTTTTAATTTTAATCGGAATATAGTAGTGTTGTAACGATAGTCGCCGATATCATCCCTGAAACTTGAAAGTTGCCAACTATCAATAATGGTTTTGAAAATCGATTGTCGCTGTTGAACTTAATTTGACGCGAAATGATCTCTGTACGAAACGTCTTCGATATAATTCTAAGTGAAAGTAGATGCGCTAAAAGTAGCATATCCCGCACGTCCTAGGTCCGCCTTTTGTATTGGGACCATTTTTTCTTTAGAAAGTAAAAGGAAGGCCCTCCCTCTAACGCAAGCCTCGAAATTTTCTTATAGACCCTTTCACATTATCTGCGGTACTAAATTTGAAGGCCAGTTCTGGGGGACAAACAATAGTTTGCGCATGCACCAGTGACGTCATTTGATTGTTCTAGGGCGATTAGCGCGGAATCGTGTTTCGTTTGTTCCGCAAAAAACGTATTGGAACAATCGAATTACGTCACTGGTGCATGCGCAATCTAGTGTTTGTTCCCCGGAACTGAGCTTCAAATTCAGTACCCCAGATCATGTGAAAGGGTCTATTTAGAACAAGGAATGTGCAACATTTAATTTGTTTCCATGATTTTAAATAAAAATCAGATTCTTAAATCTCAAGCGCTGTGTATTCTCCTTCTGAAACGATACAAAACATACAACAATTTTAAACATGAAAAAAGTATGATTATTGCGATAATGCTATCGATTGTACTCCTCTGATAGTTTCCGATTATCGATTTAAAAAATTTTCCGCTTTTACAACACTAGAATATAGCAATTCTTCGATCTCTTTTTCCCTTTTGAATTTACGATGAATAAAGCCTCACAGCTTTATTGTTAATGTTAGATAACTCAAGTCATCAAAATTCTCATTTGAGTTTTCTACTTTTCTATCAGTAGAGACACAGTTTTCTAGAATTTCTGTGCCGCAGAAAAGTCCCAGTAGCCACGCCTCTTCCTCCTCCACCTACATGGAGACCGACCTAGACACCAGGGAAAGTAAAGACCTGGCCATGGTCCATGAAGTCCTACAGGGATTCAACTCACTACCCACAATGCAACAGAACTATCAAGTAACCAATGGAATGCCTAATCATCCTGTTGATGATCCTTACTCAACTATTGTCAGTCAGAAGGTGAGACATTATGAATTCTTTGATAAAATGTTGAACTTACTTTTCAGACTTGAAGCTTTGCATGTATATGTGCTACCTATTTATACAATAGCATAATTGTGTAAAACATGTACTAATGATTGATATTCAAAGTACAAATGTACATACATTGTATATGTGGTAACTCTGCATGATTTTGTATGAATAGCATGGAGGCAATACACATATACATGTATACGTATTACGCACATTAATTAAAAATAACAATGATAAAACTTGAATCAAGTAGAATGCTGACAATGAAAGTTATGAAAATTACATGAAGTGAAACATTATTTACATTGTTAATCAACTGTGTTTTGATTGGTGGATGCAATGAATCCTTTGTTTTGATTGGTCACCAGAGTGAGTCCCTTCACCTTAGTCCAATGCACAATGGTCAGATGGACAGCCCTAGTGAAACACGGGGCACGGTCGACTTCAGTGATGCAGACGACAACACTAAAAGATTTTTCGGTATGTGTTATTATTATGACTTCTTTTGTTAGATTTTATACTTTACATTGTTTACATTTTTCTTGCTACTGTAACATGGGCACAATGCTTCTTCTTTGATAACTTATCTAATCAGAGCATGGTATTTACAATGGCTTTTTTTGTCAGATTGGCTATACTTTTGTGGGAGTTTAGAGATATTGAGGTTTTAGCTATGTTTTCGGTGCTGAAGCTTTATAAGAAATGTGGAACGTATGACTATTTATGCGTGAAAAATGCTTGATTTTAATTATCATGTTCAAAATTTAAAGATTTTGTTTTGCTGTGACAAAATATAAATGAACACGCTCATGAACACACATATGTAAATATACTGTGGCATATTGTGATCGATTTATACAAAGCACAAGTCTTGCGATCATTCAAAAAAAGAAGGAAAAATTCTGCCCTAAATCAGCGGGGAATGACTTGTTATTCCTATAGTAGTTTCATAATTTTCAATTCAACAGCAGAAGGATATTAGTTCCAGCTTTCCATTCCTGCTTATAATTTCTATTCATAAATGGATAAAAAATTATAAGCTCTGAATATCTCTATACACAATTATTACAGCATGTAAGGGAAGTTCTGAGTTCAGTTTATATTTATTTACACAGATTTCGCATGATACACATAGAATTCTTTGGTTATACATATAAATTAACAAATTTTGTGTACCCATTCTATACATGTATCATTATGAACAAATTTTCTCTTGGGAAAGAATATTTTTATATTTCTGATATTAATGACAATATATATTGTTTTTGATACTCACTCCTTGGTGATGGCTGTATTATATTTCACAACTACATGTAAGGGAATCACACACACCATCATTCCATCTCCTCCACCAGGAGTTATCTCTCTTGTTTAAGTATAAGCCCTTTTCACATAACTGCGTGACTAGTATTTTGTGGACGGCAGGTACTGACTCTCGTTACATCACACTTAAAAACTGATTGTCCTTGACGTCATTTTGCGGGAAAAGTACTGATTTTGCTGTCCAAAACAACTGCAGCCTGTTTCACAAAAATACTTGTGAAATTTTTAAAGAATTTTCATAATTTTTTATCGCTTAGTTTTTCTTGTAAACTAAAAACTGATATGTTTTGTATCTGAATTAATATTGAGTATGTAGAAATGAAAAAAGGAAACATAATTCAACCTTAAAGGGAAATCTTATGAACCTTTTATTTAGTGACGAAAGTTACGAAAATTCCTAAAATTTTTCGTAAGAGTTTTTGTGAAACGGGGCACTGGACCGTAGTTGCGTGAAAAAAGCTTATTACAAATGGGTATACAGACTTTGTTTTCTATCTTAGATATGCACACGTTATTCACATTTTGTTAGGTATTATCCCAAAAGAGAAACCTAAGGTTCTCACAGTCCGAGACGTAAAACGTCATGATGAACAACGTAAAGAATTCCATAAAACTCGCAAAGATGATGTGATTGGTTAGTATACGGCCTGAATCAAACAAAGATTAAGTTCACATTTAGTTGACGCTATTTTGCAAATTTTGCACCAACATTTGGTTTTTTTTTTTTTTGCTGATTTTATAAGCTAGAGAGCTTAACCAAAATAATTAAACGGCTACTTATATATAATCGAGTCAGAAGTGTGCATTTTGAAATTTGCTTGATTTTTATACTGACTATATAGTTTTATCCGATGAACAACTTGTAAAGATGTAATTGAATTAACATTGATCTTTTACTAAGTATTCAATGTTCATAATGCATGAAGTTTCATTTAAGATTTTGAAGCTTTTTATTTACGCATAGAAAACAATTTAATTTCCTACCTCTGTGCCTATAATAGACATCTCTCATTACAGATGTCCCATGGAGCAAGTCAGATTCTGAGCAGGTACATATATATATTACTTTTGGTTTTATTGATACATCTTATCTTATCTAGTCAGGAAAGAAACTTTTCATTAATTCATACTTATAAAATCTGTAATCAAGAATGTCATATGTAACTAATGTTTCTGATGTTCGGAATTAAAAGCCAAGAAGGTAAAATCTAAGAGGATTAAGATATCTTTAGTATACCCAAGCTAAGTGAAGCTTATACATACACAGAGTGGCATAGATTGATATGAAGCTTTATGCACAAGGGGGACCAAACTGGCATAGATGATGTTTCTGTTGATGAGAATCAGGATGTATATATTTGATGTCCCAATCCATTTTGATGAGAGGCTTTATTTGATACCTTGAATTTTGACCTACTGATGTTTACCTTTGATTTGACCTTTTCTGAAAGAGCACTTTTGACAATATCTTCATTTTGTGTTAAGATAGGTTTGTTTATATTTCACAGGTGCATTGCTTTTAACAAGACTTTTTCTTTGTTGCCTTGACCTTTGGTGTAATGACCTTTACTGGAGTCTGCATGACCTTCATCACTTGTGAATGTTTCAAGTTGTCAGTCTAAGCAGTTATTATTTTGTCACATTATATCGGTATATATACATTTAGGATGTGTGAAGTTATTGTAATTTATTGAACAACATACATGTATATTAGTATACTCACAAGCTTGCTTCTATCCTTATGTACACAGACAAAGAGTAACAGCACAGCCAATACTGCCAAGTTCATGAGTGATCATCACGTCTACGAAAATCTTCCACCAATTGATCCCACTCGCAAATCCTGGTTGCCTAGTAACAGTTCCTCAGGTCAGTCATCACGCAGATCCTCGTTGCTTTGCATGGCCCCGCGGCCTTTTGTGCCTTTTCATCTTCAGCAGAATAACACAGCAAAATATCAAAGAGTGGAATCACCCGCTCAGAGTAGTAAAAACCTCCATCAACAGTCAGGGTCTGACGACTCAGGCATTGTCAAGGCAACCAGAGTCATCATCCAGCCACCATTTAATGAAGACGTATCAAGTCCCAGCAGTCCTAACCAATCAGCAGTATATACCCCCAAACCTTACCTTACTGACGGTGCTCCCATAAAGACGGGGCTGTTTAATGTGAAGCGGACACCCCATGGACGTTATATGACTATCTCCAGTAGCGAACCTGTCAAGTTAGAGACATCACTGATAGAACCTAAATCTCTACATACATCAGCCGGGGAACTAATGACAAATAATGCAGTAAGTAGGAAGGTATGATCACGGCGGTGTGTATACTAATACTTCATTATGCGTGTGAAACTTATGCTCCTCCATTATATCACATCATTTATTTTTCTATCATTTTTCTTTCGTATCAAAGAAATTTTACTTAAGCACTATATATCCAAGTATAAATTCACAGAAATTTCATCTTTCTTTAAGCATTTTGTGGCCTAGCATGTGCAAACATTATTTAAGTCACTATCATGTTGTCAAGTGCATATGATATGTTAAGCTGTTTTAAGCTAGTATTGATTTATATTCCTTTACATGTGAACTTTCAAACCCCAGTATCAGCAAAGCATATCCTTTAGGTGCATATAATTATCTTGTGATAGAATTTAGGATACGTATTATATGATATATACCTTATATGTGATGTTAATTCATCCAGTATCTAAACTTCTTTTCTATGGTAGTAAAGCATTTCCTTGTATGCAGTGCCAATAGGTTATTTTTAGTGACATTATAAAGTAGCGTGACATTTTCAGATGGACATGGTTCCTGACATTGTTAAATCCTCCACAGTAGATCATGATAGAGATGTAGATGCTGGACAAATAGAGAAAGAAGTAGTAAGTACAATGTACTACACTGTCAGACTGTGAATATGACTTCTATCATTGGAAGCTTATGATACAGCCAGATTAAGAATAAGGGTATAACTTTCAATTGCATCGGATAAGACAGTCGAATATAATTATTTTCCCATACTTTTTGGATGTTGCAGTGATTCTCTATTATGTCTATTTGTCTGTCAGCCACAAATACTTTAACCTTGGTCTGAACTTTTAAGTGGTAAATATGAATTTTCATATTTCTCATGCAAAACTTTCTGTTGGTACCACAGGACCTTGTGACCTTTATTTTTCAGTAAAACACATTTTTAGTGTGACATTCACAGATGCCCATTTGAATTTGCTTGTTCATACATGTATATCCACAGAATTTTAACTCTGATATGGACATCATGGGTTAATGTTCACATATACATGTATATATATAATATGCAATTGTAGGTTTGAATGACTCCAATTTATGAAATGTTATGTATGCTGATTTTAAATATACTCAACTGTTCTGTGAAGCTTATTACTTTGTCCTATACTGCATGGACTTATGAATATCATGATGCATTTTAAACAAATTATTCACTTATCATACATTCACTTGCATGTGAATGAAAAATGCATAAAAAAACACAGTATATATTTTGATTTATATTTTTATTTTATATTTATATTTTGATATATCTTCTATTTCTCTATATTTTATTGTCATAAAATCATACTTATTACTTCCAGTTGTATTTGCCTAGTAAAGTAGAAATTCCAGAACGTTATATTCCTGAGTCTGATGAAGAAGAAATTACCGAGGAAGAAAAAATGAGGAGAGAGGAAAAAGCCGAGAAAATAAAACAATTACTGACAAAACAGAGCCTGGGGTAAGGAAATCATTTGTTGCAAAAGAGAATTTCTTGTTTATGCAAAATTGATAACACTGAACATAACTTCTTGATCGGATATTTTTTCATATTTCACAATCTTGTGTATTCCCTGTGGCAAGACCTTACTATTTCTACAAAGTTTTAAACCAAATGATTTTTGCCTGTTAGTTTGATATACCGGTGAAATTTCCCGTTCCTTGTATTCATATCGTACAGGGGTATTGGTATTTCACAAAGACATCTTGTACATCCCTAGGTCACAGTCACTGTCTCAGCCAGATGTGAGTAAAGTGGGAGGTCACATACATAAAACATTCCAGGCTCACAAACAGGAGAAAGCCATGTTATTACAGCTAAATCAGGAACTGGCTAACCAGGTCAAAAATGTGTCCAGAAAGGCAGCAGGTAATTATATTCAAATAATTTTAATGAAATTAATGTCCTACTTATTACAAATTTAGAATTGCTGATAAATCTTACCATATGTCATTCAATTTCTCATTGAAATTTTTTGCATAGAGGATATTACCTTATTTTGTTCAAGTTTTGATAAACACATTTTGTCAATGTTTTATAACTTGAATATGACAGGATTTTCATTTGTTATAAAGCTTTTCATTATAAACATGTTCATTTTGTATAGGTTCAAATAGAGGTTAAAATTCTATCTACTCTTACATGTTCATTTTGTATAGGTTCAAATAGAGGTTAAAATTCTACCTACTCTTACATGTACTATATAATCATTATATATGAAAAAAATATATTTATACTCAATGTAATATATGCGGAATGTCCTTGGTCAGGAATGATAAATGTAATATTGGAAATGCAAAAAAAAAAAAAGAATTATTTTTCCGTTTTATGTTTTAAAAAAAGTTTGTTTGTAATATAAGGTTATGTCAATACATACAGAAGTTTATATTATTTAGAATTCTACATGTAATACATGTATTTAAATTATCAAATACCCTAGATAAAGTAGGAAATTGACCCTTCAGAACGCGGGAAAAAAATGCAAAATTTCAGGACGTCACAATGCTTTTACCTCGGACAAACAAGCTTCGAACCTCGGTCAAACATCGAAATTGCATTGTGATGTCATGGAATTTCTCAAATTTTTCCCGCGTTCGGAAGGGTCAATTACCGATATATTTCTGTAATACTACGTGTATATGCATATATGAGGAAAATAATGCATTTACATCTACTTTATATTTGATAATTTTAAAAATTAATGTATATGCATGTTGCAATTAACACTGAAAGATGAAATGAGCTAAAGATGGGTAAATATAAGGGATAGTAACTGTGTGTGTTTGCCAGAATATATAATGAACCAGTTACACATGTATTTTATTTATGTATTATATAATCATAATTTATAATTTGGAGGTAATTTATTGCAAGTGCTTATTTATGATGCTGTGTTGTTGTCTTAAGGGTTAAAGTATTTTGCTCAAATTTGGAAATGACTTCGCCTATATTGTGTTGTTTAGTAGAAAAAGTATGATGTAATGTTGGAACTGACAGGGTGATTTACCCCTGTATGTAGGCTAGATGGTGTAAAACATGTAAACTTGAAAGTAAACACATTGAATCAGGGAGGAAAATTGATGTCACTCACATTCTGATAAAAAAAATTCTGAGTTTGATGAATAATAATTTGTCAGATTTTATCAATCAAATCAGCAAACAAGTGTAAAATAAATTGTATTGTTTTCTAGCGTATCCGAGTTACTACCAAACTCAGTGATTATCAGGGTATATATGGTAGGTCAGAGTGAATGTTATAGGGTTGGCAGCTTCCACTCTCTAATACAAATATACTTGGTTTTCTCTTCTTACTTTGACTTAATTCAGCATTAAATTTTGTTATTTTGTATGCAGTTAAACACGCTAAAACAATGTTGATTGGGCAAGGCTTTTAGTGGCGAGGAACAGAATTAAAAAGAATTTACAATCTAACAACTGAAGTATTAGGAAATCATTTATTGAACTACAAGTGCACTCATACATGTCAGAAGTATGGTTTAATTACCAATATTGTTTATTGTGATCAAAATTATTTACTTAACTGGACAGATAGGCGCATTAAAACGTTATTTTCAACAAGAAAACTAGTTTCTAGAATTTCATATGACTTTGATTTTAGCTGGACCTAGATCGTTTAAAAAGCAACATCTAGGTCAAGGTTATTTACAGAGGTGAGTTGTTTTCCCATGGTGATTGTTTAAAATAGAATTCTGTCAGAAGTACACATTGGATTTAGGGTATTGGATTTCTGATGGGTAGCACACTTTCCCCACCTGTTTCATATGTTCAATTATTACCCTATAAATGGAATAGATGAATATGTAGATGAACATGTTTGACTTGATCCATCTTTGATATTAAATTTATAGCACAAATAATAGATTTTAAGTAAATGTTTTGTCCAGTGATATAATTACATTGATAGTAGTTGTTATGGAATAAGAGGTAATTTATACCAAGTATAGTAGTTTGAGAGTAGTTACATTAGATAAGGTATATGTAATTTAGTGCCCTACAAGAGCTAAAACTTGACAGTGTTTAGAATGTTATTTGTTGATCATCTACATGTGTATGCAGCATGAACATTGACAAGAGAATTTTAGGGCATGTAAAAAAATACTAATATTTGATGTGAAACACTCCCCATTTCAAAGCACATGCAAATGGAATGATAGAATAATCCTCTTTTTACCCCTGTATACAAAGTTTAGGAGGTACATACAAATGTATTTAGGAATAGCACTGACCATCTGTTACTCTGTTCTCTATCTGTCCTGTTTGGAAGTTTGAATGCAGACCTCTATTAAATATGAGAGACAGGACTTCATATTTCACCTATTTGACCTGGTGACCTTGAACTTGAACTCTGACCTCGCTATACTTAATTTATTCAGCATAGGGATACAAATCTTGTATCACATTCACAATAGCAAATACTACATTTTGATGTGGAACTACATTTGACCTAACAACCTTGACCTATGACCTTGTGTTTGATAATACATGTATAATTTTAATCTTTGTAAACACAGTTGCCACATTGGGTATAATTCATCCGCATAGGATTATTTCTAGCTATTTCTTCATCGGTTTCTTTTATGGGTCTATCAAAGTTTTCCAATCAGAATATCAACAAAATAGTTTTTGCGACTTCTCACAATTACTTAATCCTTGTTTGTGTTTTGTATCACATAACCTATATTTTTCTACAATATTTTTGTTGTTTTCTAGAAGAAATCTAGTCAATCTTCAGAATTCTATAGTCAAATGATGATATCTTTATTTCTCTTTTTGTATACTTTCATCTTCTTTTTCAAACTTTCTATAGTGCTGATTTTGATTTCCTTTATCTAATTTAATTTGATAGAATAGTCACCAGAATGAGCTGTTCATAAAATACATGTTCCTGTTCTTTATGATTTGTAATGTAAAAAAGCATAAGTGATGATTTTTCATCTTTTGTGTAGCTGAGAGGAGGAAGACATGGTCTGGTTCCCCCAGTAAGGCACCGGTCACCGACATGGTGGACCAAGATGACTTAGAGGTTGACCTTACCATGGGAAGCACTGAGTACCTAGGACCACATCACCGTAGGCAGGAAAATCTGTATATATAGAACAGTGTCAAACGAAAAAACAATCAAAGTTGTGTTCTCTACCAAGGATTTTATATGTACTCATACTTGCCAGTATCAAAGGTTGTTCACTGAATATTTCAACCACCACTTTCAATATTTCATGATTTAAGTTAACTTGTGATATTGTAGTATTTTTAATTCAAAAACTAGTTGACTATGTGAAAAATGTACAATGTCCATGAATGTATAGTGTCATATTAATTCCTACCTCAGTATTAGCTTAGTGGATTAGATGAGAGTTAAAGAGAAGGCTGGCTGTTCCATTTAACGAAAACAAACAATATTTAGAGGTGCTTTACTCTTATGAATTGTTACTAATGACTGGTAATTTTTAAAACACTAGAGTTTGTGATGTATACCTTTGGTTGTGATGATAGGACTAACTGTTCCAATTCAGACAATATTCTTTACTAATGGATAATACATGTAAGTCTAGATTAATGTCTCCTTTCTCTGAAAAGACTTATTACAACTTCAGCTTTCATGGCTTGCATGTGCTATTCTATATCATACAGGATAATTACATTTATGTACATAATTTTCTCGTGTGTATTATAATGCCCTGGTACATTCAACATGGTCATTCCGATGGTTGTGACGTTATATATGACGTACCATTATGTAACGTAGCGCATGAATAACTACTCAGCATATATATATTTTTATACAATTTTGATATTATTATTAGCTAGATTTTCATGGATTCTTCATCATTTCATCACTGCTGACACTAGGTTATTTTTAGCTTTTAATTTAACTGTGTTCTTACATCACAATTCTGTCTCTTTTTATTTTCATCATGTAAATTTGATGACAAGTTACATGTTTCTATGACAACACATTTTATTTATTGCTAATGAAGGCGTGTCTCATTCATAAAGGTTGTGCTTTACTAATGATTTAAAAATTCTATAATTGTGATAAAACCCTGGTGTGAAAAAATGTATTACTAATTTGTTTTATAGCAATAATCGGTTATTTTCCTCTTCATTTTTCTTTGAAGGAAAATTAACTAGCCAAATGAAAGAAAATTTATGAAGCTGATAATGTGTAACAATTTTATTATTTTGTGCTTTTCTAGTACAAACTGTACCTCAAGTTGTCCATATATCTTTTTAAAGATAATTATAAATTGTGACGAGGGGTGTTTTTGTACTTGATATTGAACCACACTCATAATGTATCTGCCTGTGTTGTAACTTTATTCTACAATGTTATATATTCCTAATTGTGATAATATGCATTTTTCCCTGCCTCTAAACAATGAATTATTATAGATCTGTTATCATATGTTTATTGTTGAATAATATCATTCATGAATTTATAACACATTATTCAGTAAAAACTAAAGAAAGCTATCCATTCTTCTCTATTTTCTGTTGCCACGATGACTTGACGTTCATGATAAGAAGGAACCCTATCCATTATCAAGGTCAAGGTCATAGATGGGGTTTAACAATTATTCTTGTATTCTTTCTAGAGAGTACATTCTGTAACAGAAAACATCATAAATATGTGAGGTGGAACCTTATTGATTTTTAAAGTTAAATTGATAAAGTGTTAAGCTCACATGTAGTACTATTTTTCATGTACTATGTATACTTCATGTTTTTGATATAAGACAGGATCCGTTCAACCTTGTCATGATCGAGTCAAGTTCACATCAGAAATTGGTCCAAATTCTTACATAAGCTATGAAGGGTACATTCTTCTACAAATCTTCATCATAAATTTGGTATTCTTGATGTCAATGACATAAATAAGGGGACACTTTTAATTTTCTTTACCAGTCAAGGTGATTGATAAGCTTTTCAAGAGGAAAATCTGATTGATCACCGCAACTAGTGAAGATGAGGTCAAAGTCACTGAAATCATTTAGATAAACTTTAAAACACTTTGAGATATTTTTCTACAGAGTATCACAAATATTGCTCTCTCTAGCTTAATTTTGTTGGAACACGATTCGTTCCTTAAATAAAGACCCCCTGTGGTTCAATCCAATTTAGGGATTTGAATTGTGAAGATACATAGAAATGTGAGAATACTTATTGTATTTCAACCAACTGTTCCCCACCTTGGGGAGTCAAAGGCCATGTATTTGAGCAACTTCTTATGTGATGGCAAAGGTAACTGAAAATACAAATCATTCAATGCATTTAAAACATTATACATCCTACACTCACACAAAGTAATATACTGAACAAAAAAAGTTATGTCCCTCAAAATGAAAGGTCACCACTTGTGCAGGTGAAACGTTATAACCGTTGAAATAGTAAAATTTACTCAATAAAAACTCCCAAAATTGTTTTTATCACTGAGACATTGAACGCAATGAAGCGTGACGAAACAAAGTGTTTTCACCTTGTAAGGAAAATTTCTCTGTTTCTTTGTTCTGGTTGACTGCTTTCGAAAGCAAAAAGTGTATGAATAAGCATAGGGGATTTCTCCATTGAAAAACGGAATAAAATACTAGTATTGATATCGAATATCCATAAATCTGTCAAATAGCTTGTAATTCAAGAAATTTTACCGGAAGTCCACAGTCGGCCATGCGCCATGTCAAAAACCAAAAGCACATTGAAAGTGTATCTAAGGGTGTGCATATACCGATTCGTTTTGTAAAATTCTTTTGGATTTAGAAACACCCTTACATGTACCAGAGAGGATCAAACAGGTTAAAACCTTGATGATGACGTCACATTTACAGCAATTTATCGAGATCATTGTCAGAATCGAACAATTAATGGATATACAGTTTAAAATTTAATTCAAAAAATTATTTTTTTGAGAATACCGCCTCTGAATAAAATTTGTTTTCACGATTCATGTTAAACCAATACAAAAAAGGACTTAACTTTTTTTGTTCAGTATACATAGTTAAAGCATGGTAAGGGCAATGCACACAGTATATACATGAAATATATTATCTTTTGTCTTGTTAGACCCCTACCAATGAAACCTGAGGAGACTATAGGTTTTTTTTTTTGCTGTCTGTCCGTCCATCTGTCTGAATAAGCTTGTCTGAACCAGAATTTTTCACTGCCTTCATGGATCTGAATAATATTTAATAGAATTGTTTACCAGGAACCAAGTATGGGTCATGGCCTTGGTCAAAGTCACAATATACAGTATTTGGGTCGGACCATTTTTTTTACACTGCCCTCATATTTTACAAAATTGTTACCCAGGACCCAAGTATGGGTCATGACCTTGGTCAAAGGTCAAGGTCACAATATATTTGGGTCAGACCATTTTTTAGCTCATCTCACAAAGTGAGAGGGAGCTTATGCTATCACCCCGTCGTCGACGTCCGCACTAGTATGTTAAGAAGTTTTATTTCTCTATTACAAGTGCTAGGAAGTCCAAACTTGCACAGATGATGCGTCTTTATGAGTAGATCACAAATCTACGTTCACATGTAGGTCATGACCTACATTTTCCGCTTGAGTGCGCATGTTAAGAAGATTTGGGTATCAATGTTAAGAAGTATTATTTTTCTATTATAAGTACTAGGAAGGCCATACTTGCACAGATGATGCCTCTTTATGAGTAGATCACAAATTTACGTTCACATGTAGGTCATGACCTACATTTTCCACTTGAGTACACATGTTAGGAAGATTTGGGTATCAATGTTAAGAAGTTTTATTTAGAACTCTATTTTAAGTGCTAGGAAGTCCAAACTTGCACAGATGATGCGTCTTTTTGAGTAGATCACAGATCTGTGTTCAAATTTGTGTCATGACCTACATTTTCCGCTTGAGTGCACATGTTAGGAAGATTTGGGTATCAATGTTAAGAAGTTTTATCTAGAACTCCATTTTAAGTGCTAGGAAGTCCAAACTTGCACAGAGGATGCGTCTTTATGAGTAGATCACAGATCTACGTTCACATGTAGGTCATGACCTACATTTTCCGCTTGAGTGCACATGTTAGGAAGATTTGGGTATCAATGTTGAGAAGTTTTATTTTTCTATTATAAGTACATTTTTTTTGTACTAGGAAGACCATAATTGCACAGATGATGCCTCTTTATGAGTAGATCACAAATCTACGTTAATTTGTAGGTCATGACCTACATTTTCTGATTGAGTGCACATGTTAGGAAGATTTGGGTATCAATGTTAAGACGTTTTATTTCTCTATTATAAGTGCTAGGAAGGCCAAACTTGCACAGATGATGCATCTTTATGAGTAGATCACAGATCTATATTCAAAATGTCATGACCTACATTTTCCGCTTGAGTGTACATGTTAGGAAGATTTGGGTATCATGTTAAGAAGTTTTATCTAGAACTCTATTTTAAGTGCTAGGAAGTCCAAACTTGCACAGATGATGCGTCGATCTTTATGAGTAGATCACAAATCTACGTTCACATGTAGGTCATGACCAACAATTTCTGCTTGAGTGCACATGTTAGGAAGATTTGGGTGTCAATGTTAAAAAGTTCTATTTTTTCTATTATAAGTACCAGGAATTTAAGGCCATACTTGCACAGATGATGTGTCTTTTATCAATAGATCACAAATCTATGTTCAAATTTAGGTCATGGTCTATATTTTCCGCTTGAGTGCATATGTTAGAGAGATATATGTAACAATAGAGTACACCCATTCATGCAGAATTTTGGTCAATAAATGAAATACTCTACTTCCCTTTTCTAGTTTGTTTCTGTGTGGTAGCATATTTGTTGGTTCTCTGTAGGACAGATTTTCAAATTCAAAACTGTGTTATCTTATACAGTACTCCCGTTTGCTGCCATGATAAAATGATGCCATGAGGTGAGCTTTGTAATCTTTGATTACACTATGTTTTTACACTGCCCTCATGGATCTGAATAATATTTTACAAAATTGTTGCTCAGAACCAAAGGATGTGTCATGACCTTGATCAAGGGTCAAGGTCGTAGTACATGTAGGTTGAAAAACCTTGCCCAGACCATAGTATTTCACTGCCTTCATGAATCTGAATAATATTCCACAGAATTGTTGCCCAGGTACAAGAATGTACAATGATATTGATCCAAGGGCATAGATCGGAGGATAATGTCACAATACGTACGTGGGGTTTGAAAAATCTTGCCCTGGCCTTGTCATTGAGTTTTGAACCTGTTTTTGTCTTTTGTTCAATCTATAGATCGATTTAAAAATAGCTGAAATTTGTAAAATTTTCGAAACGGATAGAGGGGTGATGTAAAAAAGGTAAATTATTTGTGAGAAAACGGTATGCACGACCCCTTTTTTTCTGTTATTTTTATGTGTGTCAAAGGTGTCAAAATCCAATGAGACCTAGCTAATATTCATAATTATTGAAGGATTGGAAGTCACTCAAACTGAGCTAAATGATTAATCATACAAAGAAGGTTTTTATTTCCTTGGATGACACCTACTAAACCCCCCTCCCCTTTCCACGAATTTAAAAAAAAATTTAATCTTAATTCGGAAAGTATTCGAACACTTGTTTTTTCCCACGTTTTCATTGTATTTTAAAGTTTTTCGTCAAGGTAAGACATTTGGAAATCCTTCCAGGCCTACATAACAAAAAGAAAAAATAAATCGCCAAGAATCATTCCATTTCTCGGAAAAGTTTGAGCTCGGATTTCAAGCATCTTGATGAATCGGATGTCATGGAGCCACACAAGTGTATCGCTGATTGTTTTTACCAGGAAAAGGGTAAATATTGCTTAAATTACGACTACCATGATATTAATCAATGTTATTTTAAGTAGTAGATATTGCAACTACGCAGATCAAAGAAGGTGACCATGGGGGTGTTTTTCCAGCTGAGAAAATGCCCACTCCGATCCCACTTTCTGGTTCCGAAATATGGCGCGCAATTTTTGATTTTCAGATTTTTTGGGTATACTGCAGAAAATGGTTTGAAATCGATTTCGAAGTTGTCAGACATTTTGATGAAACCCTCCGCTATCAAGCAATGGAATGTACGAAGAGGGTTGCCATCCTGAATCAATTTAAAAAAAATCCATAGGCGAACTTGAAAAAAATCCAAACAGACTTTTTAACTGACCAAAAGAGGGGGAGGGGAGGGGTGGTATTAGACTCCTACTGCCAGTGGTCCAGCTTGTTGCACTTAGGCACAGTCCATTTGATATTCGGGGGGGGGGGCTTGGCTTTTTTGTGGGAGCAAAATTATTTTTTTCTTGCAAAGTTGGAGCAAGGAAATTTTGTTTATAACAATTGATGTGAATATTAAGAATGATTGTGTTTTTTTCAATAGAAATTCTTTATTTTTACTTAGATTACTCCAAACATTTATATTTTTATGTAAAACTTGTATTCACTTCTAAACTGAGAGAGATGAAAGACTGATATATAATTTTTAGTAAACAAAATGTATATAACTTTAACATGTAGGAGGGCCTGATGTAAGTTTTTATATGTAGAAATGAAAACTAGTGAAAAACTTATTTAAATTCTCCTTCCAAGCTTGTATATAAAATTAGACACTATGGTGATACATGTATCTATTAATAGTCATAAATTATATTGATAATGTATTTATGCATTTTAATTGTTTCAGTCACATGCATTCTGTTGATATTTTCAAATATGAACTTCAGCCATTACAGAAGAAAAGTAAGGCGAGCAAAGCGAGCCAAAAATTTTTTTATAGAAAGTAAAAATTGCGATGAGTGAAGCAAGCCGAAAAATTTTCTGGAATTTTATGGTTATTCTTCAAATTCATATTACTTGAAAGAGTAAGATTATTTTTTTCTGTCCCACCATAAGCAAATTATTTTTTTTCATCAAAATTCAGAGCAAACTTATTTAAAAAAAGAAAAACCCAAGCCCCCCCCCCCCCCCCCCCCCCCCCCCCCCCCCCCCCCCCGAATATCAAATGGACCGTGCCTTAATTTAAATTTGGGGGGGGGGGGGATGGGTCTAACATGCATAATATAAATGCGACAAGTGAAGAATGGATATGCAGAAAATTTTATTTGGCCTCTTTCCAACTGTAATAAGTGAGTGGAATATTTGACGATGTTGACATGATTAAAATTTACAAAAGATTGCTGCACAAATAATTCCTTGAACAGACTTAACCGGTATCTTTAAACTACATTTACTATAATGAAAATCATATGTTGATTATGAAAAATTATATGATGTAAGTGCATGCGCATGTAACACATTTCCTCTCTTTGTTATTGTAAAACTAAATTCACTTTTTCCGTCTCAATTTTTAGCTCTACTGGTAAAAGACCAGTCAAGCTTATGCCATTGCCCGGAGTCTGTCTGTCCATTAAACTTTTCTTGTGAGCGTGATTCCTAGTCTGAATCTGTGAATAGTACAAAATAAATTCTTTTTGCATTATAATGGGTCTGTGGTCTAGCTGTGCACCAGCTGATATTTTCAGGGTTTTTTGTTCCTCGTTTTGGGGCCGAATTTCAGCCCCTTCCCAATGCCAAATTTCCTTTATTTTTCCCAAAAAATCACCCTGAAATTCCCAAAGAGGAATTGTGAAAAAATCACCTGAGAAAATAAGACTCAAAACCTGGAAATCAGCACAAATGTCCTATTTTGAAGTGCATTTTTTAAAGTTTTGTATTCATGCATCCCTTGTTCAGTTCAAGCAAATCAATGAATTACCAGTGTTTGATAAATGATACTTTAGGGTTACACTTACCAGTGTTTGATAAATGATACTTTAGGGTTACACATTTTAGCAAAATGTCGCAAAATTTCCCAAATGAGACATGCAGGCACAGGCACCTTCCCCAAAATGAAAAAAAAAACCCTGATTTAAATTTTGTTTGTGCTCCTGAGGCTCTTGGAAAATGGGTGTGGTCATTTTCTCCTATATAACTCTATGTAATCTTGTGAGCACCAATTCTCAGAAAGTATAATTGATAGAAAGATAATTGTTTTAGCATTATTCTCAGTCTATGGTCTAGTGCACCTGATATTTTGTTTGAGCCCCTGACCCCCAGGGTCTTGGAAAAAGGGCATGACCATTTTATCTTTAAACTACATGTATGTAATCTTGTGAGCACCAATTCTTAGAAAGTAGATAATTGTTTTTGCATTATCCTCAGTCTGTGGTCTAGTTGTGCACCTGATATTTTGTTTGAGCCCCTGACCCCATGGTCTTGGAAAATGGGCGTGGCCATTTTCTCCTACATCTTGTGAGCACCAATTCTCAGAAAGCATAATTGATAGAGAGATAATTGTTTTTGCATTATTATCAGTCTATGGTCTTGTTGTGCACATGATATTTTGTTTGAGCCTCTGACCCCCAGGATCTTGGAAAATGGGTGCGGTCATTTTCTCCTATAAAACCCTCACAGTAATCTTGTGAGCACCAATTCTCAGAAAGTATAATTGATAGAAAGATAATTGCTTTTGCATTATTATTTGTTTTCTAATTTCAGGTAACATTCAAAGCATGGAACAATTAATGGACCAAATTTGGAGCACTTCAAGAAGATTAATAAGACCCAATTATATATGATACTTTTCGATATTTGCATTCCAACCAAGGTTTGTTTTATAATACTTAACATATAGAAGATATTCCATTGAAGGTAATCCTATTAGTATAAAAGTGGCTTTAAAAATTGTGTTGTTTGCAATGCAAGGGATGATACATGTATACAGGTCTGTATGTTTGTCTGTCTGGTAGTCACGCTTTCACAATAAGGCTTTATGCTTGATATTAACAATAACCATAAAATTGGCATAAATGTTGAAGCATGCATGTTTCAACAACCAATATTGTTCAAAATCACCTTCAATATCAGACATTTAAATGTATGGCCAGAGTTTTTGAAATTATATAGGACATTTGGGGATTTATCGATCCAAATAATAAGTTATAGTGTGAGCTTTCGGACCTAACAAATTTTTATTCATAATTCTGAAAAAGTCAGTATTGTTCAGGAACTCTGAATGGTACATGTTACGTTAGTAAGAGATGTTACCAAAATTTCATATACAAGTATTCATATCAGAAACTAATCATATTATAGCTAACAGCCTAAACCATGCATCATTCAGGAATGTGATGGAAACAGCCAAAAGTCAGGTTAATACATCCAGATGAGCTGAAATCCTCAGGAGATATAGTACTCGTGATGTGCTAAGGTTGGCGTTATTTTGTTTTCAATTATTAAATTGTCTTGCATGTCTCTTGGTGTCTAATTTTAAAGTAGTGCAATCATCATATCACTTCATATCTGTCTGTCCATCTGTCCAAGCTCATATCTCCTTAACCCTACACCAGAATTTCATTGTATTTCACACAATTGTTCACTAGGATAGATCCTTTGGTACAAGGGTCATTCACCAAAGATTAAGGTCATTTCTGGTATTCAACACACATTGTAGTCTAAGTACTATGTATTTTGATTCCAAAGCATTAATTTGACCTTGAACATGTTGAGTCTGTTATATCAGCCAATTGTGCCTCGCATGAAATTCATATGAAATGAGCATCATGTAAATTTCACATGAAAGTTCATGTGAAATTTATATAAATTTCATGTGAGATTCATGTGAAAAAAATTCACATGAGATTTCATGTAAATTTACTTACAGGTAACATGAATTTCACATGAATTTTTATTTGTGACTTCCATGCAAAATTGAATTTACATATAATTCATGTCAGAAACTTTCATGTAAATTTCATGTTGGTGCTCGTTTCACATAATTTCATGTGAACTTTTATGTAAAGTTTATGTAAATTTCACATGAGGCACAATTGGCGATGTAACCATTAGAATGTGATTCAAGCAGCTTATATTTAGCTATACATGTATTATGTGATCTGTTAGAAGCTTATATTTGCTTTTTAGCTCACCTCGATGAAGAAGAGGGGGGCTTATGCTACCTCTACGTTGTCAGTGTCCGCACTATAGGTTAAGCAAAACGGGCCTGGTCCATTCCTGCCAAACTATAAGTCCTACATCAACAAAACTTACATGGATGATGCATCTGAGGATGCTTACAACAATGCATGGTACGGAGGCTGCATCTGACCTTGCTTGAGTGACCAGATTTAGTAAAATGGGGCAGGTCCATTCCCACCTTACTGTAAGTCCTACATCAACCAAACTTGCATGGATGATGCATCTGAGGATGCTAACTACAATGCACAGTACGGAGGCTGCATCTGACCCACATTTCATGCTTGAGTGAGCAGGTTAATTAAAATGGGACAGGTCTATTCCTACCTTACTATAAGTCCTAGGTCATCCAAAGTTGTGTGGTTGATGCATCTAAGGATGCTTACAACAATGCATGGATGGAGGCTGCATCTGACCGACATTACACGCTTGAATGAGCAGGTTAGGTAAAATGGGACAGGTCCAGTCCCACCTTACTATGAGTCCTACATCAACCACACTTGCATAGATGATGCATCTGAGGTTGCTTATTACATTGCACGGTACAGAGGCTGCATCTGACCTCTTTTTCATGCTTGAATGAGCAGGTTAGGTAAAATGGGAGAGGTCCAAGATCAATAAATAACTTGTGTGGGTGATGTTTCAGAGGATGCTTACTGCAATGCACTGTACAGATGCTGTGTCTATATTTCAAGCTTGATAGACCAGGTATGGTAAAATTAGAATCTTCATTTCCATCCTCCTTTGAATTTTTTATCAACCAAACTTGTGTTGGTGATGCATCTGGAAATACTTTGTGCAATGTAGGTACAGATGCTGATCATGTGATAATGATGCCGTCGAGGTGAGCGCTGTCATCTCTGATGACCCTTAATTATAATATGTTTATCAACATGAATCGAGGACCTGTAACGTTAAGAGCCGTAATCTGCCTAATTTTTACTTGCGATACCAGTATTATTTTTAAAAATGTGTCCTGTACATGAAATTCTTTCATTTCAAGTATCTTTTAATCAAATATAGTAGTTTTATTGACATAATTATGAGAAATAACCTATATTTTTACATAGAAGTGAGGATGGGGGTCTTTTTTATGATATAAATAATGCGAGTGAAATGTCAAAAATTTTCTAACAATGGTTCGCTTTTGTTGATCAAAATGTCAAAATGAACTACAATGAGAAGATTCAATAAGAAATATCGAGCTAAAATATGATTTTCTCCAAATATTATATTCCGGATTTATCAGACCGTAAACATGTGGCCAGAGATATATAATCGAACACTTATTCTCACTTATATTGTACAATAAACAACGCCGCCGTTATAAAAATAGTTTGAATAAGCTTTTTTCAGTGTATAAAATCATACTTCTTTTGCATTTACCATAATTATATTTTCTAAATACTTTGTGAAGGTTACCGAGGAAGTTTTGAGCATTTTCAAAGATTGACTGGTACTTCAGTCGTCAACTCTAATTGTTAACTTTTATTGCGAGGGGTTGTTGAATGATCAATGCCCAAAATTAAAATAAAGGAGTTTTTTGTGAAAAAGTAAACAGCAACGAATATTTTTTGTTGAAAATTGATTCATTCAAAACTAGTAATAAAGAAGTTAAAGATTTGCCGAAAGCGAATCAAATGCCAATTACTAATTCTCTCTTAATTTCACATCTTTCATTCACCCCTACCCGCCCAATCACATTTTCATAAATTGACTATTGTTCCCCCTTTGGAACACAACTCTGCTTTTACAGAAAATTTGTATTATGAAAATACATCTTAGGTAGAAGTGGTGTTGTGTTCCAAGGGGGGAACGATATTTTATGAAAACTTTTTCCGATTTTCATCAATGATTTCTATACAAAATAAGCACATTTATACTCAAATATCTCTCTTTTAAAGCAATTTTATGAAAAATTTTCTTCAGATTTTGAAGGGGTTTTATCTTTTAAAGTATTTCACCAATTTGATAAAAGAAATGAAGTACTATAAAATTTCATTATTTTTGGGCAGATTTTACGCCTTTAACCGGATGTGACAGTTCTACTGAATTAAAGCGGCGGATGTTGAATGCAAGCAGGAGATGCTTACTCTTCCTGGGCACCTGGTCTCACTCCCATATCGGGAGTTTGCTTCTTTTCATGATGTGGAGGTTTTTGTTTGTTTGCTTTGGTTCCTGTTTTATCCTGAATTTGTATGCCTTCGGTTTCTGATTTTCTGAATTATCGATTTTGTGCTGTATACTCTAGGAATATGGTCATTATCCATATTTGTCATTATCGTTACAGGTCCTTTGACTTTTTAATTATAGGAATACTTAAATAGTATATTGTATTATATTGACATCAGTCTTTACGAAAACTTTTTTTCAACCAAAAAACCAGAAGAAAATTTTTACTAGATATTTGTATAGTTTATTTGTGAAATTCTATGAGGATAGTAGCCAGTAGCACAATTTGTACTAGCCTTGGTCGTCTGAGGCTTATAGTATTTGTGAAGACTTATTTATTTACGGTTATCATATGATTATTCTTGTTTTTATTTTAGGGAAAAACAAATGGAAAGCTGAAAGGAGCAGAGAACATTGTTTGAAGAAGCAAAGGTCTTGAATCAACACTGAACATGCATAGAGAGATGGACAGAAAGCTGGACAGACAGATGGACAGATCATACACAGATAGAAGAGGATCGGGATAAGTTTTTGATTTACGTTCTTTTATAAACTAACAATTGGTGAAAAAGTAGCCACCTTGAAAGGTTGTAGTACACCATAATCAGGTTATAGAATCTGATGCTGTACTAAAAATGTCTGAATTTCACATGTTCAATCGTCAGAATGTACAATGGACAATTATCGCTGATGAACACTTAATTACAGATGTTAATTAAGTGAATCTTTAAAGGTTGAATTTAATCATATTGATAAGTAGAGATTGAATTTAATTATTAAAGTAGTTAATATTCAAGGGTTAAATAAGGTTTATGAACATCACCTCCAAGGGGAGGAACAGAACTATGGTTTTTGTCATCACGTCCGTCTGTCACTAGATTCCTTTAACTCATTTGACCTTGACTGTTGACATTAATTTTTTTTAGTTGACTTTATTACATACTTTCTTACCATGTGTTAATACTTTTTATGACTTTATGATTACTCTGTTTGACTTTTTTTACTGAGGACTTTTACCATCAGATTTGATTACTCTTTTTCAATTTCTTTTAATAATCAATTTTTGGTTTGACCTCTATTTTGTATACTTTAGGCATGTTAAGTGATTAGGTGGACTGTATTATTTTTTTCATTTTTGTATACTTTACACATGTTAAGTGATAGGTGGACTGTATTATTTTTCTTTCCTTTGACTTTCATATTTAGGTTAGGGTGTCGTGTAAGTTGACCTGAATCAGTTTTTGCTAGATATCTTAGCTGACCTTACCCTTTGACTTTTTTTTGTTAGATGTAATATTGATAAGTGACCTTGACATTGACTGATTTTTTTGTTAGGTTTGTTGCGCCCCAAGTTATTATTTATTTTAAATGGTGGAGTGCTACAAATATCACAGAATTATTTCCATATTTAAAAGATTCTTCATGGTTTAAAGAAGTGTGGGAAAGGGGGGGGGGGAGAGAATAAGAATTAGGTAGGGGATACATTATAATGTAGATAGGTGTTTGTAGATAGGGAGGGGTAGCTTTTAAGGGGGAGGGAGAGTTTTTCTGGATTTAGTAGGTAATGGAAGTGAGAGGAATTAGATAGGTTTGTCTAAGTTGGGAGGGGGTGTTAATGAGTAAGAATGTTTTTAGTTTTAGTTTTGGAATGTGTAACCTGGTGTGTATGTTTGTGGAGGGGATGAGGGGATTTGAAATGTTGGTTTAGGCAGGGATAGGTTTGGGGTGGTGTATAGGTATGTATTGGTAATTTGTAGAGTAAGGAGATATGACAATTTTTGTTGGGGGGGGGGGGAGACTGGGTAGGAGGGAGGGAGAGAAGGAGGGGGATGGTGGGGAGACATCTGTTTTTTTCTGATAAGGTGTGATTGGTGGGTCCATTCCATCCAAGCAGTTACAAGTGCACCCGTTATAAGCACCGTTAACGTCCCCGTTTTTAACAAATGGAATGTTGTCACACTGTCCAGGTAAGGACACCTCTGATTGGATGACCGATTGATCAATGAGCTTCGTTGTTGTCAGCTTTCAACTAGACCAGTCAGTCTAATGCCAGGGCTCTTGAACGTCCTGGGGCCCCAATCCAAATGCAAAATAGTATTTTTTTCCAAATTTATTGAAAATATTTCTCCAATATGCCACCTCATGAAAATTTTGTAAAAACTAGTTAAAAATGCTAAATTTCTGGTGGCATTTGACATGAGATCCATGCAAAAAAGCCTTTTCTTGTATTTGAATTATAATGAAAGCATTCTGGCAACAATGATTTACATGATTAAGAATTAAAATTAAATCTTTTTTCGAAATTCGAAAACATTATTGAAAAGTAAAGTAAAACCTCTATTATTTATGTTTCTCCAAATTTTTGAGAAATGCTGCTTAATTTGTCCAAATCTCAAATGTCCCGGCCCATGAGTCCCCAAAACTGGCATGCGTGCCGTGAATGTGGCATTCTAAAGCCTGGTATATTAAATTTGTGAGCGGTCTCTGTACATTTTCGTATTTGCCAAATTCTGTGGACCGTCACACTGGCTGGACAAATACTGTATTCGTTTGATAAAATTAATGTTATTCGTCGCTGAAGAAATTGCCGGTTATTGTGCAATCACTTTCTGGGTTAAGGGGTAACGAGTGTCTGCTTGTATAAATGACAGAAAAAAAGATCTGAATAATTTTTTTCAGTTATTTGTTATTTTTTACTGAAAATATGAGTGATTTTGAAGCATATGACAGTGATTTTGATACACCTTTCCATCAATACTTTATCAGAAACTGATATTGAAGATGATGACAGTCTCATGAGACAATGCACAAAATTTGTACACCTAATAGAAATCTCAAAAAAATACTGTTGCAGAATATTTTTTGGGGAACGCAACTTATGTAATATTCATGTACTGGGACATAAAAAGTAGAAAAAGCATGAAACACTGAGGTATCCATCAAAACTTTTATGTTACAGCTCGGCAAATCTGATCAGCTTCAAAGTTTCAAAAGTTGCTAGAGTTATCTTTCCTGTATAATATATTCCTGTGAAGTAAAGGCAATCACACGACATGTCATTTCCTTCTCATTTTCGAATAAAAACCTTATCCTTTTAAGAATCATTTAGACTTTCTAAATGAACGTAATTAGATTTTTTTTCCAAGGCAGGGGGGGGGGGGGGGGGGGGGAGGGGGGGGGGTCCATGCAAATGAGGGGGGGGTGTTCTCTTACCTATTGTTGTTATAAAATTTATACGTTAAGACGAGGAAAATCAGCCAAATAAAATTAAATTTAAGGTAAGGGGAATTATACAATTTTGAGGAAATAATCGGGAAAAAGAATAAGTCCTGACGATTTCCACTGATTCAGAGCACCAGACCTGATAAAAACTATGCTATATCAAAAAATATATGCCCTAGTCTTTTCGTTTAACCGTAAAATTTGGAGTGAACATTCCCATTATTTAGCGATCAAGTCATTTGGATCTTATCCTCAATGTTTTAAAAAGTTGTGCGTGCATTCCCGTGTTGAACTAGTAAAGGGTTGTCAACTGCGAATATTTCCAGTGCGAAAATGTTTTGGTGCGAGTCAAACCGCAATCTTTTTATGTATCTCTTTGTTAAAGAGTTCCGATAATTTGTAAAATTTGACTCTGACTTTAACGGGAAATCAGTTAAACTCGGATTGAAACGAAGTAATTGACTGTGCGAGTTAGCTCGCTTACCAGCCACTCGTTACCCCTTAAATGGTAGTGATGGACAGAATTAGATTTGGTTTCATGAAGGACCTTTAAAGAAACTCTAATTACAATGTTTGAACAAAAGCAGTCTACAGCTAAACTTAAGATTTTGTGCACATTTTGTCAGGGAATATCTTGCAGTGTTCTAGGATTTTATTCAAAAGCCACTACCAATGGGTAAGTGCAGACAAATAATGTGCTTACCCAGCAAGGAAACTCACTTACCCAAACAAAAATGTCAGAATTAAAAGGGATGTTAATTTTCTATCGCGTATCGGCTAGCCATTTTATTATAATGTTCAGAAATTTTTCAGTAGTTCAGAGTGACTGCTAAGATATGATCTTGTACTTTGTGGTGACTATTTACCAGTGTAACTTTTTGCTACATATGCCTAGAGAGTGCAATGGGGATTGTGCTTCAAAATTCACTTACCAACCGGTAAGTAGCATTCTGTTTTCCAATTACCCGTCCCAAATTTTCACTTACCTCGGGTAATGGAATCCTAGAAAACTATCTTGTACAAATTAGAAAAAATCATGGAAGTACCAGGAAATTTCATTTATCAAAATCTTTGGCCACCCGGATTGAGTAATGTTCATATGTTTGGCATATTTTGAAAGAAGTGTATATTCAGGAGAAAGGAATATCAGGGAAAATTGTTATGCCCCTGTAATCTTAGTTTTACATATTCTCAATAAAGGATACGTCTTTTAAAATCTCATTTGACCACAATCTTGTACTACTGATAGTCTATTCATCTCCTCATGACATAATATTCAAAAACAAAGAGCAATGAATAATGTTCTTACATGTATGTACTGTGCTCACTGATATCATCTACATGTGTAAGGAATATTATTATAAAAGCATCAACTAAAGACCATTATTTTTAGCTCACCTTGATGAAGTTGAGAGAGCTTATGCCATACCTCTGTGTGTCTACATCCATGTCCATCTCCATGTCTGTGTCTATGTCTGCTACAGTTTTCCTTTTATAGATAGATCATAAATTTTTCTCCCATTTATGTCCTTTGTTTTTGTAATTAATAGTTGACACAAGTTGAAACATTGATTTGAGTTTAGACTGATATAGATAAAGAGTTGACACTTTGACTTCAAAATCATACATTTAAAGAGTTGACATATTAAATTTGAGTTTTGACTGATGTAGTTAAAAATGTTGACACAATGAATAGTTGTAGACTAATGTACATGACGTAGATAAAATGAATTTGGATTTAGAATTTTAATGGAACTCTTTACGTCAATTTTCAAAACAAATTGCAATATGTCCCTTTTGTTAGTGCATTATTATCCCCTTACAACATAGTTGCATAGTAACAACGTCGTTCACGTGTGAGTGTGTACTTGTGTAAGAGTATACTTCACGTTTTTGTATACATCCTAGAGTACACAGTTTTGATCGGATCTTGACCAAACTACAAACACTTATTCTTTATGGCAAGAGGAAGAACCCTATTGATAGTCATAGGTCAAAGGTCAAGGTCACAGATTGGAAATAGCTAAAATCTTTGTATACAGCCAAGAGGACACAGTTTTGATTTGATCTTGACCTATTCCTTATGATAAGAGAAAGAACTCTATGTATACAGTTTAGAGGACACAATTTTGATCGAACTTGACCAAACTTGATACACTTATTCCTTATGGCAAGAGGAAGAACCCTGTTGATTTTCAAGGTCATAGGTCAAAGGTCAAGGTCACAGATAGGAAATGACTTAAATCCTTGTATACAGCCTCAAGATTGTAGTTTTGATTGGATCTTGCACAAATTCATACATTTATTCCTTTTAGCAAGAGAAAGAACCCTATTGAATTTCAAGGTCATAGATCATAGGTCAAGGTCACAGATTGGAAGTAGTTAAATGCTTGTGGAAAAAGTTAGATGTTTACAGCCTAGAGAGTGCAGTTTTGATTTGATCTTTTCCAAAGTTCATACACTTTGTGCTCATGACAAAAGGAAAAGCTCTTTTGATTTTCAAGGTCATTGTTCAAGATCACAGATTGGAAACAATTAAAATCCTTGTATACAGCCTGAGTGAGTATTTTGATTTACATGCAGTGTGAGGGGATGCCATGCTTTGCGTTGCCTATGTTTTATTGTTATTTTAAATTTCATTTGAGAGCAAGGCATCAGATCAAGCAAGTATTTCGGTTCATGGAAAATCAAAATTCCCAAGCATGAACAAACAGTACGCTATTATTCTATGATAAATTTGTAATATAAAATGTTTCCTTGGGGGAAGGTAGGTCTGTATACTTTTATAGAACACTAAAAAATGTTAGAATTTAGATTCAGATTCTTTATTTAGCATTAATCAAATGTACTTGATTATGTGACCAAAAAAAAAAAAAAAGAAAAAAAAAAAAAAAAAAAAGAAAAAAAACCCAAAAAAACAAAAAACAGTGTAAATGTTTTAAACTCAATTTTTTTTGTTAACAAAGTTTTCCTTTCATGCAAATGAAAAATTAACCTCCCCGACTTGGGATTAATTCATTGGTTTCTCATTCTGTGTGATATGACACAATTTTCTGACTTTGGGAATTTTCAACAATTTAGAAATGAAAGAAATCTAGGTGATTGCCTTGATAAATCAGTACTTTAAAACATGACATACTGAATCTAACCATTTAAAGACTTAATTTTTTACTGTCATGAAAGCTGAATTCTGCTTCTCAAATTACTAGAGACCTTGACTATGGCCTTCAAATTCTCTGCTTTTAAAATCAGGCTTTGATACATCTTTAAAATTTATTGTTTGTTCTGTGGAATTATCTCTGCCTTTAGTTATAAATATGTAACATTCTTATAATGTTCTAATTCCTTATAATTCTGTTCTGTGGAATCTGATTCGTTCCCTTCTAAAGTATGTAAAACCAAGAGACTCACCTAATTGACTTAAACCAAGAGGCCAAAGTGGGCCTGTATTGCTCACCTTATTGACATAAAACCAAGAGGCCAAAATGGGCCTTTATTGCTCACCTTATTGACTTAAAACCAAGAGGCCAAAGTGGGCCTATATTGCTCACCTTATTGACATAAAACCAAGAGGCCAAAGTGGGCCTATATTGCTCACCTTCTTGACTTAAAACCAAAATGCCAAAGTGGGCCTATATTGCCCACCTTATTGACATAAAACCAAGAGGCCAAAGTGGGCCTATATTGCTCACCTTATTGACATAAAACCAAGAGGCCATAGTGGGCCTATATTGCTCACCTTATTGACTTAAAACCAAGAGACCAAAGTGGAACTATATTGCTCACCTTATTGATGTAAAACCAAGAGGCCATAGTGGGCCTATATTGCTCACCTTATTGACATGATACCAAGAGGCCAAAGTGGGCCTATATTGCTCACCTTAGAACATTGCCAATGTTACTTTATCAGCAGATACTGTGAAAGTTGAGGAAACCTCACCATGCCATGTTTATGTTCTATGATGCTGCCTTTTCTTTTCTGGCAAGTAAGTTCTTCTTTATATTCATTTCAAGAATTTGTGTGCCTATTGATTGTAATTTTTGGATTTCGATTCTGGGTTTTGTGTTTGAAGTATTTCATCAAGTTTACTTTTCTGAATTACTAGTATCCTCATGAACATTTTCATGGATCTCAGATATTGTGCTTCAGACTGAAGACTTCGAAGGCACTGTTTAAATGCAAAAAGGTACTTGTCGAGAAGGCAAGGCAAAATCATGAGAATTACCTTCGAACCATTTGCGAATCTCGGAATGAACAAAATTCGGAAGGGAGACCAGATGCCCGGGGAGAGTCAGTGTCTCCTGATTGCATGCAACACCCATCGGAACCATGGAAACCTGTCAAATTGGATGATTGTCTCAATGTTCATTTTGATGTACAGATCAGGTAAGTATGTCTTGTTTGGTGATGACGACAATCATTCAATCATAATGTAGAATGCAGAGATTCAGATTGACGTCGGCCATCGGCCATTTGCCGATAAAAACTCTGAATGGCCGATTAATGTGTTCTGCATCTGCCAAAATGGCCTATTCGTTTCCCGTTTGTCTGACATATTGGCCGATAATATTTTCCCATGAGCGGACACAATTTAAGGTCGAGTTGACTCGGTACCTCGATAAACAGTAACAACAGTTTTCATGAGATGATAAAAAAGAGTACGTCATACAAGCGCTTTACGTAATGTAACTCAGCGAATGCTTGTTAAAGCGTGTAAATAACCGAGTCAAATAAAAGCTGCGTCTGGGCGAGGGCCAGCAAACTTTGTTTAATTTGATCAAAGAATCTCCAAGTGGCGGCCAGTCTTGCGGCGGTCCCCCAAGCGGCACTCCTGACACCCCAGAAGTTCAGGCTGAACAACCTGAACGTACTGTTGATAGAAAATTCCAACAAAAATGGGTAACCCTATACCCTTGGTTACTGTATGGTGAAACTGCGCACCCCATGCTCTGTAAAATATGCCATGATGCAAATAGAAACAATACCTTTACACAAGGTAATAGACCACATCAAGTCTAACGACCATCAAACAGCAATGACAGTCCCACTTCTACAGGAAAACAAGAAGAAGGCCTCAGTTACACACCCATTATTTTCAAGTTTGTAGACTTCAATTTTCATCTCCAGATTGGCTCAGATTACACCATTTTGCTTTGAATTAAAAAAAAATTTCAGGGGAACATGCCCCCGGACCTCCCTAGCAAGCTCGCGGCTATGCCGCTCCACAGCCTATACTTTTTCCATGTTTCGGACAAAATGGCCTATAATTTTTTGATGCTTTAGGCCATGTGTCCTATAGCTTCTGAAAAGAGTCTGAATCACTGAGAATGTCACTGATCATTCTGGAAAGGGGGATCTGATATGCTTTTATAGTATCCCCGTAGCGACTGAAGTACTTCCGCAATCATGATTTCAGCCATTGTGTGATATAACCCTGAACAAGTAGATTACTTGCAAGCTGTCTGGCTCTAATGATGAAATCTTCATATTTGGAACATGCCCTGGCGTACCGTATCAGCTGAGAAGCAAAAACGTCATAAGCAGGAGAAGACGGAATGTTGCTACTCATGAAAAGGAAGTTAGTTATGTGGAAGCTAAAATGGTCACGCTTGTCATACAGTGAGGTGTTCAAATGGCCGTTTGCATCAAAAGATAGAAGTATATCCAAGTACGAAGCGGATCTGTCGCTCTTTGTTGTTTCCTTGAGCTCTGGTTCATGAGGACAAATTTCATGTAGATGGTCCTTATTTTTCAGATTATTGATTGACAACACATCATCTATGTATCTGAATGTAAAATTGACCTGAGTTGCGAGGTGCTTTCGCTTAGACGAGAGCAAGGTCTGGATGAAGTCAGCTTCGTAAATGATAACCAGACATTCATGGCAATTAAATTGTTTCCATTTTGTGGTAAATATAGTAGAACTTATAATATATGAGATAATTCACGAGAAATCAATGCCTATCAAATATAGTCATAATTGTTCTTTAAAATGTTGGAAGATTGAAAGATTCCCAATTTCTAAAGCGAGCTGCGCGGACTGTAAAGGGGTATTGCATGCGAACATTGCTTTCTTTGTATTCTATACTTGCCCTACCTCAAAACACATTTGCCCTACCTCGTAAAGACAAAAGTTAGGAAACGCATGTATTTGAAACTTCTAATTCATATTGTCAATTGATTCACTTCTGAGTTGTGTTTGTGCATCAGAAATTGATTATGATTCGAATAATTTTGCCGCTTACTCCAGGAATCGAATTGTTAACTATACCCATTCAAAGTTTCAATAAGATGTACACAGTTTAATAAGTCTACTTTTCTAGTAACTTTTGATATAAGGTTAATACTTGTATGTGCATGGGTCTGTAAATTATAGCCAGACATTCATGGCAATGAACTCTTGAGCGCCTTTGTCGTAGCCGTCGTAGAGAATCGCTCTCGGTCATAATTGTTCCTTTTTATGGTAAATATAGTAGAACTTTTAATATATGTGATAATTCACGAGAAATCAATGCCTATCAAATATAGTCATAATTGTTCTTTAAAATGTTGGCAAAAATGAAAGATTCCCAATTTCTAAAGTGATCTGCGTGGACTGTAAAGGGGTATTGCATGCAAGCATTACTTTCTTTGTATTCTTTATTTGCCTTAACTCAAAACACATGGCAATGAACGCTGAGCGCCTACTTCACTGACGTCGTAGAGAAATGCTCTCGTTCATAATTGTTTCCTTTTTGTGGTGAATATAGTAGAACTTATAATATATGTGATAATTCACGAGAAATCACAAAATTAAATGGAAGTGTCCCAACTCTATACCTTCTTGAAGAAAAATATAAACCAATTTCTATGCACCAGACATGTGTTTTGAATATAAAATTCTTATCAGTGATGCTTCAAGCCAAAGTGCTTTCATAAGCATTCAAAATTCATTTCACTAGCACCCTCTGGTTTTATTTTTAGAATTTAAATTTCTGCATTTACTTTACAGAGAGCAGACGGTTCTAAATTTCCTGTAAGGTTGATTCAGTTGCATATCAAAATAAAATCTATGTTGAAAATAGCATTGGAGTCCATAAGATGATTCAAATCCTGACAATGTCTCATTGCAACACAAAGAGAATGTGTTTTAAGACCTAAAATTGACCAATGACATAATTTCAGACTCCTAGGAAGCTACGCTTGATATAAAGTGATGACCTATTCCTGACCTCCCAAATGTTTTGATTTGGGGACTACAGCTCATGCACATTAATAATATTAACACTGACCTAGGGCATATTATCTTGTTAATGTGGATATAATGAAAAGGGATTAGAAATTGATTATTATAATACTAACTAGTTTGGTTTACTCACGATTTTAATGACAGTCAATTTTGATGTATATCGTTATATATCAATGGTTGTATTATTGTCTTTACAGGCTATTGTTTTGATTGCCAAATTATGCATTATACTTTGTATTTGTCACCCTTCCCTATAATGATAATATCCTTGAAACTGAGAAATAATCAGTTTTAGTTTAACATAAACATAAATTATTTGATTAATCATAAAGAACTTAAAGAAGGAGCTCTAGGAATTGCAATTGATCTGGTCATCTAGGGGTGAAACGATATACCAAACGTAAATCGAAATTTATTGCGATATTTTATTAGCTACCTTACGATAATTTATATTGTTGTATACTTCTTTCAAGTTTGATCAATTTTAATGTAAAAAGTTTTTGATGTAAAAAGTTCTCCTTTTGTATATCTGTTGATTCAGTTCATATGCTGTCATAATTCATTTCATCGTGGACATTGAGTCTCTTGTTTTCACTTAAACTGATTAAAATCGAAGATATTAAATGATTTACTCATATGATCTATAAGAATGCGATTTATTTTGATACACATTTTGTACCGCTGTAGGAATTTGAAAGATCACAAAATATCAATATATTGTTACACTCCTTTAGTCATCATTCTCAGTGTTGTTGTCCAGTGTAAGCTTTTTACATTTTTATTTCTACTTAGCCTGAAAACACAGCACTTTATTTCATGCAATTTTACAGAAAGCAAGTGCTGAAATTTAGCCAAAGTCATTTTGTTATCTTTCAGAGTGTCTTCATTTACTGTGCTTGTCAATTGCGTTTCTATTGATTGGTTTGAAGTAAAAGGCATAAATATCTATTGCTTTATAAATACTACACCAATTTTTCACTCTGGTATCATAGAGCAGTGTTTCTTTAAAATGGACCATGTTCAAATAGCTTGAAGGAAAAAAGTTTGACTTGACTTCATTTAAGGGGTTTTATCGTATTCATCTCACATGCTTTTACTTTGCGCTTTCATGACGAAGTGTGATGTTGTTTTTATATCAGTCAGCATGGAGGTTTGACCTGATCATATAATATCAAATCAAATACTTGTTATTAGTAAGGCAACTTTGCCTTTTGAACAAGTCTGATTTTTATGCCCCTGTAATTGAAGATTTGGAGGCATATAGATTTTGGTCTGTCTGTCTGTTTGTCCACAAAAATTTTAACCATAGCCATAACTTTTGATTGGTAAGTGATAGGACTTTCATATTTCACATGTGTATTCCTTGTGACATGGCCTTTCCATGGATACCAAAATTTTTAGACTTTGTGACCTTGACCTTGGAGTTTGACCTAATTTCGAAAATTTAAAATTTAGCCATAACTTTTGAATGGTAAGTGATAGGGCTTTCATATTTCACATATGAATTCCATGTGGCACGATTTTTCCATGGATACTAAATTTGACCTTGTGACCTTGACCTCAAATGTGATACTACTTTTGATCTGTTTTACTGACAAAGATGCCAACAGGGTCATTTGTGTTTTAGAAACACAGGTGTTTTTTTTTTAAATACAGATATACACATGTCAAAGTATAACAATGACCTTTTAAGAAAAACCTAAATATAAACCATATTATAAAATCATACAGCGAAATAGATAAAATTGTGATGATGTAAGTAAGTACCTCATATTAAGACAGTAAAACACAATACAGACAATACATATTCTATTATCAATTGCAACTATCCTTCTTTCTTTATAGTTGATAAGAGAGTAAATATACGGAAAGAATTAGCTGGTACGCTATGTACTGAGGAAATTTGCATGCAATATGAAACTCACGATTTAATGTGAGTAATATATATATATTTCGGTAATATGTATTGCTATTAGGATATAATAGAAACACATATTGGAATATATATCGCGTAATAACGGTAATATGTATTGCTATATCATATTACTATGATATAGCTAGAATATATTTTCGGACAAAAAATGTCTAAAAATTATCATGGTTTCTGATATGGCATTAGTTAGAACAACTATTCAGCACTGCAGACAAAGTACAGCTATATACACCATACAGACACTCTATATAAACATGCGGCTACTCTTAGTCTCTATTATATTATGACTAATATGAGGCTGGGTCCATGCATACATAAATTTCATTTAAAGTAAAAGCAATAATGATATATCCAAAATTAACAATAATCAGCATCCTTATATATCACTAAAGAGGGGCAACAAAATCACTTCAACATTATTGTACGTTATATCAACATTATATATCACCCATTGTCCAGAATTACCTTGCTATTTTGACATTATAATTGAAATTCAGTGATTAAGCGTTAATAAAAAGCTTTTACATGGATCATGACACTTTAACTTGTACTATAACAATATTTCATTTAAAATTAATTTGTATGTAAAACAAACTCAAGTGATATGATTTGAGTTTCTTATTGATACAGTATATATTGTCTCAACTGCACAACTGACTGCACAACTGACTAATCGAAGATTCGGGGGCATATAGTTTTTGGTCTGTCTGTCTGTCTGTCTGCAAAAACTTTAACCTTGGCCATAACTTTTGAATGGTAAGTGATGGGGCTTTCATATTTCACATATGAATTCCATGTGGCAAGATTTTTCCATGGATATTAAAGGGGTAGGGCCACGAGACCCCTAAATCGGCCCTCAAATTTTCTGTATAATTGAATTTGTAAGAAATACTTGATATCTCTCATTATAACACATGAATGTTTTCCGCTTTTAATGAAAAGAAAAATGTCACCAAACTCAGTGCCATTTTAACATTATTGACAAAGTATGACAGAAATTGCTGGAAAATTCGTCTTATATGAAAGAATTTGATGTGGCTGCATGCGTTAACTCAGATAATACATTTACGACAACAAGATATAATGAAAATCTGTTACATATAAATTTTGCATCTTAGTTAATACATGCGGCCATTGCTAGTTTAATGGAAGTATGTAATTTTTGCAGCAATTTCAAGGAATTTTGCCAAATTTGATGTTTTCAGAGGGCTAAAAACTTTTTATAATAACCTTGTTTACAAAAAATAGATTCGTTATTCAGAAGAGGACATATATAAGTGTCAAATAACAGTAAAAAATTCTATTAAGTTCAAAGTTCGAAATTAGGGCCAATGTCGGGCTTCGTGGCCCTACCCCTTTGACTTTGTGACCTTGACCTCAAATGTGATACTACTTTTGATCTGTTTTACTGACAAAGATGCCAACGGGGGCATTTGTGTTTTAGAAACACAGGTTTTTTTTAAATACAGATATACACATGTAAGAGTACAACAATGACCTTTTAAGAAAAACCTAAATATAAACCATATTATTAAATCATATAGCGAAATAGATAAAATTGTGATGATGTAAGTAAGTACCTCATATTAAGACAGTAAAACACAATACAGACAATACATATTCTATTATCAATTGCAACTATCCTTCTTCTTTATAGTTGATAAGAGAGTAAATATATGGAACGAATTAGCTGGTACGCTATGTACCGAGGAAATTTGCATGCAATATGAAACTCACAATTAAATGTGAGTAATATATGTATATATTCCGGTAATATGTATTGCTATTAGGATATAATAGAAACACATATTGGAATATATATCGCGTAATAACGGTAATATGTATTGCTATATCATATTACTATGATATAGCTAGAATATATTTTCGGACAAAAAATGACTAAAAATGATCATGGTTTACAATATGGCATTAGTTAGAACAACTATTCAGCACCGCAGACAAAGTACAGCTATATACACCATACAGACACTCTAAATAAACATGCGGCTACTCTTAGTCTTTATTATATTATGAGGCTGGGTCCATGCATACATAAATTAAATTTAAAGTAAAAGCAATAATGATATATCCAAAATTAACAATAAATAGTATCCTTATATATCACTTTAGAGGAAAAACAAAATCACTTCGACATCATTGTACAATTTATCAACATTATATATTGCCCATTGTCCAGAATTACCTTGCAATTTTGACATTATAATTGAAATTCAGTGATTAAGCGTTAATAAAAAGCTTTTACATGGATCATGACAAATTTGTACTATAACTATATTTCATTTCACATATGAATTCCATGTAGCTAGATTTTTCCATGGATACTAAATTTGACCTTGTGACCTTGACCTCAAATGTGATACTTCTTTTGATCTGTTTTACTGACAAAGATGCCAATGGGGGCATTCATGTTTTAGAAACACAGTTTTTTTTTTAAATACAGATATACACATGTCAGAGTACAACAATGACCTTTTAAGAAAAACCTAAATATAAACCATATTATAAAATCATACAGCGAAATAGATAAAATTGTGATGATGTAAGTAAGTACCTCATATTAAGACAGTAAAACACAATACAGACAATACATATTCTATTATCAATTGCAACTATCCTTCTTTCTTTATAGTTGATAAGAGAGTAAATATATGGAAAGAATTAGCTGGTACGCTATGTACCGAGGAAATTTGCATGCAATATGAAACTCACGATTTAATGTGAGTAATATATATATATTTCGGTAATATGTATTGCTATTAGGATATAATAGAAACACATATTGGAGTATATATCGCGTAATAACGGTAATATGTATTGCTATATCATATTACTATGATATAGCTAGAATATATTTTTGGACAAAAAATGACTAAAAATTATCATGGTTTCTGATATGGCATTAGTTAGAACAACTATTCAGCACTGCAGACAAAGTACAGCTATATACACCATACAGACACTCTATATAAACATGCGGCTACTCTTAGTCTTTATTATATTATGAGGCTGGGTCCATGCATACATAAATTTCATTTAAAGTAAAAGCAATAATGATCTGTAAAAAATTAACAATAAATAGCATCCTTATACATCAGTAAAGAGGGGCAACAAAATCATTTCGACATTTTTGTGAGATATATCAACATTATATATTACCCATTGTCCAGAATTACCTTGCTATTTTGACATTATAATTGAAATTCAGTGATTAAGCGTTAATAAAAAGCTTTTACATGGATCATGACAAACTTGTACTATAACAATATTTCATTTCACATATGAATTCCATGTGGCAAGATTTTTCCATGGATACTAAATTTGACCTTGTGACCTTGACCTCAAATGTGATACTTCTTTTGATCTGTTTTACTGACAAAGATGCCAACAGGGGCATTCATGTTTTAGAAACACAGGTTTTTTTTTAAATACAGATATATATGTCAAAGAACTACAATGACCTTTTAAGAAAAACCTAAATATAAACCATATTATTAAATCATATAGTGAAATAGATAAAATTGTGATGATGTAAGTAAATACCTCATATTAAAATAGTAAAACACAATACAGACAATACATATTCTATTATCAATTGCAACTATCCTTCTTTCTTTATAGTTGATAAGAGAGTAAATATATGGAACGAATTAGCTGGTACGCTATGTACCGAGGAAATTTGCATGCAATATTAAACTCACAACTAAATGTGAGTAATATATATATATTTCGGTAATATGTATTGCTATTAGGATATAATAGAAACACATATTGGAATATATATCGCGTAATAACGGTAATATGTATTGCTATATCATATTACTATGATATAGCTAGAATATATTTTCGGACAAAAAATGACTAAAAATGATCATGGTTTACAATATGGCATTAGTTAGAACAACTATTCAGCACTGCAGACAAAGTACAGCTATATACACCATACAGACACTCTATATAAACATGCGGCTACTCTTAGTCTTTATTATATTATGAGGCTGGGTCCATGCATACATAAATTAAATTTAAAGTAAAAGCAATAATGATATTTCCAAAATTAACAATAAATAGTATCCTTATATATCACTTTAGAGGGTTAACAAAATCACTTTGACATTATTGTACGATTTATCAACATTATATATTGCCCATTGACCAGAATTAGCTTGCTATTTTGAAATTATAATTGAAATTCAGTGATTAACCGTTAATAAAAAGCTTTTACATGGATCATGACACTTTAACTTGTACTATAACAATATTTCATTTCAAATTAATTTGTATGTAAAACAAACTCAAGTGATATGAGATGAGTTTCTTATTGATGTAGCATATATTGTCTCAACTGCACAACTGACTGCACAACTGACTAATCAAAGATTCGGGGGCATATAGTTTTTGGTCTGTATGTCTGCAAAAACTTTTAACCTTGGCCATAACTTTTGAATGGTACATGTAAGTGATAGGGCTTTCATATTTCACATATGAATTCCATGTGGCAAGATTTTTCCATGGATACTAAATTTGACCTTGTGACCTTGACCTCAAATGTGATACTACTTTTGATCTGTTTTACTGACAAAGATGCCAACGGGGGCATTTTTGTTCATGAAACACAGTTTTTTTTAAATACAGATATACACATGTCAGAGTACAACAATGACCTTTTAAGAAAAACCTAAATATAAACCATATTATAAAATCATATAGTGAAATAGATAAAATTGTGATGATGTAAGTAAGTACCTCATATTAAGACAGTAAAACACAATACAGACAATACATATTCTATTATCAATTGCAACTATCCTTCTTTCTTTATAGTTGATAAGAGAGTAAATATATGGAAAGAATTAGCTGGTACGCTCTGTACCGAGGAAATTTGCATGCAATATGAAACTCACAATTAAATGTGAGTAATATATATATATATATATTCCGGTAATATGTATTGCTATTAGGATTTAATAGAAACACATATTGGAATATATATCGCGTAATAACGGTAATATGTATTGCTATATCATATTACTATGATATAGCTAGAATATATTTTCGGACAAAAAATGACTAAAATTATCATGGTTTCTGATATGGCATTAGTTAGAACAACTATTCAGCACTGCAGACAAAGTACAGCTATATACACCATACAGACACTCTATATAAACATGCGGCTACTCTTAGTTTTTATTATATTATGAGGCTGGGTCCATGCATATGCATAAATTTAATTCAATAATGATATATCCAAAGTTAACAATAAATAGCATCCTTATACATCAGTAAAGAGGGGCAACAAAATCACTTTGACATTATTGTACGATTTATCAACATTAAATATTGCCCATTGTCCAGAATTACCTTGCTATTTTGACATTATAATTGAAATTCAGTGATAAACCGTCAATAGAAAGCTTTTACATGGATCATGACAAACTTGTACTATAACAATATTTCATTTCAAAGTAATTTGTATGTAAAACAAACTCAAGTGATATGATTTGACTTTCTTATTGATACAACACATTTTGTCTCAGTTGCACAACTGACTTGTACATGTATAGTAGATCACATGGTGACAATTTGGATATTAAGAAAGTTCTCCTTCGCATACAGCCATCTAGCGTCCCTGACTCTAATGCTGGGTTTGTGTTTGATAGAAACTTTTCCTTCTCTCCTCAAGTCCTCATCAGCTGTTCTTAATGTTAAACGTCTTCAAATTCAATAGCATCATTAAAGGGCAGATAAAATTTCAGGATGGACCTGACATGCACGTTTGTGGTGCACTCACCCTTCACTCGTACATAAAGAGAATTTCAGAGGTTTGTTCATGCATTCATTCCTTTTGGTCTTAATTCATCCCATTTGGTCTTAAATGATGCTATTGAATTTGAAGAGGTTTATTTTTTGTCTTGAGAACACTAGTGATTCTTGTAGGATTTGACCAGGTAAAGGTTGCCTTTAGTTAATTGTCATGTTGAACTTGATAAGGTAACATGACTGGGGTCCTTAAACTTGATAAGGTAACATGACTGGGGTCCTGATTTTAAAAATCATGATTATGCTCTTTTCTGGTACATTGTACACGTACTTATTTTTTTTTAAGGAAAAGGGTGAAAAATAAGTAAAAATTGTTGGGGTCACACTATAGAATTTTTAGTAAAAAGAAGTGAAAGGGTGAATGAATTTTATATCAATTTCAAGCATATGTTACATTTGATTTTGAACTTGTAACAATGGTGTGGAGATAATTTAAGAATTTACTGTCAAGAAAAAGACTAGAAAAAATTGTCTCAACATATTTTCTTTTTAAAATAAATGACATTTAAAAACAGACTTTCAATGTGTGAAGACTTTATACTTGGAAAATATTGATTTTGACAAAAGGTAACAGGGGATTATAGACAAGAATCAAAGGTGCTGCTGAACATTAAGATTTGATGAAAACAACACTTTGAAAGTAAAAAAAAAACTTTTCTTGATTCTTATTATTTGCAATGAAACATTTGTAGGACCATGGTTCTACTATTTTTGTTTAACAATTTAAGAGCTATAAGATTAAAAAAAAATCAAGATTTAGAATTTTGTTGAATTGTACACTGGTGAGGTTTGGATCCATCATGAAAGTGTTGTATGTTTTAGAAGATGTTTGGATCAGATAAATTTCAGATCCTTGGAATGTGTTATATTAAGATACTACGTTTTTGTCCTGTATAAAGAAAACAGTGTCCAACCTCTGCTTCTCTGCAGATATATTGAAAGAGGGAGATGTCCCTTAGTTTTAGAATAAATTATCAAATTAATACTGTTTGATGATTTAAAGATATATTTAAAGACAATGCAGAAGCACTATGAAACTTGACCATCAATATTCACTGGACATACAGCTCACCAGCAATATTTACTGGACATACAGCCCACCAGCAGCAATATTGTCAACCAATTGGTCAAAATCATTTACATTGATTCATAAGTTATATGTTCTATGGTAATCACTTAGAGAACCATTTGTACGTTTTAGTTAGTAATGTCTCATCAGTGATGCTCAGTGCAAAAAAAGAGGAAATCCAAATTGTTCACAATTTCTATGAAGAGCAACATTCTATACATGATGTTAAGTTTTTGCCAAAGGGTCAGCTTATGACAGAGCTTTGCATTTTAGGAAGTACAATAATGTTTAGAATGTACTGAGAGATAATTTACAAGTACATTCCAAACAGCTCAGAAACACTGTGACACTAGTCAAACTATATTGTTACTCAGACTAACAGTCCTGATAGCAGAGATACCATTACCTAGTGGTTGAAATCATCTGTCATATACGACAAATATGGACAAGAACCATATCCCAATATAGAGAACAAAATGGAAAATTCGAAAATTATTAAATATGTTCCATGGGAAGAATTTCAGTGCATCGTATGCACATTTTAGTAATAATATATCATCATTGGTGTTTGATGAAAAATAAAAAACCAAACAAACAGGAAGTCCAGGATGAAATATAATAATTATGAAGAGTGACATTCCAATCAAGATGTGCCAAAGAGCTATGCTTTGTGGAAGATGCCCTCTATTTTAGAATAATGTATTAAAATAAAGCGGCAGAAATAGAATCCATGAAACTTTGTAAACGCTATTCTTAGGGACTAACATAACAACTAATATATGCTTGAATATATGGTCTATAGTATCTGTATTAACTTCATTGCGCCATATGCACATATCATCAAGTAATGTATTATCAGTTATGCTTAAGAACAAAAATATAGGAAATCAAAATTGAAATCTATTTTATATAGAATAATCTTAAGTGCTTGACATCCGCTTTTCAACGAACAATTTTGCAGTGCCTTTGTATTATATATTGATATGTAACAATTAAATGAGTATCATAATCAAGAAATAGAGAATGAAACAACATAATTAACAGGAAAATGGGAATGTCATAAAGTTTCATTGAAATTTCTAGAAGATATGAGTGTTAGATATCACGGTCATCAGTAATAAACTAAAAAAATTCTTTACTGTTTCACAAACGACAGTCACTAAATATGCAATATCTTTATGCTCATTGCATATTTGCTTTTATCGTAACAAAAGTAGATGAGTAGATATTAGACCCTTTCACATTATCAACATGGCTAAGTTTGATGCCCAGCTAGGAGAAAAAACAATAGATTTGTGATATTTGATCATCTTACTCACTTATCTATTTATTCTTCCCTGTTGATTTGAGTCTTGAATTTGATGTGCAGATAATGACAAAGGGCCAATACCTCTGTGTGTGGTATGTGAGTGTGAATATGTATGTATTAAGTTTTAGTTAAGGTTTAGTTAAGGTTTAATTAAGTAGTTTTAATTAATGTTCCATGTAGATGAAATTGATCATTTGTAACAATTTCACTGAACTTCTATATATTTATATTTAAGCATACATAAGATGTAAATTGTAATAATGTTATGTATGAAATCAGTGATTTGAAAGACTTATATTATTCAAATAAATACGGAGATTTTTCAACACTTCATCACGATGCTATGTGCAATAACAACATAAAGAAGGATAAAGCTACAATTTACTTTGAAGGTGAGACCAAAATTACATATTCACTTCTTTTAGAGGTACGAGGGCTGATTGATATGTTGTGAGCCTCGGTTTTCTGTTGCAGAAGCTATTCTGTTGACAGATCTACAAAAAGGACGAACAGTCAATGACACATACTATGCTTCACTTCTGATACAGTTACAGGAAAATATTAAACTTAGTGCCGTGGAAAGCTCACTAATTAAAGGTGTGTTGTTCCATCAGGACAATGCTCCTGTGAAGAAGTCTGTCACTGCCATGGCAGCCATTCGTAATTGTGGCTTAAATTTGATTGAGCATCCCTTGTTCACCAGATTTTGCTCCATCAGACTCTCATCTTTTCCCAAACCTGAATGCAGATATTTCACTTTCAGTCCTATGATGATGTCATAGTTGCAGTAGATGGCTTTCTGACAGTCAAGATAAGGAGTTCTTTAAAAATTGTATTGAGGCCTTTAAACACCAGTGGCAAAAGTGTATACCAGATACTTAAGTGGATTATGTAGAAAAAGAATGCAAAATGTCTGATAAAATTCAAATCCATTAATACGAGTCTCCCATCATATCAATCAGCCCTCTTAGATAATTTCTTTTGACTAGTGTATTTTATAATGTGTCAAGTACCAGTAGTAAAAGTAATAGTAATGATTTTAAATTTGAACTCAGTTTTTTCTTAACTGAAGAGCAATTAAATGAAAGAGTGAAAATACATTTTTTAAATTCTTATTCTTAACATGTAATATGTAATTTCTTATGTGTACTTTTGAGCTCACCTGAGCGAAACTCAAGTGAGCTATTGTCTGGCGTCCGTCGTAAACTTTTCGACATTTTCAACTTCTTCTCCAGAACCAATGAAGGAATTTTGATGAAACTTGGTAGGAATGAAGTACTCATGGTCCCCTACAAGTGTTGTTGTTTTTTGTCCGGATCTGTCATTAGTTTCCTTGATAACCATGAAGTAATCATTGAAGTTAGCATTGTTTTCCTGGATGACCTTTAAGCTATCATTTGTACCCTTGATGACCTTGAAGTTATCATTAGTTTCCTTGGCGACTTTGAAGCTATCATTTAGTTTTCTTGATGACCTTGAAGCTATCATTAGTTTCCTTAATAACCTTTAAGCTATCATTTTTTTCCGTGATGACCTTGAAGCTATCATTTGTGTCCTTGATGACCTTGAAGTTATCATTAGTTTCCTTGATGACCTTGAAGCTATCATTAGTTTTCATGATGACCTTGAAAATAGCATTGTTTTCCTGGATGACATCAAAGCTATCATTTGTATACTTGATGACCTTGAAGTTATCATTAGTTTCCTTGATGACCTTGAAGCTATCATTATTTTCCTTGATGACCTTAAATCTGTCATTAGATTCCGTGATGACCTTGAAGTTATCATTAGTTTCCTTGATGACCTTGAAGCTATCATTAGTTTCCGTGATGACCTTGAAGTTATCATTAGTTTCCTTGATGACCTTGAAGTTATCATTAGTTTCCTTGATGACCTTAAATCTGTCATTAGTTTCCGTGATGACCTTGAAGTTATCATTAGTTTCCTTGATGACCTTGAAGCTATCATTAGTTTCCGTGATGACCTTGAAGTTATCATTAGTTTCCTTGATGACCTTGAAGTTATCATTAGTTTCCTTGATGACCTTGAAGTTATCATTATTTTCCTTGATGACCTTAAATCTGTCATTAGTTTCCTTGATGACCTTTAAGCCAGTATTGTTTTCCTGGATGACCTTTAAGCTATCATTTTTATCCTTGATGACCTTGAAGTTATTATTAGTTTCTGTGATGACTTTGAAGCTATCATTTAGTTTCCTTGATGACCTGGAAGCTATCATTAGTTTCCTTGATGACTTTGAAGCTAGCATTGTTTTCCTGAATGACCTTGAAGCTATCATTTGTATCCTTGATGACCTTGAAGTTATCATAAGTATTCTTGATGACCTTGAAGTTATCGATAGTTTCCTTGATGACCTTGAAGCTATCATTAGTTTGCCTGATGACCTTGAAGCTATAATTAGTTTCCTCCATGCCGTTGAAGCTAATTTATTAGTTTCCTTGATGGTTATACATAGTTCAGGATATTTTCAAATGTCTGGAGCACTGGCTTCTTATCATAATTACTTCCATTTACAGAATTGTATGACCTTTCATTGTTTCCTGCCACGTCTTGATTCCACTATTGCCACACCTTGATTCTACTACTGCCATGCCTTGATTCCAACTTTACCAGTGGAAAATCAGACAGCAAAGCTGTATACAGTATTCCAATATTTGGGGTTATACATTGATTGCTGATCAGCTGGCATGGAGCATAAAATACGAGGGTTGGAGAACTTTCTGTCAGCTGTCTCGGTAAGATATAAACTTTAACACTTTGTTAGTGTATTGAATTTACACTAGAGTAGATTAACATTAGTAACTTTTTCTTCTTCCATAATCAAGGGGATATACTAGAAGCTAAATAAATATCATTTAAATTGCATAAAACCATAAAGGTTTTTCATAAAGATTTCATTGTATTTATGTTATAGGTCTCTTTACGGGAATGAGATGCTGGCAGACATTAACCTTGACCAAGTCCCAATGTCAAGGATAAGGCACACCCTTTCGTGATTCTCGGTAAGAATTTACTAATTTGAGCCGGATTCATAGTTAATAAAATAGCATAATTTAAGTGAATGATTATTGCTAACAAGTCATGCTGACTGCTATTGATAAAATTTGGTACTGAATTCAGTACATGTGCAGTAAAGTCAGATCTATGTGCAGTAAAGTCAGATCTATGTGCAGTATTATTCCTTAATAGATTAGCATTTATTTTCTTTCATGCTGTTTTTGATAATAATGTGATATGGTTATTGTTTTTTGTTACAGTATACCGTCATACCTTGTGCTCTATCAGCTACAAAGTCTCGAAAATTAGAGAAAGGGACGAGCAAAAAGTCAAAATTATCTTGGACACTTTACCCCAAGACTAACAGGTATTGTCATTTGAAATATTTAAGAAATTGTTACCTAAGAATAGATTGAAGTCCTCACATGAAGCAAAGGCTCAAGTGAGCACAGTGTGAGCTGTTGACATTAACGTGCTGTCTGCCGTCCATCCGGCATAAACTTTTTACATTTTTGACTTCTCCCTTGCAACCACTGCAAAGAATTTCCCAAAATCTTAATGACCTTGAAGCTATAATTAGTTTCCTCCATGCCGTTGAAGCTAATTTATTAGTTTCCTTGATGGTTATACATTAAGTTCAGGATATTTTCAAATGTCTGGAGCACTGGCTTATTATCATAATTACTTCCATTTACAGAATTGTATGACCTTTCATTGTTTTCTGCCACGCCTTGATTCCACTATTGCCACACCTTGATTCTACTACTGCCACGCCTTGATTCCAACTTTACCAGTGGAAAATCAGACAGCAAAGCTGTATACAGTATTCCAATATTTGGGGTTATACACTGATCGCTGATCAGCTGGCATGGAGCATAAAATACGAGGGTTGGAGAACTTTCTGTCAGCTGTCTCGGTAAGATATAAACTTTAACACTTTGTTAGTGTATTGAACTTACACTGGAGTAGATTATCATTAGTAACTTTTTCTTCTTCCATAATCAATGGGATATACTAGAAGCTAAATAAATATCATTTAAAGTGCATAAAACCATAAAGATTATTCTTAAAGATTTCATTGTATTTATGTTATAGGTCTCTTTATGGGAATGAGATGCTGGCAGACATTAACCTTGACCAAGTCATGATGTCAAGGATAAGGCACACCCTTTCATGATTCTCGGTAAGAATTTACTTATTTTAGCAGGATTCATAGTTTGGCATAATTAGTGCATGATTATTGCTAACAAGTGAATTTTTACCCAATTTTGCTGACTGCTATTGTTAAAATTTGGTACTGAATTCAGTACATGTGCAGTAAAGTCAGATCTATGTGCAGTAAAGTCAGATCTATGTGCAGTATGATTCCTTAATGATATTTAGGTGAAAGATTTACATTTATTTTCTTTCATGCTGTTTTTGATAATAATGTGATATGGTTATTGTTTTTTGTTACAGTATACCGTCATACCTTGTGCTCTATCAGCTACAAAGTCTCGAAAATTAGAGAAAGGGACGAGCAAAAAGTCAAAATTATCTTGGACACTTTACCCCAAGACTAACAGGTATTGTCATTTGAAATATTTAAGAAATTGTTGCCTAATAGAATAGATTGAAGCCCTCCCACGAGGCAAAGGCTCAAGTGAGCACAGTGTGAGCTATTGTCATAACATGCTGTCTGCCGTCCATCCGGCAAACTTGCAGGGATGGTAAAGCCTGATGAGACTCACCACCCAATATAGGTCAAGGTCACATTCACAGAGATGTTGAAAGGTTTTGAGGCATGCAAGTCATTTTGAAAATGATGCCAGTCCGAATAAAGAACTGTGTAGCAAAATGTTGCCTGTCAAATCCTTCTGACTGGCACTATTCAGCATTGTTATACCCTTATCAGTATCTCTATATAAAATCTCTCTTGGAAAAATTGCCTATAAATATAAAAATATTTACCAAGCAGTTAATAGTTGCATCAATATTGACCCTAGAGCCATAATTTAAAAAGTATTCACCGATAAAAGTCACATAGTTCGTAACGTCATGTCATCAATGTCATAATAAACTCTGCCTGAATTTATCCGCGTTCTTTCTCTTATAAGATGATTATAAACATGCCATACCACTTGATGTTTAATTCTGTGCTCTATTGTGAGTGCTGTTGAGATTATCGTCAGGATCTTCTTTAGCTCATTGGTATAAAGTAACATACAACAAATCAATTTTTGACTGGGAATTTGGGCAACAAATGATTTGTTGGACCTTCAGACAAAATAAAGCCTTCGGCCTCAGGCAATTTTATGTCTTCAGGTCCAACAAATCATATATTGCCCTCATTCTGCGTCAATAATTGTATATTACTGTATTCAAGGTCAGGGTCATGTGTTTGGGGTCAAACTTGCAATAGGTGACAAACCTGTTCTTGAACAATTTTATTTTCTTGTATACAATTTGTTATGGGACCTCTATAAAATTTCAAACACTAATAGTTCATTACATGTTATTCTGTTGTGGAGGAGATAAAGCATGAATTCTGTGCATCCATATGTTTGTTTGTGCGTGTGTGTGTGTCCGGAAAATGTAGACAGCACAGAAGACAAAGCAATCATCACAGAAATTTGAAACCTTACACAAATGTTTCCCATCGGGAGAGGATTAACCCTATTAATTTTCAAGGTTGAGGGTCAAAGGTCAAGAACAAAGGCTTAAAATCATTGTGAACAGCATAGAAGCATAGAAGATAAAGCAATCATCACAGGTGATAACCTTCCACAACGTTCCCCATGAGGAGAGGATGTACCCTATTGGTTTTCAAGGTTAAGGGTCAAAGGTCAAGGTCACTATGGACTTTTAATTTTCTGTTGATTTAACAGAACCTGCAGTTGAGACGGAATACTATACCTGCATTGCTTTCATTTGTTATAGTAATATTTTGCTAGGAAGTAAACATTAAAAAAAATTCTTTTGTTTATCATGTTTATGGTAGGGTACTAGAAGCTGCCAATTGACTATCACTGAGGGGATTGGGTGGGGGGGGGGGGGGGGGGAGGGTGTTCAGTTAATACAGCTATTCTGATTCAATTTTTGATGGTCCAATGGACATTGTATTTATAATCACCCCTGCAAACGAAACATAAAAGATAGGGCTTTCATGTTTCATACATACATTTACAATAACAAGTGCTACATTTTGATACCTTGACCTTTAACCTAGATTTAAACTATAAGGGGTAGGGCTTTGATATTTGACATTAAGATTCCTCATGTCATGAGCTTTCATTTGATACCATGATATTTGACCTAGTGACCTTGACCTTTGACCTACTTTTATACTATAAGGGGTAGGCCGGTTTTAATATTTCACATATAGATTCCTCATGATAAGAGCTTTCATTTGATACCATGACTTTTGACCTAGTGACCTTGATCTTTACCTTTGACCTAACTTTTTATGCCCCTGTAATAAGAGATTCGGGGCATATAGTTTTTGTCCCGTCTTTTTGGTTGTCCAATAAAACTTTAACTGTGGTCATAAATTGTGAATGGTAAGGGATAAGGATTTGATATTTCACGTGTATTCCTTGTGGCAAGACCTTTTGGTGGATACCAAGATGTTTTACCTTATGACCTTGACCTTGGAGTTTGACCATTTCACAATTTTGACTGACAAAAGATGCCAACGGGGGCATTCTTGTTTCACAAACACATGTTTTTTTAAGGAGTAGGGCTTTATATTTCTGATAAAGATTCCCCATGGAGAGAGTTTTCATTTGATACCATGACTTTTGACCTAGTGACCTTGACATTTGACCTAATTTTAAACTATAAGAGGTAGGGTTTTGATATTTCGTATATGCAGTTCTCATGACAAGAGCTTTCATTTGATACCATGACGTTTGACCAAGTGACCTTGACCTTTGACCTAATTTTTAGGCGAGTTTCATGAAGCGAGCTCGGCTATAGTGATCGCAGGAACCATGTGACCTCAGATTTACATCACGTGACCTGAAAAGCGTGACATTCCTGGGCCCCAAAATGTGTAAACTGAGTGAAGATAAATATATATTCACACAGTTTTACTTAACTCTGATTGTGTGGCCCCATGACCTCATTATTCACCATATTTATATAAAGGCAGCATACATTGCTTTCCATGTTTTAACAGTTGTTTCATAATGTATAAAAAAGTTAGAGATTATTTAAAAAAGGATACTTTAGGATGCAATAGACATCAACTATATCGTGTGCACGTGTGTTGAGATTGCCTATAAGTTTATCAGCTATACTGTACCACGTGACACTATAGGTGCTCACCAAGACGTCCACATGAAAACTTAAATTGTTCTCAGTGGGCAAGGCAATGCAGAACGTTCGGTTTTTCTATAATTTTGTGCAATATAGATACTTAATCACAAAAAGGGGAATATGATGCAGTGCAGGGATGCCTTAGCTGTATATGAGTTTTTGTCAGATTAACAGAAATAATATCTTTTTAGTAAAGCTGAAAAACAATCGGCGTGATCCATGACCAGTCCATTAAGATGAAAATTAATGTAGAAATGCCATCGTGTTTGTGTATTTGCTTTATTTTGGTTTTTAGCTCACCTCGACGAAGTTGAGTGAGCTTATGCTATACCCTCGCGCGTCTGCGTCCGTGTCCGTGTCTGCGTCCCCGTCGGGTAAAGAAGTTTGGGGTAGCTCAGTATTTGGCAAAGAACTGATGCTACAGTAACCAAACTTGCACAAGTGATTCATCTTGGGATGCTGAGGTGAACCCATGCATTGGATGCTGCATCTGACCTACAATTTCCGCTTGAGTGATTTTGCTTTAAAAGCCAATATTGAGCAAAGTATAAGTGCTACATGTACCAAACGTACATATTGGATGTATCTTTGATCAAACTTTCATAAAATGACCTTGACCTATTTTTTCCGCTTGAGTGATTTTGCCTTTAAAAGCCAATATTGAGCAAAGTATAAGTGCTACATGTACCAAACTTGCATATTGGATGTATCTTTGATCAAACTTTCATAAAATGACCATGATCGACCTATTTTTTCCGCTTGAGTGATTTTGCCTTTAAGAGCCAATATTGAGCAAAGTATAAGTGCTACATGTACTAAACTTGCATATTGGATGTATCTTTGATCAAACTTTCATAAAATGACCTTGACCTACTTTTTCCGCTTGAGTGATTTTGCCTTTTAAAGCCAATATACATGTACTTAGAAATATGTTTGAATTGAATTTTGCTGCCACGAGGTGAGCTTCGTAATCTTTGATTACCTATGTTTTCTTTCTCTTTTATATTTATGATAGAGGATTCATATACATATTTCTTGTCAGAGAATAGACAGTACCTGGGAAATCGTTGATTCTCAGACAAGAAATATGCATTTTAAGACTTCTCCGTTGCGCTGTAACTAGTAGACTTGAAATCGGGACCGAATAAAAAAAATCTGAATGACATAGGCCTACAAGATACAAGATTTTAGAACAGTTTCAAATAGAACAGATATGCAGATCTATACATGAAGAAAAAATAAACGTCTGTACTATCAGCAGCGGGTCCAGCTTATTATTTAGGGGGGGGGGGGACATAAAGAATTGGCAAGGGGCCCTGTTAGGGGCACAGGTTACAGACACAATCCCCCCCCCCCTTTCCACCTTCAAGCTTGTCATTGTTTATATAAAATTTTCTTTTATATTTCAGAAGAATTGGCTGTCATTATGGATTTCATATTATTTCAACAAGAGTAGAGCTTGGAACACGTAGTATGGAACTTAGTGGATATTTACAATGGATAACTATAGAAAACACAGACACAGCATGTAATATATATAGGATGATTTATAGATGATTCATAGATGCTACATAGATATAGTATGGAACCTTTAATTTCAATGGCACAAAATGTCATATCTGAATAATTTAAGTACTCTCTTATGGCAGGGCTAATGGCATATTTGAGTAATTAAGTATTCAGGAATGGAAATACCTGCATGAATATTAAGACAATTAGTTTATATTCAGTTTTATGTACACTTCTAGAAAATTTCAGATATAACTGGAATCATGGGTTATCTTATCCCCATGCTAGTTCTGTTTTATATTTCCATAAAGTTAAATATTGTGATTCATTCAATGTATTTGTGCCACTGAATATGCAGTTTGTGAAAGAGGAAGAGAGAAAAAAAGTGTGTGTGTTAAGCAGAAGAGAGAGAAACAGTTAAAATTAGGGTGTTTTTGTGAGTGCAATTGTGTGTGTGTGAATTATATGGGGTGCAAGAGAGTGAGAGAGAATTAAAAGTTTGGATATTTAATATTATGCGAGAGTGTGTGTGTGTGTGAGTCTGTTAATTAAGGTGTGTGTGAAGTAAAGAGAGAGAGAGGTATAATTAATAGTTAGGGTGTGTTAGTCTGTGTGTGTGAGTCTGTTAATTAAGGTGTGTGGGAAGTAAAGAGAGAGAGAGGTATAATTAATAGTTAAGATGTTTTAATCTCTGTGAGTCTGTTAATTAAGATGTGTGTGAAGTAAAGAGAGAGAGAGGTATAATTAATAGTTAGGGTGTGTTAGTCTGTGTGAGTCTGTTAATTAAGGTGTGTGCATGTCAAGTAAAGCGAGAGAGAGGTATAATAAAAAGTAAGAATGTATGAGTCTGTTAATTAAGGTGTGTGTGAATTAAAGAGAGAGAGGTATAATTAAAAGTTTGGATGTGGTTAGTCTTTGTGAGTGAGTCTATTAATTAAGGTGTGTGTGAAGTAAAGAGAGAGAGAGGTATAATTAAAAGTTAGGATGTGTTAGTCTGTGTGAGTGAGTCTATTAATTAAGGTGTGTGTGAAGTAAAGAGAGAGAGGTATAATTAATAGTTAAGATGTTTTAATCTGTGTGAGTCTGTTAATCAAGGTGTGTGTGAAGCAAAGAGAGAGAGAGGTATAATTAAAAGTTAGAGTGTGTTAGTCTGTGTGTGTGAGTCTGTTAATTAAGGTGTGTGTGAAGTAAAGAGAGAGGTATAATTAAAAGTTAGGGTGTGTTAGTCTGTGTGTGTGAGTCTGTTAATTAAGGTGTGTGGGAAATAAAGAGAGAGAGGTATAATTAAAAGTTAGAGTGTGTATAAGTCTGTGTGTGTGAGTCTGTTAATTAAGGTGTGTGGGAAATAAAGAGAGAGAGGTATTATCACACTAGAACAGTAAGAAATAAAAATCATAGAAGAATTTTATCGAATTTTAGGAGTGGTTCTTTACCCTTAGCCGTAGAAACTGGCTGCTACGCCAGGCCACAAATACCTTAAACTGATAAAATATGCCAATTCTGTGATAAAAATTCTATAGAAAATGAAATTCATTTTTTAATTGAATGTGATTTTTATTCAGATATCCGATATGATTTGTTCAATGAGGGACAAAAATATAATAGTAGTTTTTAACATGTTGAATAATGAAGATAAATTTTTATATTTTATGAAAAGACAAATTACAACCTATTTTAGTGAATACAGTAAACTGTTCATAAAATGTTTTATAGAAGAAAATTCATTGTGTAGAATTATTATATGATGGACTCTCTTATGATCCTTTTATTTTATCTCAAATTTACCATGTGCATATTTTAATGTATAGTGTCTCAAAAGCCAAATATGGGTGGATGTCAGTATTTTATGTTTGTAAATGTTTTATTTACTTGTTTTATATGTTGAGATATGTTTGTATTATTGACATGTGACACTTAAATTAACTATTCTGTCTGTCTGTAAGAGAGAGATGGAGAAAATATGAAAAAATGAAAAAAGAATAAAAAAAAAAGAAAAAAAAAAGAAAAAAAAAAGAAAAAAAAAGAGGAAAAAATATGGAAAAAAAGAAAAAAAAAGAAAAAAAAAACAGAAATGAGCAAAAAAAAAATTAAAGAAAAAAAAAAAGAAAAAAAAATGAAAAAAAAAAGAAAAATAGAAAAAAAGAAGAAAAAAAAAACGAAAAAGAAAAAATTTTAAAAAGAGAAAAAAAAACGAAAAGAAAAATAGTAGGGAAAAACCAAAAGATAAAAATAAGAGGAAGAGAAAAATGAAACATGATCAAAAGACAGAAAACTGAAGCCTGTCAAATTAATGAAAATTAATGATATTTTTAGTTTTTATTGATACAGATTGCTTGAAAGAAAAGAAATTATTTTGAGTTTTTGATATCCATGTAAGTGTGAGAATGAAATGTATTAATTCAGTTTAATAATGATGTTTGTATTAATTTACTTTCATGTTGACAAAGTGCATTTGAATTTAAGTTTTCTTCTTAAAACTGTGCCTGTATTCAAGATTAACTATGAAATATATCTAGAAAATCTAGTATATTGTGTTTTTGTGATAGCCTCGTCATTTCCTTCTCTGTGTAAGTGAACCAAAGCAAACAATCATAAATAAAGTCAAAATAAAACAACTCAAGAGCCATAGCATCTGAGCATATTAAATCCTCAAGAACAAAACGATTAAAAAAGAAAACAATACAATAGCAATTACAAAAACAAAACAAAATCAGATAACATATCAAAGCAAAAAAAGTAATACAACAACAAACAAAGAAACAAAAAAATCAAGACGAACCAAATACCACAAAACAAAACAACTTTTAAAAGAAAAAGGGAAACAAAACATTATAACAAAAAAAAAACCAATCAAAACAAATCCTAAACAGCAAGAAGCCAAAACGAGAACCAAAATAAAAAGAAACAAACACACAAGACAATACAATACAACAAAAATAAAACAGCCCCCCCCCCTAAAAAAAAAACCCCAAAAAATCTCCAAAAATACATAGCACAACCTTACAAAGAAACAACAACAAATAATAATAATGATTAATGCAAAACAAAACCAAAAAAAAAAAAATAAAATAAGACCAATACAAACAAAATTACCCCCCCCCCCCCCAACCCAACCCAACCCCCCAAAACAAAAACAAAAACAAACAGAAACAAGCAAAAATACCCCCTTAACCCCCCCCCCCCCCAATAAACAAGCAAAAAAAAAAAAACAACATACAAACAAAAACAAATTCCACTAAAAAATGGTCTCTTACCAGATGAAAGACAATGATTTGACTTAATTGAAACGAAGTATCTTGTTTTTGCCTGAATAAAAAAATCTGTCTGTAATATGTAGTCTAAAACAACAATATAGTGAAGCTGTCAAGTCCAATAATTATTGATGACCTTGACTAAAGAAGGGCTCATTAGAGAACTGTATAATACATGCAATATATATGCAAGGGCACTGCAAAGCATTATTATCGTCAAGTTTTAAGACTATAGGAGCTACATTAATGATCAAAATTGAAATATATTTTCTATGTGAATGATTTCAGAGCATGAAATGCATATTTTCAAAAATAATGTCTCATCAGTGATATGAGGCTGAAAAGAGACAAATCATTATTGTGAATATGTGAAGAGATTCCAGACCTAACTTAAAAAACATGTGAAAAGGCCAGCAAAAGACAGCGCTATGCATTATGATTGGTTCCTAACTGGAACTAATTAAATGGAAGATCGCAAATACTTCTGACCACGATACGAATGTTCTCGCGCACTCCTTGATTGTTCTCTATTGTTAGGACGTCATCAATTTACTTGAGCAGAAAAGGTGACCAAGTTTTGAACAATGGTTTAGGTAGGTGACTAAAGGAAAAATCAGAATGGACACGCTGCACGTGCTGCATTCACGATCTTGTGTATTGTACTTATATGAAAATTGTACACTGTAGTTACTGAAAACTAGATCTTTGCCTTCTCAATACAAACACCCTCATGGTTGCCTTTGTGAATGGATCCTATCCTTTATTACAAACTGTTCAGGCACTGAAAACAGCCAGTAAACTAGTATAAAGCCAGGTCAGGCAGTGTAAATTATACCCAGTATTAACCAGTATAAAGCCAGGTCAGGCAGTGTAAATTATAGCCAGTAAACTAGTATAAAGCCAGGTCAGGCAGTGTAAATTATAGCCAGTAAAGCTTCTCTTAGTACCAAAATATAGAATCCTTTAGGAGGATATTTCTGAATGGATGCCTGTACTATCAGCATATAGCCAACATATGCAATTAATATTGGCAATTTTAGAATAATATGGAATCTTCTATTGCCATCATTAAATCAATACTGGCAATTTGTAAGTTGATGGATCGATACATTGTCAACTAGTACAGTCAATTCTTGCATTTTGTGAAGAAATGGATTCATGTACATATGTATAGTCAAAATTTATAAAATTGATGTTGACAATTTGTGAATAAATGGAAGAGATGAAAATTTCAATATTCTCTTAATATGTTTTTTTATACTTTGCAAGCTAAAATTAGGGGTCACATTTCTCATGCATTGATCTACTCTAGAATCATGCTATAGATTCCTGATAATGGAAGTAGTGAATAAATTGAATCTTGTATAGTCAAATGATACAATCTTTGTTGGCAATTTGTGAATGAATGGAAACTTGTATAGTCAACATATACAATCTTTGTTGGCAATTTGTGAATGAATGGAAACTTGGAATCTTGTTTAGTCAAAATATACAATCTTTGTTGACAATTTGTGAATAAATGGAAACTTGTTAGTTCTATAATCAACATAAACAATAAATGCTTGCATTTGTGAATGAATGGATCCTTACAATATCAACAAAAACACCTAGAGCACTCATTTTGTTTATTAATGGACCCTTGCTTTCTCTTTATTATCTACATCAACGATGAAAATGAAATCTTGTATTGTTAACATATACAATCAATGTTGGCATTTTGTGAATTTCAAGTGGATCTCTTTACTTTTCATCATATACAAAAAAAAATATAATGTTGGTATTTTGTGAAATTTGTTAAATGGATCTATGACTTTTCATCATATACAAGCAATGTTGGCATTTTGAAAATAAATGGATCCTTAGATTGCCATAAAATACAATCTCTACAGACCTTATACATGTTATATGAAAATTTGGATTCCTTCCAGTGTTAGCATATTGCTAGCTATGTGGTACTTCTCGTTTTAGATATCATGTGTAACAAGACTTATTATAAGTTCAATGATTTCTTTAAAACAATTATCACAGCATCTTTGATTCTTTGTCTATAATTGTGTTTTGATTTTATCATGATAGATAAACAAATTATGATCAAACTTACTTAATAATTAATAAACATTACACATGGTTTTGAAAAAGGAGTTAATTTTCATAAAATGTAATAAATTGTACAACGAACAATTTTAAGTTTTTGAATGTCACGGACTGAGATTGATGAAAAATTTCGAAGATTGTAGTGATTTTGTAACATAAATTTCCTTGGTTTATTATCATAAAATATGTCTGGTATGACCTAGGTCATCATGTAAAGTATTTAAAAAACTAGCCCTAATTCTTCTTGCCAATTTTATAGTTTGTTACACAATTTCTGTTATCAAGGCAGAATTTCTAATACAATTAGTGGATGTAAAGCTAGTGAGTTTTTGTGAAGACTAAGGTATCTGAAACTGATCACAGCTTCCTCTCTTAGATATTAGTAAAACATTTGGTCAAAACATAATCTTCAATTGTATACCTAAATGTGTTTCCAAATCTTAACCCAAGATAACTAAGAAGTGAAGGAACAAAATTCTCAGTTCATGATTGTGCTTGAATTATTAAATTCGTAAAGACCAAATGTGTGAAGTCATGAATGAAACTCCAAAATTTTCTTCATGTGATCGTGTGTTCTGAGCAGTCAGTATGTGACTGAGGGGAGATACTAACAGTTCTGTTAAATACAAACTTAGCATGATTGATAAGGACACAAGAAGACTGTGTTAGCAGGGATACTTTTCAATTCATATTGTCCCATGTTCTTCTTTTACCCTGTTAAGGAAATGAGGATGAGCTTGTTGATGAAGATCTTTGTGAAGAACAAGCTTTGTGCAATATTCTCAGATCAAGTTTGAATAGAGTTCTTTATTTGTATTAATGCGGTCCTGTTTAATTGTAGGTCAAGTTTGAATAGGGTTGTTTATTTGTAAATGTGGTCCTGTTTAGTCTACTGGGAGACATAGGGAAAAAAAGACAGTAAAAATAAAGAAGGTATTTTTAAAAATCTAGATGATGCATATAATGAAATGAATGATAAAAAGAAGTAAGTATGTTCTTGTAACAGACACAGACAGTTATGTCTTGTGCTTTGTTGTCGCTTTGAAGTGATATATAAGGAGGCTGAAACGTCGGAAATGTACGTTTTTCTGTGTTATACTCATAAATGATCGGATTTTCATTTAGAGAGAATATTTAAAACTACCACCAGTCAGGAACAGAGCTCCATGTTGAGATAAAAATAGTTAGTTTTGCATTAATATTATTATTGAATGTCATTTCAAGAGGAATGGAGTGTGCTCTTACTATTGATGATTGTCATTTCAACATAAGCTTCACGATAGGTACATTTCATAAAGTATGAATGTGGAAGATTTACTGCAAGCCTAAGCGAAATGCTATGAGGAGACTATTTGGCTTTGGGAAAGGGGGTTACTGCAGGTGATTGTGATTAAGCACATATATACTTCTCTGTGCAATCTTAATTTCCACAATATTTCATGAAATCTGAAAGGCTTTACCAACGTAGATTCTGTCGAAAGCACACGCAAGACACTTAAATTAGGACTCACGTTAATGATGTCCCATTTGGGCCTCTTAATGAGATTTAAAAAAAAATACCTATACAATTGCACAGATTCAACAGAATTCTAAATATTAAGATATGATCTTTAATAGGGGTGTAACAATATATAGATATGTAGATATATTTTGATATCAAATAAATTTGTATTGTATTGTGATACAAAATGTGTATCACAGTAAATCACGCCCTTATACATTATACGAATAGATCATTGAATCACTGAATGCAAACAAAATAGAGACTCGTGGTCCACAATTGAAATGGATTACGACAAGAACATTCAAATGTCTGTGTTTCTTTAAAGCAATTGGTAATAACAATGTGAAATTCAGTCAGAAAGTATTAACAGTGTGGACACACATACAAATAGGAACCTGATTTTACATAAAAATGCTTAAAATAAAAAGAAACAATATATCGCAATGCAGCTAATAAAATGTCGCAATATATCACGATTCACCTTTGGCATATCATTTCACCCATAGTCTTTTATCTACGTACAACGAAGTATTTCTCTATTGTGAATATGAAGAAATGGACTGCTTTGATTAATCTTTCTTATGCTACAAACACATGTAATCCCATATTCAAGCAGGAGTGACTCTCCTACTCCTCCAAGGCATATATCTTTATGTTAAAAGGTAAATGTCATCTACATGTAACTTTATGACACAAGCAATCTTAGTGTGAAATTGAGACATTGTTTGGATATGAATGTTAATTTCTATGGTGATATAAGCTTCAGTGGTGATATCGTATTTTAATGTTGCTTGTTTCTATGATTATTTACTGTTTCTATGGTGATATAAGCTTCAGCGGTGATATGGTATTTTAATATTGCTTGTTTCTATGATTATTTACTGTTTCTATGGTGATATAAGCTTCAGCGGTGATATGGTATTTTAATATTGCTTGTTTCTATGATTATTTACTGTTTCTATGGTGATATAAGCTTCAGTGGTGATATGGTATTTTAATGTTGCTCGTTTCTATGATTGTTTAATGTTTCTATGGTGATATAAGCTTCAGTGGTGATATCGTATTTTAATGTTGCTTGTTAATTTTCTATGATTATTTACTGTTTCTATGGTGATATAAGCTACAGTGGTGATATGGTATTTTAATGTTGCTTGCTTCTATGATTATTTACTGTTTCTATAGTGATATATTGTCTTTATGGTGATAAAGTATTTAATGGCGATAAAGACAATGACAGTATTGTTTCTATGGTGATGCCTTATCGACAATTACCTTTTTTGTTTTATCTAAGATATGTTGCCACCCATTCCAATTCTTCGGACAAGTCTGTATTGAACTAGCTGCTGCATTTGCAGTGTTAAGTGATATAATGCATAAGTGTCAATGCACATATTACATAATTATAGTGATTTAATGCACATATATAGTATATATATAAGATAAATACATATATGTCTGTAGGAGATCATGTGGATACCATATATACAGTGGTATACAATGCATATTATTACTCTATAATGGATACATATCTAGGATAAACACCAGATGTATTTAGAAGCAAGTGTCACAAGTTGTAATCAGATGATGAAATTACATGTGTATATACAGAAACATGGAAAAGTGTAGGTAGCTAATTTCGAATGATTCCTAGTACAACATACTAAAATTTCGTGACTCAAAATAAAAAAAGTCAGAAGATACACAGAAAATAAGTGAACTAGAGAAACGTCCCTTCAAGAATCTTGTAGAAATATTCAGGGCAATTAAAGGAAAATGAAGTGATCTGACTCCGCATATTCTTACGAATTGAGACATTAATTTCAAAAGACGATGTACGCGTGCAATACCTCTCGGTTCTCTGTAAATACAAGCGAAAAGATCCGAATATTTAGGCTCATATCAATGAAATAGATGAAAAAAAAAAGATGAAATGTATAAAAAGGAATTTTCTCGTTGGGTATTACTTTTTCTGCAAAAGCATAAAAAAATATATCTTTCAGTGTATAAAAAGTAGACAATGAATTTTTGTACATTTCTGTTTATTTTCTATTAATTATTGGTCACACCAGGGATCCTGGGGCCCTATATCAACCGCGCTAGATCCGCCAACGCTAAATTGCCCTATGATATTTTTTTTCTATTTCAGCTCTCTCCATTCCTGTTATAGTAGCAGTATACGTGAAAGATGGAAGGGGGTGTCAGATCTCTGTAGAGTATATATACTATTTAGTATGATCCGCGGGATTTGTTTTAGAAAGAAATCCTTCATGTTTTCTAATATCAAGGCATTGATATCCCCCCTCATCTATTTTTTGAGGGGGAGGGGTTGTTGATCTTCTTCATATAAGCTACAATTTTATACCTTGTATTTAATTGTCAATATTGAAATATATGTTCTATAGTACCAATTTTGCTGCACTAGACACATGTTTGGGATATTTTAATCCACCTCAATAGTAGTACTTCATGGCAAACTAAGAATTCACAATTGGTTTAACGATTCCATATATCGATCGCAGATGTTCGAGAAATCATGAAATCGTTGAATGGCAAAAACTTGAGCAAACCAAATGAATAATGGTAGTCTATATGAATACGGCTACTTGTTACCTGACAACGTTACATGTTATCGTAACGTCATATGACGTCAAAGTCAGTGAAACAGAAAGTGTATCAACATGTTTTCAAAATGCTATAAAATTGCAACGGAATGTCCCGATTGTCAAAATTAAACTGATTTACATTCCGTAAATCTTGTATTTTCATTGTTCAAGGTTTGCTTCATTTCTGAGATAGGGCCGAGTTTTGGCCCATAACGTACCCATTTCTTTGAGAAATTAGACACTCGTAAAGGTCACAATGGGGATGCTTACTCTTCCTGGGCACTTGTTCCCAACCGTTGTTTTAAATGTTTAAAAAAAAAAAGATAAAATGGAAAAAAAAAGATAATTAGAGGCATTCCTTCAGAGAAGAAGTGATGACTACATGTCAGAGTTTCATAATATTTTTTTATGTTATATGTATATGTATTAAAGAATGAATAATATCATGGACAATTTAAGTTCAAGTTATAGGTATATGAGACTGATTATATTTCCTCACTGTAAAGATTAAATCAGTTATATTTATCTATTTCAAAATCATAAAAAAAAACTTTGATTCATACAGGATCAAGACAGAAATATTTGATCTCATTCAATTGACATTATAATGATAGTGTTGCATGCAATCAGGAGACGCTTACTCTCCCCGGGAACTTATTTTCACTTCGGAATGTTTTTCATTGCGAGGTTTGCAACCGTTCCAATGGAAATGCTAAAGATTTTGCCTTTTCTTCTCGACTTTGAGACTAAATAATTGATGATGTTTATAGGGTACGTGAGATAAGATATTAATAACATTTACCAAAGTTTTTGCATCAATAACTCGTACTTGAACATTTGTCGGTAAAAAATTATTTAATTGCTGAAAATCTGGAATGTCCCGAGAAAAGTTGCCTTTGACATTTTTTGGCTATCACTATGGTGATCGGAAAAGTTAGAAAGTTGTAAATGTACGGACGTAATCTGGATAACTACACGATCTGCTACTTGCTTGGCATGTGGCCGTCCTTAGTTAGCACACGTAATCTGGATAACCACACGATCTGCTACTTGCTTGGCATGTGGTCGTCCTTAGTTAGCACCCTGGATAACCACACCATCTGCTACTTGCTTGGCATTTGGCCGTCCTTAGTTAGCACCCTGGATAACCACACGATCTGCTACTTGCTTGGCATGTGGCCGTCCTTAGTTAGCACCCTGGATAACCACACGATCTGCTACTTGCTTGGCATGTGACCGTCCTTAGTGAGTACACGTAATCTGGATAACCACACGATCTGCTACTTGCTTGGCATTTGGCCGTCCTTAGTGAGTACACGTAATCTGGATAACCACACGATCTGCTACTTGCTTGGCATGTGGCCGTCCTTAGTTAGCACCCTGGATAACCACACGACCTGCTACTTGCTTGGCATGTGGCCGTCCTTAGTTAGCACACGTAATCTGGATAACCACAAGATCTGCTACTCGCTTGGCATGTGGCCGTCCTTAGTTAGCACCCTGGATAACCACACGATCTGCTACTTGCTTGGCATGTGGCCGTCCTTAGTTAGCACCCTGGATAACCACACGATCTGCTACTTGCTTGGCATGTGACCGTCCTTAGTTAGCACACGTAATCTGGATAACCACACGATCTGCTACTCGCTTGGCATGTGGCCGTCCTTAGTTAGCACCCTGGATAACCACACGATCTGCTACTTGCTTGGCATGTGACCGTCCTTAGTTAGCACACGTAATCTGGATAACCACACGATCTGCTACTTGCTTGGCATGTGGCCGTCCTTAGTGAGCACACGTAATCTGGATAACCACACGATCTGCTACTTGCTTGGCATGTGGCCGTCCTTAGTTAGCACACGTAATCTGGATAACCACACGATCTGCTACTTGCTTGGCATGTGACCGTCCTTAGTTAGCACCCTGGATAACCACACGATCTGCTACTTGCTTGGCATTTGGCCGTCCTTAGTTAGCACCCTGGATAACCACACGATCTGCTACTTGCTTGGCATGTGACCGTCCTTAGTTAGCACCCTGGATAACCACACGATCTGCTACTTGCTTGGCATTTGGCCGTCCTTAGTTAGCACCCTGGATAACCACACGATCTGCTACTTGCTTGGCATGTGGCCGTCCTTAGTTAGCACCCTGGATAACCACACGATCTGCTACTTGCTTGGCATGTGGCCGTCCTTAGTGAGCACACGTAATCTTGATAACCACACGATCTGCTACTTGCTTGGCATGTGGCCGTCCTTAGTTAGCACACTGGATAACCACACGATCTGCTACTTGCTTGGCATGTGGCCGTCCTTAGTTAGCACCCTGGATAACCACACGATCTGCTACTTGCTTGGCATGTGGCCGTCCTTAGTTAGCACACGTAATCTGGATAACCACACGATCTGCTACTTGCTTGGCATGTGGCCGTCCTTAGTTAGCACACGTAATCTGGATAACCACACGATCTGCTACTCGCTTGGCATGTGGCCGTCCTTAGTTAGCACCCTGGATAACCACACGACCTGCTACTTGCTTGGCATGTGGCCGTCCTTAGTTAGCACACGTAATCTGGATAACCACACGATCTGCTACTCGCTTGGCATGTGGCCGTCCTTAGTTAGCACCCTGGATAACCACACGATCTGCTACTTGCTTGGCATGTGGCCGTCCTTAGTTAGCACACGTAATCTGGATAACCACACGATCTGCTACTTGCTTGGCATGTGGCCGTCCTTAGTTAGCACACGTAATCTGGATAACCACACGATCTGCTACTTGCTTGGCATGTGGCCGTCCTTAGTTAGCACACGTAATCTGGATAACCACACGATCTGCTACTTGCTTGGCATGTGGCCGTCCTTAGTTAGCACACGTAATCTGGATAACCACACGATCTGCTACTCGCTTGGCATGTGGCCGTCCTTAGTTAGCACCCTGGATAACCACACGACCTGCTACTTGCTTGGCATGTGGCCGTCCTTAGTTAGCACACGTAATCTGGATAACCACACGATCTGCTACTCGCTTGGCATGTGGCCGTCCTTAGTTAGCACCCTGGATAACCACACGATCTGCTACTTGCTTGGCATGTGACCGTCCTTAGTTAGCACCCTGGATAACCACACGATCTGCTACTTGCTTGGCATTTGGCCGTCCTTAGTTAGCACCCTGGATAACCACACGATCTGCTACTTGCTTGGCATGTGGCCGTCCTTAGTTAGCACCCTGGATAACCACACGATCTGCTACTTGCTTGGCATGTGGCCGTCCTTAGTTAGCACACGTAATCTGGATAACCACACGATCTGCTACTCGCTTGGCATGTGACCGTCCTTAGTGAGTACACGTAATCTGGATAACCACACGATCTGCTACTTGCTTGGCATGTGGCCGTCCTTAGTTAGCACATGTAATCTGGATAACCACACGATCTGCTACTTGCTTGGCATGTGGCCGTCCTTAGTTAGCACACGTAATCTGGATAACCACACGATCTGCTACTTGCTTGGCATGTGGCCGTCCTTAGTTAGCACACGTAATCTGGATAACCACACGATCTGCTACTTGCTTGGCATGTGGCCGTCCTTAGTTAGCACCCTGGATAACCACACGATCTGCTACTTGCTTGGCATGTGGCCGTCCTTAGTTAGCACCCTGGATAACCACACGATCTGCTACTTGCTTGGCATGTGACCGTCCTTAGTGAGTACACGTAATCTGGATAACCACACGATCTGCTACTTGCTTGGCATGTGGCCGTCCTTAGTGAGCACACGTAATCTTGATAACCACACGATCTGCTACTTGCTTGGCATGTGGCCGTCCTTAGTTAGCACCCTGGATAACCACACGATCTGCTACTTGCTTGGCATGTGGCCGTCCTTAGTTAGCACATGTAATCTGGATAACCACACGATCTGCTACTTGCTTGGCATGTGGCCGTCCTTAGTTAGCACCCTGGATAACCACACGATCTGCTACTTGCTTGGCATGTGGCCGTCCTTAGTTAGCACCCTGGATAACCACACGATCTGCTACTTGCTTGGCATGTGGCCGTCCTTAGTTAGCACATGTAATCTGGATAACCACACGATCTGCTACTTGCTTGGCATGTGGCCGTCCTTAGTTAGCACACGTAATCTGGATAACCACACGATCTGCTACTTGCTTGGCATGTGGCCGTCTTTAGTTAGCACACGTAATCTTGATAACCACACGATCTGCTACTCGCTTGGCATGTGGCCGTCCTTAGTTAGCACCCTGGATAACCACACGATCTGCTACTTGCTTGGCATTTGGCCGTCCTTAGTGAGTACACGTAATCTGGATAACCACACGATCTGCTACTTGCTTGGCATGTGGCCGTCCTTAGTTAGCACACGTAATCTGGATAACCACACGATCTGCTACTTGCTTGGCATGTGGCCGTCCTTAGTTAGCACCCTGGATAACCACACGACCTGCTACTTGCTTGGCATGTGACCGTCCTTAGTTAGCACACTGGATAACAACACGATCTGCTACTCGCTTGGCATGTGGCCGTCCTTAGTTAGCACACTGGATAACCACACGATCTGCTACTTGCTTGGCATGTGGCCGTCCTTAGTTAGCACACTGGATAACCACACCATCTGCTACTTGCTTGGCATTTGGCCGTCCTTAGTTAGCACCCTGGATAACCACACGATCTGCTACTCGCTTGGCATGTGGCCGTCCTTAGTTAGCACACGTAATCTGGATAACCACACGATCTGCTACTTGCTTGGCATGTGGCCGTCCTTAGTTAGCACACGTAATCTGGATAACCACACGATCTGCTACTTGCTTGGCATGTGGCCGTCCTTAGTTAGCACCCTGGATAACCACACGATCTGCTACTTGCTTGGCATGTGGCCGTCCTTAGTTAGCACCCTGGATAATCACACGATCTGCTACTTGCTTGGCATGTGGCCGTCCTTAGTTAGCACCCTGGATAACCACACGATCTGCTACTCGCTTGGCATGTGGCCGTCCTTAGTTAGCACCCTGGATAACCACACGATCTGCTACTTGCTTGGCATGTGGCCGTCCTTAGTTAGCACCCTGGATAACCACACGATCTGCTACTTGCTTGGCATGTGGCCGTCCTTAGTTAGCACCCTGAATAACCACACGATCTGCTACTTGCTTGGCATGTGGCCGTCCTTAGTTAGCACCCTGGATAACCACACGATCTGCTACTCGCTTGGCATGTGGCCGTCCTTAGTTAGCACCGGTTGCTTATTAGTCTTGTTGGTTTGTGTTCGATGGTTGGTGTTCCTTGTCCCTTTTGTGTCGCTTTCTGTGCATTTCTGCTCTGTGTTTTTGCATTGAGTGTTTTGGGGTTTTTTCTGAGGGTGTTGAAACCAAGAGTTGTTTTAGATCTCCTTTCTACTCTCCTACAACTGACCCATTGCTTGGCCTTTAGTTTAATTCAGACTATGGACTCTATCATCCTGGTTACAAATTGTAAAATTCTTAATCATCTAACAAATTTTTAATTATGCAAGAACAAGATATCCTTATTTATATTTAAGTGACTGGAAAGGGAAGGAATATGAAAATTCATATAATGTTACCCTCATGGCCTCATACGGTAATGGTAAATGAGGAAGGAAACACACAATATAACTAGAGTTTGAGATGTTTAACCTGTTCAAATTCAATTGCATCATTTAAAGTAGAGCATCCCTCAGGTCTTAGATGCTCATATTTCCTAAATAACAATTTCTACAATATTTTCATTTTCCGTATATTCAAAGCTAATGTTAAACCTGATATACAAAAAAATATAATTGGATGTTTCATGATTATACCGAGAACTTAGCCATTTGAAATTTAACATTGGACCCTATGGAAAAGTATGAAAAATCCCTTTTCAGAGGTGATAAAATGTAACTATCAAATTTTCCGCGTCCACGTCTCCGTTCACGTCCGGTTAGAGTTTTCGGGGTACCTCTGTAGACTAAACTTGTACAAGTGATTGATATTGGGATGCTGATGTGAACCCTTGCATCAGATGCTGCATCTGACCTACTTTTCCAATTCAGTGACCAAACTTGCACAAGTGATTCGTCTTGGGATGCTGGGGTGAACCCGTGCATCAGATGCAGCATCTGACATATCACCCGTGAGTGATTTTGCATTTAAAAGCCAATATTGGGCAAAGTATAAGTGCTTGCATAGTTGAAGTATCTTTGATCAAACTTTCATAAAATGACCTTGACCCACTTTTTCCGCTTGAGTGATTTTGCCTTTAAAAGCCAATATTGGGTAGAGTGTAAGTGCTACATATATATCAAACTTGCATTGTGGATGTATCTTTGATCAAACTTTCATAAAATGACCTTGACTTACTTTTTCCGCTAGAGTGATTTTGTCTTTAAAAGCCAATATTGAGCACAGTATAAGTGCTACATGTTCCAAACTTACATAGTGGATGTATCTTTGATCACCCCTGGGTGCCGACTGGATTATACATTATTGCTGGATATTTTGCTTGATCTGATGTTTGTTAATTCTTCTTAAAGTCCCCTCTCTTCGTAAGAATGTGAGGGTAAATTTAACCCATCCATCTGCATGTCCCCCAGTGTGTTAGCAATAAAAACTTGTACTTTCAAATACATGTATTTTAATCATAAGTGATAGGACTCTTAAATTTTATATTTGTATTCCTTTGGACACAACTTTTACATTAACCTTGGGGTTTGACCTACTTTTGGAAAACGCTGACCTTCTTTTCGGAAAATACTGACTTTGGATATAACTATTGAATGTTGACTGATTCACTTGTCTGAGTTTTCAAGATAATTCCTTGTGACATGACTGTTCGTTCGACAAAGTTTTGTTTTACCTTGTGACCTTGACCTTAGAGTTAAAAAAGTAACTTAATATTTTCAAGAACTCTTATTTTTGTTATAAATTTTGGCAGCGATTTAAAGGGTTTTCATATTTTTCAGGTACGACCTTGACTTTTTCCAATTTTTTTTTCGTGATACATGTAATAAGCAGATGCAGGTGACCACAATTCTGATCTGTTTTGAAAACCTATCACATGTACTATTCTCCTTTTTCTTTGGGCATGAATGTGCATAATATTTTAATTTTTATTTATCACTGTAGCATATCACGTGATACGCATATGATATTTTCCACGGGAATCCCTTTTGATTAAACCAGGTAAATATTTTCTAAATCTACTTGATATGAATTTATTATAAACCTATCATATGACTATTGTTATCAATTATATGATGATAATCTATTAAGATCAATTCAGAGAACACTTAAGCAGATAAAGTAGATTTTGACAGTATTTACCTAGTTTAATCAAAGGGGATTACCATGGAACATACCATTTGCGTATTACGTGATATGCGACAGTGTATATGCAAAATCCATTTCATCTGCACACAAGTGATATCTAAAAGTTCGTCCTCCCTAAGGATACCAGAGGGAAATTGTACATCTGTCACATATACAAAAGAATTACAAGCTGAAAAAATGGAGGCTACTTTGTCAGAAATGAAAGCGTTAACCATCATTTTCAGAATAACAAAGCAGTAACCTACAAAACATTTACTGTTAAAATGTATACTAGTTAATGGATGGCTTTGTAACATGTCTAAGCTTTTCAAGAATACATTTGAAAGGTGACATTTACAAACTTTAATTTCATTGGTTTCAACATTAAATTAAGAGGAGAGGCAAAATTGTCTAAACTCTGCGGCCAGAGACAAAAATATCAAGTACAGTGTACCAGACATACATGCTTTAGATATTCATTTCTTCATCCCTGTGCCACCTATGCCATTATTAGATGATAGTTAAGATATAGTCGGCGGTATTTCAGATAATTTCATTGTACCAATATTTTGCATTGCCAATCTATTTTTAAAATTCTTTTCTATGATGCCACATTCAATGTACATTCAGAGACATCCCTATGTATTTTGAATTTTCAAGGTAAAAGATCAAGGTCAAACTGAGGCAAAGTTCAATGAAATATCAATACTTTGGTTCTGACGTTACAACCCAAGTAGTTTCCATTGTACATCTTTCATATTTCATACACAGATAAAGGATCATGAGAGGAATATGCCTATATATAACCTTTAAGGTCAAAGGTCAAGGTCAAACTTTGGCAAAATTCAATAATATATCAATACTTTTGTTATGAAATGATAACTAATAAATTTTCAAGGTAAAACGTTCATATTTCAAACACCGATAAAAGATCACGAGAGGAATATGTTTTAAAAATTCAAGGTTAAAGGTGAAGGTCAAACTTTGGTAACTCTTTATAAAACATCTATACTTTTGTTCTTATGCAATAACTGAAGAAGTGTTTAAGGTATTTGATATTTCCTTCCTTGATTCAGAGTTATTATAGAAACACAAATAGGAATTTTAAACCATCAACGATGAAATCTCCAGCAACGTAATTCTTAAGCAAATTTTGATAGATAATTATTTTCATATGACGCAATAACTCCAGCTTTCAAAATAACGGTTGAGGGGGGGGGGGGGGGGCTGAAGTCTCTATACTTTTCTGATGATATAGGGAAAACGGAAGGATTGCATCTATGCACGTTATATACACATGGGTATATAGGTGATTTTAAATATCATTCCTGGCGTACTTGGTTAGTGCATTGTATGTATTGACAACGTGCGTACAACTTACAACTTACGATCTCCGTAAAGGTGTTGTACTTACACGTGCTGTTAAAGCACTGCACATGGATCCTCATTCCCTTACGTGACAAGTGCGTTGCACCGCAATCAGTTTTTAAACTGCTACGTCCTGTCTGTGCACGGAGGTCGTACTGACCACGTACTGATAAGACATATATACACAGTGTTAGTTTAAACAATATTTATTCAATATAATATTCCAACAATAATTTACATCATATGAAAAATAAGGATAGGAGAGAAAGCCAAAAAGCTTATTTAATACTCTGCTCCTTCAGAGTCCTTCATATACACTGTTCGGACCACGTTCTGATAACACATATACACCGTACTGACCACGTACTGGTAACACATAGACACGGTATTGACCACGTACTGATAACACATAGACACCGTATAGACCACGTACTGATAACAAATAGACACCGTACAGGCCACGTACTGATAACTCATTTAAACCGTACTGACCACGTACTGATAACACATAGACACGGTATTGACCATGTACTGATAACACATAGACACCGTATAGACCACGTACTGATAACAAATAGACACCGTACAGGCCACGTACTGATAACACATAGACACCGTACAGACCACGTACTGATAACATATAGACACCGTACGGACCACGTACTGATAACTCATTTAAACCGTACTGACCACGTACTAATAACACATAGACACCGTACGGATCGCCAAAGTCTGTCCATGCACTTTTGCTTAATGTCCAATTTTGCTAAATGTCCATTTTTGCTAAATGTCCATAGAAAGGAACTTTAAAATTCTTATCTTATTAATAAAAGTTTCTCGTCGAAGGATTTTACCATGGTGATCGCAGCTCTTTTCTGATTTGATCATCTACGTGTAATAATGTTTTTGCCCTATCAGTGTGACGGTTTTTGTATCATGCCCGGTTAATTCAGTAGGTGGGAGCATCTATATATTTGTACCAAGGTAACAGATGGTCCTGGGTTCAACTCCTGATTGACCACATATCGTTGTATAAGGCTTTTTATACACATTGAAAATATGGTTCTCGGTGTATAAGCCACGGTAAAAAATTTTTTTTAACAAGATTGCATGAAGACCTTTTTGATGCTTCGTAACAGAAACACTGATGTAAAGCAGATGCACGTACCATCTGGTACCCACATCCCGTCATGGTGACAGGCGATGTTGGTTCATATGTTTACATCTTTCAATATCAATCTTCAATTTGAGTGTCCAAATCCAACATAAACGGTATTAGTTATTACTATTGAAGGATGTAAACATATGAATCGGCATCACCTTTACCATGACGGGATGTGGGTACCCATTTGTACGTACATCTGCTTTACACCAGTGATGATAATGACATTTGGCTTTGATTAAATTAGTTTCTGCATTAGACTGACTGGTCTGGATTTCAACAATGAACACAGGGACTTGAAACACTTTACAATGATCTATATATAGCAAATATAGCAGCTCTATTCAAATGTAACAGCTGCACAAAATTGTTTCAAGTCCCTGTGTCTATTTGTGCTGACAGCAATGAAGTTCATTCCTCAATCTGTCATCCAATCAGAGGTGTCCTTACCTGGAGAGTGTGACAACGTTCCATTTGTAGTTATGTCGTACGGGGACGAGGTGCAGGGTAAGCACGGCCTGCTGGAGTCTGGATTACCATCCACCTCTGGCGTAACGTAGTTACCCCAGACAGAGTTTTTTAAGTCATAGCTCCACCATCTTGAATTACGTAGGTAGTGTAAGTTAGATCATCATGTGAACCCCTAGGGTAGATCTAATCACACATATCCCATGAGACAGAAGAAACGAAAACCTTTGGAACAACTCTTGAATATAGCCACACCCCTTTGTCTATGAAATTATGATGAATTAATGATATTCAAACATGTGGAGACAAATTTTTTAAGCCTTTGAAATACTGTAAAATTGAACAAAGAATCTAAATCTTTTTTTTTCCAAACTTTTTCTTTTTGCGTTTTCTGATCATCTTAATTTTCAGCACTTAGTTCTGAATCATTTGATACCAAACACGGCTACAATACTTAAAATTTAAAGCTAAAAAATAAAGATCGTGAAAAATTCTGAAAAAAAGAATCACTTGTCAGAGTTCTGTTTGTTAAGAACTTTTTTGTTTCTGATTCTTATCAAATAATTAAATTTAAAGATGACTGTCTCATTAAAGGGTCTTGTAAGTCATTTTAATACTCTCCATTATTACAAGAAAAGCTAATTTTTTCCCCTTTAAGGAACTATTTACTATGTATTTTCTGGAAGTTTATGGTGTTCTAAGGTAAAGTACAGATATAAAGGGCTTGAAAATCAAAGGGGGATGTTTTGATGTGTTATATAGGTGAAAAAAGGCATTTTATGCGTCATAAGTTATTCCCCTTCGTTTTTCTAGCTCCAAAATTATTTTTTTTGAGCTCTGGACATGATTACCTTTCAGAAAATATGTAGTTTATAGTACCTTAATTAATAAACATTAATAAACATGAAAAAATTCCTTCTTGTACAAATATATAGGATTCCTTCAAACTTTTTTAATAAATGTAAATCAGTGAGGTTTCCTTGAAAATTTGAATCTGTAAAATAATTCTGATTCCTCTTTTTCTGGAGACTGCCAAACCACCTTGACGTGAATTATTGTTACTTCATTGCTTATCACGTGATGTTAGAAGTTGTGAAGGCCACACAAGATCATCACATTTCGTGACACACCTTCCGAAGGTTTTTTTTTCTTCTGTCCCACAGGGGTTAAGAGATAGGAGCTACCCCGTGGGTTACACAAGATGAGGCTAGGTAGGATTGTAATATGTAGGTATTTTAGGCTAGGTAGTAAACTGTAGGAATTGTTGGCTCTAGGTAGTAATCTGTAAGTAATCAAGGCTAGGTAACATAGTAATCTGCAGGTCTTTTAGGTTAGTTTGTTAGACGTAAGAATTAAGGGTAGGTTGCATAGTCATCTGTTAGTATTTCAGGTTAGGTAGTAATCTCTTAATATTTTAGGCTAGGTAGTAATATGTAGGAATTGCAGGTTAGGTAGTAACCTGAAAATGTTTTAGGTTAGGTAGTAATATGTAGGTATTTTAGGTTAGGTAGTTGACCTGAAAATATTTTAGGTTAGGTAGCAATATTTAAGTTTTTTAGGTTAGGTAGTAATATGTAGGTATTTCATGTTAGGTAATAATCTGTCAATATTTTAGGTAAGGTAGTAATATCTAGGTATTTTAGGTTAGGTAGTAATCTGTATATATTTTAGGTTAGTTAGTTAAATGTAAATATTTTAGGTTAGGTAGTAATATGTAGGTATATAAGGTTAGGTAAGAATATTTCTTAAATTTACATTGTTCAGTTTTGTCCATTGTACATTTTGACCACTTCGTTAAATAGTAAACATCAATTTTAATCATGGCATATTTCAATTTTGATTCATACTTCAATTTTAATCCATACTTCAATTTTTATCCATACTTCAATTTTTATCCATACTTTTCATCATAGAAGACTGGCTGAATCACAGGGTCTACATGACATGGCTGTACCACCAACCTCTCACTTAGATGATGAGCCATCAACTCTTCACTTTGATGAGCAACCTACCCCTCACTTAGATGAGACACCAACTCTTCAATGATGATGACCAACCAACAGCTAAATTAGGTGCATTAGGTTAGGTAGTAATCTGTAAATATTTAAGGGAAGGTAATAATCTGTAAGTATTTAAGACTAGTAAAGTAGAAATCTGTTAGTATTTTAGAATAGGTAGTAATATGTAAGTATATAAGGTTAGGTAAGACCTCTTAAATTCCCATTGTTCAGTTTTACCCAGTGTATAATTTGACCACAATAAGCAGTATTATATTAAAAACTTCATTAGATAGTAAACTTCAATTTTAATCATGGAATATTTCAATTTTAATCCATACTTCAATTTTAGTATATCTCTTATCTCATTTCTCTGTTGTAGGTAATTTGCTCATGCATAGAAGACTGGCTGAATCACAGAGCCTACATGACATGGCAGAGTAACCAAACCCTCACTAATATGAGCCACCAACCCCTCACTTAGACCAACCACCAACCCCTCATTTAGATAAGCTGCCAGCCCCTCACTTAGACCAGCAAACAACTCTTCACTTAGATAAGCCACCGACTCCTCACTTAGATGTTCCAATATCTGGTTGAAACCATGGATTTACATGAGGCCACCAACCCTTATGTAGATTAGCCACCAACACCTAACTTAGATGGGCCACCATCCCTCTCACTTGGATGAGCCACCAACCCCTCACTAATATGAGATACAAACCTCTCACATAGATGAGTCACCAAGTTGTGCCACCAACACCTCGCTTAGATGAGCCACCAAACCCTCACTTAGACCAACCACCAACCCCTCATTTAGATAAGCTGTCAGCCCCTCACTTAGACCAGCAAACAACTCTTCACTTAGAAAAGCCACCGACTCCCCTATTAAATGTTCCAATATCTGGTTGAAACCAAGGATTTACATGAGGCCACCAACCCTCATGTAGATGAGCCATATACACCTAACTTAGATGGGCCACCAACTCTCTCACTTGGATGAGCCACCAACCCCTCACTTATATGAGATACAAACCTCTCACATAGATGAGCCACCAAGTTGTGCCACCAACACCTCACTTAGATGAGCCACCAATCCCTCACTTAGATGAGCCACCATCTCCCTACTTAGATGAACCACCTACTCCTCACTTAGAAGAGCCACCAACTCCTCACTTTGATTAGCCACCAACCCCTAAGATAGATGAGCCACCAACCCCTCTTCAAGATGAGCCACCAACTCTTCACTAAGATGAGCCACCAACTCCACTTAGATGAGCCACCAACTCCTCACATAGATAAGCAACCAAGTCCTCACTTTGATGAGCCACCAATTCCTCACTTTGAGTAGCCACAAACCCCCCTCAGCCACAAACCCCTCATTTTGATGAGCCATCTCCCTACTTAGATGAGCCACCAACCCCTCACTTAGATGAGCCACCAACTCCTCATTTTGATGAACCACCAACCCCCCTCTTCGATGAGCCACTAACCCCTCATTTTGATGAGACATCAACCCTTCATGTAGATGAGCCACCAACTCCTCACATAGATGAGCTACCAACCCCTAACGTAGATGAGCCACCAACTCCTCATGTAGATGAGCCACCAACTCCTCACGTAGATGAGCCACCAACTCCTTACGTAGCTGAGCTTCCAACCCCTTACTTAGATGGGCTACCAACCCCTCACATAGATGAGCCACCAACTCCTCACTTAGATAAGCAATCAGCTCCACTTTAGATGAGCCACCAACTCATCACTTTGATGAGCAACCAACTCCATTTTAGATGAGCCATCAACTCCTCACTTAGATGAGCCACCAACTCCTCACTTAGATGAGCCACCAACTCCTTACTTTGATGAGCCATCAACTCCTCACTAAGATGAGCCTCCAACCCCCAGTTAGATGAGTCACCAACCCATTCACTTAGATGAGCCACCAACTTCTCACTTAGATGAGCTACCAAATCCTCACTAAGATGAGCCACCAACCCCTCACTTAGATGAGCCTACATGATACACCACCAACATCTCACTTAGATGAGCTACCAACTCCTCACTTAGATGAGTCACCAACTCCTCACAAAGATGAGCCATCAACTTCTCACTTAGGTGTATTAGGTTTGGTAGTAATGTGTAAGTATTTTAGACTAGTAGATTAGAAATCAGTTAGTATATTAGGATAGGTATTTAAAATATGAAGGTATTTTAGTTACTGTAGTAATGTGTAGGTATATAAGGTTAGGTGAGATTGTTTCTTTTAAAAATTCACCTTGTTCAGTTTTGTCCATTGTTCATTTTGACCACAATAATCAGTATTAAAGGAAAAACGTCATTAAATAGTTAACTTCAATTTCAATCATGGCATATCTCAATTTTAATTCATACTTCTCATTTGTCAGTTGTAGATTTGCTCATGCATAGAAGACTGGCTGAATCACAGGGTCTACATGACATGGCTGAGCATTCAACACCTCACTAAGATGAGCCAGAAACCCCTGACTTAGATTAGCCACCAACCTCTCACTTAGATGAGCCACAAAAACATCTCTTGAGAGAGCCACGAATTCCTCACTTATATGAGCCACCAACTCCTCACTTAGATGAACCACCAACCCCTCCCTTAGATGAGCCTACAACTCCTCACTTGGCTGAGTCACCAACTCCTCACTTAAATGAGTCACCAACTCCTCACTTAGATGAGCCACCAACCATTCACTTCTATGATTAGCCACCAACTCTTACTGAGGTGTATTAGGTTAGGTAGTATTTTGTAAGTATTTAATGTTAAACTTCTTTGAAATAGCCATTCTCTGTGAGGACCAAAATCGAGCGTCGCGGCATGTCATGGATTTTGATGATTTTCAGTATAACGGGTATATATGAAGCACTGAGGATGAAAATAATACTTTTCGGTCAATGTGACCTCTGGTTGCCATGGTAACGAGGTCACTCTATTTATAGCACTTTTGAGACCATGAAATAAGCCAGCTTCCGATACTGTGTTACCATGGGTACCACTGTAACATTTTGTTCATTTTTACAAAATTTGTTCTTCCTAACTTCAATTCTTACTTGGTACACTTTAGTTAAGTGATATATATTCCAGGACGCTTATTGTATTAATCCAAAATCACTCAAAAAGAAGCGAAAAATAGAGGTCAAAATAAGGGCCAATTAAGTATGTTTTTGGCCATTTTCAATCTTAAATATCACAAAACGCACCAACAGGAGACCAGTGAAAATATATGTTTATTGACAAATAAAATGAATGAAAATTGGAGTGGGCTAATTAGGAGTTTAACCTAAAATCTGTCATAAAAAAACGTTGCTATGGCAACATTAGACCTGTTTGCTTGTTTCATATTATTTTTGAAATTGATTTTATTCCGTATGATTGTCAAAATGTATAATACATGGATAGATATGACTTAATCATTTACTTAATAACAATTCAAATGTTCAAGGTCATTTACTTGAAGTTCAAGGTCATTTCTACTTTGAGACTCAAATGTTGCAAAAAATATTGAATTTTTCATTTTTTTATACGCCCGTCATTTGACGGGTCGTATTATGGTATGGCGAAGTCCGTCCGTCCGTCTGTCCGTCCGCCTATGGAACGCAATAACTTGAATATACATCAACAGATTTTCATGAAATTCATACATCATGATTGGACTGTAGAGAGGAAGCCGCCTTTCGATTTTCAGGTTCATCCGATTTGTCGTTACAGAGTTATGGGACTTAGATTTTTAAAAGTGTTGTTATTTTTGGTTCCACTCGGAAGTCAAATTTTTGACGCGTTTTTGACGTCGTTTTGGACTTTGTCAGAAATGCACATTTTTGCACTATTTCTTTAAATAACTCAATATGTGTATGATTTTACACATTCATTTACTGCACATTTATCACATCTAAGTTACTAAATGCTTTGATTTGTATTTTATACTAAAATTTTAATTTTTTTGAATTTTTATGAATTATTTTCTTATGTGAAAAGGAAAGGGGGGGGGGGGGGGGGGGTGATTTTCATACATATTCAACTTCTTCTCCAGAACTGCTGAACAGATTTTTATGAGTATTTTTTCAATCATGAATAGATATGTTTACTGTGAACATTGACCCAAGGCTTGTGGGTTCAAGTTCTGGTACTTCTTTTGTCTATATCAGGAATTATAACCCTGGTAACTTTAGTTTCGTATAAGTTGGTACATGTTCATGTATGCAAGAGTTGTCTTTCTTTAATATTGAAATATGTTTTTGAGGTTTAAAGTTTTTGATTATCGATTCATTGAATGTTATATATTTCAATTATTAAATAATTGAAAAGGAATCTAAATAATTTTAAAGAGATGAATAAGTATCTTATTTATCTTGAAATTACAATATTGAGAGCAGCTCAAAATATTAATGTAAAAACAGATCAATGTTATCAATGACGCAGTGAAAGGAGGGGGAGAGGGAGGGGGAGGGGGCTGTAATTTTGCTTTAGTTTTGCTTTAGTTTCTGTATAACTGTCTCTCTCGGGTTACTTAGATTACTCAAGAAGAAGGGGGGGACGATTTTCATACATATTCAACTTCTTCTCAAGTGAAGCTCAAGTGAGCTATTGTCGGAGCGCGTCGTCTGTCCATCGTCCTATGGCGTAAACTTTTAACATTTTCGATATCTTTTCTGCAACCGCTGCACAGAATTTCATGAAACTTCACAGGAAGCAAGTTTTCAATGCCCTCTACCAAGTTTGTGTTTTTCAAGCCGATCGGAAATCCAAGATGGCCGCCACAGGTTTTGATTTGCTGACACATTTTCGACTTCTCCTCTGAAACCGCTGCACAGAATTTCATGAAATTTCACAGGAAGCAAGTACTCAATGCCCTCTACCAAGTTTGTGTTTTTCGAGCCGATTGGAAATCCAAGATGGCCGCCATAGGCTCTGATTGGCTGACAAATTTTCGACTTCTCTTCTATAACGTCTGCATAGAATTTCACAAACCTTCACAGGAAGCAAGTACTGATTGCTCTCTACCAAGTTTGTGTTTTTCGAGCCGATCAGAAATCCAAGATGGCTGCTACAGGCTCTGACTGGCTGACACATTTTCGACTTCCCTTCTATAACCACTGCACAGAATTTCATGAAACTTCACAGGAAGCAAGTACTCAATGCCCTCTACCAAGTTTGTGTTTTTCGAGCCAATGGGAAATCCAAGATGGCCGCCACAGGCTCTGATTGGCTGACAAATTTTCGACTTCTCCTCTCAAACGTCTGCATAGAATTTCACAAACCTTCACAGGAAGCAAGTACTGATTGCTCTCTACCAAGTTTGTGTTTTTCGAGCCGATCAGAAATCCAAGATGGCTGCTACAGGCTCTGACTGGCTGACACATTTTCGACTTCTCCTCTGAAACCGCTGCACAGAATTTCATGAAACTTCACAGGAAGCAAGTACTCATACCCTCTATCAAGTTTGCGTTTTTCGAGCCTATTGGAAATCCAAGATGGCCGCCACAGGCTGTGATTGGCTGACACATTTTCAACTTCTCCTCTGAAACCGCTTCACAGAATTTCTTGAAACTTCACAGGACACAAGTACTCATTGCCCTCTACTAAGTTTGTGTTTTTCTAGCCGATTGGAAATCCAAGATGTCCTCTACAGGCTCTGTTTGAATGACACATTTTTTACTTATCCTCTTAAACTACTGCACAGAATGCCACCAAACTTTACAGGAAGTAACTTGTACACCTTTACTTCTCAAAGCTTCACTAAAAGCAATTTCCTTCAGATCTTGACTTTGATTGAAAACATACATACAGTCTCCTCAGGTGAGCGATGTGGCCCCCTTGGGCCTCTTGTTGAAACTTCAGACATGGTTACCATTGCAACAACCTTTTTGAAAAAAACTGGGGTTGATTTGCATACTAGTACTTCATATTGAACTTCCATACCAAAAATCTCAAAAATCCATGACATGCCGTGCCAACATGTCTTGAAATTCTTTGGTTCTTACAGAGAACTGCTGTTAAAATTCAATATATGTTAGGTAGTATTGTTGAAGTATTTAATGTTAGGTAGTAATCTGTAAGCATTTAGACTAGTAAGGTAGTAATATGTAAGTATTTTAAGATAGGTATTAATATGCAGGTATTTTGATTTAGGTAGTTATATGTAGGTATAGAAGGAAAGGTAGGATTGTTTCTTAAATTTCCGTTGTTCAATTTTATCTTTATTTTGAGCACAATAAGGAGTATTAAAGGAAAAACTCCATTAAATAGTAAACTTCAATTTCAATCATTGCATATTTCAATTTTAATCCATACTTCAATTTATTCTATTCATTCTCTCATTTGTCAGTTGTAGGGAATTTGCTCATGCATAGAAGACTGGCTGAATCACAGAGTCTACATGACATGGTTGAGCAACCAACCCCTCACTAATATGAGTCACCAACCACTCACTAAGATGAGCCCAAATTCCTCACTTAGACGATCCATCAAACCCTTACTGAGATGAGCCTCCAACCCATTACTTAGATAAGCCACCAACACCTCACTTAGATGAGCCACCAACTCCTCATTTAGATGAGCCAGAAACTACTCACTTAGATGAGCCACCAACTCCACACTTAGATGAGCCACAAACTACTCACTTTGATGAGCCACCATCACCCTTCTCATCTCATGAGCCACCAACTCCTCATTTAGATGAGCCATCAACTCCTTGCTTAGATGAGCCACCAACGCCTCACTTTGATGAGCCTTCAACCCCTTACTTAGATGAGCTACCAACTCCTCACTTAGATAAGCCACCAACTCCACTTATGATGAACCACCAAATCCTCTCTTAAATGGGCCTCCAACTCTCATTTAGAAGAGCCTTCAACCCCTCACTTAGATGAGCCACCAACTCCTCGCTTAGATGAGCCACCAACCCCTCACTTAGATGAGCCAACAACTCCTTACGTAGCTGAGCTTCAAACCCCTTACTTAGATGGGCTACCCGGTTGAGCCCCTCACATAGATGAGCCAACAACTCCTCACAATAGATGACCAACAAACTTCACTTTAGATGAGCCACCAACCCCTCACTTAGATGAGCAACCAACTATTCATTTCATTAGCCACCAACCCCTCACTTAAATGAGCAACCAACCCCTAACTTAGATGAGCCACCAACCCCTCACTTGTCAACATGTCTGGTCCGTGCTGTAAATTTTTCAGGTTTTAAATGATGCTATTGAATTTAAAGACGTTTAACATTAGATGAGCCACCAACCCCTCACTTAGATTAGCCACCTACCCGTTACTTAGATGAGCCACCAACCCCTCACTTAGATGGGCCACCAACCCCTCACTTAGATGAGCCTACAAAATACACCACCAACATCTCACTTAGATGAGCCATCAAATCCTCACTTAGGTGTATTAGGTTTGGTAGTTATGTGCAAGTTTTTTAGACTAGTAAGGTAGAAATCTGTTAATATTTTAGGATAGGTATTAATTGTATGTATTTTAGTTACGGTAGTAATATATAGGTATATAAGGTTATGTCAGATTGTTTCTTAAATTCCCATTGTTCAGTTTTATCTGTTGTTCATTTTGACCACAATAAGCAGTATTAAAGGAAAAACTTCATTAAATAGTTAATTTCAATTTGAATCATGGCATATCTCAATTTTAATCCATACTTCTCATTTGTCAGTTGTAGATAATTTGCTCATGCATAGAAGACTGGCTGAATCACAGGGTCTACATGACATGGCTAAGCATTCAACCCCTCACTAAGATGAGCCACAAACCCCTGACTTAGATGAGCCACCAACCCCTCACTTAGATGAGCCATCAACGCATCTCTTGGAAGAGCCACCAACCCCTCACTTAGATGAGCAACCAACTCCTCACTTAGATGTGCTACCAACCCCTCACTTAGATGAGCCACAAACTCCTAACTTAGATGAGCCACCAACACCTCACTGAAATGAGCCACCAACCCCTCCCTTAGATAAGCCAACACCTCCTCAATTAGATGAGCCGCCAGTCCCTAACTCAGACGAGCCATAGAGCTTTGATAAGGCACAATCCCCTCACTTAGGTGAGCCCCCATCTCCTCACTCAGATGAGCATAGACCCCTCACTTCAACCCCTTAATTGGATGATGTGCTACCACTAATCACATAGATTTGACACAAACTCCTTACTTGATGAGCAACCAACTTATTACTTAGATGTTGAGCCAAAAAACTCTCACTTAGATGATGAGCTACCAACCCCTCAATTACATGAGCCAACAATCTCTGGCTAACCTTAGCCAATCCCTCACTAAATTGAGCCACCAACCCTCACTTAGATGATGAGCCACAAGCCAATCCCTCACTAAATTGAGCCACCAACCCTCACTTAGATGATGAGCCGCAAACTCCTTGCCTAGATGAACAACCAACGCCTCACATACATGAGCCACCAACTTCTCAATTAGGTACGCCATAAACCATAGAGAGGCTACAGTTTTTGTGATCACTTTGTCTGCAGTCCATCTGTCTGTCTGTCTGTTAACACTTGGATGTCTGTCACACCCTATATAAAAGTGATTCCTGAGTGTCGCTATGTCTCGCAGGCGACATGCATTCCTTGGAATGATTTTCTTTCAATCTACATCAAATTTTGCATGTAAGTTGTCAATAGTGAGTGATGTCAAAGGTTTCAAAGGTCAATGCCACAATAGACATATTGGAAAAATGGCTTGTACTGTTTTATTAGCTCTACTGGTCTCGGACCAGTTGAACTTATGCGATACCCCGTCGTCTGGCGTCCGTCCATCCGTCCGTAATTAATTCTTGTGCTCGCAACTCCTCTAAAACCATTGGTGATAGAAAGTTAATTCTTTTTGCATCCTACTTGGTATATGATCTAGTTGTGCACCTGGCATTTGGTTTCAGCCCCTGACCCACAGGGTCTTAGAAAATGGGCGTGGTCATGAAATTCTATGTAATCTTGTGCTCGCAACTTCTCTGACACTATAAATGATGGAAACTTCATTCTTTCTGCAATATGATGGGTCTGTGGTGAAGTTATGCACCTGATATTTTGTTTGAGCCCCTGACTCCCAGGGTCTTAGAAATGGGTGTGGTCATTTTCTCCTATATAACTCTATGTAATCTTTTGCTTGCAACTCCTCTGACACTATAAATGATGGAGAGTTAACTCTTTTTGCAATATGATGGGTCTGTGGTCTAGTTGTCCACCTTATATTTTGTTTGAGCCCCTGACCTCCAGAGTCTTAGAAAATGGGTGTGGTCATTTTCTCCTATATAACTCTATGTAATCTTGTGCTCGCAACTTCTCTGACACTATAAATGATGGAAACTTCATTCTTTTTGCAATATGATGGGTCTGTGGTGTAGTTGTGCACCTAGTACTTTGTTTGAGTCCCTGACCCCCCAGGGTCTTAGAAAATGGGTGTGATCATTTTTTCCTATATAACTCTATGTAATGTTGTGCTTGCAACTCCTCTGACACTATAAATGATGGAAACTTCATTCTTTCTGCAATATGATGGGTCTGTGGTGTGTTGTGCACCTAATATTTTGTTTGAGCCCCTGGTCCCCAGGGTCTTGGAAAATGGTTGTGGTATTTTTTTCCTGTATAACTCTATGAAATCTTGTGCTCGCAACTTCTCTGACACTATAAATGATGGAAACTTCATTCTTTCTGCAATATGATGGGTCTGTGGTGAAGTTATGCACCTGATATTTTGTTTGAGCCCCTGACCCCCAGGGTCTTAGAAATGGGTGTGGTCATTTTCTCCTATATAACTATGTAATCTTGTGCACACAACTACTCTGACACTATAAACAATGGAGAGTTAATTCTTTTTGCAATATGATGGGTCTCGGATTAGTTGTGCACTTGATATTTTGTTTGAGCCCCTGATCCCAAGGGTCTTAAAAAATGGATGTGGTAATTTTGTCCTATATAATTGTGCTCTCTACTCTTCCAAAGCCATTAATGATGGAGAGTTAATTGTTATGCGATATTATGGAATTGTAGTCTTGTTGTGTCATTGATAGTTCATTTGAGCTAGCAGCCCCTTGCCCCTAGGATCTTGGAAAATGGGTGAGGCATTCTTTTTTGAAATACTATATCTCGGATATTATGAATTATATGAGTGACATTCTACTTGCAGTCTAATGGATAATTATGATGTTTTGTTGGATACTTATAATTTGTTATAGCGCCTGCTCTCTATATATGTCATTGGTCTTTGGTTAAAAAAAGAGACAGGAAATTGTCATTTTAGAAAAAAAACAACCAGGAGAGCTGCAGTCTCGTCAGAAACTTCTGGTTTACCTTGTGATCTTTGTCTTGGACATTGCCTTATATCTGATAAGAATAAACAATGGGTATACCTATAGAATACAAGTAGACAATTGTAAGTGATTGAGCAAGCATTTTTAGCTCACCTCGACGAAGTAGAGGGGGTCTTATGCTATCGCCCCCTCATCGGCTTTGGCAACCACACTATAGGTTAAGCAAAACAGGACAGGTCCATTCCCACTTAAGCCCTTCATCAACCAAACTTGCATGGATGATGCATCTAAGGATGCTCACTATAATGCATGGTACGGATGTTGCATCTGACCCACATTTCACACTTGAATGAGCAGGTTAGGTACAACGTTGCAGGACAGGTCCATTTTCGCATTACTATAAGTCCTTCATATACCAAACTTGTGTGGATGATGCATCTGAGGATGCTTACTACATTGCATGGTACAGATGCTACATCTTACCCATATATCACGCTTGAGTGACCAGGCTAAGCAAAATGGGACAGGTCCATTCCTGCCTTAATTTAAGTCCTACATCAACCAAACTTGTTTGGATGATGCATCTGAGAATGCTTAATGCATTGCATGGTACAGATGCTGCATCTGACCCACATTCTATGCTCGAGCAATCAGGTTAAGTAAAATTGGACAGTTTCATTTCTGGCCTATTTTAAGTCCTAGATCAATTAAAAAACTTGTGTGGATGATGCATCTAAGGATGCTACCTGCAATGCACTGTACAGCTGCTGCATCTGACCTATATTTCACGATTGATTTACCAGGTGAGGTAAAATTAGAATCTTTTCCAGCCTTCTTTAAATGTTTAGCTCTACTTATCATAGACCAGTTGAGCTTATGTGATTCCCTGTCGTGCGGCGTCTGTCTATCCATCCGTTCGTCCGTAAACAATTCTTGTGCTCGCAACTCCTGAAACTGTAAGAGATAGAAATTTAACTCTTTTTGCATTACACTTGGCTTTTAGCTCGCCGGGACGAAAAAGTCCGGAGAGCTAATGCCATATTCTCGGCGTTGTTGTCGTCGTCGTCCGTAGACAAAACTTCAACCTGGACTATATGTCTTGAACCATAAGGGGTAGGGCTTTGATATTTCACATGTAGATACCTTGTGAAGAGACCTTTCATTTGAGACCATGAACTTTAACCTAGTGACCTTGACCTTGGACTTTGACCTACTTTTCAAAAACTTTAACCTGGTTTCTGACAAAATCCTGTATAGGCGAGCTATGTAATCGTTTTGTCTAGTTGTGGACCTGTCATTTTGTTTGAGCCCCTGACCCCCAGGGTCCTAGAAAAAGGGCGTGGTCTTCAAAATCTATGTATTATCTTGCTCGCAACTCCTTTGCCACCATAAATGATGGAGAGATAAATCTTTTTGCATTATAATGGGTACATGGTCTAGTTGTGCACCTGGTATTTTTGATATGGGTGTGGTCATTTTTCCAATAGAACTCTTATGTAATATTGTGCTTGCAACTTCAATAACAATAATATAGAAGATGGAGACTTAATACGTTTTGCAATATGATTGGTCTTATTGTCTGGTTTTGCACCTGATTTTGCCAAGCTTTTGACCCCTAGGGAATTACAAAATGGGTGTGGTCATTTTCTCCTATTTAACTATACTAGTATGTAAATATAGTGCTCACAACATCTCTTAAGCTATAAGTGATGGAGACTATATTCTTTTTGCAATATGATTGGTTTGTACTGCAGTTGTGCACCTGATATGTTGTTTAAGCCTATGATCCCCAGGTTCATAAAAATGTGGGTGTGGTCAAGTCTATTCCATCTCGTATTCACAACTCCTCTTAAGCTATAAATTGTGATAATTCTTTTTGCAATATAGTAGATCTGTGGTCTAGTTGTAAACCTGATATTTTGTTTTATTCCCTGATCCCCAGGGCTTAGAAAATGGGTGTGGTCAATTTTTGTGTAAATCTTATGCCTGCAAGCTATAAATAATGGAGAATTAATTCTTTTTGCAATATGAGGGGTCTGTACTGTAGTTATGTACCTAGTATTTTGTTTGAGTTCCAGGCCCCAGGGACTTAAGAAAATGGATATGGTCATATTATATATATTATGTATGAATTCACTTGTCAATGAGTGAATTTAAGAAAACAACCAGGAGAGCTACAGTCTCGCCAGAGACTTCTGGTTTATCAACAAAACTTGTGTGAGCGATGCATCTGGAAATACTTTGTGCAATGTAGGTACAGATGCTGGTCATGTGACAATGTTGCTTTCGAGGTGAGCTCTGTCATCTATTATTACGCTATGTTACACATGTGCATTTCTTTTTAGCAAGACATTGTTGGTTGTTACTTCAAACGCATTTGAAAATTTCTGTTCACAAAATTTTCTCACATTTCTAAAACCTGGGTCCTGTAGCATAATATCCCAACTATTTTTCTATGTCTTTCGGTATATTTAGGACATAGTTTTCACAGATTTTGGTCATATAACATCATTTAGATTGAGGATCACTGACGAGGGTTTATTACCCGAAACGTGCATGTCTGGTCCATGCTGTTTTATCCCCTCTAAAATGATGCTAATGAATTTGAAGACGTTGAACATTCTATACCCAACAAAAAAAGAAACGCACCACTTAATCTTCATTCTATAAAGTGTATTATGTAATCTATGGGTATTCTATTCTTTTCCATCTTAAATCGTGGGTAAACGAGTGACTTATTTTGTCAAACGCCAAACGAATCCGTCTTCATGATCAGACACAGCGCAATTATAAAGACACTTTGTTAAAAACGCAATGTCACAAAATGGCTTTTAAGAAATCCGTTCACTTTTTAGAAATGTTAAAGCTGTTACACCTATCCAAACTGATATATAAGGCATTGCGATTTGTTTTTTCAACAATGACAAACAATTTTCCCTGAATACAAATTCATTTAATTGCTTCAAATGACGTCATCAAACAGAAAATCTAAATTTGAGAAAAACATCTCAAACATCAACTCTTTTGAAAATGAAGTCCGTGATTTTATATTTTACGCCCTTCAATGTGTCGCAAAGCACAAAATTACCCCACTACAGCTAGAATCTGATTTTTTTTCTCGCAAGCACAGTTTTCAGAAACAATACCTCGATCTTGACAGGTCATTTTTACGTACACTTCAATGGTTTTGAATGTTAGGTCTAAGCTTTTCTGGTATTTCATACGATTATTTCAATGCGATGTTAAAGATAAACCTGCAACAGATAAATAAAAATGACTGAAGACAAAAGTAGTGTTCCTTTGAGGTCAGAATTACAAAATATTGATATCCTTTATTGTAAAACATACCCAAATATACGGAAATTTCCACTAAGACATTTAATTTTCAGATTTGTTGGCATATTTTGACTACATTTGAACAGAGGAACCAGTATTCATCTATATTTTTACTGAAAATTTGCTGAAAATGGTCAAACAACAAAATTTCAGAAGGATACCAATCCTGCGGCCATTCAATAGGAGCCAGAAACAACGCGCTTTTTTAGCTCGCCGGGACGAATGTCCGGAGAGCTATTGTCATACCCCCGGTGTCGGCGTTGGCGTCTGCGTCTGCGTGCGCGTGCACAAAAACTTTAACCTTGCTTATAACTTTTAAACCAATACAGATTGGGCTTTCATATTTCACATGTGCATTCCTTGTGACAAGACCTTTCCATGGATACCAAAATTTTTGACCTTGTGACCTTGACCTTGGAGATTGACCTACTTTTGAAAAACTTTAACCTTGGCCATATTTTTTGAATGGTAAGTGATAGGGCTTTGATATTTCACATGTGTATTCCTTGTGACAAGACCTTTCCATGGATACCAAAATTTTTGACCTTGTGACCTTGACCTTGGAGATTGACCTACTTTTGAAAAACTTTAACCTTGGCCATATTTTTTGAATGGTAAGTGATAGGGCTTTGAAATTCCACATGTGTATTCCTTGTGACAAGACCTTTCCATGGATACCAAAATTTTTGACCTTGTGACCTTGACCTTGGAGATTGACCTACTTTTGAAAAACTTTAACCTTGGCCATATTTTTTGAATGGTAAGTGATAGGGCTTTGATATTCCACATGTGTATTCCTTGTGACAAGACCTTTCCATGGATACCAAAATTTTTGACCTTGTGACCTTGACCTTGGAGATTGACCTACTTTTGAAAAACTTTAACCTTGGCCATATTTTTTGAATGGTAAGTGATAGGGCTTTGATATTTCACATGTGTATTCCTTGTGACAAGACCTTTCCATGGATACCAAAATTTATGACCTTGTGACCTTGACCTTGGAGATTGACCTACTTTTGAAAAACTTTAACCTTGGCCATATTTTTTGAATGGTAAGTGATAGGGCTTTGATATTCCACATGTGTATTCCTTGTGACAAGACCTTTCCATGGATACCAAAATTTTTGACCTTGTGACCTTGACCTTGGAGATGATTGACCTACTTTTGAAAAACTTTAACCTTGGCCATATTTTTTGATTGGTAAGTGATAGGGCTTTGATATTTCACATGTCATTCCTTGTGATAAGACCTTTCATGCCATACCATAAATTTTGACCTAGTGACCTTGACCTTGAAATTTTACCTACTTTTCAAAAACTTTAACTTGGGCCATATTTTTTGAATGGTAAGTGATAGGGCTTTGATATTTCACATGTGCATTCCTTGTGATAAGACCTTTCATGCCGTACCATAAATTTTGACCTAGTGACCTTGACCTTGAAATTTTACCTACTTTTTGTTGTTGTTGCAATTTACATATGGTTGCCACCGGCGAGCTATGTTGTCATTCTGACAAGTCTGGTTCAGCACTATCATTGTGATATGTTGCGAAAAAATGATCGAAATGTTTTTTATTCTCGGTAATTTGAGTGCTGGAAAAAGAAAACTATAATCAAATGTCTTACTAAATATTTATGATCAATTGAAAAAAATCACTATATAATATGATGTGCGTTTCTTTTTTTGTTGGGTATATTATCAATAAAAGAAAAACATCTCTGCATGTGACATTGATCTTGCAGTTTGACCTACTAAATATTGAGCATAAGTTTTGAATGATAAGTAATTTGGATATGACATGTGTCCTTATTTATGTTTGACCTACTTTTGAAAAACTTTAACCTTGGCCTTTACTTCTTAATGATAAATGATTGGACTTTCATTCCTTACATGCGAATTTTTCTTTTAACAATTAAGGCCTTTGGGGGCATTTTGTTTTTGGTCTGTCCATCTTTTTAACCTTGGGCATAACTTTTGAATGGTAAGTGATAGGGCTTTCATATTTCACATGTGTATTCCTTTGACAAGACCTTTCCATGGATACCAAAATTTTTTACCTTGAGACCTTGACCTTGGAGTTTGAATTTCTTTTAAAAAACTTTAACCTTGGCCATTACTTTTGAATGGTAAGTGAAAGGGTTTCATATTTCACATGTGAATTCCTTGTGACAGACCTGTCCATGGATACAAAATTTTTTGACCTTGTGACCTTGGCCTTGGAGTTTGACCTACTTTCGAAAAACTTTAACTTTGGCCGTAACTTTTGAATGGTAAGTGATAGGGCTTTCATATTTTACATGTGCTTTCCTTGTGACAAGTCCTTTCCATGGATACAAAATTTTTGACCTTCACATGTGCATTCCTTGTGACAAAATCTTTCCATGGATACCAAATTTTTTGACCTTGTGACCTTGACTTAGGAATTTGACCTACTTTTGAAAAACTTTAACCTTGGCCATAACTTCTGAATGGTGAGTGATAGGGCTTTCATATTTCACATATGTATTCCTTGTGACGAGACCTTTCCAGGGATACCAAAAGATTTGACATTGTGACCTTGACTTTGGCGTTTGATCTATTTTTGAAAAAAAAACTTTAACCTTGGTCATAAATTCCGAATAGTAAGTGATAGGGCTTTCATATTTCACATGTGCACTCCTTGTGACAAGACCTTTCCATGGATACCAAAAGTTTTTGACCTTGTGATCTTGACCTTTGAGTTTGATCTACTTTTGAAAAACTTTTAACTTAGCCATACCTTTTGAATGGTATGTGATATGGCTTTGATATTTCACATGTGTATTCCTTGCGACAAGACCTTTCAATGAATACCAAATTTTTTGACCTTGTGATCTTGACCTTAGAGTTTGACTTACTTTCGAAAAACTTTAAACTTGGCCATAACTTCTGAATGGTAAGTGATATGGCTTTCATAATTCACGAGTGTTTTCTTTGTGACAAGACCTTTTCATGGACACCAAAATTATTTACCTCTTGAACTTGACCTTGGTGTTTGACCTCATTTCGAAAATTTAAACATTAGCCATAACTATTGAATGCAAATTGATATGGCTTTCATATTTTACATATGAATTCCTTGTGGCAGGACGTTTCCATGAAATTTGACATTGTGACCTTGCCCTCAAAATTTGAAACTACTTTTCAGCTGTTTTACTGTCAATGATGCCAATGGGGGGCATTCTTGTTCCACAAACACAGGTTTTATTATCTTTATCATAGACTATGACTCGTAAGTAATAGCACTTTCATATTTCATCTATGCATATGTAGTGGTTGAGCCTTTTATAACTGTTCATTTTTTTTACCTTGGATCCGGACTTTGACCTAATTTTGAAAAAGGTGGCCTTTACTTCTGAAATAGTAAGTGATAAGGCTTTCATATTTCGCATGTGTATTCCTTGTGGCACATATTCTTTCCATTGGTACCAAAAATTGACCTTGACCTAGAATTATGACCTACTTTCACTACAGCTATTATTTTGACAAATATGCAAGGGGGAATTCTTGTTTCACGAAATTCTATTTTATTTAGGGAAAACCCCAAGCTGTTTTCTGCCCTGCCCCTAAAAGGATAACCATATGCCCATTTTACCGGACAGGAAAAGACAACTCTTATCCATATTCTAGCTTGGTGCCAAGACGGATGTGAATGACTTCTGAAGGTCGTTGGATCACACTAGAAAGCAAATTGGTAAAGTGAGAAAGATTCAGGTATTGAAGAGCATATTGATTTGGGTTTTTTTTCTTCTAAGTTTTCACCTTAGGGTATAAGATTTCATATTAGCCAAAGAGTAGTATAAAAATCATAATTTTAACAGTTTCACCTCTTGACCTAATTATTAACCTGTCCTGATTGTGGTGTGAGTGGGATGGGAAATTTTTAAGAAAGTTTTTGTGGTTACTGAATGACAGCAGGACTGTTAAAAAAATTCTGCGTCTTGTGGTTGAACTTACAGTGGAACATTACAGAAATGATATACCTGCTTTGAATTGATTCTTTAACTCCTCACTCTATTTAGCCTGTTGGTTTCAACCTATATCTCTTCTTCTTATTAATTTTTTATTATTGATTTAGGTGTGTCAGTTTGGACTCCATTGGAGCTCTCCTTTGGAGTTAGGGGATTTCAGTGTTAAAAGTTTGTTGTAAGTTTGTGGTAGACAACATTAAGGGCCCAGGTATGGGGAGGAGTTTTGTATCAATGACTAGCAGTGGTCATGGCTGTAATGTTTTGCAATATGTGTTGATCAGAATCTGATATTTTAAGTACTGGTGCTACATATATGATCAACTTGCACAATTTATTTATATTTGAATACTGAGATGAACTCAAACATTAGATCCTACAAATGACCTATATGGTAATATATATTCAAAGTGTATATTGTTCTGTTTACCGTGTCACTATTCTTTTTTATTTCATGCATGGCGCTCGACTGAGGACCTAGCTGAAGTAATGTTAGACAACAGCCTATCAACAGAGGGCTACCATTATAAAGAGAAGTAAAAAAACTGGTTGTAGAAATTTTGAATGAAATTCAATAATTCCCTCGCACCACTTTGTATTTGTGGATAGGTGGGTTTCATTGAAAGTTTGCATGCAAGTTGTCCATGGTGAGAAGACAATTTAACACATTTTAACACCTATTTATTTTCAAGGCCAAAGGTCAAGGTACCATTCAATCATTTAAATAGTGGACACTATAGAGGTCATACTTTACTTGAGGGCACACTTTACCCAGAACCTTCATCAAACTTTGCATGTAAGTTGTTCATGGTGGGAAAGCAGCACAAATTTTCAAGGTCAAAGGTCAAGGTCACCATGAGATTTGATGGGAACCCCTGTTGACCCTCTAGTTATGAAATTTATCACACTTTGAATTGAAGTTGTCCATGGTGAGAGGACATGTTAAGATTGGCAATGTCAAGGTCACAACTAACTGTACTCTCTACAGGTCAAAATTCATCCAGCTTTGCAAGTTGTTTATTCAGGTACCTATTGATTTTCAAGATAAGCTATCAAAGGTCATTGTCACAATAAGCCTATTCATATTGATCTTATTTGAATGAATGAAAATTAGAAATTATATTGCCATAAAAAGGGATGCTATATTTTGTGTGGCTTGTGTTTTATTGCAAAATCTTATTTCAATTCTATAAAATGCTTTTCTTAGTTTTACAGGTGAATATTGGTAAAAAATGATGGAATGCATTGTTCAACTACTGATGTCAAAACAACCTATAAAAAGAGGGCTTTTGGTTTGGTAAAAACCAAAAAGGGAGATCTTCCATCTTTAACAGAGAAGTAGAAAATCTGTTCTTTCAAAGATTCTAAATAACATTTGAATTTATTTGCAAAATGATTTTTCCATTGTTTTTAAATGTTTTTCTTAGTTTTACAGATTTTTGGCATTGGAGAACAACTTGCTGATGGAAGGAATTGGACAATGACATAAAGACCTTTTTGATGGATTTCTGATGGAAAATGGTACCTATCCTCAACAACCACTAAAGGAGTGGAAAAGACCCTACAGCTCAGTATCAAGGACGACGTCCTAAACAACCACTACAGGAATGGAAAAGACCCTACAGCTCTGTATCAAGGACGACGTCCTCAACAACCACTACAGGAGTGGAAAAGACCCTACAGCTCACTATCAAGGACGACGTCCTCAACAACCACTACAGGAGTGGAAAAGACCCTACAGCTCTGTATCAAGGACGACGTCCTCAACAACCACTACAGGAGTGGAAAAGACCCTACAGCTCACTATCAAGGACGACGTCCTCAACAACCACTACAGGAGTGGAAAAGACCCTACAGCTCTGTATCAAGGACGACGTCCTCAACAACCACTACAGGAGTGGAAAAGACCCTACAGCTCAGTATCAAGGACGACGTCCTCAACAACCACTACAGGAGTGGAAAAGACCCTACAGCTCTGTATCAAGGATGACGTCCTCAACAACCACTACAGGAGTGAAAAAAACCCTACAGCTCAGTATCAAGGACAAATTCCTCAATGCCGACCAACGGATACATGAGAATGTAAGTTAAAAGCGACCTCTTTGATTTATCAGGGTCTTGTTAAGGAAAGATACATTTATTCTATCAGTATATTCACCACAAAACCTTACAAACCAGGAGATGCTTATGATAAGGGCATTGATCCTCAGTGTAATATATATTCATTTAACCTGGACAACACATATAAAACATTTCATAGCTTAAATGTAATATGTTTTTCGTGAACATGAGCTTCTAACAGCTTTGTCTGCTTTGTGTGAATTAACCTTACATTAGACTGCTGACACAGTCCTTTTTTACCAGATGTGATATATTTACAGCAATCTCTGGTTTTTGTGAATTAAACTTTAATACGCCGTACAGCTTCCAATTTGATTTGTCCAATTTCATATGCTTTGTGTAACGTTAGTTGCAGCAATCTTTGGTTTTTGTGAATTGAACTTTAATACGCCGTACAGCTTCCAATTTGATTTGTCCAATTTCATATGCTTTATGTATTGTTAGTTGCAGCAATCTTTGGTTTTTTGTGAATTGAACTTTAATACGCCTTACAGCTTCCAATTTTGATTTGTCCAATTTCATAAGCCTTATGTATTGTTAGTTGCAGCAATCTTTGGTTTTTTGTGAATTGAACTTTAATACGCCTTACAGCTTCCAATTTGATTTGTCCAATTTCATATGCTTTATGTGTTGTTTATTGCAGCAATCTCTGTTTTTTTGTGAATTGAACTTTAATACGCCTTACAGCTTCCAATTTGATTTGACCAAATTCATTATGCTTTGTGTTGTTAATTGCAGCAATCTCTGGTTTTTGTGAATTGAACTATAATACGCCTTACAGCTTCCAATTTGATTTGACCAAGTTCATATGCTTTCTGTATTGTTAATTGCCTTTATCTACAAAAAATAAACAATAATTTCGGTTTCTAATATTTTATTTCAGCACATGTTTTATTGAATTTGAAGACGTTTACATTTACACTGTAAAAACAAAGGAAAAAGATATAATGAAAGTAACTGTCGAACTGTGAGTTTCATTAGACTGTTTACACATTTGAGTTTCATCAAAATTTGACAGATTAACAGCTTTTTCTGCTTTTTGTGTATTGAACTTTCATTAGATTGTTCCACATTTGTTACATTTACAGCTATGTCTGCTGTTAATTAATTGAACTTGGATAAGACTGTTAACAAAGTTGAGTTTCATCAAAATTTGACAGATTAACAGCTATGTCTTCTGTGTGTGAATTAAATTTTCATTAGACTGTTGAAACAGTCCTGTTATACCACATTTGAAACGTTTACAGCAATGTGTGCTGTGTATGAATTGAACTTGAATTAGACTGTTTACACAGTTGAGTGTCATCAAAATCTGACACATTAACAGCTATGTCTTCTTTGTGTGACTTAAATTTTCATTAGACTGTTGAAACAGTCCTGTTATACCACATTTGAAACGTTTACAGCAATGTGTGCTGTGTATGAATTTAACTTCAAATAGACTGTTTACACAATTGAGTTTCATCAAAATCTGACACATTAACAGCTACGTCTTCTTTGTGTGAATTGAATTTTCATTAGACTGTTGATACAGTCCTGTTATACAACATTTGATAAGGTTACAGCAATATGTGCTGTGTATGAATATAACTTGAATTAGACTGTTTACACAATTGAGTTTCATCAAAATCTGACACATTAACAGCTATGTCTTCTTTATGTGAATTGAATTTTTATTAGACTGTTGATACAGTCCCGTTATACCACATTTGATACGGTTACAGCAATGTCTGCTGTGTATGATTTGAACTTGAATTAGATTGTTTACACAGTTGAGTTTCATAAAAATTTGACACATTAATAGCTTTGTCTACTATATGTAAATTGAACTTTCAATAGACTGTTTACACAGTTCTGTTATACTGCATTTGATACGATTACGGTAATGTCTGCTGTGTATGAATTGAACTTGAATTAGACTGTCTGCGCAGTTGAATTTCATCAAGATTTGACACATTAACAGCTATGTCTGCTTTATGTGAATTCAATTTTTTGACAAAGTCCTGTTGTAACACATTGGGCAAATGGTAATGACAAAATTTGTTTGGTGGAATTCTGATTGAAAACTGTACCTATCTTAATCAACCCCTACAGTAGTGGGAAAGATCCTACGGCTATGTATCAAGGACGTCGTCCTCAATGTCCACGAACGGATACATGAGAATGTAAGTTAAAAGCGACCTCTTTAACTTATCAGGGTCTTGTTAAGGAATGTTACATTATTCTATAAGTGTATTCACCAAATAAACGTCAATTTCCATGAGATTCCTTATGATACTGGACAGCACCTGTTGTGTAACATAATTTGCCAGCTTTGAGTGAATTGAAATTGCACTAGACTAATGATAAAGTCCTCATTGACCACATTTGATATATTAAGGGCAATGTCTGCTGTGTATGAATTGAACTTGAATTAAGACTGTTTACACAGTTGAGTTTCATCAAAATTTGACACATTAACAGCTATGTCTTCTTTGTGTGAATTAAATTTTCATTAGACTGTTGATACAGTCCTGTTATACCACATTTGAAACGTTTACAGCAATGTGTGCTGTGTATGAATTTAACTTGAATTAGACTGTTTACACAGTTGAGTTTCATCAAAATCTGACACATTAACAGCTATGTCTTCTTTGTGTGAATTAAATTTTCATTAGACTGTTGAAACAGTCCTGTTATACCACATTTGAAACGTTTACAGCAATGTGTGCTGTGTATGAATTTAACTTGAATTAGACTGTTTACACAATTGAGTTTCATCAAAATCTGACACATTAACAGCTATGTCTTCTTTGTGTGAATTAAATTTTCATTAGACTGTTGACACAGTCCTGTTATACCACATTTGAAACGTTTACAGCAATGTGTGCTGTGTATGAATTTAACTTGAATTAGACTGTTTACACAGTTGAGTTTCATCAAAATCTGACACATTAACAGCTATGTCTTCTTTATGTGAATTGAATTTTCATTAGACTCTTGAAACAGTCCTGTTATACCACACTTGGTACGGTTACAGGAATGTCTGCTGTGTATGATTTGAACTTGAATTAGACTGTTTACACAATTGAGTTTCATCAAAATCTGATACATTAACAGCTATGTCTTCTTTATTTGAATTGAATTTTTATTAGACTGTTGATACAGTCCTGTTATACCACATTTGATATGGTTACAGCAATGTCTGCTGTGTATGATTTGAACTTGAATTAGATTGTTTACACAGTTGAGTTTCATCAAAATTTGACACATTAATAGCTTTGTCTACTATATGTAAATTGAACTTTCAATAGACTGTTTACACAGTTCTGTTATACTGCATTTGATACAATTACGGTAATGTCTGCTGTGTATGAATTGAACTTGAATTAGACTGTCTGCGCAGTTGAGTTTCATCAAAATTTGACACATTAACAGCTATGTCTGCTTTATGTGAATTCAATTTTTTGACAAAGTCCTGTTGTAACACATTGGACAAATGGTAATGACAAAATTTGTTTGGTGGAATTCTGATTGAAAACTGTACCTATCTTAATCAACCCCTACAGTAGTGGGAAAGATGCTACGGCTATGTATCAAGGACGTCGTCCTCAATGTCCACGAACGGATACATGAGAATGTAAGTTAAAAGCGACCTCTTTAACTTATCAGGGTCTTGTTAAGGAATGTTACATTATTCTATAAGTGTATTCACCAAATAAACGTCAATTTCCATGAGATTCCTTATGATACTGGACAGCACCTGTTGTGTAACATAATTTGCCAGCTTTGAGTGAATTGAAATTGCACTAGACTAATGATACAGTCCTCATTGACCACATTTTATATATTAAGGGCAATGTCTGCTGTGTATGAATTGAACTTGAATTAAGACTGTTTACACAGTTGAGTTTCATCAAAATCTGACACATTAACAGCTATGTCTTCTTTGTGTGAATTAAATTTTCATTAGACTGTTGATACAGTCCTGTTATACCACATTTGAAACGTTTACAGCAATGTGTGCTGTGTATGAATTTAACTTGAATTAGACTGTTTACACAGTTGAGTTTCATCAAAATCTGACACATTAACAGCTATGTCTTCTTTGTGTGAATTAAATTTTCATTAGACTGTTGAAACAGTCCTGTTATACCACATTTGAAACGTTTACAGCAATGTGTGCTGTGTATGAATTTAACTTGAATTAGACTGTTTACACAATTGAGTTTCATCAAAATCTGACACATTAACAGCTATGTCTTCTTTGTGTGAATTAAATTTTCATTAGACTGTTGAAACAGTCCTGTTATACCACATTTGAAACGTTTACAGCAATGTGTGCTGTGTATGAATTTAACTTGAATTAGACTGTTTACACAGTTGAGTTTCATCAAAATCTGACACATTAACAGCTATGTCTTCTTTGTGTGAATTGAATTTTCATTAGACTCTTGAAACAGTCCTGTTATACCACATTTGAAACGTTTACAGCAATGTCTGCTGTGTATGAATTTAACTTCAAATAGACTGTTTACACAATTGAGTTTCATCAAAATCTGACACATTAACAGCTATGTCTTCTTTATGTGAATTGAATTTTTATTAGACTGTTGAAACAGTCCTGTTATACCACATTTGATACGGTTACAGCAATGTCTGCTGTGTATGATTTGAACTTGAATTAGATTGTTTACACAGTTGAGTTTCATCAAAATTTGACACATTAATAGCTTTGTCTACTATATGTAAATTGAACTTTCATTAGACTGTTTACACAGTCCTATTATACCGCATTTGATACGATTACGGTAATGTCTGCTGTGTATGAATTGAACTTGAATTAGACTGTCTGCGCAGTTGAGTTTCATCAAAATTTGACACATTAACAGTTATGTCTGCATTATGTGAATTTAATTTTTTGACAAAGTCCTGTTGTAACACATTGGACAAATGGTAATGACAAAATTTGTTTGGTGGAATTTTGATTGAAAACTGTACCTATCTTAATCAACCCCTACAGTAGTGGGAAAGATCCTACGGCTATGTATCAAGGACGTCGTCCTCAATGTCCCCGAACGGATACATGAGAATGTAAGTTAAAAGCGACCTCTTTAACTTATCAGGGTCTTGTTAAGGAATGTTACATTGTTCTATAAGTATATTCACCAAATAAACGTCAATTTCCATGAGATTCCTTATGAAACTGGACAGCACCTGTTGTGTAACATAATTTGCCAGCTTTGAGTGAATTGAAATTGCACTAGACTAATGATACAGTCCTCATTGACCACATTTGATATATTAAGGGCAATGTCTGCTGTGTATGAATTGAACTTGAATTAAGACTGTTTACACAGTTGAGTTTCATCAAAATCTGACACATTAACAGCTATGTCTTCTTTGTGTGACTTAAATTTTCATTAGACTGTTGAAACAGTCCTGTTATACCACATTTGAAACGTTTACAGCAATGTGAGCTGTGTATGAATTTAACTTGAATTAGACTGTTTACACAGTTGAGTGTCATCAAAATCTGACACATTAACAGCTATGTCTTCTGTGTGTGAATTTCATTTTCATTTGACTCTTGAAACAGTCCTGTTGTACCACATTTGAAACGTTTACAGCAATGTGTGCTGTGTATGAATTTAACTTCAAATAGACTGTTTACACAATTGAGTTTCATCAAAATCTGACACATTAACAGCTATGTCTTCTTTATGTGAATTGAATTTTTATTAGACTGTTGATACAGTCCTGTTATACCACATTTGATACGGTTACAGCAATGTCTGCTGTGTATGATTTGAACTTGAATTAGATTGTTTTCACAGTTGAGTTTCATCAAAATTTGACACATTAATAGCTTTGTCTACTATATGTAAATTGATTTTTCAATAGACTGTTTACACAGTTCTGTTATACTGCATTTGATACGATTACGGTAATGTCTGCTGTGTATGAATTGAACTTGAATTAGACTGTCTGCGCAGTTGAGTTTCATCAAAATTTGACACATTAACAGCTATGTCTGCTTAATGTGAATTCAATTTTTTGACAAAGTCCTGTTGTAACACATTGGACAAATGGTAATGACAAAATTTGTTTGGTGGAATTCTGATTGAAAACTGTACCTATCTTAATCAACCCCTACAGTAGTGGGAAAGATGCTACGGCTATGTATCAAGGACGTCGTCCTCAATGTCTACGAACGGATACATGAGAATGTAAGTTAAAAGCGACCTCTTTAACTTATCAGGGTCTTGTTAAGGAATGTTACATTATTCTATAAGTATATTCACCAAATAAACGTCAATTTCCATGAGATTCCTTATGATACTGGACAGCACCTGTTGTGTAACATAATTTGCCAGCTTTGAGTGAATTGAAATTGCACTAGACTAATGATACAGTCCTCATTGACCACATTTGATAAATTAAGGACAATGTCTGCTGTGTATGAATTGAACTTGAATTAAGACTGTTTACACAGTTGAGTTTCATCAAAATTTGAAAAATTCACAGCTATGTCTGCTTTATGTGAATTGAACTGTTTTAATACTGTTGACACAGTCCTGTTATACCACATTTGATACATTTTCGGTAATGTCTGCTGTGTCTGAATTGAACTTGAATTAGACTGTTTACACAATTGAGTTACATCAAAATTTGACGCATTAACAGCTATATCTACTATGTGTGAATCGAACTTTCATTAGACTGTTGACACAGTCCTGTTATACCACATTTGAAACGTTTACAGCAATGTGTGCTGTGTATGAATTTAACTTCAAATAGACTGTTTACACAATTGAGTTTCATCAAAATCTGACACATTAACAGCTATGTCTTCTTTATGTGAATTGAATTTTTATTAGACTGTTGATACAGTCCTGTTATACCACATTTGATACGGTTACAGCAATGTCTGCTGTGTATGATTTGAACTTGAATTAGATTGTTTTCACAGTTGAGTTTCATCAAAATTTGACACATTAATAGCTTTGTCTACTATATGTAAATTGATTTTTCAATAGACTGTTTACACAGTTCTGTTATACTGCATTTGATACGATTACGGTAATGTCTGCTGTGTATGAATTGAACTTGAATTAGACTGTCTGCGCAGTTGAGTTTCATCAAAATTTGACACATTAACAGCTATGTCTGCTTAATGTGAATTCAATTTTTTGACAAAGTCCTGTTGTAACACATTGGACAAATGGTAATGACAAAATTTGTTTGGTGGAATTCTGATTGAAAACTGTACCTATCTTAATCAACCCCTACAGTAGTGGGAAAGATGCTACGGCTATGTATCAAGGACGTCGTCCTCAATGTCTACGAACGGATACATGAGAATGTAAGTTAAAAGCGACCTCTTTAACTTATCAGGGTCTTGTTAAGGAATGTTACATTATTCTATAAGTATATTCACCAAATAAACGTCAATTTCCATGAGATTCCTTATGATACTGGACAGCACCTGTTGTGTAACATAATTTGCCAGCTTTGAGTGAATTGAAATTGCACTAGACTAATGATACAGTCCTCATTGACCACATTTGATAAATTAAGGACAATGTCTGCTGTGTATGAATTGAACTTGAATTAAGACTGTTTACACAGTTGAGTTTCATCAAAATTTGAAAAATTCACAGCTATGTCTGCTTTATGTGAATTGAACTGTTTTAATACTGTTGACACAGTCCTGTTATACCACATTTGATACATTTTCGGTAATGTCTGCTGTGTCTGAATTGAACTTGAATTAGACTGTTTACACAATTGAGTTACATCAAAATTTGACGCATTAACAGCTATATCTACTATGTGTGAATCGAACTTTCATTAGACTGTTGACACAGTCCTGTTATACCACATTTGAAACGTTTACAGCAATGTGTGCTGTGTATGAATTTAACTTGAATTAGATTGTTTTCACAGTTGAGTTTCATCAAAATTTGACACATTAATAGCTTTGTCTACTATATGTAAATTGATTTTTCAATAGACTGTTTACACAGTTCTGTTATACTGCATTTGATACGATTACGGTAATGTCTGCTGTGTATGAATTGAACTTGAATTAGACTGTCTGCGCAGTTGAGTTTCATCAAAATTTGACACATTAACAGCTATGTCTGCTTAATGTGAATTCAATTTTTTGACAAAGTCCTGTTGTAACACATTGGACAAATGGTAATGACAAAATTTGTTTGGTGGAATTCTGATTGAAAACTGTACCTATCTTAATCAACCCCTACAGTAGTGGGAAAGATGCTACGGCTATGTATCAAGGACGTCGTCCTCAATGTCTACGAACGGATACATGAGAATGTAAGTTAAAAGCGACCTCTTTAACTTATCAGGGTCTTGTTAAGGAATGTTACATTATTCTATAAGTATATTCACCAAATAAACGTCAATTTCCATGAGATTCCTTATGATACTGGACAGCACCTGTTGTGTAACATAATTTGCCAGCTTTGAGTGAATTGAAATTGCACTAGACTAATGATACAGTCCTCATTGACCACATTTGATAAATTAAGGACAATGTCTGCTGTGTATGAATTGAACTTGAATTAAGACTGTTTACACAGTTGAGTTTCATCAAAATTTGAAAAATTCACAGCTATGTCTGCTTTATGTGAATTGAACTGTTTTAATACTGTTGACACAGTCCTGTTATACCACATTTGATACATTTTCGGTAATGTCTGCTGTGTCTGAATTGAACTTGAATTAGACTGTTTACACAATTGAGTTACATCAAAATTTGACGCATTAACAGCTATATCTACTATGTGTGAATCGAACTTTCATTAGACTGTTGACACAGTCCTGTTATACCACATTTGAAACGTTTACAGCAATGTGTGCTGTGTATGAATTTAACTTGAATTAGATTGTTTTCACAGTTGAGTTTCATCAAAATTTGACACATTAATAGCTTTGTCTACTATATGTAAATTGATTTTTCAATAGACTGTTTACACAGTTCTGTTATACTGCATTTGATACGATTACGGTAATGTCTGCTGTGTATGAATTGAACTTGAATTAGACTGTCTGCGCAGTTGAGTTTCATCAAAATTTGACACATTAACAGCTATGTCTGCTTAATGTGAATTCAATTTTTTGACAAAGTCCTGTTGTAACACATTGGACAAATGGTAATGACAAAATTTGTTTGGTGGAATTCTGATTGAAAACTGTACCTATCTTAATCAACCCCTACAGTAGTGGGAAAGATGCTACGGCTATGTATCAAGGACGTCGTCCTCAATGTCTACGAACGGATACATGAGAATGTAAGTTAAAAGCGACCTCTTTAACTTATCAGGGTCTTGTTAAGGAATGTTACATTATTCTATAAGTATATTCACCAAATAAACGTCAATTTCCATGAGATTCCTTATGATACTGGACAGCACCTGTTGTGTAACATAATTTGCCAGCTTTGAGTGAATTGAAATTGCACTAGACTAATGATACAGTCCTCATTGACCACATTTGATAAATTAAGGACAATGTCTGCTGTGTATGAATTGAACTTGAATTAAGACTGTTTACACAGTTGAGTTTCATCAAAATTTGAAAAATTCACAGCTATGTCTGCTTTATGTGAATTGAACTGTTTTAATACTGTTGACACAGTCCTGTTATACCACATTTGATACATTTTCGGTAATGTCTGCTGTGTCTGAATTGAACTTGAATTAGACTGTTTACACAATTGAGTTACATCAAAATTTGACGCATTAACAGCTATATCTACTATGTGTGAATCGAACTTTCATTAGACTGTTGACACAGTCCTGTTATACCACATTTGAAACGTTTACAGCAATGTGTGCTGTGTATGAATTTAACTTGAATTAGACTGTTTACACAGTTGAGTTTCATCAAAATCTGACACATTAACAGCTATGTCTTCTGTGTGTGAATTAAATTTTCATTAGACTCTTGAAACAGTCCTGTTATACCACATTTGAAACGTTTACAGCAATGTGTGCTGTGTATGAATTTAACTTGAATTAGACTGTTTACACAGTTGAGTGTCATCAAAATCTGACACATTAACAGCTATGTCTTCTTTGTGTGACTGAAATTTTCATTAGACTCTTGAAACAGTCCTGTTATACCACATTTGAAACGTTTACAGCAATGTGTGCTGTGTATGAATTTAACTTCAAATAGACTGTTTACACAATTGAGTTTCATCAAAATCTTACACATTAACAGCTATGTCTTCTTTATGTGAATTGAATTTTTATTAGACTGTTGATACAGTCCTGTTATACCACATTTGATACGGTTACAGCAATGTCTGCTGTGTATGATTTGAACTTGAATTAGATTGTTTACACAGTTGAGTTTCATCAAAATTTGACACATTAATAGCTTTGTCTACTATATGTAAATTGAACTTTTAATAGACTGTTTACACAGTTCTGTTATACTGCATTTGATACGATTACGGTAATGTCTGCTGTGTATGAATTGAACTTGAATTAGACTGTCTGCGCAGTTGAGTTTCATCAAAATTTGACACATTAACAGCTATGTCTGCTTTATGTGAATTCAATTTTTTGACAAAGTCCTGTTGTAACACATTGGACAAATGGTAATGACAAAATTTGTTTGGTGGAATTCTGATTGAAAACTGTACCTATCTTAATCAACCCCTACAGTAGTGGGAAAGATCCTACGGCTATGTATCAAGGACGTCGTCCTCAATGTCTACGAACGGATACATGAGAATGTAAGTTAAAAGCGACCTCTTTAACTTATCAGGGTCTTGTTAAGGAATGTTACATTATTCTATAAGTATATTCACCAAATAAACGTCAATTTCCATGAGATTCCTTATGATACTGGACAGCACCTGTTGTGTAACATAATTTGCCAGCTTTGAGTGAATTGAAATTGCACTAGACTAATGATACAGTCCTCATTGACCACATTTGATAAATTAAGGACAATGTCTGCTGTTGACACAGTCCTGTTATACCACATTTGAAACGTTAACTTACAGCAATGTGTGCTGTGTATGAATTTAACTTGAATTAGACTGTTTACACAGTTGAGTTTCATCAAAATCTGACACATTAACAGCTATGTCTTCTGTGTGTGAATTAAATTTTCATTAGACTCTTGAAACAGTCCTGTTATACCACATTTGAAACGTTTACAGCAATGTGTGCTGTGTATGAATTTAACTTGAATTAGACTGTTTACACAGTTGAGTGTCATCAAAATCTGACACATTAACAGCTATGTCTTCTTTGTGTGACTGAAATTTTCATTAGACTCTTGAAACAGTCCTGTTATACCACATTTGAAACGTTTACAGCAATGTGTGCTGTGTATGAATTTAACTTCAAATAGACTGTTTACACAATTGAGTTTCATCAAAATCTTACACATTAACAGCTATGTCTTCTTTATGTGAATTGAATTTTTATTAGACTGTTGATACAGTCCTGTTATACCACATTTGATACGGTTACAGCAATGTCTGCTGTGTATGATTTGAACTTGAATTAGATTGTTTTCACAGTTGAGTTTCATCAAAATTTGACACATTAATAGCTTTGTCTACTATATGTAAATTGATTTTTCAATGGACTGTTTACACAGTTCTGTTATACTGCATTTGATACGATTACGGTAATGTCTGCTGTGTATGAATTGAACTTGAATTAGACTGTCTGCGCAGTTGAGTTTCATCAAAATTTGACACATTAACAGCTATGTCTGCTTTATGTGAATTCAATTTTTTGACAAAGTCCTGTTGTAACACATTGGACAAATGGTAATGACAAAATTTGTTTGGTGGAATTCTGATTGAAAACTGTACCTATCTTAATCAACCCCTACAGTAGTGGGAAAGATGCTACGGCTATGTATCAAGGACGTCGTCCTCAATGTCCACGAACGGATACATGAGAATGTAAGTTAAAAGCGACCTCTTTAACTTATCAGGGTCTTGTTAAGGAATGTTACATTATTCTATAAGTGTATTCACCAAATAAACGTCAATTTCCATGAGATTCCTTATGATACTGGACAGCACCTGTTGTGTAACATAATTTGCCAGCGTTGAGTGAATTGAAATTGCACTAGACTAATGATACAGTCCTCATTGACTACATTTGATATATTAAGGACAATGTCGGCTGTGTATGAATTGAACTTGAATTAAGACTGTTTACACAGTTGAGTTTCATCAAAATCTGACACATTAACAGCTATGTCTTCTTTGTGTGAATTAAATTTTCATTAGACTGTTGAAACAGTCCTGTTATACCACATTTGAAACGTTTACAGCAATGTGTGCTGTGTATGAATTTAACTTGAATTAGACTGTTTACACAGTTGAGTTTCATCAAAATCTGACACATTAACAGCTATGTCTTCTGTGTGTGAATTAAATTTTCATTAGACTCTTGAAACAGTCCTGTTATACCACATTTGAAACGTTTACAGCAATGTGTGCTGTGTATGAATTTAACTTGAATTAGACTGTTTACACAGTTGAGTTTCATCAAAATCTGACACATTAACAGCTATGTCTTCTGTGTGTGAATTAAATTTTCATTAGACTCTTGAAACAGTCCTGTTATACCACATTTGAAACGTTTACAGGAATGTGTGCTGTGTATGAATTTAACTTCAAATAGACTGTTTACACAATTGAGTTTCATCAAAATCTTACACATTAACAGCTATGTCTTCTTTATGTGAATTGAATTTTTATTAGACTGTTGATACAGTCCTGTTATACCACATTTGATACGGTTACAGCAATGTCTGCTGTGTATGATTTGAACTTGAATTAGATTGTTTACACAGTTGAGTTTCATCAAAATTTGACACATTAATAGCTTTGTCTACTATATGTAAATTGAACTTTCAATAGACTGTTTACACAGTTCTGTTATACTGCATTTGATACGATTACGGTAATGTCTGCTGTGTATGAATTGAACTTGAATTAGACTGTCTGCGCAGTTGAGTTTCATCAAAATTTGACACATTAACAGCTATGTCTGCTTTATGTGAATTCAATTTTTTGACAAAGTCCTGTTGTAACACATTGGACAAATGGTAATGACAAAATTTGTTTGGTGGAATTCTGATTGAAAACTGTACCTATCTTAATCAACCCCTACAGTAGTGGGAAAGATGCTACGGCTATGTATCAAGGACGTCGTCCTCAATGTCCACGAACGGATACATGAGAATGTAAGTTAAAAGCGACCTCTTTAACTTATCAGGGTCTTGTTAAGGAATGTTACATTATTCTATAAGTATATTCACCAAATAAACGTCAATTTCCATGAGATTCCTTATGATACTGGACAGCACCTGTTGTGTAACATAATTTGCCAGCTTTGAGTGAATTGAAATTGCACTAGACTAATGATACAGTCCTCATTGACCACATTTGATAAATTAAGGACAATGTCTGCTGTTGACACAGTCCTGTTATACCACATTTGAAACGTTAACTTACAGCAATGTGTGCTGTGTATGAATTTAACTTGAATTAGACTGTTTACACAGTTGAGTTTCATCAAAATCTGACACATTAACAGCTATGTCTTCTGTGTGTGAATTAAATTTTCATTAAACTGTTGAAACAGTCCTGTTATACCACATTTGAAACGTTTACAGCAATGTGTGCTGTGTATGAATTTAACTTGAATTAGACTGTTTACACAGTTGAGTGTCATCAAAATCTGACACATTAACAGCTATGTCTTCTTTGTGTGACTGAAATTTTCATTAGACTCTTGAAACAGTCCTGTTATACCACATTTGAAACGTTTACAGCAATGTGTGCTGTGTATGAATTTAACTTCAAATAGACTGTTTACACAATTGAGTTTCATCAAAATCTTACACATTAACAGCTATGTCTTCTTTATGTGAATTGAATTTTTATTAGACTGTTGATACAGTCCTGTTATACCACATTTGATACGGTTACAGCAATGTCTGCTGTGTATGATTTGAACTTGAATTAGATTGTTTACACAGTTGAGTTTCATCAAAATTTGACACATTAATAGCTTTGTCTACTATATGTAAATTGAACTTTCAATAGACTGTTTACACAGTTCTGTTATACTGCATTTGATACGATTACGGTAATGTCTGCTGTGTATGAATTGAACTTGAATTAGACTGTCTGCGCAGTTGAGTTTCATCAAAATTTGACACATTAACAGCTATGTCTGCTTTATGTGAATTCAATTTTTTGACAAAGTCCTGTTGTAACACATTGGACAAATGGTAATGACAAAATTTGTTTGGTGGAATTCTGATTGAAAACTGTACCTATCTTAATCAACCCCTACAGTAGTGGGAAAGATGCTACGGCTATGTATCAAGGACGTCGTCCTCAATGTCTACGAACGGATACATGAGAATGTAAGTTAAAAGCGACCTCTTTAACTTATCAGGGTCTTGTTAAGGAATGTTACATTATTCTATAAGTATATTCACCAAATAAACGTCAATTTCCATGAGATTCCTTATGATACTGGACAGCACCTGTTGTGTAACATAATTTGCCAGCTTTGAGTGAATTGAAATTGCACTAGACTAATGATACAGTCCTCATTGACCACATTTGATAAATTAAGGACAATGTCTGCTGTGTATGAATTGAACTTGAATTAAGACTGTTTACACAGTTGAGTTTCATCAAAATTTGAAAAATTCACAGCTATGTCTGCTTTATGTGAATTGAACTGTTTTAATACTGTTGACACAGTCCTGTTATACCACATTTGATACATTTTCGGTAATGTCTGCTGTGTCTGAATTGAACTTGAATTAGACTGTTTACACAATTGAGTTACATCAAAATTTGACGCATTAACAGCTATATCTACTATGTGTGAATCGAACTTTCATTAGACTGTTGACACAGTCCTGTTATACCACATTTGAAACGTTTACAGCAATGTGTGCTGTGTATGAATTTAACTTGAATTAGACTGTTTACACAGTTGAGTTTCATCAAAATCTGACACATTAACAGCTATGTCTTCTGTGTGTGAATTAAATTTTCATTAGACTCTTGAAACAGTCCTGTTATACCACATTTGAAACGTTTACAGCAATGTGTGCTGTGTATGAATTTAACTTGAATTAGACTGTTTACACAGTTGAGTGTCATCAAAATCTGACACATTAACAGCTATGTCTTCTTTGTGTGACTGAAATTTTCATTAGACTCTTGAAACAGTCCTGTTATACCACATTTGAAACGTTTACAGCAATGTGTGCTGTGTATGAATTTAACTTCAAATAGACTGTTTACACAATTGAGTTTCATCAAAATCTTACACATTAACAGCTATGTCTTCTTTATGTGAATTGAATTTTTATTAGACTGTTGATACAGTCCTGTTATACCACATTTGATACGGTTACAGCAATGTCTGCTGTGTATGATTTGAACTTGAATTAGATTGTTTACACAGTTGAGTTTCATCAAAATTTGACACATTAATAGCTTTGTCTACTATATGTAAATTGAACTTTTAATAGACTGTTTACACAGTTCTGTTATACTGCATTTGATACGATTACGGTAATGTCTGCTGTGTATGAATTGAACTTGAATTAGACTGTCTGCGCAGTTGAGTTTCATCAAAATTTGACACATTAACAGCTATGTCTGCTTTATGTGAATTCAATTTTTTGACAAAGTCCTGTTGTAACACATTGGACAAATGGTAATGACAAAATTTGTTTGGTGGAATTCTGATTGAAAACTGTACCTATCTTAATCAACCCCTACAGTAGTGGGAAAGATCCTACGGCTATGTATCAAGGACGTCGTCCTCAATGTCTACGAACGGATACATGAGAATGTAAGTTAAAAGCGACCTCTTTAACTTATCAGGGTCTTGTTAAGGAATGTTACATTATTCTATAAGTATATTCACCAAATAAACGTCAATTTCCATGAGATTCCTTATGATACTGGACAGCACCTGTTGTGTAACATAATTTGCCAGCTTTGAGTGAATTGAAATTGCACTAGACTAATGATACAGTCCTCATTGACCACATTTGATAAATTAAGGACAATGTCTGCTGTTGACACAGTCCTGTTATACCACATTTGAAACGTTAACTTACAGCAATGTGTGCTGTGTATGAATTTAACTTGAATTAGACTGTTTACACAGTTGAGTTTCATCAAAATCTGACACATTAACAGCTATGTCTTCTGTGTGTGAATTAAATTTTCATTAGACTCTTGAAACAGTCCTGTTATACCACATTTGAAACGTTTACAGCAATGTGTGCTGTGTATGAATTTAACTTGAATTAGACTGTTTACACAGTTGAGTGTCATCAAAATCTGACACATTAACAGCTATGTCTTCTTTGTGTGACTGAAATTTTCATTAGACTCTTGAAACAGTCCTGTTATACCACATTTGAAACGTTTACAGCAATGTGTGCTGTGTATGAATTTAACTTCAAATAGACTGTTTACACAATTGAGTTTCATCAAAATCTTACACATTAACAGCTATGTCTTCTTTATGTGAATTGAATTTTTATTAGACTGTTGATACAGTCCTGTTATACCACATTTGATACGGTTACAGCAATGTCTGCTGTGTATGATTTGAACTTGAATTAGATTGTTTTCACAGTTGAGTTTCATCAAAATTTGACACATTAATAGCTTTGTCTACTATATGTAAATTGATTTTTCAATGGACTGTTTACACAGTTCTGTTATACTGCATTTGATACGATTACGGTAATGTCTGCTGTGTATGAATTGAACTTGAATTAGACTGTCTGCGCAGTTGAGTTTCATCAAAATTTGACACATTAACAGCTATGTCTGCTTTATGTGAATTCAATTTTTTGACAAAGTCCTGTTGTAACACATTGGACAAATGGTAATGACAAAATTTGTTTGGTGGAATTCTGATTGAAAACTGTACCTATCTTAATCAACCCCTACAGTAGTGGGAAAGATGCTACGGCTATGTATCAAGGACGTCGTCCTCAATGTCCACGAACGGATACATGAGAATGTAAGTTAAAAGCGACCTCTTTAACTTATCAGGGTCTTGTTAAGGAATGTTACATTATTCTATAAGTGTATTCACCAAATAAACGTCAATTTCCATGAGATTCCTTATGATACTGGACAGCACCTGTTGTGTAACATAATTTGCCAGCGTTGAGTGAATTGAAATTGCACTAGACTAATGATACAGTCCTCATTGACTACATTTGATATATTAAGGACAATGTCGGCTGTGTATGAATTGAACTTGAATTAAGACTGTTTACACAGTTGAGTTTCATCAAAATCTGACACATTAACAGCTATGTCTTCTTTGTGTGAATTAAATTTTCATTAGACTGTTGAAACAGTCCTGTTATACCACATTTGAAACGTTTACAGCAATGTGTGCTGTGTATGAATTTAACTTGAATTAGACTGTTTACACAGTTGAGTTTCATCAAAATCTGACACATTAACAGCTATGTCTTCTGTGTGTGAATTAAATTTTCATTAGACTCTTGAAACAGTCCTGTTATACCACATTTGAAACGTTTACAGCAATGTGTGCTGTGTATGAATTTAACTTGAATTAGACTGTTTACACAGTTGAGTTTCATCAAAATCTGACACATTAACAGCTATGTCTTCTGTGTGTGAATTAAATTTTCATTAGACTCTTGAAACAGTCCTGTTATACCACATTTGAAACGTTTACAGGAATGTGTGCTGTGTATGAATTTAACTTCAAATAGACTGTTTACACAATTGAGTTTCATCAAAATCTTACACATTAACAGCTATGTCTTCTTTATGTGAATTGAATTTTTATTAGACTGTTGATACAGTCCTGTTATACCACATTTGATACGGTTACAGCAATGTCTGCTGTGTATGATTTGAACTTGAATTAGATTGTTTACACAGTTGAGTTTCATCAAAATTTGACACATTAATAGCTTTGTCTACTATATGTAAATTGAACTTTCAATAGACTGTTTACACAGTTCTGTTATACTGCATTTGATACGATTACGGTAATGTCTGCTGTGTATGAATTGAACTTGAATTAGACTGTCTGCGCAGTTGAGTTTCATCAAAATTTGACACATTAACAGCTATGTCTGCTTTATGTGAATTCAATTTTTTGACAAAGTCCTGTTGTAACACATTGGACAAATGGTAATGACAAAATTTGTTTGGTGGAATTCTGATTGAAAACTGTACCTATCTTAATCAACCCCTACAGTAGTGGGAAAGATGCTACGGCTATGTATCAAGGACGTCGTCCTCAATGTCCACGAACGGATACATGAGAATGTAAGTTAAAAGCGACCTCTTTAACTTATCAGGGTCTTGTTAAGGAATGTTACATTATTCTATAAGTATATTCACCAAATAAACGTCAATTTCCATGAGATTCCTTATGATACTGGACAGCACCTGTTGTGTAACATAATTTGCCAGCTTTGAGTGAATTGAAATTGCACTAGACTAATGATACAGTCCTCATTGACCACATTTGATAAATTAAGGACAATGTCTGCTGTTGACACAGTCCTGTTATACCACATTTGAAACGTTAACTTACAGCAATGTGTGCTGTGTATGAATTTAACTTGAATTAGACTGTTTACACAGTTGAGTTTCATCAAAATCTGACACATTAACAGCTATGTCTTCTGTGTGTGAATTAAATTTTCATTAAACTGTTGAAACAGTCCTGTTATACCACATTTGAAACGTTTACAGCAATGTGTGCTGTGTATGAATTTAACTTGAATTAGACTGTTTACACAGTTGAGTGTCATCAAAATCTGACACATTAACAGCTATGTCTTCTTTGTGTGACTGAAATTTTCATTAGACTCTTGAAACAGTCCTGTTATACCACATTTGAAACGTTTACAGCAATGTGTGCTGTGTATGAATTTAACTTCAAATAGACTGTTTACACAATTGAGTTTCATCAAAATCTTACACATTAACAGCTATGTCTTCTTTATGTGAATTGAATTTTTATTAGACTGTTGATACAGTCCTGTTATACCACATTTGATACGGTTACAGCAATGTCTGCTGTGTATGATTTGAACTTGAATTAGATTGTTTACACAGTTGAGTTTCATCAAAATTTGACACATTAATAGCTTTGTCTACTATATGTAAATTGAACTTTCAATAGACTGTTTACACAGTTCTGTTATACTGCATTTGATACGATTACGGTAATGTCTGCTGTGTATGAATTGAACTTGAATTAGACTGTCTGCGCAGTTGAGTTTCATCAAAATTTGACACATTAACAGCTATGTCTGCTTTATGTGAATTCAATTTTTTGACAAAGTCCTGTTGTAACACATTGGACAAATGGTAATGACAAAATTTGTTTGGTGGAATTCTGATTGAAAACTGTACCTATCTTAATCAACCCCTACAGTAGTGGGAAAGATGCTACGGCTATGTATCAAGGACGTCGTCCTCAATGTCCACGAACGGATACATGAGAATGTAAGTTAAAAGCGACCTCTTTAACTTATCAGGGTCTTGTTAAGGAATGTTACATTATTCTATAAGTGTATTCACCAAATAAACGTCAATTTCCATGAGATTCCTTATGATACTGGACAGCACCTGTTGTGTAACATAATTTGCCAGCTTTGAGTGAATTGAAATTGCACTAGACTAATGATACAGTCCTCATTGACCACATTTGATATATTAAGGACAATGTCGGCTGTGTATGAATTGAACTTGAATTGGACTGTTTACACAATTGAGCTTCATCAAAATTTGACGCATTAACAGCTATATCTACTATGTGTGAATCGAACTTTCATTAGACTGTTGACACAGTCGTCTTATACCACATTTGAAATGTTTACAGCAATGTGTGCTGTGTATGAATTTAACTTGAATTAGACTGTTTACGCAGATGAGTGTCATCAAAATCTGACACATTAACAGCTATGTCTTCTTTGTGTGACTTAAATTTTCATTAGACTCTTGAAACAGTCCTGTTATACCACATTTGAAACGTTTACAGCAATGTGTGCTGTGTATGAATTTAACTTGAATTAGACTGTTTACGCAGATGAGTGTCATCAAAATCTGACACATTAACAGCTATGTCTTCTTTGTGTGACTTAAATTTTCATTAGACTCTTGAAACAGTCCTGTTATACCACATTTGAAACGTTTACAGCAATGTGTGCTGTGTATGAATTTAACTTCAAATAGACTGTTTACACAATTGAGTTTCATCAAAATCTGACACATTAACAGCTATGTCTTCTTTGTGTGAATTGAATTTTCATTAGACTGTTGATACAGTCCTGTTATACAACATTTGATAAGGTTACAGCAATATGTGCTGTGTATGAATATAACTTGAATTAGACTGTTTACACTATTGAGTTTCATCAAAATCTGACACATTAACAGCTATGTCTTCTTTATTTGAATTGAATTTTCATTAGACTGTTGATACAGTCCTGTTATACAACATTTGATAAGGTTACAGCAATATGTGCTGTGTATGAATATAACTTGAATTAGACTGTTTACACAATTGAGTTTCATCAAAATCTGACACATTAACAGCTATGTCTTCTTTATGTGAATTGAATTTTTATTAGACTGTTGATACAGTCCCGTTATACCACATTTGATACGGTTACAGCATTGTCTGCTGTGTATGATTTGAACTTGAATTAGATTGTTTACACAGTTGAGTTTCATAAAAATTTGACACATTAATAGCTTTGTCTACTATATGTAAATTGAACTTTCAATAGACTGTTTACACAGTTCTGTTATACTGCATTTGATACGATTACGGTAATGTCTGCTGTGTATGAATTGAACTTGAATTAGACTGTCTGCGCAGTTGAGTTTCATCAAAATTTGACACATTAACAGCTATGTCTTCTTTGTGTGAATTAAATTTTCATTAGACTGTTGAAACAGTCCTGTTATACCACATTTGAAACTTTTACAGCAATGTGTGCTGTGTATGAATTTAACTTCAAATAGACTGTTTACACAATTGAGTCTCATCAAAATCTGACACATTAACAGCTATGTCTTCTTTGTGTGAATTGAATTTTCATTAGACTGTTGATACAGTCCTGTTATACAACATTTGATAAGGTTACAGCAATATGTGCTGTGTATGAATATAACTTGAATTAGACTGTTTACACTATTGAGTTTCATCAAAATCTGACACATTAACAGCTATGTCTTCTTTATTTGAATTGAATTTTTATTAGACTGTTGATACAGTCCTGTTATACCACATTTGATACGGTTACAGCAATGTCTGCTGTGTATGATTTGAACTTGAATTAGATTGTTTACACAGTTGAGTTTCATCAAAATTTGACACATTAATAGCTTTGTCTACTATATGTAAAGTGAACTTTCATTAGACTGTTTACACAGTCCTATTATACTGCATTTGATACGATTACGGTAATGTCTGCTGTGTATGAATTGAACTTGAATTAGACTGTCTGCGCAGTTGAGTTTCATCAAAATTTGACACATTAACAGCTATGTCTGCATTATGTGAATTTAATTTTTTGACAAAGTCCTTTTGTAACACATTGGACAAATGGTAATGACAAAATTTGTTTGGTGGAATTCTGATTGAAAACTGTACCTATCTTAATCAACACCTACAGTAGTGGGAAAGATCCTACGGCTATGTATCAAGGACGTCGTCCTCAATGTCCACGAATGGATACATGAGAATGTAAGTTAAAAGCAACCTCTTTAACTTATCAGGGTCTTGTTAAGGAATGTTACATTGTTCTATAAGTATATTCACCAAATAAACGTCAATTTCCATGAGATTCCTTATGAAACTGGACAGCACCTGTTGTGTAACATAATTTGCCAGCTTTGAGTGAATTGAAATTGCACTAGACTAATGATACAGTCCTCATTGACCACATTTGATATATTAAGGGCAATGTCTGCTGTGTATGAATTGAACTTGAATTAAGACTGTTTACACAGTTGAGTTTCATCAAAATCTGACACATTAACAGCTATGTCTTCTTTGTGTGAATTAAATTTTCATTAGACTGTTGAAACAGTCCTGTTATACCACATTTGAAACGTTTACAGCATTGTGTGCTGTGTATGAATTTAACTTGAATTAGACTGTTTACACAGTTGAATTTCATCAAAATCTGACACATTAACAGCTATTTCTTCTGTGTGTGAATTTAATTTTCATTAGACTATTGAAACAGTCCTGTTATACCACATTTGAAACGTTTACAGCAATGTGTGCTGTGTATGAATTTAACTTGAATTAGACTGTTTACACAGTTGAGTTTCATCAAAATCTGACACATTAACAGCTATGTCTTCTTTGTGTGAATTAATTTTTTATTAGACTGTTGAAACAGTCCTGTTATACCTCATTTGAAACTTTTACAGCAATGTGTGCTGTGTATGAATTTAACTTCAAATAGACTGTTTACACAATTGAGTTTCATCAAAATCTGACACATTAACAGCTATGTCTTCTTTATGTGAATTGAATTTTTATTAGACTGTTGATACAGTCCCGTTATACCACATTTGATACGGTTACAGCAATGTCTGCTGTGTATGATTTGAACTTGAATTAGATTGTTTACACAGTTGAGTTTCATAAAAATTTGACACATTAATAGCTTTGTCTACTATATGTAAATTGAACTTTCAATAGACTGTTTACACAGTTCTGTTATACTGCATTTGATACGATTACGGTAATGTCTGCTGTGTATGAATTGAACTTGAATTAGACTGTCTGCGCAGTTGAATTTCATGAAAATTTGACACATTAACAGCTATGTCTGCTTTATGTGAATTCAATTTTTTGACAAAGTCCTGTTGTAACACATTGGACAAATGGTAATGACAAAATTTGTTTGGTGGAATTCTGATTGAAAACTGTACCTATCTTAATCAACCCCTACAGTAGTGGGAAAGATGCTACGGCTATGTATCAAGGACGTCGTCCTCAATGTCCACGAACGGATACATGAGAATGTAAGTTAAAAGCGACCTCTTTAACTTATCAGGGTCTTGTTAAGGAATGTTACATTATTCTATAAGTATATTCACCAAATAAACATCAATTTCCATGAGATTCCTTATGATACTGGACAGCACCTGTTGTGTAACATAATTTGCCAGCTTTGAGTGAATTGAAATTGCACTAGACTAATGATACAGTCCTCATTGACCACATTTGATATATTAAGGACAATGACTGCTGTGTATGAATTGAACTTGAATTAAGACTGTTTACACAGTTGAGTTTCATCAAAATCTGACACATTAACAGCTATGTCTTCTTTGTGTGAATTAAATTTTCATTAGACTGTTGAAATAGTCCTTTTATACCACATTTGAAACGTTTACAGCAATGTGTGCTGTGTATGAATTTAACTTGAATTAGACTGTTTACACAGTTGAGTTTCATCAAAATCTGACACATTAACAGCTATGTCTTCTGTGTGTGAATTAAATTTTCATTAGACTGTTGAAACAGTCCTGTTATACCACATTTGAAACGTTTACAGCAATGTGTGCTGTGTATGAATTTAACTTGAATTAGACTGTTTACACAGTTGAGTTTCATCAAAATCTGACACATTAACAGCTATGTCTTCTTTGTGTGAATTAAATTTTTATTAGACTGTTGAAACAGTCCTGTTATACCACATTTGAAACGTTTACAGCAATGTGTGCTGTGTATGAATTTAACTTCAAATAGACTGTTAACACAATTGAGTTTCATCAAAATCTAACACATTAACAGCTATGTCTTCTTTATGTGAATTGAATTTTTATTAGACTGTTGATACAGTCCCGTTATACCACATTTGATACGGTTACAGCAATGTCTGCTGTGTATGATTTGAACTTGAATTAGATTGTTTACACAGTTGAGTTTCATCAAAATTTGACACATTAATAGCTTTGTCTACTATATGTAAATTGAACTTTCAATAGACTGTTTACACAGTTCTGTTATACTGCATTTGATACGATTACGGTAATGTCTGCTGTGTATGAATTGAACTTGAATTAGACTGTCTGCACAGTTGAGTTTCATCAAAATTTGACACATTAACAGCTATGTCTTCTTTATGTGAATTGAATTTTTATTAGACTGTTGATACAGTCCTCTTATACCACATTTGATACGGTTACAGCAATGTCTGCCTTGTATGATTTGAACTTGAATTAGATTGTTTACACAGTTGAGTTTCATCAAAATTTGACACATTAATAGCTTTGTCTACTATATGTAAATTGAACTTTCAATAGACTGTTTACACAGTTCTGTTATACTGCATTTGATACGATTAAGGTAATGTCTGCTGTGTATGAATTGAACTTGAATTAGACTGTCTGCGCAGTTGAGTTTCATCAAAATTTGACACATTAACAGCTATGTCTGCTTTATGTGAATTAAATTTTTTGACAAAGTCCTGTTGTAACACATTGGACAAATGGTAATGACAAAATTTGTTTGGTGGAATTCTGATTGAAAACTGTACCTATCTTAATCAACCCCTACAGTAGTGGGAAAGATGCTACGGCTATGTATCAAGGACGTCGTCCTCAATGTCCACGAACGGATACATGAGAATGTAAGTTAAAAGCGACCTCTTTAACTAATCAGGGTCTTGTTAAGGAATGTTACATTATTCTATAAATATATTCACCAAATAAACATCAATTTCCATGATATTCCTTATGATACTGGACAGCACCTGTTATTTAACATAATTTGCCAGCTTTGAGTGAATTGAAATTGCACTAGACTAATGATACAGTCCTCATTGACCACATTTGATATATTAAGGACAATGTCTGCTGTGTATGAATTGAACTTGAATTAAGACTGTTTACACAGTTGAGTTTCATCAAAATTTGAAAAATTCACAGCTATGTCTGCTTTATGTGAATTGAACTGTTTTAATACTGTTGACACAGTCCTGTTTTACCACATTTGATACGTTTTCGATAATGTCTGCTGTGTCTGAATTGAACTTGAAGTAGACTGTTGACACAATTGAGTTTCATCAAAATCTGACACATTAACAGCTATGTCTTCTTTGTGTGAATTAAATTTTCATTAGACTGTTGAAACAGTCCTGTTATACCACATTTGAAACGTTTACAGCAATGTGTGCTGTGTATGAATTTAACTTGAATTAGACTGTTTACACAATTGAGTTTCATCAAAATCTGACACATTAACAGCTATGTCTTCTTTATGTGAATTGAATTTTTATTAGACTGTTGATACAGTCATGTTATACCACATTTGATACGGTTACAGCAATGTCTGCTGTGTATGATTTGAACTTGAATTAGATTGTTTACACAGTTGAGTTTCATCAAAATTTGACACATTAATAGCTTTGTCTACTATATGTAAATTGAACTTTCAATAGACTGTTTACACAGTTCTGTTATACTGCATTTGATACGATTACGGTAATGTCTGCTGTGTATGAATTGAACTTGAATTAGACTGTCTGCGCAGTTGAGTTTCATCAAAATTTGACACATTAACAGCTATGTCTGCTTTATGTGAATTCAATTTTTGACAAAGTCCTGTTGTAACACATTGGGCAAATGGTAATGACAAAATTTGTTTGGTGGAATTCTGATTGAAAACTGTACCTATCTTAATCAACCCCTACAGTAGTGGGAAAGATCCTACGGCTATGTATCAAGGACGTCGTCCTCAATGTCCACGAACGGATACATGAGAATGTAAGTTAAAAGCGACCTCTTTAACTTATCAGGGTCTTGTTAAGGAATGTTACATTATTCTATAAATATATTCACCAAATAAACGTCAATTTCCATGAGATTCCTTATGATACTGGACAGTACCTGTTATTTAACATAATTTGCCAGCTTTGAGTGAATTGAAATTGCACTAGACTAATGATACAGTCCTCATTGACCACATTTGATATATTAAGGACAATGTCTGCTGTGTATGAATTGAACTTGAATTAAGACTGTTTACACAGTTGAGTTTCATCAAAATTTGAAAAATTCACAGCTATGTCTGCTTTATGTGAATTGAACTGTTTTAATACTGTTGACACAGTCCTGTTATACCACATTTGATACGTTTTCGGTAATGTCTGCTGTGTCTGAATTGAAATTGAAGTAGACTGTTTACACAATTGAGTTTCATCAAAATCTGACACATTAACAGCTATGTCTTCTTTGTGTGAATTAAATTTTCATTAGACTGTTGAAACAGTCCTGTTATACCACATTTGAAACGTTTACAGCAATGTGTGCTGTGTATGAATTTAACTTGAATTAGACTGTTTACACAGTTGAGTTTCATCAAAATCTGACACATTAACAGCTATGTCTTCTTTGTGTGAATTAAATTTTCATTAGACTGTTGAAACAGTCCTGTTATACCACATTTGAAACTTTTACAGCAATGTGTGCTGTGTATGAATTTAACTTCAAATAGACTGTTTACACAATTGAGTTTCATCAAAATCTGACACATTAACAGCTATGTCTTCTTTATGTGAATTGAATTTTTATTAGACTGTTCATACAGTCCCGTTATACCACATTTGATACGGTTACAGCAATGTCTGCTGTGTATGATTTGAACTTGAATTAGATTGTTTACACAGTTGAGTTTCATCAAAATTTAACACATTAATAGCTTTGTCTACTATATGTAAATTGAACTTTCAATAGACTGTTTACACAGTTCTGTTATACTGCATTTGATACGATTACGGTAATGTCTGCTGTGTATGAATTGAACTTGAATTAGACTGTCTGCGCAGTTGAGTTTCATCAAAATTTGACACATTAACAGCTATGTCTGCTTTATGTGAATTCAATTTTTTGACAAAGTCCTGTTGTAACACATTGGACAAATGGTAATGACAAAATTTGTTTGGTGGAATTCTGATTGAAAACTGTACCTATCTTAATCAACCCCTACAGTAGTGGGAAAGATGCTACGGCTATGTATCAAGGACGTCGTCCTCAATGTCCACGAACGGATACATGAGAATGTAAGTTAAAAGCGACCTCTTTAACTTATCAGGGTCTGGTTAAGGAATGTTACATTATTCTATAAGTATATTCACCAAATAAATGTCAATTTCCATGAGATTCCTTATGATACTGGACAGCACCTGTTGTGTAACATAATTTGCCAGCTTTGAGTGAATTGAAATTGCACTAGACTAATGATACAGTCCTCATTGACCACATTTGATATATTAAGGACAATGACTGCTGTGTATGAATTGAACTTGAATTAAGACTGTTTACACAGTTGAGTTTCATCAAAATTTGAAAAATTCACAGCTATGTCTGCTTTATGTAAATTGAACTGTTTTAATACTGTTGACACAGTCCTGTTATACCACATTTGATACATTTTCGGTAATGTCTGCTGTGTCTGAATTGAACTTGAATTAGACTGTTTACACAATTGAGTTTCATCAAAATTTGACGCATTAACAGCTATATCTACTATGTGTGAATCGAACTTTCATTAGACTGTTGACACAGTCCTGTTATACCACATTTGAAACGTTTACAGCAATGTGTGCTGTGTATGAATTTAACTTGAATTAGACTGTTTACACAGTTGAGTTTCATCAAAATCTGACACATTAACAGTTATGTCTTCTGTGTGTGAATTAAATTTTCATTAGACTCTTGAAACAGTCCTGTTATACCACATTTGAAACGTTTACAGCAATGTGTGCTGTGTATGAATTTAACTTCAAATAGACTGTTTACACACTTGAGTTTCATCAAAATCTTACACATTAAGAGCTATGTCTTCTTTATGTGAATTGAATTTTTATTAGACAATTGATACAGTCCTGTTATACCACATTTGATACGGTTACAGCAATGTCTGCTGTGTATGATTTGAACTTGAATTAGATTGTTCGCACAGTTGAGTTTCATCAAAATTTGACACATTAATAGCTTTGTCTTCTATATGTAAATTGAACTTTCAATAGACTCTTTACACAGTTCTGTTATACTGCATTTGATACGATTACGGTAATGTCTGCTGTGTATGAATTGAACTTGAATTAGACTGTCTGCGCAGTTGAGTTTCATCAAAATTTGACACATTAACAGCTATGTCTGCTTTATGTGAATTCAATTTTTTGACAAAGTCCTGTTGTAACACATTGGACAAATGGTTATGACAAAATTTGTTTGGTGGAATTCTGATTGAAAACTGTACCTATCTTAATCAACCCCTACAGTAGTGGGAAAGATGCTACGGCTATGTATCAAGGACGTCGTCCTCAATGTCCACGAACGGATACATGAGAATGTAAGTTAAAAGCGACCTCTTTAACTTATCAGGGTCTTGTTCAGGAATGTTACATTATTCTATAAGTATATTTACCAAATAAACGTCAATTTCCATGAGATTCCTTATGATACTGGACAGCACCTGTTGTGTAACATAATTTGCCAGCTTTGAGTGAATTGAAATTGCACTAGACTAATGATACAGTCCTCATTGACCACATTTGATATATTAAGGACAATGTCTGCTGTGTATGAATTGAACTTGAATTAAGACTGTTTACACAGTTGAGTTTCATCAAAATTTGAAAAATTCACAGCTATGTCTGCTTTATGTGAATTGAACTGTTTTAATACTGTTGACACAGACCTGTTATACCACATTTGATACATTTTCGGTAATGTCTGCTGTGTCTGAATTGAACTTGAATTAGACTGTTTACACAATTGAGTTTCATCAAAATTTGACGCATTAACAGCTATATCTACTATGTGTGAATCGAACTTTCATTAGACTGTTGAAACAGTCCTCTTATACCACATTTGAAATGTTTACAGCAATGTGTGCTGTGTATGAATTTAACTTGAATTAGACTGTTTACGCAGATGAGTGTCATCAAAATCTGACACATTAACAGCTATGTCTTCTTTGTGTGACTTAAATTTTCATTAGACTCTTGAAACAGTCCTGTTATACCACATTTGAAACGTTTACAGCAATGTGTGCTGTGTATGAATTTAACTTGAATTAGACTGTTTACGCAGATGAGTGTCATCAAAATCTGACACATTAACAGCTATGTCTTCTGTGTGTGACTTAAATTTTCATTAGACTCTTGAAACAGTCCTGTTATACCACATTTGAAACGTTTACAGCAATGTGTGCTGTGTATAAATTTAACTTCAAATGGACTGTTTACACAATTGAGTTTCATCAAAATCTGACACATTAACAGCTATGTCTTCTTTGTGTGAATTGAATTTTCATTAGACTGTTGATACAGTCCTGTTATACAACATTTGATAAGGTTACAGCAATATGTGCTGTGTATGAATATAACTTGAATTAGACTGTTTACACTATTGAGTTTCATCAAAATCTGACACACTAACAGCTATGTCTTCTTTATTTGAATTGAATTTTTATTAGACTGTTGATACAGTCCTGTTATACCACATTTGATACGGTTACAGCAATGTCTGCTGTGTATGATTTGAACTTGAATTAGATTGTTTACACAGTTGAGTTTCATCAAAATTTGACACATTAATAGCTTTGTCTACTATATGTAAATTGAACTTTCATTAGACTGTTAACACAGTCGTGTTATACCGCATTTGATACGATTACGGTAATATCTGCTGTGTATGAATTGAACTTGAATTAGACTGTCTGCCCAGTTGAGTTTCATGAAAATTTGACACATTAACAGCTATGTCTGCATTATGTGAATTTAATTTTTTGACAAAGTCCTGTTGTAACACATTGGACAAATGGTAATGACAAAATTTGTTTGGTGGAATTCTGATTGAAAACTGTACCTATCTTAATCAACACCTACAGTAGTGGGAAAGATCCTACGGCTATGTATCAAGGACGTCGTCCTCAATGTCCACGAATGGATACATGAGAATGTAAGTTAAAAGCGACCTCTTTAACTTATCAGGGTCTTGTTAAGGAATGTTACATTGTTCTATAAGTATATTCACCAAATAAACGTCAATTTCCATGAGATTCCTTATGAAACTGGACAGCACCTGTTGTGTAACATAATTTGCCAGCTTTGAGTGAATTGAAATTGCACTAGACTAATGATACAGTCCTCATTGACCACATTTGATATATTAAGGGCAATGTCTGCTGTGTATGAATAGAACTTGAATTAAGACTGTTTACACAGTTGAGTTTCATCAAAATCTGACACATTAACAGCTATGTCTTCTTTGTGTGAATTAAATTTTCATTAGACTGTTGAAACAGTCCTGTTATACCACATTTGAAACGTTTACAGCAATGTGTGCTCTGTATGAATTTAACTTGAATTAGACTGTTTACACAGTTGAGTTTCATCAAAATCTGACACATTAACAGCTATGTCTTCTGTGTGTGAATTAAATTTTCATTAGACTGTTGAAACAGTCCTGTTATACCACATTTGAAACGTTTACAGCAATGTGTGCTGTGTATGAATTTAACTTGAATTAGACTGTTTACACAGTTGAGTTTCATCAAAATCTGACACATTAACAGCTATGTCTTCTTTGTGTGAATTAAATTTTCATTAGACTGTTGAAACAGTCCTGTTATACCACATTTGAAACTTTTACAGCAATGTGTGCTGTGTATGAATTTAACTTCAAATAGACTGTTTACACAATTGAGTTTCATCAAAATCTGACACATTAACAGCTATGTCTTCTTTATGTGAATTGAATTTTTATTAGACTGTTGATACAGTCATGTTATACCACATTTGATACGGTTACAGCAATGTCTGCTGTGTATGATTTGAACTTGAATTAGATTGTTTACACAGTTGAGTTTCATCAAAATTTGACACATTAATAGCTTTGTCTACTATATGTAAATTGAACTTTCAATAGACTGTTTACACAGTTCTGTTATACTGCATTTGATACGATTACGGTAATGTCTGCTGTGTATGAATTGAACTTGAATTAGACTGTCTGCGCAGTTGAGTTTCATCAAAATTTGACACATTAACAGCTATGTCTGCTTTATGTGAATTCAATTTTTTGACAAAGTCCTGTTGTAACACATTGGACAAATGGTAATGACAAAATTTGTTTGGTGGAATTCTGATTGAAAACTGTACCTATCTTAATCAACCCCTACAGTAGTGGGAAAGATGCTACGGCTATGTATCAAGGACGTCGTCCTCAATGTCCACGAACGGATACATGAGAATGTAAGTTAAAAGCGACCTCTTTAACTTATCAGGGTCTTGTTAAGGAATGTTACATTATTCTATAAGTATATTCACCAAATAAACGTCAATTTCCATGAGATTCCTTATGATACTGGACAGCACCTGTTGTGTAACATAATTTGCCAGCTTTGAGTGAATTGAAATTGCACTAGACTAATGATACAGTCCTCATTGACCACATTTGATATATTAAGGACAATGACTGCTGTGTATGAATTGAACTTGAATTAAGACTGTTTACACAGTTGAGTTTCATCAAAATTTGAAAAATTCACAGCTATGTCTGCTTTATGTGAATTGAACTGTTTTAATAATGTTGACACAGTCCTGTTATACCACATTTGATACATTTTCGGTAATGTCTGCTGTGTCTGAATTGAACTTGAATTAGACTGTTTACACAATTGAGTTTCATCAAAATTTGACGCATTAACAGCTATATCTACTATGTGTGAATCGAACTTTCATTAGACTGTTGACACAGTCATGTTATACCACATTTGATACGGTTACAGCAATGTCTGCTGTGTATGATTTGAACTTGAATTAGATTGTTTACACAGTTGAGTTTCATCAAAATTTGACACATTAATAGCTTTGTCTACTATATGTAAATTGAACTTTCAATAGACTGTTCACACAGTCCTGTTATACCGCACTTGATTCGATTACGGTAATGTCTGCTGTGTATGAATTGAACTTGAATTAGACTGTCTGCGCAGTTGAGTTTCATCAAAATTTGACACATTAACAGCTATGTCTGCTTTATGTGAATTCAATTTTTTGACAAAGTCCTGTTGTAACACATTGGACAAATGGTAATGACAAAATTTGTTTGGTGGAATTCTGATTGAAAACTGTACCTATCTTAATCAACCCCTACAGTAGTGGGAAAGATGCTACGGCTATGTATCAAGGACGTCGTCCTCAATGTCCACGAACGGATACATGAGAATGTAAGTTAAAAGCGACCTCTTTAACTTATCAGGGTCTTGTTAAGGAATGTTACATTATTCTATAAATATATTCACCAAATAAACGTCAATTTCCATGAGATTCCTTATGATACTGGACAGCACCTGTTGTGTAACATAATTTGCCAGCTTTGAGTGAATTGAAATTGCACTAGACTAATGATACAGTCCTCATTGACCACATTTGATATATTAAGGACAATGTCTGCTGTGTATGAATTGAAATTGAATTAAGACTGTTTACACAGTTGAGTTTCATCAAAATTTGAAAAATTCACAGCTATGTCTGCTTTATGTGAATTGAACTGTTTTAATACTGTTGACACAGTCCTGTTATACCACATTTGATACGTTTTCGGTAATGTCTGCTGTGTCTGAATTGAAATTGAAGTAGGCTGTTTACACAATTGAGTTTCATCAAAATCTGACACATTAACAGCTATGTCTTCTTTGTGTGAATTAAATTTTCATTAGACTGTTGAAACAGTCCTGTTATACCACATTTGAAACGTTTACAGCAATGTGTGCTGTGTATGAATTTAACTTGAATTAGACTGTTTACACAGTTGAGTTTCATCAAAATCTGACACATTAACAGCTATGTCTTCTTTGTGTGAATTGAATTTTCATTAGACTCTTGAAACAGTCCTGTTATACCACATTTGAAACGTTTACAGCAATGTGTGCTGTGTATGAATTTAACTTCAAATAGACTGTTTACACAATTGAGTTTCATCAAAATCTGACACATTAACAGCTATGTCTTCTTTATGTGAATTGAATTTTTATTAGACTGTTGATACAGTCCTGTTATACCACATTTGATACGGTTACAGCAATGTCTGCCTTGTATGATTTGAACTTGAATTAGATTGTTTACACAGTTGAGTTTCATCAAAATTTGACACATTAATAGCTTTGTCTACTATATGTAAATTGAACTTTCAATAGACTGTTTACACAGTTGAGTTTCATCAAAATTTGACACATTAACAGCTATGTCTGCTTTATGTGAATTCAATTTTTTGACAAAGTCCTGTTGTAACACATTGGACAAATGGTAATGACAAAATTTGTTTGGTGGAATTCTGATTGAAAACTGTACCTATCTTAATCAACCCCTACAGTAGTGGGAAAGATCCTACGGCTATGTATCAAGGACGTCGTCCTCAATGTCCACGAACGGATACATGAGAATGTAAGTTAAAAGCGACCTCTTTAACTTATCAAGGTCTTGTTAAGGAATGTTACATTATTCTATAAATATATTCACCAAATAAACGTCAATTTCCATGAGATTCCTTATGATACTGGACAGCACCTGTTGTGTAACATAATTTGCCAGCTTTGAGTGAATTGAAATTGCACTAGACTAATGATACAGTCCTCATTGACCACATTTGATATGTTAAGGACAATGTCTGCTGTGTATGAATTGAAATTGAATTAAGACTGTTTACACAGTTGAGTTTCATCAAAATTTGAAAAATTCACAGCTATGTCTGTTTTATGTGAATTGAACTGTTTTAATACTGTTGACACAGTCCTGTTATACCACATTTGATACGTTTTCGGTAATGTCTGCTGTGTCTGAATTGAACTTGAAGTAGACTGTTTACACAATTGAGTTTCATCAAAATCTGACACATTAACAGCTATGTCTTCTTTGTGTGAATTAAATTTTCATTAGACTCTTGAAACAGTCCTGTTATACCACATTTGAAACGTTTACAGCAATGTGTGCTGTGTATGAATTTAACTTCAAATAGACTGTTTACACAATTGAGTTTCATCAAAATCTGACACATTAACAGCTATGTCTTCTTTATGTGAATTGAATTTTTATTAGACTGTTGATACAGTCCTGTTATACCACATTTGATACGGTTACAGCAATGTCTGCCTTGTATGATTTGAACTTGAATTAGATTGTTTACACAGTTGAGTTTCATCAAAATTTGACACATTAATAGCTTTGTCTACTATATGTAAATTGAACTTTCAATAGACTGTTTACACAGTTGAGTTTCATCAAAATTTGACACATTAACAGCTATGTCTGCTTTATGTGAATTCAATTTTTTGACAAAGTCCTGTTGTAACACATTGGACAAATGGTAATGACAAAATTTGTTTGGTGGAATTCTGATTGAAAACTGTACCTATCTTAATCAACCCCTACAGTAGTGGGAAAGATCCTACGGCTATGTATCAAGGACGTCGTCCTCAATGTCCACGAACGGATACATGAGAATGTAAGTTAAAAGCGACCTCTTTAACTTATCAAGGTCTTGTTAAGGAATGTTACATTATTCTATAAATATATTCACCAAATAAACGTCAATTTCCATGAGATTCCTTATGATACTGGACAGCACCTGTTGTGTAACATAATTTGCCAGCTTTGAGTGAATTGAAATTGCACTAGACTAATGATACAGTCCTCATTGACCACATTTGATATGTTAAGGACAATGTCTGCTGTGTATGAATTGAAATTGAATTAAGACTGTTTACACAGTTGAGTTTCATCAAAATTTGAAAAATTCACAGCTATGTCTGTTTTATGTGAATTGAACTGTTTTAATACTGTTGACACAGTCCTGTTATACCACATTTGATACGTTTTCGGTAATGTCTGCTGTGTCTGAATTGAACTTGAAGTAGACTGTTTACACAATTGAGTTTCATCAAAATCTGACACATTAACAGCTATGTCTTCTTTGTGTGAATTAAATTTTCATTAGACTCTTGAAACAGTCCTGTTATACCACATTTGAAACGTTTACAGCAATGTGTGCTGTGTATGAATTTAACTTCAAATAGACTGTTTACACAATTGAGTTTCATCAAAATCTGACACATTAACAGCTATGTCTTCTTTATGTGAATTGAATTTTTATTAGACTGTTGATACAGTCCTCTTATACCACATTTGATACGGTTACAGCAATGTCTGCCTTGTATGATTTGAACTTGAATTAGATTGTTTACACAGTTGAGTTTCATCAAAATTTGACACATTAATAGCTTTGTCTACTATATGTAAATTGAACTTTCAATAGACTCTTTACACAGTTCTGTTATACTGCATTTGATACGATTACGGTAATGTCTGCTGTGTATGAATTGAACTTGAATTAGACTGTCTGCGCAGTTGAGTTTCATCAAAATTTGACACATTAACAGCTATGTCTGCTTTATGTGAATTCAATTTTTTGACAAAGTCCTGTTGTAACACATTGGACAAATGGTAATGACAAAATTTGTTTTGTAGAATTCTGATTGAAAACTGTACCTATCTTAATCAACCCCTACAGTAGTGGGAAAGATCCTACGGCTATGTATCAAGGACGTCGTCCTCAATGTCCACGAACGGATACATGAGAATGTAAGTTAAAAGCGACCTCTTTAACTTATCAAGGTCTTGTTAAGGAATGTTACATTATTCTATAAATATATTCACCAAATAAACGTCAATTTCCATGAGATTCCTTATGATACTGGACAGCACCTGTTGTGTAACATAATTTGCCAGCTTTGAGTGAATTGAAATTGCACTAGACTAATGATACAGTCCTCATTGACCACATTTGATATGTTAAGGACAATGTCTGCTGTGTATGAATTGAAATTGAATTAAGACTGTTTACACAGTTGAGTTTCATCAAAATTTGAAAAATTCACAGCTATGTCTGTTTTATGTGAATTGAACTGTTTTAATACTGTTGACACAGTCCTGTTATACCACATTTGATACGTTTTCGGTAATGTCTGCTGTGTCTGAATTGAACTTGAAGTAGACTGTTTACACAATTGAGTTTCATCAAAATCTGACACATTAACAGCTATGTCTTCTTTGTGTGAATTAAATTTTCATTAGACTCTTGAAACAGTCCTGTTATACCACATTTGAAACGTTTACAGCAATGTGTGCTGTGTATGAATTTAACTTCAAATAGACTGTTTACACAATTGAGTTTCATCAAAATCTGACACATTAACAGCTATGTCTTCTTTATGTGAATTGAATTTTTATTAGACTGTTGATACAGTCCTCTTATACCACATTTGATACGGTTACAGCAATGTCTGCCTTGTATGATTTGAACTTGAATTAGATTGTTTACACAGTTGAGTTTCATCAAAATTTGACACATTAATAGCTTTGTCTACTATATGTAAATTGAACTTTCAATAGACTCTTTACACAGTTCTGTTATACTGCATTTGATACGATTACGGTAATGTCTGCTGTGTATGAATTGAACTTGAATTAGACTGTCTGCGCAGTTGAGTTTCATCAAAATTTGACACATTAACAGCTATGTCTGCTTTATGTGAATTCAATTTTTTGACAAAGTCCTGTTGTAACACATTGGACAAATGGTAATGACAAAATTTGTTTGGTAGAATTCTGATTGAAAACTGTACCTATCTTAATCAACCCCTACAGTAGTGGGAAAGATCCTACGGCTATGTATCAAGGACGTCGTCCTCAATGTCCACGAACGGATACATGAGAATGTAAGTTAAAAGCGACCTCTTTAACTTATCAAGGTCTTGTTAAGGAATGTTACATTATTCTATAAATATATTCACCAAATAAACGTCAATTTCCATGAGATTCCTTATGATACTGGACATCACCTGTTGTGTAACATAATTTGCCAGCTTTGAGTGAATTGAAATTGCACTAGACTAATGATACAGTCCTCATTGACCACATTTGATATGTTAAGGACAATGTCTGCTGTGTATGAATTGAAATTGAATTAAGACTGTTTACACAGTTGAGTTTCATCAAAATTTGAAAAATTCACAGCTATGTCTGTTTTATGTGAATTGAACTGTTTTAATACTGTTGACACAGTCCTGTTATACCACATTTGATACGTTTTCGGTAATGTCTGCTGTGTCTGAATTGAACTTGAAGTAGACTGTTTACACAATTGAGTTTCATCAAAATCTGACACATTAACAGCTATGTCTTCTTTGTGTGAATTAAATTTTCATTAGACTCTTGAAACAGTCCTGTTATACCACATTTGAAACGTTTACAGCAATGTGTGCTGTGTATGAATTTAACTTCAAATAGACTGTTTACACAATTGAGTTTCATCAAAATCTGACACATTAACAGCTATGTCTTCTTTATGTGAATTGAATTTTTATTAGACTGTTGATACAGTCATGTTATACCACATTTGATACGGTTACAGCAATGTCTGCTGTGTATAATTTGAACTTGAATTAGATTGTTTACACAGTTGAGTTTCATCAAAATTTGACACATTAATAGCTTTGTCTACTATATGTAAATTGAACTTTCAATAGACTGTTTACATAGTTCTGTTATACTGCATTTGATGCGATTACGGTAATGTCTGCTGTGTATGAATTGAACTTGAATTAGACTGTCTGCGCAGTTGAGTTTCATCAAAATTTGACACATTAACAGCTATGTCTGCTTTATGTGAATTCAAGTTTTTGACAAAGTCCTGTTGTAACACATTGGACAAATGGTAATGACAAAATTTGTTTGGTGGAATTCTGATTGAAAACTGTACCTATCTTAATCAACCCCTACAGTAGTGGGAAAGATCCTACGGCTATGTATCAAGGACGTCGTCCTCAATGTCCACGAACGGATACATGAGAATGTAAGTTAAAAGCGACCTCTTTAACTTATCAAGGTCTTGTTAAGGAATGTTACATTATTCTATAAATATATTCACCAAATAAACGTCAATTTCCATGAGATTCCTTATGATACTGGACATCACCTGTTGTGTAACATAATTTGCCAGCTTTGAGTGAATTGAAATTGCACTAGACTAATGATACAGTCCTCATTGACCACATTTGATATGTTAAGGACAATGTCTGCTGTGTATGAATTGAAATTGAATTAAGACTGTTTACACAGTTGAGTTTCATCAAAATTTGAAAAATTCACAGCTATGTCTGTTTTATGTGAATTGAACTGTTTTAATACTGTTGACACAGTCCTGTTATACCACATTTGATACGTTTTCGGTAATGTCTGCTGTGTCTGAATTGAACTTGAAGTAGACTGTTTACACAATTGAGTTTCATCAAAATCTGACACATTAACAGCTATGTCTTCTTTGTGTGAATTAAATTTTCATTAGACTGTTGAAACAGTCCTGTTATACCACATTTGAAACGTTTACAGCAATGTGTGCTGTGTATGAATTTAACTTGAATTAGACTGTTTACACAGTTGAGTTTCATCAAAATCTGACACATTAACAGCTATGTCTTCTTTGTGTGAATTGAATTTTCATTAGACTGTTGAAACAGTCCTGTTATACCACATTTGAAACGTTTACAGCAATGTGTGCTGTGTATGAATTGAACTTGAGACTGTTTACACAGTTGAGTTTCATCAAAATCTGACACATTAACAGCTATGTCTTCTTTATGTGAATTGAATTTTCATTAGACTCTTGAAACAGTCCTGTTATACCACATTTGAAACGTTTACAGCAATGTGTGCTGTGTATGAATTTAACTTCAAATAGACTGTTTACACAATTGAGTTTCATCAAAATCTGACACATTAACAGCTATGTCTTCTTTATGTGAATTGAATTTTTATTAGACTGTTGATACAGTCATGTTATACCACATTTGATACGGTTACAGCAATGTCTGCTGTGTATAATTTGAACTTGAATTAGATTGTTTACACAGTTGAGTTTCATCTAAATTTGACACATTAATAGCTTTGTCTACTATATGTAAATTGAACTTTCAATAGATTGTTTACACAGTTCTGTTATACTGCATTTGATGCGATTACGGTAATGTCTGCTGTGTATGAATTGAACTTGAATTAGACTGTCTGCGCAGTTGAGTTTCATCAAAATTTGACACATTAACAGCTATGTCTGCTTTATGTGAATTCAATTTTTTGACAAAGTCCTGTTGTAACACATTGGACAAATGGTAATGACAAAATTTGTTTGGTGGAATTCTGATTGAAAACTGTACCTATCTTAATCAACCCCTACAGTAGTGGGAAAGATCCTACGGCTATGTATCAAGGACGTCGTCCTCAATGTCCACGAACGGATACATGAGAATGTAAGTTAAAAGCCACCTCTTTAACTTATCAGGGTCTTGTTAAGGAATGTTACATTATTCTATAAATATATTCACCAAATAAACGTCAATTTCCATGAGATTCCTTATGATACTGGACAGCACCTGTTGTGTAACATAATTTGCCAGCTTTGAGTGAATTGAAATTGCACTAGACTAATGATACAGTCCTCATTGACCACATTTGATATGTTAAGGACAATGTCTGCTGTGTATGAATTGAAATTGAATTAAGACTGTTTACACAGTTGAGTTTCATCAAAATTTGAAAAATTCACAGCTATGTCTGTTTTATGTGAATTGAACTGTTTTAATACTGTTGACACAGTCCTGTTATACCACATTTGATACGTTTTCGGTAATGTCTGCTGTGTCTGAATTGAACTTGAAGTAGACTGTTTACACAATTGAGTTTCATCAAAATCTGACACATTAACAGCTATGTCTTCTTTGTGTGAATTAAATTTTCATTAGACTGTTGAAACAGTCCTGTTATACCACATTTGAAACGTTTACAGCAATGTGTGCTGTGTATGAATTTAACTTGAATTAGACTGTTTACACAGTTGAGTTTCATCAAAATCTGACACATTAACAGCTATGTCTTCTTTGTGTGAATTGAATTTTCATTAGACTGTTGAAACAGTCCTGTTATACCACATTTGAAACGTTTACAGCAATGTGTGCTGTGTATGAATTGAACTTGAGACTGTTTACACAGTTGAGTTTCATCAAAATCTGACACATTAACAGCTATGTCTTCTTTATGTGAATTGAATTTTCATTAGACTCTTGAAACAGTCCTGTTATACCACATTTGAAACGTTTACAGCAATGTGTGCTGTGTATGAATTTAACTTCAAATAGACTGTTTACACAATTGAGTTTCATCAAAATCTGACACATTAACAGCTATGTCTTCTTTATGTGAATTGAATTTTTATTAGACTGTTGATACAGTCATGTTATACCACATTTGATACGGTTACAGCAATGTCTGCTGTGTATAATTTGAACTTGAATTAGATTGTTTACACAGTTGAGTTTCATCTAAATTTGACACATTAATGGCTTTGTCTACTATATGTAAATTGAACTTTCAATAGACTGTTTACACAGTTCTGTTATACTGCATTTGATGCGATTACGGTAATGTCTGCTGTGTATGAATTGAACTTGAATTAGACTGTCTGCGCAGTTGAGTTTCATCAAAATTTGACACATTAACAGCTATGTCTGCTTTATGTGAATTAAATTTTTTGACAAAGTCCTGTTGTAACACATTGGACAAATGGTAATGACAAAATTTGTTTGGTGGAATTCTGATTGAAAACTGTACCTATCTTAATCAACCCCTACAGTAGTGGGAAAGATCCTACGGCTATGTATCAAGGACGTCGTCCTCAATGTCCACGAACGGATACATGAGAATGTAAGTTAAAAGCGACCTCTTTAACTTATCAGGGTCTTGTTAAGGAATGTTACATTATTCTATAAATATATTCACCAAATAAACGTCAATTTCCATGAGATTCCTTATGATACTGGACAGCACCTGTTGTGTAACATAATTTGCCAGCTTTGAGTGAATTGAAATTGCACTAGACTAATGATACAGTCCTCATTGACCACATTTGATATGTTAAGGACAATGTCTGCTGTGTATGAATTGAAATTGAATTAAGACTGTTTACACAGTTGAGTTTCATCAAAATTTGAAAAATTCACAGCTATGTCTGTTTTATGTGAATTGAACTGTTTTAATACTGTTGACACAGTCCTGTTATACCACATTTGATACGTTTTCGGTAATGTCTGCTTTGTCTGAATTGAACTTGAAGTAGACTGTTTACACAATTGAGTTTCATCAAAATCTGACACATTAACAGCTATGTCTTCTTTGTGTGAATTAAATTTTCATTAGACTGTTGAAACAGTCCTGTTATACCACATTTGAAACGTTTACAGCAATGTGTGATGTGTATGAATTGAACTTGAGACTGTTTACACAGTTGAGTTTCATCAAAATCTGACACATTAACAGCTATGTCTTCTTTATGTGAATTGAATTTTCATTAGACTCTTGAAACAGTCCTGTTATACCACATTTGAAACGTTTACAGCAATGTGTGCTGTGTATGAATTTAACTTCAAATAGACTGTTTACACAATTGAGTTTCATCAAAATCTGACACATTAACAGCTATGTCTTCTTTATGTGAATTGAATTTTTATTAGACTGTTGATACAGTCCTGTTATACCACATTTGATACGGTTACAGCAATGTCTGCCTTGTATGATTTGAACTTGAATTAGATTGTTTACACAGTTAAGTTTCATCAAAATTTGACACATTAATAGCTTTGTCTACTATATGTAAATTAAACTTTCAATAGACTGTTTACACAGTTCTGTTATACTGCATTTGATACGATTACGGTAATGTCTGCTGTGTATGAATTGAACTTGAATTAGACTGTCTGCGCAGTTGAGTTTCATCAAAATTTGTCACATTAACAGCTATGTCTGCTTTATGTGAATTCAATTTTTTGACAAAGTCCTGTTGTAACACATTGGACAAATGGTAATGACAAAATTTGTTTGGTGGAATTCTGATTGAAAACTGTACCTATCTTAATCAACCCCTACAGTAGTGGGAATGATCCAACGGCTATGTATCAAGGACGTCGTCCTCAATGTCCACGAACGGATACATGAGAATGTAAGTTAAAAGCGACCTCTTTAACTTATCAGGGTCTTGTTAAGGAATGTTACATTATTCTATAAGTATATTCACCAAATAGACGTCAATTTCCATGAGATTCCTTATGATACTGGACAGCACCTGTTGTGTAACATAATTTGCCAGCTTTGAGTGAATTGAAATTGCACTAGACTAATGATACAGTCCTCATTGACCACATTTGATATATTAAGGACAATGTCTGCTGTGTATGAATTGAACTTGAATTAAGACTGTTTACACAGTTGAGTTTCATCAAAATTTGAAAAATTCACAGCTATGTCTGCTTTATGTGAATTGAAATGTTTTAATAATGTTGACACAGTCCTGTTATACCACATTTGATACATTTTCGGTAATGTCTGCTGTGTCTGAATTGAACTTGAATTAGACTGTTTACACAATTGAGTTTCATCAAAATTTGACGCATTAACAGCTATATCTACTATGTGTGAATCGAACTTTCATTAGACTGTTGACACAGTCCTGTTATACCACATTTGAAACGTTTACAGCAATGTGTGCTGTGTATGAATTTAACTTGAATTAGACTGTTTACGCAGATGAGTGTCATCAAAATCTGACACATTAACAGCTATGTCTTCTTTGTGTGAATTAAATTTTCATTAGACTCTTGAAACAGTCCTGTTATACCACATATGAAACGTTTACAGCAATGTGTGCTGTGTATGAATTGAACTTCAAATAGACTGTTTACACAATTGAGTTTCATCAAAATCTGACACATTAACAGCTATGTCTTCTTTATGTGAATTGAATTTTTATTAGACTGTTGATACAGTCCTGTTATACCACATTTGGTACGGTTACAGCAATGTCTGCTGTGTATGATTTGAACTTGAATTAGATTGTTTACACAGTTGAGTTTCATCAAAATTTGACACATTAATAGCTTTGTCTACTATATGTAAATTGAACTTTCATTAGACTGTTTACACAGTCCTATTATACCGCAATTGATACGATTACGGTAATGTCTGCTTTGTATGAATTGAACTTGAATTAGACTGTCTGCGCAGTTGAGTTTCATCAAAATTTGACACATTAACAGCTATGTCTGCATTATGTGAATTTAATTTTTTGACAAAGTCCTGTTGTAACACATTGGACAAATGGTAATGACAAAATTTGTTTGGTGGAATTCTGATTGAAAACTGTACCTATTTTAATCAACCCCTACAGTAGTGGGAAAGATCCTACGGCTATGTATCAAGGACGTCGTCCTCAATGTCCACGAACGGATACATGAGAATGTAAGTTAAAAGCGACCTCTTTAACTTATCAGGGTCTTGTTAAGGAATGTTACATTGTTCTATAAGTATATTCACCAAATAAACGTCAATTTCCATGAGATTCCTTATGATACTGGACAGCACCTGTTGTGTAACATAATTTGCCAGCTTTGAGTGAATTGAAATTGCACTAGACTAATGATACAGTCCTCATTGACCACATTTGATATATTAAGGGCAATGTCTGCTGTGTATGAATTGAACTTGAATTAAGACTGTTTACACAGTTGAGTTTCATCAAAATCTGACACATTAACAGCTATGTCTTCTTTGTGTGAATTAAATTTTCATTAGACTGTTGAAACAGTCCTGTTATACCACATTTGAAACGTTTACAGCAATGTGTGCTGTGTATGAATTTAACTTGAATTAGACTGTTTACACAGTTGAGTTTCATCAAAATCTGACACATTAACAGCTATGTCGTCTGTGTGTGAATTAAATTTTCATTAGACTGTTGAAACAGTCCTGTTATACCACATTTGAAACCTTTACAGCAATATGAGCTGTGTATGAATTTACCTGGACACCTGGAAATCCCACTTACACCCCAACGAACCTTTCTGCCTCTGAAATAATAGATAACCACAAATCAGCTCTTGCTTCCTTTGGCTTCGACACTACCAATTTTGATTTAGATTTACCATACTTATACTGCATACCTAAAATGCATAAGAATCCGTACAAACAACGTTTCATCGCTGGTTCCTCAAAATGTTCTACCAAATCTGTATCGATCTTACTCACCAAAGTTTTATCTGAAATCAAATCTGGGCTACAAAAATATTGATCGACAGTATATTCTCGCAGTGGTATCAACCAGATGTGGATTTTAAAGAATTCGAAGGAACTTTTAGAACATCTGAAATCCACTCATTTTAGTAGAGTCCATTCGATCAAAGCCTTTGATTTTTCGACACTTTACACTACAATTCCACATCCTAGATTGAAAGAAAGACTCGCAAAAATTATAAGTAATGCGTTTACAAGTAAGAACGGTAATCGCAAATACAAATTTATTGTTGTTAACTATGACAAAACCTACTTTGTAAAAGAAAAGTCAGATTCTGAAAATAAGTACACTGAAACAGACATTATTCAGATGTTAAACTTTCTGATCGACAACATTTTTGTGGTGTTTGGAGGAAAGGTCTTCCAGCAAATTGTCGGAATTCCAATGGGGACCAATTGTGCCCCACTCCTTGCCGACATTTTCCTTTACTCGTACGAAGCTGAATTCATTCAATCTTTGGTCTCTGAAGGGAAAAGATACTTAGCTTCTGACTTCAACTTCACTTACAGATACATAGACGATGTGTTGTCCATCAATAATCCAAAATTCGCGGATTACCTGAGCAGTATCTATCCTTCGGAGCTTGAAGTCAAAGAAACTACAGAGACAAATAATTCAGCATCCTATTTGGACATAATGTTGTCCTACGACACTGATGGTCACATGAACACCTCACTCTATGACAAACGTGACGACTTCAATTTCAGCATTACGAACTTTCCTTTTCTGAGTAGCAACATCCCTTCATCGCCTGCTTATGGCGTGTTCATATCTCAGTTGATACGCTATGCCAGAGGAAGTACCAAATATACGGATTTTGTTCTGAGAGCTAGGCGTCTTTCAGATAAGCTTCTCAGTCAGGGATATGTTTGTGACCGACTAACATCGTCACTGAGGAAGTTCTACGGTCGATATGGGGAACTCGTCGTACACTATGATGTCCCACTATCCAGAATGGTGGATGATATTCTGTCATAGACCATTTGAACCATCCAACCAAAGATTGTACTCTATATCTTCCAAAATGGAAGTAACCGGATGTGACAGTTCTACCGAATTGAAGCGACGGGTGTTGCATGCAAGCAGGAGATGCTTACTCTTCCTGGGCACCTGGTCTCACTCTCATATCGGGAGTTCGCTTCTTTTCATATGGTGGAGGTTTTTGTTTTTGTTTGCTTTGGTTCCTGTTTTTATCCTGATTTTGCATGCCTCGGTTTCTGATTTTCTGAATTATCGATTTTGTACTGTAGACAGGGATATGGTCATTATCCATATTTGTCATTTAACTTGAGTTAGACTGTTTACACAGTTGAGTTTCATCAAAATCTGACACATTAACGCTATGTCTTCTTTGTGTGACTTAAATTTTCATTAGACTCTTGAAACAGTCCTGTTATACCACATTTGAAACGTTTACAGCAATGTGTGCTGTGTATGAATTTAACTTCAAATAGACTGTTTACACAATTGAGTCTCATCAAAATCTGACATATTAACAGCTATGTCTTCTTTGTGTGAATTGAACTTTCATTAGACTGTTGATACAGTCCTGTTATACAACATTTGATAAGGTTACAGCAATATGTGCTGTGTATGAATATAACTTGAATTAGACTGTTTACACAATTGAGTTTCATCAAAATCTGACACATTAACAGCTATGTCTTCTTTATGTGAATTGAATTTTTATTAGACTGTTGATACAGTCCTGTTATACCACATTTGGTACGGTTACAGCAATGTCTGCTGTGTATGATTTGAACTTGAATTAGATTGTTTACACAGTTGAGTTTCATCAAAATTTGACACATTAATAGCTTTGTCTACTATATGTAAATTGAACTTTCATTAGACTGTTTACACAGTCCTATTATACCGCATTTGATACGATTTCGGTAATGTCTGCTGTGTATGAATTGAACTTGAATTAGACTGTCTGCGCAGTTGAGTTTCATCAAAATTTGACACATTAACAGCTATGTCTGCATTATGTGAATTTAATTTTTTGACAAAGTCCTGTTGTAACACATTGGACAAATGGTAATGACAAAATTTGTTTGGTGGAATTCTGATTGAAAACTGTACCTATCTTAATCAACCCCTACAGTAGTGGGAAAGATCCTACGGCTATGTATCAAGGACGTCGTCCTCAATGTCCACGAACGGATACATGAGAATGTAAGTTAAAAGCGACCTCTTTAACTTATCAGGGTCTTGTTAAGGAATGTTACATTGTTCTATAAGTATATTCACCAAATAAACGTCAATTTCCATGAGATTCCTTATGATACTGGACAGCACCTGTTGTGTAACATAATTTGCCAGCTTTGAGTGAATTGAAATTACACTAGACTAATGATACAGTCCTCATTGACCACATTTGATATATTAAGGGCAATGTCTGCTGTGTATGAATTGAACTTGAATTAAGACTTTACACAGTTGAGTTTCATCAAAATCTGACACATTAACAGCTATGTCTTCTTTGTGTGAATTAAATTTTCATTAGACTGTTGAAACAGTCCTGTTATATCACATTTGAAACGTTTACAGTAATGTGTGCTGTGTATGAATTTAACTTAAATTAGACTGTTTACACAGTTGAGTTTCATCAAAATCTGACACATTAACAGCTATGTCGTCTGTGTGTTAATTAAATTTTCATTAGACTGTTGAAACAGTCCTGTTATACCACATTTGAAACGTTTACAGCAATATGAGCTGTGTATGAATTTAACTTGAATTAGACTGTTTACACAGTTGAGTTTCATCAAAATCTGACACATTAACAGCTATGTCTTCTTTGTGTGACTTAAATTTTCATTAGACTCTTGAAACAGTCCTGTTATACCACATTTGAAACGTTTACAGCAATGTGTGCTGTGTATGAATTTAACTTCAAATAGACTGTTTACACAGTTGAGTCTCATCAAAATCTGACACATTAACAGCTATGTCTTCTTTGTGTGAATTGAACTTTCATTAGACTGTTGATACAGTCCTGTTATACAACATTTGATAAGGTTACAGCAATATGTGCTGTGTATGAATATAACTTGAATTAGACTGTTTACACAATTGAGTTTCATCAAAATCTGACACATTAACAGCTATGTCTTCTTTATGTGAATTGAATTTTTATTAGACTGTTGATACAGTCCCGTTATACCACATTTGATACGGTTACAGCAATGTCTGCTGTGTATGATTTGAACTTGAATTAGATTGTTTACACAGTTGAGTTTCATCTAAATTTGACACATTAATAGCTTTGTCTACTATATGTAAATTGAACTTTCAATAGACTGTTTACACAGTTCTGTTATACTGCATTTGATACGATTACGGTAATGTCTGCTGTGTATGAATTGAACTTGAATTAGACTGTCTGCACAGTTGAGTTTCATCAAAATTTGACACATTAATAGCTATGTCTGCTTTATGTGAATTAAATTTTTTGACAAAGTCCTGTTGTAACACATTGGACAAATGGTAATGACAAAATTTGTTTGGTGGAATTCTGATTGAAAACTGTACCTATCTTAATCAACCCCTACAGTAGTGGGAAAGATCCTACGGCTATGTATCAAGGACGTCGTCCTCAATGTCCACGAACGGATACATGAGAATGTAAGTTAAAAGCGACCTCTTTAACTTATCAGGGTCTTGTTAAGGAATGTTACATTATTCTATAAGTATCACACCATGTAAGGTGTCCTGACGACGAGTGATTTTTTGTGTTAATTGTCCTGGAATTTCCGTGTGTGTCCTGGATTATTTGTGTTCCTTTCGGGCGAAATCAGCTAAATTTCATATTTTTTTTGACAATTAATGGACCTGTAGGTCATCGTGAGATACGTATCCTCGCATTTAACATTGTAAATGCGTTATAAGACTGAATCAATGCATAGAGTTGTCTGCTTTTCATTAAATTAAGAGATTTTGACTTTTTTTTATAAAAATCAATGTTCTCGTCGTTTAAAACAGACTAGGTTCAAATATTTTAACATGAATATCTTGTGCAAGTTCAACAGTTTTAACCATATTTTTCTCGAGCAATAAAACGGCAATAAAAAGCAGAAAAGCAAAATTTAGAAAAAAGTTAGATGTCCTGACTTTTTTGTGTTTTGTCCTGGATTTTTTGTGTTTGCTGTCCTGGCTTTTGTATATTTCTTCAACAATCTTATTGAGATTAACTAATCCGTAAGGGATTTTGTCATGACAGTAGCTCCACTTTCATATGAAATCTTATTTTGTAACCCTTATTTGTTACAAAAATCACTGTATATAAGTTTTGATTTCTGTATTCAGATATGTCCTTATTTGAAAGGCTTCGTGTGTTAATATTATTGATCAACTAAGTCACTAACATGTTCTTTGGAACGTTACTTTAGAATGAAAAAAAAATTTCTGCTCATACATTTTAGACTTAAAGATACTAATATGTATCAGGTTAATAGTGGGTCGTGCTCACACATTCCTGATTAACACACCATTTGTTGTAATGTCCGTAGTTGCCAGGAGCGTAGCCAGAGCAGTGTTGAAACGCAGAAACAAAGAATTTTAAATCTTTTCTTTCTTAGAATAGGATGGATAGAGAACAAATTAATTGTGCCTTTTTAAAAGTATGAAAAGAGATACTGACATGTATTTGAATGTATAAAAATAATTAAATAATATAATTATAGGATGAAAAATATATCTAATTGATATCTTAGTGTATCGACCTAGAAATTACATCGAGCATAGCGAGCAAATCATTCTTCCACATTCTTGACATTTGCCATAACGAAAACGTTTTGTTGAAATTCAAAGGAAAAATTAAGAAGGCTTGCGTTCGATGTCCTTCCAATATATATTGCAAATTAATTATTGATAGTCGTCCGTTCGATCAAATAATCATGTAAAGATGACGAGGGGATGAAACTAAATTAACCTCCCGCGATGGGGGTTACGACAGGTTTAATTTGCATATTTTGAATTTGATATGCGAGTTTTACTTTACGTTTTATTAATTTTCATTTTAATTCTTTTTTTTCAAACGTTGATAAATTGGCCCGACTTCAAAATAGATTCTATTCAATTTCGAGTTTTGCTAACAGAGAACCCCCACTTTGGTTGCGATTTTAGAGGAGGAGGACAGTGGGGCCGCCCCATCACCGTATTTATTATTTGATTACATGCTAATCATGCTCACTTTGCTCTGCTAGAATGGATCACAAGCGAATCTAAAAAGGTCGTGCGGGTCCCTATTCCCTCCTGTGGCGGTCATTTTTTCTTCTTCAAATGTTCTGAATTTGCTATGAAAATTCTAAATGATTACGAATGTATCTGTCAGCACATATATTTGAAAAAATTCTTTGGCTCTCTGTTGCTCGCCGGTTTTCAAGACTTAAAATATGCATGGACTTTGAATTTTATGTTTGAAACTCAAAATACATTGATAGAGGTTACAGATAGTAATTGTCTTTCATTTTCATTCTAACTCTGAAAAAAGGTCGCCAATCGTATTTCAATTATATTAGAGTTAGTTAAAAGTAATTCATCAAGGAACCCAGTGGGAGGAATTAGTCTAGAGTAACTTCGCTTGTCAGTTTTCCGTAAGAAAATTCTCTGAAACTGGACTTTGCCCTCCCCCGCCCCTTTCTGAAATCCTAGATCCGCCACTGGTCATCTATAATTATGTGTCATAATTTTTAAATATTGGAAGTAATTTTGCTATCTTGTTTGCATGCAAAGGTATACCTCAGTCTGATGGAAATAGTAGGAATGGAAACATTTCATTTGACCAGCCAAAAAAAAAAGCGAAGCAAAACAAAACAATCAAACAAAAGCAAAACAAACAACAAAAAATCAATAAAAAGGATGTATTGCCATTCGTTCATCATTCTTTACAACGTGTTCCTTTATAAGCCCTTGAAGATATAGCATATACATACCACCGAACAAAAAGAAAGGGGTGAATGATTCCCATCATCTCCTTTTGTGCGAAATGTCTGAAAGAGCGGGGGTGGGGTGGGGGTTAGCAAGGCGCATAGCCAGGCGCACGCAAGTACCAGATGCTTCCACATCGATTTCCAAAACAGACTACAAAAAAGTGTGCAAAGGGTCATTTTAATGTAGAAAACTGCTCTGTAAATGCGTAAAATGCATTACATTCTGGGGCTTTGCCCCTTGGCCTGGATCCCCACAAGGGCTTATCCCTGGACCCAACTGGGACCTCAAAGTGATCCCCACACCTCATGCCTGAAAGTGCTTCCACTTGAAGACCAATTTGGCTATCGCGCCTGCTTTTGAAACAATTTTAAAAAAAAACTAACTAACATGTCAGAAAAGAAGGGAAAAAAGCATGTGTTTCTGAAACACGAATGCCCCCGTCGGCATCTTTGTCAGTAAAAATTGTAAAATGGTCAAACTCCAAGGACAAGGCCACGAGGTCAAAATTTTGGTATCCATGAAAGAGTTTTATCACAAGGAATACACATGTGAAATATCAACGCCCTATTCCTTACAATTCAAAATTTATGACCGAGGTTAAAGTTTTTCAAAAGTCAAAGGTCAAGGTCATAAATCAAACATTTTGGTATTCATGGAAAGGTGTTGTCACAAGGAATACACATGTGAAATACCAATTAAAGCCCTATCCCATACCATTCAAAAGTTATGGTCAAGGTTAAAGTTATTCAAAAGTAGGTCAAACTCCAAGGACAAGTTCACAAGGTCAAAACTTTTTGTATCCATGGAAAGGTGTTGTCATAAGGAATACACATGTGAAATATAAAAGCACTATCCCATACCATTCAAAAGTTATGGCCAAGGTTAAAGATTTTCAAAAGTACCTCAAACTTCAAGGTCAAGGACATAAAGTCAAATATTTTAGTATTCATGGAAACGTGTTGTCACAAGGAATACACATGTGAAATATCAAAGCCCTATCCCATACCATTCAAACGTTATGGCCAAGGTTCAAGTTATTCAAAACTAGGTCAAACTCCAAGGTCAAGTTCACTGGGTCAAAACTTTTGGTATCCATGGAAAGTGTTGTCACAAGGAATACACAGGTGAAATATCAAAGCCCTATCTCTAACCATTCAAAACTTATGACCAAGGTGTAAAGATTAAAGTTTTTGTGGTGACAAGGTTAAAGGTTGAGGTGACCAAGGTGACAAGGTTAAAGTTTTTGCGGACAAACAGAAAAACGGACAGGACAAAAACTATATGCCCCCGACTCTTCGATTATGGGGGCATAAAAAAGGAACACAAAAAGATGTATGCATACAAAACAAGCTTTCTCTTCGTTTATTTTCATAGGCATAGGTCATTTTTATAAAAGTTAAGAGCTATATGAGCCGATGATATTTAAACATTTGCTCGCTTTACGAACCTATTGAAAATTATTCTAAAATCAAAAACTAGAAAATCCAGGACATCACACAGAAAATCCAGGACTAGGTACACAAAAAAGTCAGGACATACTCAACTCTTTTAAATCTAGTAATATTCGTATCTTTTTAATTGCAATTCCTAACAGATAATTGAAACATCATAAATACATGAAAACAAACTGAAAAAATGTCAAGTTGAGCATTTTATGGAGTTTGAAACAATTTTATGACACAAAAAATCCAGGACGTACACAAAAAATCCAGGACAAATAACACAAAAAATCATCCCTCGTCAGGACACCTTACATGGTGTGAGTATATTCACCAAATAAACGTCAATTTCCATGAGATTCCTTATGATACTGGACAGCACCTGTTGTGTAACATAATTTGCCAGCTTTGAGTGAATTGAAATTGCACTAGACTAATGATACAGTCCTCATTGACCACATTTGATATATTAAGGACAATGTCTGCTGTGTATGAATTGAACTTGAATTAAGACTGTTTACACAGTTGAGTTTCATCAAAATTTGAAAAATTCACAGCTATGTCTGCTTTATGTGAATTGAACTGTTTTAATACTGTTGACACAGTCCTGTTATACCACATTTGATACGTTTTCGATAATGTCTGCTGTGTCTGAATTGAAATTGAAGTAGACTGTTTACACAATTGAGTTTCATCAAAATCTGACACATTAACAGCTATGTCTTCTTTGTGTGAATTAAATTTTCATTAGACTGTTGAAACAGTCCTGTTATACCACATTTGAAACGTTTACAGCAATGTGTGCTGTGTATGAATTTAACTTGAATTAGACTGTTTACACAGTTGAGTTTCATCAAAATCTGACACATTAACAGCTATGTCTTCTTTGTGTGAATTAAATTTTCATTAGACTGTTGAAACAGTCCTGTTATACCACATTTGAAACGTTTACAGCAATGTGTGCTGTGTATGAATTTAACTTGAGTTTCATCAAAATCTGACACATTAACAGCTATGTCTTCTTTGTGTGAATTAAATTTTCATTAGACTCTTGAAACAGTCCTGTTATACCACATTTGAAACGTTTACAGCAATGTTTGCTGTGTATGAATAACTTGAATTAGACTGTTTACACAGTTGAGTTTCATCAAAATCTGACACATTAACAGCTATGTCTTCTTTGTGTGAATTAAATTTTTATTAGACTGTTGAAACAGTCCTGATATACCACATTTGAAACGTTTACAGCAATGTGTGCTGTGTATGAATTTAACTTCAAATAGACTGTTTACACAATTGAGTTTCATCAAAATCTGACACATTAACAGCTATGTCTTCTTTATGTGAATTGAATTTTTATTAGACTGTTGATACAGTCCTGTTATACCACATTTGATACGGTTACAGCAATGTCTGCTGTGTATGATTTGAACTTGAATTAGATTGTTTACACAGTTGAGTTTCATCAAAATTTGACGCATTAACAGCTATATCTACTATGTGTGAATCGATCATTCATTAGACTGTTGACACAGTCCTGTTATACCACATTTGAAACGTTTACAGCAATGTGTGCTGTGTATGAATTTAACTTGAATTAGACTGTTTACACAGTTGAGTTTCATCAAAATCTGACACATTAACAGCTATGTCTTCTGTGTGTGAATTAAATTTTCATTAGACTGTTGAAACAGTCCTGTTTTACCACATTTGAAACGTTTACAGCAATGTGTGCTGTGTATGAATTTAACTTGAATTAGACTGTTTACACAGTTGAGTTTCATCAAAATCTGACACATTAACAGCTATGTCTTCTTCGTGTGACTTAAATTTTCATTAGACTCTTGAAACAGTCCTGTTATACCACATTTGAAACGTTTACAGCAATGTGTGCTGTGTCTGAATTGAACTTCAAATAGACTGTTTACACAGTTGAGTTTCATCAAAATCTGACACATTAACAGCTATGTCTTCTTTGTGTGAATTGAATTTTCATTAGACTGTTGATACAGTCCTGTTATACAACATTTGAGAAGGTTACAGCAATATGTGCTGTGTATGAATTTAACTTGAATTAGACTGTTTACACAATTGAGTTTCATCAAAATTTGACGCATTAACAGCTATATCTACTATGTGTGAATCGAACATTCATTAGACTGTTGACACAGTCCTGTTATACCACATTTGAAACGTTTACAGCAATGTGTGCTGTGTATGAATTTAACTTGAATTAGACTGTTTACACAATTGAGTTTCATCAAAATCTGACACATTAACAGCTGTCTTCTTTATGTGAATTGAATTTTTATTAGACTGTTGACACAGTCCTGTTATACCACATTTGGTACGGTTACAGCAATGTCTGCTGTGTATGATTTGAACTTGAATTAGATTGTTTACACAGTTGAGTTTCATCAAAATTTGACACATTAATAGCTTTGTCTACTATATGTAAATTGAACTTTCATTAGACTGTTTACACAGCATTTGATACGATTACGGTAATGTCTGCTGTGTATGAATTGAACTTGAATTAGACTGTCTGCGCAGTTGAGTTTCATCAAAATTTGACACATTATCAGCTATGTCTGCATTATGTGAATTAAATATTTTGACAAAGTCCTGTTGTAACACATTGGACAAATGGTAATGACAAAATTTGTTTGGTGGAATTCTGATTGAAAACTGTACCTATCTTAATCAACCCCTACAGTAGTGGGAAAGATCCTACGGCTATGTATCAAGGACGTCGTCCTCAATGTCCACGAACGGATACATGAGAATGTAAGTTAAGAGCGACCTCTTTAACTTATCAGAGTCTTGTTAAGGAATGTTACATTATTCTATAAGTATATTCACCAAATAAACGTCAATTTCCATGAATTCCTTATGATACTGGACAGCACCTGTTGTGTAACATAACTTGCCAGCTTTGAGTGAATTGAAATTACACTAGACTAATGATACAGTCCTCATTGACCACATTTGATATATTAAGGGCAATGTCTGCTGTGTATGAATTGAACTTGAATTAAGACTTTACACAGTTGAGTTTCATCAAAATCTGACACATTAACAGCTATGTCTTCTTTGTGTGAATTAAATTTTCATTAGACTGTTGAAACAGTCCTGTTATACCACATTTGAAACGTTTACAGCAATGTGTGCTGTGTATGAATTTAACTTGAATTAGACTGTTTACACAGTTGAGTTTCATCAAAATCTGACACATTAACAGCTATGTCTTCTTTGTGTGAATTAAATTTTCATTAGACTGTTGAAACAGTCCTGTTATACCACATTTGAAACGTTTACAGCAATGTGTGCTGTGTATGAATTTAACTTGAATTAGACTGTTTACACAGTTGAGTTTCATCAAAATCTGACACATTAACAGCTATGTCTTCTTTGTGTGAATTAAATTTTCATTAGACTCTTGAAACAGTCCTGTTATACCACATTTGAAACGTTTACAGCAATGCGTGCTGTGTATGAATAACTTGAATTAGACTGTTTACACAGTTGAGTTTCATCAAAATCTGACACATTAACAGCTATGTCTTCTTTGTGTGAATTAAATTTTCATTAGACTGTTGAAACAGTCCTGTTATACCACATTTGAAACGTTTACAGCAATGTGTGCTGTGTATGAATTTAACTTCAAATAGACTGTTTACACAATTGAGTTTCATCAAAATCTGACACATTAACAGATATGTCTTCTTTATGTGAATTGAATTTTTAATAGACTGTTGATACAGTCTTGTTATACCACATTTGATACGGTTACAGCAATGTCTGCTGTGTATGATTTGAACTTGAATTAGATTGTTTACACAGTTGAGTTTCATCAAAATTTGACGCATTAACAGCTATATCTACTATGTGTGAATCGAACATTCATTAGACTGTTGACACAGTCCTGTTATACCACATTTGAAACGTTTACAGCAATGTGTGCTGTGTATGAATTTAACTTGAATTAGACTGTTTACACAGTTGAGTTTCATCAAAATCTGACACATTAACAGCTATGTCTTCTTTGTGTGACTTAAATTTTCATTAGACTCTTGAAACAGTCCTATTATACCACATTTGAAACGTTTACAGCAATGTGTGCTGTGTATGAATAACTTGAATTAGACTGTTTAGACAGTTGAGTTTCATCAAAATCTGACACATTAACAGCTATGTCTTCTTTGTGTGAATTAAATTTTCATTAGACTGTTGAAACAGTCCTGTTATACCACATTTGAAACGTTTACAGCAATGTGTGCTGTGTATGAATTTAACTTGAATTAGACTGTTTACACAGTTGAGTTTCATCAAAATCTGACACATTAACAGCTATGTCTTCTTTGTGTGAATTAAATTTTCATTAGACTCTTGAAACAGTCCTGTTATACCACATTTGAAACGTTTACAGCAATGCGTGCTGTGTATGAATAACTTGAATTAGACTGTTTACACAGTTGAGTTTCATCAAAATCTGACACATTAACAGCTATGTCTTCTTTGTGTGAATTAAATTTTCATTAGACTGTTGAAACAGTCCTGTTATACCACATTTGAAACGTTTACAGCAATGTGTGCTGTGTATGAATTTAACTTCAAATAGACTGTTTACACAATTGAGTTTCATCAAAATCTGACACATTAACAGATATGTCTTCTTTATGTGAATTGAATTTTTAATAGACTGTTGATACAGTCTTGTTATACCACATTTGATACGGTTACAGCAATGTCTGCTGTGTATGATTTGAACTTGAATTAGATTGTTTACACAGTTGAGTTTCATCAAAATTTGACGCATTAACAGCTATATCTACTATGTGTGAATCGAACATTCATTAGACTGTTGACACAGTCCTGTTATACCACATTTGAAACGTTTACAGCAATGTGTGCTGTGTATGAATTTAACTTGAATTAGACTGTTTACACAGTTGAGTTTCATCAAAATCTGACACATTAACAGCTATGTCTTCTTTGTGTGACTTAAATTTTCATTAGACTCTTGAAACAGTCCTGTTATACCACATTTGAAACGTTTACAGCAATGTGTGCTGTGTATGAATAACTTGAATTAGACTGTTTACACAGTTGAGTTTCATCAAAATCTGACACATTAACAGCTATGTCTTCTTTGTGTGAATTAAATTTTCATTAGACTGTTGAAACAGTCCTGTTATACCACATTTGAAACGTTTACAGCAATGTGTGCTGTGTATGAATTTAACTTCAAATAGACTGTTTACACAATTGAGTTTCATCAAAATCTGACACATTAACAGCTATGTCTTCTTTATGTAAATTGAATTTTTATTAGACTGTTGATACAGTCCTGTTATACCACATTTGATACGGTTACAGCAATGTCTGCTGTGCATGATTTGAACTTGAATTAGATTGTTTACACAGTTGAGTTTCATCAAAATTTGACGCATTAACAGCTATATCTACTATGTGTGAATCGAACATTCATTACACTGTTGACACAGTCCTGTTATACCACATTTAAAACGTTTACAGCAATGTGTGCTGTGTATGAATTTAACTTGAGTAAGACTGTTTACAAAATTGAGTTTCATCAAAATTTGACGCATTAACAGCTATATCTACTATGTGTGAATCGAACTTTCATTAGACTGTTGACACAGTCCTGTTATACCACATTTGAAACGTTTAAAGCAATGTGTGCTGTGTATGAATTTAACTTGAATTAAGACTGTTTACACAGTTGAGTTTCATCAAAATCTGACACATTAACAGCTATGTCTTCTGTGTGTGAATTAAATTTTCATTAGACTGTTGAAACAGTCCTGTTATACCACATTTGAAACGTTTACAGCAATGTGTGCTGTGTATGAATTTAACTTGAATTAGACTGTTTACACAGTTGAGATTCATCAAAATCTGACACATTAACAGCTATGTCTTCTTCGTGTGACTTAAATTTTCATTAGACTCTTGAAACAGTCCTGTTATACCACATTTGAAACGTTTACAGCAATGTGTGCTGTGTATGAAATTAACTTCAAATAGACTGTTTACACAGTTGAGTTTCATCAAAATCTGACACATTAACAGCTATGTCTTCTTTGTGTGACTTATATTTTCATTAGACTGTTGATGCAGTCCTGTTATACAACATTTGATAAGGTTACAGCAATATGTGCTGTGTATGAATATAACTTGAATTAGACTGTTTACACAATTGAGTTTCATCAAAATCTGACACATTAACAGCTATGTCTTCTTTGTGTGAATTAAATTTTCATTAGACTGTTGAAACAGTCCTGTTATACCACATTTGAAACGTTTACAGCAATATGTGCTGTGTATGAATTTAACTTCAAATAGACTGTTTACACAATTGAGTTTCATCAAAATCTGACACATTAACAGCTATGTCTTCTTTGTGTGAATTGAATTTTCATTAGACTGTTGATACAGTCCTGTTATACAACATTTGATAAGGTTACGGCAATATGTGCTGTGTATGAATATAACTTGAATTAGACTGTTTACACAGTTGAGTTTCATCAAAATCTGACACATTAACAGCTGTCTTCTTTATGTGAATTGAATTTTTATTAGACTGTTGATACAGTCCTGTTATACCACATTTGGTACGGTTACAGCAATGTCTGCTGTGTATGATTTGAACTTGAATTAGATTGTTTACACAGTTGAGTTTCATCAAAATTTGACACATTAATAGCTTTGTCTACTATATGTAAATTGAACTTTCATTAGACTGTTTACACAGTCCTATTATACCGCATTTGATACGATTACGGTAATGTCTGCTGTGTATGAATTGAACTTGAATTAGACTGTCTGCGCAGTTGAGTTTCATCAAAATTTGACACATTATCAGCTATGTCTGCATTATGTGAATTAAATATTTTGACAAAGTCCTGTTGTAACACATTGGACAAATGGTAATGACAAAATTTGTTTGGTGGAATTCTGATTGAAAACTGTACCTATCTTAATCAACCCCTACAGTAGTGGGAAAGATCCTACGGCTATGTATCAAGGACGTCGTCCTCAATGTCCACGAACGGATACATGAGAATGTAAGTTAAAAGCGACCTCTTTAACTTATCAGGGTCTTGTTAAGGAATGTTACATTATTCTATAAGTATATTCACCAAATAAACGTCAATTTCCATGAGATTCCTTATGATACTGGACAGCACCTGTTGTGTAACATAATTTGCCAGCTTTGAGTGAATTGAAATTACACTAGACTAATGATACAGTCCTCATTGACCACATTTGATATATTAAGGGCAATGTCTGCTGTGTATGAATTGAACTTGAATTAAGACTTTACACAGTTGAGTTTCATCAAAATCTGACACATTAACAGCTATGTCTTCTTTGTGTGAATTATATTTTCATTAGACTGTTGAAACAGTCCTGTTATACCACATTTGAAACGTTTACAGCAATGTGTGCTGTGTATGAATTTAACTTGAATTAGACTGTTTACACAGTTGAGTTTCATCAAAATCTGACACATTAACAGCTATGTCTTCTTTGTGTGAATTAAATTTTCATTAGACTCTTGAAACAGTCCTGTTATACCACATTTGAAACGTTTACAGCAATGTGTGCTGTGTATGAATTTAACTTGAATTAGACTGTTTACACAGTTGAGTTTCATCAAAATCTGACACATTAACAGCTATGTCTTCTTTGTGTGAATTAAATTTTCATTAGACTGTTGAAACAGTCCTGTTATACCACATTTGAAACGTTTACAGCAATGTGTGCTGTGTATGAATAACTTGAATTAGACTGTTTACACAGTTGAGTTTCATCAAAATCTGACACATTAACAGCTATGTCTTCTTTGTGTGAATTAAATTTTCATTAGACTGTTGAAACAGTCCTGTTATACCACATTTGATACGGTTACAGCAATGTCTGCTGTGTATGATTTGAACTTGAATTAGATTGTTTACACAGTCGAGTTTCATCAAAATTTGACGCATTAACAGCTATATCTACTATGTGTGAATCGAACATTCATTAGACTGTTGACACAGTCCTGTTATACCACATTTGAAACGTTTACAGGAATGTGTGCTGTGTATGAATTTAACTTGAATAAGACTGTTTACACAATTGAGTTTCATCAAAATTTGACGCATTAACAGCTATATCTACTATGTGTGAATCGAACTTTCATTAGACTGTTGACACAGTCCTGTTTTACCACATTTGAAACGTTTACAGCAATGTGTGCTGTGTATGAATTTAACTTGAATTAGACTGTTTACACAGTTGAGTTTCATCAAAATCTGACACATTAACAGCTATGTCTTCTTTGTGTGACTTAAATTTTCATTAGACTCTTGAAACAGTCCTGTTATACCACATTTGAAACGTTTACAGCAATGTGTGCTGTGTATGAATTTAACTTGAATTAGACTGTTTACACAGTTGAGTTTCATCAAAATCTGACACATTAACAGCTATGTCTTCTTCGTGTGACTTAAATTTTCATTAGACTCTTGAAACAGTCCTGTTATACCACATTTGAAACGTTTACAGCAATGTGTGCTGTGTATGAATTTAACTTCAAATAGACTGTTTACACAGTTGAGTTTCATCAAAATCTGACACATTAACAGCTATGTCTTCTTTGTGTGAATTGAATTTTCATTAGACTGTTGATACAGTCCTGTTATACAACATTTGATAAGGTTACAGCAATATGTGCTGTGTATGAATATAACTTGAATTAGACTGTTTACACAATTGAGTTTCATCAAAATCTGACACATTAACAGCTGTCTTCTTTATGTGAATTGAATTTTTATCAGACTGTTGATACAGTCCTGTTATACCACATTTGGTACGGTTACAGCAATGTCTGCTGTGTATGATTTGAACTTGAATTAGATTGTTTACACAGTTGAGTTTCATCAAAATTTGACACATTAATAGCTTTGTCTACTATATGTAAATTGAACTTTCATTAGACTGTTTACACAGTCCTATTATACCGCATTTGATACGATTACGGTAATGTCTGCTGTGTATGAATTGAACTTGAATTAGACTGTCTGCGCAGTTGAGTTTCATCAAAATTTGACACATTATCAGCTATGTCTGCATTATGTGAATTAAATATTTTGACAAAGTCCTGTTGTAACACATTGGACAAATGGTAATGACAAAATTTGTTTGGTGGAATTCTGATTGAAAACTGTACCTATCTTAATCAACCCCTACAGTAGTGGGAAAGATCCTACGGCTATGTATCAAGGACGTCGTCCTCAATGTCCACGAACGGATACATGAGAATGTAAGTTAAAAGCGACCTCTTTAACTTATCAGGGTCTTGTTAAGGAATGTTACATTATTCTATAAGTATATTCACCAAATAAACGTCAATTTCCATGAGATTCCTTATGATACTGGACAGCACCTGTTGTGTAACATAATTTGCCAGCTTTGAGTGAATTGAAATTACACTAGACTAATGATACAGTCCTCATTGACCACATTTGATATATTAAGGGCAATGTCTGCTGTGTATGAATTGAACTTGAATTAAGACTTTACACAGTTGAGTTTCATCAAAATCTGACACATTAACAGCTATGTCTTCTTTGTGTGAATTAAATTTTCATTAGACTGTTGAAACAGTCATGTTATACCACATTTGAAACGTTTACAGCAATGTGTGCTGTGTATGAATTTAACTTGAATTAGACTGTTTACACAGTTGAGTTTCATCAAAATCTGACACATTAACAGCTATGTCTTCTTTGTGTGAATTAAATTTTCATTAGACTGTTGAAACAGTCCTGTTATACCACATTTGAAACGTTTACAGCAATGTGTGCTGTGTATGAATTTAACTTGAATTAGACTGTTTACACAGTTGAGTTTCATCAAAATCTGACACATTAACAGCTATGTCTTCTTTGTGTGAATTAAATTTTCATTAGACTCTTGAAACAGTCCTGTTATACCACATTTGAAACGTTTACAGCAATGTGTGCTGTGTATGAATAACTTGAATTAGACTGTTTACACAGTTGAGTTTCATCAAAATCTGACACATTAACAGCTATGTCTTCTTTGTGTGAATTAAATTTTCATTAGACTGTTGAAACAGTCCTGTTATACCACATTTGAAACGTTTACAGCAATGTGTGCTGTGTATGAATTTAACTTCAAATAGACTGTTTACACAATTGAGTTTCATCAAAATCTGACACATTAACAGCTATGTCTTCTTTGTGTGAATTGAATTTTCATTAGACTGTTGATACAGTCCTGTTATACAACATTTGATAAGGTTACGGCAATATGTGCTGTGTATGAATATAACTTGAATTAGACTGTCTGCGCAGTTGAGTTTCATCAAAATTTGACACATTATCAGCTATGTCTGCATTATGTGAATTAAATATTTTGACAAAGTCCTGTTGTAACACATTGGACAAATGGTAATGACAAAATTTGTTTGGTGGAATTCTGATTGAAAACTGTACCTATCTTAATCAACCCCTACAGTAGTGGGAAAGATCCTACGGCTATGTATCAAGGACGTCGTCCTCAATGTCCACGAACGGATACATGAGAATGTAAGTTAAAAGCGACCTCTTTAACTTATCAGGGTCTTGTTAAGGAATGTTACATTATTCTATAAGTATATTCACCAAATAAACATCAATTTCCATGAGATTCCTTATGATACTGGACAGCACCTGTTGTGTAACATAATTTGCCAGCTTTGAGTGAATTGAAATTACACTAGACTAATGATACAGTCCTCATTGACCACATTTGATATATTAAGGGCAATGTCTGCTGTGTATGAATTGAACTTGAATTAAGACTTTACACAGTTGAGTTTCATCAAAATCTGACACATTAACAGCTATGTCTTCTTTGTGTGAATTAAATTTTCATTAGACTGTTGAAACAGTCCTGTTATACCACATTTGAAACGTTTACAGCAATGTGTGCTGTGTATGAATTTAACTTGAATTAGACTGTTTACACAGTTGAGTTTCATCAAAATCTGACACATTAACAGCTATGTCTTCTTTGTGTGAATTAAATTTTCATTAGACTGTTGAAACAGTCCTGTTATACCACATTTGAAACGTTTACAGCAATGTGTGCTGTGTATGAATTTAACTTGAATTAGACTGTTTACACAGTTGAGTTTCATCAAAATCTGACACATTAACAGCTATGTCTTCTTTGTGTGAATTAAATTTTCATTAGACTCTTGAAACAGTCCTGTTATACCACATTTGAAACGTTTACAGCAATGTGTGCTGTGTATGAATAACTTGAATTAGACTATTTACACAGTTGAGTTTCATCAAAATCTGACACATTAACAGCTATGTCTTCTTTGTGTGAATTAAATTTTCATTAGACTGTTGAAACAGTCCTGTTATACCACATTTGAAACGTTTACAGCAATGTGTGCTGTGTATGAATTTAACTTCAAATAGACTGTTTACACAATTGAGTTTCATCAAAATCTGACACATTAACAGCTATGTCTTCTTTGTGTGAATTGAATTTTCATTAGACTGTTGATACAGTCCTGTTATACAACATTTCATAAGGTTACGGCAATATGTGCTGTGTATGAATATAACTTGAATTAGACTGTCTGCGCAGTTGAGTTTCATCAAAATTTGACACATTATCAGCTATGTCTGCATTATGTGAATTAAATATTTTGACAAAGTCCTGTTGTAACACATTGGACAAATGGTAATGACAAAATTTGTTTGGTGGAATTCTGATTGAAAACTGTACCTATCTTAATCAACCCCTACAGTAGTGGGAAAGATCCTACGGCTATGTATCAAGGACGTCGTCCTCAATGTCCACGAACGGATACATGAGAATGTAAGTTAAAAGCGACCTCTTTAACTTATCAGGGTCTTGTTAAGGAATGTTACATTATTCTATAAGTATATTCACCAAATAAACGTAAATTTCCATGAGATTCCTTATGATACTGGACAGCACCTGTTGTGTAACATAATTTGCCAGCTTTGAGTGAATTGAAATTACACTAGACTAATGATACAGTCCTCATTGACCACATTTGATATATTAAGGGCAATGTCTGCTGTGTATGAATTGAACTTGAATTAAGACTTTACACAGTTGAGTTTCATCAAAATCTGACACATTAACAGCTATGTCTTCTTTGTGTGAATTAAATTTTCATTAGACTGTTGAAACAGTCCTGTTATACCACATTTGAAACGTTTACAGCAATGTGTGCTGTGTATGAATTTAACTTCAAATAGACTGTTTACACAATTGAGTTTCTTCAAAATCTGACACATTAACAGCTATGTCTTCTTTATGTAAATTGAATTTTTATTAGACTGTTGATACAGTCCTGTTATACCACATTTGATATGGTTACTGCAATGTCTGCTGTGTATGATTTGAACTTGAATTAGATTGTTTACACAGTCGAGTTTCATCAAAATTTGACGCATTAACAGCTATATCTACTATGTGTGAATCGAACATTCATTAGACTGTTGACACAGTCCTGTTATACCACATTTGAAAAGTTTACAGGAATGTGTGCTGTGTATGAATTTAACTTGAATAAGACTGTTTACACAATTGAGTTTCATCAAAATTTGACGCATTAACAGCTATATCTACTATGTGTGAATCGAACTTTCATTAGACTGTTGACACAGTCCTGTTATACCACATTTGAAACGTTTACAGCAATGTGTGCTGTGTATGAATTTAACTTGAATTAAGACTGTTTACACAGTTGAGTTTCATCAAAATCTGACACATTAACAGCTATGTCTTCTGTGTGTGAATTAAATTTTCATTAGACTGTTGAAACAGTCCTGTTATACCACATTTGAAACGTTTACAGCAATGTATGCTGTGTATGAATTTAACTTGAATTAGACTGTTTACACAGTTGAGTTTCATCAAAATCTGACACATTAACAGCTATGTCTTCTTTGTGTGACTTAAATTTTCATTAGACTCTTGAAACAGTCCTGTAATACCACATTTGAAACGTTTACAGCAATGTGTGCTGTGTATGAATTTAACTTGAATTAGACTGTTTACACAGTTGAGTTTCATCAAAATCTGACACATTAACAGCTATGTCTTCTTCGTGTGACTTAAATTTTCATTAGACTCTTGAAACAGTCCTGTTATACCACATTTGAAACGTTTACAGCAATGTGTGCTGTGTATGAATTTAACTTCAAATAGACTGTTTACACAGTTGAGTTTCATCAAAATCTGACACATTAACAGCTATGTCTTCTTTGTGTGAATTGAATTTTCATTAGACTGTTGATACAGTCCTGTTATACAACATTTGATAAGGTTACAGCAATATGTGCTGTGTATGAATATAACTTGAATTAGACTGTTTACACAATTGAGTTTCATCAAAATCTGACACATTAACAGCTGTCTTCTTTATGTGAATTGAATTTTTATTAGACTGTTGATACAGTCCTGTTATACCACATTTGGTACGGTTACAGCAATGTCTGCTGTGTATGATTTGAACTTGAATTAGATTGTTTACACAGTTGAGTTTCATCAAAATTTGACACATTAATAGCTTTGTCTACTATATGTAAATTGAACTTTCATTAGACTGTTTACACAGTCCTATTATACTGCATTTGATACGATTACGGTAATGTCTGCTGTGTATGAATTGAACTTGAATTAGACTGTCTGCGCAGTTGAGTTTCATCAAAATTTGACACATTATCAGCTATGTCTGCATTATGTGAATTAAATATTTTGACAAAGTCCTGTTGTAACACATTGGACAAATGGTAATGACAAAATTTGTTTGGTGGAATTCTGATTGAAAACTGTACCTATCTTAATCAACCCCTACAGTAGTGGGAAAGATCCTACGGCTATGTATCAAGGACGTCGTCCTCAATGTCCACGAACGGATACATGAGAATGTAAGTTAAAAGCGACCTCTTTAACTTAGCAGGGTCTTGTTAAGGAATGTTACATTATTCTATAAGTATATTCACCAAATAAACGTCAATTTCCATGAGATTCCTTATGATACTGGACAGCACCTGTTGTGTAACATAATTTGCCAGCTTTGAGTGAATTGAAATTACACTAGACTAATGATACAGTCCTCATTGACCACATTTGATATATTAAGGGCAATGTCTGCTGTGTATGAATTGAACTTGAATTAAGACTTTACACAGTTGAGTTTCATCAAAATCTGACACATTAACAGCTATGTCTTCTTTGTGTGAATTAAATTTTCATTAGACTGTTGAAACAGTCCTGTTATACCACATTTGAAACGTTTACAGCAATGTGTGCTGTGTATGAATTTAACTTGAATTAGACTGTTTACACAGTTGAGTTTCATCAAAATCTGACACATTAACAGCTATGTCTTCTTTGTGTGAATTAAATTTTCATTAGACTGTTGAAACAGTCCTGTTATACCACATTTGAAACGTTTACAGCAATGTGTGCTGTGTATGAATTTAACTTGAATTAGACTGTTTACACAGTTGAGTTTCATCAAAATCTGACACATTAACAGCTATGTCTTCTTTGTGTGAATTAAAATTTCATTAGACTCTTGAAACAGTCCTGTTATACCACATTTGAAACGTTTACAGCAATGTGTGCTGTGTATGAATAACTTGAATTAGACTGTTTACACAGTTGAGTTTCATCAAAATCTGACACATTAACAGCTATGTCTTCTTTGTGTGAATTAAATTTTCATTAGACTGTTGAAACAGTCCTGTTATACCACATTTGAAACGTTTACAGCAATGTGTGCTGTGTATGAATTTAACTTCAAATAGACTGTTTACACAATTGAGTTTCATCAAAATCTGACACATTAACAGCTATGTCTTCTTTGTGTGAATTGAATTTTCATTAGACTGTTGATACAGTCCTGTTATACAACATTTCATAAGGTTACGGCAATATGTGCTGTGTATGAATATAACTTGAATTAGACTGTTTACACAATTGAGTTTCATCAAAATATGACACATTAACAGCTGTCTTCTTTATGTGAATTGAATTTTTATTAGACTGTTGATACAGTCCTGTTATACCACATTTGGTACGGTTACAGCAATGTCTGCTGTGTATGATTTGAACTTGAATTAGATTGTTTACATAGTTGAGTTTCATCAAAATTTGACACATTAATAGCTTTGTCTACTATATGTAAATTGAACTTTCATTAGACTGTTTACACAGTCCTATTATACCGCATTTGATACGATTACGGTAATGTCTGCTGTGTATGAATTGAACTTGAATTAGACTGTCTGCGCAGTTGAGTTTCATCAAAATTTGACACATTATCAGCTATGTCTGCATTATGTGAATTAAATATTTTGACAAAGTCCTGTTGTAACACATTGGACAAATGGTAATGACAAAATTTGTTTGGTGGAATTCTGATTGAAAACTGTACCTATCTTAATCAACCCCTACAGTAGTGGGAAAGATCCTACGGCTATGTATCAAGGACGTCGTCCTCAATGTCCACGAACGGATACATGAGAATGTAAGTTAAAAGCGACCTCTTTAACTTATCAGGGTCTTGTTAAGGAATGTTACATTATTCTATAAGTATATTCACCAAATAAACGTCAATTTCCATGAGATTCCTTATGATACTGGACAGCACCTGTTGTGTAACATAATTTGCCAGCTTTGAGTGAATTGAAATTACACTAGACTAATGATACAGTCCTCATTGACCACATTTGATATATTAAGGGCAATGTCTGCTGTGTATGAATTGAACTTGAATTAAGACTTTACACAGTAGAGTTTCATCAAAATCTGACACATTAACAGCTATGTCTTCTTTGTGTGAATTAAATTTTCATTAGACTGTTGAAACAGTCCTGTTATACCACATTTGAAACGTTTACAGCAATGTGTGCTGTGTATGAATAACTTGAATTAGACTGTTTACACAGTTGAGTTTCATCAAAATCTGACACATTAACAGCTATGTCTTCTTTGTGTGAATTAAATTTTCATTAGACTGTTGAAACAGTCCTGTTATACCACATTTGAAACGTTTACAGCAATGTGTGCTGTGTATGAATTTAACTTGAATTAGACTGTTTACACAGTTGAGTTTCATCATAATCTGACACATTAACAGCTATGTCTTCTTTGTGTGAATTAAATTTTCATTAGACTGTTGAAACAGTCCTGTTATACCACATTTGAAACGTTTACAGCAATGTGTGCTGTGTATGAATAACTTGAATTAGACTGTTTACACAGTTGAGTTTCATCAAAATCTGACACATTAACAGCTATGTCTTCTTTGTGTGAATTAAATTTTCATTAGACTGTTGAAACAGTCCTGTTATACCACATTTGAAACGTTTACAGCAATGTGTGCTGTGTATGAATTTAACTTCAAATAGAATGTTCACACAATTGAGTTTCATCAAAATCTGACACATTAACAGCTATGTCTTCTTTGTGTGAATTGAATTTTCATTAGACTGTTGATACAGTCCTGTTGTACAACATTTGATAAGGTTACGGCAATATGTGCTGTGTATGAATATAACTTGAATTAGACTGTTTACACAATTGAGTTTCATCAAAATCTGACACATTAACAGCTGTCTTCTTTATGTGAATTGAATTTTTATTAGACTGTTGATACAGTCCTGTTATACCACATTTGGTACGGTTACAGCAATGTCTGCTGTGTATGATTTGAACTTGAATTAGATTGTTTACACAGTTGAGTTTCATCAAAATTTGACACATTAATAGCTTTGTCTACTATATGTAAATTGAACTTTCATTAGACTGTTTACACAGTCCTATTATACCGCATTTGATACGATTACGGTAATGTCTGCTGTGTATGAATTGAACTTGAATTAGACTGTCTGCGCAGTTGAGTTTCATCAAAATTTGACACATTATCAGCTATGTCTGCATTATGTGAATTAAATATTTTGACAAAGTCCTGTTGTAACACATTGGACAAATGGTAATGACAAAATTTGTTTGGTGGAATTCTGATTGAAAACTGTACCTATCTTAATCAACCCCTACAGTAGTGGGAAAGATCCTACGGCTATGTATCAAGGACGTCGTCCTCAATGTCCACGAACGGATACATGAGAATGTAAGTTAAAAGCGACCTCTTTAACTTATCAGGGTCTTGTTAAGGAATGTTACATTATTCTATAAGTATATTCACCAAATAAACGTCAATTTCCATGAGATTCCTTATGATACTGGACAGCACCTGTTGTGTAACATAATTTGCCAGCTTTGAGTGAATTGAAATTACACTAGACTAATGATACAGTCCTCATTGACCACATTTGATATATTAAGGGCAATGTCTGCTGTGTATGAATTGAACTTGAATTAAGACTTTACACAGTTGAGTTTCATCAAAATCTGACACATTAACAGCTATGTCTTCTTTGTGTGAATTAAATTTTCATTAGACTGTTGAAACAGTCCTGTTATACCACATTTGAAACGTTTACAGCAATGTGTGCTGTGTATGAATTTAACTTGAATTAGACTGTTTACACAGTTGAGTTTCATCAAAATCTGACACATTAACAGCTATGTCTTCTTTGTGTGAATTAAATTTTCATTAGACTGTTGAAACAGTCCTGTTATACCACATTTGAAACGTTTACAGCAATGTGTGCTGTGTATGAATAACTTGAATTAGACTGTTTACACAGTTGAGTTTCATCAAAATCTGACACATTAACAGCTATGTCTTCTTTGTGTGAATTAAATTTTCATTAGACTGTTGAAACAGTCCTGTTATACCACATTTGAAACGTTTACAGCAATGTGTGCTGTGTATGAATTTAACTTCAAATAGACTGTTTACACAATTGAGTTTCATCAAAATCTGACACATTAACAGCTATGTCTTCTTTGTGTGAATTGAATTTTCATTAGACTGTTGATACAGTCCTGTTATACAACATTTCATAAGGTTACGGCAATATGTGCTGTGTATGAATATAACTTGAATTAGACTGTTTACACAATTGAGTTTCATCAAAATATGACACATTAACAGCTGTCTTCTTTATGTGAATTGAATTTTTATTAGACTGTTGATACAGTCCTGTTATACCACATTTGGTACGGTTACAGCAATGTCTGCTGTGTATGATTTGAACTTGAATTAGATTGTTTACATAGTTGAGTTTCATCAAAATTTGACACATTAATAGCTTTGTCTACTATATGTAAATTGAACTTTCATTAGACTGTTTACACAGTCCTATTATACCGCATTTGATACGATTACGGTAATGTCTGCTGTGTATGAATTGAACTTGAATTAGACTGTCTGCGCAGTTGAGTTTCATCAAAATTTGACACATTATCAGCTATGTCTGCATTATGTGAATTAAATATTTTGACAAAGTCCTGTTGTAACACATTGGACAAATGGTAATGACAAAATTTGTTTGGTGGAATTCTGATTGAAAACTGTACCTATCTTAATCAACCCCTACAGTAGTGGGAAAGATCCTACGGCTATGTATCAAGGACGTCGTCCTCAATGTCCACGAACGGATACATGAGAATGTAAGTTAAAAGCGACCTCTTTAACTTATCAGGGTCTTGTTAAGGAATGTTACATTATTCTATAAGTATATTCACCAAATAAACGTCAATTTCCATGAGATTCCTTATGATACTGGACAGCACCTGTTGTGTAACATAATTTGCCAGCTTTGAGTGAATTGAAATTACACTAGACTAATGATACAGTCCTCATTGACCACATTTGATATATTAAGGGCAATGTCTGCTGTGTATGAATTGAACTTGAATTAAGACTTTACACAGTTGAGTTTCATCAAAATCTGACACATTAACAGCTATGTCTTCTTTGTGTGAATTAAATTTTCATTAGACTGTTGAAACAGTCCTGTTATACCACATTTGAAACGTTTACAGCAATGTGTGCTGTGTATGAATTTAACTTGAATTAGACTGTTTACACAGTTGAGTTTCATCATAATCTGACACATTAACAGCTATGTCTTCTTTGTGTGAATTAAATTTTCATTAGACTGTTGAAACAGTCCTGTTATACCACATTTGAAACGTTTACAGCAATGTGTGCTGTGTATGAATAACTTGAATTAGACTGTTTACACAGTTGAGTTTCATCAAAATCTGACACATTAACAGCTATGTCTTCTTTGTGTGAATTAAATTTTCATTAGACTGTTGAAACAGTCCTGTTATACCACATTTGAAACGTTTACAGCAATGTGTGCTGTGTATGAATTTAACTTCAAATAGAATGTTCACACAATTGAGTTTCATCAAAATCTGACACATTAACAGCTATGTCTTCTTTGTGTGAATTGAATTTTCATTAGACTGTTGATACAGTCCTGTTGTACAACATTTGATAAGGTTACGGCAATATGTGCTGTGTATGAATATAACTTGAATTAGACTGTTTACACAATTGAGTTTCATCAAAATCTGACACATTAACAGCTGTCTTCTTTATGTGAATTGAATTTTTATTAGACTGTTGATACAGTCCTGTTATACCACATTTGGTACGGTTACAGCAATGTCTGCTGTGTATGATTTGAACTTGAATTAGATTGTTTACACAGTTGAGTTTCATCAAAATTTGACACATTAATAGCTTTGTCTACTATATGTAAATTGAACTTTCATTAGACTGTTTACACAGTCCTATTATACCGCATTTGATACGATTACGGTAATGTCTGCTGGGTATGAATTGAACTTGAATTAGACTGTCTGCGCAGTTGAGTTTCATCAAAATTTGACACATTATCAGCTATGTCTGCATTATGTGAATTAAATATTTTGACAAAGTCCTGTTGTAACACATTGGACAAATGGTAATGACAAAATTTGTTTGGTGGAATTCTGATTGAAAACTGTACCTATCTTAATCAACCCCTACAGTAGTGGGAAAGATCCTACGGCTATGTATCAAGGACGTCGTCCTCAATGTCCACGAACGGATACATGAGAATGTAAGTTAAAAGCGACCTCTTTAACTTATCAGGGTCTTGTTAAGGAATGTTACATTATTCTATAAGTATATTCACCAAATAAACGTCAATTTCCATGAGATTCCTTATGATACTGGACAGCACCTGTTGTGTAACATAATTTGCCAGCTTTGAGTGAATTGAAATTACAATAGACTTATGATTCAGTCCTCATTGACCACATTTGATATATTAAGGGCAATGTCTGCTGTGTATGAATTGAACTTGAATTAAGACTTTACACAGTTGAGTTTCATCAAAATCTGACACATTAACAGCTATGTCTTCTTTGTGTGAATTAAATTTTCATTAGACTGTTGAAACAGTCCTGCTATACCACATTTGAAACGTTTACAGCAATGTGTGCTGTGTATGAATTTAACTTCAAATAGACTGTTTACACAATTGAGTTTCATCAAAATCTGACACATTAACAGCTATGTCTTCTTTATGTAAATTGAATTTTTATTAGACTGTTGATACAGTCCTGTTATACCACATTTGATACAGTTACAGCAATGTCTGCTGTGTATGATTTGAACTTGAATTAGATTGTTTACACAGTTGAGTTTCATCAAAATTTGACGCATTAACAGCTATATCTACTATGTGTGAATCGAACATTCATTAGACTGTTGACACAGTCCTGTTATACCACATTTGAAACGTTTACAGGAATGTGTGCTGTGTATGAATTTAACTTGAATAAGACTGTTTACACAATTGAGTTTCATCAAAATTTGACGCATTAACAGCTATATCTACTATGTGTGAATCGAACTTTCATTAGACTGTTGACACAGTCCTGTTATACCACATTTGAAACGTTTACAGCAATGTGTGCTGTGTATGAATTTAACTTGAATTAAGACTGTTTACACAGTTGAGTTTCATCAAAATCTGACACATTTACAGCTATGTCTTCTGTGTTTGAATTAAATTTTCATTAGACTGTTGAAACAGTCCTGTTATACCACATTTGAAACGTTTACAGCAATGTGTGCTGTGTATGAATTTAACTTGAATTAGACTGTTTACACAGTTGAGTTTCATCAAAATCTGACACATTAACAGCTATGTCTTCTTTGTGTGACTTAAATTTTCATTAGACTGTTGAAACAGTCCTGTTATACCACATTTGAAACGTTTACAGCAATGTGTGCTGTGTATGAATTTAACTTGAATTAGACTGTTTAAACAGTTGAGTTTCATCAAAATCTGACACATTAACAGCTATGTCTTCTTCGTGTGACTTAAATTTTCATTACACTCTTGAAACAGTCCTGTTATACCACATTTGAAACGTTTACAGCAATGTGTGCTGTGTATGAATTTAACTTCAAATAGACTGTTTACACAGTTGAGTTTCATCAAAATCTGACACATTAACAGCTATTTCTTCTTTTGTGTGAATTGAATTTTCATTAGACTGTTGATACAGTCCTGTTATACAACATTTGATAAGGTTACAGCAATATGTGCTGTGTATCAATATAACTTGAATTAGACTGTTTACACAATTGAGTTTCATCAAAATCTGACACATTAACAGCTGTCTTCTTTATGTGAATTGAATTTTTATTAGACTGTTGATACAGTCCTGTTATACCACATTTGGTACGGTTACAGCAATGTCTGCTGTGTATGATTTGGACTTGAATTAGATTGTTTACACAGTTGAGTTTCATCAAACTTTGACACATTAATAGCTTTGTCTACTATATGTAAATTGAACTTTCATTAGACTGTTTACACAGTCCTATTATACCGCATTTGATACGATTACGGTAATGTCTGCTGTGTATGAATTGAACTTGAATTAGACTGTCTGCGCAGTTGAGTTTCATCAAAATTTGACACATTATCAGCTATGTCTGCATTATGTGAATTAAATATTTTGACAAAGTCCTGTTGTAACACATTGGACAAATGGTAATGACAAAATTTGTTTGGTGGAATTCTGATTGAAAACTGTACTTGAAAACTGTACCTATCTTAATCAACCCCTACAGTAGTGGGAAAGATCCTACGGCTATGTATCAAGGACGTCGTCCTCAATGTCCACGAACGGATACATGAGAATGTAAGTTAAAAGCGACCTCTTTAACTTATCAGGGTCTTGTTAAGGAATGTTACATTATTCTATAAGTATATTCACCAAATAAACGTCAATTTCCATGAGATTCCTTATGATACTGGACAGCACCTGTTGTGTAACATAATTTGCCAGCTTTGAGTGAATTGAAATTACACTAGACTAATGATACAGTCCTCATTGACCACATTTGATATATTAAGGGCAATGTCTGCTGTGTATGAATTGAACTTGAATTAAGACTTTACACAGTTGAGTTTCATCAAAATCTGACACATTAACAGCTATGTCTTCTTTGTGTGAATTAAATTTTCATTAGACTGTTGAAACAGTCCTGTTATACCACATTTGAAACGTTTACAGCAATGTGTGCTGTGTATGAATTTAACTTGAATTAGACTGTTTACACAGTTGAGTTTCATCAACATCTGACACATTAACAGCTATGTCTTCTTTGTGTGAATTAAATTTTCATAAGACTCTTGAAACAGTCCTGTTATACCACATTTGAAACGTTTACAGCAATGTGTGCTGTGTATGAATAACTTGAATTAGACTGTTTACACAGTTGAGTTTCATCAAAATCTGACACATTAACAGCTATGTCTTCTTTGTGTGAATTGAATTTTCATTAGACTGTTGAAACAGTCCTGTTATACCACATTTGAAACGTTTACAGCAATATGTGCTGTGTATGAATTTAACTTCAAATAGACTGTTTACACAATTGAGTTTCATCAAAATCTGACACATTAACAGCTATGTCTTCTTTGTGTGAATTGAATTTTCATTAGACTGTTGATACAGTCCTGTTATACAACATTTGATAAGGTTACGGCAATATGTGCTGTGTATGAATATAACTTGAATTAGACTGTTTACACAGTTGAGTTTCATCAAAATCTGACACATTAACAGCTGTCTTCTTTATGTGAATTGAATTTTTATTAGACTGTTGATACAGTCCTGTTATACCACATTTGGTACGGTTACAGCAATGTCTGCTGTGTATGATTTGAACTTGAATTAGATTGTTTACACAGTTGAGTTTCATCAAAATTTGACACATTAATAGCTTTGTCTACTATATGTAAATTGAACTTTCATTAGACTGTTTACACAGTCCTATTATACCGCATTTGATACGATTACGGTAATGTCTGCTGTGTATGAATTGAACTTGAATTAGACTGTCTGCGCAGTTGAGTTTCATCAAAATTTGACACATTATCAGCTATGTCTGCATTATGTGAATTAAATATTTTGACAAAGTCCTGTTGTAACACATTGGACAAATGGTAATGACAAAATTTGTTTGGTGGAATTCTGATTGAAAACTGTACCTATCTTAATCAACCCCTACAGTAGTGGGAAAGATCCTACGGCTATGTATCAAGGACGTCGTCCTCAATGTCCACGAACGGATACATGAGAATGTAAGTTAAAAGCGACCTCTTTAACTTATCAGGGTCTTGTTAAGGAATGTTACATTATTCTATAAGTATATTCACCAAATAAACGTCAATTTCCATGAGATTCCTTATGATACTGGACAGCACCTGTTGTGTAACATAATTTGCCAGCTTTGAGTGAATTGAAATTACACTAGACTAATGATACAGTCCTCATTGACCACATTTGATATATTAAGGGCAATGTCTGCTGTGTATGAATTGAACTTGAATTAAGACTGTTTACACAGTTGAGTTTCATCAAAATCTGACACATTAACAGCTATGTCTTCTTTGTGTGAATTATATTTTCATTAGACTGTTGAAACAGTCCTGTTATACCACATTTGAAACGTTTACAGCAATGTGTGCTGTGTATGAATTTAACTTGAATTAGACTGTTTACACAGTTGAGTTTCATCAAAATCTGACACATTAACAGCTATGTCTTCTTTGTGTGAATTAAATTTTCATTAGACTCTTGAAACAGTCCTGTTATACCACATTTGAAACGTTTACAGCAATGTGTGCTGTGTATGAATTTAACTTGAATTAGACTGTTTACACAGTTGAGTTTCATCAAAATCTGACACATTAACAGCTATGTCTTCTTTGTGTGAATTAAATTTTCATTAGACTCTTGAAACAGTCCTGTTATACCACATTTGAAACGTTTACAGCAATGTGTGCTGTGTATGAATAACTTGAATTAGACTGTTTACACAGTTGAGTTTCATCAAAATCTGACACATTAACAGCTATGTCTTCTTTGTGTGAATTAAATTTTCATTAGACTGTTGAAACAGTCCTGTTATACCACATTTGATACGGTTACAGCAATGTCTGCTGTGTATGATTTGAACTTGAATTAGATTGTTTACACAGTCGAGTTTCATCAAAATTTGACGCATTAACAGCTATATCTACTATGTGTGAATCGAACATTCATTAGACTGTTGACACAGTCCTGTTATACCACATTTGAAACGTTTACAGGAATGTGTGCTGTGTATGAATTTAACTTGAATAAGACTGTTTACACAATTGAGTTTCATCAAAATTTGACGCATTAACAGCTATATCTACTATGTGTGAATCGAACTTTCATTAGACTGTTGACACAGTCCTGTTTTACCACATTTGAAACGTTTACAGCAATGTGTGCTGTGTATGAATTTAACTTGAATTAGACTGTTTACACAGTTGAGTTTCATCAAAATCTGACACATTAACAGCTATGTCTTCTTTGTGTGACTTAAATTTTCATTAGACTCTTGAAACAGTCCTGTTATACCACATTTGAAACGTTTACAGCAATGTGTGCTGTGTATGAATTTAACTTGAATTAGACTGTTTACACAGTTGAGTTTCATCAAAATCTGACACATTAACAGCTATGTCTTCTTCGTGTGACTTAAATTTTCATTAGACTCTTGAAACAGTCCTGTTATACCACATTTGAAACGTTTACAGCAATGTGTGCTGTGTATGAATTTAACTTCAAATAGACTGTTTACACAGTTGAGTTTCATCAAAATCTGACACATTAACAGCTATGTCTTCTTCGTGTGACTTAAATTTTCATTAGACTCTTGAAACAGTCCTGTTATACCACATTTGAAACGTTTACAGCAATGTGTGCTGTGTATGAATTTAACTTCAAATAGACTGTTTACACAGTTGAGTTTCATCAAAATCTGACACATTAACAGCTATGTCTTCTTTGTGTGAATTGAATTTTCATTAGACTGTTGATACAGTCCTGTTATACAACATTTGATAAGGTTACAGCAATATGTGCTGTGTATGAATATAACTTGAATTAGACTGTTTACACAATTGAGTTTCATCAAAATCTGACACATTAACAGCTGTCTTCTTTATGTGAATTGAATTTTTATCAGACTGTTGATACAGTCCTGTTATACCACATTTGGTACGGTTACAGCAATGTCTGCTGTGTATGATTTGAACTTGAATTAGATTGTTTACACAGTTGAGTTTCATCAAAATTTGACACATTAATAGCTTTGTCTACTATATGTAAATTGAACTTTCATTAGACTGTTTACACAGTCCTATTATACCGCATTTGATACGATTACGGTAATGTCTGCTGTGTATGAATTGAACTTGAATTAGACTGTCTGCGCAGTTGAGTTTCATCAAAATTTGACACATTATCAGCTATGTCTGCATTATGTGAATTAAATATTTTGACAAAGTCCTGTTGTAACACATTGGACAAATGGTAATGACAAAATTTGTTTGGTGGAATTCTGATTGAAAACTGTACCTATCTTAATCAACCCCTACAGTAGTGGGAAAGATCCTACGGCTATGTATCAAGGACGTCGTCCTCAATGTCCACGAACGGATACATGAGAATGTAAGTTAAAAGCGACCTCTTTAACTTATCAGGGTCTTGTTAAGGAATGTTACATTATTCTATAAGTATATTCACCAAATAAACGTCAATTTCCATGAGATTCCTTATGATACTGGACAGCACCTGTTGTGTAACATAATTTGCCAGCTTTGAGTGAATTGAAATTACACTAGACTAATGATACAGTCCTCATTGACCACATTTGATATATTAAGGGCAATGTCTGCTGTGTATGAATTGAACTTGAATTAAGACTTTACACAGTTGAGTTTCATCAAAATCTGACACATTAACAGCTATGTCTTCTTTGTGTGAATTAAATTTTCATTAGACTGTTGAAACAGTCCTGTTATACCACATTTGAAACGTTTACAGCAATGTGTGCTGTGTATGAATTTAACTTGAATTAGACTGTTTACACAGTTGAGTTTCATCAAAATCTGACACATTAACAGCTATGTCTTCTTTGTGTGAATTAAATTTTCATTAGACTGTTGAAACAGTCCTGTTATACCACATTTGAAACGTTTACAGCAATGTGTGCTGTGTATGAATAACTTGAATTAGACTGTTTACACAGTTGAGTTTCATCAAAATCTGACACATTAACAGCTATGTCTTCTTTGTGTGAATTAAATTTTCATTAGACTCTTGAAACAGTCCTGTTATACCACATTTGAAACGTTTACAGCAATGTGTGCTGTGTATGAATAACTTGAATTAGACTGTTTACACAGTTGAGTTTCATCAAAATCTGACACATTAACAGCTATGTCTTCTTTGTGTGAATTGAATTTTCATTAGACTGTTGATACAGTCCTGTTATACAACATTTGATAAGGTTACGGCAATATGTGCTGTGTATGAATATAACTTGAATTAGACTGTCTGCGCAGTTGAGTTTCATCAAAATTTGACACATTATCAGCTATGTCTGCATTATGTGAATTAAATATTTTGACAAAGTCCTGTTGTAACACATTGGACAAATGGTAATGACAAAATTTGTTTGGTGGAATTCTGATTGAAAACTGTACCTATCTTAATCAACCCCTACAGTAGTGGGAAAGATCCTACGGCTATGTATCAAGGACGTCGTCCTCAATGTCCACGAACGGATACATGAGAATGTAAGTTAAAAGCGACCTCTTTAACTTATCAGGGTCTTGTTAAGGAATGTTACATTATTCTATAAGTATATTCACCAAATAAACGTCAATTTCCATGAGATTCCTTATGATACTGGACAGCACCTGTTGTGTAACATAATTTGCCAGCTTTGAGTGAATTGAAATTACACTAGACTAATGATACAGTCCTCATTGACCACATTTGATATATTAAGGGCAATGTCTGCTGTGTATGAATTGAACTTGAATTAAGACTTTACACAGTTGAGTTTCATCAAAATCTGACACATTAACAGCTATGTCTTCTTTGTGTGAATTAAATTTTCATTAGACTGTTGAAACAGTCCTGTTATACCACATTTGAAACGTTTACAGCAATGTGTGCTGTGTATGAATTTAACTTGAATTAGACTGTTTACACAGTTGAGTTTCATCAAAATCTGACACATTAACAGCTATGTCTTCTTTGTGTGAATTAAATTTTCATTAGACTGTTGAAACAGTCCTGTTATACCACATTTGAAACGTTTACAGCAATGTGTGCTGTGTATGAATTTAACTTGAATTAGACTGTTTACACAGTTGAGTTTCATCAAAATCTGACACATTAACAGCTATGTCTTCTTTGTGTGAATTAAATTTTCATTAGACTCTTGAAACAGTCCTGTTATACCACATTTGAAACGTTTACAGCAATGTGTGCTGTGTATGAATAACTTGAATTAGACTGTTTACACAGTTGAGTTTCATCAAAATCTGACACATTAACAGCTATGTCTTCTTTGTGTGAATTGAATTTTCATTAGACTGTTGAAACAGTCCTGTTATACCACATTTGAAACGTTTACAGCAATGTGTGCTGTGTATGAATTTAACTTCAAATAGACTGTTTACACAATTGAGTTTCATCAAAATCTGACACATTAACAGCTATGTCTTCTTTGTGTGAATTGAATTTTCATTAGACTGTTGATACAGTCCTGTTATACAACATTTCATAAGGTTACGGCAATATGTGCTGTGTATGAATATAACTTGAATTAGACTGTCTGCGCAGTTGAGTTTCATCAAAATTTGACACATTATCAGCTATGTCTGCATTATGTGAATTAAATATTTTGACAAAGTCCTGTTGTAACACATTGGACAAATGGTAATGACAAAATTTGTTTGGTGGAATTCTGATTGAAAACTGTACCTATCTTAATCAACCCCTACAGTAGTGGGAAAGATCCTACGGCTATGTATCAAGGACGTCGTCCTCAATGTCCACGAACGGATACATGAGAATGTAAGTTAAAAGCGACCTCTTTAACTTATCAGGGTCTTGTTAAGGAATGTTACATTATTCTATAAGTATATTCACCAAATAAACGTCAATTTCCATGAGATTCCTTATGATACTGGACAGCACCTGTTGTGTAACATAATTTGCCAGCTTTGAGTGAATTGAAATTACACTAGACTAATAATACAGTCCTCATTGACCACATTTGATATATTAAGGGCAATGTCTGCTGTGTATGAATTGAACTTGAATTAAGACTTTACACAGTTGAGTTTCATCAAAATCTGACACATTAACAGCTATGTCTTCTTTGTGTGAATTAAATTTTCATTAGACTGTTGAAACAGTCCTGTTATACCACATTTGAAACGTTTACAGCAATGTGTGCTGTGTATGAATTTAACTTCAAATAGACTGTTTACACAATTGAGTTTCTTCAAAATCTGACACATTAACAGCTATGTCTTCTTTATGTAAATTGAATTTTTATTAGACTGTTGATACAGTCCTGTTATACCACATTTGATACGGTTACAGCAATGTCTGCTGTGTATGATTTGAACTTGAATTAGATTGTTTACACAGTCGAGTTTCATCAAAATTTGACGCATTAACAGCTATATCTACTATGTGTGAATCGAACATTCATTAGACTGTTGACACAGTCCTGTTATACCACATTTGAAACGTTTACAGGAATGTGTGCTGTGTATGAATTTAACTTGAATAAGACTGTTTACACAATTGAGTTTCATCAAAATTTGACGCATTAACAGCTATATCTACTATGTGTGAATCGAACTTTCATTAGACTGTTGACACAGTCCTGTTATACCACATTTGAAACGTTTACAGCAATGTGTGCTGTGTATGAATTTAACTTGAATTAAGACTGTTTACACAGTTGAGTTTCATCAAAATCTGACACATTAACAGCTATGTCTTCTGTGTGTGAATTAAATTTTCATTAGACTGTTGAAACAGTCCTGTTATACCACATTTGAAACGTTTACAGCAATGTATGCTGTGTATGAATTTAACTTGAATTAGACTGTTTACACAGTTGAGTTTCATCAAAATCTGACACATTAACAGCTATGTCTTCTTTGTGTGACTTAAATTTTCATTAGACTGTTGAAACAGTCCTGTTATACCACATTTGAAACGTTTACAGCAATGTGTGCTGTGTATGAATTTAACTTGAATTAGACTGTTTACACAGTTGAGTTTCATCAAAATCTGACACATTAACAGCTATGTCTTCTTCGTGTGACTTAAATTTTCATTAGACTCTTGAAACAGTCCTGTTATACCACATTTGAAACGTTTACAGCAATGTGTGCTGTGTATGAATTTAACTTCAAATAGACTGTTTACACAGTTGAGTTTCATCAAAATCTGACACATTAACAGCTATGTCTTCTTTGTGTGAATTGAATTTTCATTAGACTGTTGATACAGTCCTGTTATACAACATTTGATAAGGTTACAGCAATATGTGCTGTGTATGAATATAACTTGAATTAGACTGTTTACACAATTGAGTTTCATCAAAATCTGACACATTAACAGCTGTCTTCTTTATGTGAATTGAATTTTTATTAGACTGTTGATACAGTCCTGTTATACCACATTTGGTACGGTTACAGCAATGTCTGCTGTGTATGATTTGAACTTGAATTAGATTGTTTACACAGTTGAGTTTCATCAAAATTTGACACATTAATAGCTTTGTCTACTATATGTAAATTGAACTTTCATTAGACTGTTTACACAGTCCTATTATACTGCATTTGATACGATTACGGTAATGTCTGCTGTGTATGAATTGAACTTGAATTAGACTGTCTGCGCAGTTGAGTTTCATCAAAATTTGACACATTATCAGCTATGTCTGCATTATGTGAATTAAATATTTTGACAAAGTCCTGTTGTAACACATTGGACAAATGGTAATGACAAAATTTGTTTGGTGGAATTCTGATTGAAAACTGTACCTATCTTAATCAACCCCTACAGTAGTGGGAAAGATCCTACGGCTATGTATCAAGGACGTCGTCCTCAATGTCCACGAACGGATACATGAGAATGTAAGTTAAAAGCGACCTCTTTAACTTATCAGGGTCTTGTTAAGGAATGTTACATTATTCTATAAGTATATTCACCAAATAAACGTCAATTTCCATGAGATTCCTTATGATACTGGACAGCACCTGTTGTGTAACATAATTTGCCAGCTTTGAGTGAATTGAAATTACACTAGACTAATGATACAGTCCTCATTGACCACATTTGATATATTAAGGGCAATGTCTGCTGTGTATGAATTGAACTTGAATTAAGACTTTACACAGTTGAGTTTCATCAAAATCTGACACATTAACAGCTATGTCTTCTTTGTGTGAATTAAATTTTCATTAGACTGTTGAAACAGTCCTGTTATACCACATTTGAAACGTTTACAGCAATGTGTGCTGTGTATGAATTTAACTTGAATTAGACTGTTTACACAGTTGAGTTTCATCAAAATCTGACACATTAACAGCTATGTCTTCTTTGTGTGAATTAAATTTTCATTAGACTGTTGAAACAGTCCTGTTATACCACATTTGAAACGTTTACAGCAATGTGTGCTGTGTATGAATTTAACTTGAATTAGACTGTTTACACAGTTGAGTTTCATCAAAATCTGACACATTAACAGCTATGTCTTCTTTGTGTGAATTAAAATTTCATTAGACTCTTGAAACAGTCCTGTTATACCACATTTGAAACGTTTACAGCAATGTGTGCTGTGTATGAATAACTTGAATTAGACTGTTTACACAGTTGAGTTTCATCAAAATCTGACACATTAACAGCTATGTCTTCTTTGTGTGAATTAAATTTTCATTAGACTGTTGAAACAGTCCTGTTATACCACATTTGAAACGTTTACAGCAATGTGTGCTGTGTATGAATTTAACTTCAAATAGACTGTTTACACAATTGAGTTTCATCAAAATCTGACACATTAACAGCTATGTCTTCTTTGTGTGAATTGAATTTTCATTAGACTGTTGATACAGTCCTGTTATACAACATTTCATAAGGTTACGGCAATATGTGCTGTGTATGAATATAACTTGAATTAGACTGTTTACACAATTGAGTTTCATCAAAATCTGACACATTAACAGCTGTCTTCTTTATGTGAATTGAATTTTTATTAGACTGTTGATACAGTCCTGTTATACCACATTTGGTACGGTTACAGCAATGTCTGCTGTGTATGATTTGAACTTGAATTAGATTGTTTACATAGTTGAGTTTCATCAAAATTTGACACATTAATAGCTTTGTCTACTATATGTAAATTGAACTTTCATTAGACTGTTTACACAGTCCTATTATACCGCATTTGATACGATTACGGTAATGTCTGCTGTGTATGAATTGAACTTGAATTAGACTGTCTGCGCAGTTGAGTTTCATCAAAATTTGACACATTATCAGCTATGTCTGCATTATGTGAATTAAATATTTTGACAAAGTCCTGTTGTAACACATTGGACAAATGGTAATGACAAAATTTGTTTGGTGGAATTCTGATTGAAAACTGTACCTATCTTAATCAACCCCTACAGTAGTGGGAAAGATCCTACGGCTATGTATCAAGGACGTCGTCCTCAATGTCCACGAACGGATACATGAGAATGTAAGTTAAAAGCGACCTCTTTAACTTATCAGGGTCTTGTTAAGGAATGTTACATTATTCTATAAGTATATTCACCAAATAAACGTCAATTTCCATGAGATTCCTTATGATACTGGACAGCACCTGTTGTGTAACATAATTTGCCAGCTTTGAGTGAATTGAAATTACACTAGACTAATGATACAGTCCTCATTGACCACATTTGATATATTAAGGGCAATGTCTGCTGTGTATGAATTGAACTTGAATTAAGACTTTACACAGTTGAGTTTCATCAAAATCTGACACATTAACAGCTATGTCTTCTTTGTGTGAATTAAATTTTCATTAGACTGTTGAAACAGTCCTGTTATACCACATTTGAAACGTTTACAGCAATGTGTGCTGTGTATGAATTTAACTTGAATTAGACTGTTTACACAGTTGAGTTTCATCATAATCTGACACATTAACAGCTATGTCTTCTTTGTGTGAATTAAATTTTCATTAGACTGTTGAAACAGTCCTGTTATACCACATTTGAAACGTTTACAGCAATGTGTGCTGTGTATGAATAACTTGAATTAGACTGTTTACACAGTTGAGTTTCATCAAAATCTGACACATTAACAGCTATGTCTTCTTTGTGTGAATTAAATTTTCATTAGACTGTTGAAACAGTCCTGTTATACCACATTTGAAACGTTTACAGCAATGTGTGCTGTGTATGAATTTAACTTCAAATAGAATGTTCACACAATTGAGTTTCATCAAAATCTGACACATTAACAGCTATGTCTTCTTTGTGTGAATTGAATTTTCATTAGACTGTTGATACAGTCCTGTTGTACAACATTTGATAAGGTTACGGCAATATGTGCTGTGTATGAATATAACTTGAATTAGACTGTTTACACAATTGAGTTTCATCAAAATCTGACACATTAACAGCTGTCTTCTTTATGTGAATTGAATTTTTATTAGACTGTTGATACAGTCCTGTTATACCACATTTGGTACGGTTACAGCAATGTCTGCTGTGTATGATTTGAACTTGAATTAGATTGTTTACACAGTTGAGTTTCATCAAAATTTGACACATTAATAGCTTTGTCTACTATATGTAAATTGAACTTTCATTAGACTGTTTACACAGTCCTATTATACCGCATTTGATACGATTACGGTAATATCTGCTGTGTATGAATTGAACTTGAATTAGACTGTCTGCGCAGTTGAGTTTCATCAAAATTTGACACATTATCAGCTATGTCTGCATTATGTGAATTAAATATTTTGACAAAGTCCTGTTGTAACACATTGGACAAATGGTAATGACAAAATTTGTTTGGTGGAATTCTGATTGAAAACTGTACCTATCTTAATCAACCCCTACAGTAGTGGGAAAGATGCTACGGCTATGTATCAAGGACGTCGTCCTCAATGTCCACGAACGGATACATGAGAATGTAAGTTAAAAGCGACCTCTTTAACTTATCAGGGTCTTGTTAAGGAATGTTACATTATTCTATAAGTATATTCACCAAATAAACGTCAATTTCCATGAGATTCCTTATGATACTGGACAGCACCTGTTGTGTAACATAATTTGCCAGCTTTGAGTGAATTGAAATTACAATAGACTTATGATTCAGTCCTCATTGACCACATTTGATATATTAAGGGCAATGTCTGCTGTGTATGAATTGAACTTGAATTAAGACTTTACACAGTTGAGTTTCATCAAAATCTGACACATTAACAGCTATGTCTTCTTTGTGTGAATTAAATTTTCATTAGACTGTTGAAACAGTCCTGCTATACCACATTTGAAACGTTTACAGCAATGTGTGCTGTGTATGAATTTAACTTCAAATAGACTGTTTACACAATTGAGTTTCATCAAAATCTGACACATTAACAGCTATGTCTTCTTTATGTAAATTGAATTTTTATTAGACTGTTGATACAGTCCTGTTATACCACATTTGATACAGTTACAGCAATGTCTGCTGTGTATGATTTGAACTTGAATTAGATTGTTTACACAGTTGAGTTTCATCAAAATTTGACGCATTAACAGCTATATCTACTATGTGTGAATCGAACATTCATAAGACTGTTGACACAGTCCTGTTATACCACATTTGAAACGTTTACAGCAATGTGTGCTGTGTATGAATTTAACTTGAATAAGACTGTTTACACAATTGAGTTTCATCAAAATTTGACGCATTAACAGCTATATCTACTATGTGTGAATCGAACTTTCATTAGACTGTTGACACAGTCCTGTTATACCACATTTGAAACGTTTACAGCAATGTGTGCTGTGTATGAATTTAACTTGAATTAAGACTGTTTACACAGTTGAGTTTCATCAAAATCTGACACATTTACAGCTATGTCTTCTGTGTTTGAATTAAATTTTCATTAGACTGTTGAAACAGTCCTGTTATACCACATTTGAAACGTTTACAGCAATGTGTGCTGTGTATGAATTTAACTTGAATTAGACTGTTTACACAGTTGAGTTTCATCAAAATCTGACACATTAACAGCTATGTCTTCTTTGTGTGACTTAAATTTTCATTAGACTCTTGAAACAGTCCTGTTATACCACATTTGAAACGTTTACAGCAATGTGTGCTGTGTATGAATTTAACTTGAATTAGACTGTTTAAACAGTTGAGTTTCATCAAAATCTGACACATTAACAGCTATGTCTTCTTCGTGTGACTTAAATTTTCATTACACTCTTGAAACAGTCCTGTTATACCACATTTGAAACGTTTACAGCAATGTGTGCTGTGTATGAATTTAACTTCAAATAGACTGTTTACACAGTTGAGTTTCATCAAAATCTGACACATTAACAGCTATTTCTTCTTTTGTGTGAATTGAATTTTCATTAGACTGTTGATACAGTCCTGTTATACAACATTTGATAAGGTTACAGCAATATGTGCTGTGTATCAATATAACTTGAATTAGACTGTTTACACAATTGAGTTTCATCAAAATCTGACACATTAACAGCTGTCTTCTTTATGTGAATTGAATTTTTATTAGACTGTTGATACAGTCCTGTTATACCACATTTGGTACGGTTACAGCAATGTCTGCTGTGTATGATTTGGACTTGAATTAGATTGTTTACACAGTTGAGTTTCATCAAACTTTGACACATTAATAGCTTTGTCTACTATATGTAAATTGAACTTTCATTAGACTGTTTACACAGTCCTATTATACCGCATTTGATACGATTACGGTAATGTCTGCTGTGTATGAATTGAACTTGAATTAGACTGTCTGCGCAGTTGAGTTTCATCAAAATTTGACACATTATCAGCTATGTCTGCATTATGTGAATTAAATATTTTGACAAAGTCCTGTTGTAACACATTGGACAAATGGTAATGACAAAATTTGTTTGGTGGAATTCTGATTGAAAACTGTACTTGAAAACTGTACCTATCTTAATCAACCCCTACAGTAGTGGGAAAGATCCTACGGCTATGTATCAAGGACGTCGTCCTCAATGTCCACGAACGGATACATGAGAATGTAAGTTAAAAGCGACCTCTTTAACTTATCAGGGTCTTGTTAAGGAATGTTACATTATTCTATAAGTATATTCACCAAATAAACGTCAATTTCCATGAGATTCCTTATGATACTGGACAGCACCTGTTGTGTAACATAATTTGCCAGCTTTGAGTGAATTGAAATTACACTAGACTAATGATACAGTCCTCATTGACCACATTTGATATATTAAGGGCAATGTCTGCTGTGTATGAATTGAACTTGAATTAAGACTTTACACAGTTGAGTTTCATCAAAATCTGACACATTAACAGCTATGTCTTCTTTGTGTGAATTAAATTTTCATTAGACTGTTGAAACAGTCCTGTTATACCACATTTGAAACGTTTACAGCAATGTGTGCTGTGTATGAATTTAACTTGAATTAGACTGTTTACACAGTTGAGTTTCATCAAAATCTGACACATTAACAGCTATGTCTTCTTTGTGTGAATTAAATTTTCATAAGACTCTTGAAACAGTCCTGTTATACCACATTTGAAACGTTTACAGCAATGTGTGCTGTGTATGAATAACTTGAATTAGACTGTTTACACAGTTGAGTTTCATCAAAATCTGACACATTAACAGCTATGTCTTCTTTGTGTGAATTAAATTTTCATTAGACTGTTGAAACAGTCCTGTTATACCACATTTGAAACGTTTACAGCAATGTGTGCTGTGTATGAATTTAACTTCAAATAGAATGTTTACACAATTGAGTTTCATCAAAATCTGACACATTAACAGCTATGTCTTCTTTGTGTGAATTGAATTTTCATTAGACTGTTGATACAGTCCTGTTATACAACATTTGATAAGGTTACGGCAATATGTGCTGTGTATGAATATAACTTGAATTAGACTGTTTACACAATTGAGTTTCATCAAAATCTGACACATTAACAGCTGTCTTCTTTATGTGAATTGAATTTTTATTAGACTGTTGATACAGTCCTGTTATACCACATTTGGTACGATTACAGCAATGTCTGCTGTGTATGATTTGAACTTGAATTAGATTGTTTACACAGTTGAGTTTCATCAAAATTTGACACATTAATAGCTTTGTCTACTATATGTAAATTGAACTTTCATTAGACTGTTTACACAGTCCTATTATACCGCATTTGATACGATTACGGTAATGTCTGCTGTGTATGAATTGAACTTGAATTAGACTGTCTGCGCAGTTGAGTTTCATCAAAATTTGACACATTATCAGCTATGTCTGCATTATGTGAATTAAATATTTTGACAAAGTCCTGTTGTAACACATTGGACAAATGGTAATGACAAAATTTGTTTGGTGGAATTCTGATTGAAAACTGTACCTATCTTAATCAACCCCTACAGTAGTGGGAAAGATCCTACGGCTATGTATCAAGGACGTCGTCCTCAATGTCCACGAACGGATACATGAGAATGTAAGTTAAAAGCGACCTCTTTAACTTATCAGGGTCTTGTTAAGGAATGTTACATTATTCTATAAGTATATTCACCAAATAAACGTCAATTTCCATGAGATTCCTTATGATACTGGACAGCACCTGTTGTGCAACATAATTTGCCAGCTTTGAGTGAATTGAAATTACAATAGACTTATGATTCAGTCCTCATTGACCACATTTGATATATTAAGGGCAATGTCTGCTGTGTATGAATTGAACTTGAATTAAGACTTTACACAGTTGAGTTTCATCAAAATCTGACACATTAACAGCTATGTCTTCTTTGTGTGAATTAAATTTTCATTAGACTGTTGAAACAGTCCTGTTATACCACATTTGAAACGTTTACAGCAATGTGTGCTGTGTATGAATTTAACTTCAAATAGACTGTTTACACAATTGAGTTTCATCAAAATCTGACACATTAACAGCTATGTCTTCTTTATGTAAATTGAATTTTTATTAGACTGTTGATACAGTCCTGTTATACCACATTTGATACGGTTATAGCAATGTCTGCTGTGTATGATTTGAACTTGAATTAGATTGTTTACACAGTTGAACTTCATCAAAATTTGACGCATTAACAGCTATATCTACTATGTGTGAATCGAACATTCATTAGACTGTTGACACAGTCCTGTTATACCACATTTGAAACGTTTACAGCAATGTGTGCTGTGTATGAATTTAACTTGAATAAGACTGTTTACACAATTGAGTTTCATCAAAATTTGACGCATTAACAGCTATATCTACTATGTGTGAATCGAACTTTCATTAGACTGTTGACACAGTCCTGTTATACCACATTTGAAACGTTTACAGCAATGTGTGCAGTGTATGAATTTAACTTGAATTAGACTGTTTACACAGTTGAGTTTCATCAAAATCTGACACATTAACAGCTATGTCTTCTTTGTGTGACTTAAATTTTCATTAGACTCTTGAAACAGTCCTGTTATACCACATTTGAAACGTTTACAGCAATGTGTGCTGTGTATGAATTTAACTTGAATTAGACTGTTTACACAGTTGAGTTTCATCAAAATCTGACACATTAACAGCTATGTCTTCTTCGTGTGACTTACATTTTCATTAGACTCTTGAAACAGTCCTGTTATACCACATTTGAAACGTTTACAGCAATGTGTGCTGTGTATGAATTTAACTTCAAATAGACTGTTTACACAATTGAGTTTCATCAAAATCTGACACATTAACAGCTATGTCTTCTTTGTGTGAATTGAATTTTCATTAGACTGTTGATACAGTCCTGTTATACAACATTTGATAAGGTTACAGCAATATGTGCTGTGTATGAATATAACTTGAATTAGACTGTTTACACAATTGAGTTTCATCAAAATCTGACACATTAACAGCTGTCTTCTTTATGTGAATTGAATTTTTATTAGACTGTTGATACAGTCCTGTTATACCACATTTGGTACGGTTACAGCAATGTCTGCTGTGTATGATTTGAACTTGAATTAGATTGTTTACACAGTTGAGTTTCATCAAACTTTGACACATTAATAGCTTTGTCTACTATATGTAAATTGAACTTTCATTAGACTGTTTACACAGTCCTATTATACCGCATTTGATACGATTACGGTAATGTCTGCTGTGTATGAATTGAACTTGAATTAGACTGTCTGCGCAGTTGAGTTTCATCAAAATTTGACACATTATCAGCTATGTCTGCATTATGTGAATTAAATATTTTGACAAAGTCCTGTTGTAACACATTGGACAAATGGTAATGACAAAATTTGTTTGGTGGAATTCTGATTGAAAACTGTACCTATCTTAATCAACCCCTACAGTAGTGGGAAAGATCCTACGGCTATGTATCAAGGACGTCGTCCTCAATGTCCACGAACGGATACATGAGAATGTAAGTTAAAAGCAACCTCTTTAACTTATCAGGGTCTTGTTAAGGAATGTTACATTATTCTATAAGTATATTCACCAAATAAACGTCAATTTCCATGAGATTCCTTATGATACTGGACAGCACCTGTTGTGTAACATAATTTGCCAGCTTTGAGTGAATTGAAATTACACTAGACTAATGATACAGTCCTCATTGACCACATTTGATATATTAAGGGCAATGTCTGCTGTGTATGAATTGAACTTGAATTAAGACTTTACACAGTTGAGTTTCATCAAAATTTGACGCATTAACAGCCATATCTACTATGTGTGAATCGAACTTTCATTAGACTGTTGACACAGTCCTGTTATACCACATTTGAAACGTTTACAGCAATGTGTGCTGTGTATGAATTTAACTTGAATTAGACTGTTTACACAGTTGAGTTTCATCAAAATCTGACACATTAACAGCTATGTCTTCTTTGTGTGAATTAAATTTTCATTAGACTGTTGAAACAGTCCTGTTATACCACATTTGAAACGTTTACAGCAATGTGTGCTGTGTATGAATAACTTGAATTAGACTGTTTACACAGTTGAGTTTCATCAAAATCTGACACATTAACAGCTATGTCTTCTTTGTGTGAATTAAATTTTCATTAGACTGTTGAAACAGTCCTGTTATACCACATTTGAAACGTTTACAGCAATGTGTGCTGTGTATGAATTTAACTTGAATTAGACTGTTTACACAGTTGAGTTTCATCAAAATCTGACACATTAACAGCTATGTCTTCTTCGTGTGACTTAAATTTTCATTAGACTGTTGATACAGTCCTGTTATACAACATTTGATAAGGTTACGGCAATATGTGCTGTGTATGAATATAACTTGAATTAGACTGTTTACACAATTGAGTTTCATCAAAATCTGACACATTAACAGCTGTCTTCTTTATGTGAATTGAATTTTTATTAGACTGTTGATACAGTCCTGTTATACCACATTTGGTACGGTTACAGCAATGTCTGCTGTGTATGATTTGAACTTGAATTAGATTGTTTACACAGTCGAGTTTCATCAAAATTTGACACATTAATAGCTTTGTCTACTATATGTAAATTGAACTTTCATTAGACTGTTTACACAGTCCTATTATACCGCATTTGATACGATTACGGTAATGTCTGCTGTGTATGAATTGAACTTGAATTAGACTGTCTGCGCAGTTGAGTTTCATCAAAATTTGACACATTATCAGCTATGTCTGCATTATGTGAATTAAATATTTTGACAAAGTCCTGTTGTTACACATTGGACAAATGGTAATGACAAAATTTGTTTGGTGGAATTCTGATTGAAAACTGTACCTATCTTAATCAACCCCTACAGTAGTGGGAAAGATCCTACGGCTATGTATCAAGGACGTCGTCCTCAATGTCCACGAACGAATACATGAGAATGTAAGTTAAAAGCGACCTCTTTAACTTATCAGGGTCTTGTTAAGGAATGTTACATTATTCTATAAGTATATTCACCAAATAAACGTCAATTTCCATGAGATTCCTTATGATACTGGACAGCACCTGTTGTGTAACATAATTTGCCAGCTTTGAGTGAATTGAAATTACACTAGACTTATGATACAGTCCTCATTGACCACATTTGATATATTAAGGGCAATGTCTGCTGTGTATGAATTGAACTTGAATTAAGACTTTACACAGTTCAGTTTCATCAAAATCTGACACATTAACAGCTATGTCTTCTTTGTGTGAATTAAATTTTCATTAGACTGTTGAAACAGTCCTGTTATACCTCATTTGAAACGTTTACAGAAATGTGTGCTGTGTATGAATTTAACTTGAAATAGACTGTTTACACAATTGAATTTCATCAAAATCTGACACATTAACAGCTATGTCTTCTTTATGTAAATTGAATTTTTATTAGACTGTTGATACAGTCCTGTTATACCACATTTGATACGGTTACAGCAATGTCTGCTGTGTATGATTTGAACTTGAATTAGATTGTTTACACAGTTGAGTTTCATCAAAATCTGACGCATTAACAGCTATATCTACTATGTGTGAATCGAACATTCATAGGACTGTTGACACAGTCCTGTTATACCACATTTGAAACGTTTACAGCAATGTGTGCTGTGTATGAATTTAACTTGAATAAGACTGTTTACACAATTGAGTTTCATCAAAATTTGACGCATTAACAGCTATATCTACTATGTGTGAATCGAACTTTCATTAGACTGTTGACACAGTCCTGTTATACCACATTTGAAACGTTTACAGCAATGTGTGCTGTGTATGAATTTAACTTGAATTAAGACTGTTTACACAGTTGAGTTTCATCAAAATCTGACACATTAACAGCTATGTCTTCTGTGTTTGAATTAAATTTTCATTAGACTGTTGAAGCAGACCTGTTATACCACATTTGAAACGTTTACAGCAATGTGTGCTGTGTATGAATTTAACTTGAATTAGACTGTTTACACAGTTGAGTTTCATCAAAATCTGACACATTAACAGCTATGTCTTCTTTGTGTGACTTAAATTTTCATTAGACTGTTGAAACAGTCCTGTTATACCACATTTGAAACGTTTACAGCAATGTGTGCTGTGTATGAATTTAACTTGAATTAGACTGTTTACACAGTTGAGTTTCATCAAAATCTGACACATTAACAGCTATGTCTTCTTCGTGTGACTTAAATTTTCATTAGACTGTTGAAACAGTCCTGTTATACCACATTTGAAACGTTTACAGAAATGTGTGCTGTGTATGAATTTAACTTGAAATAGACTGTTTACACAATTGAGTTTCATCAAAATCTGACACATTAACAGCTATGTCTTCTTTATGTGAATTGAATTTTTATTAGACTGTTGATACAGTCCTGTTATACCACATTTGATACGGTTACAGCAATGTCTGCTGTGTATGATTTGAACTTGAATTAGATTGTTTACACAGTTGAGTTTCATCAAAATCTGACGCATTAACAGCTATATCTACTATGTGTGAATCGAACATTCATAGGACTGTTGACACAGTCCTGTTATACCACATTTGAAACGTTTACAGCAATGTGTGCTGTGTATGAATTTAACTTGAATAAGACTGTTTACACAATTGAGTTTCATCAAAATTTGACGCATTAACAGCTATATCTACTATGTGTGAATCGAACTTTCATTAGACTGTTGACACAGTCCTGTTATACCACATTTGAAACGTTTACAGCAATGTGTGCTGTGTATGAATTTAACTTGAATTAAGACTGTTTACACAGTTGAGTTTCATCAAAATCTGACACATTAACAGCTATGTCTTCTGTGTTTGAATTAAATTTTCATTAGACTGTTGAAACAGTCCTGTTATACCACATTTGAAACGTTTACAGCAATGTGTGCTGTGTATGAATTTAACTTGAATTAGACTGTTTACACAGTTGAATTTCATCAAAATCTGACACATTAACAGCTATGTCTTCTTTGTGTGACTTAAATTTTCATTAGACTGTTGAAACAGTCCTGTTATACCACATTTGAAACGTTTACAGCAATGTGTGCTGTGTATGAATTTAACTTGAATTAGACTGTTTACACAGTTGAGTTTCATCAAAATCTGACACATTAACAGCTATGTCTTCTTCGTGTGACTTAAATTTTCATTAGACTGTTGAAACAGTCCTGTTATACCACATTTGAAACGTTTACAGCAATGTGTGCTGTGTATTAATTTAACTTCAAATAGACTGTTTACACAGTTGAGTTTCATCAAAATCTGACACATTAACAGCTATGTCTTCTTTGTGTGAATTGAATTTTCATTAGACTGTTGATACAGTCCTGTTATACAACATTTGATAAGGTTACAGCAATATGTGCTGTGTATGAATATAACTTGAATTAGACTGTTTACACAATTGAGTTTCATCAAAATCTGACACATTAACAGCTGTCTTCTTTATGTGAATTGAATTTTTATTAGACTGTTGATACAGTCCTGTTATACCACATTTGGTACGGTTACAGCAATGTCTGCTGTGTATGATTTGAACTTGAATTAGATTGTTTACACAGTTGAGTTTCATCAAACTTTGACACATTAATAGCTTTGTCTACTATATGTAAATTGAACTTTCATTAGACTGTTTACACAGTCCTATTATACCGCATTTGATACGATTACGGTAATGTCTGCTGTGTATGAATTGAACTTGAATTAGACTGTCTGCGCAGTTGAGTTTCATCAAAATTTGACACATTATCAGCTATGTCTGCATTATGTGAATTAAATATTTTGACAAAGTCCTGTTGTAACACATTGGACAAATGGTAATGACAAAATTTGTTTGGTTGAATTCTGATTGAAAACTGTACCTATCTTAATCAACCCCTACAGTAGTGGGAAAGATCCTACGGCTATGTATCAAGGACGTCGTCCTCAATGTCCACGAACGGATACATGAGAATGTAAGTTAAAAGCGACCTCTTTAACTTATCAGGGTCTTGTTAAGGAATGTTACATTATTCTATAAGTATATTCACCAAATAAACGTCAATTTCCATGAGATTCCTTATGATACTGGACAGCACCTGTTGTGTAACATAATTTGCCAGCTTTGAGTGAATTGAAATTACACTAGACTAATGATACAGTCCTCATTGACCACATTTGATATATTAAGGGCAATGTCTGCTGTGTATGAATTGAACTTGAATTAAGACTTTACACAGTTGAGTTTCATCAAAATCTGACACATTAACAGCTATGTCTTCTTTGTGTGAATTAAATTTTCATTAGACTGTTGAAACAGTCCTGTTATACCACATTTGAAACGTTTACAGCAATGTGTGCTGTGTATGAATTTAACTTGAATTAGACTGTTTACACAGTTGAGTTTCATCAAAATCTGACACATTAACAGCTATGTCTTCTTTGTGTGAATTAAATTTTCATTAGACTGTTGAAACAGTCCTGTTATACCACATTTGAAACGTTTACAGCAATGTGTGCTGTGTATGAATTTAACTTGAATTAGACTGTTTACACAGTTGAGTTTCATCAAAATCTGACACATTAACAGCTATGTCTTCTTTGTGTGAATTAAATTTTCATTAGACTGTTGAAACAGTCCTGTTATACCACATTTGAAACGTTTACAGCAATGTGTGCTGTGTATGAATAACTTGAATTCGACTGTTTACACAGTTGAGTTTCATCAAAATCTGACACATTAACAGCTATATCTTCTTTGTGTGAATTAAATTTTCATTAGACTGTTGAAACAGTCCTGTTATACCACATTTGAAACGTTTACAGCAATGTGTGCTGTGTATGAATTTAACTTCAAATAGACTGTTTACACAATTGAGTTTCATCAAAATCTGACACATTAACAGCTATGTCTTCTTTGTGTGAATTGAATTTTCATTAGACTGTTGACACAGTCCTGTTATACAACATTTGATAAGGTTACGGCAATATGTGCTGTGTATGAATATAACTTGAATTAGACTGTTTACACAATTGAGTTTCATCAAAATCTGACACATTAACAGCTGTCTTCTTTATGTGAATTGAATTTTTATTAGACTGTTGATACAGTCCTGTTATACCACATTTGGTACGGTTACAGCAATGTCTGCTGTGTATGATTTGAACTTGAATTAGATTGTTTACACAGTTGAGTTTCATCAAAATTTGACACATTAATAGCTTTGTCTACTATATGTAAATTGAACTTTCATTAGACTGTTTACACAGTCCTATTATACCGCATTTGATACGATTACGGTAATGTCTGCTGTGTATGAATTGAACTTGAATTAGACTGTCTGCGCAGTTGAGTTTCATCAAAATTTGACACATTATCAGCTATGTCTGCATTATGTGAATTAAATATTTTGACAAAGTCCTGTTGTTACACATTGGACAAATGGTAATGACAAAATTTGTTTGGTGGAATTCTGATTGAAAACTGTACCTATCTTAATCAACCCCTACAGTAGTGGGAAAGATCCTACGGCTATGTATCAAGGACGTCATCCTCAATGTCCACGAACGAATACATGAGAATGTAAGTTAAAAGCGACCTCTTTAACTTATCAGGGTCTTGTTAAGGAATGTTACATTATTCTATAAGTATATTCACCAAATAAACGTCAATTTCCATGAGATTCCTTATGATACTGGACAGCACCTGTTGTGTAACATAATTTGCCAGCTTTGAGTGAATTGAAATTACACTAGACTTATGATACAGTCCTCATTGACCACATTTGATATATTAAGGGCAATGTCTGCTGTGTATGAATTGAACTTGAATTAAGACTTTACACAGTTCAGTTTCATCAAAATCTGACACATTAACAGCTATGTCTTCTTTGTGTGAATTAAATTTTCATTAGACTGTTGAAACAGTCCTGTTATACCACATTTGAAACGTTTACAGAAATGTGTGCTGTGTATGAATTTAACTTGAAATAGACTGTTTACACAATTGAATTTCATCAAAATCTGACACATTAACAGCTATGTCTTCTTTATGTAAATTGAATTTTTATTAGACTGTTGATACAGTCCTGTTATACCACATTTGATACGGTTACAGCAATGTCTGCTGTGTATGATTTGAACTTGAATTAGATTGTTTACACAGTTGAGTTTCATCAAAATCTGACGCATTAACAACTATATCTACTATGTGTGAATCGAACATTCATAGGACTGTTGACACAGTCCTGTTATACCACATTTGAAACGTTTACAGCAATGTGTGCTGTGTATGAATTTAACTTGAATAAGACTGTTTACACAATTGAGTTTCATCAAAATTTGACGCATTAACAGCTATATCTACTATGTGTGAATCGAACTTTCATTAGACTGTTGACACAGTCCTGTTATACCACATTTGAAACGTTTACAGCAATGTGTGCTGTGTATGAATTTAACTTGAATTAAGACTGTTTACACAGTTGAGTTTCATCAAAATCTGACACATTAACAGCTATGTCTTCTGTGTTTGAATTAAATTTTCATTAGACTGTTGAAGCAGACCTGTTATACCACATTTGAAACGTTTACAGCAATGTGTGCTGTGTATGAATTTAACTTGAATTAGACTGTTTACACAGTTGAGTTTCATCAAAATCTGACACATTAACAGCTATGTCTTCTTTGTGTGACTTAAATTTTCATTAGACTGTTGAAACAGTCCTGTTATACCACATTTGAAACGTTTACAGCAATGTGTGCTGTGTATGAATTTAACTTGAATTAGACTGTTTACACAGTTGAGTTTCATCAAAATCTGACACATTAACAGCTATGTCTTCTTCGTGTGACTTAAATTTTCATTAGACTGTTGAAACAGTCCTGTTATACCACATTTGAAACGTTTACAGAAATGTGTGCTGTGTATGAATTTAACTTGAAATAGACTGTTTACACAATTGAGTTTCATCAAAATCTGACACATTAACAGCTATGTCTTCTTTATGTGAATTGAATTTTTATTAGACTGTTGATACAGTCCTGTTATACCACATTTGATACGGTTACAGCAATGTCTGCTGTGTATGATTTGAACTTGAATTAGATTGTTTACACAGTTGAGTTTCATCAAAATCTGACGCATTAACAGCTATATCTACTATGTGTGAATCGAACATTCATAGGACTGTTGACACAGTCCTGTTATACCACATTTGAAACGTTTACAGCAATGTGTGCTGTGTATGAATTTAACTTGAATAAGACTGTTTACACAATTGAGTTTCATCAAAATTTGACGCATTAACAGCTATATCTACTATGTGTGAATCGAACTTTCATTAGACTGTTGACACAGTCCTGTTATACCACATTTGAAACGTTTACAGCAATGTGTGCTGTGTATGAATTTAACTTGAATTAAGACTGTTTACACAGTTGAGTTTCATCAAAATCTGACACATTAACAGCTATGTCTTCTGTGTTTGAATTAAATTTTCATTAGACTGTTGAAACAGTCCTGTTATACCACATTTGAAACGTTTACAGCAATGTGTGCTGTGTATGAATTTAACTTGAATTAGACTGTTTACACAGTTGAGTTTCATCAAAATCTGACACATTAACAGCTATGTCTTCTTTGTGTGACTTAAATTTTCATTAGACTGTTGAAACAGTCCTGTTATACCACATTTGAAACGTTTACAGCAATGTGTGCTGTGTATGAATTTAACTTGAATTAGACTGTTTACACAGTTGAGTTTCATCAAAATCTGACACATTAACAGCTATGTCTTCTTCGTGTGACTTAAATTTTCATTAGACTGTTGAAACAGTCCTGTTATACCACATTTGAAACGTTTACAGCAATGTGTGCTGTGTATGAATTTAACTTCAAATAGACTGTTTACACAGTTGAGTTTCATCAAAATCTGACACATTAACAGCTATGTCTTCTTTGTGTGAATTGAATTTTCATTAGACTGTTGATACAGTCCTGTTATACAACATTTGATAAGGTTACAGCAATATGTGCTGTGTATGAATATAACTTGAATTAGACTGTTTACACAATTGAGTTTCATCAAAATCTGACACATTAACAGCTGTCTTCTTTATGTGAATTGAATTTTTATTAGACTGTTGATACAGTCCTGTTATACCACATTTGGTACGGTTACAGCAATGTCTGCTGTGTATGATTTGAACTTGAATTAGATTGTTTACACAGTTGAGTTTCATCAAACTTTGACACATTAATAGCTTTGTCTACTATATGTAAATTGAACTTTCATTAGACTGTTTACACAGTCCTATTATACCGCATTTGATACGATTACGGTAATGTCTGCTGTGTATGAATTGAACTTGAATTAGACTGTCTGCGCAGTTGAGTTTCATCAAAATTTGACACATTATCAGCTATGTCTGCATTATGTGAATTAAATATTTTGACAAAGTCCTGTTGTAACACATTGGACAAATGGTAATGACAAAATTTGTTTGGTGGAATTCTGATTGAAAACTGTACCTATCTTAATCAACCCCTACAGTAGTGGGAAAGATCCTACGGCTATGTATCAAGGACGTCGTCCTCAATGTCCACGAACGGATACATGAGAATGTAAGTTAAAAGCGACCTCTTTAACTTATCAGGGTCTTGTTAAGGAATGTTACATTATTCTATAAGTATATTCACCAAATAAACGTCAATTTCCATGAGATTCCTTATGATACTGGACAGCACCTGTTGTGTAACATAATTTGCCAGCTTTGAGTGAATTGAAATTACACTAGACTAATGATACAGTCCTCATTGACCACATTTGATATATTAAGGGCAATGTCTGCTGTGTATGAATTGAACTTGAATTAAGACTTTACACAGTTGAGTTTCATCAAAATCTGACACATTAACAGCTATGTCTTCTTTGTGTGAATTAAATTTTCATTAGACTGTTGAAACAGTCCTGTTATACCACATTTGAAACGTTTACAGCAATGTGTGCTGTGTATGAATTTAACTTGAATTAGACTGTTTACACAGTTGAGTTTCATCAAAATCTGACACATTAACAGCTATGTCTTCTTTGTGTGAATTAAATTTTCATTAGACTGTTGAAACAGTCCTGTTATACCACATTTGAAACGTTTACAGCAATGTGTGCTGTGTATGAATTTAACTTGAATTAGACTGTTTACACAGTTGAGTTTCATCAAAATCTGACACATTAACAGCTATGTCTTCTTTGTGTGAATTAAATTTTCATTAGACTGTTGAAACAGTCCTGTTATACCACATTTGAAACGTTTACAGCAATGTGTGCTGTGTATGAATAACTTGAATTCGACTGTTTACACAGTTGAGTTTCATCAAAATCTGACACATTAACAGCTATGTCTTCTTTGTGTGAATTAAATTTTCATTAGACTGTTGAAACAGTCCTGTTATACCACATTTGAAACGTTTACAGCAATGTGTGCTGTGTATGAATTTAACTTCAAATAGACTGTTTACACAATTGAGTTTCATCAAAATCTGACACATTAACAGCTATGTCTTCTTTGTGTGAATTGAATTTTCATTAGACTGTTGATACAGTCCTGTTATACAACATTTGATAAGGTTACGGCAATATGTGCTGTGTATGAATATAACTTGAATTAGACTGTTTACACAATTGAGTTTCATCAAAATCTGACACATTAACAGATGTCTTCTTTATGTGAATTGAATTTTTATTAGACTGTTGATACAGTCCTGTTATACCACATTTGGTACGGTTACAGCAATGTCTGCTGTGTATGATTTGAACTTGAATTAGATTGTTTACACAGTTGAGTTTCATCAAAATTTGACACATTAATAGCTTTGTCTACTATATGTAAATTGAACTTTCATTAGACTGTTTACACAGTCCTATTATACCGCATTTGATACGATTACGGTAATGTCTGCTTTGTATGAATTGAACTTGAATTAGACTGTCTGCGCAGTTGAGTTTCATCAAAATTTGACACATTATCAGCTATGTCTGCATTATGTGAATTAAATATTTTGACAAAGTCCTGTTGTTACACATTGGACAAATGGTAATGACAAAATTTGTTTGGTGGAATTCTGATTGAAAACTGTACCTATCTTAATCAACCCCTACAGTAGTGGGAAAGATCCTACGGCTATGTATCAAGGACGTCGTCCTCAATGTCCACGAACGAATACATGAGAATGTAAGTTAAAAGCGACCTCTTTAACTTATCAGGGTCTTGTTAAGGAATGTTACATTATTCTATAAGTATATTCACCAAATAAACGTCAATTTCCATGAGATTCCTTATGATACTGGACAGCACCTGTTGTGTAACATAATTTGCCAGCTTTGAGTGAATTGAAATTACACTAGACTTATGATACAGTCCTCATTGACCACATTTGATATATTAAGGGCAATGTCTGCTGTGTATGAATTGAACTTGAATTAAGACTTTACACAGTTGAGTTTCATCAAAATCTGACACATTAACAGCTATGTCTTCTTTGTGTGAATTAAATTTTCATTAGACTGTTGAAACAGTCCTGTTATACCACATTTGAAACGTTTACAGCAATGTGTGCTGTGTATGAATTTAACTTCAAATAGACTGTTTACACAATTGAGTTTCATCAAAATCTGACACATTAACAGCTATGTCTTCTTTATGTAAATTGAATTTTTATTAGACTGTTGATACAGTCCTGTTATACCACATTTGATACGGTTACAGCAATGTCTGCTGTGTATAATTTGAACTTGAATTAGATTGTTTACACAGTTGAGTTTCATCAAAATTTGACGCATTAACAGCTATATCTACTATGTGTGAATCGAACATTCATAGGACTGTTGACACAGTCCTGTTATACCACATTTGAAACGTTTACAGCAATGTGTGCTGTGTATGAATTTAACTTGAATAAGACTGTTTACACAATTGAGTTTCATCAAAATTTGACGCATTAACAGCTATATCTACTATGTGTGAATCGAACTTTCATTAGACTGTTGACACAGTCCTGTTATACCACATTTGAAACATTTACAGCAATGTGTGCTGTGTATGAATTTAACTTGAATTAAGACTGTTTACACAGTTGAGTTTCATCAAAATCTGACACATTAACAGCTATGTCTTCTGTGTTTGAATTGAATTTTCATTAGACTGTTGAAACAGTCCTGTTATACCACATTTGAAACGTTTACAGCAATGTGTGCTGTGTATGAATTTAACTTGAATTAGACTGTTTACACAGTTGAGTTTCATCAAAATCTGACACATTAACAGCTATGTCTTCTTTGTGTGACTTAAATTTTCATTAGACTGTTGAAACAGTCCTGTTATACCACATTTGAAACGTTTACAGCAATGTGTGCTGTGTATGAATTTAACTTGAATTAGACTGTTTACACAGTTGAGTTTCATCAAAATCTGACACATTAACAGCTATGTCTTCTTCGTGTGACTTAAATTTTCATTAGACTGTTGAAACAGTCCTGTTATACCACATTTGAAACGTTTACAGCAATGTGTGCTGTGTATGAATTTAACTTCAAATAGACTGTTTACACAGTTGAGTTTCATCAAAATCTGACACATTAACAGCTATGTCTTCTTTGTGTGAATTAAATTTTCATTAGACTGTTGATACAGTCCTGTTATACAACATTTGATAAGGTTACAGCAATATGTGCTGTGTATGAATATAACTTGAATTAGACTGTTTACACAATTGAGTTTCATCAAAATCTGACACATTAACAGCTGTCTTCTTTATGTGAATTGAATTTTTATTAGACTGTTGATACAGTCCTGTTATACCACATTTGGTACGGTTACAGCAATGTCTGCTGTGTATGATTTGAACTTGAATTAGATTGTTTACACAGTTGAGTTTCATCAAACTTTGACACATTAATAGCTTTGTCTACTATATGTAAATTGAACTTTCATTAGACTGTTTACACAGTCCTATTATACCGCATTTGATACGATTACGGTAATGTCTGCTGTGTATGAATTGAACTTGAATTAGACTGTCTGCGCAGTTGAGTTTCATCAAAATTTGACACATTATCAGCTATGTCTGCATTATGTGAATTAAATATTTTGACAAAGTCCTGTTGTAACACATTGGACAAATGGTAATGACAAAATTTGTTTGGTGGAATTCTGATTGAAAACTGTACCTATCTTAATCAACCCCTACAGTAGTGGGAAAGATCCTACGGCTATGTATCAAGGACGTCGTCCTCAATGTCCACGAACGGATACATGAGAATGTAAGTTAAAAGCGACCTCTTTAACTTATCAGGGTCTTGTTAAGGAATGTTACATTATTCTATAAGTATATTCACCAAATAAACGTCAATTTCCATGAGATTCCTTATGATACTGGACAGCACCTGTTGTGTAACATAATTTGCCAGCTTTGAGTGAATTGAAATTACACTAGACTAATGATACAGTCCTCATTGACCACATTTGATATATTAAGGGCAATGTCTGCTGTGTATGAATTGAACTTGAATTAAGACTTTACACAGTTGAGTTTCATCAAAATCTGACACATTAACAGCTATGTCTTCTTTGTGTGAATTAAATTTTCATTAGACTGTTGAAACAGTCCTGTTATACCACATTTGAAACGTTTACAGCAATGTGTGCTGTGTATGAATTTAACTTGAATTAGACTGTTTACACAGTTGAGTTTCATCAAAATCTGACACATTAACAGCTATGTCTTCTTTGTGTGAATTAAATTTTCATTAGACTGTTGAAACAGTCCTGTTATACCACATTTGAAACGTTTACAGCAATGTGTGCTGTGTATGAATTTAACTTGAATTAGACTGTTTACACAGTTGAGTTTCATCAAAATCTGACACATTAACAGCTATGTCTTCTGTGTTTGAATTAAATTTTCATTAGACTGTTGAAACAGTCCTGTTATACCACATTTGAAACGTTTACAGCAATGTGTGCTGTGTATGAATAACTTGAATTCGACTGTTTACACAGTTGAGTTTCATCAAAATCTGACACATTAACAGCTATGTCTTCTTTGTGTGAATTAAATTTTCATTAGACTGTTGAAACAGTCCTGTTATACCACATTTGAAACGTTTACAGAAATGTGTGCTGTGTATGAATTTAACTTGAAATAGACTGTTTACACAATTGAGTTTCATCAAAATCTGACACATTAACAGCTATGTCTTCTTTATGTAAATTGAATTTTTATTAGACTGTTGATACAGTCCTGTTATACCACATTTGATACGGTTACAGCAATGTCTGCTGTGTATAATTTGAACTTGAATTAGATTGTTTACACAGTTGAGTTTCATCAAAATTTGACGCATTAACAGCTATATCTACTATGTGTGAATCGAACATTCATAGGACTGTTGACACAGTCCTGTTATACCACATTTGAAACGTTTACAGCAATGTGTGCTGTGTATGAATTTAACTTGAATAAGACTGTTTACACAATTGAGTTTCATCAAAATTTGACGCATTAACAGCCATATCTACTATGTGTGAATCGAACTTTCATTAGACTGTTGACACAGTCCTGTTATACCACATTTGAAACGTTTACAGCAATGTGTGCTGTGTATGAATTTAACTTGAATTAAGACTGTTTACACAGTTGAGTTTCATCAAAATCTGACACATTAACAGCTATGTCTTCTGTGTTTGAATTAAATTTTCATTAGACTGTTGAAACAGTCCTGTTATACCACATTTGAAACGTTTACAGCAATGTGTGCTGTGTATGAATTTAACTTGAATTAGACTGTTTACACAGTTGAGTTTCATCAAAATCTGACACATTAACAGCTATGTCTTCTTTGTGTGACTTAAATTTTCATTAGACTCTTGAAACAGTCCTGTTATACCACATTTGAAACGTTTACAGCAATGTGTGCTGTGTATGAATTTAACTTGAATTAGACTGTTTACACAGTTGAGTTTCATCAAAATCTGACACATTAACAGCTATGTCTTCTTCGTGTGACTTAAATTTTCATTAGACTCTTGAAACAGTCCTGTTATACCACATTTGAAACGTTTACAGCAATGTGTGCTGTGTATGAATTTAACTTCAAATAGACTGTTTACACAGTTGAGTTTCATCAAAATCTGACACATTAACAGCTATGTCTTCTTTGTGTGAATTGAATTTTCATTAGACTGTTGATACAGTCCTGTTATACAACATTTGATAAGGTTACAGCAATATGTGCTGTGTATGAATATAACTTGAATTAGACTGTTTACACAATTGAGTTTCATCAAAATCTGACACATTAACAGCTGTCTTCTTTATGTGAATTGAATTTTTATTAGACTGTTGATACAGTCCTGTTATACCACATTTGGTACGGTAAAAGCAATGTCTGCTGTGTATGATTTGAACTTGAATTAGATTGTTTACACAGTTGAGTTTCATCAAAATTTGACACATTAATAGCTTTGTCTACTATATGTAAATTGAACTTTCATTAGACTGTTTACACAGTCCTATTATACCGCATTTGATACGATTACGGTAATGTCTGCTGTGTATGAATTGAACTTGAATTAGACTGTCTGCGCAGTTGAGTTTCATCAAAATTTGACACATTATCAGCTATGTCTGCATTATGTGAATTAAATATTTTGACAAAGTCCTGTTGTAACACATTGGACAAATGGTAATGACAAAATTTGTTTGGTGGAATTCTGATTGAAAACTGTACCTATCTTAATCAACCCCTACAGTAGTGGGAAAGATCCTACGGCTATGTATTAAGGACGTCGTCCTCAATGTCCACGAACGGATACATGAGAATGTAAGTTAAAAGCGACCTCTTTAACTTATCAGGGTCTTGTTAAGGAATGTTACATTATTCTATAAGTATATTCACCAAATAAACGTCAATTTCCATGAGATTCCTTATGATACTGGACAGCACCTGTTGTGTAACATAATTTGCCAGCTTTGAGTGAATTGAAATTACACTAGACTAATGATACAGTCCTCATTGACCACATTTGATATATTAAGGGCAATGTCTGCTGTGTATGAATTGAACTTGAATTAAGACTTTACACAGTTGAGTTTCATCAAAATCTGACACATTAACAGCTATGTCTTCTTTGTGTGAATTAAATTTTCATTAGACTGTTGAAACAGTCCTGTTATACCACATTTGAAACGTTTACAGCAATGTGTGCTGTGTATGAATTTAACTTGAATTAGACTGTTTACACAGTTGAGTTTCATCAAAATCTGACACATTAACAGCTATGTCTTCTTTGTGTGAATTAAATTTTCATTAGACTGTTGAAACAGTCCTGTTATACCACATTTGAAACGTTTACAGCAATGTGTGCTGTGTATGAATTTAACTTGAATTAGACTGTTTACACAGTTGAGTTTCATCAAAATCTGACACATTAACAGCTATGTCTTCTTTGTGTGAATTAAATTTTCATTAGACTCTTGAAACAGTCCTGTTATACCACATTTGAAACGTTTACAGCAATGTGTGCTGTGTATGAATAACTTGAATTACACTGTTTACACAGTTGAGTTTCATCAAAATCTGACACATTAAAAGCTATGTCTTCTTTGTGTGAATTAAGTTTTCATTAGACTGTTGAAACAGTCCTGTTATACCACATTTGAAACGTTTACAGCAATGTGTGCTGTGTATGAATTTAACTTCAAATAGACTGTTTACACAATTGAGTTTCATCAAAATCTGACACATTAACAGCTATGTCTTCTTTGTGTGAATTGAATTTTCATTAGACTGTTGATACAGTCCTGTTATACAACATTTGATAAGGTTACGGCAATATGTGCTGTGTATGAATATAACTTGAATTAGACTGTTTACACAATTGAGTTTCATCAAAATCTGACACATTAACAGCTGTCTTCTTTATGTGAATTGAATTTTTATTAGACTGTTGATACAGTCCTGTTATACCACATTTGGTACGGTTACAGCAATGTCTGCTGTGTATGATTTGAACTTGAATTAGATTGTTTACACAGTTGAGTTTCATCAAAATTTGACACATTAATAGCTTTGTCTACTATATGTAAATTGAACTTTCATTAGACTGTTTACACAGTCCTATTATACCGCATTTGATACGATTACGGTAATGTCTGCTGTGTATGAATTGAACTTGAATTAGACTGTCTGCGCAGTTGAGTTTCATCAAAATTTGACACATTATCAGCTATGTCTGCATTATGTGAATTAAATATTTTGACAAAGTCCTGTTGTTACACATTGGACAAATGGTAATGACAAAATTTGTTTGGTGGAATTCTGATTGAAAACTGTACCTATCTTAATCAACCCCTACAGTAGTGGGAAAGATCCTACGGCTATGTATCAAGGACGTCGTCCTCAATGTCCACGAACGAATACATGAGAATGTAAGTTAAAAGCGACCTCTTTAACTTATCAGGGTCTTGTTAAGGAATGTTACATTATTCTATAAGTATATTCACCAAATAAACGTCAATTTCCATGAGATTCCTTATGATACTGGACAGCACCTGTTGTGTAACATAATTTGCCAGCTTTGAGTGAATTGAAATTACACTAGACTTATGATACAGTCCTCATTGACCACATTTGATATATTAAGGGCAATGTCTGCTGTGTATGAATTGAACTTGAATTAAGACTTTACACAGTTGAGTTTCATCAAAATCCGACACATTAACAGCTATGTCTTCTTTGTGTGAATTAAATTTTCATTAGACTGTTGAAACAGTCCTGTTATACCACATTTGAAACGTTTACAGCAATGTGTGCTGTGTATGAATTTAACTTCAAATAGACTGTTTACACAATTGAGTTTCATCAAAATCTGACACATTAACAGCTATGTCTTCTTTATGTAAATTGAATTTTTATTAGACTGTTGATACAGTCCTGTTATACCACATTTGATACGGTTATAGCAATGTCTGCTGTGTATAATTTGAACTTGAATTAGATTGTTTACACAGTTGAGTTTCATCAAAATTTGACGCATTAACAGCTATATCTACTATGTGTGAATCGAACATTCATAGGACTGTTGACACAGTCCTGTTATACCACATTTGAAACGTTTACAGCAATGTGTGCTGTGTATGAATTTAACTTGAATAAGACTGTTTACACAATTGAGTTTCATCAAAATTTGACGCATTAACAGCCATATCTACTATGTGTGAATCGAACTTTCATTAGACTGTTGACACAGTCCTGTTATACCACATTTGAAACGTTTACAGCAATGTGTGCTGTGTATGAATTTAACTTGAATTAGACTGTTTACACAGTTGAGTTTCATCAAAATCTGACACATTAACAGCTATGTCTTCTTTGTGTGAATTAAATTTTCATTAGACTGTTGAAACAGTCCTGTTATACCACATTTGAAACGTTTACAGCAATGTGTGCTGTGTATGAATTTAACTTGAATTAGACTGTTTACACAGTTGAGTTTCATCAAAATCTGACACATTAACAGCTATGTCTTCTTTGTGTGAATTAAATTTTCATTAGACTGTTGAAACAGTCCTGTTATACCACATTTGAAACGTTTACAGCAATGTGTGCTGTGTATGAATTTAACTTGAATTAGACTGTTTACACAGTTGAGTTTCATCAAAATCTGACACATTAACAGCTATGTCTTCTTTGTGTGAATTAAATTTTCATTAGACTGTTGAAACAGTCCTGTTATACCACATTTGAAACGTTTACAGCAATGTGTGCTGTGTATGAATAACTTGAATTACACTGTTTACACAGTTGAGTTTCATCAAAATCTGACACATTAAAAGCTATGTCTTCTTTGTGTGAATTAAGTTTTCATTAGACTGTTGAAACAGTCCTGTTATACCACATTTGAAACGTTTACAGCAATGTGTGCTGTGTATGAATTTAACTTCAAATAGACTGTTTACACAATTGAGTTTCATCAAAATCTGACACATTAACAGCTATGTCTTCTTTGTGTGAATTGAATTTTCATTAGACTGTTGATACAGTCCTGTTATACAACATTTGATAAGGTTACGGCAATATGTGCTGTGTATGAATATAACTTGAATTAGACTGTTTACACAATTGAGTTTCATCAAAATCTGACACATTAACAGCTGTCTTCTTTATGTGAATTGAATTTTTATTAGACTGTTGATACAGTCCTGATATACCACATTTGGTACGGTTACAGCAATGTCTGCTGTGTATGATTTGAACTTGAATTAGATTGTTTACACAGTTGAGTTTCATCAAAATCTGACACATTAATAGCTTTGTCTACTATATGTAAATTGAACTTTCATTAGACTGTTTACACAGTCCTATTATACCGCATTTGATACGATTACGGTAATGTCTGCTGTGTATGAATTGAACTTGAATTAGACTGTCTGCGCAGTTGAGTTTCATCAAAATTTGACACATTATCAGCTATGTCTGCATTATGTGAATTAAATATTTTGACAAAGTCCTGTTGTAACACATTGGACAAATGGTAATGACAAAATTTGTTTGGTGGAATTCTGATTGAAAACTGTACCTATCTTAATCAACCCCTACAGTAGTGGGAAAGATCCTACGGCTATGTATCAAGGACGTCGTCCTCAATGTCCACGAACGGATACATGAGAATGTAAGTTAAAAGCGACCTCTTTAACTTATCAGGGTCTTGTTAAGGAATGTTACATTATTCTATAAGTATATTCACCAAATAAACGTCAATTTCCATGAGATTCCTTATGATACTGGACAGCACCTGTTGTGTAACATAATTTGCCAGCTTTGAGTGAATTGAAATTACACTAGACTAACGATACAGTCCTCATTGACCACATTTGATATATTAAGGGCAATGTCTGCTGTGTATGAATTGAACTTGAATTAAGACTTTACACAGTTGAGTTTCATCAAAATCTGACACATTAACAGCTATGTCTTCTTTGTGTGAATTAAATTTTCATTAGACTGTTGAAACAGTCCTGTTATACCACATTTGAAACGTTTACAGCAATGTGTGCTGTGTATGAATTTAACTTGAATTAGACTGTTTACACAGTTGAGTTTCATCAAAATCTGACACATTAACAGCTATGTCTTCTTTGTGTGAATTAAATTTTCATTAGACTGTTGAAACAGTCCTGTTATACCACATTTGAAACGTTTACAGCAATGTGTGCTGTGTATGAATTTAACTTGAATTAGACTGTTTACACAGTTGAGTTTCATCAAAATCTGACACATTAACAGCTATGTCTTCTTTGTGTGAATTAAATTTTCATTAGACTCTTGAAACAGTCCTGTTATACCACATTTGAAACGTTTACAGCAATGTGTGCTGTGTATGAATTTAACTTGAATTAGACTGTTTACACAGTTGAGTTTCATCAAAATCTGACACATTAACAGCTATGTCTTCTTTGTGTGACTTAAATTTTCATTAGACTCTTGAAACAGTCCTGTTATACCACATTTGAAACGTTTACAGCAATGTGTGCTGTGTATGAATAACTTGAATTAGACTGTTTACACAGTTGAGTTTCATCAAAATCTGACACATTAACAGCTATGTCTTCTTTGTGTGAATTAAATTTTCATTAGACTGTTGAAACAGTCCTGTTATACCACATTTGAAACGTTTACAGCAATGTGTGCTGTGTATGAATTTAACTTCAAATAGACTGTTTACACAATTGAGTTTCATCAAAATCTGACACATTAACAGCTATGTCTTCTTTGTGTGAATTGAATTTTCATTAGACTGTTGATACAGTCCTGTTATACAACATTTGATAAGGTTACGGCAATATGTGCTGTGTATGAATATAACTTGAATTAGACTGTTTACACAATTGAGTTTCATCAAAATCTGACACATTAACAGCTGTCTTCTTTATGTGAATTGAATTTTTATTAGACTGTTGATACAGTCCTGTTATACCACATTTGGTACGGTTACAGCAATGTCTGCTGTGTATGATTTGAACTTGAATTAGATTGTTTACAAGTTGAGTTTCATCAAAATTTGACACATTAATAGCTTTGTCTACTATATGTAAATTGAACTTTCATTAGACTGTTTACACAGTCCTATTATACCGCATTTGATACGATTACGGTAATGTCTGCTGTGTATGAATTGAACTTGAATTAGACTGTCTGCGCAGTTGAGTTTCATCAAAATTTGACACATTATCAGCTATGTCTGCATTATGTGAATTAAATATTTTGACAAAGTCCTGTTGTAACACATTGGACAAATGGTAATGACAAAATTTGTTTGGTGGAATTCTGATTGAAAACTGTACCTATCTTAATCAACCCCTACAGTAGTGGGAAAGATGCTACGGCTATGTATCAAGGACGTCGTCCTCAATGTCCACGAACGGATACATGAGAATGTAAGTTAAAAGCGACCTCTTTAACTTATCAGGGTCTTGTTAAGGAATGTTACATTATTCTATAAGTATATTCACCAAATAAACGTCAATTTCCATGAGATTCCTTATGATACTGGACAGCACCTGTTGTGTAACATAATTTGCCAGCTTTGAGTGAATTGAAATTACACTAGACTAATGATACAGTCCTCATTGACCACATTTGATATATTAAGGGCAATGTCTGCTGTGTATGAATTGAACTTGAATTAGACTGTTTACACAGTTGAGTTTCATCAAAATCTGACACATTAACAGCTATGTCTTCTTTGTGTGAATTAAATTTTCATTAGACTGTTGAAACAGTCCTGTTATACCACATTTGAAACGTTTACAGCAATGTGTGCTGTGTATGAATTTAACTTGAATTAGACTGTTTACACAGTTGAGTTTCATCAAAATCTGACACATTAACAGCTATGTCTTCTTTGTGTGAATTGAATTTTCATTAGACTGTTGAAACAGTCCTGTTATACCACATTTGAAACGTTTACAGCAATGTGTGCTGTGTATGAATTTAACTTGAATTAGACTGTTTACACAGTTGAGTTTCATCAAAATCTGACACATTAACAGCTATGTCTTCTTTGTGTGAATTAAATTTTCATTAGACTCTTGAAACAGTCCTGTTATACCACATTTGAAACGTTTGCAGCAATGTGTGCTGTGTATGAATAACTTGAATTAGACTGTTTACACAGTTGAGTTTCATCAAAATCTGACACATTAACAGCTATGTCTTCTTTGTGTGAATTAAATTTTCATTAGACTGTTGAAACAGTCCTGTTATACCACATTTGAAACGTTTACAGCAATGTGTGCTGTGTATGAATTTAACTTCAAATAGACTGTTTACACAATTGAGTTTCATCAAAATCTGACACATTAACAGCTATGTCTTCTTTATGTGAATTGAATTTTTATTAGACTGTTGATACAGTCCTGTTATACCACATTTGATACGGTTACAGCAATGTCTGCTGTGTATGATTTGAACTTGAATTAGATTGTTTACACAGTTGAGTTTCATCAAAATTTGACGCATTAACAGCTATATCTACTATGTGTGAATCGAACATTCATTAGACTGTTGACACAGTCCTGTTATACCACATTTGAAACGTTTACAGCAATGTGTGCTGTGTATGAATTTAACTTGAATAAGACTGTTTACACAATTGAGTTTCATCAAAATTTGACGCATTAACAGCTATATCTACTATGTGTGAATCGAACTTTCATTGGACTGTTGACACAGTCCTGTTATACCACATTTGAAACGTTTTCAGCAATGTGTGCTGTGTATGAATTTAACTTGAATTAAGACTGTTTACACAGTTGAGTTTCATCAAAATCTGACACATTAACAGCTATGTCTTCTGTGTGTGAATTAAATTTTCATTAGACTGTTGAAACAGTCCTGTTATACCACATTTGAAACGTTTACAGCAATGTGTGCTGTGTATGAATTTAACTTGAATTAGACTGTTTACACAGTTGAGTTTCATCAAAATCTGACACATTAACAGCTATGTCTTCTTTGTGTGACTTAAATTTTCATTAGACTCTTGAAACAGTCCTGTTATACCACATTTGAAACGTTTACAGCAATGTGTGCTGTGTATGAATTTAACTTGAATTAGACTGTTTACACAGTTGAGTTTCATCAAAATCTGACACATTAACAGCTATGTCTTCTTTGTGTGAATTGAATTTTAATTAGACTGTTGATACAGTCCTGTTATACCACATTTGGTACGGTTACAGCAATGTCTGCTGTGTATGATTTGAACTTGAATTAGATTGTTTACACAGTTGAGTTTCATCAAAATTTGACACATTAATAGCTTTGTCTACTATATGTAAATTGAACTTTCATTAGACTGTTTACACAGTCCTATTATACCGCATTTGATACGATTACGGTAATGTCTGCTGTGTATGAATTGAACTTGAATTAGACTGTCTGCGCAGTTGAGTTTCATCAAAATTTGACACATTATCAGCTATGTCTGCATTATGTGAATTAAATATTTTGACAAAGTCCTGTTGTAACACATTGGACAAATGGTAATGACAAAATTTGTTTGGTGGAATTCTGATTGAAAACTGTACCTATCTTAATCAACCCCTACAGTAGTGGGAAAGATCCTACGGCTATGTATCAAGGACGTCGTCCTCAATGTCCACGAACGGATACATGAGAATGTAAGTTAAAAGCGACCTCTTTAACTTATCAGGGTCTTGTTAAGGAATGTTACATTATTCTATAAGTATATTCACCAAATAAACGTCAATTTCCATGAGATTCCTTATGATACTGGACAGCACCTGTTGTGTAACATAATTTGCCAGCTTTGAGTGAATTGAAATTACACTAGACTAATGATACAGTCCTCATTGACCACATTTGATATATTAAGGGCAATGTCTGCTGTGTATGAATTGAACTTGAATTAAGACTTTACACAGTTGAGTTTCATCAAAATCTGACACATTAACAGCTATGTCTTCTTTGTGTGAATTAAATTTTCATTAGACTGTTGAAACAGTCCTGTTATACCACATTTGAAACGTTTACAGCAATGTGTGCTGTGTATGAATTTAACTTGAATTAGACTGTTTACACAGTTGAGTTTCATCAAAATCTGACACATTAACAGCTATGTCTTCTTTGTGTGAATTGAATTTTCATTAGACTGTTGAAACAGTCCTGTTATACCACATTTGAAACGTTTACAGCAATGTGTGCTGTGTATGAATTTAACTTGAATTAGACTGTTTACACAGTTGAGTTTCATCAAAATCTGACACATTAACAGCTATGTCTTCTTTGTGTGAATTAAATTTTCATTAGACTCTTGAAACAGTCCTGTTATACCACATTTGAAACGTTTACAGCAATGTGTGCTGTGTATGAATAACTTGAATTAGACTGTTTACACAGTTGAGTTTCATCAAAATCTGACACATTAACAGCTATGTCTTCTTTGTGTGAATTAAATTTTCATTAGACTGTTGAAACAGTCCTGTTATACCACATTTGAAACGTTTACAGCAATGTGTGCTGTGTATGAATTTAACTTCAAATAGACTGTTTACACAATTGAGTTTCATCAAAATCTGACACATTAACAGCTATGTCTTCTTTATGTGAATTGAATTTTTATTAGACTGTTGATACAGTCCTGTTATACCACATTTGATACGGTTACAGCAATGTCTGCTGTGTATGATTTGAACTTGAATTAGATTGTTTACACAGTTGAGTTTCATCAAAATTTGACGCATTAACAGCTATATCTACTATGTGTGAATCGAACATTCATTAGACTGTTGACACAGTCCTGTTATACCACATTTGAAACGTTTACAGCAATGTGTGCTGTGTATGAATTTAACTTGAATAAGACGGTTTACACAATTGAGATTCATCAAAATTTGACGCATTAACAGCTATATCTACTATGTGTGAATCGAACTTTCATTAGACTGTTGACACAGTCCTGTTATACCACATTTGAAACGTTTACAGCAATGAGTGCTGTGTATGAATATAACTTGAATTAAGACTGTTTACACAGTTGAGTTTCATCAAAATCTGACACATTAACAGCTATGTCTTCTGTGTGTGAATTAAATTTTCATTAGACTGTTGAAACAGTCCTGTTATACCACATTTGAAACGTTTACAGCAATGTGTGCTGTGTATGAATTTAACTTGAATTAGACTGTTTACACAGTTGAGTTTCATCAAAATCTGACACATTAACAGCTATGTCTTCTTTGTGTGACTTAAATTTTCATTAGACTCTTGAAACAGTCCTGTTATACCACATTTGAAACGTTTACAGCAATGTGTGCTGTGTATGAATATAACTTGAATTAGACTGTTTACACAATTGAGTTTCATCAAAATCTGACACATTAACAGCTGTCTTCTTTATGTGAATTGAATTTTTATAAGACTGTTGATACAGTCCTGTTATACCACATTTGGTACGGTTACAGCAATGTCTGCTCTGTATGATTTGAACTTGAATTAGATTGTTTACACAGTTGAGTTTCATCAAAATTTGACACATTAATAGCTTTGTCTACTGTATGTAAATTGAACTTTCATTAGACTGTTTACACAGTCCTATTATACCGCATTTGATACGATTACGGTAATGTCTGCTGTGTATGAATTGAACTTGAATTAGACTGTCTGCGCAGTTGAGTTTCATCAAAATTTGACACATTATCAGCTATGTCTGCATTATGTGAATTAAATATTTTGACAAAGTCCTGTTGTAACACATTGGACAAATGGTAATGACAAAATTTGTTTGGTGGAATTCTGATTGAAAACTGTACCTATCTTAATCAACCCCTACAGTAGTGGGAAAGATCCTACGGCTATGTATCAAGGACGTCGTCCTCAATGTCCACGAACGAATACATGAGAATGTAAGTTAAAAGCGACCTCTTTAACTTATCAGGGTCTTGTTAAGGAATGTTACATTATTCTATAAGTATATTCACCAAATAAACGTCAATTTCCATGAGATTCCTTATGATACTGGACAGCACCTGTTGTGTAACATAATTTGCCAGCTTTGAGTGAATTGAAATTACACTAGACTAATGATACAGTCCTCATTGACCACATTTGATATATTAAGGGCAATGTCTGCTGTGTATGAATTGAACTTGAATTAAGACTTTACACAGTTGAGTTTCATCAAAATCTGACACATTAACAGCTATGTCTTCTTTGTGTGAATTAAATTTTCATTAGGCTGTTGAAACAGTCCTGTTATACCACATTTGAAACGTTTACAGCAATGTGTGCTGTGTATGAATTTAACTTGAATTAGACTGTTTACACAGTTGAGTTTCATCAAAATCTGACACATTAACAGCTATGTCTTCTTTGTGTGACTTAAATTTTCATTAGACTGTTGAAACAGTCCTGTTATACCACATTTGAAACGTTTACAGCAATGTGTGCTGTGTATGAATTTAACTTGAATTAGACTGTTTACACAGTTGAGTTTCATCAAAATCTGACACATTTACAGCTATGTCTTCTTTGTGTGAATTAAATTTTCATTAGACTCTTGAAACAGTCCTGTTATACCACATTTGAAACGTTTACAGCAATGTGTGCTGTGTATGAATTTAACTTGAATAAGACTGTTTACACAATTGAGTTTCATCAAAATTTGACGCATTAACAGCTATATCTACTATGTGTGAATCGAACTTTCATTAGACTGTTGACACAGTCCTGTTATACCACATTTGAAACGTTTACAGCAATGTGTGCTGTGTATGAATTGAACTTGAATTAAGACTGTTTACACAGTTGAGTTTCATCAAAATCTGACACATTAACAGCTATGTCTTCTGTGTGTGAATTAAATTTTCATTAGACTGTTGAAACAGTCCTGTTATACCACATTTGAAACGTTTACAGCAATGTGTGCTGTGTATGAATTTAACTTGAATTAGACTGTTTACACAGTTGAGTTTCATCAAAATCTGACACATTAACAGCTATGTCTTCTTTGTGTGACTTAAATTTTCATTAGACTCTTGAAACAGTCCTGTTATACCACATTTGAAACGTTTACAGCAATGTGTGCTGTGTATGAATTTAACTTCAAAAAGACTGTTTACACAGTTGAGTTTCATCAAAATCTGACACATTAACAGCTATGTCTTCTTTGTGTGAATTGAATTTTCATTAGGCTGTTGAAACAGTCCTGTTATACCACATTTGAAACGTTTACAGCAATGTGTGCTGTGTATGAATTTAACTTTAATTAGACTGTTTACACAGTTGAGTTTCATCAAAATCTGACACATTAACAGCTATGTCTTCTTTGTGTGAATTAAATTTTCATTAGGCTGTTGAAACAGTCCTGTTATACCACATTTGAAACGTTTACAGCAATGTGTGCTGTGTATGAATTTAACTTGAATTAGACTGTTTACACAGTTGAGTTTCATCAAAATCTGACACATTAACAGCTATGTCTTCTTTGTGTGAATTAAATTTTCATTAGACTGTTGAAACAGTCCTGTTGTACCACATTTGAAACGTTTACAGCAATGTGTGCTGTGTATGAATTTAACTTGAATTAGACTGTTTACACAGTTGAGTTTCATCAAAATCTGACACATTAACAGCTATGTCTTCTTTGTGTGAATTAAATTTTCATTAGACTCTTGAAACAGTCCTGTTATACCACATTTGAAACGTTTACAGCAATGTGTGCTGTGTATGAATAACTTGAATTAGACTGTTTACACAGTTGAGTTTCATCAAAATCTGACACATTAACAGCTATGTCTTCTTTGTGTGAATTAAATTTTCATTAGACTCTTGAAACAGTCCTGTTATACCACATTTGAAACGTTTACAGCAATGTGTGCTGTGTATGAATTTAACTTCAAATAGACTGTTTACACAATTGAGTTTCATCAAAATCTGACACATTAACAGCTATGTCTTCTTTGTGCGAATTGAATTTTCATTAGACTGTTGATACAGTCCTGTTATACAACATTTGATAAGGTTACGGCAATATGTGCTGTGTATGATTTGAACTTGAATTAGACTGTTTACACAATTGAGTTTCATCAAAATCTGACACATTAACAGCTGTCTTCTTTATGTGAATTGAATTTTTATTAGACTGTTGATACAGTCCTGTTATACCACATTTGGTATGGTTACAGCAATGTCTGCTGTGTATGATTTGAACTTGAATTAGATTGTTTACACAGTTGAGTTTCATCAAAATTTGACACATTAATAGCTTTGTCTACTATATGTAAATTGAACTTTCATTAGACTGTTTACACAGTCCTATTATACCGCATTTGATACGATTACGGTAATGTCTGCTGTGTATGAATTGAACTTGAATTAGACTGTCTGCGCAGTTGAGTTTCATCAAAATTTGACACATTATCAGCTATGTCTGCATTATGTGAATTAAATATTTTGACAAAGTCCTGTTGTAACACATTGGACAAATGGTAATGACAAAATTTGTTTGGTGGAATTCTGATTGAAAACTGTACCTATCTTAATCAACCCCTACAGTAGTGGGAAAGATCCTACGGCTATGTATCAAGGACGTCGTCCTCAATGTCCACGAACGGATACATGAGAATGTAAGTTAAAAGCCACCTCTTTAACTTATCAGGGTCTTGTTAAGGAATGTTACATTATTCTATAAGTATATTCACCAAATAAACGTCAATTTCCATGAGATTCCTTATGATACTGGACAGCACCTGTTGTGTAACATAATTTGCCAGCTTTGAGTGAATTGAAATTACACTAGACTAATGATACAGTCCTCATTGACCACATTTGATATATTAAGGGCAATGTCTGCTGTGTATGAATTGAACTTGAATTAAGACTTTACACAGTTGAGTTTCATCAAAATCTGACACATTAACAGCTATGTCTTCTTTGTGTGAATTGAATTTTCATTAGACTGTTGAAACAGTCCTGTTATACCACATTTGAAATGTTTACAGCAATGTGTGCTGTGTGTGAATTTAACTTGAATTAGACTGTTTACACAGTTGAGTTTCATCAAAATCTGACACATTAACAGCTATGTCTTCTTTGTGTGAATTAAATTTTCATTAGACTCTTGAAACAGTCCTGTTATACCACATTTGAAACGTTTACAGCAATGTGTGCTGTGTATGAATAACTTGAATTAGATTGTTTACACAGTTGAGTTTCATCAAAATCTGACACATTAACAGCTATGTCTTCTTTGTGTGAATTAAATTTTCATTAGACTGTTGAAACAGTCCAGTTATACCACATTTGAAACGTTTACAGCAATGTGTGCTGTGTATGAATTTAACTTCAAATAGACTGTTTACACAATTGAGTTTCATCAAAATCTGACACATTAACAGCTATGTCTTCTTTATGTGAATTGAATTTTTATTAGACTGTTGATACAGTCCTGTTATACCACATTTGATACGGTTACAGCAATGTCTGCTGTGTATGATTTGAACTTGAATTAGATTGTTTACACAGTTGAGTTTCATCAAAATTTGACGCATTAACAGCTATATCTACTATGTGTGAATCGAACATTCATTAGACTGTTGACACAGTCCTGTTATACCACATTTGAAACGTTTACAGCAATGTGTGCTGTGTATGAATTTAACTTGAATAAGACTGTTTACACAATTGAGTTTCATCAAAATTTGACGCATTAACAGCTATATCTACTATGTGTGAATCGAACTTTCATTAGACTGTTGACACAGTCCTGTTATACCACATTTGAAACGTTTACAGCAATGTGTGCTGTGTATGAATTGAACTTGAATTAAGACTGTTTACACAGTTGAGTTTCATCAAAATCTGACACATTAACAGCTATGTCTTCTGTGTGTGAATTAAATTTTCATTAGACTGTTTAAACAGTCCTGTTATACCACATTTGAAACGTTTACAGCAATGTGTGCTGTGTATGAATTTAACTTCAAATAGATTGTTTACACAGTTGAGTTTCATCAAAATCTGACACATTAACAGCTATGTCTTCTTTGTGTGACTTAAATTTTCATTAGACTCTTGAAACAGTCCTGTTATACCACATTTGAAACGTTTACAGCAATGTGTGCTGTGTATGAATTTAACTTCAAAAAGACTGTTTACACAGTTGAGTTTCATCAAAATCTGACACATTAACAGCTATGTCTTCTTTGTGTGAATTGAATTTTCATTAGACTGTTGATACAGTCCTGTTATACAACATTTGATAAGGTTACAGCAATATGTGCTGTGTATGAATATAACTTGAATTAGACTGTTAACACAATTGAGTTTCATCAAAATCTGACACATTAACAGCTGTCTTCTTTATGTGAATTGAATTTTTATTAGACTGTTGATACAGTCCTGTTATACCACATTTGGTACGGTTACAGCAATGTCTGCTGTTTATGATTTGAACTTGAATTAGATTGTTTACACAGTTGAGTTTCATCAAAATTTGACACATTAATAGCTTTGTCTACTATATGTAAATTGAACTTTCATTAGACTGTTTACACAGTCCTATTATACCGCATTTGATACGATTACGGTAATGTCTGCTGTGTATGAATTGAACTTGAATTAGACTGTCTGCGCAGTTGAGTTTCATCAAAATTTGACACATTATCAGCTATGTCTGCATTATGTGAATTAAATATTTTGACAAAGTCCTGTTGTAACACATTGGACAAATGGTAATGACAAAATTTGTTTGGTGGAATTCTGATTGAAAACTGTACCTATCTTAATCAACCCCTACAGTAGTGGGAAATATCCTACGGCTATGTATCAAGGACGTCGTCCTCAATGTCCACGAACGGATACATGAGAATGTAAGTTAAAAGCGACCTCTTTAACTTATCAGGGTCTTGTTAAGGAATGTTACATTATTCTATAAGTATATTCACCAAGTAAACGTCAATTTCCATGAGATTCCTTATGATACTGGACAGCACCTGTTGTGTAACATAATTTGCCAGCTTTGAGTGAATTGAAATAACACTAGACTAATGATACAGTCCTCATTGACCACATTTGATATATTAAGGGCAATGTCTGCTGTGTATGAATTGAACTTGAATTAAGACTTTACACAGTTGAGTTTCATCAAAATCTGACACATTAACAGCTATGTCTTCTTTGTGTGAATTAAATTTTCATTAGACTGTTGAAACAGTCCTGTTATACCACATTTGAAACGTTTACAGCAATGTGTGCTGTGTATGAATTTAACTTGAATTAGACTGTTTACACAGTTGAGTTTCATCAAAATCTGACACATTAACAGCTATGTCTTCTTTGTGTGAATTGAATTTTCATTAGACTGTTGAAACAGTCCTGTTATACCACATTTGAAATGTTTACAGCAATGTGTGCTGTGTATAAATTTAACTTGAATTAGACTGTTTACACAGTTGAGTTTCATCAAAATCTGACACATTAACAGCTATGTCTTCTTTGTGTGAATTAAATTTTCATTAGACTCTTGAAACAGTCCTGTTATACCACATTTGAAACGTTTACAGCAATGTGTGCTGTGTATGAATAACTTGAATTAGACTGTTTACACAGTTGAGTTTCATCAAAATCTGACACATTAACAGCTATGTCTTCTTTGTGTGAATTAAATTTTCATTAGACTGTTGAAACAGTCCTGTTATACCACATTTGAAACGTTTACAGCAATGTGTGCTGTGTATGAATTTAACTTCAAATAGACTGTTTACACAATTGAGTTTCATCAAAATCTGACACATTAACAGCTATGTCTTCTTTATGTGAATTGAATTTTTATTAGACTGTTGATACAGTCCTGTTATACCACATTTGATACGGTTACAGCAATGTCTGCTGTGTATGATTTGAACTTGAATTAGATTGTTTACACAATTGAGTTTCATCAAAATTTGACGCATTAACAGCTATATCTACTATGTGTGAATCGAACTTTCATTAGACTGTTGACACAGTCCTGTTATACCACATTTGAAACGTTTACAGCAATGTGTGCTGTGTATGAATTTATCTTGAATTAAGACTGTTTACACAGTTGAGTTTCATCAAAATCTGACACATTAACAGCTATGTCTTCTGTGTGTGAATTAAATTTTCATTAGACTGTTGAAACAGTCCTGTTATACCACATTTGAAACGTTTACAGCAATGTGTGCTGTGTATGAATTTAACTTGAATTAGACTGTTTACACAGTTGAGTTTCATCAAAATCTGACACATTAACAGCTATGTCTTCTTTGTGTGAATTAAATTTTCATTAGGCTGTTGAAACAGTCCTGTTATACCACATTTGAAACGTTTACAGCAATGTGTGCTGTGTATGAATTTAACTTGAATTAGACTGTTTACACAGTTGAGTTTCATCAAAATCTGACACATTAACAGCTATGTCTTCTTTGTGTGAATTAAATTTTCATTAGACTGTTGAAACAGTCCTGTTGTACCACATTTGAAACGTTTATAGCAATGTGTGCTGTGTATGAATTTAACTTGAATTAGACTGTTTACACAGTTGAGTTTCATCAAAATCTGACACATTAACAGCTATGTCTTCTTTGTGTGAATTAAATTTTCATTAGACTCTTGAAACAGTCCTGTTATACCACATTTGAAACGTTTACAGCAATGTGTGCTGTGTATGAATAACTTGAATTAGACTGTTTACACAGTTGAGTTTCATCAAAATCTGACACATTAACAGCTATGTCTTCTTTGTGTGAATTATATTTTCATTAGACTGTTGAAACAGTCCTGTTATACCACATTTGAAACGTTTACAGCAATGTGTGCTGTGTATGAATTTAACTTCAAATAGACTGTTTACACAATTGAGTTTCATCAAAATCTGACACATTAACAGCTATGTCTTCTTTGTGTGAATTGAATTTTCATTAGACTGTTGATACAGTCCTGTTATACAACATTTGATAAGGTTACGGCAATATGTGCTGTGTATGAATATAACTTGAATTAGACTGTTTACACAATTGAGTTTCATCAAAATCTGACACATTAACAGCTGTCTTCTTTATGTGAATTGAATTTTTATTAGACTGTTGATACAGACCTGTTATACCACATTTGGTACGGTTACAGCAATGTCTGCTGTGTATGATTTGAACTTGAATTAGATTGTTTACACAGTTGAGTTTCATCAAAATTTGACACATAATAGCTTTGTCTACTATATGTAAATTGAACTTTCATTAGACTGTTTACACAGTCCTATTATACCGCATTTGATACGATTACGGTAATGTCTGCTGTGTATGAATTGAACTTGAATTAGACTGTCTGCGCAGTTGAGTTTCATCAAAATTTGACACATTATCAGCTATGTCTGCATTATGTGAATTAAATATTTTGACAAAGTCCTGTTGTAACACATTGGACAAATGGTAATGACAAAATTTGTTTGGTGGAATTCTGATTGAAAACTGTACCTATCTTAATCAACCCCTACAGTAGTGGGAAAGATCCTACGGCTATGTATCAAGGACGTCGTCCTCAATGTCCACGAACGGATACATGAGAATGTAAGTTAAAAGCGACCTCTTTAACTTATCAGGGTCTTGTTAAGGAATGTTACATTATTCTATAAGTATATTCACCAAATAAACGTCAATTTCCATGAGATTCCTTATGATACTGGACAGCACCTGTTGTGTAACATAATTTGCCAGCTTTGAGTGAATTGAAATTACACTAGACTAATGATACAGTCCTCATTGACCACATTTGATATATTAAGGGCAATGTCTGCTGTGTATGAATTGAACTTGAATTAAGACTTTACACAGTTGAGTTTCATCAAAATCTGACACATTAACAGCTATGTCTTCTTTGTGTGAATTTTCATTAGACTGTTGAAACAGTCCTGTTATACCACATTTGAAATGTTTACAGCAATGTGTGCTGTGTGTGAATTTAACTTGAATTAGACTGTTTACACAGTTGAGTTTCATCAAAATCTGACACATTAACAGCTATGTCTTCTTTGTGTGAATTAAATTTTCATTAGACTCTTGAAACAGTCCTGTTATACCACATTTGAAACGTTTACAGCAATGTGTGCTGTGTATGAATAACTTGAATTAGATTGTTTACACAGTTGAGTTTCATCAAAATCTGACACATTAACAGCTATGTCTTCTTTGTGTGAATTAAATTTTCATTAGACTCTTGAAACAGTCCAGTTATACCACATTTGAAACGTTTACAGCAATGTGTGCTGTGTATGAATTTAACTTCAAATAGACTGTTTACACAATTGAGTTTCATCAAAATCTGACACATTAACAGCTATGTCTTCTTTATGTGAATTGAATTTTTATTAGACTGTTGATACAGTCCTGTTATACCACATTTGATACGGTTACAGCAATGTCTGCTGTGTATGATTTGAACTTGAATTAGATTGTTTACACAGTTGAGTTTCATCAAAATTTGACGCATTAACAGCTATATCTACTATGTGTGAATCGAACATTCATTAGACTGTTGACACAGTCCTGTTATACCACATTTGAAACGTTTACAGCAATGTGTGCTGTGTATGAATTTAACTTGAATAAGACTGTTTACACAATTGAGTTTCATCAAAATTTGACGCATTAACAGCTATATCTACTATGTGTGAATCGAACTTTCATTAGACTGTTGACACAGTCCTGTTATACCACATTTGAAACGTTTACAGCAATGTGTGCTGTGTATGAATTGAACTTGAATTAAGACTGTTTACACAGTTGAGTTTCATCAAAATCTGACACATTAACAGCTATGTCTTCTGTGTGTGAATTAAATTTTCATTAGACTGTTTAAACAGTCCTGTTATACCACATTTGAAACGTTTACAGCAATGTGTGCTGTGTATGAATTTAACTTCAAATAGACTGTTTACACAGTTGAGTTTCATCAAAATCTGACACATTAACAGCTATGTCTTCTTTGTGTGACTTAAATTTTCATTAGACTCTTGAAACAGTCCTGTTATACCACATTTGAAACGTTTACAGCAATGTGTGCTGTGTATGAATTTAACTTCAAAAAGACTGTTTACACAGTTGAGTTTCATCAAAATCTGACACATTAACAGCTATGTCTTCTTTGTGTGAATTGAATTTTCATTAGACTGTTGATACAGTCCTGTTATACAACATTTGATAAGGTTACAGCAATATGTGCTGTGTATGAATATAACTTGAATTAGACTGTTAACACAATTGAGTTTCATCAAAATCTGACACATTAACAGCTGTCTTCTTTATGTGAATTGAATTTTTATTAGACTGTTGATACAGTCCTGTTATACCACATTTGGTACGGTTACAGCAATGTCTGCTGTTTATGATTTGAACTTGAATTAGATTGTTTACACAGTTGAGTTTCATCAAAATTTGACACATTAATAGCTTTGTCTACTATATGTAAATTGAACTTTTATTAGACTGTTTACACAGTCCTATTATACCGCATTTGATACGATTACGGTAATGTCTGCTGTGTATGAATTGAACTTGAATTAGACTGTCTGCGCAGTTGAGTTTCATCAAAATTTGACACATTATCAGCTATGTCTGCATTATGTGAATTAAATATTTTGACAAAGTCCTGTTGTAACACATTGGACAAATGGTAATGACAAAATTTGTTTGGTGGAATTCTGATTGAAAACTGTACCTATCTTAATCAACCCCTACAGTAGTGGGAAATATCCTACGGCTATGTATCAAGGACGTCGTCCTCAATGTCCACGAACGGATACATGAGAATGTAAGTTAAAAGCGACCTCTTTAACTTATCAGGGTCTTGTTAAGGAATGTTACATTATTCTATAAGTATATTCACCAAGTAAACGTCAATTTCCATGAGATTCCTTATGATACTGGACAGCACCTGTTGTGTAACATAATTTGCCAGCTTTGAGTGAATTGAAATAACACTAGACTAATGATACAGTCCTCATTGACCACATTTGATATATTAAGGGCAATGTCTGCTGTGTATGAATTGAACTTGAATTAAGACTTTACACAGTTGAGTTTCATCAAAATCTGACACATTAACAGCTATGTCTTCTTTGTGTGAATTAAATTTTCATTAGACTGTTGAAACAGTCCTGTTATACCACATTTGAAACGTTTACAGCAATGTGTGCTGTGTATGAATTTAACTTGAATTAGACTGTTTACACAGTTGAGTTTCATCAAAATCTGACACATTAACAGCTATGTCTTCTTTGTGTGAATTGAATTTTCATTAGACTCTTGAAACAGTCCTGTTATACCACATTTGAAATGTTTACAGCAATGTGTGCTGTGTATGAATTTAACTTGAATTAGACTGTTTACACAGTTGAGTTTCATCAAAATCTGACACATTAACAGCTATGTCTTCTTTGTGTGAATTAAATTTTCATTAGACTCTTGAAACAGTCCTGTTATACCACATTTGAAACGTTTACAGCAATGTGTGCTGTGTATGAATAACTTGAATTAGACTGTTTACACAGTTGAGTTTCATCAAAATCTGACACATTAACAGCTATGTCTTCTTTGTGTGAATTAAATTTTCATTAGACTGTTGAAACAGTCCTGTTATACCACATTTGAAACGTTTACAGCAATGTGTGCTGTGTATGAATTTAACTTCAAATAGACTGTTTACACAATTGAGTTTCATCAAAATCTGACACATTAACAGCTATGTCTTCTTTATGTGAATTGAATTTTTATTAGACTGTTGATACAGTCCTGTTATACCACATTTGATACGGTTACAGCAATGTCTGCTGTGTATGATTTGAACTTGAATTAGATTGTTTACACAGTTGAGTTTCATCAAAATTTGACGCATTAACAGCTATATCTACTATGTGTGAATCGAACATTCATTAGACTGTTGACACAGTCCTGTTATACCACATTTGAAACGTTTACAGCAATGTGTGCTGTGTATGAATTTAACTTGAATAAGACTGTTTACACAATTGAGTTTCATCAAAATTTGACGCATTAACAGCTATATCTACTATGTGTGAATCGAACTTTCATTAGACTGTTGACACAGTCCTGTTATACCACATTTGAAACGTTTACAGCAATGTGTGCTGTGTATGAATTTAACTTGAATTAAGACTGTTTACACAGTTGAGTTTCATCAAAATCTGACACATTAACAGCTATGTCTTCTGTGTGTGAATTAAATTTTCATTAGACTGTTGAAACAGTCCTGTTATACCACATTTGAAACGTTTACAGCAATGTGTGCTGTGTATGAATTTAACTTGAATTAGACTGTTTACACAGTTGAGTTTCATCAAAATCTGACACATTAACAGCTATGTCTTCTTTGTGTGACTTAAATTTTCATTAGACTCTTGAAACAGTCCTGTTATACCACATTTGAAACGTTTACAGCAATGTGTGCTGTGTATGAATTTAACTTCAAAAAGACTGTTTACACAGTTGAGTTTCATCAAAATCTGACACATTAACAGCTATGTCTTCTTTGTGTGAATTGAATTTTCATTAGACTGTTGATACAGTCCTGTTATACAACATTTGATAAGGTTACAGCAATATGTGCTGTGTATGAATATAACTTGAATTAGACTGTTTACACAATTGAGTTTCATCAAAATCTGACACATTAACAGCTATGTCTTCTTTGTGTGAATTGAATTTTCATTAGACTGTTGATACAGTCCTGTTATACAACATTTGATAAGGTTACAGCAATATGTGCTGTGTATGAATATAACTTGAATTAGACTGTTTACACAATTGAGTTTCATCAAAATCTGACACATTAACAGCTGTCTTCTTTATGTGAATTGAATTTTTATTAGACTGTTGATACAGTCCTGTTATACCACATTTGGTACGGTAAAAGCAATGTCTGCTGTGTATGATTTGAACTTGAATTAGATTGTTTACACAGTTGAGTTTCATCAAAATCTGACACATTAACAGCTATGTCTTCTTTGTGTGAATTAAATTTTCATTAGACTCTTGAAACAGTCCTGTTATACCACATTTGAAACGTTTACAGCAATGTGTGCTGTGTATGAATTTAACTTGAATTAGACTGTTTACACAGTTGAGTTTCATCAAAATCTGACACATTAACAGCTATGTCTTCTTTGTGTGAATTGAATTTTCATTAGACTGTTGAAACAGTCCTGTTATACCACATTTGAAACGTTTACAGCAATGTGTGCTGTGTATGAATTTAACTTGAATTAGACTGTTTACACAGTTGAGTTTCATCAAAATCTGACACATTAACAGCTATGTCTTCTTTGTGTGAATTAAATTTTCATTAGACTCTTGAAACAGTCCTGTTATACCACATTTGAAACGTTTACAGCAATGTGTGCTGTGTATGAATAACTTGAATTAGACTGTTTACACAGTTGAGTTTCATCAAAATCTGACACATTAACAGCTATGTCTTCTTTGTGTGAATTAAATTTTCATTAGACTGTTGAAACAGTCCTGTTATACCACATTTGAAACGTTTACAGCAATGTGTGCTGTGTATGAATTTAACTTCAAATAGACTGTTTACACAATTGAGTTTCATCAAAATCTGACACATTAACAGCTATGTCTTCTTTATGTGAATTGAATTTTTATTAGACTGTTGATACAGTCCTGTTATACCACATTTGGTACGGTTACAGCAATGTCTGCTGTGTATGATTTGAACTTGAATTAGATTGTTTACACAGTTGAGTTTCATCAAAATTTGACGCATTAACAGCTATATCTACTATGTGTGAATCGAACATTCATTAGACTGTTGACACAGTCCTGTTATACCACATTTGAAACGTTTACAGCAATGTGTGCTGTGTATGAATTTAACTTGAATAAGACTGTTTACACAATTGAGTTTCATCAAAATTTGAAGCATTAACAGCTATATCTACTATGTGTGAATCGAACTTTCATTAGACTGTTGACACAGTCCTGTTATACCACATTTGAAACGTTTACAGCAATGTGTGCTGTGTATGAATTTAACTTGAATTAAGACTGTTTACACAGTTGAGTTTCATCAAAATCTGACACATTAACAGCTATGTCTTCTGTGTGTGAATTAAATTTTCATTAGACTGTTGAAACAGTCCTGTTATACCACATTTGAAACGTTTACAGCAATGTGTGCTGTGTATGAATTTAACTTGAATTAGACTGTTTACACAGTTGAGTTTCATCAAAATCTGACACATTAACAGCTATGTCTTCTTTGTGTGACTTAAATTTTCATTAGACTCTTGAAACAGTCCTGTTATACCACATTTGAAACGTTTACAGCAATGTGTGCTGTGTATGAATTTAACTTCAAAAAGACTGTTTACACAGTTGAGTTTCATCAAAATCTGACACATTAACAGCTATGTCTTCTTTGTGTGAATTGAATTTTCATTAGACTGTTGATACAGTCCTGTTATACAACATTTGATAAGGTTACAGCAATATGTGCTGTGTATGAATATAACTTGAATTAGACTGTTTACACAATTGAGTTTCATCAAAATCTGACACATTAACAGCTATGTCTTCTTTGTGTGAATTGAATTTTCATTAGACTGTTGATACAGTCCTGTTATACAACATTTGATAAGGTTACAGCAATATGTGCTGTGTATGAATATAACTTGAATTAGACTGTTTACACAATTGAGTTTCATCAAAATCTGACACATTAACAGCTGTCTTCTTTATGTGAATTGAATTTTTATTAGACTGTTGATACAGTCCTGTTATACCACATTTGGTACGGTAAAAGCAATGTCTGCTGTGTATGAATTGAACTTGAATTAAGACTTTACACAGTTGAGTTTCATCAAAATCTGACACATTAACAGCTATGTCTTCTTTGTGTGAATTAAATTTTCATTAGACTCTTGAAACAGTCCTGTTATACCACATTTGAAACGTTTACAGCAATGTGTGCTGTGTATGAATTTAACTTGAATTAGACTGTTTACACAGTTGAGTTTCATCAAAATCTGACACATTAACAGCTATGTCTTCTTCGTGTGAATTGAATTTTCATTAGACTGTTGAAACAGTCCTGTTATGCCACATTTGAAACGTTTACAGCAATGTGTGCTGTGTATGAATTTAACTTGAATTAGACTGTTTACACAGTTGAGTTTCATCAAAATCTGACATTAACAGCTATGTCTTCTTTGTGTGAATTAAATTTTCATTAGACTCTTGAAACAGTCCTGTTATACCACATTTGAAACGTTTACAGCAATGTGTGCTGTGTATGAATAACTTGAATTAGACTGTTTACACAGTTGAGTTTCATCAAAATCTGACACATTAACAGCTATGTCTTCTTTGTGTGAATTAAATTTTCATTAGACTGTTGAAACAGTCCTGTTATACCACATTTGAAACGTTTACAGCAATGTGTGCTGTGTATGAATTTAACTTCAAATAGACTGTTTACACAATTGATTTTCATCAAAATCTGACACATTAACAGCTATGTCTTCTTTATGTGAATTGAATTTTTATTAGACTGTTGATACAGTCCTGTTATACCACATTTGATACGGTTACAGCAATGTCTGCTGTGTATGATTTGAACTTGAATTAGATTGTTTACACAGTTGAGTTTCATCAAAATTTGACGCATTAACAGCTATATCTACTATGTGTGAATCGAACATTCATTAGACTGTTGACACAGTCCTGTTATACCACATTTGAAACGTTTACAGCAATGTGTGCTGTGTATGAGTTTAACTTGAATAAGACTGTGTACACAATTGAGTTTCATCAAAATTTGACGCATTAACAGCTATATCTACTATGTGTGAATCGAACTTTCATTAGACTGTTGACACAGTCCTGTTATACCACATTTGAAACGTTTACAGCAATGTGTGCTGTGTATGAATTTAACTTGAATTAAGACTGTTTACACAGTTGAGTTTCATCAAAATCTGACACATTAACAGCTATGTCTTCTGTGTGTGAATTAAATTTTCATTAGACTGTTGAAACAGTCCTGTTATACCACATTTGAAACGTTTACAGCAATGTGTGCTGTGTATGAATTTAACTTGAATTAGACTGTTTACACAGTTGAGTTTCATCAAAATCTGACACATTAACAGCTATGTCTTCTTTGTGTGACTTAAATTTTCATTAGACTCTTGAAACAGTCCTGTTATACCACATTTGAAACGTTTACAGCAATGTGTGCTGTGTATGAATTTAACTTCAAAAAGACTGTTTACACAGTTGAGTTTCATCAAAATCTGACACATTAACAGCTATGTCTTCTTTGTGTGAATTGAATTTTCATTAGACTGTTGATACAGTCCTGTTATACAACATTTGATAAGGTTACAGCAATATGTGCTGTGTATGAATATAATACAATTTATTGGCTAACAATAAATTCATTTATAAAAGCAAGCAAATGAACATTTACTTGTATCGACCTGTCTTAAATTCGAATATGGGTACAATGCGGAAGCAATACGAGTTATCGTTCTTTTCGAATCACCATGCTTAGGTTTCAGATGCAAAATTTTTGAATGACATTTTTCATCTGCGTTCATCGCCCTTTACATTGATTATGAATTAATATTTCGTTTCTAGTTTTGAAAGTTGGATACTTGCAGAGTTTTTTGTATTATTCTATGCACTGCATGTCGTTTCTTTCACCCAAATTTTAGTTGAAATCGAAATTTTCCTCGTTGTAGATTTCTTGGGTTGTCGTCTGCATAGAAATTTCTATAATGTTGACATTTAAGAATGTATATGATACAATAAGTATCTTTGGACGTCTGAAATAATTATAATGATCAAAAAAAAAAAAAATCCACACACAAACGAACAAAAAATCTCAATAAACAAAAAATCTCAACAAACCATAAAAATAATTTTTTTTTTCGAGAAAGAAGAGAAATGTAGCACAGAATGCAGACTACGTTTCAGTATCATGCTTAAAATTTAACATGAAATCGTCTGTAAAATTGAGTATTTCAATTTGTTGTAACTCATGTTGTAAAGCTTTCAGTCTCGTTTCGAGAAGTAAGTATATGTTCCGCTCTTCTTTGAAAGTAAGTAATGATGTATTATATCATGTTGTTTGTTTTATTCAAATTTCACTGATTGAGTGATTTGCAGTCGTTTTGTTCCTCGAGACGAAAGTTCTTGGAAGTCATATTTTGTTGATGTCATCATATTCTAGAATGTTTGGTTAAATGGAATATTTTAGTTTATACATTGTACTGGTAAAATACTGGCTTCTACAAAACCCTAGCAGGGGTGAAGATTCTAAACTTTGAACAGCAAGTGTTTGTTTCAATGTGTCCAGAGTAATTTTACATGTAACAAGGAATATCAAAATAATTCATCACTGTGTGTATGTAAATTTCTAGATCTAGATTAATGTCAGATAGAAAATACAATATCAAATATAATACGTTCTATAGATAGTAAATTATGTTTCATTATCATGCCAATCATATTTTTCCTTTTTGTGTGTACACCTTGTGAAGTTTTCAGAGACTGGAGGCGTAGGTTATGCTTTCATAAAGTAAGTACTTTATTATGTTGTAGATATTCAGTTTGTAAAAATGTTCGAGGAACTCATTTTACATCTTGTTATATATTAGATGTACAAGTTTGTAAAAATGTATGAGGAACTCATTTTACACCTAGTTATATATTAGATGTACAGAAGAAACTTTTGCAATATGATCTTTATCAGTGAATAAAACTAATATTAGTAAGATTAATCTAATGCAAAGAAAAAAAATAATAATAATAAAATAATAATAATAATAAAAATGAATAAAAAAATCTAATACACAAATGTAATAATAATAAGAAAATAAATAAACACTAGATAAGAATGAACTATATATAAAATCAAATATATCTTTACAAATTTCATCGTCGGAAACCCACGGCATCTTCTCCGTTATACTCCGTAAGATAATCGTAGGGCAATAGACTAGGTTTCCGCCGATGTACTAATTTGTAACTAAAAATAAATAGATAGATAAAGACAATGAAATAGAAATTATATGTATAAATATATAAAACCCATAAAAAAATGATAGGTTCATTTTCAAATATCTATTCTATGCACAAGACAAGAAAAAGACCCGGAGCTCCTGTTAAGACCCCGGATGCAAGACGGTTATCTACCAGACCCTTCGATTACTTGTATGTAGCGACATTTAAGTAAATAGATGCATAATTGAATAAATATAGAGAAAAGGCACAACAAACAAAGTATATAAAAAAAAAATAATAATTATAACTTAAGAAACACAAACACAAAACAAATTTCGGTAGATTCAGATTTAATTAAAAAAAAAAATCAATTTCAATAGAGGATCATGGATCCAATTTCATCACTACATTTTCTGGTTTGAGAGTTTCTACTTATGGTTCATTTAGAAAATAATGAATAAATAAATAAATATCAATAAATAGATAAAATCAAATAGGCGACTGGCTCTTGATTACGAATTATCAGCTCCGAAAGTTTGAGTGTAACTAAGTTTTAACCTTCCACACTTAAGAACTTCACACGAATGTTCCTTGTATCAAGCTCGTGGACTTTGACCAAGAGTCATTGGTATCATCTCAAGGTCACAATTCATCATATTCAAATAGAACTTGCTGGTATTAATATCAGATGCTCAGATTTTACTTGTGTCCTTGTTGGAGGTCAAATTCTTATTCTCAAGGTAGCTTCAAAGGTAAGTTTATGGAATAAACTTCAATTGACCTATAGTTTTCAGACTTCATACAAATTTTACTTATATACTAATCCCTTTCACTTTAACCTTGACTTGCGGTCATGTGTGATTTCAAGATCACATCAGAGTTTTATGGTCATTCCCGAGGTCATTGTAAACGTTGCAGAAATTTAGCGGCTAAGTTGACACCTTCTTGATCTGAGTAACACACTAACGAGAGCTACATGTATATTCTAATTTCCTTGTTGGAATTTGGCGAATTTTAAAAATAAAAGAGTATTCTGGCTGCTGATTACAGCATTCTGGTTGATATATGTTCCTTTCTCTTACGTTTTCTTCTCACGTTGCTAAATTATTTAGAATTACATGTATATCCATACACCCATTATAAAATGAGAAAAGGATAATAAAAATGAATTTAAATAAATCATCTAATTTTGATTTACGCTGAGGTATCAAGTCGAAAATATAACATGCAAGGCTAACCTTGATATACCAAATATCGGATGAAAATAATAATTTTCAGTCCCCTCTAAGACCTTTCTCATTGATACTGGGGAAAATTTCAAGGTCATTGCACACGAGGCAGCTAAGACTCCTTCAACTCTATGAACATTACTGTTTTTAAGGAATGCATTATCTCAAATAATAAATAAATGATAATAATAACAATCATAATAATTAAAATGAAATGATTAGATAATTTAAAAAAAAAAGATAAATAAATAAGAAAAAAAAGAAAATAAAAAAAAAAATAAAAAAAAAAAAAAGAAAAAAGATTATGGTTCCTTTGGACCATATCAGACAATAGATAATATCATAGATTGCAGTTGTACATATATGTATACAAAAAAATTAAGGGTTTTATTCTGAAAACAATTCATTTTATTTCGAAAAACTTCTATGACGTCACGTATATAATCGTGACGAAATGAATACGTTTAAAGTAATTTAACATTTAATGATAAGGAAAAAATGAGTTCAACTCTTTATAAAGTAAAAGACGGTTAAAAGATCGTTGCAAATTCAATTCGAGGCGTATCCATTCCTTTACAAACGATGATTTAGTTATATGATTTAACTGACTGTTAGAAAAATTGTCATTTTGTTAATCATTGATTACGAGAATTGTTAGCCTTTAATTTATTTCTTCTGGCCAATAATACATCGAAATTCGACTCATGTTGTCAAATGACCTGTATGACACATGACCATCGCTGATTTGCATTCCATGACAGTGCATCAATTCACAGCACTAATAGAAAATATTGCTATTCTCGTAAGTGTCTTCACTAAATGCATGAAATTATCTAAATTTATTAATTTATAAATTAATTTCTGCCTTTCTTGTGATAAACGGTAATGGGGCGGCTAACTAAATTTTTCTATTTATCAGATTAAAGCTATGGGTAATCGAAATCTCCATGTTTTACCAGTTACATTTTTTTATATACGTTGATGTAATTGACCTCAGTAATGGCAGTATGTCGTACGTATAGTGATACGTGATCTCCTTTGATATAACTTGCGTTGTTGTTGATCCTTTCTTGAAATTTAATGTTTACAAGACTTCCACATACGTTGATATATTGCACTGATTATTCTGGCGTCAAGTATTACGACGGTTAGTCAATCCAAGCGCAATTTATACACATTTGTACCTTTTGCCCTTTCCCGACAAAGACCGATGTTCATCCTCGGGAAGCTTCGGGGGTTAAGGAGCCTCATATGGATTTTGAATCTATGTTTTCCTCTCTTATCACTGCTATACAGCAGGGGTTGAATTATAGTGATGAGCAATCGGACTTTTACATCGATGATCGGAACACTGTATATCGGAAACTAATTATCGATTGATTATCGACACTATAGAAGTTTTAAAAGATATATTCAGAACCAGTGAAATGCCTATCAGGCTGTGGCCTTTTTAACATCTACAAGTAGTAGTACTGCAAATGCATAGAAATACAATTTTAAAGTAAAACCTTAAAATGTTTCTTCTTGGTCACTGTTTTCAGTAATCGGCTATAGAAATTCTGAGACTAGTCGATACCTCAAACAATTATACTGCTACAAAATTTGAAAGAGCAGCAGGGCTAATATCCCAACTTGATAACTTATTCATCCAAGCTTTTGCGCATGTTGAAACGTACTTATCCAATTTTAAAGTTAATATGTGCAAATATGAATTTATACCTGAGTTGAGATGTGCAAATATGAATTTATCCCTGAGTTGAGATGTGTAAATATGAATTTATACCTGAGTCGAGATGTGTAAATATGAATTTATACCTGAGTTGAGATGTGTGAATATGAATTTACATTGGAGTGAGATGTGCAAATTTATATGAATTTAGACCATGAATTTTTGTACCAGCTTGGTACACAGAGCTTATAAAAATGATAGCGATAGAATGACGTAGAATTCTTTTGCTTTTGAAAAGTTGAAAATGGTTTTTGAAAAGCTATGCTTGCTTTTATATTCTACATACTACCATTTTGATAGCTTGAATACATTAATGTCTATAAGACTCGTAACGCTATTCTTGTCATGCTAAAATATGCTTTTATAGCTGTTGTATTTATCGATTGCTGCTAGCGATCATGCTTCATGATGTTTTGAATCATGCTGCTATATTATGAATGAAATGCTGCTTATTATGTCGGGAGGCCGGGGTCTGTTTTCATTTAAAGTCTCTCGGGTAGTCTACACAAATAGCTTTAAAAAGCTTTGAATAGCTGTTTTAATTCTGAATTATTTTGATGGCTATATAGCGATCAAGCTTTCATGCTGCTTTTCATATACTGTACATATATAATAAATTTGATGATCTAGACTATTTGTAGTGGGGAGATTTTATTAACTCTTTTCGGTTCGATTACACAAAATTCCGCTGTATGGCGGATGAGGCATATCTGTTTGGTATATGCCTCATATGGCATTAATTTTGTGAAATCGTGTTTAATTTCCCATTAAAGCTAGGTATAGACATCTCTCTGGCTTGGGGTATCTGTTTCCCAGGACCCCTTGCTTTGAGGATGTCGATGGACATCTGATTACCCAGGGTCCATTCTCATTGCTCATCTCTTTGACATTTTCACTTGAGCTTGCAAGTCGTCAGAGATTTAAAATTTAACATAAAGCCATGACAAGAATATGCCAAATAATAATAAAATTTGAACTTAAACATTTGCGTTGTCTTTGATAATACAATTTATTGGCTAACAATAAATTCATTTATCAAAGCAAGCAAATGAACATTTACTTGTATCGACCTGTCTTAAATTCGAATATGGGTACAATGCGGAAGCAATACGAGTTATCGTTCTTTTCGAATCACCATGCTTAGGTTTCAGATGCAAAATTTTTGAATGACACCCATCCCACCCTCCCAGAAATGCTGTTATAGAATTTAATCTTTATGATTCCATATTGTCAATAAAAGCTTATCTATCTATATATAAATGATTAAAAAAAAATAATAAATAAATTAAATAATAATTAAATTAAATGAATGAATAAATGAAAAAATAATATAATGATAATAATAATTGAAAAATTATAATATTAAATAGATAAAATGATTTATTAATAACATATGTATAAATATTTGACTTGTGACATTTTAAGTCATACTTTATTATTGAGAAATCAAGATTTTCAGGTGTATTCGTCATATTGTGTGTGCACTATTTTGTCATGAAGTTCCTGATTCTGCTCTTAGTTTTTATATCTTGCAGATTTTATCTTCATCACCAGGATCTCAGGTCTCGTCGTGGCTTTCTTGGATTGGACTAACGAGTTGAATTGACTGTGTGACATTAATTTTGTGAAATCGTGTTTAATTTCCCATTAAAGCTAGGTATAGACATCTCTCTGGCTTGGGGTATCTGTTTCCCAGGACCCCTTGCTTTGAGGATGTCGATGGACATCTGATTACCCAGGGTCCATTCTCATTGCTCATCTCTTTGACATTTTCACTTGAGCTTGCAAGTCGTCAGAGATTTAAAATTTAACATAAAGCCATGACAAGAATATGCCAAATAATAATAAAATTTGAACTTAAACATTTGCGTTGTCTTTGATAACTTGAATTAGACTGTTTACACAATTGAGTTTCATCAAAATCTGACACATTAACAGCTATGTCTTCTTTATGTGAATTGAATTTTTATTAGACTGTTGATACAGTCCTGTTATACCACATTTGGTACGGTTACAGCAATGTCTGCTGTGTATGATTTGAACTTGAATTAGATTGTTTACACAGTTGAGTTTCATCAAAATTTGACACATTAATAGCTTTGTCTACTATATGTAAATTGAACTTTCATTAGACTGTTTACACAGTCCTATTATACCGCATTTGATACGATTACGGTAATGTCTGCTGTGTATGAATTGAACTTGAATTAGACTGTCTGCGCAGTTGAGTTTCATCAAAATTTGACACATTATCAGCTATGTCTGCATTATGTGAATTAAATATTTTGACAAAGTCCTGTTGTAACACATTGGACAAATGGTAATGACAAAATTTGTTTGGTGGAATTCTGATTGAAAACTGTACCTATCTTAATCAACCCCTACAGTAGTGGGAAAGATCCTACGGCTATGTATCAAGGACGTCGTCCTCAATGTCCACGAACGGACACATGAGAATGTAAGTTAAAAGCGACCTCTTTAACTTATCAGGGTCTTGTTAAGGAATGTTACATTGTTCTATAAGTATATTCACCAAATAAACGTCAATTTCCATGAGATTCCTTATGATACTGGACAGCACCTGTTGTGTAACATAATTTGCCAGCTTTGAGTGAATTGAAATTACACTAGACTAATGATACAGTCCTCATTGACCACATTTGATATATTAAGGGCAATGTCTGCTGTGTATGAATTGAACTTGAATTAAGATTTTACACAGTTGAGTTTCATCAAAATCTGACACATTAACAGCTATGTCTTCTTTGTGTGAATTAAATTTTCATTAGACTCTTGAAACAGTCCTGTTATACCACATTTGAAACGTTTACAGCAATGTGTGCTGTGTATGAATTTAACTTGAATTAGACTGTTTACACAGTTGAGTTTCATCAAAATCTGACACATTAACAGCTATGTCTTCTTTGTGTGAATTGAATTTTCATTAGACTGTTGAAACAGTTCTGTTATACCACATTTGAAACGTTTACAGCAATGTGTGCTGTGTATGAATTTAACTTGAATTAGACTGTTTACACAGTTGAGTTTCATCAAAATCTGACACATTAACAGCTATGTCTTCTTTGTGTGAATTAAATTTTCATTAGACTCTTGAAACAGTCCTGTTATACCACATTTGAAACGTTTACAGCAATGTGTGCTGTGTATGAATAACTTGAATTAGACTGTTTACACAGTTGAGTTTCATCAAAATCTGACACATTAACAGCTATGTCTTCTTTGTGTGAATTAAATTTTCATTAGACTGTTGAAACAGTCCTGTTATACCACATTTGAAACGTTTACAGCAATGTGTGCTGTGTATGAATTTAACTTCAAATAGACTGTTTACACAATTGAGTTTCATCAAAATCTGACACATTAACAGCTATGTCTTCTTTATGTGAATTGAATTTTTATTAGACTGTTGATACAGTCCTGTTATACCACATTTGATACGGTTACAGCAATGTCTGCTGTGTATAATTTGAACTTGAATTAGATTGTTTACACAGTTGAGTTTCATCAAAATTTGACGCATTAACAGCTATATCTACTATGTGTGAATCGAACATTCATTAGACTGTTGACACAGTCCTGTTATACCACATTTGAAACGTTTACAGCAATGTGTGCTGTGTATGAATTTAACTTGAATAAGACTGTTTACACAATTGAGTTTCATCAAAATTTGACGCATTAACAGCTATATCTACTATGTGTGAATCGAACTTTCATTAGACTGTTGACACAGTCCTGTTATACCACATTTGAAACGTTTACAGCAATGTGTGCTGTGTATGAATTTAACTTGAATTAAGACTGTTTACACAGTTGAGTTTCATCAAAATCTGACACATTAACAGCTATGTCTTCTTTTTGTGAATTAAATTTTCATTAGACTCTTGAAACAGTCCTGTTATACCACATTTGAAACGTTTACAGCAATGTGTGCTGTGTATGAATTTAACTTGAATTAGACTGTTTACACAGTTGAGTTTCATCAAAATCTGACACATTAACAGCTATGTCTACTATATGTAAATTGAACTTTCATTAGACTGTTTACACAGTCCCATTATACCGCATTTGATACGATTACGGTAATGTCTGCTGTGTATGAATTGAACTTGAATTAGACTGTCTGCGCAGTTTAGTTTCATCAAAATTTGACACATTACCTGCTATGTCTGCATTATGTGAATTTAATTTTTTGACAAAGTCCTGTTGTAACACATTGGACAAATGGTAATGACAAAATTTGTTTGGTGGAATTCTGATTGAAAACTGTACCTATCTTAATCAACCCCTACAGTAGTGGGAAAGATCCTACGGCTATGTATCAAGGACGTCGTCCTCAATGTCCACGAACGAATACATGAGAATGTAAGTTAAAAGCGACCTCTTTAACTTATCAGGGTCTTGTTAAGGAATGTTACATTGTTCTATAAGTATATTCACCAAATAAACGTCAATTTCCATGAGATTCCTTATGATACTGGACAGCACCTGTTGTGTAACATAATTTGCCAGCTTTGAGTGAATTGAAATTGCACTAGACTAATGATACAGTCCTCATTGACCACATTTGATATATTAAGGGCAATGTCTGCTGTGTATGAATTGAACTTGAATTAAGACTTTACACAGTTGAGTTTCATCAAAATCTGACACATTAACAGCTATGTCTTCTTTGTGTGAATTAAATTTTCATAAGACTGTTGAAACAGTCCTGTTATACCACATTTGAAACGTTTACAGCAATGTGTGCTGTGTATGAATTTAACTTGAATTAGACTGTTTACACAGTTGAGTTTCATCAAAATCTGACACATTAACAGCTATGTCTTCTTTGTGTGAATTGAATTTTCATTAGACTGTTGAAACAGTTCTGTTATACCACATTTGAAACGTTTACAGCAATGTGTGCTGTGTATGAATTTAACTTGAATTAGACTGTTTACACAGTTGAGTTTCATCAAAATCTGACACATTAACAGCTATGTCTTCTTTGTGTGAATTAAATTTTCATTAGACTGTTGAAACAGTCCTGTTATACCACATTTGAAACGTTTACAGCAATGTGTGCTGTGTATGAATTTAACTTCAAATAGACTGTTTACACAATTGAGTTTCATCAAAATCTGACACATTAACAGCTATGTCTTCTTTATGTGAATTGCATTTTTATTAGACTGTTGATACAGTCCTGTTATACCACATTTGATACGGTTACAGCAATGTCTGCTGTGTATAATTTGAACTTGAATTAGATTGTTTACACAGTTGAGTTTCATCAAAATTTGACGCATTAACAGCTATATCTACTATGTGTGAATCGAACATTCATTAGACTGTTGACACAGTCCTGTTATACCACATTTGAAACGTTTACAGCAATGTGTGCTGTGTATGAATTTAACTTGAATAAGACTGTTTACACAATTGAGTTTCATCAAAATTTGACGCATTAACAGCTATATCTACTATGTGTGAATCGAACTTTCATTAGACTGTTGACACAGTCCTGTTATACCACATTTGAAACGTTTACAGCAATGTGTGCTGTGTATGAATTTAACTTGGATTAAGACTGTTTACACAGTTGAGTTTCATCAAAATCTGACACATTAACAGCTATGTCTTCTTTTTGTGAATTAAATTTTCATTAGACTCTTGAAACAGTCCTGTTATACCACATTTGAAACGTTTACAGCAATGTGTGCTGTGTATGAATTTAACTTGAATTAGACTGTTTACACAGTTGAGTTTCATCAAAATCTGACACATTAACAGCTATGTCTACTATATGTAAATTGAACTTTCATTAGACTGTTTACACAGTCCCATTATACCGCATTTGATACGATTACGGTAATGTCTGCTGTGTATGAATTGAACTTGAATTAGACTGTCTGCGCAGTTTAGTTTCATCAAAATTTGACACATTACCTGCTATGTCTGCATTATGTGAATTTAATTTTTTGACAAAGTCCTGTTGTAACACATTGGACAAATGGTAATGACAAAATTTGTTTGGTGGAATTCTGATTGAAAACTGTACCTATCTTAATCAACCCCTACAGTAGTGGGAAAGATCCTACGGCTATGTATCAAGGACGTCGTCCTCAATGTCCACGAACGAATACATGAGAATGTAAGTTAAAAGCGACCTCTTTAACTTATCAGGGTCTTGTTAAGGAATGTTACATTGTTCTATAAGTATATTCACCAAATAAACGTCAATTTCCATGAGATTCCTTATGATACTGGACAGCACCTGTTGTGTAACATAATTTGCCAGCTTTGAGTGAATTGAAATTGCACTAGACTAATGATACAGTCCTCATTGACCACATTTGATATATTAAGGGCAATGTCTGCTGTGTATGAATTGAACTTGAATTAAGACTTTACACAGTTGAGTTTCATCAAAATCTGACACATTAACAGCTATGTCTTCTTTGTGTGAATTAAATTTTCATAAGACTGTTGAAACAGTCCTGTTATACCACATTTGAAACGTTTACAGCAATGTGTGCTGTGTATGAATTTAACTTGAATTAGACTGTTTACACAGTTGAGTTTCATCAAAATCTGACACATTAACAGCTATGTCTTCTTTGTGTGAATTGAATTTTCATTAGACTGTTGAAACAGTTCTGTTATACCACATTTGAAACGTTTACAGCAATGTGTGCTGTGTATGAATTTAACTTGAATTAGACTGTTTACACAGTTGAGTTTCATCAAAATCTGACACATTAACAGCTATGTCTTCTTTGTGTGAATTAAATTTTCATTAGACTGTTGAAACAGTCCTGTTATACCACATTTGAAACGTTTACAGCAATGTGTGCTGTGTATGAATTTAACTTGAATTAGACTGTTTACACAGTTGAGTTTCATCAAAATCTGACACATTAACAGCTATGTCTTCTTTGTGTGAATTAAATTTTCATTAGACTCTTGAAACAGTCCTGTTATACCACATTTGAAACGTTTACAGCAATGTGTGCTGTGTATGAATAACTTGAATTAGACTGTTTACACAGTTGAGTTTCATCAAAATCTGACACATTAACAGCTATGTCTTCTTTGTGTGAATTAAATTTTCATTAGACTCTTGAAACAGTCCTGTTATACCACATTTGAAACGTTTACAGCAATGTGTGCTGTGTATGAATTTAACTTCAAATAGACTGTTTACACAATTGAGTTTCATCAAAATCTGACACATTAACAGCTATGTCTTCTTTATGTGAATTGAATTTTTATTAGACTGTTGATACAGTCCTGTTATACCACATTTGGTACGGTTACAGCAATGTCTGCTGTGTATGATTTGAACTTGAATTAGATTGTTTACACAGTTGAGTTTCATCAAAATTTGACGCATTAACAGCTATAGTTACTATGTGTGAATCGAACATTCATTAGACTGTTGACACAGTCCTGTTATACCATATTTGAAACGTTTACAGCAATGTGTGCTGTGTATGAATTTAACTTGAATTAGACTGTTTACACAATTGAGTTTCATCAAAATTTGACGCATTAACAGCTATATCTACTATGTGTGAATCGAACTTTCATTAGACTGTTGACACAGTCCTGTTATACCACATTTGAAACGTTTACAGCAATGTGTGCTGTGTATGAATTTAACTTGAATTAGACTGTTTACACAGTTGAGTTTCATCAAAATCTGACACATTAACAGCTATGTCTTCTGTGTGTGAATTAAATTTTCATTAGACTGTTGAAACAGTCCTGTTATACCACATTTGAAACGTTTACAGCAATGTGTGCTGTGTATGAATTTAACTTGAATTAGACTGTTTACACAGTTGAGTTTCATCAAAATCTGACACATTAACAGCTATGTCTTCTTTGTGTGAATTAAATTTTCATTAGACTCTTGAAACAGTCCTGTTATACCACATTTGAAACGTTTACAGCAATGTGTGCTGTGTATGAATAACTTGAATTAGACTGTTTACACAGTTGAGTTTCATCAAAATCTGACACATTAACAGCTATGTCTTCTTTGTGTGAGTTAAATTTTCATTAGACTGTTGAAACAGTCCTGTTATACCACATTTGAAACGTTTACAGCAATGTGTGATGTGTATGAATTTAACTTCAAATAGACTGTTTACACAATTGAGTTTCATCAAAATCTGACACATTAACAGCTATGTCTTCTTTATGTGAATTGAATTTTTATTAGACTGTTGATACAGTCCTGTTATACCACATTTGATACGGTTACAGCAATGTCTGCTGTGTATGATTTGAACTTGAATTAGATTGTTTACACAGTTGAGTTTCATCAAAATTTGACGCATTAACAGCTATATCTACTATGTGTGAATCGAACATTCATTAGACTGTTGACACAGTCCTGTTATACCACATTTGAAACGTTTACAGCAATGTGTGCTGTGTATGAATTTAACTTGATTAGACTGTTTACACAGTTGAGTTTCATCAAAATCTGACACATTAATAGCTATGTCTTCTTTGTGTGAATTGAATTTTCATTAGACTGTTGAAACAGTTCTGTTATACCACATTTGAAACGTTTACAGCAATGTGTGCTGTGTATGAATTTAACTTGAATTAGACTGTTTACACAGTTGAGTTTCATCAAAATCTGACACATTAACAGCTATGTCTTCTTTGTGTGAATTAAATTTTCATTAGACTCTTGAAACAGTCCTGTTATACCACATTTGAAACGTTTACAGCAATGTGTGCTGTGTATGAATTTAACTTGAATTAGACTGTTTACACAGTTGAGTTTCATCAAAATCTGACACATTAACAGCTATGTCTTCTTTATGTGAATTGAATTTTTATAAGACTGTTGATACAGTCCTGTTATACCACATTTTATACGGTTACAGCAATGTCTGCTGTGTATGATTTGAACTTGAATTAGATTGTTTACACAGTTGAGTTTCATCAAAATTTGACGCATTAACAGCTATATCTACTATGTGTGAATCGAACATTCATTAGACTGTTGACACAGTCCTGTTATACCACATTTGAAACGTTTACAGCAATGTGTGCTGTGTATGAATTTAACTTGAATTAGACTGTTTACACAATTGAGTTTCATCAAAATTTGACGCATTAACAGCTATATCTACTATGTGTGAATCGAACTTTCATTAGACTGTTGACACAGTCCTGTTATACCACATTTTAAACGTTTACAGCAATGTGTGCTGTGTATGAATTTAACTTGAATTAAGACTGTTTACACAGTTGAGTTTCATCAAAATCTGACACATTAACAGCTATGTCTTCTTTGTGTGAATTAAATTTTCATTAGACTGTTGAAACAGTCCTGTTATACCACATTTGAAACGTTTACAGCAATGTGTGCTGTGTATGAATTTAACTTGAATTAGACTGTTTACACAGTTGAGTTTCATCAAAATCTGACACATTAACAGCTATGTCTTCTTTGTGTGAATTAAATTTTCATTAGACTCTTGAAACAGTCCTGTTATACCACATTTGAAACGTTTACAGCAATGTGTGCTGTGTATGAATTTAACTTCAAATAGACTGTTTACACAGTTGAGTTTCATCAAAATCTGACACATTAACAGCTATGTCTTCTTTGTGTGAATTGAATTTTCATTAGACTGTTGATACAGTCCTGTTATACAACATTTGATAAGGTTACAGCAATATGTGCTGTGTATGAATATAACTTGAATTAGACTGTTTACACAATTGAGTTTCATCAAAATCTGACACATTAACAGCTATGTCTTCTTTATGTGAATTGAATTTTTATTAGACTGTTGATACAGTCCTGTTATACCACACTTGGTACGGTTACAGCAATGTCTGCTGTGTATGATTTGAACTTGAATTAGATTGTTTACACAGTTGAGTTTCATCAAAATTTGACGCATTAACAGCTATGACTGCATTATGTGAATTTAATTTTTTGACAAAGTCCTGTTGTAACACATTGGACAAATGGTAATGACAAAATTTGTTTGGTGGAATTCTGATTGAAAACTGTACCTATCTTAATCAACCCCTACAGTAGTGGGAAAGATCCTACGACTATGTATCAAGGACGTCGTCCTCAATGTCCACGAACGGATACATGAGAATGTAAGTTAAAAGCGACCTCTTTAACTTATCAGGGTCTTGTTAAGGAATGTTACATTGTTCTATAAGTATATTCACCAAATAAACGTCAATTTCCATGAGATTCCTTATGATACTGGACAGCACCTGTTGTGTAACATAATTTGCCAGCTATGAGTGAATTGAAATTGCACTAGACTAATGATACGGTCCTCATTGACCACATTTGATATATTAAGGGCAATGTCTGCTGTGTATGAATTGATCTTGAATTAAGACTGTTTACACAGTTGAGTTTCATCAAAATCTGACACATTAACAGCTATGTCTTCTTTGTGTGAATTAAATTTTCATAAGACTGTTGAAACAGTCCTGTTATACCACATTTGAAACGTTTACAGCAATGTGTGCTGTGTATGAATTTAACTTGAATTAGACTGTTTACACAATTGAGTTTCATCAAAATTTGACGCATTCACAGCTATGTCTACTATGTGTGAATTAAATTTTCATTAGACTGTTGACACAGTCCTGCTATACCCATTTGAAACGTTTACAGCAATGTGTGCTGTGTATGAATTTAACTTGAATTAGACTGTTTACACAGTTGAGTTTCATCAAAATTTGACGCATTAACAGCTATATCTACTATGTGTGAATCGAACTTTCATTAGACTGTTGACACAGTCCTGTTATACCACATTTGAAACGTTTACAGCAATGTGTGCTGTGTATGAATTTAACTTGAATTAAGACTGTTTACACAGTTGAGTTTCATCAAAATCTGACACATTAACAGCTATGTCTTCTTTGTGTGAATTAAATTTTCATTAGACTGTTGAAACAGTCCTGTTATACCACATTTGAAACGTTTACAGCAATGTGTGCTGTGTATGAATTTAACTTGAATTAGACTGTTTACACAGTTGAGTTTCATCAAAATCTGACACATTAACAGCTATGTCTTCTTTGTGTGAATTAAATTTTCATAAGACTCTTGAAACAGTCCTGTTATACCACATTTGAAACGTTTACAGCAATGTGTGCTGTGTATGAATTTAACTTCAAATAGACTGTTTACACAGTTGAGTTTTATCAAAATCTGACACATTAACAGCTATGTCTTCTTTGTGTGAATTGAATTTTCATTAGACTGTTGATACAGTCCTGTTATACAACATTTGATAAGGTTACAGCAATATGTGCTGTGTATGAATATAACTTGAATTAGACTTTTTACACAATTGAGTTTCATCAAAATCTGACACATTAACAGCTATGTCTTCTTTATGTGAATTGAATTTTTATTAGACTGTTGATACAGTCCTGTTATACCACACTTGGTACGGTTACAGCAATGTCTGCTGTGTATGATTTGAACTTGAATTAGATTGTTTACACAGTTGAGTTTCATCAAAATTTGACGCATTAACAGCTATGACTGCATTATGTGAATTTAATTTTTTGACAAAGTCCTGTTGTAACACATTGGACAAATGGTAATGACAAAATTTGTTTGGTGGAATTCTGATTGAAAACTGTACCTATCTTAATCAACCCCTACAGTAGTGGGAAAGATCCTACGACTATGTATCAAGGACGTCGTCCTCAATGTCCACGAACGGATACATGAGAATGTAAGTTAAAAGCGACCTCTTTAACTTATCAGGGTCTTGTTAAGGAATGTTACATTGTTCTATAAGTATATTCACCAAATAAACGTCAATTTCCATGAGATTCCTTATGATACTGGACAGCACCTGTTGTGTAACATAATTTGCCAGCTATGAGTGAATTGAAATTGCACTAGACTAATGATACGGTCCTCATTGACCACATTTGATATATTAAGGGCAATGTCTGCTGTGTATGAATTGAACTTGAATTAAGACTGTTTACACAGTTGAGTTTCATCAAAATCTGACACATTAACAGCTATGTCTTCTTTGTGTGAATTAAATTTTCATAAGACTGTTGAAACAGTCCTGTTATACCACATTTGAAACGTTTACAGCAATGTGTGCTGTGTATGAATTTAACTTGAATTAGACTGTTTACACAATTGAGTTTCATCAAAATTTGACGCATTCACAGCTATGTCTACTATGTGTGAATTAAATTTTCATTAGACTGTTGACACAGTCCTGCTATACCCATTTGAAACGTTTACAGCAATGTGTGCTGTGTATGAATTTAACTTGAATTAGACTGTTTACACAGTTGAGTTTCATCAAAATTTGACGCATTAACAGCTATATCTACTATGTGTGAATCGAACTTTCATTAGACTGTTGACACAGTCCTGTTATACCACATTTGAAACGTTTACAGCAATGTGTGCTGTGTATGAATTTAACTTGAATTAAGACTGTTGACACAGTTGAGTTTCATCAAAATCTGACACATAAACAGCTATGTCTTCTTTGTGTGAATTAAATTTTCATTAGACTGTTGAAACAGTCCTGTTATACCACATTTGAAACGTTTACAGCAATGTGTGCTGTGTATGAATTTAACTTGAATTAGACTGTTTACACAGTTGAGTTTCATCAAAATCTGACACATTAACAGTTATGTCTTCTTTGTGTGAATTAAATTTTCATAAGACTCTTGAAACAGTCCTGTTATACCACATTTGAAACGTTTACAGCAATGTGTGCTGTGTATGAATTTAACTTCAAATAGACTGTTTACACAGTTGAGTTTCATCAAAATCTGACACATTAACAGCTATGTCTTCTTTGTGTGAATTGAATTTTCATTAGACTGTTGATACAGTCCTGTTATACAACATTTGATAAGGTTACAGCAATATGTGCTGTGTATGAATATAACTTGAATTAGACTTTTTACACAATTGAGTTTCATCAAAATCTGACACATTAACAGCTATGTCTTCTTTATGTGAATTGAATTTTTATTAGACTGTTGATACAGTCCTGTTATACCACACTTGGTACGGTTACAGCAATGTCTGCTGTGTATGATTTGAACTTGAATTAGATTGTTTACACAGTTGAGTTTCATCAAAATTTGACGCATTAACAGCTATGTCTGCATTATGTGAATTTAATTTTTTGACAAAGTCCTGTTGTAACACATTGGACAAATGGTAATGACAAAATTTGTTTGGTGGAATTCTGATTGAAAACTGTACCTATCTTAATCAACCCCTACAGTAGTGGGAAAGATCCTACGACTATGTATCAAGGACGTCGTCCTCAATGTCCACGAACGGATACATGAGAATGTAAGTTAAAAGCGACCTCTTTAACTTATCAGGGTCTTGTTAAGGAATGTTACATTGTTCTATAAGTATATTCACCAAATAAACGTCAATTTCCATGAGATTCCTTATGATACTGGACAGCACCTGTTGTGTAACATAATTTGCCAGCTATGAGTGAATTGAAATTGCACTAGACTAATGATACAGTCCTCATTGACCACATTTGATATATTAAGGGCAATGTCTGCTGTGTATGAATTGAACTTGAATTAAGACTGTTTACACAGTTGAGTTTCATCAAAATCTGACACATTAACAGCTATGTCTTCTTTGTGTGAATTAAATTTTCATTAGACTGTTGAAACAGTCCTGTTATACCACATTTGAAACGTTTACAGCAATGTGTGCTGTGTATGAATTTAACTTGAATTAGACTGTTTACACAGTTGAGTTTCATCAAAATCTGACACATTAACAGCTATGTCTTCTTTGTGTGAATTAAATTTTCATTAGACTGTTGAAACAGTCCTGTTATACCACATTTGAAACGTTTACAGCAATGTGTGCTGTGTATGAATTTAACTTGAATTAGACTGTTTACACAGTTAAGTTTCATCAAAATCTGACACATTAACAGCTATGTCTTCTTTGTGTGAATTAAATTTTCATTAGACTCTTGAAACAGTCCTGTTATACCACATTTGAAACGTTTACAGCAATGTGTGCTGTGTATGAATAACTTGAATTAGACTGTTTACACAGTTGAGTTTCATCAAAATCTGACACATTAACAGCTATGTCTTCTTTGTGTGAATTAAATTTTCATTAGACTCTTGAAACAGTCCTGTTATACCACATTTGAAACGTTTACAGCAATGTGTGCTGTGTATGAATTTAACTTCAAATAGACTGTTTACACAATTGAGTTTCATCAAAATCTGACACATTAACAGCTATGTCTTCTTTATGTGAATTGAATTTTTATTAGACTGTTGATACAGTCCTGTTATACCACATTTGGTACGGTTACAGCAATGTCTGCTGTGTATGATTTGAACTTGAATTAGATTGTTTACACAGTTGAGTTTCATCAAAATTTGACGCATTAACAGCTATATCTACTATGTGTGAATCGAACATTCATTAGACTGTTGACACAGTCCTGTTATACCACATTTGAAACGTTTACAGCAATATGTGCTGTGTATGAATTTAACTTGAATTAGACTGTTTACACAATTGAGTTTCATCAAAATTTGACGCATTAACAGCTATATCTACTATGTGTGAATCAAACTTTCATTAGACTGTTGACACAGTCCTGTTATACCACATTTGAAACGTTTACAGCAATGTGTGCTGTGTATGAATTTAACTTGAATTAGACTGTTTACACAGTTGAGTTTCATCAAAATCTGACACATTAACAGCTATGTCTTCTGTGTGTGAATTAAATTTTCATTAGACTCTTGAAACAGTCCTGTTATACCACATTTGAAACGTTTACAGCAATGTGTGCTGTGTATGAATTTAACTTCAAATAGACTGTTTACACAATTGAGTTTCATCAAAATCTGACACATTAACAGCTATGTCTTCTTTATGTGAATTCAATTTTTATTAGACTGTTGATACAGTCCTGTTATACCACATTTGGTACGGTTACAGCAATGTCTGCTGTGTACGATTTGAACTTGAATTAGATTGTATACACAGTTGAGTTTCATCAAAATTTGACGCATTAACAGCTATATCTACTATGTGTGAATCGAACATTCATTAGACTGTTGACACAGTCCTGTTATACCACATTTGAAACGTTTACAGCAATATGTGCTGTGTATGAATTTAACTTGAATTAGACTGTTTACACAATTGAGTTTCATCAAAATTTGACGCATTAACAGCTATATCTACTATGTGTGAATCGAACTTTCATTAGACTGTTGACACAGTCCTGTTATACCACATTTGAAACGTTTACAGCAATGTGTGCTGTGTATGAATTTAACTTGAATTAGACTGTTTGCACAGCTGAGTTTCATCAAAATCTGACACATTAACAGCTATGTCTTCTGTGTGTGAATTAATTTTTCATTAGACTGTTGAAACAGTCCTGTTATACCACATTTGAAACGTTTACAGCAATGTGTGCTGTGTATGAATTTAACTTGAATTAAACTGTTTACACAGTTGAGTTTCATCAAAATCTGACACATTAACAGCTATGTCTTCTTTGTGTGAATTAAATTTTCATTAGACTCTTGAAACAGTCCTGTTATACCACATTTGAAACGTTTACAGCAATGTGTGCTGTGTATGAATAACTTGAATTAGACTGTTTACACAGTTGAGTTTCATCAAAATCTGACACATTAACAGCTATGTCTTCTTTGTGTGAGTTAAATTTTCATTAGACTGTTGAAACAGTCCTGTTATACCACATTTGAAACGTTTACAGCAATGTGTGATGTGTATGAATATAACTTCAAATAGACTGTTTACACAATTGAGTTTCATCAAAATCTGACACATTAACAGCTATGTCTTCTTTATGTGAATTGAATTTTTATTAGACTGTTGATACAGTCCTGTTATACCACATTTGATACGGTTGCAGCAATGTCTGCTGTGTATGATTTGAACTTGAATTAGATTGTTTACACAGTTGAGTTTCATCAAAATTTGACGCATAAACAGTTATATCTACTATGTGTGAATCGAACATTCATTAGACTGTTGACACAGTCCTGTTATACCACATTTGAAACGTTTACTGCAATGTGTGCTGTGTATGAATTTAACTTGAATTAGACTGTTTACACAATTGAGTTTCATCAAAATTTGACGCATTAACAGCTATATCTACTATGTGTGAATCGAACTTTCATTAGACTGTTGACACAGTCCTGTTATACCACATTTGAAACGTTTACAGCAATGTGTGCTGTGTATGAATTTAACTTGAATTAGACTGTTTACACAGTTGAGTTTCATCAAAATCTGACACATTAACAGCTATGTCTTCTGTGTGTGAATTAAATTTTCATTAGACTGTTGAAACAGTCCTGTTATACCACATTTGAAACGTTTACAGCAATGTGTGCTGTGTATGAATTTAACTTGAATTAGACTGTTTACACAGTTGAGTTTCATCAAAATCTGACACATTAACAGCTATGTCTTCTGTGTGTGACTTAAATTTTCATTAGACTCTTGAAACAGTCCTGTTATACCACATTTGAAACGTTTACAGCAATGTGTGCTGTGTATGAATTTAACTTCAAATAGACTGTTTACAAAATTGAGTTTCATCAAAGTTTGACACATTAACAGCTATGTCTGCATTATGTGAATTTATTTTTTTGACAAAGTCCTGTTGTAACACATTGGACAAATGGTAATGACAAAATTTGTTTGGTGGAATTCTGATTGAAAACTGTACCTATCTTAATCAACCCCTACAGTAGTGGGAAAGATCCTACGGCTATGTATCAAGGACGTCGTCCTCAATGTCCACGAACGGATACATGAGAATGTAAGTTAAAAGCGACCTCTTTAACTTATCAGGGTCTTGTTAAGGAATGTTACATTATTCTATAAGTATATTCACCAAATAAACGTCAATTTCCATGAGATTCCTTATGATACTGGACAGCACCTGTTGTGTAACATAATTTGCCAGCTTTGAGTGAATTGAAATTGCACTAGACTAATGATACAGTCCTCATTGACCACATTTGATATATTAAGGGCAATGTCTGCTGTGTATGAATTGAACTTGAATTAAGACTGTTTACACAGTTGAGTTTCATCAAAATCTGACACATTAACAGCTATGTCTTCTTTGTGTGAATTAAATTTTCATTAGACTGTTGAAACAGTCATGTTATACCACATTTGAAACGTTTACAGCAATGTGTGCTGTGTATGAATTTAACTTGCATTAGACTGTTTACACAATTGAGTTTCATCAAAATTTGACGCATTCACAGCTATGTCTACTATGTGTGAATCGAACTTTCATTAGACTGTTGACACAGTCCTGTTATACCACAATTGAAACGTTTACAGCAATGTGTGCTGTGTATGAATTTAACTTGAATAAGACTGTTTACACAGTTGAGTTTCATCAAAATCTGACACATTAACAGCTATGTCTTCTTTGTGTGAATTAAATTTTCATTAGACTCTTGAAACAGTCCTGTTATACCACATTTGAAACGTTTACAGCAATGTGTGCTGTGTATGAATTTAACTTGAATTAGACTGTTTACACAGTTGAGTTTCATCAAAATCTGACACATTAACAGCTATGTCTTCTTTGTGTGAATTAAATTTTCATTAGACTCTTGAAACAGTCCTGTTATACCACATTTGAAACGTTTACAGCAATGTGTGCTGTGTATGAATTTAACTTGAATTAGACTGTTTTCACAGTTGCGTTTCATCAAAATCTGACACATTAACAGCTATGTCTACTATATGTAAATTGAACTTTCATTAGACTGTTTACACAGTCCTATTATACCGCATTTGATACGATTACGGTAAAGTGTGCTGTGTATGAATTGAACTTGAATTAGACTGTCTGCGCAGTTGAGTTTCATCAAAATTTGACACATTAACAGCTATGTCTGCATTATGTGAATTTAATTTTTTTGACAAAGTCCTGTTGTAACACATTGGACAAATGGTAATGACAAAATTTGTTTGGTGGAATTCTGATTGAAAACTGTACCTATCTTAATCAACCCCTACAGTAGTGGGAAAGATCCTACGGCTATGTATCAAGGACGTCGTCCTCAATGTCCACGAACGGATACATGAGAATGTAAGTTAAAAGCGACCTCTTTAACTTATCAGGGTCTTGTTAAGGAATGTTACATTGTTCTATAAGTATATTCACCAAATAAACGTCAATTTCCATGAGATTCCTTATGATACTGGACAGCACCTGTTGTGTAACATAATTTGCCAGCTTTGAGTGAATTGAAATTGCACTAGACTAATGATACAGTCCTCATTGACCACATTTGATATATTAAGGGCAATGTCTGCTGTGTATGAATTGAACTTGAATTAAGACTGTTTACACAGTTGAGTTTCATCAAAATCTGACACATTAACAGCTATGTCTTCTTTGTGTGAATTAAATTTTCATTAGTCTGTTGAAACAGTCCTGTTATACCACATTTGAAACGTTTACAGCAATATGTGCTGTGTATGAATTGAACTTGAATTAGACTGTTTACACAGTTGAGTTTCATCAAAATCTGACGCATTAACAGCTATGTCTTCTGTGTGTGAATTAAATTTTCATTAGACTGTTGAAACAGTCCTGTTATACAACATTTGATAAGGTTACAGCAATATGTGCTGTGTATGAATATAACTTGAATTAGACTGTTTACACAATTGAGTTTCATCAAAATCTGACACATTAACAGCTATGTCTTCTTTATGTGAATTGAATTTTTATAAGACTGTTGATACAGTCCTGTTATACAACATTTGATAAGGTTACAGCAATATGTGCTGTGTATGAATATAACTTGAATTAGACTGTTTACACAATTGAGTTTCATCAAAATCTGACACATTAACAGCTATGTCTTCTTTATGTGAATTGAATTTTTATTAGACTGTTGATACAGTCCTGTTATACCACATTTGGTACGGTTACAGCAATGTCTGCTGTGTATGATTTGAACTTGAATTTGATTGTTTACACAGTTAAGTTTCATCAAAATTTGACACATTAATAGCTTTGTCTACTATATGTAAATTGAACTTTCATTAGACTGTTTACACAGTCCTATTATACCGCATTTGATACGATTACGGTAATGTCTGCTGTGTATGAATTGAACTTGAATTAGACTGTCTGCGCAGTTGAGTTTCATCAAAATTTGACACATTATCAGCTATGTCTGCATTATGTGAATTAAATATTTTGACAAAGTCCTGTTGTAACACATTGGACAAATGGTAGTGACAAAATTTGTTTGGTGGAATTCTGATTGAAAACTGTACCTATCTTAATCAACCCCTACACTAGTGGGAAAGATCCTACGGCTATGTATCAAGGACGTCGTCCTCAATGTCCACGAACGGATACATGAGAATGTAGGTTAAAAGCGACCTCTTTAACTTATCAGGGTCTTGTTAAGGAATGTTACATTGTTCTATAAGTATATTCACCAAATAAACGTCAATTTCCATGAGATTCCTTATGATACTGGACAGCACCTGTTGTGTAACATAATTTGCCAACTTTGAGTGAATTGAAATTACACTAGACTAATGATACAGTCCTCATTGACCACATTTGATATATTAAGGGCAATGTCTGCTGTGTATGAATTGAACTTGAATTAAGATTTTACACAGTTGAGTTTCATCAAAATCTGACACATTAACAGCTATGTCTTCTTTGTTTGAATTAAATTTTGATTAGACTGTTGAAACAGTCCTGTTATACCACATTTGAAACGTTTACAGCAATGTGTGCTGTGTATGAATTTAACTTGAATTAGACTGTTTACACAGTTGAGTTTCATCAAAATCTGACACATTAACAGCTATGTCTTCTTTGTGTGAATTAAATTTTCATTAGACTCTTGAAACAGTCCTGTTATACCACATTTGAAATGTTTACAGCAATGTGTGCTGTGTATGAATAACTTGAATTAGACTGTTCACACAGTTGAGTTTCATAAAAATCTGACACATTAACAGCTATGTCTTCTTTGTGTGAATTAAATTTTTCATTAGACTGTTGAAACAGTCCTGTTATACCACATTTGAAACGTTTACAGCAATGTGTGCTGTGTATGAATTTAACTTCAAATAGACTGTTTACACAATTGAGTTTCATCAAAATCTGACACATTAACAGCTATGTCTTCTTTATGTGAATTGAATTTTTATTAGACTGTTGATACAGTCCTGTTATACCACATTTGATACGGTTACAGCAATGTCTGCTGTGTATGAATTGAACTTGAATTAGACTGTCTGCACAGTTGAGTTTCATCAAAACTTGACACATTATCAGCTATGTCTGCTTTATGTGAATTAAATTTTTTGACAAAGTCCTGTTGTAACACATTGGACAAATGGTAATGACAAAATTTGTTTGGTGGAATTCTGATTGAAAACTGTACCTATCTTAATCAACCCCTACAGTAGTGGGAAAGATCCTACGGCTATGTATCAAGGACGTCGTCCTCAATGTCCACGAACGGATACATGAGAATGTAAGTTAAAAGCGACCTCTTTAACTTATCAGGGTCTTGTTAAGGAATGTTACATTATTCTATAAGTATATTCACCAAATAAACGTCAATTTCCATGAGATTCCTTATGATACTGGACAGAACCTGTTGTGTAACATAATTTGCCAGCTTTGAGTGAATTGAAATTGCACTAGACTAATGATACAGTCCTCATTGACCACATTTGATATATTAAGGACAATGTCTGCTGTGTATGAATTGAACTTGAATTAAGACTGTTTACACAGCTGAGTTTCATCAAAATTTGAAAAATTCACAGCTATGTCTGCTTTATGTGAATTGAACTGTTTTAATACTGTTGACACAGTCCTATTATACCACATTTGAAACGTTTACAGCAATGTGTGCTGTGTATGAATTTAACTTGAATTAGACTGTTTACACAGTTGAGTTTCATCAAAATCTGACACATTAACAGCTATGTCTTCTTTGTGTGACTTAAATTTTCATTAGACTCTTAATACAGTCCTGTTATACCACATTTGAAACGTTTACAGCAATGTGTGCTGTGTATGAATTTTACTTCAAATAGACTGTTTACACAATTGAGTTTCATCAAAATCTGACACATTAACAGCTATGTCTTCTTTGTGTGAATTGAATTTTCATTAGACTGTTGATACAGTCCTGTTATACAACATTTGATAAGGTTACAGCAATATGTGCTGTGTATGAATATAACTTGAATTAGACTGTTGACACAATTGAGTTTCATCAAAATCTGACACATTAACAGCTATGTCTTCTTTATGTGAATTGAATTTTTATTAGACTGTTGATACAGTCCTGTTATACCACATTTGGTACGGTTACAGCAATGTCTGCTGTGTATGATTTGAACTTGAATTAGATTGTTTACACAGTTGAGTTTCATCAAAATTTGACACATTAATAGCTTTGTTTACTATATATAAATTGAACTTTCAATAGACTGTTTACACAGTCCTATTATACTGCATTTGATACGATTACGGTAATGTCTGCTGTGTATGAATTGAACTTGAATTAGACTGTCTGCGCAGTTGAGTTTCATCAAAATTTGACACATTATCAGCTATGTCTGCATTATGTGAATTAAATATTTTGACAAAGTCCTGTTGTAACACATTGGACAAATGGTAATTACAAAATTTGTTTGGTGGAATTCTGATTGAAAACTTTACCTATCTTAATCAACCCCTACAGTAGTGGGAAAGATGCTACGGCTATGTATCAAGGACGTCGTCCTCAATGTCCACGAACGGATACATGAGAATGTAAGTTAAAAGCGACCTCTTTAACTGATCAGGGTCTTGTTAAGGAATGTTACATTATTCTATAAGTATATTCACCAAATAAACGTCAATTTCCATGAGATTCCTTATGATACTGGACAGCACCTGTTGTGTAACATAATTTGCCAGCTTTGAGTGAATTGAAATTACACTAGACTAATGATACAGTCCTCATTGACCACATTTGATATATTAAAAGGAAGGGAGGAGATCTCCAACAAGACCCCGTTGCAGCATCAACAGTAAAACACCAAAACACCCGATGCAAAAACACAAAAGACGAGTACAGCATGAGACGGAAAAGAGACACACGACATGTAAACATCAAACACAAAAGACTACACATAAACCGACGAGACCAATGGATAACCGGTGCCGACTTTGGACGGCCATCTGTCACGCAAGTAGCAAATGTTGTGGTTATCCTTGATTACGTGCGCACAACCCTCTCACTTCTCCAATTACCCAGAGGTCTCGAAGAACGTACAATTGTGGTGTAAAACAACCTCCTCACTGTAAGATGACATCACACACACAAGACCGCGAAACGCAGAGGCCCCATAGACACAGATGAATATGTAAATGGATATAAAAAGAGGGCATGCGTAATACAGTCCGTGCTCTGCCGGCTGTAGCGAGCTCATGTATGTAATCACCCGAGGAGTCCGACTGACATTCAGAGAGGACAGGTGGTCGGGGCCCTGTCTTCTCTAAAGAGGTTTGGACAGGGCCCGTCATGGAGTCCCGTCGTCACAGTCAGTCAGAGTGCAAGTCTCAAGGATGCGCTTGTACAAGACTGTAGATTGGTCAAGTATCAAGCCTAGTGTCCGTCTGGTGACATTAGGATCATACCCACGGTATAAAAGGCGTTTGATGATTCTGACGCATTTTCGATGGTTATGCTGCCTACCTTTGATCCTTTTTATTTTGTTTATCATATCACCATAAAAGACAGGCTGTGTAATACCCATAGTAATGTACTCTGTTGCATGTATAGATCCGAATTTTAAAAGAAGTTGACTGTAATTTTTGTAAAATTTCCATAAAGTCTTAACTAGTTTATGAAAGCGGAAACCTTGACCTAAAAGTTTTTTGGTATTTTGTAAATTTCTACTGTGAAAATCCAAAATATCAGTACATGCTCTAGCGTACCGGATGAGCTGTGATATGTAAATGCCGTATGACGGTAATCTTGGAACATCACCATCAAGCCAAGGGAAATTTACAATGTTGAATCCAAAATCATCCCTTTTGTCATATACACTTGTATGAATCTTTCCGTTTACAATTTTGATATTTAGGTCCAAAAAGGGTGTTTCTGTATTTGAAAGGTTTGCCTTGTTAAGGGTTAATTCTTGTGGATAAATTTCATTCTTATATAATTCAAAAGCAGGATTGTCAATGGTTAGAATATCATCCAGATACCTAGAAGTATTATTGAAACATTTCAGCTCATCAAATTTTCTTTGCTTTTGAAGATTTTGGATAAATTCTTTTTCATAAGTGTATAAAAATAAATCTGCAACAAGAGGCGCACAGTTAGTACCCATAGGAATTCCTACAACCTGCTTGTATAGATCCTCACCAAATCTAACATAAATATTGTCCAAGAGGAAGGACAAGGCATTACACAGGTCACTACATGTCCATGATTTGTATGATTTGTAGTCTGTCGAGGAAAAGAAACCCTTCGATTCAGATGTACAAATGTAAGTTTTTCGCTCTCGATCAAAACACCATTTAATGAGATTAGATAATCGATCATTAATTTTGTCATGAGGAAGTGTGGTGTACATATTAGAGAAGTCGTATGAAGAAATCGTATTGGCTTGGAAATTTCCAGATTTCACTTTTTCAATCACATCCCCTGAATTCTTAATAGACCAAAATAAATTTAAATCGTTCCTGTTTAGAACCGTTTCACAATATCTAGTTAAGGGCAATGTCTGCTGTGTATGAATTGAACTTGAATTAAGACTTCACACAGTTGAGTTTCATCAAAATCTGACACATTAACAGCTATGTCTTCTTTGTGTGAATTAAATTTTCATTAGACTGTTGAAACAGTCCTGTTATACCACATTTGAAACTTTTACAGCAATGTGTGCTGTGTATGAATTAAACTTGAATTAGACTGTTGACACAGTTGAGTTTCATCAAAATCTGACACATTAACAGCTATGTCTTCTTTGTGTGAATTAAATTTTCATTAGACTGTTGAAACAGTCCTGTTATACCACATTTGAAACGTTTACAGCAATGTGTGCTGTGTATGAATTTAACTTGAATTAGACTGTTGACACAGTTGAGTTTCATCAAAATCTGACACATTAACAGCTATGTCTTCTTTGTGTGAATTAAATTTTCATTAGACTCTTGAAACAGTCCTGTTATACCACATTTGAAACGTTTACAGCAATGTGTGCTGTGTATGAATAACTTGAATTAGACTGTTGACACAGTTGAGTTTCATCAAAATCTGACACATTAACAGCTATGTCTTCTTTGTGTGACTTAAATTTTCATTAGACTGTTGAAACAGTCCTGTTATACCACATTTGAAACTTTTACAGCAATGTGTGCTGTGTATGAATTTAACTTGAATTAGACTGTTGACACAGTTGAGTTTCATCAAAATCTGACACATTAACAGCTATGTCTTCTTTATGTGAATTGAATTTTTATTAGACTGTTGATACAGTCCTGTTATACCACATTTGGTACGGTTACAGCAATGTCTGCTGTGTATGATTTGAACTTGAATTAGATTGTTTACACAGTTGAGTTTCATCATAATTTGACACATTAATAGCTTTGTCTACTATGTGTATGAATTGAACTTGAATTAGACTGTCTGCGCAGTTGAGTTTCATCAAAATTTGACACATTATCAGCTATGTCTGCATTATGTGAATTAAATATTTTGACAAAGTCCTGTTGTAACACATTGGACAAATGGTAACGACAAAATTTGTTTGGTGGAATTCTGATTGAAAACTGTACCTATCTTAATCAACCCCTACAGTAGTGGGAAAGATCCTACGGCTATGTATCAAGGACGTCGTCCTCAATGTCCACGAACGGATACATGAGAATGTAAGTTAAAAGCGACCTCTTTAACTTATCAGGGTCTTGTTAAGGAATGTTACATTATTCTATAAGTATATTCACCAAATAAACGTCAATTTCCATGAGATTCCTTATGATACTGGACAGCACCTGTTGTGTAACATAATTTGCCAGCTTTGAGTGAATTGAAATTACACTAGACTAATGATACAGTCCTCATTGACCACATTTGATATATTAAGGGCAATGTCTGCTGTGTATGAATTGAACTTGAATTAAGACTTTACACAGTTGAGTTTCATCAAAATCTGACACATTAACAGCTATGTCTTCTTTGTGTGAATTAAATTTTCATTAGACTGTTGAAACAGTCCTGTTATACCACATTTGAAACTTTTACAGCAATGTGTGCTGTGTATGAATATAACTTGAATTAGACTGTTGACACAATTGAGTTTCATCAAAATCTGACACATTAACAGCTATGTCTTCTTTATGTGAATTGAATTTTTATTAGACTGTTGATACAGTCCTGTTATACCACATTTGGTACGGTTACAGCAATGTCTGCTGTGTATGATTTGAACTTGAATTAGATTGTTTACACAGTTGAGTTTCATCAAAATTTGACACATTAATAGCTTTGTTTACTATATATAAATTGAACTTTCAATAGACTGTTTACACAGTCCTATTATACTGCATTTGATACGATTACGGTAATGTCTGCTGTGTATGAATTGAACTTGAATTAGACTGTCTGCGCAGTTGAGTTTCATCAAAATTTGACACATTATCAGCTATGTCTGCATTATGTGAATTAAATTTTTTGACAAAGTCCTGTTGTAACACATTGGACAAATGGTAATTACAAAATTTGTTTGGTGGAATTCTGATTGAAAACTGTACCTATCTTAATCAACCCCTACAGTAGTGGGAAAGATGCTACGGCTATGTATCAAGGACGTCGTCCTCAATGTCCACGAACGGATACATGAGAATGTAAGTTAAAAGCGACCTCTTTAACTTATCAGGGTCTTGTTAAGGAATGTTACATTATTCTATAAGTATATTCACCAAATAAACGTCAATTTCCATGAGATTCCTTATGATACTGGACAGCACCTGTTGTGTAACATAATTTGCCAGCTTTGAGTGAATTGAAATTACACTAGACTAATGATACAGTCCTCATTGACCACATTTGATATATTAAAAGGAAGGGAGGAGATCTCCAACAAGACCCCGTTGCAGCATCAACAGTAAAACACCAAAACACCCGATGCAAAAACACAAAAGACGAGTACAGCATGAGACGGAAAAGAGACACACGACATGTTAACATCAAACACAAAAGACTACACATAAACCGACGAGACCAATGGATAACCGGTGCCGACTTTGGACGGCCATCTGTTACGCAAGTAGCAAATGTTGTGGTTATCCTGGATTACGTGCGCACAACCCTCTCACTTCTCCAATTACCCAGAGGTCTCGAAGAACGTACAATTGTGGTGTAAAACAACCTCCTCACTGTAAGATGACATCACACACACAAGACCGCGAAACGCAGAGGCCCCATAGACACAGATGAATATGTAAATGGATATAAAAAGAGGGCATGCGTAATACAGTCCGTGCTCTGCCGGCTGTAGCGAGCTCATGTATGTAATCACCCGAGGAGTCCGACTGACATTCAGAGAGGACAGGTGGTCGGGGCCCTGTCTTCTCTAAAGAGGTTTGGACAGGGCCCGTCATGGAGTCCCGTCGTCACAGTCAGTCAGAGTGCAAGTCTCAAGGATGCGCTTGTACAAGACTGTAGATTGGTCAAGTATCAAGCCTAGTGTCCGTCTGGTGACATTAGGATCATACCCACGGTATAAAAGGCGTTTGATGATTCTGACGCATTTTCGATGGTTATGCTGCCTACCTTTGATCCTTTTTATTTTGTTTATCATATCACCATAAAAGACAGGCTGTGTAATACCCATAGTAATGTACTCTGTTGCATGTATAGATCCGAATTTTAAAAGAAGTTGACTGTAATTTTTGTAAAATTTCCATAAAGTCTTAACTAGTTTATGAAAGCGGAAACCTTGACCTAAAAGTTTTTTGGTATTTTGTAAATTTCTACTGTGAAAATCCAAAATATCAGTACATGCTCTAGCGTACCGGATGAGCTGTGATATGTAAATGCCGTATGACGGTAATCTTGGAACATCACCGTCAAGCCAAGGGAAATTTACAATGTTGAATCCAAAATCATCCCTTTTGTCATATACACTTGTATGAATCTTTCCGTTTACAATTTTGATATTTAGGTCCAAAAAGGGTGTTTCTGTATTTGAAAGGTTTGCCTTGTTAAGGGTTAATTCTTGTGGATAAATTTCATTCTTATATAATTCAAAAGCAGGATTGTCAATGGTTAGAATATCATCCAGATACCTAGAAGTATTATTGAAACATTTCAGCTCATCAAATTTTCTTTGCTTTTGAAGATTTTGGATAAATTCTTTTTCATAAGTGTATAAAAATAAATCTGCAACAAGAGGCGCACAGTTAGTACCCATAGGAATTCCTACAACCTGCTTGTATAGATCCTCACCAAATCTAACATAAATATTGTCCAAGAGGAAGGACAAGGCATTACACAGGTCACTACATGTCCATGATTTGTATGATTTGTAGTCTGTCGAGGAAAAGAAACCCTTCGATTCAGATGTACAAATGTAAGTTTTTCGCTCTCGATCAAAACACCATTTAATGAGATTAGATAATCGATCATTAATTTTGTCATGAGGAAGTGTGGTGTACATATTAGAGAAGTCGTATGAAGAAATCGTATTGGCTTGGAAATTTCCAGATTTCATTTTTTCAATCACATCCCCTGAATTCTTAATAGACCAAAATAAATTTACATCGTTCTTGTTTAGAACCGTTTCACAATATCTAGTTAAGGGCAATGTCTGCTGTGTATGAATTGAACTTGAATTAAGACTTTACACAGTTGAGTTTCATCAAAATCTGACACATTAACAGCTATGTCTTCTTTGTGTGAATCAAATTTTCATTAGACTGTTGAAACAGTCCTGTTATACCACATTTGAAACTTTTACAGCAATGTGTGCTGTGTATGAATTAAACTTGAATTAGACTGTTGACACAGTTGAGTTTCATCAAAATCTGACACATTAACAGCTATGTCTTCTTTGTGTGAATTAAATTTTCATTAGACTGTTGAAACAGTCCTGTTATACCACATTTGAAACGTTTACAGCAATGTGTGCTGTGTATGAATTTAACTTGAATTAGACTGTTGACACAGTTGAGTTTCATCAAAATCTGACACATTAACAGCTATGTCTTCTTTGTGTGACTTACATTTTCATTAGACTGTTGAAACAGTCCTGTTATACCACATTTGAAACGTTTACAGCAATGTGTGCTGTGTATGAATTTAACTTGAATTAGACTGTTGACACAGTTGAGTTTCATCAAAATCTGACACATTAACAGCTATGTCTTCTTTGTGTGAATTAAATTTTCATTAGACTGTTGATACAGTCCTGTTATACAACATTTGATAAGGTTACAGCAATATGTGCTGTGTATGAATATAACTTGAATTAGACTGTTTACACAATTGAGTTTCATCAAAATCTGACACATTAACAGCTATGTCTTCTTTATGTGAATTGAATTTTTATTAGACTGTTGATACAGTCCTGTTATACCACATTTGGTACGGTTACAGCAATGTCTGCTGTGTATGATTTGAACTTGAATTAGATTGTTTACACAGTTGAGTTTCATCATAATTTGACACATTAATAGCTTTGTCTACTATATGTAAATTGAACTTTAATTAGACTTTTTACACAGTCCTATTATACCGCATTTGATACGATTACGGTAATGTCTGCTGTGTATGAATTGAACTTGAATTAGACTGTCTGCGCAGTTGAGTTTCATCAAAATTTGACACATTATCAGCTATGTCTGCATAATGTGAATTAAATATTTTGACAAAGTCCTGTTGTAACACATTGGACAAATGGTAATGACAAAATTTGTTTGGTGGAATTCTGATTGAAAACTGTACCTATCTTAATCAACCCCTACAGTAGTGGGAAAGATCCTACGGCTATGTATCAAGGACGTCGTCCTCAATGTCCACGAACGGATACATGAGAATGTAAGTTAAAAGCGACCTCTTTAACTTATCAGGGTCTTGTTAAGGAATGTTACATTATTCTATAAGTATATTCACCAAATAAACGTCAATTTCCATGAGATTCCTTATGATACTGGACAGCACCTGTTGTGTAACATAATTTGCCAGCTTTGAGTGAATTGAAATTACACTAGACTAATGATACAGTCCTCATTGACCACATTTGATATATTAAGGGCAATGTCTGCTGTGTATGAATTGAACTTGAATTAAGACTTTACACAGTTGAGTTTCATCAAAATCTGACACATTAACAGCTATGTCTTCTTTGTGTGAATTAAATTTTCATTAGACTGTTGAAACAGTCCTGTTATACCACATTTGAAACGTTTACAGCAATGTGTGCTGTGTATGAATTTAACTTGAATTAGACTGTTTACACAGTTGAGTTTCATCAAAATCTGACACATTAACAGCTATGTCTTCTTTGTGTGAATTAAATTTTCATTAGACTGTTGAAACAGTCCTGTTATACCACATTTGAAACGTTTACAGCAATGTGTGCTGTGTATGAATTTAACTTCAAATAGACTGTTTACACAATTGAGTTTCATCAAAATCTGACACATTAACAGCTATGTCTTCTTTATGTGAATTGAATTTTTATTAGAGTCTTGAAACAGTCCTGTTATACCACATTTGAAACGTTTACAGCAATGTGTGCTGTGTATGAATTTAACTTCAAATAGACTGTTTACACAATTGAGTCTCATCAAAATCTGACATATTAACAGCTATGTCTTCTTTGTGTGAATTAAATTTTCATTAGACTGTTGAAACAGTCTTGTTATACCACATTTGAAACGTTTACAGCAATGTGTGCTGTGTACGAATTGAACTTGAATTAAGACTGTTTACACAGTTGAGTTTCATCAAAATCTGACACATTAACAGCTATGTCTTCTTTGTGTGAATTAAATTTTCATTAGACTGTTGAAACAGTCCTGTTATACCACATTTGAAACGTTTACAGCAATGTGTGCTGTGTATGAATTTAACTTGAATTAGACTGTTTACACAGTTGAGTTTCATCATAATCTGACACATTAACAGCTATGTCTACTATATGTAAATTGAACTTTCATTAGACTGTTTACACAGTCCTATTATACCGCATTTGATACGATTACGGTAATGTCTGCTGTGTATGAATTGAACTTGAATTAGACTGTCTGCGCAGTTGAGTTTCATCAAAATTTGACACATTAACAGCTATGTCTGCATTATGTGAATTTAATTTTTTGACAAAGTCCTATTGTAACACATTGGACAAATGGTAATGACAAAATTTGTTTGGTGGAATTCTGATTGAAAACTGTACCTATCTTAATCAACCCCTACAGTAGTGGGAAAGACCCTACGGCTATGTATCAAGGACGTCGTCCTCAATGTCCACGAACGGATACATGAGAATGTAAGTTAAAAGCGACCACTTTAACTTATCAGGGTCTTGTTAAGGAATGTTACATTGTTCTATAAGTATATTCACCAAATAAACGTCAATTTCCATGAGATTCCTTATGATACTGGACAGCACCTGTTGTGTAACATAATTTGCCAGCTTTGAGTGAATTGAAATTGCACTAGACTAATGATACAGTCCTCATTGACCACATTTGATATATTAAGGGCAATGTCTGCTGTGTATGAATTGAACTTGAATTAAGACTGTTTACACAGTTGAGTTTCATCAAAATCTGACACATTAACAGCTATGTCTTCTTTGTGTGAATTAAATTTTCATTAGACTGTTGAGACAGTCCTGTTATACCACATTTGAAACGTTTACAGCAATGTGTGGTGTGTATGAATTGAACTTGAATTAGACTGTTTACACAATTGAGTTTCATCAAAATTTGACGCATTCACAGCTATGTCTACTATGTGTGAATTGAACTTTCATTAGACTGTTGACACAGTCCTGTTATACCACATTTGAAACGTTTACAGCAATGTGTGCTGTGTATGAATTTAACTTGAATTAGACTGTTTACACAGTTGAGTTTCATCAAAATCTGACACATTAACAGCTATGTCTTCTTTGTGTGAATTAAATTTTCATTAGACTGTTGAAACAGTCCTGTTATACCACATTTGAAACGTTTACAGCAATGTGTGCTGTGTATGAATTTAACTTGAATTAGACTGTTTACACAGTTGAGTTTCATCATAATCTGACACATTAACAGCTATGTCTACTATATGTAAATTGAACTTTCATTAGACTGTTTACACAGTCCTATTATACCGCATTTGATACGATTACGGTAATGTCTGCTGTGTATGAATTGAACTTGAATTAGACTGTCTGCGCAGTTGAGTTTCATCAAAATTTGACACATTAACAGCTATGTCTGCATTATGTGAATTTAATTTTTTGACAAAGTCCTATTGTAACACATTGGACAAATGGTAATGACAAAATTTGTTTGGTGGAATTCTGATTGAAAACTGTACCTATCTTAATCAACCCCTACAGTAGTGGGAAAGACCCTACGGCTATGTATCAAGGACGTCGTCCTCAATGTCCACGAACGGATACATGAGAATGTAAGTTAAAAGCGACCACTTTAACTTATCAGGGTCTTGTTAAGGAATGTTACATTGTTCTATAAGTATATTCACCAAATAAACGTCAATTTCCATGAGATTCCTTATGATACTGGACAGCACCTGTTGTGTAACATAATTTGCCAGCTTTGAGTGAATTGAAATTGCACTAGACTAATGATACAGTCCTCATTGACCACATTTGATATATTAAGGGCAATGTCTGCTGTGTATGAATTGAACTTGAATTAAGACTGTTTACACAGTTGAGTTTCATCAAAATCTGACACATTAACAGCTATGTCTTCTTTGTGTGAATTAAATTTTCATTAGACTGTTGAGACAGTCCTGTTATACCACATTTGAAACGTTTACAGCAATGTGTGGTGTGTATGAATTGAACTTGAATTAGACTGTTTACACAATTGAGTTTCATCAAAATTTGACGCATTCACAGCTATGTCTACTATGTGTGAATTGAACTTTCATTAGACTGTTGACACAGTCCTGTTATACCACATTTGAAACGTTTACAGCAATGTGTGCTGTGTATGAATTTAACTTGAATTAGACTGTTTACACAGTTGAGTTTCATCAAAATCTGACACATTAACAGCTATGTCTTCTTTGTGTGAATTAAATTTTCATTAGACTGTTGAAACAGTCCTGTTATACCACATTTGAAACGTTTACAGCAATGTGTGCTGTGTATGAATTTAACTTGAATTAGACTGTTTACACAGTTGAGTTTCATCATAATCTGACACATTAACAGCTATGTCTACTATATGTAAATTGAACTTTCATTAGACTGTTTACACAGTCCTATTATACCGCATTTGATACGATTACGGTAATGTCTGCTGTGTATGAATTGAACTTGAATTAGACTGTCTGCGCAGTTGAGTTTCATCAAAATTTGACACATTAACAGCTATGTCTGCATTATGTGAATTTAATTTTTTGACAAAGTCCTATTGTAGCACATTGGATAAATGGTAATGACAAAATTTGTTTGGTGGAATTCTGATTGAAAACTGTACCTATCTTAATCAACCCCTACAGTAGTGGGAAAGACCCTACGGCTATGTATCAAGGACGTCGTCCTCAATGTCCACGAACGGATACATGAGAATGTAAGTTAAAAGCGACCTCTTTAACTTATCAGGGTCTTGTTAAGGAATGTTACATTGTTCTATAAGTATATTCACCAAATAAACGTCAATTTCCATGAGATTCCTTATGATACTGGACAGCACCTGTTGTGTAACATAATTTGCCAGCTTTGAGTGAATTGAAATTGCACTAGACTAATGATACAGTCCTCACTGACCACATTTGATATATTAAGGGCAATGTCTGCTGTGTATGAATTGAACTTGAATTAAGACTGTTTACACAGTTGAGTTTCATCAAAATCTGACACATTAACAGCTATGTCTTCTTTGTGTGAATTAAATTTTCATTAGACTGTTGAAACAGTCCTGTTATACCACATTTGAAATGTTTACAGCAATGTGTGCTGTGTATGAATTTAACTTGAATTAGACTGTTTACACAGTTGAGTTTCATCAAAATCTGACACATTAACAGCTATGTCTACTATGTGTGAATCGAACTTTCATTAGACTTTTGAAACAGTCCTGTTATACCACATTTGAAACGTTTACAGCAATGTGTGCTGTGTATGAATTTAACTTCAAATAGACTGTTTACACACAGTTGAGTTTCATCAAAATCTGACACATTAACAGCTATGTCTTCTTTGTGTGAATTGAATTTTCATTAGACTGTTGATACAGTCCTGTTATACAACATTTGATAAGGTTACAGCAATGTGTGCTGTGTATGAATTTAACTTCAAATAGACTGTTTACTCAATTGAGTTTCATCAAAATCTGACACATTAACAGCTATGTCTTCTTTATTTGAATTGAATTTTTATTAGACTGTTGATACAGTCCTGTTATACCACATTTGGTACGGTTACAGCAATGTCTGCTGTGTATGATTTGAACTTGAATTAGATTGTTTACACAGTTGAGTTTCATCAAAATTTGACGCATTAACAGCTATATCTACTATGTTTGAATCGAACATTCATTAGACTGTTGACACAGTCCTGTTATACCACATTTGAAACGTTTACAGCAATGTGTGCTGTGTATGAATTTAACTTGAATTAGACTGTTTACACAATTGAGTTTCATCAAAATTTGACGCATTTACAGCTACATCTACTATGTGTTAATCGAACTTTCATTAGACTGTGTACACAGTCCTGTTATACCACATTTGAAACGTTTACAGCAATGTGTGCTGTGTATGAATTTAACTTGAATTAGACTGTTTACACAGTTGAGTTTCATCAAAATCTGACACATTAACAGCTATGTCTTCTGTGTGTGAATTAAATTTTCATTAGACTGTTGAAACAGTCCTGTTATACCACATTTGAAACGTTTACAGCAATGTGTGCTGTGTATGAATTTAACTTGAATTAGACTGTTTACACAGTTGAGTTTCATCAAAATCTGACACATTAACAGCTATGTCTTCTTTGTATGACTTAAATTTTCATTAGACTCTTGAAACAGTCCTATTATGCCACATTTGAAACGTTTACAGCAATGTGTGCTGTGTATGAATTTAACTTGAATTAGACTGTTTACACAGTTGAGTTTCATCAAAATCTGACACATTAACAGCTATGTCTTCTTTGTGTGAATTAAATTTTCATTAGACTGTTGAAACAGTCCTGTTATACCACATTTGAAACGTTTACAGCAATGTGTGCAGTGTATGAATTTAACTTGAATTAGACTGTTTACACAGTTGAGTTTCATCAAAATCTGACACATTAACAGCTATGTCTTCTTTGTGTGAATTAAATTTTCATTAGACTGTTGAAACAGTCCTGTTATACCACATTTGAAACGTTTACAGCGATGTGTTCTGTGTATGAATTTAACTTGAATTAGACTGTTTACACAAGTGAGTTTCATCAAAATCTGACACATTAACAGCTATGTCTTCTTTATGTGATTGAATTTTTATTAGACTGTTGATACAGTCCTGTTATACCACATTTGATACGGTTACAGCTTTGTCTACTATATGTAAATTGAACTTTCAATAGATTGTTCACACAGTTCTGTTATACTGCATTTGATACGATTATGGTAATGTCTGCTGTGTATGAATTGAACTTGAATTAGACTGTCTGCGCAGTTGAGTTTCATCAAAATTTGACACATTAACAGCTATGTCTGCTTCATGTGAATTCAATTTTTTGACAAAGTCCTGTTGTAACACATTGGACAAATGGTAATGACAAAATGTGTTTGGTGGAATTCTGATTGAAAACTGTACCTATCTTAACCAACCCCTACAGTAGTGGGAAAGATCCTACGGCTATGTATCAAGGACGTCGTCCTCAATGTCCACGAACGGATACATGAGAATGTAAGTTAAAAGCGACCTCTTTAACTTATCAGGGTCTTGTTAAGGAATGTTACATTATTCTATAAGTATATTCACCAAATAAACGTCAATTTCCATGAGATTCCTTATGATACTGGACAGCACCTGTTGTGTAACATAATTTGCCAGCTTTGAGTGAATTGAAATTGCACTTGACTAATGATACAGTCCTCATCTCATTGACCACATTTGATATATTAAGGGCAATGTCTGCTGTGTATGAATTGAACTTGAATTAAGACTGTTTACACAGTTGAGTTTCATCAAAATGTGAATAAATATATCAACAAATCACTACATGTACAAACAATATCAGGATCGGCTCTGTCTTTACTGAAATAAATATATCAACAAATCACTACATGTACAAACAATATCAGGATCGGCTCTGTCTTTACTGAAATAAATATACCAACAAATCACTACATGTACAAACAATATCAGGATCGGCTCTGTCTTTACTGAAAAAATCAAATTCAAGGAATTGTGGTCCCCCGATTTTGGGTGTTTGTCTTTAAAGAAATCCTTACAGACATCCCCCCATTCTTAAGTTTTAATAATATATCTCATATGTTATCAACATTCTAAATATGAAAGATTAACTCCAAGAAAAGGTCAAAAGGTACAAACTTTTGTTTTGTTTCCAAGGGACAGGGCTTATGAAAAGGTATGCACATGTGAAATATTTAAGACCTATGATTTAAATTAAAATCAAAAACTTATGGTCGAGGTTGAAGTTTTTAAATGTGGGTCAACCTCCATGGACAAGGTCACAAGGTCAGAATGTTGTTACCAACAGAAAGGTCTCATCACAAGGAATACACATGTGAAATGTGAAAGCCCTATCATTTTCCATTAAAAAGTTATGGACAAGGTTATAGTTTTTTGAAAAGTAGGTCGAACTCAAAAGGTCAAGGTCACAAGGTCAAAATTTTTGGTATCCATGGAAAGGTCTTGTCACAAGGAATACACATGTGAAATATCAAAGCCCTATCACTTTCCATTCAAAAGTTATGGTCAAGGTTTAAGTTTTTAATAAGAAGGTCAAAGTCCAAGGTCAAGGTCAAAAGGTCAAAAATTTTGGTATCAATGGAAAGGTCTTGTCACAAGGAATACACATGTGAAATAACAAAGCCCTATCACTTTTCATTCAAAAGTTATGGTCAAGGTTAAAGTTTTTAATAAGTAGGTCAAAGTCCAAGGTCAAGGTCACAATGTCAAAAATTTTGGTATCCATGGAAAGGTCTTGTCACAAGGAATACACATGTGAAATATCAAAGCCCTATCACTTTCCATTCAAAAGTTCTGCACAAGGTTAAAGTTTTTAATAAGTAGGTCAAAGTCCAAGGTCACAAGGTCAAAAATTTAGGTATCCATGGAAAGGTCTTGTCACAAGGAATACACATGTGAAATATCAAAGCCCTATCACTTTCCATTCAAAAGTTCTGCACAAGGTTAAAGTTTTTAATAAGTAGGTCAAAGTCCAAGGTCACAAGGTCAAAAATTTTGGTATCCATGGAAAGGTCTTGTCAGAAGAAATACACATGTGAAATATCAAAACCCTATCACTTCCCATTCAAAAGTTATGGTCAAGGTTAAAATTTTTAATAAGTAGGTCAAAGTCCAAGGTCAAGGTCACAAGGTCAAAAATTTTGGTATCCATGGAAAGGTCTTGTCCCAAGGAATACACATGTGAAATATCAAAGCCCTATCACTTTCCATTCAAAAGTTATGGTCAAGGTTAAAGTTTTTAATAAGTAGGTCAAAGTCCAAGGTCACAAGGTCAAAAATTTTGGTATCCATGGAAAGGTCTTGTCACAAGGAATACACATGTGAAATATCAAAGCCCTATCACTTTCCATTCAAAAGTTCTGCACAAGGTTAAAGTTTTTAATAAGTAGGTCAAAGTCCAAGGTCACAAGGTCAAAAATTTTGGTATCCATGGAAAGGTCTTGTCAGAAGGAATACACATGTGAAATATCAAAACCCTATCACTTTCCATTCAAAAGTTATGATCAAGGTTAAATTTTTTTAATAAGTAGGTCAAAGTCCAAGGTCAAGGTCACAAGGTCAAAGATTTTGGTATCCATGGAAAGGTCTTGTCCCAAGGAATACACATGTGAAATATCAAAGCCCTATCACTTTCCATTCAAAAGTTATGGTCAAGGTTTAAGTTTTTAATAAGAAGGTCAAAGTCCAAGGTCAAGGTCAAAAGGTCAAAAATTTTGGTATCAATGGAAAGGTCTTGTCACAAGGAATACACATGTGAAATACCAAAGCCCTATCACTTTCCATTCAAAAGTTATGGTCAAGGTTATAGTTTTTAATAAGTAGGTCAAAGTCCAAGGTCAAGGTCACAATGTCAAAAATTTTGGTATCCATGGAAAGGTCTTGTCACAAGGAATACACATGTGAAATATCAAAGCCCTATCACTTTCCATTCAAAAGTTATGGTCAAGGTTAAAGATTTTAATAAGTAGGTCAAAGTCCAAGGTCAAGGTCACAAGGTCAAAAATTTTGGTATCCATGGAAAGGTCTTGTCACAAGGAATACACATGTGATATATCAAAGCCCTATCACTTTCCAATCAAAAGTTATCGTCAAGGTTAAAGTTTTTAATAAGTAGGTCAAAGTCCAAGGTCAAGGGCACAAGGTCAAAATATTTGGTATCCATGGAAAGGTCTTGTCATAAGGAATACACATGTGAAATATCAAAGCCCTATCACTTTCCATTCAAAAGTTCTGCACAAGGTTAAAGTTTTTAATAAGTAGGTCAAAGTCCAAGGTCACAAGGTCAAAAATTTTGGTATCCATGGAAAGGTCTTGTCACAAGGAATACACATGTGAAATATCAAAGCCCTATCACTTTCCATTCAAAAGTTCTGCACAAGGTTAAAGTTTTTAATAAGTAGGTCAAAGTCCAAGGTCACAAGGTCAAAAATTTTGGTATCCATGGAAAGGTCTTGTCAGAAGAAATACACATGTGAAATATCAAAACCCTATCACTTCCCATTCAAAAGTTATGGTCAAGGTTAAAATTTTTAATAAGTAGGTCAAAGTCCAAGGTCAAGGTCACAAGGTCAAAAATTTTGATATTCATGGAAAGGTCTTGTCAGAAGGAATACACATGTGAAATATCAAAGCCCTATCACTTTCCATTCAAAAGTTATGCACAAGGTTAAAGTTTTTGTGACTGACGGACAGACAGACGGACAGACGGACGAACCGGTTTTAATGTCCCCGCGCTTTTGCGAAAGCGGGGGACAAAAATTCACAGCTATGTCTGCTTAATGTGAATTGAACTGTTTTAATACTGTTGACACAGTCCTGTTATACCACATTTGATACGTTTTCGGTAATGTCTATTGTGTCTGAATTGAACTTGAATTAGACTGTTTACACAGTTGAGTTTCATCAAAATCTGACACATTAACAGCTATGTCTTCTTTGTGTGAATTAAATTTTCATTAGACTGTTGAAACAGTCCTGTTATACCACATTTGAAACGTTTACAGCAATGTGTGCAGTGTATGAATTTAACTTGAATTAGACTGTTTACACAGTTGAGTTTCATCAAAATCTGACACATTAACAGCTATGTCTTCTTTGTGAGAATTAAATTTTCATTAGACTGTTGAAACAGTCCTGTTATACCACATTTGAAACGTTTACAGCGATGTGTTCTGTGTATGAATTTAACTTGAATTAGACAGTTTACACAATTGAGTTTCATCAAAATCTGACACATTAACAGCTATGTCTTCTTTATGTGAATTGAATTTTTATTAGACTGTTGATACAGTCCTGTTATACCACATTTGATACGGTTACAGCTTTGTCTACTATATGTAAATTGAACTTTCAATAGATTGTTCACACAGTTCTGTTATACTGCATTTGACACGATTACGGTAATGTCTGCTGTGTATGAATTGAACTTGAATTAGACTGTCTGCGCAGTTGAGTTTCATCAAAATTTGACACATTAACAGCTATGTCTGCTTCATGTGAATTCAATTTTTTGACAAAGTCCTGTTGTAACACATTGGACAAATGGTAATGACAAAATGTGTTTGGTGGAATTCTGATTGAAAACTGTACCTATCTTAATCAACCCCTACAGTAGTGGGAAAGATCCTACGGCTATGTATCAAGGACGTCGTCCTCAATGTCCACGAACGGATACATGAGAATGTAAGTTAAAAGCGACCTCTTTAACTTATCAGGGTCTTGTTAAGGAATGTTACATTATTCTATAAGTATATTCACCAAATAAACGTCAATTTCAATGAGATTCCTTATGATACTGGACAGCACCTGTTGTGTAACATAATTTGCCAGCTTTGAGTGAATTGAAATTGCACTTGACTAATGATACAGTCCTCATCTCATTGACCACATTTGATATATTAAGGGCAATGTCTGCTGTGTATGAATTGAACTTGAATTAAGACTGTTTACACAGTTGAGTTTCATCAAAATTTGAATAAATATATCAACAAATCACTACATGTACAAACAATATCAGGATCGGCACTGTCTTTTCTGAAATAAATATATCAACAAATCACTACATGTACAAACAATATCAGGATCGGCTCTGTCTTTACTGAAATAAATATACCAACAAATCACTACATGTACAAACAATATCAGGATCGGCTCTGTCTTTACTGAAAAAATCAAATTCAAGGAATTGTGGTCCCCCGCTTTTGGGTGTTTGTCTTTAAAGAAATCCTTACAGACATCCCCCCATTCTTAAGTTTTAATAATCTATCTCATATATTATCAACATTCTAAATATGAAAGATTAACTCCAAGAAAAGGTCAAAAGGTACAAACTTTTGTTTTGTTTCCAAGGGACAGGGCTTATGAAAAGGTATGCACATGTGAAATATTTAAGACCTATGATTTAAATTAAAATCAAAAACTTATGGTCGAGGTTGAAGTTTTTAAATGTGGGTCAACCTCCATGGACAAGGTCACAAGGTCAGAATGTTGTTACCAACAGAAAGGTCTCATCACAAGGAATACACATGTGAAATGTGAAAGCCCTATCATTTTCCATTAAAAAGTTATGGACAAGGTTATAGTTTTTGAAAAGTAGGTCGAATTCAAAAGGTCAAGGTCACAAGGTCAAAATATTTGGTATCCATGGAAAGGTCTTGTCACAAGGAATACACATGTGAAATATCAAAGCCCTATCACTTTCCATTCAAAAGTTATGGTCAAGGTTTAAGTTTTTAATAAGAAGGTCAAAGTCCAAGGTCAAGGTCAAAAGGTCAAAAATTTTGGTATCAATGGAAAGGTCTTGTCACAAGGAATACACATGTGAAATAACAAAGCCCTATCACTTTCCATTCAAAAGTTATGGTCAAGGTTATAGTTTTTAATAAGTAGGTCAAAGTCCAAGGTCAAGGTCACAATGTCAAAAATTTTGGTATCCATGGAAAGGTCTTGTCCCAAGGAATACACATGTGAAATATCAAAGCCCTATCACTTTCCATTCAAAAGTTATGGTCAAGGTTAAAGATTTTAATAAGTAGGTCAAAGTCCAAGGTCAAGGTCACAAGGTCAAAAATTTTGGTATCCATGGAATGGTCTTGTCAGAAGGAATACACATGTGAAATATCAAAACCCTATCACTTTCCATTCAAAAGTTATGATCAAGGTTAAAATTTTTTAATAAGTAGGTCAAAGTCCAAGGTCAAGGTCACAAGGTCAAAAATTTTGGTATCCATGGAAAGGTCTTGTCCCAAGGAATACACATGTGAAATATCAAAGCCCTATCACTTTCCATTCAAAAGTTATGGTCAAGGTTAAAGTTTTTAATAAGTAGGTCAAAGGTCAAGGTCACAAGGTCAAAAATTTTGATATTCATGGAAAGGTCTTGTCACAAGGAATACACATGTGAAATATCAAAGCCCTATCACTTTCCATTCAAAAGTTATGCACAAGGTTAAAGTTTTTGTGACTGACGGACAGACAGACGGACAGACGGACGAACCGGTTTTAATGTCCCCGCGCTTTTGCGAAAGCGGGGGACAAAAATTCACAGCTATGTCTGCTTAATGTGAATTGAACTGTTTTAATACTGTTGACACAGTCCTGTTATACCTCATTTGATACGTTTTCGGTAATGTCTATTGTGTCCGAATTGAACTTGAATTAGACTGTTTACACAATTGAGTTTCATCAAAATTTGACGCATTAACAGCTATGTCTTCTTTGTGTGAATTAAATTTTCATTAGACTGTTGAAACAGTCCTGTTGTGCCACATTTGAAACGTTTACAGCAATGTGTGCTGTGTATGAATTTAACTTGAATTAGACTGTTTACACAGTTGAGTTTCATCAAAATCTGACACATTAACAGCTATGTCTTCTTTGTGTGAATTAAATTTTCATTAGACTGTTGAAACAGTCCTGTTATACCACATTTGAAACGTTTACAGCAATGTGTGCAGTGTATGAATTTAACTTGAATTAGACTGTTTACACACTTGAGTTTCATCAAAATCTGACACATTAACAGCTATGTCTTCTTTATGTGAATTAAATTTTCATTAGACTGTTGGAACAGTCCTGTTATACCACATTTGAAACGTTTACAGCGATGTGTTCTGTGTATGAATTTAACTTCAAAGAGACTGTTTACACAATTGAGTTTCATCAAAATCTGACACATTAACAGCTATGTCTTCTTTATGTGAATTGAATTTTTATTAGACTGTTGATACAGTCCTGTTATACCACATTTGATACGGTTACAGCAATGTCTGCTGTGTATGATTTGAAGTTGAATTAGATTGTTTACACAGTTGAGTTTCATCAAAATTTGACACATTAATAGCTTTGTCTACTATATGTAAATTGAACTTTCAATAGATTGTTCACACAGTTCTGTTATACTGCATTTGATACGATTACGGTAATGTCTGCTGTGTATGAATTGAACTTGAATTAGACTGTCTGCGCGGTTGAGTTTAATCAAAATTTGACACATTAACAGCTATGTCTGCTTTATGTGAATTAAATTTTTTGACAAAGTCCTGTTGTAACACATTGGACAAATGGTAATGACAAAATTTGTTTGTTTGAATTCTGATTGAAAACTGTACCTATCTTAATCAACCCCTACAGTAGTGGGAAAGATCCTACGGCTATGTATCAAGGACGTCGTCCTCAATGTCCACGAACGGATACATGAGAATGTAAGTTAAAAGCGACCTCTTTAACTTATCAGGGTCTTGTTAAGGAATGTTACATTATTCTATAAGTATATTTACCAAATAAACGTAAATTTCCATGAGATTCCTTATGATACTGGACAGCACCTGTTGTGTAACATAATTTGCCAGCTTTGAGTGAATTGAAATTGCACTAGACTATTGATACAATCCTCATTGACCACATTTGATATATTAAGGGCAATGTCTGCTGTGTATGAATTGAACTTGAATTAAAACTGTTTACACAGTTGAGTTTCATCAAAATTTGAAAAATTCACAGCTATGTCTGCTTTATGTGAATTGAACTGTTTTAATACTGTTGACACAGTCCTGTTATACCACATTTGATACGTTTTCGGTAATGTCTGCTGTGTCTGAATTGAACTTGAATTAGACTGTTTACACAGTTGAGTTTCATCAAAATTTGACGCATTAACAGCTATGTCTACTATGTGTGAATCGAACTTTCATTAGACTGTTGACACAGTCCTGTTATACCACATTTGAAACGTTTACAGCAATGTGTGCTGTGTATGAATTGAACTTGAATTAGACTGTTTACACAGTTGAGTTTCATCAAAATCTGACACATTAACAGCTATGTCTTCTTTGTGTGAATTAAATTTTCATTAGACTGTTGAAACAGTCCTGTTATACCACATTTGAAACGTTTACAGCAATGTGTGCGGTGTATGAATTTAACTTGAATTAGACTGTTTACACAGTTGAGTTTCATCAAAATCTGACACATTAACAGCTATGTCTTCTTTGTGTGAATTAAATTTTCATTAGACTGTTGAAACAGTCCTGTTATACCACATTTGAAACGTTTACAGCGATGTGTTCTGTGTATGAATTTAACTTCAAATAGACTGTTTACACAATTGAGTTTCATCAAAATCTGACACATTAACAGCTATGTCTTCTTTATGTGAATTGAATTTTTATTAGACTGTTGATACAGTCCTGTTATACCACATTTGATACGGTTACAGCAATGTCTGCTGTGTATGATTTGAACTTGAATTAGATTGTTTACACAGTTGAGTTTCATCAAAATTTGACACATTAATAGCTTTGTCTACTATATGTAAATTGAACTTTCAATAGATTGTTCACACAGTTCTGTTATACTGCATTTGATACGATTACGGTAATGTCTGCTGTGTATGAATTGAACTTGAATTAGATTGTCTGCGCGGTTGAGTTTCATCAAAATTTGACACATTAACAGCTATGCCTGCTTTATGTGAATTAATTTTTTTAACATAGTCCTGTTGTAACACATTGGACAAATGGTAATGACAAAATTTGTTTATTTGAATTCTGATTGAAAACTGTACCTATCTTAATCAACCCCTACAGTAGTGGGAAAGATCCTACGGCTATGTATCAAGGACGTCGTCCTCAATGTCCACGAACGGATACATGAGAATGTAAGTTAAACGCGACCTCTTTAACTTATCAGGGTCTTGTTAAGGAATGTTACATTATTCTATAAGTATATTTACCAAATAAACGTCAATTTCCATGAGATTCCTTATGATACTGGACAGCACCTGTTGTGTAACATAATTTGCCAGCTTTGAGTGAATTGAAATTGCACTAGACTAATGATACAATCCTCATTGACCACATTTGATATATTAAGGGCAATGTCTGCTGTGTATGAATTGAACTTGAATTAAGACTGTTTACACAGTTGAGTTTCATCAAAATTTGAAAAATTCACAGCTATGTCTGCTTTATGTGAATTGAACTGTTTTAATACTGTTGACACAGTCCTGTTATACCACATTTGATACGTTTTCGAAAATGTCTGCTGTGTCTGAATTGAACTTGAATTAGACTGTTTACACAATTGAGTTTCATCAAAATTTGACGCATTAACAGCTATGTCTACTATGTGTGAATCGAACTTTCATTAGACTGTTGACACAGTCCTGTTATACCACATTTGAAACGTTTACAGCAATGTGTGCTGTGTATGAATTGAACTTGAATTAGACTGTTTACACAGTTGAGTTTCATCAAAATCTGACACATTTACAGCTATGTCTTCTTTGTGTGAATTAAATTTTCATTAGACGGTTGATACAGTCCTGTTATACAACATTTGATACCGTTACAGCAATATGTGCTGTGTATGAATTTAACTTGAATTAGACTGTTTACACAATTGAGTTTCATCAAAATATCACGCGTTAACAGCTATTTTCACTACGTGTGAATCGAACTTTCATTAGTTTGTTTACACAGTCCTGTTATACCGCATTTGATACGATTACGGTTATGTCTGCTGTGTATGAATTGAACTTGAATTAGACTTTCTACATAGTTGAGTTTCATCAAAATTTGACACATTAACAGCTATGTCTGCTTTATGTGATTTAATTTTTTGACAAAGTCCTGTTGTAACACATTGGACAAATGGTAATGACAAAATTTGTTTGATGGAATTCTGATTGAAAACTGTACCTATCTTAATCAACCCCTACAGTAGTGGGAAAGATCCTACGGCTATGTATCAAGGACGTCGTCCTCAATGTCCACGAACGGATACATGAGAATGTAAGTTAAAAGCGACCTCTTTAACTTATCAGGGTCTTGTTAAGGAATGTTACATTATTCTATAAGTATATTCACCAAATAAAGGTCAATTTCAATGAGATTCCTTATGATACTGGACAGCACCAGTTGTGTAACATAATTTGCCAGCTTTGAGTGATTTGAACTTGCACTAGACTATTGATACAGTCCTCATTGACCACATTTGATATATTAAGGGCAATGTCTGATGTGTATGAATTGAACTTTAATTAAGACTGTTTACACAATTGAGTTTCATAAAAATTTGAAAAATTCACAACTATGTCTATTTTATGTGAATTGAACTGTTTTAATACTGTTGACACAGTCCTCTTATACCACATTTGATACGTTTACATCAATGTATGCTGTGTATGAATTGAACTTGAATTAGACTGTTTACACAATTGAGTTTCATAAAAATATGACGCATTCACAGCTATGTCTACTATGTGTGAATTGAACTTTCATTAGACTGTTGGCACAGTCCTGTTATACCACATTTGAAACGGTTACAGTAATGTGTGCTGTGTATGAATTGAACTTGAATTAGACTGTTTACACAGTTGAGTTTCGTCAAAATCTGACACATTAACAGCTATGTCTTCTTTGTGTGAGTTAAATTTTCATTAGACTGTTAATACAGTCCTGTTATACAACATTTGATACGGTTCCAGCAATATGTGCTGTGTATGAATTGAACTTGAATTGGACTGTTTACACAGTTGAGTTTCATCAAAATCTGACACATTAACAGCTATGTCTTCTTTGTGTGAATTAAATTTTCATTAGACTATTGACACAGTCCTGTTATACCACATTTGAAACGTTTACAGCAATGTGTGCTGTGTATGCATTTAACTTGAATTATAATGTTTACACAGTTGATTTTCATCAAAATCTGACATATTAACAGCTATGTCTTCTTCGTTTGAATTAAATTTTCATTAGACTGTTGATACAGTTCTATTATACAACATTTGATACGGTTACAGCAATTTGTGCTGTGTATGATTTGAACTTGAATTAAGACTGTTTACACGATTGAGTTTCAACAAAATCTCACACATTAACAGCTATGTCTTCTTTGTTTGAATTAGATTTTCATTAGACTGTTCGTACAGTCCTGTTATACAACATTTGATTCGGTTACAGCAATATGTGCTGTGTATGAATTGAACTTGAATTAGACTGTTTACACAGTTGAGTTTCATCACAATCTGACACATTAACAGCTATGTCTTCTTTTTGTGAATTGAACTTTCATAAGACTGTTCACACAGTCCTGTTATACCGCACTTGATTCGATTACGGTAATGTCTGCTGTATATGAATTGAACTTGAATTAGACTGTCTACATAGTTGAGTTTCATCAAAATTTGACACATTAACAGCTATGTCTGCTTTATGTGCATTAAATTTTTTGACAAAGTCCTGTTGTAACACATTGGACAAATGGTAATGACAAATTTTTTTTGTTGAAATTCTGATTGAAAACTGTACCTATCTTAATCAACCCCTACAGTAGTGGGAAAGATCCTACGGCTATGTATCAAGGACGTCGTCCTCAATGTCCACGAACGGATACATGAGAATGTAAGTTAAAAGCGTCCTCTTTAACTTATCAGGGTCTTGTTAAGGAATGTTACATTATTCTATAAGTATATTCACCAAATAAACGTCAATTTCCATGAGATTCCTTATGATACTGGACAGCACCTGTTGTGTAACATAATTTGCCAGCTTTGAGTGAATTGAAATTGCACTAGACTATTGATACAGTCCTCATTGACCACATTTGATATATTAAGGGCAATGTCTGCTGTGTATGAATTGAACTTGAATAAGACTGTTTACACAGTTGAGTTTCATCAAAATCTGACACATTAACAGCTATGTCTTCTTTGTGTGAATTAAATTTTCATTAGACTGTTGATACAGTCCTGTTATACAACATTTGATACAGTTACAGCAATATGTGCTGTGTATGAATTTAACTTGAATTACTCTGTTTACATAATTGAATTTCATCAAAATTTGACTCATTAATAGCTTTGTCTACTATGTGTAAATTGAACTTTCATTAGACTGTTTACACAGTCCTGTTATACCGCATTTGATTCGATTACGGTAATGTACGCTGTGTATGATTTTAACTTGAATTAGACTGTTTACACAATTGAGTTTCATCAAAATTTGAGGCATTAACAGCTATGTCTACTATGTGTGTATCGAACTTTGATTAGACTGTTGAAACAGTCCTGTTAGACAACATTTGAAACGATAACAGCAATGTGTGCTGTGTATGAATTGAACTTGAATTAGTCTGTTTACACAATTGAGTTTCATCAAAATCTGACACATTAACAGCTATGTCTTCTTTGTGTGAATTAAATTTTCATTAGACTGTTGATACAGTCCTGTTATACCACATTTGATACGGGTAGAGCAATGTCTGTTGTGTATGATTTGAACTTGAATTAGACTGTTTACACAGTTGAGTTTCATGTAAATTTGACACATTAATAGCTATGTCTACTTCATGTGAATTGAACTGTTTTAATACTGTTGACACAGTCCTGTTATACCACATTTGAAACGATTACAGCAATGTGTGCTGTGTATGAATTAAACTTGAATTAGACTGTTTACACAGTTGAGTTTCATCAAAATCTGACATATTAACAGCTATGTCTTCTTTGTGTGAATTCAATTTTTTATTTGACTATTGACAGTTTTGTTATACCACATTTAAAACGTTTAGAGCAATGTGTGCTGTGTATGAATTTAACTTGAATTAAACTGGTTACACAGTTGAGTTTCATCAAAATCTGACACATTACCAGCTATGTCTACTATGTGTGAATTGAACTTTCATTAGACTGTTGGCACAGTCCTGTTATACCACATTTGAAACGTTTACAGCAATGTGTGCTGTGTATGAATTTAACTTGAATTAGACTGTTTACACAGTTGAGTTTCATCAAAATCTGACACATTAACAGCTATGTCTTCTTTGTGTGAATTAAATTTTCATTAGACTGTTGATACAGTCCTGTTATAACACATTTGATACGGTTACAGCAATGTCTGTTGTGTATGATTTGAACTTGAATTAGTCTGTTTACACAGTTGAGTTTCATTAACATTTGACACATAAATAGCTTTGTCTACTATGTGTAAATTGAACTTCCATTAGACTGTTGACACAGTCCTGTTATACCGCATTTGATACGTATACGGCAATGTATGCTGTGTATGAATTGAACTTGAATTAGACTGTTTACAGAGTTGAGTTTCATCAAAATATGACGCATTTTAAAACAGCTATGTCTTCTTTGTTTGAATTAAATTTTCATTAGACTGTTGATACAGTCCTATTATACAACATTTGATACGGTTTCAGCAATATGTGCTGTGTATGAATTTAACTTCAATTACACTGTATACAGAGTTGAGTTTCATCAAAATATGACGCATTAACAGCTATGTCTACTATGTGTGAATCGAACTTTCATTAGACTGTTAACACAGTCCTGTTATACCACATTTGAAAAGTTTACAGCAATGTGTGCTGTGTATGAATTTAACTTGAATTAGACTGTTTACACAGTTGATTTTCATCAAAATCTGACACATTAACAGCTATGTCTTCTTTGTGTGAATTAAATTTTCATTAGACTGTTGACACAGTCCTGTTATACCACATTTGAAACGTTTACAGCAATGTGTGCTGTGTATGAATTTAACTTGAATTAGACTGTTTACACAATTGAGTTTCATCAAAATCTGACACATTAAAAGCTATCTCTTCTTTGTGTGAATTGAATTTTCGTAAGACTGTTGATACAGTCCTGTTATACCACATTTGATACGGTTACAGCAATGTCTGCTGTGTATGATTTGAACTTGAATTAGACTGTTTGCACAGTTGAGTTTCATGTAAATTTGACACATTAATAGCTTTGTCTACTATGTGTAAATTGAACTTTCATTAGACTGTTAACACAGTCCTGTTATACCGCATTTGATACGATTACGGTAATACCTGCTGTGTATGAATTGTACTTGAATTAGAATGTCTTCACAGTTGAGTTTCATCAAAATTTGACACATTAACAGCTATGTCTGATTGATGTGAATTAAATTTTTTGACAAAGTCCTGTTGTAACAAATTGGACAAATGGTAATGACAAAATTTGTTTGTTTGAATTCTGATTGAAAACTGTACCTATCTTAATCAACCCCTACAGTAGTGGAAAAGATCCTACGGCTATGTATCAAGGACGTCGTCCTCAATGTCCATGAACGGATATATGAGAATGTAAGTGAAAAGCGACCTCTTTAACTTATCAGGGTCTTGTTAAGGAATGTTACATTTTTCTATAAGTATATTCACCAAATAAACGTCAATTTCCATGAGATTCCTTATGATACTGGACAGCACCTGTTGTGTAACATAGTTTGCCAGTTTTGAGTGAATTGAAGTTGCACTAGACTATTGATACAGTCCTCATTTACCTTATTTGATATATTACGAGCAATGTCTGCTGTCCATGAATTGAACTTGAATTAAGATTGTTTACACAGTTGAGTTTCATCGAACTTTGACACTTAAAGAACTATGTTTGCTTTGTGTGAATTGAATTGACACAGTCCTGTTTTACCACTTTTGATATGTTTACAGCAATGTGAAACGTCTTTAAATTCAATAGCATCATTTAAAACCTGATAAATTTTCAGCATGGACCAGACATGCACGTTTCGGGTACTAAACCCTCGTCAGTGATCCTTAGTCTAAACAATGTAATATGGCCAAAAAGTATGAAAATTATATCAAAAAATGCACCAAAAGACGTAGCAGAATGGGTGGGATATGATGCTACAGGACCCACGTTTTAGAAATTTCAAGAAATTTTGTAACAGAAAATTTCAAATGCGTTGAAGAGACAGACGATCAACCGAAGTTGATCGCACTTGGCTACATGTGCCCTCGGGGACTCTTGGTCCACCAGCAGTGACACTCACCAAGTAGTTCAAATGTTAAACGTCTTTAAATTCAATAGCATCATTTAAAACCTGATAAATTTTCAGCATGGACCAGACATGCACGTTTCGGGTACTAAACCCTCGTCAGTGATCCTTAGTCTAAACAATGTAATATGGCCAAAAAGTATGAAAATTATATCAAAAAATGCACCAAAAGACGTAGCAGAATGGGTGGGATATGATGCTACAGGACCCACGTTTTAGAAATTTCAAGAAATTTTGTAACAGAAAATTTCAAATGCGTTGAAGAGACAGACGATCAACCGAAGTTGATCGCACTTGGCTACATGTGCCCTCGGGGACTCTTGGTCCACCAGCAGTGACACTCACCAAGTAGTTCAAATGTTAAACGTCTTTAAATTCAATAGCATCATTTAAAACCTGATAAATTTTCAGCATGGACCAGACATGCACGTTTCGGGTACTAAACCCTCGTCAGTGATCCTTAGTCTAAACAATGTAATATGGCCAAAAAGTATGAAAATTATATCAAAAAATGCACCAAAAGACGTAGCAGAATGGGTGGGATATGATGCTACAGGACCCACGTTTTAGAAATTTCAAGAAATTTTGTAACAGAAAATTTCAAATGCGTTGAAGAGACAGACGATCAACCGAAGTTGATCGCACTTGGCTACATGTGCCCTCGGGGACTCTTGGTCCACCAGCAGTGACACTCACCAAGTAGTTCAAATGTTAAACGTCTTTAAATTCAATAGCATCATTTAAAACCTGATAAATTTTCAGCATGGACCAGACATGCACGTTTCGGGTACTAAACCCTCGTCAGTGATCCTTAGTCTAAACAATGTAATATGGCCAAAAAGTATGAAAATTATATCAAAAAATGCACCAAAAGACGTAGCAGAATGGGTGGGATATGATGCTACAGGACCCACGTTTTAGAAATTTCAAGAAATTTTGTAACAGAAAATTTCAAATGCGTTGAAGAGACAGACGATCAACCGAAGTTGATCGCACTTGGCTACATGTGCCCTCGGGGACCCTTGGTCCACCAGCAGTGACACTCACCAAGTAGTTCAAATGTTAAACGTCTTTAAATTCAATAGCATCATTTAAAACCTGATAAATTTTCAGCATGGACCAGACATGCACGTTTCGGGTACTAAACCCTCGTCAGTGATCCTTAGTCTAAACAATGTAATATGGCCAAAAAGTATGAAAATTATATCAAAAAATGCACCAAAAGACGTAGCAGAATGGGTGGGATATGATGCTACAGGACCCACGTTTTAGAAATTTCAAGAAATTTTGTAACAGAAAATTTCAAATGCGTTGAAGAGACAGACGATCAACCGAAGTTGATGTCTGCTGTGTATGAATTGAACTTAAGTTAGGTTGTTGACACTTTTGAGTTTAATCCAAATTTGACTCATTAACAGCTATGTCTACTATGTGTGAATTGAACTTTCATTAGACTGTTGACAAAGTCCTGTTACAAATGTATACCACATTTGAAACGTTTACAGCAATGTCTGCTGTGTATGAATTGAGCTTGATTAAGACTGTTTACAGAATTGAGTTTCATCAAAATTTGACACTTTATTAAGCTATGTGTTCTTTGTGTGAATTGAATTTTCATTAGACTGTTGACACAATCCTGTTATACAACATTTGATACGTTTCAGCAAGGTCTGCTATGTATAGATTGAACTTCAGTTAGACCCTGTGTGAATTTAGCTTTCATTATTGTGTTGACAACGTCCTGTTATACCACATTATAGACGTTTATACCAATAAATGTTGTGTATGAATTGAACTTGAATTAGAATCTTTACATAGTTGAATTTCATCCAAATTTGACACATTAATAGCTTTGTCTACTATGTGTGAATTGAACTTTTATTAGACCGTTGACACAGTCCTGTTATACAATAGTTGATACGTGTACGGCAAGGTCTGCTATGATAATGTATAGATTGAACTTGAATTAGACTGTTTACACTGTTCAGTTTCATCAAAATTTGACATATCAGCTTCGTCTACTTTGTGTTAAATGAATTTTCATTTGACTAATGACACAGTCCTTATATACCGCATTTGATACGGTTACAGCAATATGTGCTGTGTAATAATTTAAGTTGAATTAGACTGTCTACACAGTTGAGTTTCATGAAAATCTGACACATTAACAGCTATGTCTCCTTTATGTGAATGATTTTTTTGAAAAAAAGTCCTGTTGTAACACATTGGACAAATGGTAATGACAAAATTTGTTTGGTGGAATTCTGATTGAAAACTGTACCTATCTTAATCAACCCCTATAGTAGTGGGAAAGATCCTACGACTATGTATCAATGACGTCGTCCTCAATGTCCACGAACGGATACATGAGAATGTAAGTGAAAAGCGACCTCTTTAACTTATCAGGGTCTTGTTAAGGAATGTTATATTATTATATAAGTATATTCACCAAATAAATTTCAATTTCCATGAGATCCCTTATGATACTGGACAGCACCTGTTGTGTAACATAATTTGCCAGCTTTGAGTGAATTGAAGTTGCACTAGACTATTGATACAGTCCTCATTGACATTTGATATATTAAGAGTAATGTCTGCTGTGTATGAATTGAATTTGAATTAAGACTGTCTACACAGTTGAGTTTCATCCAAATTTAACACATTAACAGCTATGTTTGCTTTGTGTGAATTGAACTGTCATAAGACTGTTGAAAGAGTCCTGTTATACCACATTTGATACGTTAACACCAATGTCTGCTGTGTATGAGTCGAACTTGAATTAGACTGCATACATCGTTGATTTTCATCGAAAGGAGGAAAGTCACTAACTACCAAATATGGCCTAGATTGAAAATTTTGGTTTATTCTACATTGTAACAAGAGGTCCAAGAGGACCACAATCGCTCACCTGAAAACTACGTAAACTAAGCATATCAAACAAAAAGAAGTTTGTAAAAGGAAAATAACCTGACTTCAGAGTGGAACAAAAATTAACAACACTTCTTAAGACATCTCTCTAGATAATCCTTATGCTTTCGGTATGTCGATACGTGCTTCCGTTCTGAAGAAGTTTGTCAAATAAGGGTACCTCCCATGACCTTTTTTTTCCTGTGGTGGTACCACCTGTTGACAGATCCGGACAAAAAATAACAATACTTGTAGGGGACCATGATTACTTCATTCCTACCAAGCTTCATGAAAATCTGTTCAGCGGTTCTGGAGAAGAAGTTGAATATGTATAAAAATCACCCCCCCCCCTTCTTCTTGAGTAGTCTAAGTAACCCGAGAGAGACAGTTATACAGAAACTAAAGCAAAATCCTGCTTATAAATTACAGCCCTCTTCCCCCTCCCTTCATTGCGTTATTGATAACATGAGTTGTGTTTTTATATTTATATTTTGAGCTGCTCTCAATATTTTAATTTCAAAGTTATATATCTAAGTCTTCACAAGATATATTTGAAAATACTTTTTCATCTTTTTTAAATCATTTAGTTTCCTTTGGCATACTAATTTAATAATCTTAAATTTATTACACTCAAATGAATCGATAATCCAAGAATTTAAACCTCTAAAACATATATCAATATTAAAGAAAGACCATTCTTGCAAACATGAGTTCTGCTGTTATACATGTACCAACTATAAGAGTTCTCCCCCTCTTATACGAAACTAAAGTTGCCAGGGTTAAAATCCTGATATATATAAAAGAAGTACCAGAACTTGAACCCACAAGCCTTAGGTCTACGTGCACAGTAAACATATCTATTCATGATTGAAAAAAATACTCATAAAAATCTGTTCAGCAGTTCTGGAGAAGAAGTTGAATTTGTATGAAAATCACCCCCCCCCCCCCCTTTCCTTTTCACATAAGAAAAAAAATCATAAAAAATCAAAAAAATAAAATTTCATAATAAAATACTTATCAAAGCATTTAGTAACTTAAATGTGATAAATGTGCAGTAAATGAATGTGTAAAATCATACACATATTGAGTTATTTATATAAATAGTGCAAAAATTTGCATTTCCAACAAAGTCTGAAAAGACGTCAAAAATTTGACTTCCAAGTGGAACCAAAAATAACAACACTTCTTAAGACATCTCTCTAGATCATCCTGATGCTTTCGGTTTGTCGATACGTGCTTCTATATTGAAAAAGAAGTTTGTCAAAGGAGGGTATCCCCCGTAACCTACTTTTGCCTCTGGTGGCGCCACCTAATGATGGATCCGGACCAAAAACAACAACACTTGTAGGGGACCATGAGTACTTCATTCCTTCCAAGTTTCATGAAAATCTGTTCAGTGGTTCTGGAGAAGAAGATGAATATGTTTGAAAATCAAACACCCCCCCCCCTTTTCCTTTTCACATAAGAAAAAAATGCATAGAAAATCAAAAAATTAAAATTTCATTATAAAATACTTATCAAAGCATTTAGTAACTTAAATATGATAAATATGCAGTAAACGAATGTGTAAAATCATACACTTATTGAGTTATTTAAAGAAATAGTGCAAAAATGTGCATTTCTGACAAAGTCCGAAAAGATGTCAAAAACGCGTCAAAAATTTGACTTCCGAGTGGAACCAAAAATAACAACACTTCTTAAGACATCTCTCTAGATCATCCTGATGCTTTCGGTTTGTCGATACGTGCTTCTGTTCTGAAGAAGAAGTTTGAGAAGAAGGAGGTTACCCCCTGTGACCTACTTTTGCTTGTGGTGGCGCCACCTCTGATGGATCCGGACGAAAAACAACAACACTTGTAGGGGATCATAAGTACTTCATTCCTACCAAGTTTCATGAAAATCTGTTCAGTGGTTCTATAGAAGAAGTCGAAAATGTTGAAAAGTTTACGAAGGACGACAGACGACGGACGACAGTGCGCTATGACAATAGCTCACATGAGCTTTGCTCAGGTGAGCTAAAAAAGTAACATTTGCTGATTATAGTATTGCTTCAATTTTGAAAATAGCTCGATAAATAAGGAAGCTATGGCTATTTGAATAACGCCACCCCAACGTTCATATAACGTCGCTTTTACTTATAATGACGTGGTTGACGTCACATAAAACGTCTTGCTAAGTAAACATATTGATGGGTATACATTGTATCTTGGAAAAGCAATTAGTGCATTGATCTGTGAGAAGCATTTCTATTGCAAGTCATATCCAACTCATTTAGCCAGAAAACATGTGCTATAAAGTTACATTCGAAATCTGTTGAATGCGATGTAGAATCACATTAGCACAATTTCTTTCATCTGACAAGATCTGTATCTGAATAAAACCGCAATTATACATGATGTCGTAGTATCGGTCAACAGTTGAATGTATAAATTATGATGGTGTGTTGAAACATTCTATTTATTGCATTACTTAAAGATAAAATTCAAATAATATACATGTATTTCATAAGTTCAGCATGTTGTTACGTTTAAGTGTTATTTATCTGAAAGTAAGAGAGAGAACAAAACCGTTGACATCTTTCTCCATTTTGAATGTGCGTAACTCTTTAAATTACGTTGCGCCGCTAAACAACAGTGATGCAGGTAAAACTCGGCGTTCAAGGAAATCTTAATACATATTTAGTACATCACATTATATGTCCTTTGAATTCTATTGGTTTAGCACTCGGGGACTATGAGAGAATAGTGCCCCATTCGGGAACTATTGCTTTTTTGCTTAACAGAGTTACGTCGCTTGGAGAGTAGTGCGCTATAAATAGGTGTCGCCACTTCCTTGTAAATAATCTCAATTACTAAGTACGCTAACGCTCGGGCACTATTCCTTCCAAAAGCAACACTATGAGAGAATAGTACCCACACCAAACGGGCATTAATAGGTAACTAGTGTAGACGTAAAATTTTTATTTGCGTCTCTCGCAAAGCTTATATCGATCGTACGTTATATTTACGCTGACAACGCGTTTTGTGTAACGTTAGTTTAATGCACGTTTAGCTACTCCCTGTCTTTTAAAAAAAAAATGAAGGGAATGACCAGTAATACCGGCTGTTCTTACTATGCTTACTAAAATAATGAAGTATAACAGAAAATACACACACAACTGAGTATTAGTATCCAATATACTTAGGTCCTATCACACTACAGCGCTCTGGACAGTGTATGGCAACGTTAACGTTTGAATTTTTTATATTTCATTATTTCCTTTTTTTGCCACACGCTGCCGAACGGTGTTGTCGTTTATGCAAGATAAAAAAAAAGCCGCTTTCTGAGGCTAAGAGTGTTTGCCTAACGCAATGCTAACATGTTCATGTAACAGCGACTGCAGAACGTTTATTTATCGTGTGTGTAACGTGTTTATAACGTATGAATAGCGAACAACAGCGTATACCCACCGCATTTCTAGCGATCTGGACGTATGGGGAACTCGCTCAGTGTTCATAGGACGTTTGATTGCGTTTTTGAGCGTTGCGCTGAAGAGGTTAACATAATTTATACGCCAGGTAGTCGTTAGAGAACGCTCTGTACACATTACAAACACATTGCGCAAACGCTAGACTATCGTCAAGTTTATTAAATGAGCATGCATGTTTCCGAGCGTATAACAATCACGTACGTTCCGCTCACGCTGCCAATTTTGTGCAGGCATATTTTTTTTTAATCCAAGAGCGTTCGACAGCGTATAGCTCCTTGCGAGACATCCCTGAAGCATGTACAACCAGGGACTCTGGTACAACGATCATTCAGCGTGTTAGCTAGTGGCCTAGCTTCCATGCTGGCATACGCTGCTGTCAAACACTGTAGTGTAACAGGAGCCTATGTCACTAACTTATCGACAACCTGTGCCTTTTGAAGTGCAACGTTATCAGTGGAGGATCTAGGATTTCAGAAGGGGGGACAAGACGAAAAACGTGAATCTCAAGACAAGTAGTGCGCGCGCGTGTGTGTGTGTGTGTGGGGGGGGGGGGGGGGGGTCATTTCCGCTGCATGTACATGTAGAGTTTCTGGATACATTTGCCTTAGTTTATAGGTAGACTGGCGAGCGTAGCGAGTCGGAAAATTTTAAGATGTGAAGTATTCATTTTGTTTTGAATTCAGTCATCCATGCATGTATATACAACTTTATTCTATAATTGGCGAGCGGAACGAGCCGTACATTTTTTGGAATAGATGGTTACATTAAGAATACAATCTCTTTGACTCTCAATTCCCATGCTATATTTTTGTTTGACCAATCGGCCCATGAAAATGAAGCATTTGGTTATTATTCAAGTGTTAATTTGATTTAGAATTTTGTATATGTTTATGACATATGAATCCAATCAAACACGATGACAAAGAAAGTTGAAGACAAAGTGACGACGAAAATATAGACAGCTAATGAAAAATTAAGTGCGGCGAGCGAAGCGAGCCGAAAATTTCCCCCAAAGCATAAAAAGAGTATTCTGAATCAATAACTTTGGGTGAAAAAGGAAGCCCTGGCCCCCCTCTACATGTAAATCCGCCACTGGTTATGTTTTTTTTTCATAGAGACAGAGGGACAAAGATACATACGGAGAACGGACAGAGTGATTACCAAAGTTCATCCGCCAAGTTGCGGGTCCTACTTATATAAACAAGAAATTAAACAAGAATGCATACCTCCATGTTTGATACATCAAAACATCAACCGGTCACTCATCGTAATATTATTGTAGATCACATGGATCGGACACCTTGCAAAATTGAATTCTAGTTATTGGTAATAAATGTGCAAAGTATCGAAAGTCTATATCAATCACTCTGTACTGCTTTGGATATAACATAATTCTCTGGAGCATTACATTCTACCAACGGCGATTTTATGTATGAGCGTTTCATGTTTTGTAATGATATATATACAATTTTATGCATACTATAAATTTTAAAAAGGGTATAAGCTGTTGAAAATTTGTAATGAAACATCTAGAACAATATTCTTAAGTCTAAGAAAAAAAAAGAGGTAATCCTCTGGGTATCGAACTCAGATCGACCGCTTAATGCCTTTGCGCCACAAATTGATTTCAGACGAATCTAATTGAGATATGAATGACTGATTAGACGTTCATCATTGACACTTTGCCAAAAACTCTATATTTTGCTAAAATGACTATACAGCTTGCTAAAGAATATTATTATAATACTGTAGACTTCGATTTATAACAAAAAAATATTGCTGAAGAGATGGATCCAGGATCTAAGCTCTAACGATACATCCATGCGAGTTGCTTCCCTTTCATTTTTTTCTTTACTCCGCGTCGCAGCTCTGCTCTCTTCTCTATTTATAATGTTCTTTTTCAGATGGTTATCATTTTTTTTTTACCAAAAAGTGAATCTTGTTTTACATATTTTAATTTGTTTAGCCTCATCTAGAATGCATAGCTGCTATACATGCGTCTTGTTGCCATAGACGTGTCTTCACGGTGTACATTTCGTTGTTCTCTGTGCATTATATATCGTCTTCGGAAATAATGAACAGAATGATGACCCAACACGAATTTCCTCTTGTGAACTACTTATCAAGTATAGTTTATCTTCAGATATGTTTTGTGTTGGGTCCGTTTTCTGTTCATAGTAAATTTTTTGTGTTTTATGATGCAAAATTGCAAAAAAAAAAAAAAAAAAAAAAAAAAAAAAAAAAAAAAAAAAAATGCCGGAATCGTAGGATCATAAAAGGTTCCGTCGTGTACTGCACTAAATGTAGTTTCCGATAGCGATCCAGGTTACTGGATTTTTCAACACAAAATCTTCCTAAATAAAATTCCCATGCATGAAGTCTCCAATGAACTACTTTAAGGTATAAGGATTTAGTGACTTTTCTTCTTTGGTATATACTTACTTATCAAGACTAGAGAGGAAGATGCTTATTCACTTTGGGGTCAATAGGTCAAAGGTCAGGGTCAATGTTAGGGAAAATACACTAAAAATCAAGGTTTCCAGATAATAACTCAAGAAGTCTTTCAACTGTCCAAATCTTTGGAAATATACTTTTATTAACTTACTAATCAAGTGGGGAAGACAGCCTATTGATTTTGGGTTCAAGAGGTCAAAATTAAGTTAAGATCACAGTAAGGAAAAATGTAACTCAGAATTATGGTTTCCAGAGGATAATTCAAGAGCCATTTCACCTATCCACATCATATTTGAAGATGCCTGTTGATATTGGGGTGAATAGGTCAAGGAAAGGTCAAGGTCACAGGAAAAATACACATAAGATTAAATCATTGTTTCCAGAGAATAACCAATGAACTCCTTCACCTATATCCATATCAAATTGGGATATATGCTTTATACAAGTTTATCAGAAGGGGAAGAAGACTATTTAAGGAAAATATGTCGCAGGGCAAGGTCACTGTCAGGGAACATTCACTGCATGGAAATGATGGCTTTTAAAAGTGGCTTTTCAAAACTCAACTACGCCTCTTCGTTAGTCTTCCCTATTGAAACCAAAGGCGTAGGAGAAGGGGAGGGCAGCAGCAGGGGCAAATGCCCCCACTTTGAAAAGTGGGGGGAGGGCACAACCATGTTTGTTTAAGAGAAGTAGTCTAAGACCTCAAATATGGAAAAAAACTGATTGATTTTATGGTCATTAGGTCAAGGTAATTTCTTCCTTTCACTGGTTATTTTTGTGAGAGTAAAACTGTTCAGCGGGGGCATATGTCTAATGATATCAAAACCCAAAGATAGCAAAGATCTTTTTAAGAACAACATTAAATCTTTTTTACTCGAGAAAGGACTTTCTAATTATATTAGACTAGATAGTGCCGTTTGTGTGTGTATTTTTGTTTTGTTTGTTTGTTTTTTTTTAAATCTAATTTAATCTAAATCTTAAATAATGTGATATTAACATTTGGGATCCCATTGGAAATAAGCCCTAGGGCTTTTATGGGCTATCCTGGTAAGCAATGTCTTGTAAACTGTGATATTTGTTGTTTTGACAAGTCATATGGATATATATTATTCACTAAAATTGAAAATTGAATAATATTACTGATAGGGATGCCAAATAAGTAAAAGTTTTTCGCGTTGTTTTTCAACACATATTTTATTTGTATATGTTATTGACATTGTTTTACCAAGGACTTATAAATATCTATCTTTGAAAACCAATTTCTTCCGGATTCCAGTTATCAGTATTTTTTATACCAAGTCGCCTATCTACTTTCGATTTGCACATGAGACTAACGCATCGCTTGAAACAATTGTAGGTTTGCTTTTAGTTTAGAGAGGTCTTCTTAACTTTCAAGCAAAGGAATAAAATGGATATTATACATTGCTTGATCCCAGACAAGACTTCCATGGCATTTGTTTCTTAGCGGAAAAATTGGAGGAGCGGGGGTGCAATTTTTTTTTCGGGTCGTGAGGTAAGATAGCAGAGGACATAAGTCATAACTTCTGAATGGAAGGTGACACGTGTATATGATATGGTCCTGCTTACAAAGACCCTGGTCAGAGATTAATCTACAATTTGATCTAAATGGGTCCTCTGGACCCAATGAAATTTGACCAATGGGTCCTGAGCCAAAACAATGGGTCCCAGTAGAATTTTATGGGTCCCAAGTACTATAAATTGTCTTTTTTTCGCGGCGTCCTACGTTCACGAATACAAGTGTGATGAATGGCTTGGAGCAATGCGGCAATTTATGCCCGCGAGATCGTTATATTCCAGAAAAAAATTATTTGATTATTATTATTATTATATTATAATTATTATTATATATTATATTATATTATTATAATTATTCCAAACTTCTATCTATATAGTCAAATTTGTCGAATTAAGTAATTTATTCTTTATTTACGCAAGTGAGGCTTGGTACATGAGTATAGTAAAACATCCAAACATATATACCAGGTGTAGGACTCGGACGGTACTTACATGTACTACACTTAAGTGTAAATTAAACGATTTGAATTGTTGATTCATATTATCCTGCAAAGTTTACCTTGGAAGAATTTTTCATAAATATATTGTATATATTACACAAATGATAAGAAGTTAGACTTGTATCGGACCGCATACAACTATTATATCGAAAAAGTTTGATGCCCAACAATTTAATTAATCACTACGGACATGATCAACCTTCTATAAGGTTTCAAAAAGTGCATAAAATATACTAGTAAACACGATACATGAATAATACACTACCAAATTTCTCGACTCTGAAAGTTTTATGTATACGAGAGAATAATGCGTTCGATGGGATACAGCGATCAAGAATCAATGGGTCCTGAGCGATTTTTATGCGTCAGAGACGCAGGACGCAGAGGTAGATTAATCCCTGCTGGTACTCTCTTTTATGCTGCTGATGGTGGAGGACCAGTGGCCACCTATTTTTCAGGGTTTCTTTTTTTTTTGCTCATTTAAATTGTAATTGATAAAATATTTGATTGAAACTTTGGATGGACAATGGTGTACCCTTACCACACTGGATTTATACAATTTTCTCTGAAAAATTTGATTATTTTGTTTATATAATGTCTTAAAGTGTAACTGAAATTGGACACTTTTTGCATTTTAGACTGTATTTGGCTCCTATTTCTATAAACTGAAATATTTTGTTCCAGTGCTTTAAAATTCACAGTAATGAAAGTAATCTTTACTTGATAGTATGGTGCCTTTGTATGAAAAAAAAAAAAAGCAAACGGCTGCATTGATAGATTGAATACACCTACCCTCGCCCCAACCCCAGAAGTCATGTCAATAATCCTCATTTTAATGTCATTATTTCAATCCTAAGTCCCTCTAAAATGCACTGGTCCTCTTCAATTTCCACTGCAGACTTGGTCGAATAATAGCTGAGTAGTTGCAAATACCACAGGAAGAAAATAAATTATTGTTCACTACCTCATGCCTCTGTGTTCAGAAAATGGCACTGAAAGCAGAGGCATGAGGTAGTGAACAATAATATTTATTTTCTCTATTAAAACGACAGGTTCCTGTGCAGATACCTAACTCTGGCTTTCAGTTCCTCAGTCCAACACATAACTGGGCCGAGTAAGCTAAAGGGATCGCTCAGTCATTCAACATACTGAACTATCGGTACTTCCACTACTGGAACTACTACACCCTTCTCTCCTTTCCTTGAATCTTGCCAACTGAATATGCCACATTTGGTCTTGGGGGGGGGGGTCTAAATACTGCACTTCCCGTGAAGTATCGAGTGAGGACTTTTAACATGTGTTTTGTACGTGTGCTTAGACATTAAATCAAGTCTTAAAAATTCTTTTGCAATTACTTCTATTTCAGCCCATTTTTGGCATTATATGACTGGACTAATACCAATTCTTCACCCCATCGCCGTTGAAGTAATTGCAGTCGCTCAGCCGGGACTCAAACCCCGGCTGTCCACTCCGCAGTCCAGTACGTTACCCAGTGAACTAAAGGAACATCCCAATAGCTCAGTCATTAATTATACTGAACTATCGGTACCTACATCTACTTGAACAGGATATTGCCAAGACTTGAAATTATCAGTAACTTGAATGGGGAATTCATGATGATTTCACTTTCATTACTGACCATGCTGACAGCGAGAAAGAGTCTGTCTAAACAAAAACCACAGGAGTATGACACATTATTCGTTAACCTCCCTGGGTCAAATATCTCCTGGAGATTAAAAAAGCCATTAAACCCAGTGGCGGATCCAGCGCCCCCTTTGCCGGGGGGTCAAGGGGCGAATTTTGCCGATTTTGACTGAAAATGGACCAAAATATACCTGTTTTTGGAAAATTTTGGGTCAGTGCCGGGGGGGGCGGGCGCCCCCTCCGCACCCCCCTGAATCCACCACTGAAACCACAAAATTGTAGGTGTTTGACACATGGGGTTTTACATCCATGAAAGTAATTACATTTGTACTATATCAAATAATCACGTGCTAACTTCCTAGTGTTTAGGTCCAACACAAATACTGTCATTTCATAGATCTTATCACGCTAATGTCTGTTTGGTAAATACTTCTGTCTCTTTGATTTTGCCCACCAGAACAATCAAATGACTTCATCTTTAATGATGTGAACATATGTACATGTATATTATTTGGAGCTTGGAGTTTGAACTATTTTTCATAAACTTTTAACTTGGCCATAGCTTTTGATTGGTTTGAGATAGGGCTTTAAGTTAAAGAAATTTTGGTTAAAGTTTCTGGTTGAAGCAAAATCTCAGGAACTGTATACACATTGGAAACATAATAAGTATAGAATAGAATAGAAGTTTATTCTAAATTAGGGCCCATCTGAGCATAACATATAACAGTCATGATTGGATACATTCACAATTACAATACATGTAACTTAACATTTTGACTTGGTAATATTGACTTTAACTGTAATATATACTGACTGAGATGCTGACAGGGGTGTTCATGTTTCACAGAAACTTTTCAAATGACAAGTCAGCCTAATGTATACAACAATCTTCATGTCTTTATTCTCAGGAAAAGGAGAATGGTAAAACTCTTCTCAAGATTTCTGTAAAAACTATTCAAGTACATATTTTTCATGTTGGAAGTGATTTACCTTGTTTCTTCAATGAAGAGAGATGTAACCCCCCCCCCCACCCTATCCATGTAAGATTGACCTACAATACTTCATCGGTGGGTTGGTTGGTTGACAATAGATTCCTCCACTTCTTGAACCTTAATATCTTAGGAATTGGTCAACTGTCATAATGCATAATGCAAATTCATGTCTATGTACTTTTTTTAGCTCACCTGAGCCAAAGGCTCAAGTGAGCTATTGTCATAGTGTTGCGTCTGGCGTCCGTCGTCCGGCGTCCGGCGTCTGTCGTCGTCGTCGTCGTCGTAAACTTTTCACATTTTAAACTTCTTCTCCAGAACGGCTGAAGGGATTTTGATGAAACTTGGTAGGTATGAAGTACTCATGGTCCCCTACAAGTGTTGTTGTTTTTCGTCCGGATCTGTCAACAGGTGGCGCCACCACAGCAAAAAGTAGGTCACGGGGGGTACCCTCCTTTGACAAACTTCTTCTTCAGAACCGAAGCATGTATCGACAAACCGAAAGCATCAGGATGATCTAGAGAGATGTCTTAAGAAGTGTTGTTATTTTTGGTTCCACTTCGAAGTCAAATTTTTGACGCGTTTTTGACGTCTTTTCGGACTTAGTCAGAAATGCACATTTTTGCACTATTTCTTTAAATAACTCAATAAGTGTATGATTTTACACACTCATTTACTACATATTTATCATATTTAACTTACTTAATGCTTTGATATGCATTTTATGCTTAAATTTTATTTTTTTGATTTTTTATGAATTTTTTTCTTATGTAAAAAGGAAGGGGGGGGGATGATTTTCATACATTTTCTGCTTCTTTTCTATAACCACTCTTCAGATTGTCATGACATTTTGTAGATATGAGGTACTCATGCATGGTACCCTACAAGTGAAAGAATTTTGTCAAGATATCCACTTTTAGATTTTTAAGGAATATTTTTGGCCTAGGTCATCTTTGGCACGTATAAAAACGAAAGAAAAAAGGGGGTCATGCATACCTTTTCTGCAAAATTCACTTGTTTAATGACCCCTCCTTCCGAATTGAAAATTTGCTAATTCTTATATATTTTCAAATCGATCTATTGATTACATATAAGGCAAAATCATGTTCAAAACTCAATTTCTACAAACAGCAGGGAATCATACATTGATTTTATGTGCTATTTTTAAATTTTCAATAGTTATGTCCAATGAGGTGACACCTTTTATTCAGCCCGGTTCACCAGTCAAAAGGGAAGGGATTCCCTGCTAAAATGATTAACTGTAGTTACACCTTCGACGTATATCAAGAGGGATCGCCGACTCTAAAAATAGCACAATATGTTCACGTGTCCGCAGCGCCCCCACCGGGAGGCATAGAAAGTACTTTCACTTTCAATATACGTACCGAAACAACGAAGCGCCGTGAAGGTAAGTCAGCGATTTTTCACATAAATTAGATTAGTAACACCGGTTATGTTAAAACAAATACATGATGGTATAGTTCTTGAAGTAATCAATTCTTAGGTTTAAATTATTTTGATGTATAAACATGTTTTCGAGTTGGATCTAGGCCTATGGCTATGTATTCATATACGTAGTGTGACATGTTACTTGCTGCATGCTGATTTGGTTAAATATCCCATAGAAATTCAATATTAGGACTATAAGTAATATTTCGCTCTGAGCGACTATTGCATACAAATGAAGTAGTTCGCAGGAGGCGGACTAGGGGAATCGAACCCCGGCCGTCCGGTTGATAGTCAGACTCGTTGACGAGTGAGCTAAAGGGACATCCCAATAACTCAGTCTTAGAACTTGTACTGAACTATTGGTACCTGCTACTACCGGAACCACTACATCCTTCCCCCTTTTCCGTTGAGGGCCGTGGATGTACCCCGCTGTGTGGCCACTCTCCAACCCCTGGCAGGGTTCTGCGACCTCTCCTGCAGATCGAGCTGGCCCGTTCACCTCGTCGCCAATGAAGTAGTTCGCAGGAGACGGACTCGGGGAATCGAACCCAGTCTTAGAACTTGTACTGAACTATTGGTACCTGCTACTACCGGAACCACTACACAAAGATATCTCTGCAAATGCGGGGGGGGGGGGGGGGGGGGGGGGGGGGGGTATGAGTTGTTTGCATTAATAGTCAGAAAATTTGATTTGGAGGGGGTTGCAAGGGAAAAAGTTATTGCAGTGGTAAGTCAAGTCTTAAAGATTCAAGTGTATGAAAATATTCCATTTTAATTCATCTTCAAAAAAAAAATATTGTAAAAGTCCTAGTGAGTGTCTTTGGAAATAAGCTTTGTAAAAGCTTAAATGGGCTATCCTTGGATATAATCAAAGTTATTTGGTGAAATAGTTCACATTTTATTATTGAATATAGATTTATTGTCTCTATAAGAACAGAGAGATCTGAACTAAAATTTACATTTCTAATGTCACTTATTATTTTATACTTACTTGGTTTTGTGTATTCCTTGTGACAATACCTTTCCATTGATACCAAAATTTTGACCTCGTGACCATAACCTTGACCTTTGACGTACTTTTCAAAAACTTAAACATTGCGCATAACTTTTGATTGGTTAGTGATAGGGCTTTCATATTTTACATGTGTATTCCTTGTGACAAGATATTTCCATAGATACCAATATTACGCTGACCCTGACCTCTCACATACTTAACAGAAAATGGCGTTTATACTAACAAAGATGCCGCCGGGGGCATTCTCGTTTCACAAACACAGCCTGTCAGGCTTTATAATTTCTGGCATGCTAGCTATCAATAATGAAAGGTATGGTCGTTCAGTTTTAAATAAACTTAATTTATGAAATCATTTCATTGTTTTATTCTTTTTCTGCTGCGCATTAAAGTGGGATTTTACAATATGATTTTATTTTTGATGTTGCATAATTGAACTATACTAGTTGGGCATATGACTTAAAAAAAGTTATTGTTTTGAAATGTGACTATTTTTTCTTGTTTGTACTTTTAAAGGTTGTCTGAAAAAAAAAAAAAACTTCTCTGCATCCGGCAAAAATGTTTTTAGAAAGGTTGTGGGCTAAAATCCCGGTACTGGCACTATCAGTATTCAATAGCAGTATGTCAATTAGAGCGTGCATGGGTATCAGGTGAGTGTTGTGCCCCCTGGGGCTCTTCTTTTTTTTAACATTTTCGACATTTTCGGCAACCGCTGCACGGAATTTCACGAAACCTTAGATAAAGCAAGAACTCAAGGTCCTCTACCAAGTTTGTGTTTTTCGTGCTGATTGGTCAACAAATATGGCCGACGGGGGCTCTGATTGGCTGACACCATTTCGACATCTCCTCTGCAACCGCTGCAAGGAATTTCATAAAACCATACAGGAAGCAAGTAGTCAAAGTCCTCTACCAAGTTTATGGGTTTTTTGTGGCGATTGGTCAACAAATATGGCCGCCGAGGGCTCTGATTGGATGACACATTTTGGAATTCTCCTTTGCAACCGCTGCACAGAATTTCATGAAACATTACAGGAAGCAAGTACTCAAGGTCCTCTACCAAGTTTGTGGGTTTTTTTTTTATGCCGGCCTTTCATAAAATATGGCCCAGGGCTCTGATTGGATGACACATTTTCGACATCTCCTCTGAAACTGCGACACAGAATTTAACGAAACCTTTCCGGAAGCAAGTACTCAAGGTCCTCTTCCAAATTGTCCACTATCATTCTTTTGTGTGCAACTCAGGTGAGCGATGTGGCCCCCTTGGGCCTCTTGTTATTGAATAGCTCCGGTTTGATTGTGTATATTCCTCTATTATATATTTATCACATCTAGTGTCTGAAAATTAAAGCTTATGTTCTCTTAAAATTTTACGATGTTTTTTTTTTGGGGGGGGGGGGGGGGGGGGGTGGCATAAATACCCGGTAGGAAGGGAGCATAGGAGCTCGACTCCTGATAACGGGAATGTCGAGAAAAAAGTCGTTAGCGTCGATTTCCTTAGATGGGGGGGGGGGGGGGGGGGGGCTTATTTCATACATTTTAAAACTTTTTCACTAAAATCACTCAGCAGGTACATGTATCAACAATGAACTTGGTCTGGATAAAGGCGAACTGTTCATATGATATCTTGTAAGGGTTATCGTTTTTGTCCAGATCTGTGAACACGTGAGGCCAATACTGACCAAAGATCAAGTGGGTATTCTTCTAGAGGGAAACTTTCTCTCCAGAACAGAAGCACATATCCAACAAACTTATTCGGAAAGACAGACGGACGAAAAGGAAATCTTTTGACCAGAATATAGGGTTGAGGGATTGGGTCAATGCCGGAGGACCCATCATCTGTATCCCCTCCCAATAAATCAGTCACTGTTTATTATTAATATGAACTCATTTTATTTCAAACCAAGAGCATTTACTTTTAATTAATGTATGATTTATGACCTGGTATCTCATGGCCGCTAGGTATACCTATGTTATTAAATGTTTTACTATAGACTGTTTCACCTTCACGTACAGTTTGATTGTAAAAGATCTGTCAATGTTGATCAATTCTTTCCCCTTCACTGGTCGAAATAAATAGTAAAACTGACACACTATCAAAAATAGGGAAATTGGAACATGGTTTACACAGGTGAAAGTTTCTTGATTTAATATAACGACTAGAGTTGTTCAAGGTTTATTTTCTTGTTTTCTCCGCTTCTCTCCCAGGTACAGGTAAGTGGGTATATTATAAAATCCGATTCATGTATACGGTTAACTCTCAGATTACTTATAGATAACAATACATTATGTAATTTTACGTCGGACTTTTGTTAAAAGTCGCTAACGTAACATGTCTAGACATTTTGCTGAGAAAATAAACAATTATTTTATACATTACAGATACAGAAACATTAGATAGTCGATGCTGGATTTCTTAGATGTTGAAGAAAGGTAAGGTATATCATATTTTTTGAAAAAAAAAAAGAATAAAATGAACAAAAGAAAAATGATAAGCTGAACTAGAGTATTTCATATTGTTATACCTAACAGATGGATTTTCCGTTGGAGAAAAAGTCTTTTATATGCTGTATAACTATTTTACGGCCATGATAGAAATAGATGATATGGCATAGCTACATTGTAATTATTACAAGCATATACCATCAAAAGCTTAAAACATATGTTACATGATAAATTAATCAGAATGCATGCAGTAATGTAGCACCCTACTTCAGTATCGATATCCCCATATAAAGTATGGAAATCGAATTACAACACTGGTAAATAATGAGAACAAAAGTTTTGAAATGCAGCAGCTTGCAAATTGTCATATTGATACAGGAAGATATATGGTGTAATCAGTTGTATGATTTCAAAAGCTTGACTGTATTTCTCTGATAGAGGCACATCGCCGTCAGGTTGTGGAAATCAACAGTGCTGTTGTTGATTTGACTTTTATCTGCGATAGATTTTCGTAAGTTTTTTTTATATATACGAGTATACTTGTACATAATCGTTCCTATTTGTTCATTTCAGCACAAATCTTTGTATGTAAGCTGAATTAGACGAAAAGAGAGCGTGTCTGAAGATGTCATAGGTACACATGTAAGTATTATATTGTAGATCCTGACACAATGATTATGAGTCTGTATATGTCCAGGCGCCTTCTGATCCAGTCAAGTGCGGTTTTATCTTTCTCTCTTATTTGACATATAGAAGTTTGAGTTTGGAACTTTGAAAAGAAGGAGCAGACCTTCTATAATACGCGAACTTTCCTGTATGAAGGGAATAAGGTCGCAGAACAAGAATCTCAATATGAGCTACCTGTAGCTATGGCAACGGCCTACGACGCTTCTTGTTGGATGGTTTCCAAATTACAAAGTATCGTTGGCCGTTTCTGCTATCCTTCTTGGAGCCATAGTTCACCGTCCGTCCGTTCGTCGTACACCTTTTACCATATGTCTGCCATCACGTTCATTTCCTTATCGTAGTCTACATTGTCACTATAGCCATCCAATAATTGGTTGACCCATTTGCAACTGCTTAACCAAACTTGATAATAATGTCAATATGGTCTACCATGTTTATGACTTCAGACCAGATTCACTGAGATATGTACTACTGATGGGTTGGGTTGCTTCAACCTGTAGCATTAACTGGATTCTGATTAAGGCCTCTTGTTTATGGCCCAAGCGTCAAAATATGGTTTCGAGTCCTATGGTCTTTCATTCTTTTTGTTCTGCCAAAGGCTGTCTGTTTCTTCGTTTTATCATAACGACTCCAGGAATTTCTGTTCAACATAAGCTTTAAGATTTTGTGTTTCTTGTATAAATGTGTCAATTTCTGACGATTAGAAGCCCTGGATATGTATACTCTAGCATAGTAGCCGTTTCCTAGTTACAGTAGCCGTTTCCTAGTTCCAGTAGCCGTTTCCTAGTTACAGTAGCCGTTTCCTAGTTCCAGTAGCCGTTTCCTAGTTACAGCAGCAACGAAGACGTCTTGGTCGCGCTGTAACTAGCTGTTTCCATGACCTTAAATCGTGATGTACACTTAGTTATTCAACTCTATATCCGTTTTTTTTACGACCGTTGTGCGTTTCTTATACAAGGAAGACAAAAACAATTGATTTATCAAAGGGTTATCTAGGTATTGATAAAGGTATCACCTGTGTATTAGGCCAATGAGGTGTCCCCTACATGTAGTAGAAAACAAAGTCAGGTAATGGAGACAATTTAGTGATTTTGTTGGTTTAAATTTGGTATCACAATGATAAAATAGACATTTGATCAAACTTGGAAAGGAAGCATTCAATAATGATCACAATATTCAAAATATCTTCAATCGATTATTGAAACATATATTATTATTCGTTGGCCGCGAAACATATGGTAGTAATCTGTGGATAAAATCAATACGGAAGCGCGGAATCTTTGGTGACACAGAAATCTTTAATATACATTTGTATATGCACCACATTTAAAAATACTATATTTAGCATAATCAGGGCGGGGATAGATGTAACAAGTGTTGGCGCGGACGTAGGATGAGGGAAATCAAGGAGGGGCACCACGTGCTGCCATGTCCTTCTGATTGATATAGGAACTAGATAGGAAATACAGGGTAACCTAGTACAAAGAAATTGTGTTTATGGAATATAAGATTTCAGATCTAGAAGAGGAAGCTGAAATAATCTCCTGGTAAGGATATTGTGCATCTTTATGTTGTCTAGATAGCCGTGCAGAAATTTTATTTATAAAGACATGTCTGACACTCACTGTCAGTGTGTCCGTCAGTGCGTCCTCATTTGTACTTCGAACAATATTTGTGCGGTGTATTTTTTTCTGGAAACTGTTGACGAAAATCAGTGTAGGCAAATGCGAGATTGTTTTGACGAAAACAAGGGAGATCGAGTATTCTGAAGTTTGTCAGATTCAAGTACATGGTGTATGTGAAAAAAAGGTGGAGTTAGAGAGGTTGTGTCGCCTAAAAGTAGTGAGCTTTAACAGCTGTAATAAAGGCGACGCAAGCGTGGCATCCCCTCGCCATTGCATGTTCTTTGCAATCAGCAAAATAATTTTAAGCTGTAGTCCACTGTGACCTTTGAACCTTGACCTTTAAAATCAATACACATGGGGAACATTTGTTTAAGGGTTGGTGTTTCTATGATGATAGCTATGCCTTCTATGCTGCTCACAAGGATTTTAAGCCTAAGTCCACTGTTGGCCTTCGACCATTGACCTTGAAAATCAATAGGGTTCATCCTCTCCCCATTAGGAACATTTGTGGAAGGTTTGACATTTCCATGATGATTCCTTTAGCTTTTATGCTGTTCACAAGAAAATCCGGACACACGCAACCACACACCCTCTCTCTCACACGGACGCACGACAGCGATGCTATATCCCCTCTGCATCAGGGTTACGAGGGGATAAGTTTGATGTGAAAATTAGGAATATGTTTTCGCGAAGGTTGATAAAAATATACCTTTTATTTAATTTTGAAGGGTTTTTTTTTTTATTTTTGCCGTATGAATTTGACATTTGTTTAGTCCGTTGTAAAGTGATATGTCATGTTGCATGTAGTTTCAAGTTGAGGTTTTATATGATATTGTTTCAAGAAATTGCTCGTTGAGTTTTATATATATATGTGTGTATCTTATTTCGAATGACAAACAAACTGAAGGTCATATTGTGATGGAAAAATGTACATGTACTATGTAAGTATCGAGACGTATCAAAACATTATTTTATCAATGATACTGGGACCGGACATATCTTTAAGCTGTGAAAAAAATTTGCATCCTCCGGTATTGAAATCATTTTGCTTTTTTAAGGTTAGGGGTCAAAGGTCAATGTCATTTTATGGCTGAAAATAGCTGGTTGTTTTTTTTTTTATTATTATTTTTTTTTTTTTTTTTTTTTTGAGAAATTTGTTTTTTTTTTGACAATTCATTTAAATACTTTTTTTATTCAAACTTTGTGCACCTGAAGAACAACACACGTTCTTTCATATATATTTCTTACTAATTTTTTTTGGTCGCATAATTGAGATATAAGGTGTAAAGGTCAAGTCACTGACATAACTATTTATGAGAAATATATTGCAATGTTGGCGTCGCTATTTTTTGTAGCTTTTGATGATTCTGTTTAATTTGTCAATAGAAATTAATTTCTAGAGGCAAATTATAAAAACAGAATCACCAATATTGAAAAAAAAAAGCCAGATAGAGTGATTGGATGTTAATTTCAAAGCACCAGACAAAAATAGCACCAAACTGTCGACTACAAGGAGTTCAGATGTATGACGTACATGTATGTAATGACTCACTGGAATCTCTTATATAAATCTGTACTGCCTTATATTTAATATCGTAAATCACATATTGTACATGCCGACTTACATTGTATCACCTGTAAGTATAAATTCCTTTAGTATTATGTGAAATTAATTCCCTACCGCCCACAACCAAGTTGTCGGTATCCCGGTATAGAATAAGACATAAATTTCATTATGGCAGTAATAAATATGCTATAAAACTTTCAAAACATCGAAATAATGGAGTCAGATACAGGAGGGGACTCTTAGTTTTTTAGCTCTACTGGTCTAAGACCAGTCGAGCTTATGCGATCGCCCTGTGTCCGGCGTCCGGCCGTCTGTCTGTCTGTCTGTCCGTCCGTTAAACTTTTCTTGTGAGCGCGAATCCTCTGAATCTGTGAATAGTACAAAATAAATTCTTTTTGCATTATAATGGGCCTGTGGTCTAGTTGTGCACCTGATATTTTGTTTTAGCCCCTGACCCCCAGGGTCTTTGAAAATGGGTGTGGTCATTTTCTTCTATATAACTCTGTAATCTTGTGAGCACCAATTCTCACAAAGTATAATTGATAGAAAGATAATTGTTTTTGCTTTATTCTCAGTCTGTGGTCTAGATGTGCACCTGATATTTTGTTTGAGCCCCTGACCCCCAGGGTCTTGGAAAATGGGTGTGGTCATTTTCTCCTATATTACTCTATGTAATCTTGTGAGCACCAATTCTCACAAAGTATAATTGATAGAAAGATAATTGTTTTTGCATTATTGTCAGTCTGTGGTCTAGATGTGCACCTGATATTTTGTTTGAGCCCCTGACCCCTAGGGTCTTGGAAAATGGGTGTGGTCATTTTCTCCTATATAACTCTATGTAATCTTGTGAGCACCAATTCTCAGAAAGTGTATTTGATAGAAAGATAATTGTTTTCGCATTATTGTCAGTCTGTGGTCTAGATGTGCACCTGATATTTTGTTTGAGCCCCTGACCCCTAGGGTCTTGGAAAATGGGTGTGGTCATTTTCTCCATAGTAAGTCTATGTAATCTTGTGAGCACCAATTCTCACAAAGTATAATTGATAGAAAGATAATTGTTTTTGCTTTATTCTCAATCTGTGGTCTAGATGTGCACCTGATATTTTGTTTGAGCCCCTGACCCCCAGGGTCTTTGAAAATGGGTGTGGTCATTTTCTCCTATATAACTCCTATGTAATCTTGTGAGCACCAATTCTCACAAAGTATAATTGATAGAAAGATAATTGTTTTTGCATTATTGTCAGTCTGTGGTCTAGATGTGCACCTGATATTTTGTTTTAGCCCCTGACCCCTAGGGTCTTGTAAAATGGGTGTGGTCATTTTCTCCTATATAACTCTATGTAATCTTTTGAGCACCAATTCTCAGAAAGTATAATTGATAGAAAGATACTTGTTTTTGCGTTATTGTTAGTCTGTGGTCTAGATATGCACCTGATATTTTGTTTGAGCCTTTGACCCCTAGGGTCTTGTAAAATGGGTGTGGTCATTTTCTCCATTATAACTCTATGTAATCTTGTGAGCAGCAATTCTCAGAAAGTATAATTGATAGAAAAATGAATGTTTTTGCATTATTGTTAGTCTGTGGTCTAGATGTGCACCAGATATTTTGTTTGATCCCCTGACCCCTAGGGTCTTGGAAAATGGGTGTGGTCATTTTCTCCATTATAACTCTATGTAATCTTGTGCATGTTGTGAGCACCAATTCTCAGAAAGTATAATTGATAGAAAGATACTTGTTTTTGCATTATTGTTAGTCTGTGGTCTAGATGTGCACCAGATATTTTGTTTGAGCCCCTGACCCCTAGGGTCTTGGAAAATGGGTATGGTCATTTTCTCCATTATAACTCTATGTAATCTTGTGCATGTTGTGAGCACCAATTCTCAGAAAGTATAATTGATAGGAAATGTCAATATTGAAATATATATGTTCTATAGTACCAATTTTGTTGTACTAGACTAGATAATTGTTTTTGCAATATTCTCAGTCTGTGGTCTAGATGTGCACCTGATATTTTGTTGGACTCCTTGACCCCCAGGGTCTTGGAAAATGGGTGTGGTCATTTTCTCCATTGTAACTCTATGTAATCTCGTGAGTATCAATTCTCAGGAAGTATAATTGATAGAAAGATAATTCTTTTAGCATTATATTAATCATTCTCTGGTCTTGTATTATGTTGAGCCCCTGATCTCTGGGTTTTTGAAAATGAGTGTGGCACTTAGATTAATTTAAGCAAACAACCAGGAGAGCTTCAGTCTCATCAGAGACTTCTGGTTTAGCGTACGTCATCACCCTTCGTCCGTCCGTCCGTAAACTGTTCTTGTGCTCTCAAATCCTCTAAAACCATAGGAGATAGAAAGTTAATTCTTTTTTGCATTCTACTTGGTATAATGTCTAGTTGTGCACCTGACATTTGGTTTCAGCCCTTGACCCCCAGGGTCTTAGAAAATGGGTGTGGTCAATGAAAATCTATGTAATCTTGTGCTCGCAACTCTGCCATTATAAATGATGGAGACTTGATTCCTTTTGCAAATATAATGGGTCTGTAGTGTAGTCTAGCTGTGCACCTGATATTTAGTTTGAGCCCCTTACCCTCAGGGTCTTAGAAAATGGGTGGGTCATTTTCCCCTATATGATCCTATGTAATCTTGTGCTTGCAACTCCTCTTACACTATTAATGATGGAGACTTAATTCTTTTTGCAGTATGATGGATCTGTAGTCTAATTGTGCACCCGATATTTTGTTTGGCCCCCAAGGTCTTAGAAAATAGGTGTAGTCATTTTCTCCTATATAAACTCACATAGTTTAGCGTGACCTACCGTGGGTTCCGACCATGTAATTTGGGAAGCTTCGTTCTCCCATGCATCGAGACGACGTGACAAGGCAATTCTTAGCTAAATGCTTTAAAAATGGGATGTTTTCAACATCTTGACGAAATTCGGGAACACAAACGGACAAGACAAATGCCTATTACGTCATTTCGGCAAAACACGAAAATATAAGGACGCCACGCCCGTTTGACCTTATTTTGTCCACTTTTTTGAATGCAGAAACAACCCTTGGTTATAGAAAGCTAAGTTTCAGAAACCGTGAAGAAAAATATCGACCGGTTTGTCTGTCCGCGACTCTGAGTTCGGCTAGTCCATTTCCGTTAGCGTCAGCGTAACGTCACTTTGAGTCAGGATAATACACATGCGTCCACTTTGTTAGCTGTTGGTATTACAATCAGAAAGTTACTTTGCTATTTTAACCAATATTATGGACATATTCTATCTTGAAAAGTCATTATGGCATGAGTTTACGCGGTTTTTACGCCAAACACTTTACGTCAGCGCTTCGCATTATGTTGTACTGGACCTTGACAGAACAATACGAGTGCATTACTACATAATTCTAAGCGTTTATATTGCCTCAGATGTGAATTTTTCAAAGGTTCAAGTGATTGTCATATCAGATTACCTGACATGTGGATCTTGTTTTGCACCCCCTTCCTTTGATAAGTTAGAATGTCAAAAACTCTGTACCAAATGAGTAACGACAATCATAATTTGAAATGAAATACATTATATTTGACAATAAAATACAAAATGAAGTTCATTATGTTTGTACAACGAAATACGAGCAAGTTTGTTTCGACACACAGTTTCTTTTTTCCACTAGTATATATACCTTTCACTAAATCGGAAAGGTGGGTGGGATGTACATGAGATGTAGTAACATTTGACGCTAGCTAGGTGACGCATTTTTTTTTTTTTTTTTTGGTAAGAATTTGGTGAAAAGGGGCACATTTATTTCCCTATGAAAAATAATCCTCACTAATGTAAATTTTATGGATGCGAAATTTTATACTATTAAATTTTGTTGCCGATGTTGTTCGAAATAAGGTCACGAAATTCAATTCAGTTTGGATGAAATTAAAGATGATGCTATGTATAAAATCTTCGTTTTTATCTGTGTCCATTATTACAGACTGCCCTATCGCTCACCACTGTTAAGACTTTGAAATGTATAAATATTACATATAATATTTGTCTTCATTTACACAAATCTCGCTAGAATGGAAACATTTGAATTTGGATATTTTAAATTGAACACCCATATATAAATGATAAATCTAAATCCTTATATGGACATATGATGTACACGTTTCACAACCTGCATTTCTGTCTGCGTTACGTGTCTCTAGGAAAGCAAATACTGATTTTCAAACTTCGATCAATGAAATTTAGTCATCATATCTTCGGTTTTACATCCTGTATGAAAAAAAAAAAATGGAAGGACATCTGTCATTGTTTATGGTATCTAAATGATCTAGTTTGTGTATGGTATCTATACATGATCTGGTTTGCATAGTGATTCAATAAGAGAATATATATATTCAATTTCTATGTATATATATTCAGTGACTTCAAACGGATTTTACCTACGCGTTAAGTTTCCAAACAAAGTTGAATGTCTGTACTTTAAATAAGTACACATTCAAAGCTAATCTTACGTGTTATTTGCAGCATATAAGGGCTCAGTGAATTGTGACACAACTGGCACTATGGCGCAGTACGCGGACCGGCTGGCTCGGCCCTCGTTAACGCCCCTCTCCCTGGAGGACATGGAGCAGTTAGCTAGCCAGAAGGCACACGAGTTGTTCGCGGTATGCGACAAGGAACAGAAAGGCTTCATCACTAAGCGGGACATGCAGCGTTTACAAGCAGAGCTGCCCCTGGATCCTGATCAACTAGAGGCTGTTTTTGATTCCCTAGACGACGACAAAAATGGTTATCTGACGTTAGAGGAGTTCACTGGAGGTTTTGGTATGTTATTGACACCATTTCAGGGTGGATGGTTGGATAGGGATTGAATGTAATGACAGAGAGAGAGAGAGAAAAAAGAGGGGGTATTACAACTTGACTATGGGCTTTAATTAATAGCAGGTATTTGTTTATTAGTATTGTCATTATAACAGGAAGACTTTAAGGGTGGATAGTTAAAGTATCAGAATAATGATGGTTTTGTCCAGAGCATTGTGTATCATTAGCATTGCATCATGCTACAGAGGTTGGTTGGGGGGGGGGGGGGGGGGGTATGATCAATGGCGTAGCAATGCATCATGCTACAGAGGTTGGTTGGGGGGTATGATCAATGGTGTACTGTAGAAGGAATTCAAATGGAAAATGCAGGTGTTGGTGATTACAATCACATTCATCATGATCTTGATACTGGAACTCTGCCTTTTACATTCATACATGCATAGAAATGCCAAAAATGTCAAAATATTTTCACAAAGAAATTTTGTAGCTTGGGTAAAACCAGACACCTCTTGACTTATATAAAGCATTAACTCTACGAACACTTGAAGTTCTCCTCACAAAAAATAAAGCTCTAGTGTGTAAAGTGTGTTAAGGAAATGCATTTCCTTTAATGTGGTACATGTAGTAGAAACAAGATTAGTACTGTATCAATATTTCTAGTTCCTCATTTGCATTCTTTGATAAGTACAAAGTTGACAGTATCCGTTTTATTTAAAGGAATGTTTTTGGGATTGAACACAGACATTGATGACATAGGCCCTGGGGGTGAGGAGTCGAGGATTGATAGTGTTTATGAGGAGGCTGAGGATACACATGAGGAGGAGAAAATGTTTCACAACATGATGGAGAGCCTCGGTGCTAACAAGGTGTTTGAGGAGTAAGTACTCTTTAAGATGGAGAGGCTTGGTGCTAACAAGGTGTTTGAGGAGTAAGTACTCTGTAAGATGGAGAGGTTTGGTGCTAACAAGATGTTCGAGGAGTAAGTACTCTGTGTTTTGGAGAGGCTTGGTGCTAAAAAGGTGTTCAAGGAGTATGTACTATGTAAGATTGAGAGGCTTGGTGCTGAAAAGGTCTTCGAGGAGTAAGTACTCTGTATGATGGAGAGGCTTGGTGCTAACAAGGTGTTCGAGGAGTAAGTAGTCTGTAAGATTGAGAGGCTTGCTGCTAAAAAGGTGTTCGAGGAGTATGTACTATGTAAGATTGAGAGGTTTGGTGCTAACAAGGTGTTCCAGGAGTAAGTAGTCTGTAAGATTTAGAGGCTTGCTGCTAAAAAGGTGTTCGAGGATTAAGTACTCTGTAAGATTGAGAGGCTTGGTGCTAACAAGGTGTTCGAGGAGTAAGTAGTCTGTAAGATTGAGAGGCTTGCTGCTAAAAAGGTGTTCGAGGAGTATGTACTATGTAAGATTGAGAGGTATGGTGCTAACAAGGTGTTTGAGGAGTAAGTACTCTGTAAGATGGAGAGACTTGCTGCTAAAAAGGTGTTCGAGGAGTATGTACTATGTAAGATGGAGAGGCTTGGTGCTAACAAGGTGTTTGAGGAGTAAGTACTCTGTAAGATTGAGAGGCTTGGTGCTAACAAGGTGTTCGAGGAGTAAGTACTCTGTATTTTGGAGAGCCTTGGTTCTAATAAGGTGTTTGAGGAGTAAGTACTCTGTATAATGGAGAGCCTTGGTGCTAATAAGGTGTTTGAGGAGTAAGTACTCTGTATAATGGAGAACCTTGGTGCTAATAAGGTGTTTGAGGAGTAAGTAGTGCAAGTGAAAATAATTGAAAGGGAGGGTAGGGGTGGGAGGGTAAGTTTTATTTAAGAAATCTGATGTTGAAGGAGAATAAATGCACTTGTAAGAGATGTATGGTATATTGTTTTCAGATCAGATAAGATCTGGGCCCCTTAGTGTGCATGAACTAAATGTAACAATGAAATTGTACTTACTGTAAAAATTTTGGCAAATGGACATAACAGCATAATCATGAATTAGCGCACTTCATTCTTTTTCCATTATTATATACGGTAGATGACATAATTAGTATACACTTGTTACAGTGCTAACTCCACTAAAATATGAATTCACCTAAAATATAAAGTGCATACCGTATACAGTATCTCCATCACTTTATACAAAATTAATGATTCAATATACATATCCTTGAATCTTAGTTTGACTTCATCCAAAATCACTCTCTGTAATAAATATTGAAATAAGATCGATCAAGTTCTCTAGTGGCAGTAGATTTACAGTATCGTGTAATTGACTATTTCTAGTGACTCCACCCTGCGATCATTGTGGACAAAGATTCACAGAGATGAGCCAGAACTGATGGCAAACTTTGAAGACTTCCTGTATAAAGTGACCAATGACATCCAGAGGTCAAAAATAGACTTTGAATCCTTGGAGACTGCTCTAAAAAGGTAAATATTTAGAATTTTGTAGATCTAAGAGTTAATTGCCTTTCAGTAAAAGTTGTCTTTCTTTGTCTTCACTCAGTAAGTAGTGTGAGTTGTCTTTCTTTGTCTGCACCCAATGATAAGGCGTCAATGTCTGATTTTCTTTGCCTCAAATACTAAGTCTGTTGAGTAACATAGGGTAGAATTTCTTACATTGCCTTATTCTTATACTACTATTTTATAGCAATAATACAGAGTTTTCAGACCCTCAATAGTATCTGAAAAATTCTGACGTAATCATTCAATGAAGAAGAGTGCATAGGGCATTATAGTTTGACTTTTTGACATGTCTTTAAATGTTGAATTAATATTTATTGACCAATCCTCACAAGATATTTACTTATTGTCCTATACCAGTGGTGCACTATTTTATCAACAAAGATGCTCAGGAAGGGCTTTAATGAAATAACACACTTTCCTCTTGTCCTCCACACATCACTCATGTTATACCCATATGGTATCAGTAAATCCTTTATCCACATATCAAGTCAATGGTGTATCAGGCAATGTGATCGTGATATTACCTTGCAAAAGACCATCAGCAATTTACTACATATGACATTTGGCCATCCTGGAATTCATGACATAAGTACATGTACCCTTTCACATAATTATGTATGAGAAAAATGTAATCAACACCAGCTCTGCAGGAGTGAACTTGGTCTAAGTGTAAAGATGTACGTCATCTATGACTTAACAGCCTCTTTCTCATTTGTAATGTTGAAATTCTGTGTTTCATTCAGCTAGTTGCCAGTAATTGGTTATAAAAATTCAGTATTTATGAAATAGTTCAAGAAACTACAGTACATTTTCGATATATATATATATTTTGAAAATTATTTGATATGATTAGAATTTCACCAAAATCCACAGGGCACTGAGATAAATCTCCAGAAATATGTGGCTATCTAGCATTTTTCTAATACACTGTGAAATTAAAGTTATCTTCAAATTGCAAAAATGTAAGAGTTACCTCTCTTTGTCTACATTACAGTGTTCTCTATCTTACTCTCTAATATTACTTGTTCAGATCAATTATAACATCACATGTGGAGGTCAAATTTGGTTTGTATATATGAAACAAACAGTGTTACTGTAGCACACTTCTAGTATGTGTACTACTTAACCTCCAGTGATGAAGCTTTACAGATGTACTGCCTATGTCAAAAGAAAGCTCCTAATAATTTCTGGTCAAGATGTTTTAAAAGCTCTAGATCAAACTTACTTGACGTATGTTGAAAACATATTTTCTCTACCATAACTCAAGTTTGTCAATCAGTATAGATGATACTTCACAAAGAGAGCGCCCATTACCTGAAGCTTATTGTTGTCAATCAGTATAGATGATACTTCACAAAGAGAGTGCCCATTACCTGAAGCTTATTGTTGTCAATCAGTATAGATGATACTTCACAAAGAGAGTGCCCATTACCTGAAGCTTATTGTTGTCAATCAGTATGGATGATACTTCACAAAGAGAGTGCCCATTACCTGAAGCTTATTGTTGTCAATTAGTATAGATGATACTTCACAAAGAGAGCGCCCATTACCTGAAGCTTATTGTTGTCAATCAGTATAGATAATGTAAACGTCTTCATATTGAATAGCATCATTTAAGAACAGATAAATTGGCAACATGGACCAGACATGCACGTTTCTGGTACTTAACCCTCGTCAGTGATCCTCAAATCTAAACAATGTAATATGCAAAAAGTATGAAAGTTACTATGTCGAAAAAGCGTACCGAAAGACGTAGCAGAATGGGTGGGATATGATGCTACAGATCTAGAGTGCCAATTACCTGTGTTGTGGGTCATGTATTATCTTAGTTTTACTTTATGTGTAGGTACACATGTACTTAGTCATGTTGTATTATGATTTCATAATAATTCTTTCTAGATTTTACTATGTCATGTTTATTTCATTAGAGAATATTCCAGTATGTTCTTTGTTACATCATTATCATCACATGACTGTGATTTCTAGAATTTACTCTATTGTTAATCATTTGAAATGAGTCATTGTTCTAGAAGCTTCTGGTTAATTCATTGTTATTAAGTATAAATACCTCTGAGGAACTGTGTTGAAGAGACATTCGTACACATTCGTAGACACGATTTATTCATCTATTCTGATATACTGGGACACTTTATTTGTTGAGACTTTAATCCATTTGACAACGTTTGGACACCGATCTTTCGAGAACGTTTGTGATTACCGGAAACCATACATTCGATAGACTTTGTGGACCGTAACGGACACTTTGATCCGGACATTGTAATTGTAAGTTGTATTCATTTGAAATATATATATTTTGTACATAATTAAACTTGTAAATTTATATTCTGTCTTTGTCTGATTTTTGCTGGCGTTTTGGGGTATTCTGACCCACAACAGAATTGGGGGCTCGTCCGGGATAGTAATCTCTGCATATTTGCATTTTTACGTAAAGATCGTTTTTGAAAAAAAAGGGAAAAATTTTTTAGTTAAACTTTTGCCAGCAGAAATCAATCATGGTATTTTCGGTCACTGAATTTTTGAAATCGCCGACTGTAGATGAGTTCGAATCATTGAAAAAAGATGATTTGATTGGTTTAGGTCTTCACTTGAAGTTAGATGTAAAATCTTCTATGAGAAAACAAGAAATTAGAAATATTGTGGCTAAAGAGCTTTTAGCTAAGGAAATCTTTTCGTCATACGATTTTCCTGTTGAACCTGTTTCAAGCGAAACCAAAATGTCAAAATTTGAGTTTGAATTAGAGAAAATGAAAATACAATTACAATTTGAAAAAGAAGAAAAAGAAAGACAATTTCAAATTGAAAAAGAAGAAAAAGAAAGACAATTTCAAATTGAAAGAGAAGAAAAAGAAAGACAATTTGAAAAAGAAGAAAAAATAAGACAATTTGAAAGAGAAAAGGAAGAAAGAGAGAAACAGGAACGTATGCACGAGAAAGAACTCCAGTTTGAGTTAGAAAAGTTAAAATTAGAGAAAAGTGCTAAGGAAAATCCTGTTCCTTCGCCTGTCAAGTCTGAATTCGACGCCGCCAAAAACATCAGATTAGTACCAAAATTTCAAGAAAAGTCCGTGGACAAATATTTTCCACATTTTGAGAAAATCGCGGCCAATCTGAAGTGGCCACGCGATTTTTGGCCAACTTTATTACAAAGCGTACTTATTGGCAAAGCGGCTGAAGTGTACTCGGCGCTCAGTATTGCTGAGAGTTCAGACTATGACAAGGTCAAGGACACGATTTTGAGAGCATATCAGTTAGTACCTGAGGCGTACAGACAAAAGTTTAGAAAGTACAAAAAGTTTGAAAATCAAACATATGTTGAATTTGCTCGAGAAAAAGAAGATTTATTTGATCAGTGGTTTCGATCTAAGAAAATTCCCAATTCATTTGACAATTTGCGTCAAATAATTCTGATAGAAGAGTTCAAAGAGTGTGTACATCAAGATTTAAGAACTCATTTGGAAGACAAAAATGTTACAACTCTTGAAGAAGCCGCTGTTTTGTCTGATACGTATGCTCTCACTCATAAGAAAAATTTTGTGTCAAAAACTCAATCTAGCGATAGTGCTAAAACGTCAGATTTTCCAAAGAAAAATTTACAAGAGTCTCAGTCGTCCATTAGTTCCCAGTCACCATCTCAAGGTGGTTCTACGTCCGGTCCTAGGTCCGAGCGTTCTGAGGCATCGCTGGGGTCGCTTCCTACATGCAATTATTGTAAGAAAAAAGGTCATGTTATTGGTGAGTGTTTGAAGCTTAAGAAGAAAAAAGAACTTAAGTCACAGGCCTGTGCGTCTGTTAGAAATGATAGGAAAGCCTTAGATTCGATTTGTTCTGACACTCCTGAGATTCAGGGTTCTAAGTCCAGTTCTGATGATTTTGTGGAGGATCATTATAAGCCCTTTTTGTCACAGGGATTTGTTTCACTCAGTGATTCTAGCGAAGCGTTGCCTGTTCAGATTTTGAGAGATACTGGTGCTGCCCAGACTTTATTGTTAGAGGGTTCATTGCCTTTGTCTGAGCACACTTTTACTGGTAGGTCAGTTTTATTACAGGGTGTGGAGCTAGGCGTCATTGATGTTCCCCTTCATAAAATTTCTTTGAAGTCAGACTTAATTACTGGACCTGTTATCGTAGGTGTTCGACCTACTCTTCCTGTTCAAGGCGTTTCCTTGTTGCTTGGCAACGATTTAGCTGGCGGCAAAGTTGTAGCCGATCCGATTGTTTGTGAGAAAATCACGTCCGATGTCGTGTCCGATGATGAAGACGACGACTTGTATCCAGCCTGCGCTGTTACCAGGGCGATGGCCAGGAACAGACTGAAAGAGGCCGAGAGTACTTCTGCACTTAACGAGGACCATCCCTCCAAAAATATAGACCTTTCTGACACATTCATGTCTACCATTGATGACAGCGTACCTGAGACGTCAGTACGACTTCATGTTGACAAGTCTCCGACAGTGCCTAGTGATGATTCCTATCCGCCATTAGACAGGGGTACAGATGCCTTAAGCCGTGAGCAGCTCCTCTCCGAGCAAACTAAAGATCCGGAGATCATCCGACTAAGTAAGAGGGCCCTTCCCCGAGAAGAAGCGGACAAAGTCGGAGAGTGCTTCTACATACAAGATGGCATCCTTATGCGGAAATGGAGACCACCCGATGCACCCCCTAATGACGTGTGGCGGGTCGTTCACCAGATAGTGGTTCCAGTAGCGTATCGCGGGGACATCATGAGTTTAGCTCACGACACACCCATGGCAGGTCATTTAGGTGTCAATAAGACTTATAATAGGATTTTAAGTCACTTTTACTGGCCTAAGTTGAGAAAAGATGTGTCTGAGTTTTGTAAGTCTTGTCATAGTTGTCAGATGGTAGGTAAACCCAATCAAGTTATACCACATGCTCCCCTCCAACCCATTCCAGCCTTTGAGGAACCTTTTAGTAGGGTGTTAGTTGATTGTGTAGGTCCTTTGCCTAGGACTAGGTCAGGGAATCAGTACTTACTGACAATTATGTGTACTTCGACTAGGTTTCCTGAAGCCATACCTCTTAGGAATATTAAGGCAAAGACCATAGTTAAGGCCCTTACAAAGTTTTTCAGTTTCGTAGGTGCTCCCAAGGCTATTCAGTCAGATCAGGGTTCGAATTTTATGTCAGGATTGTTTCAGCAGGTTATGCATGAGCTAGGTATCAGGCAGTATAAGTCTTCTGCGTACCATCCTGAGTCCCAGGGGGCACTTGAACGCTTTCATCAAACCCTTAAAACTATGATGAAAACATATTGTCACCAGTATGAAAAAGACTGGGATGAAGGGGTTCACCTCGTGTTGTTTGCGGCACGAGAAGCGGTTCAGGAGTCCCTGGGGTTCAGTCCCTTTGAGCTAGTTTTTGGGCATACGGTCAGGGGGCCATTGAAGTTATTGAAGGAAAAATGGTTGACTGAGACTAGCGATTTGAATCTCTTAGACTATGTGTCTAATTTCAAAGAGAAATTATATAATGCTTGCAAATTGGCTCAAGAAAATCTCAAAACCTCACAAATGAAAATGAAAACATGGTATGACAAAGATGCTAGAAACAGAGTTTTTAAACCAGGCGATAAAGTTCTTGTATTTTTGCCTATCCCTGGTCATCCTTTGCAAGCTAGATATTTCGGTCCTTATGAGATTGAGAGTAAAATTAGTGATGTTAACTATGTAGTTAAGACACCAGGTCGGCGAAAAGAAAAAAGAGTGTGTCATGTTAACATGTTGAAAGAGTATTTTGATAGAAGTGACCGAAATTTTGTAAAACCAGTTTCCACTTTGGCCAATGTAAATACATTAGAAAATTGTGTTGAACCTGAATGTAATGAAGAGACTGTCGAAAAAGACTTCGCTCAAAGTGTCCGTTTGAAGAATTCTGAAATTCTGACAAATCCGGAAGTGAAACTTGGACATTTGACCGTGCATCAAAAAGAGGAAGTGCACCAATTAATGCGGGAATATACGACCATCTTTCCGGACGTTCCAAAAAAGACGAATGCATCTCATCATGACGTCATTGTGGGTGATGCGTCACCTATCAAACAGCATCCCTATCGGTTAAACCCGATAAAGCTTCAATACATGCGGAAAGAAATTCAATACATGCTTGAAAATGACATTATTGAACCCAGCAATAGTAATTGGAGTTCCCCATGTATTCTGGTTCCGAAGCCAGACGGAACTTACCGATTGTGTACGGACTTTAGAAAAGTCAATTCAGTCACCAAAACTGACTCTTATCCGATCCCACGAATCGATGACTGTATCGATAAAATTGGCAGTGCAAAATTTGTCAGCAAATTTGACTTGCTTAAAGGCTATTGGCAGGTCCCGCTTACCGAGAGAGCCAGAGAAATATCGGCATTTGCAACTCCAGATGGGCTATACCAATATAAAGTAATGCCCTTTGGTATGAAAAACGCACCAGCCACATTCCAGAGGATGATTCATTCGCTCTTAAATCATCTCGAAGGATGCGTGGCGTACATCGATGACGTCATCATCTACAGCGACACCTGGAATGATCATCTCCGAATCATGCGTACCTTCTTCGACATACTGGCGAAAGCAAACCTCACAGTGAACCTTGCGAAAAGTGAATTTTGTCATGCGACTGTAGAATATTTGGGTCACAAAGTAGGTCAAGGTTTTGTTACTCCTATCATGGCCAAGGTGGAAGCTATTTCAAAGTTCCCGATTCCTACCAATAAGAAAGAAATAATGAGATTCTTGGGAATGGCAGGATTTTACAGAAAATTTTGTCCAAATTTCTCGTCAGTTGTTGGTCCACTTACCAATCTGTTACAAAAGAGAGTGAATTTTGCATGGACCAATGACTGTGACGAATCTTTTAAGAAAATCAAATGTGTTCTTATGAAAAGTCCTGTCCTGTCAGCTCCAAATTTTGATAAGCAATTTAAGCTTACTGTTGATGCCAGTGACGTAGGAATCGGGGCTGCTTTGTTTCAAGAAAATGATGATGGTGTAGATAGAGTTGTTTGTTATTTTTCAAAGAAATTGACAAAATGTCAAAAGAATTACTCTACTATTGAAAAAGAGTGTCTTGCATTATTGTTAGCTTTACAACATTTTGATGTTTATTTGAATGTTACTTTACATCCCATTCTTGTATATACTGACCACAACCCTCTCACATTTTTGCACAAAATGTCAAACAAGAATCAAAGACTTACAAGGTGGAGTTTATTGTTGCAAGAGTACAATATCATTATTAACCATATCAAGAGCAAAGACAATGTGATTGCAGATGCACTATCGAGAGTTTCATGAGTGATTTTTGCAGAATTTACCACCTAAGTTTTCATTGACATTCAAACTTTTTTTAAGGGGGGAGGTGTTGTGGGTCATGTATTATCTTAGTTTTACTTTATGTGTAGGTACACATGTACTTAGTCATGTTGTATTATGATTTCATAATAATTCTTTCTAGATTTTACTATGTCATGTTTATTTCATTAGAGAATATTCCAGTATGTTCTTTGTTACATCATTATCATCACATGACTGTGATTTCTAGAATTTACTCTATTGTTAATCATTTGAAATGAGTCATTGTTCTAGAAGCTTCTGGTTAATTCATTGTTATTAAGTATAAATACCTCTGAGGAACTGTGTTGAAGAGACATTCGTACACATTCGTAGACACGATTTATTCATCTATTCTGATATACTGGGACACTTTATTTGTTGAGACTTTAATCCATTTGACAACGTTTGGACACCGATCTTTCGAGAACGTTTGTGATTACCGGAAACCATACATTCGATAGACTTTGTGGACCGTAACGGACACTTTGATCCGGACATTGTAATTGTAAGTTGTATTCATTTGAAATATACAGTCCCACCTGTGTTAACGTACACCTTTATATACCGGACAACTGTACATAACGGACAATTTCAGTTCCCCCCAACGTTTTTTGTGTTATAAATGTCTTTTGTATAGCGGACACCTCCGTTCTCCGGACAACGGACACCCTTCTGGTACCCCAATCGGTGTTAATAACCTCCTATAACGGACATAATTATCTCGGTTCCGCCTCTGATAACGCACAACGCCTTTGTCTATCGTGGCTTCACAAATTAATGGTAATTAGGGGACGGGTAATTAGTGGTCAATTTATGTTAACCTGTGTATACATTAATTAAATCGAGAACGTATAAACAGAGGCTTTGACGCTTGATGAAGGATGTAATAATGGAAAATCACAATAGAAAGCCTTCGTTTCAAAATACAAAGTTTATTTCCCGACTTCATTCACGCGTAAATATAAATTCTTAAGTCAAAATTGTATAGCTACTGACCACGCGCCGGCACGTGTCGCGGACAATTTAACGATCGATATTTTTTCAATGAGTTCGACGTACTCTTTTCTCTCTCGGTCTGTTTATAAATGTAAACAGCATATGTATAGTATAATAATTATGCTGAACAACATCAGGAATTTATTGTCGATTGATAAATAATGACGTTGGTATTTACGGACCGTCGACACGCGACAAACGTCTGTTTAATCCTTGCATTAACGTTCAGTGGCGGATCCAGCGTGCCGGGGGTCAAAGGGCGAATTTTACCGATTTTTACTGAAAATTGGCAAAAATATACCCGTTTTTTCTTAAATATTGGATCAGTGCCGTTGGGGCGGACCCCCCCCCCCCCCCTTGAATCCGCCACTGAACGTTATCCGCAAATGTAAGGATTTAAACTTACGTTATATCAACAACGTACCCGAGTTCATTCACGTAATTCGATCAACTAGCGGTTAAATGTCAATCAATCTAGCCTTGGCTTCCGTATACACGCTGTACGCTGACCTACTCATGGACCCTCTTGAAGAAGTGAGGGGTCTTTAAACATGTAAAACGCGAGGATTTCAATAGGTGCATGTATAGGCAAGATGGGAAACCGCAATCAATTCCGAGCCTTTTAAGTTACATGGCGCTCGCGGGATTATTTTTCATGAGTGACGTCTCCCCGTTCTCATAAACTGAATGGGAGGATTAAACTTTATTTCCCTGTTTACTGGGGAAATACTCTCTTACGTAAAATAAATGTTTACAAAACTTTGCTTTATTTATATTGCAAGATTACTCTTGGTGAAAAAATATATACTACCTACCTTAATTTCCTTTTTTTGTAGTCTCAATTATCTAAGAAACATGTATTTAATTCTACATGACCCAATTACATGTATTAGTACATGTATACTGTATTATAATTTATTTACCTTGTAAAACTACTTATCAAAAATTGACGAAAATTATTGCAAACTGTATATCAAACTGAACCTCTGCATAAAGGACACCTCTCTATAAAGGACAATATTTGATTTTCCCCAAGCCGTCCGTTATAGACAGGTTAGACTGTATATATTTTGTACATAATTAAACTTGTAAATTTATATTCTGTCTTTGTCTGATTTTTGCTGGCGTTTTGGGGTATTCTGACCCACAACACCTGAAGCTTATTGTTGTCAATCAGTATAGATGATACTTCACAAAGAGAGTGCCCATTACCTGAAGCTTATTGTTGTCAATCAGCATAGATGATACTTCACAAAGAGAGCGCCCATTACCTGAAGCTTATTGTTGTCAATCAGTATAGATGATACTTCACAAAGAGAGTGCCCATTACCTGAAGCTTATTGTTGTCAATCAGTATGGATGATACTTCACAAAGAGAGTGCCCATTACCTGAAGCTTATTGTTGTCAATCAGTATGGATGATACTTCACAAAGAGAGCGCCCATTACCTGAAGCTTATTGTTGTCAATCAGTATAGATAATGTAAACGTCTTCATATTGAATAGCATCATTTAAGAACAGATAAATTGGCAACATGGACCAGACATGCACGTTTCTGGTACTTAACCCTCGTCAGTGATCCTCAAATCTAAACAATGTAATATGCCAAAAAAGTATGAAAGTTACTATGTCGAAAAAGCGTACCGAAAGACGTAGCAGAATGGGTGGGATATGATGCTACAGATCTAGAGTGCCAATTACCTGAAGCTTATTGTTGTCAATCAGTATAGATGATACTTCACAAAGAGAGTGCCCATTACCTGAAGCTTATTGTTGTCAATTAGTATAGATGATACTTCACAAAGAGAGTGCCCATTACCTGAAGCTTATTGTTGTCAATCAGTATGGATGATACTTCACAAAGAGAGCGCCCATTACCTGAAGCTTATTGATGTCAATCAGTATAGATAATGTAAACGTCTTCATATTGAATAGCATCATTTAAGAACAGATAAATTGGCAACATGGACCAGACATGCACGTTTCTGGTACTTAACCCTCGTCAGTGATCCTCAAATCTAAACAATGTAATATGCCAAAAAAAGTATGAAAGTTACTATGTCGAAAAAGCGTACCGAAAGACGTAGCAGAATGGGTGGGATATGATGCTACAGATCTAGAGTGCCAATTACCTGAAGCTTATTGTTGTCAATCAGTATAGATGATACTTCACAAAGAGAGTGCCCATTACCTGAAGCTTATTGTTGTCAATCAGTATAGATGATACTTCACAAAGAGAGCGCCCATTACCTGAATTTTATTGTTGTCAATTAGTATAGATGATACTTCACAAAGAGAGCGCCCATTACCTGAAGCTTATTGTTGTCAATCAGTATAGATGATACTTCACAAAGAGAGTGCCCATTACCTGAAGCTATTGTTGTCCAGTAAAGCTGTACATTAGTTGAGTCCATATGCCCTTCTCTTTATTCAGTAATTATGTTATCTTTTCAAACTGTTTTTTATGCTGTTCCATCCCTGAACCATTGGCTATACATATATTATTGAAAATCTCTGATACAGAGGATATTTTGTTCTGAAGGATATTTCTAGTTATATCTGCAAAATTAAAAAAAAAACCAATACTCTTTGTTTAACAGAGGTTGTAGTATCTTGAAATAAGCTGTCTTTGGTTCATCTAAAAGCAGAAAATACCATGGCCAAGCCCTTAAATCCTCATATATCACTCATACTTATACTGCAATTGGATAAAATGTCTCCCTTATAAACAATAGAATATAATTATCCCCTCCCAACATAGTTACAGGGGAATATAGTCACACAACGTGTGTTGAGTGTGTACATTGCTTTATCTTGTATACAGCCTAGAGAGCACATTTGTTATCGGATCTCTATCAAACTTCATACACTTATTGGTCATGACATAAGAAAGAACCATAAGGTCATAGATCATAGGTCAAGGTCACAGATGGACAATGGCTAAAATCCTTGTATACAGCCTAGAGCCAGGCACAGTTTTGACTGCAGCTTGACCTGACTTCATGCACATTTTACTTATGACAAATGGAAGACCCACATCATTCAAAAGTAAAGGTCACAGATTGGAAATTATTGAATAGATTCTAGTATACAGACTAGAAGGCATATAAATGTTCTGTCACACGAGGGAATGCTATGCTTTGCGTTACCTAGGTTTTATTATATTACTCATAGACTAGCACTATCATTTGCTGATTAAAGGCTGCATTGTTTCAGACAATCCATCAAGTTGAAGAGAGTGTGTGACGATTTCGTCTGTCTGTCCAACAGAAAACAGTTCCTTGTCATAGAACATTGATATTTCATGAATAGCAAATCAAATATATGAAGGGGAAAATAAAGGTAGAAATGGAATTAAATTTCCTAGAATAAGTTCTTATTTTAACCCAGTAAAGTCAGTTGCAGGGATCAATGTACTTTGTATTGTCTTCAAATTTTAAATGTAGAAAATATGTTTACGATGTGAAAAGACTAGGAAACTGGATAAGGCTTGTACAATTTTTGAAAACGTCTTTTTTTTTTAATTTAGTTGATCTGAGTGCACATTAGTACATTAGTCATCTTTGCTGATGCCTAATCTTGCAATATAACGTGGTCATTGTGAGATACGTGCGTGGTAATATCTTGCTTGTAGCATGTCAGGCTTGTGTAATTTTCTTTCAAGTTGAAACTCTTTTGTAGCCAAAATTATACATTTACATTTTATAATCACTGTCTGCATGGATTTGATTATTATTTCACAGAATTACTTCCAAGGAACCTTGGATGTGTCATGACCTTGATCCAAGGTCAAAGGTCAAAGTCAAAGTAATTTGTGTTGAAAAATCTTGTCAGGACCATACTAGTAGTTTTTCATTGCAAACATGCATGGATTTGAATAATATTTCACAAGATTATTGCCCAGGACCCAAAGATGTGTTGCTATGATATTTCACTGTCTGCATGGACTTGAATAATATTTCACACATGTGTTGCCTAGGACCCAATTTTGTGTCATGACCTTGATCCAAGGTCGAAGTTTAAGGTCACAGAATATAAGAGTTGAGAAATCTTGTCTGGACCTTAACTTGAGTTATGTTTCACAGAAATATTGCAAAAATGATCAAATGATGTATCATGACCTTGACCAAAAATCAAAGGTCAAAGTTCTCTTACGAAGGGGTTAATAATTCTTGTCCTGTCAATACTTTTCATTTTTTGGATGGATTTGAATACATGTATTTTAATTTTTTCCCCGAGAACCCAACGGTATCTCAAGTCCAAAGGTCAAGGCCACATTACATTTGATAAGTAAGAGCAATGTTCAAAATTATAAGTTAGAAAAAGATAATTTGGCAGTCAGATCCACATTAAAGTGATAGAGTATTTACATGTGACAAGAATACCCCTTCTGACGGTACATTTATGTCTTTCTGGGTATGTTTATTCATTATAAAAATCTGCCATTATGACTATCTATAAATAGTGGCAGGTGTTTATGATAAATAATAAAAATATCCAGAAAGACATTTCTTTTGGAAACAAAGTTTGTCCTTAGACCTTCACCCTAATATAAGTGTTAGCCTCGGCTCAGCTAGTACACACAAGGTATGAGGGCTTATTGATATAATGTGAGCCTCGGTTGGTTTTCTGGGTTGCAGAAGGTATTCTGCTGATAGATTATCTCCAAAAAGGACTAACAATCAATGGCACATACTATGCTCCATTTCTGACACAGTCACAGGAAAATATTAAACTTAAGCGCCATTCATGATTGTGGCTTTAATTTGATTAAGTATCTGCCTTATCCACCTGATCTTGTTGCATCAGACTTTCATCTATTCCAAAACTGAAAGCAGCTATTTCTGGTACCCATTTTCAGTCCGATGATGACGTCATACTTTCAGTGGATGGCTTTCTGACCAGTCAAGATAAGGTGTTCTTTTAAAGTGGTATTGAAACCCTTAAACACCGATGGCAAAAGTGTATATAAACTGAAGGGGATTATGTAGAAAAATAATTCTGATAAAATTAAAATCCTTAAATACGGGGATCACAACATATCAATCAGCCCTCGTAGTTACGGACGAAGGCATGGTGTTTCACAAACACGTGTTGCTACCAGTTACAAAATGTATAGGATTCCATTACATAATATCCTGTGTGATGTTTTACCTCACATTAACTTTGAATCGTTTTATGTATCTGAGTTGTCTAATTACATATGTCCGTCTAAACTCCTTACTTTACTTCAGTTTATTAAGGTCGTCTTTCGGAAATTCTGTTGTACCAGCATTTCCGTTACTGTATACCCTTATAGTTATCTGTTTACCAACTTATAAACTCTTTTATTGATTTTCCCTTAAACGCGTCCGTTAGGTAAGCTTTCAACAAACTTTGTTTGACTAGTTTAAATGTTGACTCCCTTTAAGATTTATCATTTCACATACGCCTCTTTGTAAATTCTCTGATGGCAGAGGGGACTATCACGTTAAACAGGTTTGTAATATATCTCCGACATGCTTCCGTGCATGATATGGGTCCTCTTAATGCATTTGATATAGAAATTGATAGTTACTAAACAAGTAAATGGCTTCATATGATAGGTATATATTGTATGTATGTGTGATGGTATTTGATAAATTAGTGTATTTGGTAATTTGGCCCGTGGGTGTATTCTGGTCGGGATTGCACATAAGTCTACCTAATTATAAGTCATCTCTACATTGGGACAAATATTGCATAGAAATATATACAGACAAGTCTCACGGTCACATAAAATGTAAGTTTTTTTTTCTGATATTAGTAAACGAACTTTAGGTTAGTTGTCAAATGTTTTAAAAGAAGAAAAAAAGACATCGTGTTAAGTCAGTTGCACTAGCCACTTCTAAGCCAAGTCGTGTACAGTTTTACTTGTAATGTGAAGAAAGTAGAGTTTTATAGGTTTTTAATGTGAAGATAGGTCTCTGTTGGTACTCCAAGCCTTTATCAGGAACATAGTCCCCTACAACACTAACTAAATCACAGGGAATCAGAGTCGGAAGTTTTCCTCATGTCAAATGTCGTTCTCGTTAGTCTAGATTGCGTATATGCTCCCGGAATCAAAGATTCGGGGTCTGTCCGTCTGTTTGCTTGACAGAAACATGTAGTGGGCATAGCTTGCCATGTGGGTGATGGGATGTATATATGACATGGTGTACTTTTCGTAAAAAAAATCTTGTAGTTGTATCGTATTATTATCTTAAGTTCTTGTCCTTGTAATTTTGACGTAGAATTTTGACCTTAACTTAAAGAAAATTAACAATATGCAAAGATCGCCTGGCAATTATCCGTATATGTCTCTAAATAAATCGATTTTTAGTAGCGCATACGAATACCCGGACGATCTTTCCGCCTACGATGGAGCTTTCATATTTATTTTCTTTTTGAAATCATTAACACTGAGTATAACTTTTGATTGGTACACAGTATGTTATACATATGTAGGGATTTCATACGATTCTTTCCCACAGATACGTGACCATACATGTGCATTCCCTGTGACAAGACCATACCCTTGTAATAAAATTTTGAACTTGTGACCTTGAAGATTCATATTAGTATCTTGAGCATTTCAAAAATAGATACATCTGAAATACCCCCAGATATAAAGCTTTCATCTCTTTTGTTTTCTGTTTGTCGGGTCTTTCGTTTTCAAATCAGCCCAACTGAGTCGTAAAGGATATAAATATGTATCCATTTTGTATTACGATTACTCAGTGATTTATCTAACTTAAATCTCAGACCTTGTTCAAAAGTTTGTATGGTTTGATAATTTATACGTGAAGATATATAATTTTATAGCTAGAAAGCAATGAATGTGAAAGATATAAAAAGATAATCTACGTAAATAAACACACTGAATATTTTCCTCCAATATCGGATTTTACAGAAGCAACTTAGGACAACTGACGCCGTTTTCTTCGCGAACATTTTCCAAACCCGCCCACTTTCATTTTTATGAGAACAGATATAAATAGTATTGCTTACATAAAATGTTCAGTATTCAAATAAATATTCAAGTATTTACATAAAACAAAAATGTTATCATCAAAAAGTGTTCTCAAACAATATTTATTGTTTGTAAAAGAGGATGACAACTCAATATTATTTCTTTCAAAATTATATTACATTCGGTTCTTGATATTTGAGAAAACTAAAAAAAGCAGCAATGTATGTGGGTGTCTGTTTATCTTAAGTTCATTTCAAGGAGAAAATAAAATATGTACTATTGCTTCAAAGGCCAACCCACATGCTGTTTGTATCCTTGGATAAAACCACTGGCAGATCTAGATTTTCAAACAGGAGTGAAGGGTGGGGGGAGGGGGGGGGGGGGAGCTTGGTATCAAACATAACATGTATGATTGAAATGATATCCTGGTAGAATCCTACATTGGTACACGAAGAACAATAAAAGCATTACCTTTGTGTCTGTCTGTCTGTTACTACATAAACTCTGTGTAAAGGTTTATCAGTTAAACTAAGGCCATTCTGTAAAGGCCACTAACATCAGTGAATGCTCTCATTGTGAAATACTTCCTTCCTAAATAACAAGGCAGTTACGTGCTGTTAATATGATAAGGAAATTATTTGGTCATATTTTCTACGTGTAGCCATCTCAATTTGACTGTTCTTAACATTTGCACAAACATGAAGGTTATGGAGACATTTACATGCAGCTTTATAACTTTGTAATTTGCTCGTTATAAACAGATTAATCATCAAGTTGCATCAATCTGATCTGAGATAAGGTAATTTTATATATCATATAAGTGGAGTCTGTTAAATATTTCAGTAAAACTACTGCCCACGACGAGGAGGTGAGGAAGTTATATGAAGAGATGGAATATCAAATTAAATCTGAAAAAGAGAAAATACAGACAGAGGTAAGGAGTCCTTTATACCGTATATAGTTATGGTCATCATATAGCATATACAGGGGTAAGGAGTTCTTTCTACCATATATAGTTATGGTCATTATACAGAATATACAGAGGGAAGGAGTCCTTTATACCATATATAGTTATGGTAATTATATAGAATATACAGAGGTAAAAAGTCCTTTATACCATATATAGTTATGGTCATTATACAGAGGTAAGGAGTCCTTTATACCATATATAGTTATTATGGTCATTATATAGAAAATACAGAGGTAAGGAGTCCTTTATACCATATATAGTTATGGTCATTATACAGAGGTAAGGAGTCCTTTATACCATTTATAGTTATGGTCATTATATAGAATATACAGAGGTAAGGAGTCCTTTATACCATATATAGTTATGATTATAAGCTGAAATCAAACAATGCTTTCTATCTCAATTTACTTATTTTTGAATGAGAATGTTCAGCCAAAAAATGTTACAGATTTGAAAAAAAGATTTTCTTTTAATTGTAAATAGGGATCGAGTTAGTATTATACACAATGCCAACCTCTCCACAACACTCGGGCGCATAACTAGAGTACTTTTTTTTAAAGGTGGAAGCACTTTCAGTCAGGGCTGGAATTAGGACTGCCTTGAAAAGGAGTAGGTTCCAGGGGGCAAAGGCCCTAGAAGCTTATGAATTTTACTTATGCAGTATTCTATGATAGAAATAACCCTTTGTTTACCTTTTCTGTCTATATTTTATTAATTTGCAAAACTATGTGGAAGCACCTGCTTACTTGTATACGCCTGGCTACGCGCCTGACACTAAAATTGAGCTCTTTCTAATTTGGGAATTTTTCTAAATGAAAAATAAATAAACTCACAAGGCTTACCAATTTTTTAATTTAAAGTACATTTTAATTACACACACTGTTAAATTTCTAGGTTTTAGGTTTCAGTTGAGCAATGAGGCCAAATGGGAAAAAAATATGTCAAGATTTCTAAATATTTTAAATAGAAAATATGTTAATCAGGAGCAGATTAAAGAAAGACAACTCCGTGAAGCAATGGAACAGGAGCTGAAAGAGAAGGACAGACAACTACAGGATCTGTATCAAAAACACCATGAGGTGAGGCTGGTTTATCCTTATTTCTCATAGAGAATGAATAACGTCATCTGAGCTACAAATTCTCTTATTCATTGTCAGTGGATTATTAAAAATAAGACTTCATGAGTCCTATATTGGCCTGAAAGAATTTTATGTAATTTTTTTAAATTTTCATTTTCACAACAGATGGAATCAAGGTTAAAAGATCTAAACATGATGGAAGCAGAGACAAAACAGGAAAATGAGAAACTAGTAAAGGTAAATTTGTGATACTATCATCTTATTGTATGGACACACGTAAAACTGAGAGAAAACATCTAGTAATTTGATTGCACCGTAATACAATTACGTCAATTCCGTCTCAAATGGGAGGTAACTATGCACAGTATATGAAAAATCAGGAAATGCTGCTTTGTCATTCTTATTAAATGAGAAATCTTCAAAGGACACCAAGAAATACATTTCAAACAATCTTATTACTCTGAATACAGATATGATTCTTTCCAGGATATATAGACACCTTTAATTGATTGTCCTAATATATTCATTACAGGAGAAAGAGACATTAGAGGATATGTTGATGAAATCTGAAGAGAACCTGGAGGAGTCTAAAGCATACATCAGCCAGCTACGTAATCAACAGAAAGACGAGAAAAGGGAGAGGGCTCGGTAAGACGTCATAGCTCGGTCACTTACCTGTAGATGACCAAGAATAGACCATTTTCCAATCTTTTTAGAAAGCACAAAATGTCTGAGTCGATATCTTTTTGCATTGTTTTACATTATGACGTCACTGTTTAAAGAAGCAATTCGGTTGAGATGTAACAATGAAAAAGTGTGCAAAAAGTGCCTACATTTTATGAATTTTGGAAAGTGGCCTATTGTACACACTCATTAAAGTCAATTAAAGTTCAATACATGATTCAATAAAGATTGATCTTGTGAGAAAGCCCTAACAGTGGGCTTACCCCAAAAGGAATATTGTAACTCTAAGGAAGACAACTTGAATTTTTCATCTATCATGTCAATGCAAATATTTCAGAAAATGTACTGAATATAAGCCTTATATATTTACGTTATTAGTAGATTCCCTATCTTACACGCACATTAGGCAACTAGAATTATGTTCCAATAACTTGGGTTGCTATTGTGACGTCATGTTCAAGTTGTGCATGTATTGAGAATTTACCAACTATAAAATATATTTGACACTGTTACAGGCAGAATGGGCAATGTACATGCAAATAAAAATGACCGATTTTTAGAATAAATGTAAATATAAGTAATGATCGATTGTCTTACTTTGGTGTTCATGGGTGTTTAATTCTGGTAGGACATGTGCAAATTTTCTGAGATTTTCTAAGGGCCGTAACTTTAATCCCCTACTAAGATTTGACATACATTTTGTAAACTAGTATTTGTAGCCACAATTAGTTATTTTCAAATGTTGTAAAGAAGCATACCTAGCAATGATTATCGTACCATAGCATTTAATTAAGTGATTGTCACATCATAAAAGGATCCGTTTAGAAAAAAAAGTCCCAAGGGAATATAATTCGTCACTTGAGGGCAGTTCTAGTTTTCAAACTTTACCGGTTGAAAGTAAATATTGTATGATCCTAATTTCAATTTATTTTACAGTGCAGCCATTAAGCTAACAGAGAACATTGCTTTGGAGAGAGAGAGCTTAGTGAAACAACTAGATCTGTTAAAGTAAGTCATATTACACACAATATTACCTATGGCAGTGAAGAATTTGGATTTTATATCCCTATATCAGAAGATTGAGAGTATTTTTGTGCTTTGTTTATCTGTTGTAAACTTGTTCATATCTTTAGAGCATTTATAGAGGTAACATTCAAATGAAAAATGAAAAGAGTAAAATAAAGGTACTCTATGTGTATTTATATTTTAGTACTACTAAAGTATAACAGAGATTGGTCAAAGGATGAGCATCTTACACTATTGAGTGTTCTCGAATTAGCCCATTTATACTTGTCTTCTATCAAATCTGTTAAAATAAAGATCAGCATATTTTTGAATTTAGGCTTTCAAAACTGCTAAAATTTGAATCCTGCTGAAAACTCTATATGAATGGTATTTTTTTTTACTTGCATGTTAAATTCTGTAGCCACAAGCAAACTACTAAAAATTTACTTTTTTTAACCTAATTGATTGCTGCATCAGTCTTTATTTGTCTAAATATGTTCTTAGAATAGAAAATTGAACTTTTTATACACCTATTACTAGTATTTCAATTTTCACTTACCATTTACCTGAAGGGTGTACGTGATGTTTGTGTTTGTTCCTGTAGTTTCTAAAATAGATACAATGAACAATACATAGGTAAATCATTTCATGTTGTTGTTTACAGAGATGTAAATAAGAAGTTACGAGATGACCAGGACGAGGCGGAGACAAGGCGGGTATATATATGTTTATAATTACTTCAGACAGATCGTGTCTTTCCTGTAAATTTCTTTCTTTCATTCCAACCTTGAACCTTTGAAAGTAAATAAGATTAAATCTCCTGTAGTAAGAAACAGACACATTGTTAAGTAATTAAATCTTCCATAGTAAGAAATATCATTTAACTGCAAAGCTTGAAGGAAGCTTTTATAACCCCCACTCAAGGCACAATAAGAAAACGTATTTGATTCAATGAGATATAATATTTGATAGAGTTATGTCCCTTGGACCAGGAAGAATTCAGTTTCCATACGGCGGAGAAAAATGAAAATTGTTATTTAAATGCATCTTGAGAAAATGAGGTCAAGTTTTGATTTCGGTATAGCAAATTTGAATGATACTGACTAAGCTATACCCCTTGTACTCCATTTATTACCAGTTTTTATGTTCAATTATTACAGTAGCTATAGACATTGAACTTAAGCTTGGCATACAGATACAAGATAATCTATGTAAATTGGTCAACGTTTTTGATAGAGTAATGTCCCTTGATCTCATCAATATCATTGCAACTCTGAAGAGCCAACAGGCGAAAACATTTAGTGCAATAAACAAATTTAATCCTCATTATGTCACTTTGATTTTGATTATATTGACTATACCAGGAATGGATATTTATTATTTACTATAATAACATATATATAATAACATAATCAAAATTAAAGTGACATAATGACAATTAAATTTTTTTATTGCACTAAACGTTTTTGCCTGTTGGCTCTTCAGAGTTGCAATGAATATAAACAATAACAATTACAAAGAACAATAGGTAGGCAGCGTCTATGACGTCATCATAACGTTACAGTTAGGCGCAAATGTCCCAGTCGTTGGCGCACTTATTATTTACGTATATTGATGCTTTAAGAACAATAATAAATAGCTTTTTGTAAGGAAGAAATGAAATCATAGTTTAACAATTCAATTTAGGTTTGAAAATCTCTATGAAATAATCTTCTTTGGCTTTACGTAATTGTTCATTGTCCTCTTTTACTTTGTAAAAGGGGAAAATAGAAAAACTTCCCCCACCACACATATCAAAATGTCCGCTGCAAGGAGTGTTTCTAGTGGATGGATCCCTGATCTGTTGTTTGTGTATGTGTACACGGTCCGCGTATATTATTATTAGTATATTATTTACTATAATAACACATATATATAATAACATACTGTATATATATAATAACATATATATATTACATAATATTATATAACCCAGATGTAACGTCGATTCTGATTGGCTGACGCGCGAGTCATTATTTTCCGATAATGACCGCTGACGGAAGATAATGACTCGGTGTGGTATTTGTCCTGATTTCAGTATTTACGATGAAAATTAAGATAGTTATTTTGTTTAATTTTAAAAGTTTAGATACACTTTTCACAAAAAAGAACAATTAATTGTTGAAATATTGATTAAAAATTATATGTTCCTATCCTTTTGAATCATTATTTTAATCACGCATATGTTTTCTTAAGATCCGTTATATAATATAACAAATAAGGACTTGGCCTCGGTCATTATGTCATTATAATGACCCGATGAGATTTGTAATATCGACCTCGGCCTTCGGCCTCGGTCGATATTACAAATCTCATCGGGTCATTATAATGACATAATGACCTCGACCAAGTCCATATTTGTATAATGATATTCAGGTTCCTTACAGAGATTCTTTTTTTCAAAACGTATAGTAAATTGTATTTTAGGAGAGTTAACCTCCAATATTGATTAATAAAAATGGAGGTATTGTCATTTTATTGAAGCTGTTGATTCAATCAATTACCTGTTCAAGGTAATATAAAGAGCCTATGTACTACAAACTTATATTTTGAAATCTGACTGTGAGTAATGACATTTTAGGTGAATAATAACAGTTTACAGATTACAGTCCTATGTATGATGAATAAAATGTTATTAGTACATTTACATAAATACTTGTATTTTAAAAAATGAAAATTATGTAAAATTTGTCATATTGACATTTCATCTCCTTATTAATATTTGAAGTTAACAGTATAATTTCTTTTCAATATAATTTCTTGAATTTCTTTTATATTATGTTTGACCTGAAAAAAAATCTTTAAATGCGCTTTCCAATTTTTATACTGTGCTGTGATAGCCCTAAATGTAACTATAGATCTTGCTTTCTAACCAAATATGTTAATGATAAGGTACGAGTCATTTTGAGTCAAATACAGATAAAGTAATCACTTTGGGCTCTGGGGAAATTATGAACGTAAAAACGGCTATTGACATGGAAGAGTCAATTTTACATTCGAGTCAAGACATGCAAAAATGTACATGATTAGCTTAGCATTAAAAACTGAGGGTCAGGTCGAGGTCATGTAGGAATATTAATATTACTGCTGTTTGAATGAAAGTTAGCCTCAGAAGTTCTATCTTGACATCAGTTTATTGAATTTTACCTCCAGGACAAAGATTCAAGATAATTAAAAGATTGTTTAGTCATAATTTTGTAAAAATGTAGATTCTAAATTGCCTGCAAGTAAGTTATTTATAACTTTTAATCAGAAAATTGGATCGGACAGTGAATCTGTAGATGACCTCCATCAGGTATGACCTTAAGTTACACTTCTGTCTGAAGTATTATGTGTGTGTTAGTACCAAATCACCACCATCAGCTGTAGCTTTGGTTACATTACAATAGATCTCATCCTGTTAATGCTTAATTATAGTATATATAGTATCAACCCTAGTAGAGTCAAGGCTACAGCTGGTCAAGTTTTTGTTCGTTATGCCTTGTTTTATTGTTATTGTTTAGCTTTTGTTTTGTTGAAGCATGTTTAAGATTAGGAATTAATTTATGTTTAATTGTTCCTGTTTACAAACAATTTTAGGAGTTATTATTTACACACAATTTCAGCACAGTTGTTTTTACTAATTATCCAAACACTACATTTGTTAAGAGAAATAATGTTTTTACTAATTATCCAAACACTACATTTGTTAAGAGAAATAATGTTTTTACTAATTATCCAAACACTACATTTGTTAAGAGAAATAATGTTTTTACTAATTATCCAAACACTACATTTGTTAAGAGAAATAATGAGGCTGATATATTTTGCATTGCTCATGTTTTTATTTGATAAAAAAAGTGGAACCCTTTTTCTTGAGTTATGTTGATAATTTAAACTTAGAGCTCCAGGTATTTGAAGGCAATCAAGAGGGAATCCCCGCTTACTTACCCAACTTTTCCCTCCTTTGCCCGGTTACATAATTATGCTGCCCTTAGTCATTGTTAGTTTTACATCTTTATGACATTATGACTGTTCATTTAAGCGTAATATTTTTAAAAGACACTAAGGCACATGCACAGATACACATGTACTATTTAACAAGTCAATGAGATTTTCATTATTAGATAGATGTATTTATTACTCTCGAACATATGCAATCATTATGTTAAATTCTGAAAGGTAAAGTTATACAAGATTGAAAATGTATGATTTCTGAACAAATCAACTTGGTTTTGTCATTCTGGTATTTTATATTTGACATAATTTGAATTAAAACAGATTTTGGAGGCAGAGGCAAATGCAAAGAACACAAAGAGTCGAAGGAAAGAGTTATGTAAACAAGGATCCATACTGGGAAAATACTTCCCTTCAAACAGGTAACAAATATTATTTTATAATTCTATTTAAAGGAATCCTATACAATATTTGTCAACTCTTTAAAACATCCAAGTTGTGGGGTTTTATTTTGTAATGAAATAGACATTGACGTGTTAAGTGTGTTAATGCTAGGGACAACATGTGACCCACTGGCTTAAACTTTTATAAAGACATTCCCTGAACGCTTTATAAGAAATGTATGATAAATGTTTGTAGACAAATGAAATCTTGTTGATGATTCACATGAAATATACCCTTGACCTCAGGAAAATCCCTATGGACTTTGCATTCAAAGGTCAAGGTCAGCACATACACTTCAGTTATCTCTTGATATCTCATGATATTGTATCCCCTTGACCTTTAGCCAAAGGTCAAGGTCAAACTGGGCACATATGGACAGATGTTATTGGAACCAACAACTGGTTGCTTCTTAATTTGTCATGGAATTATAAATTCAGATATCTTAATTTTTCATTGTACTTAGAATAAGGGAAAATATTTTGAACAAGGCTGTCCCTGTGGGTCTAGATTTTAGATTTGACTTTAAAAAATTATGAAAAATGAATTTGCTGAAAGAGGCATTTATTAAATATACTTAAAGAATACATGTTTGTTTTTCAGAGGTAGATTTGAGTCTACACAAGAATCAGTATCGGAAGGTGAAGACGACACAGATCTAGACGACAAATCCAAATCAAACAATAATAATGTAGACAATTTAGATGATTTAAAAGATGAAGATGATGATATTGATGATATTGAATGTGACGATGATTTTATTGAATCTGATAATAATGCTGTAGTGATAAGTAATAACAATGAGAAAAATGTGTCAGTGATTGAAAATGGGAATACTACAGGATACAGGGGAGAGGATGATACAGACAGGGGACATAACTCTAATAATACTGGATCTTCAAAGTGTGATGATTTTGTGACAGTACTAGATAGTCTTACAAGCAGTGAAGGAGAGATAAATGTGGGCTCTATTGGGTAAGTAGGATGAAGGTACTAGATAGTCTTACAAGCAGTGAAGGGGAGATAAATGTGGGCTCTACTGGGTAAGTAGGATGAAGGTACTAGATAGTCTTACAAGCAGTGAAGGAGAGATTGATGTGGGATCTACTGGGTAAGTAGGATGAAGGTACTAGATAGTCTTACAAGCAGTGAAGGGGAGATAAATGTGGGCTCTACTGGGTAAGTAGGATGAAGGTACTAGATAGTCTTACAAGCAGTGAAGGGGAGATAAATGTGGGATCTACTGGGTAAGTAGGATGAAGGTACTTGATAGTCTTACAAGCAGTGAAGGGGAGATAAATGTGGGCTCTACTGGGTAAGTAGGTTGAAGGTACTAGATAGTCTTACAAGCAGTGAAGGGGAGATAAATGTGGGCTCTACTGGGTAAGTAGGATGAAGGTACTAGATAGTCTTACAAGCAGTGAAGGGGAGATAAATGTGGGATCTACTGGGTAAGTAGGATGAAGGTACTAGATAGTCTTACAAGCAGTGAAGGGGAGATAAACATGATAAATGTGGGATCTACTGGGTAAGTAGGATGAAGGTACTAGATAGTCTTACAAGCAGTGAAGGGGAGATAAATGTGGGATCTACTGGGTAAGTAGGATGAAGGTACTAGATAGTCTTACAAGCAGTGAAGGGGAGATAAATGTGGGATCTACTGGGTAAGTAGGATGAAGGTAAGTAGGATGAAGGTACTAGATAGTCTTACAAGCAGTGAAGGAGAGATAAATGTGGGCTCTACTGGGTAAGTAGGATGAAGGTACTAGATAGTCTTACAAGCAGTGAAGGGGAGATAAATGTGGGATCTACTGGGTAAGTAGGATGAAGGTACTAGATAGTCTTACAAGCAGTGAAGGGGAGATAAATGTGGGATCTACTGGGTAAGTAGGATGAAGGTACTAGATAGTCTTACAAGCAGTGAAGGGGAGATAAATGTGGGCTCTACTGGGTAAGTAGGATGAAGGTACTAGATAGTCTTACAAGCAGTGAAGGGGAGATAAATGTGGGCTCTACTGGGTAAGTAGGATGAAGGTACTAGATAGTCTTACAAGCAGTGAAGGGGAGATAAATGTGGGATCTACTGGGTAAGTAGGATGAAGGTACTAGATAGTCTTACAAGCAGTGAAGGGGAGATAAACATGATAAATGTGGGATCTACTGGGTAAGTAGGATGAAGGTACTAGATAGTCTTACAAGCAGTGAAGGGGAGATAAATGTGGGATCTACTGGGTAAGTAGGATGAAGGTACTAGATAGTCTTACAAGCAGTGAAGGGGAGATAAATGTGGGATCTACTGGGTAAGTAGGATGAAGGTACTAGATAGTCTTACAAGCAGTGAAGGGGAGATAAATGTGGGATCTACTGGGTAAGTAGGATGAAGGTACTAGATAGTCTTACAAGCAGTGAAGGAGAGATAAATGTGGGCTCTACTGGGTAAGTAGGATGAAGGTACTAGATAGTCTTACAAGCAGTGAAGGGGAGATAAATGTGGGATCTACTGGGTAAGTAGGATGAAGGTACTAGATAGTCTTACAAGCAGTGAAGGGGAGATAAATGTGGGATCTACTGGGTAAGTAGGATGAAGGTACTAGATAGTCTTACAAGCAGTGAAGGGGAGATAAATGTGGGATCTACTGGGTAAGAAGGATGAAGGTACTAGATAGTCTTACAAGCAGTGAAGGGGAGATAAATGTGGGATCTACTGGGTAAGTAGGATGAAGGTACTAGATAGTCTTACAAGCAGTGAAGGGGAGATAAACATGATAAATGTGGGATCTACTGGGTAAGTAGGATGAAGGTACTAGATAGTCTTACAAGCAGTGAAGGGGAGATAAATGTGGGATCTACTGGAAAAGTAGGATGAAGGTACTAGATAGTCTTACAAGCAGTGAAGGGGAGATAAATGTGGGATCTACTGGGTAAGTAGGATGAAGGTAAGTAGGATGAAGGTACTAGATAGTCTTACAAGCAGTGAAGGAGAGATAAATGTGGGCTCTACTGGGTAAGTAGGATGAAGGTACTAGATAGTCTTACAAGCAGTGAAGGGGAGATAAATGTGGGATCTACTGGGTAAGTAGGATGAAGGTACTAGATAGTCTTACAAGCAGTGAAGGGGAGATAAATGTGGGATCTACTGGGTAAGTAGGATGAAGGTACTAGATAGTCTTACAAGCAGTGAAGGGGAGATAAATGTGGGCTCTACTGGGTAAGTAGGATGAAGGTACTAGATAGTCTTACAAAAAGTGAAGGGGAGATAAATGTGGGCTCTACTGGGTAAGTAGGATGAAGGTACTAGATAGTCTTACAAGCAGTGAAGGAGAGATAAATGTGGGCTCTACTGGGTAAGTAGGATGAAGGTACTAGATAGTCTTACAAGCAGTGAAGGGGAGATAAACATGATAAATGTGGGCTCTACTGGGTAAGTAGGATGAAGGTACTAGATAGTCTTACAAGCAGTGAAGGGGAGATAAATGTGGGATCTACTGGGTAAGTAGGATGAAGGTACTAGATAGTCTTACAAGCAGTGAAGGGGAGATAAATGTGGGCTCTACTGGTTAAGTAGGATGAAGGTACTAGATAGTCTTACAAGCAGTGAAGGGGAGATAAATGTGGGCTCTACTGGGTAAGTAGGATGAAGGTACTAGATAGTCTTACAAGCAGTGAAGGAGAGATAAATGTGGGCTCTACTAGGTAAGTAGGATGAAGGTACTAGATAGTCTTACAAGCAGTGAAGGGGAGATAAATGTGGGCTCTACTGGGTAAGTAGGATGAAAATAGGATGAAGGTACTTGTGTGTGTGAAATAACAGGTCATGCTTGATATTGAATTTTTATGCCTTCACAACATAGTGCAGGGGGATATAGTAATGCTATCATTTGTATGTGTACAAGTATTGCTTCTAACATATGGAAGTACCTGTCAAAGGTCAAGGTCACATATTGGAATTGGTCAAAATCCTTGTATTCACTAAGAGGTTGCATTTTTTCAACAGAACATGGTCTAAATTTTTACATTTCATTGCTTATGACATAAGGAACATCCCGATTGATTTTTTTAGGTCATACTTCAAAGGCCAAGGTCACATAGATGAATTGGTCAAAATCCTAGTCTACTTCCTAGAGGTAGCATTATGCAATGGATTTTGGTCAGACTTTGTACACTCATTGCTCATGACAGTATAAGAAAGAACCCTTATTAATCTTCAATGTCAAAGGTCAAGGTCACGATTGGAATCAGCCAAAATCCTTCACAGCCAATTGTACCTCATGTGAGATTTATATGAGCTTTACATAAAAGTTCACATGAAATTTATGTGAACCCAGCACGAATATGAAATTTATATCAGAAGTTTTTCACATGAAATTTATGTAAAGTTTTTGAAACTAATTGCATATAAAGTCCATTTTGATTGAGGGTAACAAAGAAAATTTCATGTAAAATTAATGTAAAGCAAATTTATGTGGAATTCATGTGATTTTTTTTTCACTTAAATTTTATGTAAAATTCATATGAATATCACATGAACTTTCCTGTGAAATTTACACGATGCTCAATATAAATTTGATGTGTGGCACATTTGGCTGTGTTGTATACACTCCAGAGGTGACATTTTTCATGGATCTTGGTCAAACTTTGTTCAAGTATTGCTTATGACAAAGGAAAGAACCTTATTAATTATCAAGGTCATAGGTCAGGTCAAGGTCACAAATTATAATTGGTCAAAATCCTTGTTTACACTTGAGAGGTGGCATTAATCATTGGATCTTGGTCTTATTAATATCGTTATTAGTCATGATGTTGATTGTCTATGTACTTGAAGGTTCCTCAGATATTATGATATTTAATGTAATTTATGCCCTATGAGGGGTGCTATGCTTTGCATTGGCCTGTTCAACTATTGTACAGAAAGGTCCACAGAAAGGTCCAATATTTAAGAATCTGAAAATAATTTACAATTACTTTAATTGATATGAATATATTTTGATAATTCATGTACATGCATTGTATTTTAGGACAAACAGACAAAAGCAATACAAAAAGCAAAGAAAAAAGTCCAGGATGAAAGATGAATCCAAGCTGATAAATGCTAATGTACAAAGGTAAGTGAGATTGCCACTGTGAATATAGGACTGACGTATGACAATACTACATGTACATGTACATACATTGGTGTGTACTAAGAAATTATTTGTAGCTTTTGACTACATCCAAACTTGTGTGAATCACCTTGCTGTATTGGGACGTTTTGAATTTATTGCACATAATTGCCACCTTTAATTCTGAGTGCACATCTAACATGGGAACTCTCATAATGTTTGATTATTACACAATTAACAAGCTTTATACACATTTCCATTCTAGAAAGTGGGTACATCCCTTAGATTAGTAAGATAGGGTTGATGTCTTATGTTTATTTGAAAGTTAGTAAGATTTAGAATTTTTGAAATAAAGTATTCAGAATTTGATTCATAAGGACATCCACTTTATATCTAGAGTAGCTGTGTAGTTCTAGAAATAATGGTACAATGTAGGAAATAGTGCAACTGAGTTTTGAGATGGTTTTTGATATTTTTCTTATTGATGTGTACCAAGTTGAGTAGATAGGGATGTTTATTAGTTGGCGTAGCTCCTTCTTTAATTGTTCTCATCAGATTTTCCATTCGATAAAAATTTACATGAAGATTACATTAAGTTTGTTATGAAGGTCAAGGTCATTCAGTAAATGTCACTGGTTTGTGGTTGTACTTTAAGCAAAATACAGTATTACAATTTTCATTACTGACATATCAACATGGAATATATTTCATATCAATGCAAAGGGGAATCAACATACCTGTTAAACAGAAAACAAGATATTGGCCTAGCTTTCTCACCAAGGTCACAAGAGAAAATGAATCTAAATGCCAGAATATTATAAGTGAATTACAGGATCTGTACAAGTACCTCATAAAAAGAGGGGTTCCTCAACAACAAATGTTTTCATGCCTTAGAATTCAATTATATGGTTATGAAATATTTTGTCTTTGTTTTTACAAGGACTTGAATATATCATGACTAATTTCATCAATACTCAGTTCAATAGCTTTTTATGATATACAACTTTAGAAAAGGTAGCTTATTTTATAATTGTTAAAAACTTGTTCAGAACTTGTGCAGAGGTTAATACTGACTGTAGAAAAAAACCTGTTTTGTATACTGATATTACTAACATTTCTCCATACAGTCTACAAACTGTGGAGGAAAATTCCCTTGATATAGTAGAGGACTATGAGGAATTATCGGACAACATTGACATCCAGGTGGCGCCTGCGTATGAAGAAATATGTGACCCTAGTTGTCGTAGAAACTCCATTCTGATGGAGACTTCTTTTGAAAGTTTGAACACTTTGGAGGATGTTCACTATCATAATGCACAGGGAAGTGAAACACAGGACGAGCTGAAAACGGCCACATCAAACTGTGACGGTGATAGAATACAATATAACGAAGGACAACCCAAACGTAAAGTCAAGAAGTTACATAAACAGTCCTCAACACAGTCCTCAGACAAAAAGAAAACTATGTGTGTGGCAAGACTTGATCAGACTCCAGAATATTTTACTATTTTGATTTCTTTAACTTTTTGCTTCTTTTTTCTAAGAAGAAAGGAAGGAATAGGCATGTGGATTAGGAAATTCTGCTTTTAAGAATTATTCCAACATCTGACAAAGACATGACATATCTCTGGGGTTTTAGAGCTTGTATTAGGTGATTGCACTTAGCCTAACATCCTAGCTTGGATTTTCTCTAAATTTCTAGATGTTGGTGATGGTTAAATGTTTTGGTCCAGGTGGTGATAGAGCTTTCTTCAAAGAGGTGAGACTTTTTAGTTGGTTTAATCATTTGCATGCAGCCACTAATTACGCACACCCAGTCTATTTATAATCTTTCCTTTCATTAAATTACCTTTCGATACTCAAGACAATTATTTACATTAATGCATCTCGGTCATGGAATTTCTGTGATTTAAAAACAGATAGTACAGAGGAAAAAATCTTGTTATCAAATTCCTATGAATTTTACATTTTTGTGTCAAGGAAAGCATACAGTGAAACTTGTCTGAACCAACCAATACCTGTCTTTTTTCCTATATAAAATAACCTCTGTCAACCAAACATTGTTTATTTTGAATACCAATATAAAATTTTGGTTCCAGTGAGTGCATTTTATACATATATTTTACACTGCACTAACCAATATATTTTTTCTCATATGATTTAAGTACCCAAGCCACAAACAGTGCATTAGTTATCTGTATTAAGTTTAAATTATATGTAAACTTATTTCCAGGTACTAGGAATATTTAGGTTCCATAGCCAAGTACGGCTGACCATATATCTTTTCATGGAATATATATTTCCAAATTTAATCAATTATCTTAGAGAAGACAGTTTTTATAAGAAATGAGAGTTTCATGAAAAACAAAGCCCCCCCTTCCCCCCCCCCCCCCCCCCCCAAAAAAAAATAAATATTGCTTCACAGTTTTATGACTAAACTTTTAACCTCAATTAAAGCTTTAATTTTATTCAACCTCTGTAATTCAATAACCTGTCTATACCGATATTTATTTTCGGTCCTGGTTCAGATGTCAGTTTAGACAAGTTTCATGGTATATAATCTGTAATTTGGTTTTAATCCAGTCTCCTGCTGGGATTGTTGTTCTTTTATCGTAATATTGAATATTGTTGATGAATAAGATTCAATCTAAGACCTGATTGTATTTATAGGGGACATAAGTCATCTGCCCCTCCAGCCATAGAATTAAAGGAAGTATCACCAAAACACGCGGTGGTTAATGCCAGGTATGATAAAGTACAGTTGTTAAAAGTATGTTTCAGATGTTTCTTTTGGTCTAATATTTCAGTAGCATTGGTAATAGATAACTTACATTGTGTGATCATTCAAAATACGATGTATCTACACTGCCATCCATAAATTAGTATTATCTATTTCTGTTCATGATGTTGCTGTTAGAAAATGAACAGTTTCCAATTCATTGCTGTATGATTTTGAAGATGAACCTTATAGAAATCATTAATTTGTAACAAATTTGACCCAAATATTTACATTTTTTAATTTTTATTATTTTTTATATAAAAATGACAATTTTTGAAAGAAAATTGTGCGAATGAAAAAAGTTTCTATATGCATTTATGTAATCACAATTCAAACTTTTGAATAATGTTAATTAATTATTATGGATTTTTCAAATTCAGAATGGAAAAAATTAAGATAGAATTATAAATAATTAAGAATGATGTACTTCTTTGTATAGCTATTTATGGATGGCAGTGTATACTCCAACCCTGGATTAACATACTTAATCTGAAGTCTGGAGTGGTTGTCACGGCATGTAGTCTATATAAATGGACCAATGTCTTAATTCAAAATAGAATAAACAAAAATTGAAATGTAAGTTATTCATTGCCTGGCATATTCAACATAATCATGATAATAGCATAGTTGGTCTGTGTATGTTGCCTGGCATATTCAACATAGTTGGTCTGTGTATGTTGCCTGGCATATTCAACATAGTTGGTCTGTGTAGTGACATACTAATTTGACTAAGTTGATTGCAAGATTAGTACATATATATGGAACCAAGGTATTTAGTGAAGTTATTCATAATTCTAATATGACTTGATTCTTTTTCCCTATTAAGACAACAGACACGAGCCGGGCTCTATTCTCCAATATAGGCCCTGTACCGATAAGCCACGCCTACCCATTTTCGGAAAGCAGATAAACCGGCAGGAACTGGTTTTTACCAAGAATCGATTTTGTCATCTGTGTTTCATTGATCTAAGTTTGGTCATCATTAGAATAGAAATAAAAAAATGACAAGCTGGGCTGTATTGTCTCATAATGCTCTCGAGTCCTCAGCCAATCACATTTATCACCTCGCCGCTGATGCGGCTCGGTAATAAATGTGATTGGCTGAGGACGCTCGGACATTATGAGAAAATACAGCCCGGCTTGTCATTTTTTATGCCCCCGGAATCACAGATTCGGGGGCATATAGTTTTTGGCCTGTCCGTCTGTTTGTCTGTCTGTTTGTCTGTTTGTCCGAAAAAAACTTTAACATTGGGCATAACTTTTGAATGGTAAGTGATAGGGCTTTCATATTTAACATGTGTGTTCCTTGTGACAAGACCTTTCCATTGATACCAAAAATTTTGACCTCGTGACCTTGACCTTGACCTTTGACCTACTTTTCAAAAACTTTAACATTGGGCATAACTTTTGAATGGTAAGTGATAGGGCTTTCATATTTCACATGTGTGTTCCTTGTGACAAGACCTTTCCATTGATACCAAAAATTTTGACCTTGTGACCTTGACCTTGACCTTTGACCTACTTTTCAAAAACTTTAACATTGGGCAAAACTTTTGAATGGTAAATGATAGGGCTTTCATATTTCACATATGTATTCCTTGTGACAAGACCTTTCTATTGATACCAAAATTGTTGACCTTGACCTTTCACATACTTAACAGAAAATGAAGTTTATACTAACAAAGATTCCACCGGGGGCATTCGTGTTTCACAAACACAGGCTTTATTATTTCTTAATTCTTGTCATCTGGATGTAGAGATTAAGGACATTCAGAATTTCTCTAATTTAATTAAGCTGCATGTACTATTATTTGTCTACATGGCTTGAATGTCAGACAAGTATGTTCTCTCCAATTTCATAAATGTTCTGTTGTATAAAAGATTCTGTTGTTTTGATAATTTCAGAATAATCCTGAAAGAGAAATTTTATTTTCTAGAAATCAACAAGAAAATTTTAGTCCTAGCAGCCCAAGGGGTCAGCCAGTAGGAGCGGTTAATGAGGAAGAGGAGGTAAGACTCAGGGAGAGGGGGAGGTGTTGTCATCGTCAAATATTGAATACCTGTATATTGAACATTGTAAAATTCATTCCCACATTATAACGATCAAGTATTTGTTGACTAATAAATGATGTTTCACAGTAAAGTCATCTCATGACTCAATGAAAAGTCACTTGCACTAAAAAAATCTTGACGGCAGGATACAGTCTAAACTAGAATTGTCATACTCTGAATAGATTGAGGGTTGCAATGATAGGATATAGAATCCTATTGTCATGGCTATGTGTCATAGGTCAAAGTAATTCCTTTGAAAATCTTAGCCAGGCAAATATGTGCCATTTGAGGTACTCTTTTTGATAATTCATGGATTCTTCTTTTAAATATTAAAGTCAAAAGATGGAGCTTTGATTAAAATGCATTTAATTAAAATTAAGATACAGTTTTAAAGAATCAAATATATGACGTTGAATTTGTACACAAAACATTTTCGCTCAAGACTTTGGTTCTGACAATGTTAGTCAGATATTTTTCATCTAAAGTGAAGGGACATTTAGCAGTGCATACCGATGACATTTATTTAAATCAGCAAGTTCAAACCGCACTAAACAAATGGTCTTTAATTATCAACTGTTCATTTCTGACATTATAAATCATATGATATCTTACTTTAATATTTTACTCATGTTATCAATATGCAAAGGATATTATGAGATAAACAATAGAATTTTAAAAGGTCAAAGTTTAATGTCAGACTACGTCACCTTATTTCATAAAATTTGAATTTTCTGGTATTTTAAAGATGTCAAAGATCACTAATTAACCTTAAAATCTATTTGAAAATGGAATTACTTGTGCCGTTCATTTTTATTCAACATTAATGTCTCTATTTGTTGATGACGTTGGAGAGGAAGCTACAAGTACTCAAGGACTTTATTACAAATAGATATTGTTTTATAGGTCGGAGAGGAAGCCACAGTGGCCATGAGACAGAGAATCTTTAAGGTGGTCTTTATAGGCGACTCCGGAGTCGGCAAGAGTAGTTTCATCCACAGATTTTGCTGTGACCATTTCAATCCAATGTTCAGTGCCACTATAGGTACATACCCAATGTTGGTCTATTTCAGTAAAAAAAAATACATTTTATTTCAACTCTAAGGAAACAATGTAGAAATATTTTTCTTCCATTCAATGCTATATAAGAAAGCTTTACAAATGTAGTTCTACTTTTGACAAATGAGCTCTCAAATTCTATACAAAACTTTGAATTTTTAATGTCTTATGGAGATATATGGAGACTTTTGATGGAGTTGCAAATCTGGCTCTTAATTTACATAGTACGGATGTATTACATTTATTGACCAATCATATAACTGTATAACAGGTGTGGACTTCCAGGTGAAGACTCTGGTCATTGACAGTCAGATCATTGTATTACAGCTGTGGGACACTGCAGGGCAAGAAAGGTAATGTATACAGTTAACATGTACAGTAACTATTGAACTGTTAGTAGCATTGAATCTTTGATACAAGGGCATACAAATATTGATGATCCTAAATTAGCAATAGGATTGATAATGTGAATTTGTACATGTAAATGAACTGAATTGGCGAGTTTGATCAGGAGTACGAAAAGACAAATTAGGTAAATGTGCAGGTACTGAGTTAAAGACCAGTGTATGCTGGTTTGACATATCAAATGGGATAGTTAGAATTGAAGACATGTAGCTGTACAATGTATATATATATTTAAAACATTGATGTGACGTCATTCCTTTGTTCGAACAGTCCGAAATTTACCTTTGACTGTCCAATATCAAATCTAGGTCGCGTTTATTATAAAAAATATATGCGACCTAGATTAAATATTGGACAGCCATAGGTGAATGTACTTTGACATTTACAGGACAATCCTTATTTAGAAATCATGTGACAAGAATTCCATGTATTGTGGTACTGACTATTCCAATTTTTGCTATTTTTTGCGGAGTTGACAAAATCCAGCACAGTCTTATATATCTAAAGAATCGGCCGTCGTGTCGGGAATAATAATGTAAGACGCACTATAGGTCAGCCCATATTTTTTTTTTTCGGTCTTAATTTTTTTCCAATCCTTTTAATTTTACTTCTAGTCCAAAAAACCTGACTTAAATCCAGCCTTTGACGATTATTTTGACCCCCCCCCCCCCCCATCCCACCCCCAGGTGCAAATAACCGTCAAAGGCTGGGTTTAGGTCAGGTTTTTCGAACCTGACTCCTTCAAAATATCTTCTGAATTGTTTCTTTCATTTAAGTGTGCACATAGTAAGTTGAACGTCCCCACTTATTTCTTTTCAGTATTTAAAAACACTAAATCATTTCTTGCTTGTACAGAAAACGACATTTTTAGAGACAGGCCCTTTTATTCTATATCTCCAAAGAAGTTTCAACTAAATTGTCATCACGCAAAGTATTCTCGTTGATTTATTTCCAAAAAAATTGCATCAAATTTCGTCTTGGTTTACAGAAACTGCGACATATTATTTCGTCACAATTTTCTTAAATTGAAAATTTCATCTCCATTATCTTCTTTTAAAAATGACTCCCTACTGCTAGTAGCGAGAATGTTAGAACCTGGAGTGATTACATTTCGTTGCAACATAATAAGAACAAAGTCAAAGGTCATGCCACTTTGAATATTGATCAATGTTTTCAGTACAATATATGCCTCAAACAATTCATTCTTAAAGATATTTGACAGTTTGAGGCCCGCAGGGCCTCAAACTGTCCAATATCTTTCAGGATGAATTGTTTTCGGCATATATTCAATACAGAATCATGATCTGTTCCATTAATAGGTTTCGTAGCATTACCAAGCAGTACTTCAGAAAAGCTGACGGCGTGGTAATAATGTATGACGTCACATCAGAGACATCATTTAAGAGCGTGCGTAACTGGATGTCGAGCGTCCAGGACGGAGTGGAAGATGGCACAGCTGTAGTGATTGTGGGTAATAAGACGGACATGTGTGAAGGGGAGGACAAACGGGCTGTCAAATCAAAGGACGGTCAGAAACTAACAATGGTAATTATGGTTATAGTAAATAATACCGAAAGATGGCATGTGACCTAGGAATAACCTCTGTAATCTTTGCAAACGTACAGTAGATCTGGCTGTTATACCCACAGTGTCCATTTATATCTAATTATGCCCCCCTTCGAAGAAGAGGGGACATATAGGTTTGCCGCTGTCGATCTGTCGGTCTGTCGGTCGGTCCGCGACATCAGTTTCCGTTCAATATCTCTGGAATGGATTCACATATTGAAATGAAATTTTGTATACAGACACATCAAATAAAAATCTAGGTCAAGTTCATATTTGGGTCCGATCAAAAAAATTTTGACAGAGTTATGCCCCTTGCACTTCGAAAAAACCCCAAAATTTCAGGGTTTCCGTTCAATATCTCTTGAGTGGAGTTACATATTGAAATGAAATTTTGTATACGGATACATCAATTGACAATCTAGGTTAAGTTCTTATTTGGGTCCAATCAACAAAATTTTGACAGAGTAATGCCCCTTGCACTTCGAAAAATACCAAAATTTCAGGGTTTCCGTTCAATATCTCTTGAGTGGAGTTTCATATAGAAATGATATTTTGTATACAGACACATCATATGAAAATCTAGGTCAAGTTCATATTTAGGTCCGATCATAAAAATTTGGACAGAGTTATGACCCTTGCACTGTGAAAAATACCAAAACTTCAGGGTTTCTGTTCAATATCTCTTGAGTGGAGTTACATATTGAAATGAAATTTTGTATACAGACACATCAAATGAAAATCTACTAGGTCAAGTTCATATTTAGGTCCGATGAACAAAATTTTGACAGAGTTATGCCCCTTGCACTTCGAAAAATACCAAAATTTCAGGGTTTCTGTTCAATATCTCTTGAGTGGAGTTACATATTGAAATGAAATTTTGTTTTCAGACACATCAAATAAAAATCTAGGTCAAGTTCATATTTGGGTTCAATCAAAAAATTTTATGCCCCCTTTGAAGAAGAGGGGACATATTGCTTTGCCGCTGTCTGACTTTCTGTCTATCGGTCCGTCGGTCGGTCCACGACATCAGTTTCCGTTCAATACCTCTGGAGTGGATTCACATATTGAAATGAAATTTTGTGTACAGACACATCAAATGAAAATCAAGTATAAAGTTGTGACGGACTTTAATCACAGAAGGGGTAGGGGGGCATTAATGTTTTACAAACATGACTTTAAACTTGTTCATACAGTGATTTTCTAAAGAACTGAATAAAGCTTTTGAAAGCATAAAACAGATAATTATATGCTGAATGTAGAGACAGATAATTATATGCTGATTGTAGAAATTTTGAAATCTGAGTTGAGATATTTGGAAATTTTTTAACATCTATATGAGATATGTCTGTATTTTTCAGGAGTATGATGGCATATTTTATGAGACTAGTGCCAAGTCAGGAAACAACATCAAAGAATGTGTGGATGCCTTAGCACGGTAAGACTATACCACTTCTCTCTTTATCACCTTTATGGTCATTGTTAACACTAAAGACATGTAATTTCATCATGGGGATTTACATGTCCACATTTTTGCCATTTCATATTGTTGTTGAAAGACAGACACGTAATGGTGTGGCGCCATCTATCTGTTCATTCCTGACACTATTCATCTATATACACAGTCTTGGTAGCAGTATAAAATTCACATCTTCTGTTGACAAAACTTTATTTTATTCTGTTGATTTTTTTCCTTCTTCTAGATTCTTAAATATCCTATATTGAATGTACATTGTATAAAGGTACATTATATGTCCCTTTTGTACTGAACGAGGTGACATATGTAGTTAGGGTGTCAATCAATCTGGTCTACTTGTCTGTCGTTCTATCTTGCTTTTCATAATACAGACATATCAATGTATGTAGGTGATAAGGCTTTCATATGTATATTCCTTATGTATCAACACTCTCTATCGGTGCCAAAATGTTTGACCTTCAGGCCTTAACCATGAGGTTTGTGACATTAATTGTGAGGTTTGACCTACTTTTGAAAAAAATTGATTTGGCCTTAGCCATGACTTGTGAAAAATCAGTAATGAGGCTTTTACGTCTTACATGAGTGTTCATTGTGACAAGAGTTTTTATTGGTGCCAATTTTCATTATCTTTTGACCTTGACCTTAGTGTATGACCTTCTTTTGAGAAAACAGCTTTTACGTTGAGGAGGATGCTGATGTAGAGGCATTAGTTTCACAACCTCATTTTATTTTTATTTGGATTGTTATTACTTTGGAATTTAAAAGTATTGTACATGTATTTCCAAACTTTGATTATAGAATCTAATCAAAACCTTTTTAGATTCCTTCATTGAATTATAATTATAGAGTTCTGAAGGAGAAAGAAGATGATGAGTTAGAGAAATCCTTACACCTTGAGGATCCTGTGAAGAAAAAATCCTGTTGTGGAAGATAGAGAAATCCTTATACCTCGAAGATCCTGTCAAAAAGAAATCCTGTTGTAGAATATAGATATCCGTTATTATTGATTAATTAATCTGTATAATTTGCTGTTCCCATTGGTAAATGTTAGTATCTTTTAGTTCAGAAAAGTGCAATATATTTATTCATATTAAAAATCTACAATTTATTTTCGCTAGACATTTTATTCAGAATCATTCCATATTTATATTTTTGTTATTTTTTAAGTGTTGTTTATCATTCCATTGGTTCATGTGATTATAACTTTTATGACTCACTGTTTATCACTTGTAGCTTTAATTTAGGGTTTGATAAAAAGCCTTCATTGTCTAAAATTTCTGATATGAATTGATCTCAATAGACAAAATCTTGTTATTGAGCTAAAAATGTCCAAGTCGACATATTTTGATATTTTTTTTCACTGGTAAAGACAATATTCCACTTTGATGTAACAATTAAAAAGAGCACAAAAAGTTTCCACTCTGGACAGTTTAAGTCATTTTGTCTACCATAATATAATATTCAATAATTATAATTATAAATTTTGTCAGTTGGTTTATTATTATTATTATATAATATGGTTTCCAAATTGAAATTCTGAAACAAAGTGATATGGCTTCTTAACCTTTACTAGGGTAAAATAAAAACAAAACAATATTTTTAGCTTGATGTAAAGTATAATACAAGACTGGTCAGTAACCATGGTAACTGTGATTTTTAAATGACATCATCATTTGATCATTTACTGTAACATTGTAATGACTGTCTTTTTGCAACTTTCTTAAGTTACTTTCTTGATTTATGACTCTGATTTTTGTCTACATTGTTTTATGTTTGAATGACCGAAAAAAAAAAAATAGTGGGATATATACCAATAACATTATGATGTATACATTTTGATTTTTTCCTAGCTTGAACATTCAGAATTTTAGATTATCCATTGTATTTGACCATACAGTGTATTTATGTTTTAGTTACATATCTTGTTATTCTTCATAAAATGCTATATGTTGCTTTATGTAGACCATTAAATAAAATTAAAACTGGTTGACTATTTTCACTCCATGTTCTGGGCTATTTTGTTTTAAGCATAAAAGAGATAAAGAAACATTGCATGGCAGTACGTGTATACTGAATATGTTGGTTTTGCCGTTTAATACATATATGATACATTTGATCATGAATTTGAAAATATTACGTTTTACTGCATTCAAGGTTTGACTGTGACCTTTCTTAGAGTATGAAATAATCTACGCACAAAAATATACAAATACATCTTGTTTTAGTCATTTTCAAGCATGTGATTGTCATTTAACATTTTTTCAAAGAATTTTATGTAGTAACTTGCCAAATTCATACTGGCTGTCAGTTGTACTCTCACTTTTTTGTGTTAAATATTCCTATGTAGATAAACCAAAACAGATTTTGACCAAATAGATGTTATCATATTATTCATACTGTGCCATTCATGGTACATTAAGCTGATCTTTGTGATGAATTGTAGTTTGTAATTTGAGAGTTTAGTTCCAATACTAGACCACACTTATGTTCATATAGCTTTTATCTTAGAATTTTGTTGTGGTCTTCAATGCAAGTACACTGCAACATATAGGGAGGATTTGAAAAGAGTAAGTCTTTCTGTCCATCTGTCTGTCTGATAGTCACACATACACGTAACAATGAATTACTTGATATGATACATAACTACACCAAGCTTACAGGGGTAGTCAAGTATGATGGGACTCTGACACCACATGTTGGTCAAGGTTATATTTAAGGTCAAAGGTCTCATACTAAGGATTAATTATGGGAAGGATATAAAATACCCGTCTAGATATTTTGATTATGAAACCTATTTGCTAACTTTGGATCCAGCTCAGGATTTATGAACAGTTTATGTTTTTATACTTCACACTACCAAGCTAAGTAAATGTAATCAGCATATATTTGAATATATTAGTTTTCAATTTTAAGCTTTATATCACTAGAAAATGGCCACGTAGAACTTCAACTCATAAAGTAATCATCTATTAATGCTATGGGTCAAGTACTGAGCTCATTCATCATTAGTGTCTATACATGTTCCATGATAAACTTAACTAACATATCCTGAAATATTTGAACTTTTACATTCATATACCATGTTAGAGACTTAAAGTACAGAACTTTTACAGAATTACTCCAAATGTACATTCCCTATCTTTATTTGAAGTTTTTGAGCAAAAATTAATAATAAAAAAAATCCCAACAACACCTATACAAGTTGAAAAAAAGCCCTGCAATTTACACTTTTTAATGTAGTTCTAGGATTTGTGTGTTATGTCCTTTGTATTTGTTGAAGGGTATTTAATTTGATTCTTGTGTCTGTCTGTCCATCACCAAGATCAAAATCTTAGTCATATTCTTTGAGTCATCTTTATAAGAACTTTAATATGTGCTTGTATGTTAATAACATTTTATATGTCATTTTCATTTTTTGCTTTCATAAATTTTCGTTTTCAATGAAACTACATGTTTATTGCTAGTTGAACTTGTATTGTTTGACATTGCTTCATGTGTGCTCTGTATCAAAGATTTATGATATATTTTAACATTTTGCTCTAATAGTTATGGTAAAATAGAGAAACTAGCAAGTGTCATTTTACTTCCACATATTGTACAGAATGTAAGTTTTATTGTTTTGATTACCAATTTTAAAAACAATTATTTGATCTCCAGAATGATTATTTTAGTATATTTTTTATTATATATACTTATTTGAGTGTATATTAAAAACGTTTTATTATATAAGTTATTTGAATGTATGATATACAAGATTAAGAGGTTTTTGGAGAATAAAATTTTGAGATTTTCCCCCTTTTCTTTTTCATTTATTATGAATGATGACGGACACATCAATATATCAACTCCTGCTGTTTTCTATATTGCTCAGTGAAGTACATTGAATTATATGGTTGAATATCTGACATTAACATGATTAATATAAAAACTTTTTTGGTTAGTTTTACCTCTTTTAAAGAACTCCTTATCTTGACTGGTCAGAAAGCCATCCAGTGCAAGTATGACTTCATCATGGGACTGAAAGTGGGTGCCAGAAATAACTGCTTTCAGTTTTGAGATTAGATAAAAGTCTGATGGAGCAAGATCAGGTGAATAAGGCGGATGCTCAATCAAATTAAAGCCACAATCATGAATGGCAGCCATGACAGTGACAGTCTTGTGAACAGGAGCATTGTCCTGATTGAACAACACACCTTTAACTAGTGAGCTTTCCAAGGCTCTTAAGTTTAATATTTTCCTGTGACTGTGTCAGAAGTGGAGCATAGTATGTGTCACTGAATGTTTGTACTTTTTGGAGATAATCTATCAACAGATTACCTTCTCTGCAACCAAGAAAACCTAGGCTCACAACATATCAATCAGCCCTGGTATATCTAGACAATATGTACTGTCAATAATATCTAATGTTAAATCGAATTTTGTTGTAGGTAGCGCTACCAAATAAGTTAAATGAATATATGAAGACATACACCCAAAATCAGAAAAAAGAATTTGAGTATATAAATAAAGCCTACGCTCACGCAGCAAGATACGCCCGTTGGGATTTTTTCACAACACCAAAATATCTAAGTCCCATAACTCTATAAGGACAATTCGGATGAACCTGAAAATCGAAAGGCGGCTTCTTCTATAAAGTCTGATCACAATGTACAAATATCATGAAAATCTGTTGACGCATATACAAGTTATTGCGTTCCATGCACCTATATTTTGCCCTAAGCTTAACATGTATGTGCATATAACCCCCCCCCCCCAATTACACATAATTTCTGGATAATGTGACAAAAAATTTAAGAATCTGTTATATATGTGAAAGAACATCCTTTCTACTTGCAATATACAAAATTTCAAAACATTTTGACAGGAAATACATTTTTAAAGAATTTTTAACTATTTTAGTAAATTTTACATTGTATCTAAAATATCTAAGTCCCATAACTCCGTAACGAGAAATCCGATGAACCTGAAAATCGAAAGGCGGCTTCTTCTTCAAAGTCTGATCACAATGTAGAAATATCATGTAAATCCGTTGACGCATATTCAAGTTATTGCGTTCCATGCGCCTATATTTTGCCCTTAGCTTAACATGTTTGTGCATATAACCCCCCCCTTCCCATTACAAATATCTCAGTTATGCGACCAAAAAGTTAAAAACCCGTTACATATGTCAAAGAGCATCCTTTCTACCTTAAGTATACAAAATTTCAAAACATTTCGATCAAAAATTGATTTTTAAATAATTTTTAACTATTTTAGCATATTTTCAATGTATTTTAAAATATCTAAGTCCCATAACTCTGTAACGACAAATCGAATGAACCTGAAAATCGAAAGGCGGCTTCCTCTCCACAATCCAAACATAATGTATGAATATCATGAAAATCTGTTGACGCATATTCAAGTTATTGCGTTCCATGCGCCTATATTTTGCCCTTAGCTTAACATGTATGTGCATATACCCCACCCCCCTTCCCATTACAAATATCTCGGTTTTGCGACTAAAAAATTAAAAACCCGTTACATATGTCAAAGAACATCCTTTCTACTTCAAGTATACCAAATTTCAAAACATTTCGATCAAAAATAGATTTTTAAATAATTTTTAACTATTTTAGTATATATTCACTGTATTTTAAAATATCTAAGTCCCATAACTCTGTAACGACAAATCGAATGAACCTGAAAATCGAAAGGCGGCTTCCTCTCCACAGTTCAAACATGATGTATGAATATCATGAAAATCTGTTGACGCATATTCAAGTTATTGCGTTCCATGCGCCTATATTTTACCCTTAGCTTAACATGTTTGTGCATATAACCCCCCCCCCTTCCCATTACACACAATATCTCGATTATGCGACAAAAAAAATTAAAAACCCGTTACATATGTCAAAGAACATCCTTTCTCCTTGAAGTATACAAAATTTCAAAACATTTCGACCAAAAATAGATTTTTAAATAATTTTTAACTATTTTAGTATATTTTCACTGTATTTTAAAAGTCTAAGTCCCATTACTCTGTAACGACAAATTGTATGAACCTGAAAATCGAAAGGCGGCTTCCTCTCTACAGTCCAATCATAATGTATAAATTTCGTGAAAATCCGTTGACGTATAATCAAGTTATTGTGTTCCATAGGCGGACGGACGGACGGACAGACGGACGGACTTCGCCATACCATAATACAACCCGTCAAATGACGGGCGTATAAAAATAGATTTTTAAATAATTTTTAACTATTTTAGTATATTTTCACTGTATTTTAAAATATCTAAGTCCCATAACTCTGTAACGACAAATCGAATGAACCTGAAAATCGAAAGGCGGCTTCCTCTCCACAGTCCAAACATGATGTATGAATATCATGAAAATCTGTTGACGCATATTCAAGTTATTGCGTTCCATGCGCCTATATTTTGCCCTTAGCTTAACATGTATGTGCATATAACCCCCCCTTCCCATTACACACAATATCTCGATTATGCGACAAAAAAATTAATAAAGCCTACGCTCACGCAGCAAGATACGCCCGTTGGGATTTTTTTCACAACACCAAAATATCTAAGTCCCATAACTCCATAAGGACAAATCGGATGAACCTGAAAATCGAAAGGCGGCTTCCTCTTCAAAGTCTGATCACAATGTAGAAATATCATGTAAATCCGTTGACGCATATTCAAGTCATTGCGTTCCATGCGCCTATATTTTGCCCTAAGCTTAACATCTATGTGCATATAACCCCCCCCCCCCCCATTACACATAATTTCTGGATAATGTGACAAAAAATTTAAGAATCCGTTATGTATTTGAAAGAGCATCCTTTCTACTTGAAGTATACATAATTTCAAAACATTTTGACCAGAAATAGATTTTTAAAGAATTTTTAACTATTTTAGTATATTTTTACATTGTATCTAAAATATCTAAGTCCCATTACTCCGTAACGACAAATCCGATGAACCTGAAAATCGAAAGGCGGCTTCTTCTTCAAAGTCTGATCACAATGTAGAAATATCATGTAAATCCGTTGACGCATATTCAAGTTATTGCGTTCCATGCGCCTATATTTTGCCCTAAGCTTAACATGTTTGTGCATATAACACCCCCCTCCCATTACAAATATCTCAGTTATGCGACCAAAAAATTAAAAACCTGTTACATATGTCAAAGAGTATCGTTTCTACCTTAAGTATACAAAATTTCAAAACATTTCGATCAAAAATTGATTTTTAAATAATTTTTAACTATTTTAGTATATTTTCACTGTATTTTAAAATATCTAAGTCCCATAACTCTGTAACGACAAATTAAATGAACCTGAAAATCGAAAGGCGGCTTCATCTCCACAATCCAAACATAATGTATGAATATCATGAAAATCTGTTGACGCATATTCAAGTTATTGCGTTCCATGCGCCTATAATTTGCCCTTAGCTTAACATGTATGTGCATATCACCCACCCCCTTCCAATTACAAATATCTCAGTTTTGCGACAAAAAAATTAAAAACCCGTTACATATGTCAAAGAACATCCTTTCTACTTGAAGTATACAAAATTTCAAAACATTTTGATCAAAAATAGATTTTGAAATAATTTTTAACTATTTAGTATATTTTCACTGTATTTTAAAATATCTAAGTCCCATAACTCTGTAACGACAAATCGAATGAACCTGAAAATCGAAAGGCGGCTTCCTCTCCACAGTCCAAACATGATGTATGAATATCATGAATATCCGTTGACGCATATTCAAGTTATTGCGTTCCATGCGCCTATATTTTGCCCTAAGCTTAACATGTATGTGCATATAACCCCCCCCCCCTCTTCCCATTACACAAAATATCACGATTATGCGACAAAAAAATTAAAAATCCGTTACATATGTCAAAGAACATCCTTTCTACTTCAAGTATACAAAATTTCAAAACATTTCGACCAGAAATAGATTTTTAAATACTTTTTAAATATTTTAGTATATTTTCACTGTATTTTAAAAGTCTAAGTCCCATAACTCTGTAACGACAAATCGGATGAACCTGAAAATCGAAAGGCGGCATCCTCTCCACAGTCCAATCATAATGTATGAATTTCATGAAAATCCGTTGACGCATATTCAAGTTATTGCGTTCCATAGGCGGACGGATAGACGAACAGATGGACAGACGGACGGACTTCGCCATACCATTATACGACCCGTCAAATGACGGGCGTATAAAAAAGGGTAAGGTATCACAAAATAGTGGTGTTTAGTTTCACATTTTATTGCGATACGTGTTTTGGCTTTATGCTTAGCCTCTTCAGACAATAATAATGCAATATTTGTACAAACACTATAGATATGATACATGCAGATTATTTTAACGCCGTCAGAACAGTTTAGAGGTTTCATGATCCTAGTTTCACTCGGGGGTCTTAATCTATTTGAAGATTTATTTTGTTATAATTCGGTGCCACCACCTATAATGAACTGGATTTTTGGACCGCACAATGTAGTCATTGATCTTCTTCCTTTATACGTTGTTTTTCATGTTTAAGAATATCTTGCCTTGTTTGTTGATCGTTATTATATATCTGTTCTTTTTCTCACCGTCTGTTTATTTACGTTGTATTTTAACTTGTGTGTGTTCCGCTGTGATCATCACCACGTCGTTTTGTCGGGGATCATCTTCTCCTTGTTTTGTTGTTACAAACACAGAAACAGTACTATTAATCCATACTCATGTACATGTTGTACTTTTAATACTATAAGTCGCTGCTGCTGCGAAACAAAATGGTACGCATGGGCGGATCCAGGAATTTTTTTCAGGGGGGGTCTTAAAGTTCAAATTTTTTGAAGAGCAAAAAAAAAAAAAAAAAAAAAAAAAAAAAAAAAAAAAAAAAATTACGCAAACGCAAGAAAATAAGTTATTGATTGATGATTGTCAGTTCTGTCTCTAATTATTAAAAAAAGAAAAAGGTGACTGGAGAGCAATAGCGAGCAAACAGCTTAATATTTGAATTTTCACATCATAGTACTTAATTGATTTAAAAATTGATTGTAAGTTCTTATATGCAAATACAACAAATGGCAGCGATAGCGCGCCAGCGAAATCTTTTTCCAAGATTCAGTGGGGGGAGGTTTATGTAAGCCTGCACGAGTCCCTTTGTTTTTGGTTGATTCAGCGGGGGAGGTTTATGTATATCTTTGCTACAACACCGCTCCAATCACCTGTTTTTACTTCGTCTGTTACAAATATTCAAAAAAAAAAAAAATGATAACTCTATTTATACTTTACTACTTACCTTTCCTATTTATGAATATTCTTATTGATTGGCATACTTCATTTAAAGAGGTCGCAAAAGTGGACATTCCTGCTCTCTTCGGGGGAATCCAGTTACTCCGACACTTTTTACTCCGACAGTATTTACTTCGACAGTATTTGCTTCGACACTTTTTACTCCGACAGTATTTACTCCGACACTTTTCACTCCGACAGTATTTACTCCGACAGTATTTACTCCGACAGTATTTACTCCGACACTTTTTACTCCGACATTCCATTGGGTTAATAAAAAACTACAGGTCCAGATGACATTTTGCGGTTTTTCGGCAGTGACTCAACTTCTATAAATTCAATCACCATGAAAATTGGAATGAATAATGCTTCATCCTTTAGCGGTGTTTTATTTGTACTAGCATTGTTGATAAAACAATTTACATATATTCAGGAAGTTAATTGTACTCTGTAACTGCAGGTGACCTTTTTTCTATAGATTTCTATGTAGAAAACTATTGTTTCAACTCAAATATCGGTATTATGAATAATGTGCGCACCAGACATTCCATTTTAGCCATACAACTGTCATTTTTACAGGAAAAGAAATCTTTTATCTTATCGTTACATTTCATACTAACAATTCCTTAAAGTTTGTTTTTCGATGGATTGGGAGATTAGAAGCCTCGTTGGATGAAGGTACATCAATGGCTCTCGTTAGGTAGAACTACCTGTTCTTACGACAACGGGCAACTACAAGACTGATGTGTATCAGGTATCCTCGACTGCTACAACTGTTCTTGTACTTCGAGAGGAACTACTTGAATGGGCAGTTCCCTCCTGCTTGTTGGAACGTCTACAATAGAGACATGGATAACAGGACCAACAACCATGTGGAATGTATATTAAATTTCGCTATAATTAATACAAAGTTTAACATGTTTAATAATGCGGTAGGGTTCCAACTCTTTACCCTCTTGACATCCTCACACAATAGTTTATTTATCAAAAATGTTTGCACTAGGACACGGCCTTACTAAAAGCCGACGGGGGAATAAATAAGGGGACAGGAAAATTTTGTCATTTCCTCACTGACCACTATATATAGGGTTAATATCTCTAATTGACATCTGATTGGTTCCTTTTAATCCTTTTACCCCTATCAATGTTTGATTGACAGCTTAAAACAGATGAGAGCATTAGCATAATAAAGGATAAGCTGTCGGTATGTCTTCGATGTAACACGCCGCTCGCAGACAGTGTTATCTTCAAAGACAGTATACCACGCCTATCAATCCTTTGTCATCCAGATATGCATATTAATGACCGGATGGTTGCCAACGTCGGCCTTAGCGCGAAAGCTCTTTTTATGTCGCCTGCCACGCAAAAGCGACATACAGGGATCCCTTTGTCTGGTGTCCGTCTGTCAGTCACATTTACACATATTTGGCTATAACGTCCTTGATCTACATCAGACAATGTTAAAGCATGATGATGAGATCGACTCAACACTTCCAAGGTCAAGGTAACGTACTAATTATGGTCAAACATGAAACAGGCGACATACCTCTGTCTTGTTTCCTACCTACTTCCTCATTATAGACGCATAACATTTCAACATAAATTGTATAATTTAAATTTCCGTGTATTCCTCGACGGTCTCCTGCTCTCATTCTTGTAGGTACACAAAAGAGCCTTTCAAGATACATTATATACTAATAATGATATATTTTCTGCATACCTATCGTTGTGCAGAAGAAATATCATAATAATGATATTCGATCAATTAGCGAATTTTCAAAACAGTAGATAAAGGAAAGAAGCCATTGTCACCTGCAAGAAATCATACACATATACACTTTTGAAAACTTATTTTCTCTTATACTTCTGTATAGCGTTCAACAAGCGATGGAATGCGACCGTTGGGAGGGTTCATCCCAATCTATGGTACTTTCTCCGTAAGTTGAGGACAGAGGAAAAGCGAGGCTCGCTCGCTATTGCAGCGACAAGACGAGGTGATCCTCCACCGCCTCGCAAGAGAAAATACAGAAGACTGCAAGAGAGGATAGATAGGTTACAGCAGGATTATAGGAGGGGTAGAAGGACGGCCGTCCAATATTGGGAGGCCATGGTGTACACGGTGGCCCAGTTCCATTGATTAACTCTGGTGACCGATAGATTGAGATCCATCTGACATCTGCTTTCACACAAATTGTGTTTTGTTTCATTCATCAATCAGGGTCATAGATAATCTGTTCATAATTCTTTTCTTCTGTTGATGATGAGGAGATTTTAAGGTTGACTTCGACCTTCTCTTCCTTTTTACATCCTTTTAATATCTATGACTAATATATTCACTTGAAGGTACAATGTAAATCCATTCCTCATGACTCTAACACGCATTTTCATACTTCATGAATTGTTAAGTTCGTTGCGTTTATACATATATTTTATATTTTTCGTGTCAATAATTCATAAAATAAATGGATGTTACTTGTTATCAAAATGATTACAACAAACACTTGATGGAAATCTTTTTAAGTATACATGTACAGTAAATGACGGCAGACGAAGGACACATACATTTTTTTTAAATGAAAGAATGTGCAAACAATAAGTTGGGTTTTTTTTTTCAAATGAATGTACACGTACATAACTCCTCTGTCCATCCATTAACAATGTTTACTTCTTAATAGCTGTCCGAAAATTGTCTCTCTTGATTAAACTTGATGCAACACGAAAAGACAGATTTGCTTTGTTTTTATGCTTGTGAAAAAATCGCAATTTAAAACATGCAAAATTGTTGGCAGGCATTAACGTCTCAACAAAAAGAGATAAAACTTGGGCTTTACTACAGTACCATAAGAAACAGCAATCTTTTGGATGCATGTTCCGTTCCATCAGACATTGGAAATGGGGGAGGGGGGTCTGTCATGACTCACATTGAAACAATAAATAGATAGGAGTAATGCTTATGTATACAGAAGACCGGGTTAGCGCAGTGGTAGCGCGCTCGTTTATAGGTTTATTCCCGGAACGTCGAAAATATTTTAATGACTATGTCTATATTGGGTGTGAAAGGGGCCTTCTAAGGGGTATCCAATTAACCAATTAGCGCAGGTTACCTGTAATTTACCTGTGTTTTACCTGTATAAGATTTGATTCAAATGAGGAAAATTCTGAGTAAATTTCTTTGAGGAAAAGTTTATCAGAATTTAGACTTGCAAAGGAGTTTAAAAACAACTTTATTCAAATAAATAGATATTACGCTCATTTTCAAAAATATCACTGTCAGATGCATTCAGATTAAAGAAAGAGAGAATGAATAATCAACAGACATTAAGGATAAATCAACAGAATAAGGATACATAAACGGAATCTTTTCAAGCTATAAAATTTAAAAGCAAATTGAAAATTCATTTAAAATCTATATGGTCGAAATGTTATGAAATTTAAAAAATACAAGAAGAAGGAATGTCAAGAACCGCTGCATCAACGAAGTAGACCATAGACGACATTTGGTTCGAGACCATAGAGTACAGAGATGATGCTGACATCACCGACCTAACGCAGCGATTCACCGACTACGTGACCGAACAGTGGGTTGAAGGCGACAGACTGGTTTGGAACTACTTCGAAAACCAAGGACCACGCACGAACCAACAACCTTGAGGGATGGCATAGTAAACTCAAGAGGATCGTCCAGCATGCGCACCCCAATATCTACACCACCATCCAGACCTTCAAAGACTTATAGAACGCCAATGAGATCAACCGTATCCAGCGCGCCGTCGGAGGCTCCATCAGACCCAAAGCGAAGAAGTACTTGACCATTGACCATCGCGTATTAATTAACATTGAAAAACCGGTACCAACGAGGACTTATTGACGTCATGAACTACGCAGACTCCGCTTCCCAGCTTATTCATCTCGGATAGTGAATGTGATTTCAATTGACATTGTGGGACATATTTGAACTCTGTGTGTAATCATTAGGGCTGTCACGGTTCAGCCTTTAGTCGGTTCGGTTCAGGAAAAGGAATCGCGGTCCTCATTTTTTCGGTTCGGTTTGAGTTTATGTTGTTTAATTCCATAAAAGAGTGAAATAATGGTGTCCCCAACCCAGGCCTCGGCAGGGTTTTTTTTTCGGGTACTCCGGGTTTCTCCTGCTCCTTGGACCCCCTCACGCCAACATCTGAGCCAACGTGAGACATTTGTACGTGTACAAATTTGTAAATTGTTTGTCAAAGGTTGTAAATTAAAGTTTAAATTTTATAATGTTTATGCACATTCCCCTCCCCTATCCAAATTTAAAATCAAGTCAGTTTCCAATTCCTAAGGACTCATTGTTCAGTTTTACAAAGATTTAATACATGTTCAAATTATTATATAATATCCTTGCTTTAAAACGGCACAAAGTGTCATATACGTATATAATCAGAGCACATACTATCGAGTAAATACTGTCGGAGTAAAAAGTGTCGGAGTAAATACTGTCGGAGTAAAAAGTGTCGGAGTAAATACAGTCGGAGTAAAAAGTGTCGGAGTATATACTGTCGCAGTAAAAAGTGTCGGAGTTAAAAGTGTCGGAGGAACGGGATTATACTGTCGGAGTAAATTGTGTCGGAGTATATACTGTCGCAGTAAAAAGTGTCGGAGTTAAAAGTGTCGGAGGAACGGGATTATCCCCTTTCTTCTTAACTTCAATAGCCTATTGTGTTTAAAACTTTATATATGTCTTCATCAAAGAGATGCTTTTATAGCATACGGACCACGAACCCAATTCTTTTTTCAAATGAACTTTCACAATTAAAAAACGGTATAGCGACAATCCGTGATTTGGGATGGATTTCCTATGGTTACTTCTCGATTAAACTCCATCGATGAGCGTTTTAACTGAATTAAACCGGACAATGAACAAATTATTAGGATAAAAACGAGCTTATCATTTGCACGTGCTTTCGACATGTGAATAAGAAGAACTTTTTTTTCCAGCATTCTTATATCCTATTTTAGACTTTAGCCCGGTAACAATAATAATGTCTAGCGTGTAGTTTGGTAGCTCACCCAGTCAAAAGCACTTATCAGTTACGTCCGATATTGTATTATTGTATATTATACATGCATATTATATTATTGTATGTTTTAAGATATCCCTCAAAATGTTTTGTAAATATCCTCTTCCATAATGAAAGGAGGACATGTCGAGCAAGATGATTTTGATGGATAATCAGCCTGTTATATCCTCCGGAATTTTTATTGTTACAGGAGAACTTAAATTTACATTATTTGAGATGTTTATCATGCAAGTGTGGCCAGACATATATGCATGTTGTTATCTTGTGAGTGGTATTCTAGGGGTCATTCCTTTGAAATAAGTCAATAATTATCATTGTTGTTGTGGATGTGTTAGTGCCGTTGTTGTTGTAGTTGTATTGAGAGGCGTTGTTGTTGTGGATGTGTTAGTGCCGTTGTTGTTGTAGTTGTATTGAGTGGCGTTGTTATTGTGGATGTGTTACTGCCGTTGTTGTTGTAGTTGTATTGAGAGGCGTTGTTGTTGTGGATGTGTTAGTGCCATTGTTGTTGTAGTTGTATTGAGTGGCGTTGTTGTTGTGGATGTGTTAGTGCCGTTGTTGTTGTAGTTGTATTGAGTGGCGTTGTTATTGTGGATGTGTTAGTGCCGTTGTTGTTGTAGTTGTATTGAGTGGCGCTGTTGTTGTGGATGTGTTAGTGCCGTTGTTGTTGTAGTTGTATTGAGTGGCGTTGTTGATATAGTTGTTTTGAGTGGCGTTGTTGTGGTTGATTTAAGCGGCGTTGTTGTTGTTGGTGATTTAAGTGACGTTGTTGTTGTGGTTGATTTAAGTTGCGTTGTTATCCATGTTGTTGTTAAGCTTTATTGCTACAATTGTTTTGAGTGGCGTTGTATTTGTGGTTGTTTTGAGTGGCGTTGTATTTGTGGTTGTTTTGAGTGGGATTGTATTTGTGGTTGTTTTGAGTGGCGTTGTATTTATGGTTGCTTTGAGTGGCGTTGTATTTGTGGTTTTTTTTGAGTGGCGTTGTATTTGTGGTTGTTTTGAGTGTGATTGTATTTGTGGTTGTTTTGAGTGGGATAGTTTATGTGGTTGTTTTGAGTGGGATTGTATTTGTGGTTGTTTTGAGTGGCGTTGTATTTGTGGTTGTTTTGAGTGGCGTTGTATAGGTGGTTGCTTTGAGTGACGTTGTTGTTGTGGTTGTTTTGAGTGGCATTGTTGTTTTGAGTGACGTTGTTTTGAGTGGCGTTGTTGTTTTGAGTGGCGTTGTTGTTGTGGTTGTTTTGAGTGCGTTGTTGATTTGAGTTGCGTTGTTGTTTTGTGTGACGTTGTTTTATTGAGTGACGTTGTTGTATTGTGTGACGTTGTATTTTTAATTGACGTTGTTGTATTGAGAGGCATTGTTTTTTTTTAGTGACGTTGTTGTTTTGAGTGACTTTGTTGTTTTGAGTGACGTTGTTCTTGTGGTTGTTTTGAGTGGCGTTGTTGTTTTGAGTGACGTTGTCTTATTGAGTGACGTTGTTGTATTGTGTGACGTTGTTGTTTTAAGTGACGTTGTTGTATTGAGAGGCGTTGTTTTTTTGAGTGACGTTGTTGATTAAAGTGGCGTTTTTGTTATGGTTGTTTAGTTTCTCATTGATATTGTTGTTGTTTAGATTGGCCTTGTTGTTGTGGTTGTATTGAGTGTCGTTCATTTAATGTTCGTTTTGAGTGGAGTTCATGTTATGTGTGTTTAGTGGCGTTCATGTAATGTTTGATTTTAGTTATGTTGTTGTTGTATTGATTTGCATGTCGTTGATATTGGTGTTATTTTGAGTGGCATTGTTATGTGTGTTTGGCATTGTTGTGGTTGTTTTGAGTCTTGTTGTTATTTGTGACTGTTTTTAGTGGCGTTGTTACATGTATTGTAATTGTTTTGAGTGTCGTTGTTTTTGTGGTTGTTTCGAGTGGCGTTGTTGTTTTGAGTGACGTTGTTGTAACGAGTGGCGTTGTTGTTTTGAGTGGCGTTGTTGTTTTGAGAGACGTCGTAGTAGTGGTTGTTTTGAGTGGCGTTGTTGTTTTGAGTGACGCTGTTGTATTGAGTGACGTTGTTGTAACGAGTGGCGTTGTTGTTTTGAGTGACGTTGTTGTATTGAGTGACGTTATGATATTTGAGTGATGTTGTTGATTATAGTTGCGTTTTTGTTATGGTTGTTTTGCGTGTCGTTGATATTAATGTTGTTTTAAATGACGTTTTTGTTGTGGTCGTATTGAGTGACGTTGTTGTGGTGGTGGTATTGAGTGGTATTGTTGTTTATGTTGTATTGAGTGACGTTGTTAATATGATTATATTGAGTGGTGTTGATGTTGTATTGAGTGACGGTGTTGTTGTGGTCGTATTGAGTGACGTTGTTTTCTTTTGTTGGTTTTAGTGGTGTTGTTGTTTATGTTGTATTGAGTGACGTTGTTAATATGATTATATTGAGTGGTGTTGTTGTTGGTTGATGTTGTATTGAGTGACGGTGTTGTTTTGGTCGTATTGAGTGAGGTTGTTTTGTTTTGTTTGTTTTAGTGGTGTTGTTGTTGTGTTGATTTGCGTGTCGTTGATATGGATGTTGCTTTGAGTGGCGCTGATGTGGCTGTTTTGAGTGGCGTTGATGTGGATGTTTCGAGTGGCGTTGATGTGGCTGTTTTGAGTTTCGTTGATGTGGATGTTTTGAGTGGCGTTGATGTGTATGTTTTTAGTGGTGTTGATGTGGATGTTTGAGTGGCGTTAATGTGGATGTTTTAAGTTGCGTTTATGTGGTCGTTTTGATTGGCGTTGATGTGGATGTTTTGTGTGGCGTTGATGTGGATGTTTTGAGTGGCGTTGATGTGGATGTTTTGAGTGGCGTTGATGTGGATGTTTTGAGTGGCGTTGATATGGATTTTTTGAGTGGCGTTGTTGTTGTCGTTCTGAGTGGAGTTTATGTCGTGGTCGTTTTGAGTGAGCGACATATAGGAGCACTTTGCCCGGCGTCCGTCTGTTTGTCCGTCTGTCTGCCTGTCTGGTAGTCACACTCTCACATAATTGTCTATAACTTTAATTCTTATCAAACTTTTTCAAACTTTGTAACGCATGACGAGACTCATCACCTAATGTAGGTCAAGGTCACTCTCAAAGGTCAATGTCTTGTACCTTGGATCAAACATGCGAGTGGTGACATGCCTGTTCTTGAACAGTTCTATTTGTTTAGTGGAGTTGTTTTTGTGGTTGTATTAAGGTATCCGTTGTACAATAGAGTCATTTTACATAGCGTTTTAATCATCTCCATTGTAAACTATGGTAAATTCTATGCCTGGTAAGGTACTATAAACTATGTATTTTCTGAAAGGTAATGATGCCCTGAGTACAGATATAAGACCCATTGGTCTTAAAAACCAAAGGGGAAAAACTCTTGTACAATTGTGTTATTTTGCATTTGTTTTATACAGAAAATAGCCAATTTAAATGTTTCATCAGTTATTCCCCTTTGTTTTTCTGGCCCCAAATGATTATTTCTGAACAGTGGGCATTATAACCTTTCAGAAAATATATAGTTTATAGTACCTTACCAGGCATCGAAAAATGCCCAATTGTACATCGGATACCTTAAGTGGCGATGTTGTTGCTGTTGTGGTTGTTTTGAGTGGCGATGCTGTTGTGGTTGTTTTGAGTGGCGATGCTGTTGTGGTTGTTTTGAGAGGCGATGCTGTTGTGGTTGATTTGAGTGGTGTTGTTGTTGTTGTGCTTATTTTGTTGTTGAGTTCTTGTATGCGCATTCACCTGTTGTCACTATGATGTGAGTTTGTTGAAGTTCTTCTTATCCTTTGCAAAGTTCACTTCAGAGCTGTTATATAATCGGGATATTTACACAATGTGTCACTCATTAGACTCAAGGTATCCGCTTTTCATTGTATCTTTGAACGTTGTCTTGTATTATCAGCCTTTCTATGTATTTTATTATAGGGAATAGGATATTTCTTTCTTATTAGTCCCCTACTGGCTCACCGGAGGGGACTTATAGATTCCACCCCGTTTGTCTGTCCGTCTGTCCTTCACAATTTAGTTTTCCATACTTTTTTTCGCTGTCGTTGCATATATTGAACTCATTTTTGGTATGTGAGTTTATCTCAATGTGATACAGATCAAGTTCGAGTTTGGTTTCGATTCGCCTATTTTTACAAGAGTTATGGCCCTTGGACTTGGCAATTTTCATGAAATTCTCAGTTTTCCGGACTTTTTCTCCAAGGTATTGCAGATGAAATATTTTTTTTATATGTGAATACTTTTTATTGTTATACAGGTTAAGTTCGAGTTTGGTTCCTATTGACCTATTTTTACAAGGGCAATGACCCCTGGTCTTAGCAAATTTCATGAAATTCTCAGTTTTCCGGACTTTTCTCGGCTGTTGTTGTAGATATTAAAATAATTTTTTATATACGATTACATCTTAGTGTTGTACAGATCAAGTTAGAGTTTGGTGTTGATTGACCTATTTTCACAAGAGTTATGGCCCTTGGACTTAGCAAATTTCATTCATGAGAATCTCAGTTTTCCGGACTTTTCTTCAATGGTATTGTAGATATTGAAATCATTTTTGGTATGTGAATATATCTCAGCGTGATACAAATAAAGTTCGTATTTCAATTTGATTGACCCATTACTACAGGGGTTATGGCCCCTGGACTTAGCAAATTTCATGAACTTCTCAGTTTCCAGTCTTTCCATGCCTGTTGTTGAAGATATTGAGCTGATTTTTGGTATGCATATACATTATCGGTAAAAGAAGTTGGTTACTTTTTCAACATTGCAACTTTCAACATTGAAAAAGTAAATGAATCAGTTACTTATTCAACATTCGCCTGAATCTGAAGTTGGTTACTTTTTCAACATTCGACTTCATTTGAAGTTGGTTACTTATTCAAAATAGGCACATTACAAAAGAAATACACCAATAAATCATCATGGAGGTTAAGATAAAATCATAAAGGAAATAAAAATACTGGAAACTATTTTGCATTGCAAAATCTTTTAGATGAAAGGAAGGAATTTCTAACAACACTCAGTTGCAGCATCCACAGTAAAACACCAAAACACTCTGAGTGAAAGAAAGGAGGGAATCTCCAAGAACACTAGGTTGCAACACCCAATGCAAAAACACATAACAGACACCCACGTAAAGAGACGCAAAAGGGACAAGGAACATCAACTCACACCATAGAAACATTAAACATAGAAGACCACACATAAACGAACGAGACCAATGGACAACCGGTGCCGACTTAGGACGGCGATCTGTCACATTAATAGCAGACGGTGTGGTTATCCTGGATTACGTGCGCACAACCCTCCCACTATTCCGATTTCCCAGAGGTCTCAAAGAACGCACAATTTTGGTGTAAAACCTCCTCACTGTTAGATGACCACACAGAAGCAAGACCGTAAAACACAAGGGTCAAGCAACACAGATGAATATGTAAATGGATATAAAAAGAGGACGTGTGTAATTCAGTCCGTGCTCTGCCGGCTGTAGCGAGCTAATATATGTCATCACCCGGGGAGTCCGACTGACATTCAGAGAGGAAAGATGGTCGGGGCCCTGTTTATTCTAAAGAGGTTTGGACAGGGTCCGTCATGGAGTCCCGTCATCACAGTCAGTCAGAGTGCAAGTCTTAAGAATGCGCTCGTACAAGACTGTAGATTGGTCAAGTACCAAGCTAAGTGTCCGTCTGGTGAAAACACAGACAAGACATACGCAGCAGGAAAGGAAAGGAACAAGGAACACCAAATACGACATCAAAACACTTCATTTTTGTAAAACACAAAAGACTAAACTTTAACCAATGAGACTAATAGGTAACCGGTGCCGACCAAGAATGGCCATCTGCTGGTGAGCAGCAGATAATGAGCCTATCCGGATTACCTGTACACAAACCCTCCCACTTTTATGGTTACACAGGGGTATCGAAGAACACAACTGAAATGTGATATAACCTCCTAACTGTAAGATGACCATACAAAAGAGGATTGTGCGCACGTAATCCAGGATAACCACGCCTTCTTCTATCTTTGTGGCAAATGGCCATATTTAGTCTTCACCGGTAGCCCATTGGTCTCGTTTGTTTATGTGTAGTTCTTTATGTTTGAAGTTTCTGTGTTGTTCGTTGACGATCCTTGTCCCTTTTGCGTCTCTTTCTGTGCTTGTCTGCTTTGTGTTTTTGCATTGGATGTTTTGGGTTTTTGTTGTGGGTGCTGCAACCTGGTGTTGTTTAAGAGCACTTGAACGACCTTCCATGTCAGCTGCACTTGAAATGTACTTTCGTGAAAACTGCACTTGCAACTTTCTACGGAAGCGTCCTAATGCTAAATTCTGAAATTTTTTTATCTCCTAATTAGGAGATACTATCTCCTAATTAGGAGATACTATCACCTAATTAGGACTTAGCTATCTCCTAATTAGGAGATATTATCACCTAATTAGGACTTAGCTATCACCTAATTAGGAGTTACAATCACCTAATTAGGAGTTACTATCTCCTAATTAGGAGATACTATCACCTAATTAGGACTTACCTATCACCTAATTAGGACTTAGCTATCACCTAATTAGGAGTTACTATCTCCTAATAAGAAGATACTATCACCTTATTATGACTTAGCTATCTCCTAATTAGGAGATACTATCACCTAATAAGGACCTAGCTATCACCTAATTAGGAGTTACTATCACCTAATTAGGAGTTAGCTATCCCCTAATTAGGACTTAGCTATCACCTAATTAGGAGTTACTATCTTCTAATGAGGAGTTACTATCACCTAATTAGGAGATACTATCTCCTAATTAGGAGATACTATCACCTAATTAGGACTTAGCTATCACCTAATTAGGAGTTACTATAACCTAATAAGGACTTAGCTATCTCCTAATTAGGAGATACTATCACCTAATTAGGACTTAGCAATCAACTAATTAGGACTTAGCTATCACCTAATTAGGAGTTACTATCACCTAATTAGGACTTAGCTATCACCTAATTAGGAGTTACTATCACCTAATTAGGAGTTACTATCTCCTAATTAGGAGATATTATCACCTAATTAGGACTTAGCTATCACCTAGTTAGGACTTAGCTATCACCTAATTAGGAGTTACTATCTCCTAATAAGAAGATAATTTCACCTAATTATGACTTAGCTATCTCCTAATTAGGAGATACTATCACCTAATTAGGACCTAGCTATCACCTAATTAGGAGTTACTATCACCTAATTAGGAGTTAGCTATCCCCTAATTAGGACTTAGCTATCACCTAATTATGAGTTACTATCACCTAATGAGGAGTTACTATCACCTAATTAGGAGAAACTATCTCCTAATTAGGAGATACTATCACCTAATTAGGACTTAGCTTTCACCTAATTAGGAGTTACTATAACCTAATTAGGAGTAACTATCTCCTAATTAGGAGATACTATCACCTAATTAGGACTTAGCTATTTCCTAATTAGGAGATACTATCACCTAATTAGGACTTAGCAATCAACTAATTAGGACTTAGCTATCACCTAATTAGGAGTTACTATCACCTAATTAGGAGTTACTATCACCTAATTAGGAGATACTATCTTCTTATTAGGAGATACTATCACCTAATTAGGACTTAGCTATCACCTAATTAGGACTTAGCTATCACCTAATTAGGAGTTACTATCTCCCAATTAGGAGTAACTATCTCCTTATTAGATGATAGTAACTCCTAATTAGGTGATAGCTTAGTCCTAATTAGGTGATAGTAACTCCTAATAAGGTGATAGCTAAGTCCTAATTAGGTGATAGCTAAGTCCTTATTAGGTGATAGTACCTCCTAATTAGGAGATAGTAACTCCTAATTAGGTGATAGTAACTCCTAATTAGGTGATAGCTAAGTCTTAATTAGGTGATAGTATCTCCTAATTAGGAGATAGCTAAGTCCTAATTAGGTGATAGTATCTCCTAATTAGGAGATAGTTTCTCCTAATTAGGAGATAGTATCTCCTAATTTGGAGATAAAAAAAAATTCAGAATGTGGCATTAGGACGTTTCCGTAACTTTCACCTTGAAACGACCATTCGTGTCAACTGCACGCTCTGGCAACTTGCCATTAGGAACTGTGTATTCAACATAATTTATGACGTCATTTTTCTGCACGTGCTACTTTGACTTTTAAACGACCTTTCATGTTAGCTGCAAGTGCTTCTTTAACTTTGAAACGATCTTTCGCGTCAATTGCACGCGCTGGCAGTCGGTCACATGACTAACTGTAAAACTATGACATAATGAATTGTTCGCTATAGAAAAGTCGTTCAGTGCAATAATGCCAGTTCCTTGAATGTCTATCAAAACTATAGCATAATCGTTGCTGTGCTGTTGAAAAGCCAGTTAGTGCAATAATGCCGGTCATCTGGGATCCTGCCAAACCTATGACGTCATGGATAGCGCGATGAAGAAAAGTCGGACAGTACAATAATGTCAGTCACCTGGAATCCTGTCAAAACTACCACGTCATTGATGTTACATCATAGAAAAATAAGTTAGTACAATTATTTCATGCCTGTGGCTTCCTGCCAAAAATGTAATAACTGACACGTGCACTATGTTTCCCGTTAAAGTTAATTGAAAGATTCTAAGAATCAAGGTCATTATTAATCAAGTGAAAGGTCAAATGAAATTAAATAACGTGATCAGTCACTTGATCGAATGTTCTAGAATTTCAAATGTGTATAAAAGCCCAAATTTTCACAGACCGAACATCATTTTGTCCCTTACAAGAGAACGAGATAGTTGCTGACAAGAAAACTGATAGAACAAAAAGACAGGAATATGTTGAATCTACCCATTGGGGGAAAAAGATAATAAGAAGCTAGGAAACAGAGGGACTTTGACGCTAAGGACGTCCGTAAATATTACGACATCAATGTCAATAAGGTGTACAAGTCCCTGAAATTTACGAAAATGGGAAAGAAGTACACAGGGCATTTCAAGGACATCAGTAACGATATTTCTCCCACCCAGTTCCCCAAAGTACTAACAAACATAATGAACACTTTGGTGGATGACTTGAATGACAAGAACAACATCAAGGATGCTGACTATTTTCGGGCAATTGTGCACCATCCCTCCCTGAAGTTCGAAATATGGATCCCAATTTTTTTAAATATCAATATGTCCGGGGACGCCATTATGCATGAAGCCCAGAAAGTCCAACAGTCCAACGAGGACTTTGAAATGGTGGACGACCAAGATTCTATGCCCATGAAGGGTGGTGGAGGCTCAGTGAAACATCTCCACACGAACAAGGCGGTTTTCAGAATAGGAAAGAAATCTATCGTAAGCATCTTGAATGATGAGGATCACATGTGTTTGTAGTGACTATAGTACATGTAAATTAACAGAAAAAATACCCAGAAGAATGGAACAAGGAATGGAAAAAGATAATACAACCAAAGGACTACAAACTACAAAAAGAAAGGGCGAAAGCTTTATGCGATCAGGTAGGTGTTTCCATCGAACATTGATACGGTCCTGTAAAGTGGGAGAAATTCTGGGAGAGGTTTTGAGACCAAACTACGGGTTGAAAATCTACCTACAGAATGCAGTTGCTAAGACTCAGAAGTTTGACGTTTTAAGTATTTTCGGTCATTGTGAAATTTGAATTTACTTTGTGTTTCAATGTACTTAAACATGTTTCTCTTGCCTTTACCGAGGGACCGTAGCCAATGAAAGGACAAGACCCAAGATCCTGCACATCTTGTATACAGACAACCATTATGATGTCATCTCTTCCATGCCTTGCCTGGTAGAAAAACAGTTCAAGTGTGACTTTTGCGATGTTGGATAACCATAGAAATGTCTATCACGTCAGATGCTACTGGAGCTTGTGTTCACCAACTTGCCCTTGGGAAGACGCCAACGTGGATTGTTGTAGTTTCCATAGTCTGAGATGTTACTGGAACCATTTCAAACCTATCAGGTCCGGCAACAGCGCATGCGACCTGATGACCAGATCTATTCAAGGAATATGGAAGGTAGATAACCAAACGTCTGAAACCTTTCCACAAATATGCCGATGAAGATCTCTGTCTCAGCATCCGCCCACGGTGTGAGAGTTGTGAGCTCCTACAATTTTCAGCCCGGTGGTTTGAGCCATCTACGACCTGCCTGACCGAGCTCAAGGAGGTTTACTTTCCTCACCTGTTCAATGCCACCGCCAAAAGAATTAAGTAGGACTTTATCCGCCCATCGAGATATACAAATCAGACGGTATGAAAAGCAAAGCTTCAGAGGAGTTCCTGGCCTGGTACCAAAACAAAGTGCATACGGAAGCGAATTTCAACTTTACTGAAGAGATTGATGAAAACTGCAGGTCTGGCGTGGACATCTTCAAACGCTGCTGTGGTAAATCGAGAGACACCTTTCTGTTCCTAGTGAAATGTTAAACGTCTTCATATTGAAAAGCATCGTTTAAGGACAGAAACATTGGCAGCATGGATCCGCACGTTTCGGGTACTTAACCCTCGTCAGTGATCCTCAAATCTAAACAATGTAATATTCCGAAAAAGTATGAAAGTTACTATGTCGAAAAAGCGTACCGAAAGACGTAGCAGGATGGATGGGAAATGATGCTACAGGACCCACAAGTTGATTAATTTTTAAAGTGTATTATCTTTGCCAGTGCAGCCAATCTAGCTTTCCGCCGCAACTTCATACTCAGGAAAACTGTTGCCATCTTACCCCGGAAGGATACTCGCCAGAGAGGCAGTACTCCTAGCTATCAGATGGCTGAAATGTATTGCGCACGAGACTAACCAGGTCAACCGACATGCTAGGAACGGAGGAGAGATTAAGATAGCTCACCTGCCATTGATGGCTGCAACATGAGCATGCAGACCGTCTTTGAGTTCTATGACTGTTTCTGACACGAGTTTTCTGAGTGATTCCCCAACAAGAAATTGGAGGAATGGTGAGACACGACTTTACCTTCCAGACATTATATTAAGGCTCCCAGGACCATCACACCTTCTTGTACGAGTTGGGTTTCTGTTTGGAACGTATATGGAGGCATGAGTACGATTGACGGTGGAAGGAACATATGGAATTTCGCAAAGAAATTGACTGAGGAAATCGTGGACCCATAGATTCATTCTTAGGCTCTAATGCGTCGAAGGAAACATGCGCTATATCGATGCCTGTTCCCTTTAACTCTCTGTTCTGAAACACGGCACCTCCCTATTGTACATCCGGATCTGATCACCGAGAACTCTGACGACATCAGGGACAAGTCAAGTGCCGAACCATTCCGCCACGCAAGTTGTACCACCCGATATTGCCTTACCGTAACGGAGGTAAAGTACTGTTCCCCCTCTGTCGCGCCTGTGTGCATATGAAAGAAGAAATAGGTCCAAACTACCGATGTCCGACCGGAACTTATATAATAAAAGAATTTCAGATGACATTGAAATTTGACATGTAAAGGACTGTATCCACGAAGTATGGAATTTCCCCTTGACGTCCAGGGCACTCTTCAAGGGTTACATTGACACGTTACTGAAAATCAAGCAGGAGGCCTGTATTTCCTCCAAGATGTGACAGTTTGAAACAGAAGGCTGAATTCATCCAAGAAGTTTGCAGGAGGGTTGGGATCGAATTCGATGTCCAGAAACACACGGTTCTGCGCACCATCGCCAATATGTTCTTAAACTGTATGTGGGGGAAATTTGGCAACAACTGAATCAGAACAAGTAATAACTTTTTAGAACAAGTATCTGATTTGTATTTTTTTTTATCGATATGGTATTTTATTTATAACAATTCATACATTTAATTACAGGTACTTGTCGGATAGTGGTGAATTATCGGAACTAATGCAGGACGACACCAAGAAAGTGTTGCACATGGAACTCACCAAAAAACAGGAAAACAACGAAACCTACGACTTTGTACCACTTCGGGAACGTAGTGATCGCATGTTACACTACAACATCGGCACGTTTGAAATAATACGATGCCTTGCATCGATTAGATGACAGAATTCTGTACTTTTATACCTCCCATCTTTTACAGTTGGGATGTCGGACAGACAAATTAGACGGGAAAAGATCACCATGCGCGTACCAACTATGCGACGGCAATACCGTGTGCAACGGCAAGAGCTTACAAGACCAATCAGATTATCAACTCTAAAACGATAACAAACATTGTTCTGAGTCAAGCAAACGATGCCAAGGTCACGGTCACTTCCTCCAATATTGCTTACTGGAAAGGTAACAAGTTGTTTTCCAAGGACATGACTAAGGACTATCGCATCGTGCATGATGAACTTCAGATTCTGGAAAACCTTAGTACTAGTACTTAACATAACAAATATCAAATAAAGGACATGTGTACATATATAAAGACTAGATTCTTTTCACAGCCGATACAATATGTGTTTGGCTTCGATACTGAACGTATACAATTGTTTACAAAGACGAAGGGATTTTAGAGATTTTTAGAGACGATTTTCTCGAATTTTGATATATGAGACCAGCCATACGTCGTCGTAACAGGCAAAGATAATTGAAGGAGGCTGAGTATTTTGACTTTGCTGACTTTGGATTTTTTGTACAGTGAACTGTCCTTATATAGAATGGGATTGGGACGATTACTTTATTTTGAAATCGTTTATAGACGGATCACTGTGTATCCTGATCACCAAAAAGACGCAGACGGTAGCCATTACGCTGCATTCCACTTCTATTTGCTGATCGAATACTTGTCAAATCATGCTCTGCATCATAGGCATTAACTTGCGGATGAGAGGACTGAGACACAAGTATCCGGGATGTAACAACAGACAGTATATTTTGGATGTTTTATGGATCTTCATGTTTGAAGGCGACAAAGATGAACCTTTAATGCACGACTTTAGGGTTTTTTACCCTTCATGTTCACTAATCCATAAGTGTTTGATGATGATATAACTATGATTTATACAATTGCTCCTTGCTAACATTAATGCTGTTCTACCTACGTTTGAAAAAAAAAACTTAACTAATTTTGTTCGTTATTAGTTAAATGATCTTTATATTCTCTTGCCATTCTTTCAACATGCCCTTTTGCTTTATGCGTACCAGGATGCAAACAGTAAACCCTACTTGTACTTGGCTGTAAACATGACACCCACATCTCGCGACTTTCTACATTCAAAATAAGAACGGACGTATTTCATCGTACCCTGCAAGGAGGAATCGTGGTGTAAATTCATAAAACATATAAAATTAGTGTTGTGCCTATTCTGACGTCAGTGTCAAACTGGCAAAGTCTGCGATCGCATAAAAGAAAATGGCTTTATCTAAAGGTTTTAGTAAACCGGTGAAGATTTTAAGAAAACTACGTAAAAAGATGAAAACAAATGTCAAGACTTGGTGGATCTGGGACGTCAAGCCATGATGGAATGGTTCAGTATAGGTGCCCGTACTAAGATGATCAACGGGAGTTTACCCTTGACGATACCTACACAGAGCTATGTCAAGAGAAATTTCGAGCTATTTAAAATCTAAGCCGAGCCCCATACCTCTGCGGAAGAAAAAGTCTAATCATTTGCTGGATTATTTGGTTGGCATCATCATTCATAGTATGCTACAATAGCCCTAACATAAACATAATCGCCAGAAATATTTTATGGGCGTTCATAAAAGATGCCACCCACTAGAGTACCCTAAGAGCACACCCAAAAAATAGATGAATCATTCCCCAAGAGGAAGAAGAACAAAACACCCAAAAGACTTATATCTACATTTTTCATCCTTTGACGTCAACCCTTTTACGTTTACCGGCCACGACGGCTGTACAATCACTGGACCGTCTAATAGGTCTCTTCCTCTCCATTTAAATGCTGTGCTTCCCGTATCCCCGGCATCAGGTACCACCAAACGCACACGGTATGCCCCGGAACGAAAAACGTCAAGTTTACGACTTGCAAATGATTGGGAGGTGAAGGGGCTTCTATGAAAATCATTAAACACACACAGAAGGGAGTGATAAGGAATGAGAAGGTCATATTGTACTAAAACAAAAGAGGGGATCTCCAACATCACTAGGCTGCAGCAACTACAGCAAAACCCCAAAACAACCAATGCAAAAACATAGAGCAGACAAGCACATAAAAAAACACAAAAGAGACAAGGAAAGCCAACGCACAACACAGAAACACCAAACACAAAGACTAAGACTCATTTCATGAGGACATCCTAATCAACATACATACCAAGTTTCATCAACTTTGAAAGGGTCTGAGGGGTCGAACTTAGCCCCTGAACATTCGTTATATTGATATTATAAGAAGTTTACGTAGAAACTTTTAACGTCAAATTCGTTATGTAATAGTAGAGATGCGTTAATAAAACTTACGTCATTTCATGAGGACATCCTAATCAACATACATACCAAGTTTCATCAATTTTGAAAGGGTCTGAAGGGTCGAACTTAGCCCCTGAACATTCGTTATATTGATATTATAAGAAGTTTACGTAGAAACTTTTAACGTCAAATTCGTTATGTAATAGTAGAGATGCGTTAATAAAACTTACGTCATTTCATGAGGACATCCTAATCAACATACATACCAAGTTTCATCAACTTTGAAAGGGTCTGAGGGGTCGAACTTAGCCCCTGAACATTCGTTATATTGATATTATAAGAAGTTTACGTAGAAACTTTTAACGTCTAATTCGTTATGTAATAGTAGAGATGCGTTAATAAAACTTACGTCATTTCATGAAGACATCCTAATCAACATACATACCAAGTTTCATCAACTTTAAAAGGGTCTGAGGGGTCGAACTTAGCCCCTGAACATTCGTTATATTGATATTATAAGAAGTTTACGTAGAAACTTTTAACGTCTAATTCGTTATGTAATAGTAGAGATGCGTTAATAAAACTTACGTCATTTCATGAGGACATCCTAATCAACATACATACCAAGTTTCATCAACTTTGAAAGGGTCTGAAGGGTCGAACTTAGCCCCTGAACATTCGTTATATTGATATTATAAGAAGTTTACGTAGAAACTTTTAACGTCAAATTCGTTATGTAATAGTAGAGATGCGTTAATAAAACTTACGTCATTTCATGAGGACATCCTAATCAATATACATACCAAGTTTCATCAACTTTGAAAGGGTCTGAGGGGTCGAACTTAGCCCCTGAACATTCGTTATATTGATATTATAAGAAGTTTACGTAGAAACTTTTAACTTCAAATTCGTTATGTAATAGTAGAGATGCGTTAATAAAACTTACGTCATTTCATGAGGACATCCTAATTAACATACATACCAAGTTTCATCAACTTTGAAAGGGTCTGAGGGGTCGAACTTAGCCCCTGAACATTCGTTATATTGATATTATAAGAAGTTTACGTAGAAACTTTTAACGTCAAATTCGTTATGTAATAGTAGAGATGTGTTAATAAAACTTACGTCATTTCATGAGGACATCCTAATCAACATACATACCAAGTTTCATCAACTTTGAAAGGGTCTGAGGGGTCGAACTTAGCCCCTGAACATTCGTTATATTGATATTATAAGAAGTTTACGTAGAAACTTTTAACGTCAAATTCGTTTTGTAATAGTAGAGATGCGTTAATAAAACTTACGTCATTTCATGAGGACATCCTAATCAACATACATACCAAGTTTCATCAACTTTGAAAGGGTCTGAGGGGTCGAACTTAGCCCCTGAACATTCGTTATATTGATATTATAAGAAGTTTACGTAGAAACTTTTAACGTCAAATTCCTTATGTAATAGTAGAGATGCGTTAATAAAACTTACGTCATTTCATGAGGACATCCTAATCAACATACATACCAAGTTTCATCAACTTTGAAAGGGTCTGAAGGGTCGAACTTAGCCCCTGAACATTCGTTATATTGATATTATAAGAAGTTTACGTAGAAACTTTTAACGTCTAATTCGTTATGTAATAGTAGAGATGCGTTAATAAAACTTACGTCATTTCATGAGGACATCCTAATCAACATACATACCAAGTTTCATCAACTTTGAAAGGGTGTGAGGGGTCGAACTTAGCCCCTGAACATTCGTTATATTGATATTATAAGAAGTTTACGTAGAAACTTTTAACGTCTAATTCGTTATGTAATAGTAGAGATGCGTTAATAAAACTTACGTCATTTCATGAGGACATCCTAATTAACATACATACTAAGTTTCATCAACTTTGAAAGGGTCTGAGGGGTCGAACTTAGCCCCTGAACATTCGTTATATTGATATTATAAGAAGTTTACGTAGAAACTTTTAACGTCAAATTCCTTATGTAATAGTAGAGATGCGTTAATAAAACTTACGTCATTTCATGAGGACATCCTAATCAACATACATACCAAGTTTCATCAACTTTGAAAGGGTCTGAGGGGTCGAACTTAGCCCCTGAACATTCGTTATATTGATATTATAAGAAGTTTACGTAGAAACTTTTAACGTCTAATTCGTTATGTAATAGTAGAGATGCGTTAATAAAACTTACGTCATTTCATGAAGACATCCTAATCAACATACATACCAAGTTTCATAAACTTTGAAAGGGTCTGAGGGGTCGAACTTAGCCCCTGAACATTCGTTATATTGATATTATAAGAAGTTTACGTAGAAACTTTTAACTTCAAATTCGTTATGTAATAGTAGAGATGCGTTAATAAAACTTACGTCATTTCATGAGGACATCCTAATCAACATACATACCAAGTTTCATCAACTTTGAAAGGGTGTGAGGGGTCGAACTTAGCCCCTGAACATTCGTTATATTGATATTATAAGAAGTTTACGTAGAAACTTTTAACGTCTAATTCGTTATGTAATAGTAGAGATGCGTTAATAAAACTTACGTCATTTCATGAGGACATCCTAATCAACATACATACCAAGTTTCATCAACTTTGAAAGGGTCTGAGGGGTCGAACTTAGCCCCTGAACATTCGTTATATTGATATTATAAGAAGTTTACGTAGAAACTTTTAACGTCAAATTCGTTCTGTAATAGTAGAGATGCGTTATTAAAACTTACGTCATTTCATGAGGACATCCTAATTAACATACATACCAAGTTTCATCAACTTTGAAAGGGTCTGAGGGGTCGAACTTAGCCCCTGAACATTCGTTATATTGATATTATAAGAAGTTTACGTAGAAACTTTTAACGTCAAATTCCTTATGTAATAATAGAGATGCGTTAATAAAACTTACGTCATTTCATGAGGACATCCTAATCAACATACATACCAAGTTTCATCAACTTTGAAAGGGTCTGAGGGGTCGAACTTAGCCCCTGAACATTCGTTATATTGATATTATAAGAAGTTTACGTAGAAACTTTTAACGTCTAATTCGTTATGTAATAGTAGAGATGCGTTAATAAAACTTACGTCATTTCATGAGGACATCCTAATCAACATACATACCAAGTTTCATCAACTTTGAAAGGGTCTGAGGGGTCGAACTTAGCCCCTGAACATTCGTTATATTGATATTATAAGAAGTTTACGTAGAAACTTTTAACTTCAAATTCGTTATGTAATAGTAGAGATGCGTTAATAAAACTTACGTCATTTCATGAGGACATCCTAATCAACATACATATCAAGTTTCATCAACTTTGATAGGGTCTGAGGGGTCGAACTTTGCCCTTGAACATTCGTTATATTGATATTATAAGAAGTTTACGTAGAAACTTTTAACGTCAAATTCGTTATGTAATAGTAGAGATGCGTTAACAAAACTTACGTCATTTCATGAGGACATCCTAATCAACATACATACCAAGTTTCATCAACTTTGAAAGGGTCTGAGGGGTCATTTTCTGAATTGTCCATTTGTTGTTTGTGGTTTCTTAAGTTGTCTTCCCTGAGATTCTGTTAAATTATGGAATTGAATTTTTTTGTTGCCTTTTTTCTTTCAATCTAGCTGAAAATAGTCATTTGATGATATATTTATTATTACTTTATTTATACTTCCTTATCTTACTTTAGGTATTCGAATAAGTAACCAACTTCAGATTCAGGCGAATGTTGAATAAGTAACTAACTTCAGAAATCATTTACTTTTTCAATGTTGAAAGTTGCAATGTTGAATAAGTAACCAACTTCCGATACCCGGTATTTATATATATATATTGAACGTAACTTGTTATTACCATTTCTCTTCTCAAGAAAATTGGTTCTACAGCTACGAGCTCGCCTTTTTTATGGGGGAAGGGGGCAGGAAGAATTTGCAAAAAAAAAAAAAAATCCCGGCTCTGAAAAATGCTGAAAAAAATATTCCGGCCCAAAGGGCCGGCAATTTTTTTTTTCCCGGACCATGCAAAAGTAAGGATACATTGCATGATATGGAAATTTTTGCTGGCCCTTTGTGCCAGACAATTTAAAGTCAAAAAATTAATTAATATAAATACAAACTGTTCACATAGCTGTATCTACCAGAGACCTAATACGCATAGGCACAAAAATCTAGAAAAGGTTCTATTTAAACATCATACAATCTGTCTGAAATTCGCTAATTGCAAAGAGACATCTGAAGGAACGGTTATTAACTCATACTCTGTAACAGCGGGGAGTTTAACTTACACAGAAATTCACAACATTTGACAATTTGTTTAAATCCGGCCCGAAGAACCGGCGAAAATTTTTCTCCGACTCTGGTAATGGCTGAAAAAAAATGGCCTGCTCAGAAAATTGCTGAAAAAATTTTACCGGCTGGCAATAGAATTCCTGCCCCCCCCCCCCCCCCCCCCAAATCAAATGGTTGCTCACCAACAATTATCGGTTTGAAAATTTAATGTTACTGCTATTTGAAAACTTAAATATATAATATAAATACATGTAATGTGACGTCCTTCATATTTCCAAACCAAAAATTGTATAGGAGGAAGACACTCTTGTTGCAACCGCAACAAGAAACCTTTCTAGTTGAAATATATTCTATTATAAAATGTCATTGTGTCGTACGCGCATTGCAACAAGTAAAAAAAGTTATGTCTTATCAGTGACGTTAGAAGCCGAAAAATACTAATATAAATTTGTGAGAACCTGCAACAGAAAGAGCTACTATACTAGACATTTTTTATGTTCGCGGACTTCGCACTTCGGACACCGCACTTGGAAGGGACTACATGTATGTCACAGAAGTAAATTGTTGATGTTATCCTAATTAATCTAGAATACTTTGTGTGAGAACTTATTTATTAATATATGTGTTAATATATATATATTTAATGCTCTCGAGTGTCATAGATAGATCAAATCAATGGACACGGAAACATTTCCTCTCGCTCAACTAATATTAATGTCTTTTCGATCCACCCAAACACTATACGGAAGCATATGTCTCACGAGAAAAGACGTAACCAAAACTCAGAAAAGAGCTAGAGTTCATCGTACCCTCAGGGAGGCGGCAGATACGAACTGCTACATGAACTCTCATCAGTTCCAGCAGGTTCATTTGAAATCTATCTTGGATGAAGCACAGGTTGCATTCTTAAGAAATACTGATTGATTCAGACTAGATATTATTGTCCCATTCGCACAGAATAAACTTTATCAGATTTTATTAAACGCCTCACCTAAAAGACGATTCATAGAAATTACATTTATTAACAAAAGTTTTGATCTATTAAGCATCTCTAATACTTTTTCGGGATCATCGCGTACAAGGAACCATTCCTCAATATTTTGAGAATTTAGAACCTCCTCTTCTTTGTTACAAGTATAATAAACCTATTCCAATTTTCGTTTTTAACTGCAACAAAGTACCATCAAATCCTAAAATACTTTAATCATGCCCTCTCTTGAGAATGAGCAATGTCTGAATATCTATATAAACAAGCTGGTCATATTGTTATAGGTAACTTTTCAATTATCCAAGACAGGCAGCTCCGTGGTCTTCTAAAAAAGGACCTAAGTATAGAATCCCATCCAAGACAAAATAGTAGTCTAGTGGGGCACTATAGACGGAGGTTTGAATTTGGCGCGTGATGTCGTTGTATGTCCATTGTTTGTTGACTTGGTGTTCCTTGTTTCTTTGGGTCTCTTTTTGTGAGTGTCTGCTCTGTGTTTTTGCATTTGGCGTTTTAGGGTTTTGCTGTGGATGCTGCAACCGAGTGTTGTTTGATATCTCCTAGCCCCTTGCTCCCTTCAGGTGTTGGTGTGGCAGTTGTACGTCCATTGTTTGTTGGTGTGGTAGTTGTATGTCCATTGTTTGTTGGTGTGGTAGTTGCATATCAATCAATTGTTGGTGTGGTAGTTGTATGTCCATTGTTTGTTGGTGTGGTTGTTGTATGTCCATTAATTGTTGGTGTGGTTGTTGTATGTCCATTGTTTGTTGGTGTGGTAGTTGTATGTCCATTGTTTGTTGGTGTGGTTGTTGTATGTCCATTAATTGTTGGTGTGGTTGTTGTATGTCCATTGTTTGTTGGTGTGGTTGTTGTATGTCCATTGTTTGTTGGTGTGGTTGTTGTATGTCCATTAATTGTTGGTGTGGTTGTTGTATGTCCATTGTTTGTTGGTGTGGTAGTTGTATGTCCATTGTTTGTTGGTGTGGTAGTTGTATGTCCATTGTTTGTTGGTGTGGTTGTTGTATGTCCATTAATTGTTGGTGTGGTTGTTGTATGTCCATTGTTTGTTGGCGTGGTAGTTGTATGTCCATTGTTTGTTGGTGTGGTTGTTGTGTGTCAATTGTTTGTTATATGTGGTAGTTGTTTGTCCATTGTTTGTTATATGTCCATTGGTTGATGGTGTGGTAGTTGTATGTTTGTTGCTGTTTATGAGTTTACCCAGGCGGTTAGTATCCACAAATTCAGCTTCTATTCCTGTTTTAGATTTCATTTGTTTTCTCTCTGATTTTCGTAATACTGTGACAATAGTACGACAATAGTACTGTGACCATAGTACGACCATAGTACTGTGACAATAGAAAGACAAAAATACGATGTCAATATTATGACCATAGTACTGTTACCATAGTGCGACCAAAGTACTGTGACCATAGTACGACAATAGTACTGTGATAATAGTACGACAATAGTGCTGTGACCATATTATGACCATAGTGCTGTGACAATAGTACGACAATAGTTCTGTGACAATAGTGCGACCATAGTATTGTGACCATAGTACGACCATAGTCCTGTGACAATAGTACGACCATAGTGCTGTGACAATAGTACGCCAATAGTTTTGTGACCATAGTACGAACACAGAACTGTGACCATAGTACGACAATAGTTCTGTGACCATAGTACGACCATAGTGCTGTGACCATAGTACGACAATAGGTCTGTGACCATAGTACGACAATAGTGCTGTGACAATAGTACGCCAATATTTTGTGACCATAGTACGAACATTAGTCGGGTGACCAAGAGCCTAAAAAATAAGATTTAATTTCCATTCTTAGTGCAAGGCTAAATTGTATACCAAATGAAACTATGGAGTCTCAACTTTCAAAATTGACATGTCGTCAAACTATTTTGGAGTGCCTTCATTGTTTATTTAGAGGTCAAAGGTCATAGGGGTCAAATTGCATCTTACTTTATGCCTCTTAAGGGTTTAAAATTGTGTAATTCAAATGAAATAAGCAAGCAAAAACTTTCTTTTGGACAAAATTCGCAAATAAATATCCGGTCTGTTGATAACCTATTTTGTCCATTTGCCACTGTTTCTGCCATAGACATGTGTTAAACAGTGTCTTTAAAACTATGATTAGACAAAAATATTGATTGCTAAGTGAAAGAGCTTTCATATTGATATCCCTTGAAACAATACCTTTCTGAACACCGACCTAATGTTGTTGTCGTAGGCGAATACAGAGTTTTCAAAAGGAGGGATTTTAAGACTTTTAAAATATTTTAATAAAGGGGGGGGGGGTCGAAATGGCTATTGTATTATTTTATTTTTCAATTTACTTTAGAAATTTTTCTTTATGAATACTTTCTGGGGATGGGCACAGCAAGCAGGAAATTTTGAAGAAATGAAGTGTACATTTGTACAATGCATTTGGTATAATTCAGTCATTTCTAGTAGAACAATAGTAATCAAAATTTGATGCTATACTAGTGATCCGGCGGGCAAAGCGAGGCTGGAGATTTTTAGAATATTTAGTAATATTTTTTCGAAATAAGAAAAAAAAAATTAAATGAATGAGCAAGAAATTATTCTTCAAATTTTACGGCGGAAACAAAGGTTGGCTGTAGACATCCTGTAGCCACTGAACACATGCTCAAAACTCAGTGGACATAGGCGGATCCAGAATGTTTAAATGGGATGAGATTTAGACGATTAAAAAAGCTAACACATCATAGTATGTTTTCTTCTTTAAATTTCATACATATAAACATGTATATATGCTGGCGAGCGAAGATAACCGATGATTTTCAAGAATTTAGGAGTACATGGTGTCTAGAATTTATTCCTTCTCTAGGAGATGAAAAAAAAAATGAAATGAAATCCAGATATTTATCTTATATTTTTGCGAGCGAAAGGAGCCGGAATTATACGTTAAATCGAGTGATTTCCTGCCATTACTTTGGTGGGTAATACCTTCCCATCATGTCTGTTTCTCCCCTCCCGTCCCTTTACATATGATCGACCCACTTATCTAAAATCTAAGATGTACCAAATCTAAGTGATATGTTGTTGAAATTTCACACTTATTTCTTATGTTATTCGGGCATCATATGTTGATTCATATTGGCACATTAAAGCACAAAATAAAATTTCTTGGGGGCACAAAATGTTGACTTTTCATGCAAAAAATAACATTTTTCGAAGCCCGTTTGCTTCATTGAAAATAACAATTATTTACTGCTTTGTTTTGCAAAGAAATTGCAATAATTTTGCGCTATTTCGCAATAGTTTTGCGTTATTTTGCAACTGTGTTAAGTCAAATCGAAATGATATAGTGTAATATCACAAACGTGTTGCTTTATTTCGCAAAAGTATTACTTTATATCGCAATAGAATTGCAATATTGCAATGGTATTGCGTTATACAGCAATTAAATTGCATTATAGCGCAATTTTATTGCTTAATAACGTAATTTTATCGCAATGAAATTGCAGTTTATTGCAATAATATTGCGTTGTAACGCAACAATATTGAGATTTAACGCGATGGAAATGCGTAAGAGCGCAATTTTACTGCCAAATAACGCAATCTTATCACAACAAAATTGTATTATATTGCAATAAAGTTGCAATAATATTTTGTATATCGCAATGATATTGCGTCATATCGCAATAAATTTGCGTAATATAGAAATAATATTGCGTTGTTTCACAATAGTATTGTTACATAGCAATGATATTGCGTGATATCGCAAAAGGATATTATAGATTTGCGAAACATTGTGATCTTATGCAATACATCTGAAAAATATCGAAACAATATTGCGAAATAACGCGATATTCTTGTAATATCACGCAATATAATTGTAATAAACATTGAAGAAGTACCTATCATATATTCATTCTCAAAGTCGAGAAAGCAAGGCAAAATAATGTGAATTCCCACAGTAACGGTTGCAAACTTCGGAATGAATAATGACCAGGTCCCGGGGGAGTCAGCGTCCTGATTGCATGCAACACTTGTCGCAACAGCTCCATGGAAACTTGTCAAATTCGGTAATTGTCTCGATGTACATATATTGATGTACGCATCAGGTAAGTATATTTCCTGTTTGTTGATGATAACAATCATTCATAAAACGAATAACTAAAACGCATATCTATTGTGACATAGCGATAAAATGCAATACCACCGAGGAATAACGTAACAGAATTGCGAAATAACGCATAATCCTAGCGAAATGACACATCATTATAGCAAAATGACGCAATATTATTAAGATATAACGCAATTATATTGCAAAATAACGAAATATTATTATACAAATATGGACTTGGTCGAGGTCATTATGCAAAATAACGCAATGCTTCCGAAATAATATGCAATATTATTGCGATATAAGGCAAATTGATACATTTTGCGTATAATATGAAATAATCTTCCCTCTTCCTAAAATATCATAAGTCTTTAAACACCTCTTCAACCTTTGAAAAAATCCTGGATCCGCCTTATGTATTTGTTTATCCTTTAAACTGCTAGTGGTTTATAGTGCTCTGTCAGCCTGGTTTGAATCAAATCTGTTACGACGTACGTTCACAGGCCGACCGCCATGTCAACGTAACAGACGTCAAGTCGACTGTGCATAAGTGAATGCATATAGTTCTGCATCTATGTAGATTTTTTTTAATTCTTCAAACAAATAAATATTTCACTCACTTCCTCAATGTAGCAATATATATTTTCATTTCGTTTTAGTAAATCGATACTGATCAATGCACTGTACTTACACAAGCAACGGCAAAATGCCGTGTCATACGTCAAAAATGACGTCGCAAACAATAAACCATACTTCACTTCACATGAATATATTTTGCTTTATCACGGCGTAAAGTCATCTAAGGTTAAAAAATTTAGTATTATCAAAGTATAAATAAATATGGCAAAATAAGCCAATTTCGCCGTTCATGGTTCTTGTCCTTTTCACAGATTTACGCGTTGCCAATTTTTCACATAAGTCAAACTTTTTGAGACCAAATTGCAACCATGCAACTCTCTTTTTATATCCATTTACATACACATCTGTGTTGCTGGGGCCTCTATGTTTTGCGGTCTTGTTTGTGTGGGTCATCTTACAGTGAGGATTCTTCGAGACCTCAGGGTAATTGGAAAAGTGAAGAGGGTTGTGCGCACGTAATCCAGGATAACCACACCATTTGCTACTTGCGTGACAGATGGCCGTCCAAAGTCGGCACTAGTTACCCATTGGTCTCGTCGGTTTATGTGTAATCTTTTCTGTTTGATGTTTACATGTCTCTTTTTCGTCCCATACTATGCTCGTCTTTTGTGTTTTTGCATCGGGTATTTTGGCGTTTTGCTGTTGGTGCTGCAACAGGGTCTTGTTGGAGATCCCCTCCCTTCTTTTACCCAGGATTTAGAATTAAAATTTATATTATTCGTAGAGCATTTCTTTTCTTTTTTTTTTTTTTTTTTTTGAAATCTCGTCTTTCAATTTTTTTTTTATTTTACGATGAATACAAATGTTATATTTATTGCTTCCTATTTTCTGTGATAGTTTCTTTAAAACCATGTTTTTTATCCCAAAAGGCGTTTTATGCAACAAAATAAACCCTTATTTTTGAAATGGAAATTTCTTTGAAATATGATTTTTGTCTGGAAAGGCGATTTATGCTAAAAACAAGATAGGTTTCGAAGGATCAAGAGGTATGCACAAATCGACATCATGCATGAAGACGTATTAACAACGAAAGAACGCATGACAAGCATACACTACTTATCTCTATTAGTCGCTATTGCAGGTGGATTGAAAGGACCAATTAAGCGTTTTGTCATTATTGGAAGAAATATTTGTTGGTATATTGATAAAAATGCTCTAATGTACCATTGAAACAGATCAATATTAAAAAGAAATATTAAAATAACTTAAGAACATAAAGTATTCGGAATCAAAATTCAGACAATAGTACGACCATAGTACTGTGACAATAGTACAACAATAGTTCTGTGACCATAGCACGACCATAGTGCTGTGACCATAGTACGACAATAGTTCTTTGACCATAGTACGACCATTGTGCTGTGACAATAGTACGCCAATAGTTTTGTGACCATAGTACGAACATAGAACTGTAACCATAGTACGACAATAGTTCTGTGACCATAGTACGACCATAGTTCTGTGACCATAGTACGACCATAGTGCTGTGACAATAGTACGGCAATAGTTTTGTGACCATAGTACGAACATAGAACTGTGACAATAGTACGACAATAGTTCTGTGACCATAGTACGACAATAATTCTGTGACCATAGTGTTCTGTGACCATAGTACGACCATAGTTCTGTGACCATAGTACGACAATAATTTTGTGACAATAGTTCGACCATAATGCTGTGACCATAGTGCGACAATAGTTCTGTGACCATAGTACGACCATAGTGCGGTGACAATAGTACGACAATAGTACTGTGACCATAGTACGACAATAGTTCTGTGACCATAGTGCGACCATAGTATTGTGACCATAGTACTGTGACCATAGTACGATCATAGTACTGCGACCATAGAACGACCATAATTCTGTGCCGTAGCGTGACCACAGTAGTGTGAAAATATTACTGTGACAATAGTTCTGTGTCCATAGTACAACCTTAGTACTTTGGCCATAGTACGACCAAAGTATTGTGACCATAGTACTGTGACAATGCACGATAATAGTGATGTGACCATAATACGACAATAGTACTGTTACCATAGTACGACAATAGTGCTGTTACCATAGTACGACCATAGTACTGTGACGATAGTATGACCATAATACTGTGACCATAGTACGACAGCTTTTATTTGTTTATTTGTATCTATTTGAACCATTATGAATTTGTGCAACTCTAGATTAATTTGTGTCAGTGATCACCTACAAGGAATATAATCATTAATAGATTATTGGAGATTATTCTGATCTTGAGAGTGTATGTTCGGCTGTAATCACTGTAATGTCGTCATGATTGGGATCTCCTACTTAATTTGTGCGTGTGTGTGTTTCGCCTTAATCACTTAAACGTCATCATGTTTGGGATCTCCTCGTTATCTTGTGTGTATATGTTCCGATGTAATCACTGTAACGGTGTCATGTTGGGGATCTCCTCCTTATTGTGTGTGCGTGTTCCACCGTACTCACTGTAACGTCGTCATGTTGGGGATCTCCTTCTTTCCTTGTGTGTGTGTGTCCGCTGTAATCACTGTATCATTGTCATTTTGGGGGTCTCCTTATCTTGTGTGTGCGCGTGTGTACCGCTGTAATTACTGTAACGTCGTCGTGTTGGGGATCTCCTCCTTATCTTGTGTGTGTGTACCGCTGTAATTACTGTAACGTCGTCGTGTTGGGGACCTCCACCTTATCTTGAGTATGTGTGTTCCGCCGTAATCACTGTAATGTCGTTATATTTGGGGTCTCCTCCTGATTTTGTGTGTAAGTGAGGGTGTGTGTGTGTTCCACCGTAATCACTGTAACGTTGTCATGTTGGGGATTTCCTCATTATCTTGTGAGTGATTGTTCTGACGTAATCACTGTAACGTCGTCATGTTGGGGATCTCCTCCTGATCTTGTGAGTGTGTGTTCCGACGTAATCACTGTTACGTCGTCATGTTGGGGATCTCCTCCTGATCTTGTGAGTGTGTGTTCCGACGTAATCACTGTAACGTCGTCATTTGGGGATCTCCTCCTTATCTTATATGTGCCATGGTATAGTCAGTATCTCCTGCTTATATACTATCTCTACTAACACTTCTGCAGAATTTGTCAATTCTAGTGAAATCCAATCTATCGTGAAACACCTTTGAAAACTGTTCAAATGTCTTAAATCAGAACATATCAATCCAAATTCTGTACAATGGTATGTCTGATTGTATATAACTTTTTCTTGGTATCTGATTTTCTCTCGATGTGTTTTGTCGTTCATTGGTCACTTTTATAATACGGTATGAACCACGTTTGAAGGACTGTAACGAATAGTGAGCTAAGGAATATAAGCCACTTGAACTACGCGCTTAACTTCAGGTCCTCCTTCGGGCTCCCTCGTCGATCGATCCACGTTACAAGACTTTCCTTTTACGTTTTAAACAAATTTGAGGTTTTGTGCAGTTAAAAAAGATTAAATCTTAAATTTTTCGTATCATTCTGATACTTTAAAAAGAAAGGCCACAAAAAGCATAGAATGATCTCGGGTAATACGTGAATAATACAGCATGTACATGTAAATTGTAAAAAGTGACTTTGTGTGAAATCCTCGCCAACATTGCATTCCTCGCATTCAATGTGGCTTCATGATCGAGTTTTAACTTTTTTCCATGTAATATGACACGTGTGGTATATACAGGATGTTCACTGCAGATAAAACCTTTGACATTTCATGCAACTGACGACATTTAGAAATGAATGTATAACGATAACTCTTATTTCTAAATTTGTTTAATGCATTTTGAACATTCTTCAACACAATAGAAAAATACATGTAGCAATAGAACTGCGATAGTTATCAAATACCAAATTCATTCATAGCATGTTAATATGAAAACAGATCAATCCAAACAGAACAAGCTCTTTCAACCTGTAATTACATGTCATGTAACTTGTAAGGCACGTGTTGTTTCTTAATGACGAAAATGCAGGTATTCAAAACAGCTTTTTTTTCCAAGCCATTTTCAAAACTACCTGACAAATTTACATTGCCATTGTGTCATATGAGATATTAAGATCACTGCCGCCATTACTGCATATTTCAATTTCAATTTTGATATTATACGAAGGCCGGAAAGGGCCGTGTGAAAAATGAAAATTATTTCGTTCCCACGAAATATTATTACGTTTCCACAAAATATTATTCTTTCCCTCGAAATATTATTTTGTTCCCTCGAAATAATTTTTCTTTTTTTTTGTACACGACCCCTTACGGCCACCGTAAATATTTCAACACTTTTCTGAATTTACAATGTCAGAGTAAAAAGGATTTATCATCATTGTAAGTATCAAAAGCGGTGTCTGCTACTGAATAAGATGATTACAGGTAAGTAGATGAAGGGATGTTGTTGTTTTGGAAAGGCCATTGTGATTGGTCGGCAACATTTCTATCAAACACTTTGGACGGAGATTCTAGATTTTGGCCATCGGGTAAGATTCCGACATGGTTATGTTTGCCCAATCTAGTAGCACTTGTGATAGCGTAGTTATGTCCCCTATAGCACCGTGAATGTGACATACATATAACTTCTTTACACCCGCGTCGGAAGTTAGCGTTGTAGCACATGTAGAGGAAAGGCTTGGCCATACCAGCTGCCAGGACCAACCAGATACACCCATGGAATAGCTTGATGGGTTGTTCTAATGGTCTTACTAAAACGTACCACAGTAAGGAAATGTAATAAGGCGCAAAAAGGCACGTAGTTGACAGTGATATAATCATAAGCATTCTAACCATGTTTACCTTTGTTCGTGACACGTGGTTTGGTGTACGCTGAATCCTGCAATTAGCACCAAATCTCCAGATATATTTCCAGACGCGAAAGTATTGCATAGCCATTATCGAGACTGGGACGATGAACTGAAGGAGGAAACATGCCAATGTGAAGACTATCCCAACCCAGTTGTCATGCTCAACGACAGCGGCACATGTCGACCGGCCATGTTGGTCCGACCGCTTGAAGAAAAACAAACAGTAGGTGCACAGGATGTAGGAGACCAGCCAGGACGCCCCTATCATACGCTTAGCTGTGCCGCGCTTCACCTTAAAGCTTAGCGGGTATATGATCGTATAGTACCTATCGATACTGATAGAGAGCAAGATGAAGATAACGACACCCGGCGAGGCGTACTGCACCATGCGGACCAACCGACATAGAAGGTCACCAAAATCCCAGGAGTTAACCAACACGTCCCCTCCGATAAAAGGTAGAGCAAGTACGGAGTAAGATAGATCAGCCATCGATATCCCTATGACAAAGAAATTGGTGGTGGACTGTACCCTTCTTGACAGACGTACAACTATACAGACGAGGATATTACCCATGATGCTCAGTATCCATACCAACAAGTACGCTATGAATGCTGGCAGAGATCCCGACCTTCCTCCAGAATCTGGTATTGTATGGTTGCCCTCCGTCATGGCGGGAATCTATTCACTGAAACAAAATATTGATCTTTTAATACGTAGTAATTATTCATTTTAAAACAAACAACTTATTGTAATCTGTATATAATGGTAGTATGACACATTATAGCATGGAAATACCCCTCTTTTAAAATCATCAAAAAGCTCTTATTACCAAAGATTTTAGATCAACCGAGAAATTTTGACCATGCCTACCTTGCTTTACGTCTAGCTTGGACAAACAAAAATGTAAAAACAAGTGGAATCGTTCAATTTATACATGGACGTTTCTGATACCGCGTTTCAAAATAAAATTTCATTGGTCAAGAAAGAAAATTCATATTCATTGTCTTTTTTCCCATTGGGTTAGTGATAGCGAGTAAGGGATGGACAAATTATGACGTAAAGAAACCAAGGAGAAATCTCTTAGAAACAGGAATACATTAAATTGAAAGAAAGACTGAATATTTTACTTTATACTCAGAGACTATATTTTGTTTGATAGTTTCATTCTTCCATTCCCCTTAATTTATGTAGGAATAAAAAAAAATTATATATTATTGCCTGTCTTCTAGCATCCTGAATTAACTTGATTTTTTCCATAAATTTAAACCTATACCTCTCTGTGCGATGAAACAGTTCATTGCGATTATATGATAAGATGCATTTTCATTTTCTAAAAGAATTCAAAGATATGCTAAAATTTGGAAAAAACATCCTTCTTTGCTCTAACAACACAATTTTACATCGCAATTCTTTGCTAGATAACTAATATATATTTTTATTGTTAATCTGAGACAACATGAGAATAATGTATGGATGGAACACAATGTAACCCTTACAAGGCAACTAAGAGCAGGTGCCCGGTAGGGGTAATCATCTTCAGCTATTACCAACAAATTAACCATCAATTTGAGTCTAAAGCTGAAGTCAGATATGTTCATTCAATTGAAGGAAAATATAAACTCAAGATCGACATGGAATGCCATGTAACATTATACATTACGAAATGGGAATATCATATCGAATTCCTATAACTGTATCTTTGGTTTGCCTAGAAGTCAGCTTTCTCTCTTTGTCTCTCAACAATTTCCATAGCTTTTACTCTGTTAATGCTTTTTATCACAATAAAAAAGTTTTTAATCATGATTTACATCGTTTATGATGTGTACTCCGTATAGGCTTCGTTTTCTAAGAAATACATTTTATCAAATCAAATAATTGATTAAATAACATGAGTTAATTCCCAAGATTTTGTTGGGTACCGATTAGTACGATATGAAAGTAAAACGAACCAACTAAAGGGAGCATTCGACCAATTGTAAATTTCCATTAGCGCTCAAAAAGTACAAGGGGAATGGGGGTACGCAACGATCTATTTCTAAGTATACCGTGTGACATATCAAATGAAAGGTCTCGACGAGAAGAATACAGTCCGGGAAGGTTCGGAGTCACTGAGGTATAGTATATCCTCCTTCTCCACCACCACCACCGCCGCAGAAACAACAGCAATGTTTCAATATCCAACATAAGAAGGGGAAGAAGTCGTTATGGTGTTTGTCATGGTGGAGGAAGAGTTGATGGTGGTGATGGTGCAGCGGCAGGGGTGATGGTGGTGGTGCAGCGGCGGCGGTGGTGGAGGATTTGATGGTGGAGGAGGTGGTGGTGGAGGAGGAGGAAGTGATGGCGGTGGTTGTGGTGGTGATTGTGGTTGTGGTGATTGTGGTTGTGGTGGAGGAGGTGGCGGCGGTGGTGGCGGTTGGGTGCTGGTGGTGGAGGAGGATGTGGCGGCCTGGGTGGTGGTGGTTGTGGTAGAGGTGGCGGCGGTTTGGGTAGAGGAGGATGTGGTGGTTGTGGTGTAGGAAGAGGTGGCGACAATGATGGTGGTTGTGGTGGAGGTGGCGGCGGTTTGGAGGAGGAGAATGTGGTGGTTGTGGTGTAGGAGGAGGTGGCGGTTTGGGTAGAGGAGGATGTGGTGGTTGTGATGTAGGTGGAGGTGGCGGCGATGGTGGTGATTGTGGAGGAGGAGAATGTGGTGGTTGTGGTGTAGGAGGAGGTGACGGTGGTGGTGGTGGTGATTGTGGTGTAAGAGGATGTGGCGGCAGCGTTGGTACTGGTGGTGGCGGAGGAGGAGGTGGTGGCGGCGTTGGTGGTGGTCGTGGTGGAGGAGGTGGTAGCGATTATGTGGCGGCAGCTTTCATGCCTTATTCAGAATATTTTTGGATGTCAACTTTCTATAATTTCCCGGAGGATAATTCAACAGCATTGATTATTTAATGTTTTAATTCGAATATTTATTTACTTGTGTTTCGATGGCGCCATCTTGAATGAACCATATATTCAGTCCGTACAATAAAGTTATTTTTATTTGGTTTCCTTTCTTTATATTTGCTGTCCAGTGTGTTCCCATGATGTTTTGCCTTGTTCGTGCGCCTTTTTTATGTGATTGTTGGTGTTTTCGTTGCCTGTTTGTCGATGTTGTAGTACATCCCTATCTCTTCAACCCGTACTTTACATGTATAAGATTTTACATCATTTATTCACATAAAATTCATTTAATATTCTAATACTCAAAACGGACATTTTTCTACTACGAAAGGAGTATAATTGAAAATAAATCGAGTGATTTCATGGCTTAATCAGAAGTCTCGCCTTATTACACATGACTTTGACATTTTCTTTAGAAGCCTTGCAATTATATAATTATTATTATATAGATATATCCAATATACTTTTGCAACAAATATCTAGGACAATATTGACAATAAAGCCGATAAATACGCGTGCTTTACGTGAGCTGATGAAGGTATTGTAAAGAGAGTCTCATCTGAACATTGTCATCATCATGCCATTATTTTACTATGTATTATATATGTCTTTTATCGGAAATACACGGAAGGGGAGTAGGATAAAATGACGTCAAGGAAGTTTCTGGGCTTGATTCAGCCATGAAATCACTCGATTTATTTTCTTAATGTTAAATCATTCAGTTTTGTGTACATCTTATATGAGACAAGAAAGGCAAAGTTTACACCAAGCAAAGATAGAAATGTGCACGGAGAGAGTAATAAGGACATCATTTGATTGATCAAGATCATACTTTGATACCGTGTAGTTCAGGAGAACAATATTTCACAGATAACATTACAAATACCATAGGCGCAGACAATAAGAACAATATTATATCAAAACGACATTCAAACAATGCAAAACACCATGGAAACACGAAGAACAGATCATAAAAAAGAAGAAAATCCCATCTTTCCTTCTCTGTCACTTATATCCGGGCACATGAAACTTTTGCAAAAACACATTTGATGTACTTTAGCAACATGACACTATAAGATTCTCAGCATGACAAACCTGCGCTGATCGGAGAGGAACAATGTCCAAAACAACAGGGGGACAACGAGACAAGCGACAATACCATCCAACCAAAGATTGTACCCTATGTCTTCCGAAATGGAAGTTACCGGATGTGACAGTTCTATCGAATTGAAGCGGCGGGTGTTGCATGCAAGCAGGAGATACTTACTCTTCCTGGGCACCTGGTCTCACTCTCATATCTGGAGTCCGCTTCTTTTCATGTGGTGGAGGTTTCTGTTTGTTTGCTTTGGTTTCTGTTTTATCCTGATTTTGTATGCCTTCAGTTTCTGATTTTCTGAATTATCGATTTTGTGCTGTATACAGGGATATGGTCATTATCCATATTTGTCATACAGTCACACAAAAAAAGGAAACAGGAAACCCGAATGACTATACAAAAACTGAGGAACGCTCTACGCGGCGCCGTCTTTGCATGATCACCCACTATATAATAGCGCAGAGTGTGGTTATCTGGATTATGTACACACTACCCTAACACAAACTCGAATGTACAGAAGTTGTCCGAGGACGTACAGACATAGAGACGTCAGTCAGAAAGTTCAAGCCATACCAAACATTATAACATTTGTTTTCACATGAAAATTTAAAGCCTAAACGAATTAAGGACATGACAACTAAAATCGAAGCAGACTTAATGTTTTCAGTGGTGAATGAAAAAAAATGATGTGTCTTGTGCTTCCATCCACAAAAGAACAAATAACAATATTGATATATGTATATAGTATATATTTATAAATATGCAAAGTAAATGCACAAATTTGATTTAAAAAAAATAAAACCAGAAGGCGCTTCTAAAATACATCTGGCTATGCCAGAAAATTCTTCTGCATTTAATAAGTACCACTGATGAGGATATAGTATCCGAAGTACGTGTCTGGTGCATCAAAATTGGTTTGAAATTTTCTTCAAGAAGGTAAATATTTGAAACATTTTCGTATTACCATTATAAACACTTATTTCGTTTTGCAGTGTGGAGCAGTTAAACTTGTTCCCCTCAACCGAATGTTTAAAGTGTAATAAATACTTTATTCCAGCTCTGTCGTCCTATAGAAGCTTCGTTTTGGCCCTTCATCAATTTGACATCATATATATTATTTTGCTATTTCGGAAACTTGTTATTTCATCAAAAATTATCATCGAAATTAAAGAAGGTTCACACCTTAGCACCATCCCTCCAATGCTATTTAGGTCAAAGATTTCATTTAACAAGTACGCTACTGAATCGCCCCTACACAAGATTTGGAGCCGCGCACTCTCTGCAAAGAAAATGCACAAAGGAGCTGACAAGATAAGGGCTGTATTTAGCCCTGATTTTCATCAAGTATTTCTTCTACACAATGATCTATACGCAAACATCTTGATCATCACTAAATGTAATGTATTTGGAGATTCCTCATACAACTTTTATTTTGGTAAGCTTATTTCTAGATACCTAAATTACAGTCCAGCGAGAAGGGGTTGCCATGTTGAAAAGAAGCTAGTATCAATCAAAAAACGTTGAAAATGAAGAACTACCTGGCTAATGTATATAAACTTTAAAGCATAATTATAGTCTAAACAAGATACTAGAAATCAAATTTAAAAGACTGGTGTCAACTTAATCCATAAATTTTAAAATCTTGAATCTGAAATACGGTTGTATTTTGTATTCATTTGCTACAAAGTAGGCATTTCACCGCGAAATACACACTCTGTTGAAATAAACAGCACGCTCTTGTTTATTTTATTCCAAAATCTTGTGCATTTCATGTGAACATGTTTAGAATGAATAAATGAATGACTTCAAAAGGGAAAAATGAATTTTTGCTTATATTATGGCCTAAAACACAGATTGGTCAAAAGCCCCCATCCTCACTTTTTCAGTTTTTCGTCTATGGGGTATCGTTCCCCCTAGCAGCAGAATCCACAGAATACAAAAGTACACACTAAAAGTTTGGTGAGGGTACATGGCCTTATTACCGAGAAAGGAGAACGAGAACTTTGCCAATATTTCTGAACTTTGGACGAAGTCTCAAAATTTTCTAAGTTCTAAATTTTATAGTAATCCCCTGGTTAGGGAGCTGATATTTTCAGGGATTCATGCCTAGGTATAGCCACGTACACGCTAAAACTTTGGTGAGGATACATGACCTTATTACCGAGAAATGAGACCGAGAACTTTGCCATTTTAACTAGGGGGAATACTATAAAAGTTTGGACTTAGATTTTTTCAGAATTTGTATGAATTGTAGAAATATTGGCAAAGTTCTCGGCCTCATTCCTCGGTAACAAGGTCATGTACCGTCATCAAATTTAAAGTGTATTTGATCCAATGCCTAGACATGAATCCCTAAACATTTCAGTATCGTAGCCAGGGGAACACTATAAAAGTTCGGACTTAGATTTTTTTCAGAATTTGTCTGCATTGTAGAAATATTGGCAAAGTTCTCGGCCTCATTCCTCGGTAACAAGGTCATGTACCGTCATCAAATTTAAAGTGTATTTGATCCAATGCCTAGACATGAATCCCTAAACATTTCAGTATCGTAGCCAGGGGAACACTATAAAAGTTCGGACGTAGATTTTTTTCAGAATTTGTCTGCATTGTAGAAATATTGGCAAAGTTCTCGGCCTTATTCTTCGGTAACAAGGTCATGTTCCCTCACCAAAGTGTGTTTGATTCAATGCCTAGGCATGAATCCCAAAAAATATCAGTATCGTCAACAGGGGAACACTATGAAAGTTTGGACTTAAATTTTTTTTTCAGAATTTGTCTGAATTGTAGAAATAGTGTCAAAGTGCTCGGCCTCATTCTTCGGTAACAAGGTCATGTACCCTCACCAAATTTAAAGTTTGTTTGATTCAATGCCTAGGCATGAATCTCTAAAACTTTCAGTATCGTAACCAGGGGAATACTTTAAAAGTTTGAGCTATTACCAACAGGATGTGTCGATGTTTTGCTTCATTCATTATTTATTCTATAAGAAGTGAAGGTGGGGCATGCGTGCCATATGTATTTTTTGATGTGGTGAAATAGTAATACAGAAAATTTATTATGCATATATTTCAATACAGTGTTTCTTAGTCGAATTGTCAACTGTATTCTGGAGTGCAGTTGACAATTCAATCGTCAACTGTCAACTGTATTTCAAAATATGTTTGCCCTGTAAAAGTGGCATTCTGTAGCTTTTCCATTTTCCATTGATTTCTATAGAAAAAAGACATACTTTGCCCCAAAATTAAGGAAAACGATGCACGATAAATCTTATCCAACAACTGATTATGAAGAATCCAAGAACTGGCATCAATTTTGTGAAAGAATTTTATTAAAGTTCCCATTTTGAAAATTCCACTTTTTTCAGGGCAGGCCTGATCTTATCAGCTTCTTTAAATTCAAAAAAATAAAACTAGATGGAGCCACTTAAATACATCTGGCTGTGTCAGAAAGTCATGGTGCATTGAAATTGGTTTGAATTTTTCTTCAAGAAGATAAAGAGTTGAAACACTTCCGTATCATGTAATACACATCATTGGTGACAAACTTTTTATCACCCTGGCATTATCAGTTGTCAGAGTGGTCTTATTGAAAAGTCAAATGCTCTTCCTATTATTTGTAAAGACACATTCGTTTGATGATTAATATTTCCCTTAATTAGTACCTTCTTATTGGCCCGGACTCAAGCAAATCACACGCTTTTGTTAATAAGTTGATAAAAACAGGAATTGGCTCGAGTTGAACAGGTGAAGAATAGAATATCTTATATGATTCGAGACATTCTGGATAGCGATTGAATGGCTGTCATCATCACGACACCAGACATATTCTACTGATATCTACCTCGAGACAATCACCGAATTTAACAAGTTTTCATTAAGATGTTGGAAAGGGTGTTGCATACACACAGGAAATGCTTACTCTCCCCGGGCACAAGGTCTCACGTCGGAATGTTGTTTATACCGAGGTTCTCAACCGTTCCAATGGAAATTATAATGATTTTGCACTGCCTTCTCGACTTTGAGACTGAGTAACTGATAGGTACTTCTTTGATGTTTATTAAGGATTCCGACTATTCCGTCGGAATTCTTTCTGTAATTGTATTGTTTTTTCTTTATTCTTATTAAGGATTCCGACTTCCGCCGGAATGCTTTTTGTTATTCTATTGTCTTTTCTTTGTTCTTCTTATTATTATTCTTACCCCCAACCCGTCCCGGACACTTTACAATAAAAGTACCACGGCATATGATAAAATGGAACGTACCATGTAAAAGAGACTGTCAAGATCTTGCGGTAATTTATTTTGTTGTCGAAAATTTCACAGATGCACTCGCTACAGGTTATCAAAGGTCAAATGTGTAAACTGTCATAACTAACCGTACGATTTGAACGGAATTTGTTTTATATTGTTCTTTGGATAATTTGCAAACTGTTATACGCTTACATTATCCTTCAGGGCTTATCCATATCCATTCAAATCTGCATGTAGATATGTCATCACACAGACTTAAACAATCTGTACTGCGTCAGAGTCTTGCATGTCCCTTATTAAAAATATTTGATTTTAGTGCCATTAGGTTTCTTTTCATACCTTACAAAACACACAGAAATCTTCTTTTTCGTAATAAATGAACAGTAAAATGATATTTTGGTTCTGAAAAATTGATATGTAAAACTGGAAACTGGAAATTAATCTGATGTTATCATCAAATGGTAAAACAAGCTGAAAATATTTTTCGCTCGCTCGCTCTGGTCATTTCGAAATTTAAGTACTAAATTACATCATCGCTCGCTCGCCCCTAAAAATTATTTTCAGATTACGAAGAACTAAAAATTAATTTGGTGTGGCCTTATACCAAAAAATCTAAGTTCCATAACTCTATAACGACAAATCGGATAAACCTCAACATCCAAAGGCGGATTCCTCTCCACAGTCTGATCAAAGTGTGTGAATATCATGAAAATCCGTTGAAGCATGTGTAAGTTATTGCGTTCCATAAATGGAACGACACACAGATAGACGGACACACAGACATATTGACATCGCCGTACCATAATACGTCTTGTCAAATGACGGGCGTTTAATAACAAGACAACAGGTATCCAAACAACAAACAGATGAATATGTAAATAGACCTGTACCAAAAGTGTATAGTATACGAATGTCAATCAGTTCACTGTCTGCTGGAGCGAGCAAATGCAATAAATCAATGCCAGGAATTTAATCACTGCCCTTCAACAATGTTGATTTTTATTACGAAATTTGAGACTCAAAATCTTAAATTATTTATTTAATTCAATGCCGTATATATGAAACGACTTGTAGATATTATAAAGATTACATTCCCGAACGGTGACAAAGGGGTGAAATCATACAATCTACATAAATGTACTATGAATTAAAAAAATCATGTGATAGATTCTTATTATAGTGACAGTTTCTTGGAGAGTAAAGAAGACGAGATTCTGGGTTGAATTGCACTTTTCATCTTTGTGACCAATCGATGGTGGTACAATCGAGACAAATGAAGATGCTTATTTACACCAGATAGGCAAATTGATTCCCCCAGAATAAAAACTCATTATCAACAAAATGTCAACGATTAAACAATGGATGATTACAAAAAGCCAATGATTCCTTCTAACTAGCCTGTGAAAACCTTTCTAGTTTCAGCTCAGCTGAATGACTAAATTATTTTAAAGAAGGTTATGCTTTTCGTGTTGTTATGACAAAAGAACATGTTATTTGAATATATTTTTACACTATAATATCCTGTTCTTTCATCATATTTGTACAACACCCAACTTAATAGAGATAAGAGTAAAACAATGAAATAACCCTACTTCCCTAAGATGCTTAAAGAAAAAATTAAGGGGAATGCTAAACGATTTCAAACTCAATAGCATAATTTATAACAGATAAATTTGCAGCATGGACCAGACATGCACGTTTAGGGTACTTAACACTTTTGATCCTCAGTTTAAACAATGTAATATGACCGAAGAGTGTGAAAGTTAAATTATTATGCCCAAAAAGTACCGAAAGACGTAGCAGAATGGGTGGGATATGATGCTACAGGTTACACGCAAAAGTACAATACTGCGCTATGTTTAGGGACGAATTTTACCAAGTTGCTTACATTTCCCATATATTTTAAACCACTGTAGATATAGATATAGTATAGTATAGTATAGTTTATTAGCAAAAAACCACATAGTTTATATGCATGAGACATATATATAAATTCACAATAGTAATAATAATATAGAGTGATCGAATATTCCTACTATTGTTATTATAATTACATGATAAATATCAAAAGGTCCTTACGGCTACTCCCCCTGTTATCACTGTCTAATAATCAGATCCAACTTGAATGATTTTTGTGCGGGAAACTTCAAGTACGAAACATGTTGCAGTGTTTTCATAGGATACGAAACTAAAGGATACAATGAATTTCAACGTCCAGTTACAAACATATAACCTGCCACTGATCATTTCATTACTTTCCACATTTGCTATATATTCTTATATCCGGGGTATATGTCATGAAAGCTTTCTTTTATTAAAACTCAGTATCCCCAATAAAACGGAAGTATTCCCACTCTATACCTACCCGAAGAAAATTTCAAACCAGCCTAACTTTAAACACAATGATTGAGTGCCCTCAATTTTATTCGAAATGAAGGAGTGCAACCTAAAAATGTATCCAAAATCTTCAAAAGCAAAGAAAACGTGATGATTTGAAATGTTTCAATGGTACTTCTAGGTACATGTACCTGGATTATAAGAATATTATCAATCCACAAGAATTAACCCTGAACTTGGCAAACGTTACAATCACAGAAACACTATTTTTGGATCTAAATATAAAAATTAAGATATTCGCACGAGTGTGTATGACAAAACAGATAATTTTGGAATCAAAATAGTAAATTTTCCCTGGCTTGACGGTGATATTCGTAGATTACAGTCATACGGTACCTGCTTTTCTCAACTGAAATTTTTCAAAAAATATTGTCAGCTTCTTCTTAAATTCGGGCCCATGCAAGCAACATATTACTATGGGTATTTCACAACCTGCCTTTTATAGTGATATTATAAACAAAATTAGAAAGATCAAAGGCAGGCAGAATTATTATCGAAATTGCGTCAGAATCATCAAACGGATATGATCCCGTTGTCACCAGACGGACACTTGCTTTGGTAGTTGACTAATCTACAGTTTGGTATCAGCGCATTCCTAAGAATTGCACTCTGATTGACCGAGACAACAGAACTCCATGACAAACCCTGTCCAAACCTCTTTAGAGACGACAGGATCCCGACCACCTGTCCTCTCTGAAAGTCGGTCGGACTCCTTAGGTGATAAACATATATGAGCTCCCTACAGCCGGTAGAGCGCAGACTGTATTTCGTATGCCCTCTTTTTATATCCATTTACAAATTCATCTGTGTTATTTTGGGCCTCTGCGTTTTGCTGTTTTGTGTGTGTGGTCATCTTTCAGTAATGAGGTAATCTTAAAATACAATTGTGCGGTCTTTGATACCTTTTGGTAGTCGCTAAAGTGGGAGGGTTGTGTGCATGTTATCTGGGTCACCATAGCATTTGCTTCTTGTGTGGCAGATGGCAATTCTAAATCCACACCTATTGTCCATTGGTCTCATTGGTTTATGTGTAGTCTTTTGTTTCCATTGGTCTCATTGGTTTATGTGTAGTCTTTTGTGTCCATTGGTCTGGTTGGTTTATGTGTAGTCATTTTGTGTCCATTGGTCTGGTTGGTTTATGTGTAGTCTTTTGTGTCCATTGGTCTGATTGGTTTATGTGTAGTCTTTTTGTTTCATGTTTCTATGTCATATGTCTCTTTTACGCTTACAGTGCTTGTTTTCGCATCAGGTGGTTTGTTGCTTTGCTGTGGGTACTGCAACCGAGTCTGGATGGGGATCCCTCCATTCTATTATTAAAAGCGGGACACATTCATTAATATTTATGTGATACATGTATATCAAGTATTTCTCATCAAGTTTCATTTTAAAGAAAATTGCAAGGCCGATTTGGGGGCTTCGTGTCCCTACCCTTTTAGTATCAGAAAGTTATAAAATATGTTTAAAGTTAATGCAAGAGGACAGTAAAATAACAGTCCACCAGTATAGAGTGGTTGAAATAGTCATATTGAAACATGTTTTATCGTATGTGTAGAGAATAAATCTACAAGATATTGTAAGCAGCGAAACATGATTTGAATCGAAAGCTTCCAATTTGGGGCGAATTCACTTATGGCATAATCCTCCACTCAATGATTCATAGGTGGATCCGTAAAGTACCGCTGTGAAAAATAAATAAACAAAATAAGCGTAGAAAGAATTACATGCTCATTTAATACAATCTAATGCTTCATTTCTGTCGCACCAGACTTACGAAAAAGTAAAGAAAAATGTTTTTGTATTTCCACTAAAAGTAGGCATGAACATTGTAGATTTATTTTTCTTTGAAGTCCACTCCCTTTGTCTCACATCGTTCACCCCCTTAATGTAACGTTGTATGCCGTGTGCTTGCTCTTTGTGAAATATTTACATAAGCATAAATACATGTGCACCCAAAGTCAATGACATCATAAAGCTCTACTTCAAACATAAAATCATTTTGTAGGCGTTTCTCATTACAAAAATAGTTTTTATATCTTGATATGCTGTATTTTGAACATAAAATATTTGTTGTACTTTCAGAAACTTATATTGGGATTCAATTCATTTTTTAAGTTTCGTAAATATGTACTTCAGAATAACACGAAATGAAATCCAAATAAAAGCTGTCATGGTTTTAGTATGTCCCCCAACATAAAATATTTGAGTATCACTTTTTAAAATGAGTATAAAAGATTCCAGAGTGCAACTGCACATTGTATGTTTGCCATGCACCAGTTTGGTCCATTAACCGAAGACATGAAAATTCGGAAACCAGTGTTGTTTCAGAGCAAATATGGATTTTCCCTACTTCAATAATAAGACCATATATAGTGGCTTTAAGACAATTATATGTTCCTGTAAATAGTCCTCGTCTTTTGAAATAACTTAATTTGAAAATTCATAGATGTTCAAATGAAGTATAAATTTATAATTGTAAATCTATTGTTGTCAACTATGACAAAACCTACTTTGTTAAAGAAAAGTAATTACATACAAACATATTATTCAGATGTTAAAACAACACTTTTGTGGTGTTTAGAGGAATGGTCTTCGAACGACTTGTCGGAATTCCAATGGGAATCACTTATTGTGCCCTTCTCCTTGTCGACATTTTTCTTTAAACGTACGAAGCTCAACTTTTGGTCTCTGAAGGGAAAAGATACTTAGCTTCTGCCTTTAAGTTAACTTACAGATACATAGACGATGTGCTGTCCATAAAAATCCAAAATTCGCGGATTACCTGAGCAGATTCTATCCGCCGGAGCTTAAAGTCAAGAAACTACAGAGACAAATGATTCAACATCCTATTTGGACATAATGCTGTCCTACGACACTAATGGTCACATGGACATCTCACTCTATGACAAACGTGAAGACTTCAGTTTCAGGATCACAAACTTTCCTTTTCTGAGTAGCAACATCACTTCATCGCCAGCTTATGGCGTGTTCATATCTCAATTGATACGTTATGCCAGAGCATGTACCAAATATTATATATTCAGATTTTGTTCTGAGAGTTGGGCGTCTTTCATCGTCACTAAGGAAGTTCTACGGTCAATACGGGGAACTCGTCAAACACTATGATGTCCCATTGTCCAGAATGGTGACTGATACTCTATCTTAGACCATTTGAACCATCCAACCACAGAGAGCACTTGTATCTTCCGAAAAGGAAGTAACCGGATGTTATATTTCTGCCGAACTAAAGCGACGGGTGTTGCATGAAAGCAGGAGATGCTGACTCTTCCTGGGTACCTGGTCTCATTTCCATATTGGGAGACTCAATTCGTTTCTTTTCATGTGATGGAGGTTTTTTGTTTCTTTGCTTTGGTCTCTGGTTTATCCTGATTTCGTATGAATTCGGTTTTTCTGAATTATCTATTTTGTACTGTGTATTGGGATTATTTGTCATCTATAGATCTTTGAATACCATTGACAAAAATAGCGAAAGTAAAACACTCGCGAAGAGAAGAAGGTTAACATTAAATATTTGTTCAGGCGGACAGTCAAGAAAAGAGTAGGTAATAAAAATTAATGGTTGTGTTATTAAAATAATCAGTTCAATGTCTGTTGTTTCATGAGGTCAATGACTTTAGGTGCAATGAAAATGTGAATACTTTTAAATGCACAACGCTACTAAAAGATCAATTGTAATTTTAAAAAAAATAAATGTTAGAACAAAGGACACAGTGTACAGTATACAATCACAATAAGGGAATCGACTTGTCAGACAAAAGGAGTGTATTTTGAATAAGTAAATCGTGTCAAACGTCCATGTATTGTGTAATCTTGTGAAAAACGCTCCATCTTTTATATCATATTAGTTCATTTGAGTAAAAGTATCTGAACAGAAGCGATAGAAATGAAAATCCCAAAATCCAGAAATAAACTGTATTCAATTATTCATGCAATTTTTTTCTACTCTAATTCGGAAACTTATCATTTCATACAAAAATATTATCGAAATTAAAGAAGGTGAACATCTTGCCACCATCCCTCCACTGCTATTTTGAACATAGATTTTATTTGGATATATGCTACTGCATCGACCCTGCAAGAAATCTGGAACCGCGTACTCTCTGTAAAGTAAATACACAAATTGAATTCTAAATATAAAACCAGAGGGCGCTAGTGAAATGAATTTGGGCGGCTCTTGAAAAGCACTTTGGCTGGAAGCATCACTGATGAGAACTGGATATTCGAAACACGTGTCTGGTGCATAATATATTGGTTTGAAATTTTCTTCAAGAAGGTATGGGCCATTCCAGAAAAATGTGGCAAATTGGACTGAAAAAATGCGGAAAATACCTTACAATTTTTTGGAATTTTTTTTGTTTAAAAATGTAATGCAATATTCAAGGAAAAATGTTTCAGTGTCAGCAGTGATCAATTATCTCAACTTTTTGAGAAATGATGCCTTGGACTTATCTATACTAATACCCATTTGTCATTTCCGTAACGCTTTAATTCAATCCAAAATACTTATAACAAAACACCCATAACTGTTTTTATTACTTATTTTGAGAAGGGTTCATAAACTATTTGTATATATTTTGATTTGGAAAGTACAGTATTTTACATCCATCACTAGCATTTGGAGGAAGTACTTGCTATGGAAAACAATTGAAGCCGAACCCCATTAATCCTTTATTATTTATGTGTATTTACCCTAAACATTGTTATTCTTTTAAGAAATTTTCGTTTAATAAGGACTTGTCCAGTAATATTCTATGTAACAAATAATTGTATTTCTGTACATAATTTTACATATTTTATATCTTGAAATATACTGCAAAACCACCCAATGACACATCGGGACATGGAGTTTTCGGTGATCTTGGATATATAAAGTGTGGATTATTTTCTTATTTCATTACTTACATCCAAACTTTGTGTTGGGAAATTCATAAAATGATCATAATTCACAAAACGTATAAAAAGGTTTCAGAAATTAATAATAATTTTCAATTATTAGCCCTTGACCGCCTGGGACATCATTTGCCAATTTTTTTTTTGGAATGACCCACATAGAGTTGGAACCCTTCCGCATTATTCTTTTGGGTATCCACGGTTTTCCTCTATCACAGCGTGTTTCAGTTGCTACTCGCTGTATCTTCTCAGCCCCAACATGGACGTCAGTCCACCAGTCCGTACTGACTGAGCAGAAGTACCTTCGGGCAATTTGGTTCAAAACCTGGCCACGAGGACCAACGAGTCACTAATGACTCAGCTACAGTGTCTGCCTCAGACCCCAAAGCCACTTCACTGCCACCGAATTGTAACGTGAAGCGATAGAAGTGGGGAATGAGGTCTGAAGTCAAGCGCACTTAACCGTATTTCCGTGAAAGTTAGCCTGTCGGGGAGGCAGTTCCCTAAGCTCACCATTCGTTACAAACTGCTATCAGTATTTTTCATACATAATACGCAATTTATGAACGTCAAATCTATATTATTGCTCGAATTTTGGATAATCATTCTTATCACTTCAGATAAGTCTTGTGTTTTACTTTCATTCACCGGTAGGTGTACACAGAACATGACCTTTGACAAAGTCTACTCCCCATGTGTTCCATAGTCGACTCCCATCTTGTGACGTTGGATACCGTTCCTTGATCAATGTGATTTTTTTTTTTCATTAAAATTGAACTTTTCATAGCGTGAAGGGGTTATTTACCTTTACATACAAAGATGCGCATCCAAAGTCAATGCTGGTCTAATTGAAAAAATATTTTGTAGGCGTTTCAAAATACAGACATGGTTTCGTTCATAAATTCTAGCCTTTGAGGTACTGTTTTGTAATTTTATTTACTTGTTGGTAACTTTCAGAAACCAATATTTTTACAATAAGACTTCGTTTTCTTATATCCACTTCACTTCATACTTGTGTTTTCGTTTGAAGTTCATTTCTTTATTTAGACCTTCATCTTTAGAGGAATGAGCGACATTTTTCTTAATATCGCAAAATAAAATCTCCCTCTCTCCAGACAAAGGCTGCCTTTCCCGTATGTCCCCAAACATAGAATAATTGAGCATTAAGGAACCTTAATTATGTGCAGGAATTCAGAATGCTTTTTGGTCGTAACAACCCAATATGGCACAAGGGACGAGGCCAGCAAGTTTGAGAAAACAGTGTTGTTTCGAGCCAAATTGGGATTTTTCTCTTCTTCAAAACTTTAGAATAAAACACAATACATAAGAGAATATTAGGTTATTCTATTCTAAAAATACATTCTGTTCTGTTTACTATTTCATCCAAAAAATGGATTGATTAACGAAAGTGTCTGTGTTTGGGCGAGACAAAATCTTGACATTACACTTCTTTTGTCCGTTCGTTTGTCAATCTGTCAGTCATAAAAAAGTTCAATAGTCAGATGAAGTAGGATATCGAGCCTGTGTTGTATGATATCTTGAAACTGAACTTAAAAGTCACGTGAACATTTACATTAAGACGATGCCTGTTTTCTTGTGACGAATGTTTTTCATTGGTTTAAACATTACACAGGGCCGTAGCTGGATTTTTTATTTCCGTGAAATCATATTACACTCAAAATTCCAACCCTTTTCCATTCAATCAGCTGCAGTATGGAGATAAAAAAAACCATTCAGATTCTGGCTAGGTCCCCTATAATCCATTACACAGAATGATTACAGAATTGACCAGGGTACCTTATAGAAGGCTCGCTCTTGTGATAAATTTACAAAGGAGAACTGACTTCTCTTTTAAGAGCAACTGGATCGCTGGTAAACAACACTACGCATCTATAGATTCTGTGATGAAATTTTGTGATGTATCGTTCTATTCAACAAACATAGCAGAGCAGAATCTTGGTTTGTGAATACGTATAGTGTCCAAGCAAACCGACGGAAAATCGTAATTCTTGACACCTCTCACAATGAAGTTTATCGGTCAAAAATCCCATGTCACAAACCACTAATCAACTACACTCTAACCCATATTTGTGTACATGGTATTATAGAAGAACCATAAGTATAGACTCCGGCCTTCCGTAGTGGCCTGTCGCATATTTAATAATTAGTGACAATACAAACTTTATAAATACCTTTTGATTGAACGTGCCGTGTTATGATGTATTATTACATGATGACGATATCTATTACTTACCTAGTCATGGTTCCTCTGAACTAGGGGTCTCTAATGTCTTGGCCAATTATATTTGCAATCAATGGACTTTGTTTGTACAATCACAAAAATGACGAACAATTTCTGTTATCATCACCACTGAGTAAATGATACGCTTTCAAACTGTTATTTCATACAATACAATGTTTTAGAAAACGGAAGTTCTCTCACATGATTGTTTTGTGCAATCAATTTCTAAGAGATCTGAGATGATTTCAATATAAATGTCGTGGCGTACCGGTTAATACAACCAACCCTCTCTAGTGTAAATCACTAGAGAACACGAACTTTTACAAAGATTAAAACGTTTCCATGGTAAATTTGCTTGAACAAATTGAAACAAGACCCTCTGACGTATGAAATCGGAGAAATAAGGTAAATTCATAAAGCAGGTATTATTGTTGTTAATCTAAGTACAATCCTTCTACTCTCGTCAGCAAATCGATTCCATCTCAGGCAAATCACACACATATCAAAATGTCATTGTCATCAATAATACCTATATACATATCACATTGCGTTGACGTCTCACTAATTCCTAAAGTGTCCGTTCGTCACCATGTGGAGGGAGTCCATCACAATCACAGACATACCCCAAACACCTGGTTAATGAAAACATAAAATTACGGAGGTATCTTATCTCTGTGGGGATGTGTGACAACGAGCAAATAAAATCAGCATCCCCTTGGGAACGGATAATATATGTGGATAATATTGATCAACAGCCCAGCTTGTAAAATTCTCTGTATTCAGACACGATACCAGATTTGATATGATCAATAAAGGTAATAACCAGGTGAAGGTGTGCATTAACTATAAATATCCATTCCATGTAGTTTTCTAAGAAAGTCTGGTTACAAATTCGTATATTAGAGGCATATACGACAGATGCATCAAATCTAGCTTTAATATTTTGCTGATATTTATGTCGGTAGAAATATGTATCTCAATATTGCAATGTTCAGACTTTGGGACATGTATTTTTGACTTCTATTTCCCAACTTTTTCCTGTGCGTGACGTTATGAAAAGGTATACCCCTCTGTTTTAGTGATATATTTTCTTTTAGCAAATTCAAATGTTCTTCCAAAGGGAATGAATTATACAATTTTCTTTAAGTTCCCTGTTTTTTCCCACCATGATGTCAAATAGAAGCACGTGAAGATGTCACGCTTAGAAATTTTGAGTTTATCTGTAATTTCAAACATTGATGCATTGGCTTGAAAGCTCTGTTTCCGATATAAATTTTGCACAGACCAAGACAAGCGATGCAATAGATCTTTACTCTTTGGTACACATACAAATTGGACGTAGAATTCTCATGAATTTTGTAAAAAAAAAAAAGCTAACAATTTTGACTTCCACCTCGCCGTAATTGAACATCATCCTTCACCTTTTGCATAAAACAATAATGTATTCGTATATGATTAACAAGATTTGTTGAGTCCATATAGATCTAAAACCTGCAAATTCTTTGGTGACCACTACTAGAGGTATGATGTTCCTGACGAGTCCGTCTTCTCGATTATTTAAGAAATGAATCTTATATTTTTTCTGTTGATGTAGGTATCACTCGAAAAATTGGAAAGAAAACTGCAGCAATGCGCGTAAGTTTATTTTGGTAGATCATAACTTTCTCTGTCGATGAGAAATTGCAATCTAGAAATCATAGATGCATCCTTCAGATTTAATAAAGGTTTGGTTTTTCTAACAGCTTAGGTATGTGTTTTTTTTTAAATGAAATTAGGGAATAACTAGTTTCTGACGTTATGTTTCGGACGGTAAATGCTGATTTTACGGTCGCAAACTGAGTTCTTCTGACGACTCGTTAGCGGAGCCAGAAAAACGGATGTTTGCACCGTAAAATTAGCATTTACCGTCCGCAAACATAATGTCAGTATCTAGTTATATCCATTCTAATGCAATCTATATTTTTGTGAATATAAGGCGAAATGTGACGTAAGCAAAGTAAGTTAAAGCCTAGTTTGTTCTCGTTTTACAACCGTAACTAAGGAGCAAACAACCAACGAAAATTGACGTTATAGCGACGTTGCATTAGAATGTCAGTTTTGCAATCAACTTATAATGTACAGATACAAAGTTGGCCATTTTACCTATACGTTACATTTTCCATTTGGTAGCAATTTTGGGTAACTAATCTAGACAACGCTTTGCAGTTTTACCATTGATGTGTTAGAGGACTTTTAAAACTGTTCGTACAAACACGTGCGTCATAGAGGTGTGACGTCAAAGGGCTATTGCAAATGGTTAACCAATGAATCTTTAATTAGACCCTAGTTTGATATAAATTCCTGTAGTATGTATGAAAATGCATTTATTTCACAAAAATTAGTTTTAATTAATAAAATTGAACAGCGTTGAATCATAGATAATATTTGATAAAATATAGCAGTTTCAATTTATTTATAATATGAGATATATTCATCTCTTCGCTTCATAATTTCCAATTTATTTATAAAAGTATCTATTAAAATTTTCAGAAATTGAAAAAAAAAAACAAAAAACGTTAGTTTAGTCATATAATTAAATGTTAATTTAGATATAGGGACATCAATGTACCTTATGGTCAAACCATGTATTTATCATATAATTTAATGTTAATTTAGATATAGGGATGCCAATGTACCTTATGGACAAACCATGTATTTATCATATAATTTATTGTTAATTTAGATATAGGGACATCAATGTACCTTATGGACAAACCATGTATTTATCATATAATTTATTGTTAATTTAGATATAGGGACATCAATGTACCTTATGGACAAACCATGTATTTATCATATAATTTATTGTTAATTTAGATATAGGGACATCAATGTACCTTATGGACAAACCATGTATTTATCATATAATTTATTGTTTATTTAGATATAGGGACATCAATGTACCTTATGGACAAACCATGTATTTATCATATAATTTATTGTTAATTTAGATATAGGGACATCAATGTACCTTATGGACAAACCATGTATTTATCATATAATTTATTGTTAATTTAGATATAGGGACATCAATGTACCTTATGGACAAACCATGTATTTATCATATAATTTATTGTTAATTTAGATATAGGGACATCAATGTACCTTATGGACAAACCATGTATTTATCATATAATTTATTGTTAATTTAGATATAGGGACATCAATGTACCTTATGGACAAACCATGTATTTATCATATAATTTATTGTTAATTTAGATATAGGGACATCAATGTACCTTATGGACAAACCATGTATTTATCATATAATTTATTGTTAATTTAGATATAGGGACATCAATGTACCTTATGGACAAACCATGTATTTATCATATAATTTATTGTTAATTTAGATATAGGGACATCAATGTACCTTATGGACAAACCATGTATTTATCATATAATTTAATGTTAATTTAGATATAGGGACATCAATGTACCTTATGGACAAACCATGTATTTATCAAAGCTTCTTTTTGCAGAAAAGGAAACTCCAATGGGGTAAAAATAAAAAAGGACCTAGGATAAAACCAATACCACGTCTTAGTACAAAGATTTGTGATTGTTGTAGATAATACCATATATCTGTTATTTATACAGGATATACTCGTACATCTAATCGTGTTTATAATTCAGAAAGAGTAAGTCGTATGAAAGTTTTAAAAATGACTTTTTAATTCAATTTTATTCAGTGTTAATCTGGACACCTTCTTAATTCATTATGAAGGACAATAAAAATATAGCATCGCAAATATCTATTTCAAGTTTCGGAGTATTTGTTTAATCTTGTTGTCATGAGAAAATGCTATCACCAAATGTCCCCATATATCCTCCCCAGCTTTGCTTGTCCATGGATAGGAATTTCAGTGTTCTTATATCATTTTCGTTGTCTAAATATTTCAGTCTTCTGTGCACTGTTGCGTTTATAGGTGTTTGTGCGCCATGCCTCAGGGCGTCACTAAGGCTGAACTTATAAATGTCTGTATCAAACTTCATTTTAACAAAATTTGCATATTCGTCTCTGAGTACACCAACTGATACAAGATTCACTATGACGTCGAGTTCCCCGTCACCGTCAACATCACCAAATGCTCCTGCAAAGCAAAAACAAAATCCAATTATTTTCAAATGTTATTTTTAAAATAACATTGAAATAAATATATAAGTGAAAAAGACTGATTCATACTAATCTGATAGAAAATGAGACCTGTTGTTCTTTCATCTGGCTGTGTAAGGATACAAAATGGCTTCCCCGCTTCCCTTTTACCACGTGACCATGGAACCTCGTTTTCGGTCATGGTATGGTTTTCTCCATATTTCTTTTTTACGTCATCCACAAGTTTTCTGTCTGAATTTGTCAACTCTGCAATTAAAGAATATTGAGTTACAATGTATTCCAATGGAAAAAGGTTTTATATTATTTCAAGGACCATGACATCTAACTTAAATATATGTAGGATCGTTTCGAAAATAAGTTAACCAAACGTACTGTAGTAGAATTTTTCTGATCCCTTTTCCCACAACTTTATAGGATTCCGGAGAGTTGTTCGATCAATGGCGAAAAGTTCAGCTATAAAAACAGTTTGATCTGTTTCACATTCTATATAATTAGCATCTATAACTCTCCTCTTAGACTTAAGGTGGCTCTCCGGAAGGATAAGTCCATCCTCTTTATCGTCTCCGTCCAGTAACGTATCCTCGTTATCTAAACCCCGTCTATTTATCTGTAATGAATACGAATGATACTATATACATGTATGAGTAAACCAGAAGGCAAACAATTTGATCTTCAATGGTAAAAGAGAAGCTTCATATAAATATGAAAAAAGAAACACTCAATTCCCATGCAAGAATTTCCAGAGATTTCCGAACACATTTCGTATTTACTACAATTCATTACTGTATTTGCAAAATATTCAATAATATTCATTTCAAATTTTTCTAATGAAAAGAACATCAGTCTATTAGTACATTTAATAGTTGCGACATTCATCCTGCTTTTAATTTGAAAATTGCTGTCATCAAATTTTCTTGCAATTTCTAAAACGTGGGTCCTGTAACATCATATCACACCATCCTACGTCTTTCGGTCAGTTTTGGTCATTATAACTTTTACACTCTGGCCATATTAAATTGCTTAGATTGAGCATCACTGACGAGTGTTAAGTACCCGAAACGTACATGTCTGGTCCATGCTGCAAATTTATTTGAACTACAAATGATGCTATTGAATTTGAAGACGTTTAACATTAACTCACGTTAACTCACAAAGCTAACGCTAATACAAAGTGAATTATAAATTTGGCTGAACAACTTCCTGGATGATTTTTCAATTTTGAATCTAATATTTATTTTACCACACGCTGGATTCCCGTCGCTCCGTGAATGGCCCCTGAGTGTGTTATATCTTCTCCGTTTCTACCCTGAACTCTGAACATAAACATATCTCTGTTCCATGATGTAGTTTTGACTGTTAAATCGGAAGTGACGTCATATCTGTGTGATGTAAGATTCCATAGAACAGCACCATCCTTTCCATCCAACACAATTGTCTAGATTCATAAAGAATGATCTCAAATAATTATTTTATACAGTATTTATTAAACAATGTTTCTGATGTTTAAATCACATTACACGTTTTTTTTTGTTTTGTTTTGTTTTTTTTATGGGGTTCTATAAATCAAACGAAGTTCAACGAATGATGATATATATTTTAGAATTTCAATTTTACTTCGTACAATTTATTCGCCAATTTATTCCGTTTTTACGATCGACCAGACCTGGCAATGTAATTCGTTGGTCTTCCTTCTGTTTTGTGTTGTCCTTTGTGTTTCAAACATATTTGCCTTGTTTGTTGGTCGTTTTGGGTGTGTTGTGTATATTTTGTTTATCTTGTGTGTAGGTCGCTTTGGGTGTGTTTGTGTATATTTTGTTTATCTTGTTTGTAGGTCGTTTTGGGTGTTTTTGTGTATATTTTGTTAATTTTTACATTGATTTGCTTGATTGCTTCGGTGCCATCGACTGTTAATTACGTTTTCAATTACAACCAGTCCATACAATATGAGCCATTGGTCCCCTGTCTTTTTATGATCTTCATGTTTCGTTGTTGTCTCGGTTTTTTTGTTGATCATTTTTGCATGATTGTTCTCGTGTCTCTGTCTGGGCTGCTTTCTATTTGTCTCAAACGTTTGTATTCCGCTGTGATCACTAAGACGTTGATCTTCTGATTTTTCAATAAGATGCTGGAGAGTGTCACATTCTCCTGTATGATTTTCTTTTCTCCCTTTTCTTTTTTAAAATGATAATTACGATTTCTGTTATGGAGAAATACTAGAAAATCATATAAACAAATATAAACTACCATGACAGCATGACGCAGGGGCCCAAGAAACAGACAGATGGATGTGTAAATGGATGTAAATTAAAAAAAAAATTGATCGAAGGATCAATGATACCGCCGCCCGGAATATTTTACATAAAAGCAATGCAAGCTACTGAACAGTTGAACAATCAATATAAATCTTTCAATATAAAATAAAAATACTGTAGAAAACAGTACATTTCTATAGATTTTAATTTCTAACTCGCGTGTCTTTTTCTTGTGGCTATATATAAAGTTTCAAGGGGCATAACTCCATACAAAATAAAGCAACATGACAATTATTTATACTTGAAATGTACTTCTTATATAAAGCTATATTTAGAAAAGAAGATATTCCCTGTGACGGTTTTCATTTAAATGTCAGGAAACCACATTTTCCCCCAAATGTTCAAGGACATAACTCTGGACAAAATAAAGGAAAATGATCGTATATATCCGAACTTGACCTGTATTTCTTAGTGAAAAAGCTATATCTTAGAAAATAATTACCGGCAGACATGACTGCCGGTATACTGTAATCAATCGTGACATACTTGCAAGGACAAAATAACTCTTGGCAATATGATTGGTGGACAACTACAAAATATGCAAATATTCGTCAGGATTATTCAGAACCTGTTCATAAGATACTTTCATCAGGTGGGCTGAAGAGTCTAGATGACTTGACAGATGAAAGTTATATCGTATCAGTGCATTTTCTTCCGAAAGATGCATCGACAGGTCTTTGTATCGATACGTCTTACAACAATCACAGATCCTCGGAAAGTTCCGTAGTTCGAATCGGAAATAAAAACTGAAAAGTCCGGAAATGTACGATTGGTCTAACAAGAATAAAAATCGTTTATTCCATTTTTTTTTTTCTTACTAGAATTTTACAACATTTAATGTCAGCTAAATGCCGGCAAGCTTTTTGTAAAAGCTAATACTTGTTGATTATCTGTAACGGTTTTCCTTTAAATGTCCGGAAACCCCACATGCACATAATGGAGCGACATAACCCAAATTCAAACTTGGCCTTGGTATAAAAGCTATATTCAGGAAATGAAAGGAATATGTGTAAGGGTTTCCCTTTAAATGTCTGGAAACTGGGGGTGGGACGATTGCACGCACGCACACAAAGACGCACGGACGGACATGTGTATCACTGTATACCCCCTTTATTTCTGGCGGGGGTATAAAAATTGAAGGCGTACGAAATACAGTGCTTTAGTAATAAATTCAATTTTAAAGAAAGTTTGATACGTCAATAAACTCTAAGTTTAATAATAAGACTTAGAATATTTGATTCAATAAAAGGAATGAAAATATAGCTACTAAGCGATGAATATTTAAAAATTGTAAATGAAAACAAATTTATTGGCACTTAAGTTACAAGTATTTTCAAATTATTTCAACAACTGGTAGATAAATTCAAATCAATGACGCATCCTTTCCCTTTTTCACGCTGTCTAATCTATTTTGTATACTCTTTTTTATTTAATGACGTGATTCATTATTTTGAGAATTAATTATAACGAACACCATACTTCATCGGAATTCAGACATTGACAGAGACGATTCTGTGAAGAAAGATTCATCTCATTTCAGTTAAATTTATCAATAGAAATGACCTTTAAAATTTGAGAGAAAGTATCGAACTTAAGCTGCATGAGCAGTATTTTTTCATTGTTTGAAGTCAGTCTCGAAACTTGGGAAATTTTTCATTCAGATTCCTTGGCTGATATAAAGTGTTTGACTTTCTAGGGGGGCATTTCACCAACGTGGTTAGTTAATAATATGTCAGACTTGTGTGGCCTATACATGTTCATGTACATGCAGATCTACACGTACTTTTGTACGGGGTGTGATTTGTCGGCGTAAATTTCAAAGATTCTTGAAAACTGCAAGAATTTCAATGTAATTATACCTGTACCCTGATCTGATTGAACTTCCTTTGTACGACCGGTAGTATATCCCAATAGATGGCGGGGTATAAAAATAACAGACACGAAAAAACAACAGACACCAACAAACAACAGACACCAACAAACAACAGACTCCAACAAACAACAGACTCCAACAAACAAAAGACACCACCAACAAACAAAAGACACCACCAACAAACAACAGACACCAACAAACAAAAGACACCACCAACAAACAACAGACACGAACAAACAATAGACAAGTTGTTTCAGACACCAACAAACAATAGACACCACCAACAAACAACAGACACCAACAAACAACAAACACCAACGAACAACAGACACCACCAACAAACAACAGACACTAACAAACAATAGACACCACCAACAAACAACAGACACCAACAAACAACAAACACCAACAAACAACAGACACCACCAACAAACAACAGACACCAACAAAAAACAGACACCAACAAACAATAGACACAACCAACAAACAACAGACACCAACAAACAACAAACACCAACAAACAATAAACACCAACAAACAATAGACACCACCAACAAACAACAGACACCAATAAACAACAGACACCAACAAACAACAAACACCAACAAACAATAGCCACCACCAACAAACAACAGACACCAACAAACAATAGACACCACCAACAAACAACATACACCAACAAACAACAGACACCAACAAACGACAGGAACGAACAAACGATAGACACCACCAACAAACAACAGACACCAACAAACAACAGACACTTCCAAACAATAGACACCAACAAACGACAGACATCAACAAACAATAGACACCAACAACAAACAACATACTTCAACAAACAACAAACACCAACAAACAACAGACACCACCAACATACAACAGACACCAACAAACAACAAACACCAACAAGCAATAAACACCAACAAACAATAGACACCACCAACAAACAACAGACACCACCAACAAACAACAGACACCAACAAACAACAGATACCAACAAGCAATAGAAACCACCAACAAACAACAGACACCAACAAACAACAGACACCAACAAACAACAGACACCATCAACAAACAACAGACACCAACAAACAACAGACACCAACAAACAACAGATACCAACAAACAACAGACAACAACAGACAACTACAAACAACAGATACAAACAAACAACAGACATCGTCAAACAACCGGCACCGACAAATAGCAGGCAACAAACAACAGATACCAAAGAAAGAAGGGGATCTCCAATAACACTCGGTTGCAGCACCCACAGCAACCTCCCGAAACAACTTATACCAAAACACAGAGCAGATACGAACAGAAAGAGACGTAAAAGGGAAAAAAAACCCAAATCATACTATAGAAATACAAAATACAAATGACTACACATAAACAAACAAGAGAAATGGGTAATCGCTGCTGACTTACCACAGACATTTGCCAAGCAAGTAGCAGGCGGTGTATTTTTCCGGATTATGTGCACACAACCCTCCCACCTTTCCAATTACCCAGAGATCTCGAAGAACGAACAATTGTGGTGTAAAATAACCTCCTCAGTCTAAGTCGACCATACAAACAGACAGCATGACTGATAAAGGACCCAAGAAACAAACAGAGGGATATGTAAAAGGTTATTTAAAAAAACAGAAGGCATACAAAATACAGTCCTTGCTCTGCCGGTTTTAGATAGTTCATGCATGTTATCACCCGATGAGTCTGACTGAGATTCAGAGAGGACAGGTTGCCGGGGCTCTGTCTTCTCTAAAGAGGTTTGAACAGGACCTGTCATGGAGATTGATGATTCTAACACAATGTTGATGGTAATTCTTCTTATTTTGTTTATTATGTCTCCATAAAAGGTAGACAACAAACAAAAGACACAAACAAACAACAGACACTAATAAGTAGCAGGAGAGAATAAGACAACAGAGAACAAGTACACTAAGACACCTTTAAAACATTACGGACAACACATAAAAGGCCAATGTGCATAATGACCGAATATGGACGGCCATCTGCTAAATTTATAGTGAGTATTGAAGTTATCCAGATTACGTGAGCTTCGACTTATCTAGAAAAAAAATCATATGACACCCTTGGCAAAAACAAATCTAACACTCGGCATGAAAAGATTATACATATAAAGTGAAGATTAACCAATGGATAGCATGCCGAGTTTGTCATATCGTAATTGTCTTGTACTGTGTTTACCCTAGTTTATTAGGCCCATACAGAATGTGTATGCCATTGTTGATATTCTTATGCTGTTAAGGTTTGTATGTATGTTTTCTTGATTTGTCTTCATTAGTTTGTTTGTTTTGTTAATTGAGTTTGAATGTTTGTTTGTAACTTTTTTATGTATTTTTGTTTGTATGTCTGTAGTGTAGAATTATGTTGTCTTGGTTTAGTGTTGACTGTATGCAGGTTTGTTGATGAGGGTTTCTATCTCTTTAAGTTTGTTTGTAGGTTTAATGTCTTTGTATCTATGGTTTTTTTTGTAATTGTATCTTAAGTCTGTCTATGGCTGTGGGTGTTGCAATGAAATCATGTTTGAAAACGACCACTTCATTACAGGAGACCATTCACGACCAATCATATGTACTTACATCTGTTGTGTTATAGAAGGGCCATCGTATGTACTCACATCTGTTGTGTTATAGAAGGGTCATTCTTTTGTGTTATACAAGGGCCATCATATGTAAAGGGCCATCATATGTACTTACATCTGTTGTATTATAGAAGGAACATTCTTATGTGTTACAGACGGGCGATCATATGTACTCACATCTGTTGTGTTATAGAAGGGTCGTCATATGAACTCACATCTTTTGTGTTATAGAAGGGCCATCATATGCGTACACATCTGTTGTGTTATGGAAGGGCCATAATCACTGTGGCGTATCACGAGATACGCAAATGATATGTTCCACGGGAATCCCCTTTGATTAAACCAAGTAAATACTGTTTAAATCTTCTTTATATGATTTTACTTTAGGCCTATCATATGGCCATTATCATCAATTATATGATGGCTATCTATTCTGGTCAAGAATAGACGTGTATTCGGAGAACACTTAAACAGAAATTTTACATTGCGCACCACATGTTATGATATGGTGCACGGACAAATACAAAATTTTCTGTTTAAGTGTTCTCCAAATATACGTCTATTCTTGACCAGGATAAATTACCATCATAAAATAAATAATAATGACCGTATGATAGGACTAAAATAAATTCATATAAAGTAGATTTAGTCAGTATTTACTTGGTTTAATCAAAGGGGATTCCCGTGGAACATATCATTTGTGTATCACGTGATACCCCACAGTGATAATATGTACTCACATCTGTTGTTTTATAGAAGGGTCATTCTTTTGTGTTATAGAAGGGTCATCATATGTACTCACAAATGTTGTGTTATAGTAGGGCCATCATATGTATACACATATGTTGTGTTATAGAAGGGTCATCATATGTACTCACATATGTTGTGTTATAGAAGGGCCGTTCGTAAAGAGGGATTAGTACCCGAAACGGCCATGTCTGGTCCATGCAGTAAATTTATCTGGTCTTAAATGATGCTATTGTTTTGTATTGTAATATTTTGTGTTATAGAAGGGCCATCATATGCATACACATTTCTTGTGTTATAGAAGGGCCATCATATGTACTCACATCTGTTGTGATATAGAAGGGCCATCGTATGTACTCACATCTGTTGTGATATAGAAGGGCCATCGTATGTACTCACATCTGTTGTGACATAGAAGGGCCATCGTATGTACTCACATCTGTTGTGATATAGAAGGGCCATCATATGCACTCACATCTGTTGTGTTATAGACGGACCATCATATGTATACATATCTGTTGTGTTATAGAAGGGCCGTAATATGTACTCACATCTGTTGTCTGTTGTATTATAGAAGGGCCATTCTTTTGTGTTATAGAAGGGCCATCATATGTACTCACATCTGTTGTGTTATAGAAGGGCCATTTTTTGTGTTATAGTAGGGCCATCATATGTATACACATCTGTTGTCTGTTGTGTTATAGAAGGGTCATTCTTTTGTGTTATAGAAGGGCCATCATATGCATGCACATCTGTTGTTTTATAGAAGGGCCATCATACGTACTCATATTTGTTGTATTATAGAAGGGCCATTTTTTTGTGTTATAGTAGGGCCATCGTATGTATACACATCTGTTGTCTGTTGTGTTATAGAAGGGCCATTCTTTTGTGTTATAGAAGGGCCATCATATGTACTCACATCTGTTGTAATATAGAAGGGTCATCATATGTACTCATATCTGTTGTGTTATAGAAGGGCCATCGTATGTACTCACATCTGTTGTAATATAGAAGGGTTATCATATGTACTCACATCTGTTGTGTTATAGAAGGGCCAAGCTCCTTTGCTCCAATGAACCATGAAGTCTATTATCTCATCATTATTAAAGTGACCAGGAGACGGCGAACTAGATTCAAACAAATAGAGAAGAAGACACATAATTTAAACGCTAACGAAGAAAAATGTCAATGACTTTTGAGAAGTCAATGTCCTTTTCAATTTGCCTTAAATCGTTCAGATAAGGGTATAATACTGGTATTTTCACTTCCTCCACACTTCTATATTATACAATGATAGCACTTTGATGAGGTCGATACCTGAATAAATGATATTGAGCGGGGATGAATTCCTAGGTCCCTATGATTTGTTCAGGTCTATATTTCTAGGTATCGACCAAAATAAAGTGCTACAATTGATTCAATATTTTTCGAGTTTTCAAAATCACCGAGTTAGTCCACTCTCCATTATGACGTCATGCGGTTTACAAAAGTAAAGACATGTGCAATATAAAAAACAGAATATCACGTGATGCGCAAAGAGCAAATAGCAATGAGCAAATGGTAATAGAAAATAATGGATTATCATAATTTATCGATTTGTATTATCTTCCAATATTCAACATATAAACTTGAAAAAGGAGTGTTTAGTTAAACATCTTCTAATACCTGGCTATCTGAGTAGTGTGTACATTGTATGATGTTACCTGTATGCTTCCCTGTCCTCAACCTTGACTGTCCAAATTTGTTCATCATACAGAATCATTGTACCTGGCTATCTGAGTAGTGAGTAGTGTGTATATTGTATGATGTTACCTGTATGATTCCCTGTCCTCAAACTTGACTGTCCAAAGTACATTGAGTGTTTCTCCATCATACAAAATCATTGTACCATCAAAGCTGGACATGAGGATGTCCTTCACTCCGTCCTTGGTGACGTCAGCTAACACTGGTGGTACCATCACACCTTTATTCTTACTCCTGTCGAAAATGAGATAAAGAAACATTGCATGCGCACGTTGTTTACTATACCATATTTTATAAACCGTTTCATTTTCATTAATTATCTTCTTGTAGTTATATTTAAGTTAACCCAAAATTAAAGTATGGCTGTTCTTACTTGAATATCTCTATGGTCCCATTTGAATCGGGCTTCTTTGATCCCCATTGGTTATATTTTCCAGGTAAGTTTGGCACATGATGATCTTTTGGTAAGTTATTGATGTAACGGTAAAGATCAGGTAGGGAAATAGCCAGGAACGACCCTAGATCAAACACAGGAGATACTTACAGATGAAAAAATATGGACAAAATAATATCCCTATTAAGAAGTACAAAATCGTTAATCGAAAAATCATCTAACCAAGGGAATACAAAGGAGTGAGATCAGGTGCCCGGGAAGAGTGAGCATCTCCTGCTTGCATGCAACACCCCGCCACTTAAATTCGGTAACTCCCACAAAGGAAGACAAACGTATAAATCGGTATGTCATGGCACAAAAGGTCTACGTCAGAATATCATGTATGACTCTGGACGAGGGGACGTCATAGTGTGCTACCATTTCCCCATATCGACCATAGAACGTCATCAGTGACGATGTAAGTCGGTCACAAATCCTCAAATTTCTTTTAAAGATTGAAAGTAGTAAATTGCGCTATCTTAAATAGAGGCTTTGCTTTTCTGATTTCCTTTGAACCTCTCAAATATTTGCGACTGTATTTGTGTTTGTATTTTTCATGATTGTATTTTGTCAGCTCGGAACCATTTTATCTGAATATTTTTTGTTTATTTTGATAAGCAAAAAAAAAAAAAAGATCAACACATCAAATCCTGGAAAAAGAAAAATGGAAGAAAATGCATTTTTTCGTACAAATAATACGGACGTGTTTCAACTGTATGCCTTCTTGAAGAAAATGTCAAACCAATTTTCATGCACTAGACACGTGTTTTGAATATTAAATTCTCATCAGTGATGCTTCCAGCCAAAATGTTTGTCATAAGCCGCCATTTCATTTTACAAAGGGCCCTCTTGTTTTATTTTTAAAATCTGAATTTGTACATTTACTTTACATAGAGTGCGCAACTCCAAATTTCCTGTAGGGTCGATTCAGTAGCATATCCAAATAAAATCTATATTCAAAATAGCATTGGAGGGAATGGTGCTGACATTTTAACCTTCTATATTTGTCATTCTATCAGTCTTGTAAACATGTCACTGCTGGTGGACCAGGAGTCCCCGGGGGCACAAATTGTCAATTTCGATCAACTTCGGTTGATCGTTTCTTCAAGGTATTCGAAAATTTCTGTAATCAAAATTTCGTGAAATTTCTAAAACTTGGGTCCTGTACATAGCATCATATTCCACCTTTCCTGCTACGTCTTTCGGTACTTTTTTGGACATAACTTTCACACTCTTTGGTCATATAACATTGCCAGATTGAGGATCACTGACGAAGTACCCGAAACGTTCATGTCTAGTCCATGCTGCAAATGCATCTGATCTTAAATGATGCTATTCAATTTGAAGAAATTTAACATTGAATTGAAAAACGAAATGTTGAGGTCAGCTGTTTGGCAGCTTTTTCACAAAATCGATGCCAAAGAAGCCAAATTTAATTACTGGTATGTAAAAAAATTTGTCAAAATAAATCTTTGGTAGAAAAAGAAACACTTTCCATAGCTGCTATTGTTATTTTTTTATCCCTTTTTGTTTTGCTATTGAATTAATGGAAAAATATATTGTTTGTTTATTTTTTGTTGTGTTTCATAAAGTTGTCATTGATTTGAACATAAAAACTCAATTTATTGATTCATTATAATGATTAATTTGAGAAAAATGAAAAAAATGCGTATTGTATTGAAAATATTGAGTATTGAAGCAAAATGTATCGTATCGTATTGTACTGAAAATTTTATTTCAATATACAGCACTAGAAATAAGTGTTTATAATGATAATACGGACGTGTTCCATTTCTATACCTTCTTGAAGAAAATTTCAAACCAATTTTCATGCACCGGACAAGTGTTTCGAGTATTAATATCAATTCTCTGTAAGGACCAAAGTAAGTTGAAAATAGCATGTCACAGATTTTGATAAGTTTTATTATATTACATGTTTATGATAACCTAAGAATGAAAATACACTTCTTTGATGAAATTGACCTTCCGTTGCCATGGTAACAAGGCCCCAATTTTCAACGGGTATTTTGAAGTCTAAAATAAGAGGTTTTCAGGCATCTGGTTGCCATGGAAACCGGTATCAATTCAGATTTCTCATAGCAAATAACATTTATTCTTTACTTCTATTTTGTCAATCCATAAAAAATTAAATGGCAATTCATACAGTAAATCAGCAAAATTCAGACAAAAAATGTCAATATTTTCCTTCAAAAATATACCCCAAAATTAGGTCTGTTTTTCGTCAATTTTGATGTTTTTCACATTTGAATAAAAAAATATGCAATGGGTAAGTTAAATATTTCTTAATTGAGTGTTAACCTATGTTGACTGATCTAAAACTTGAGGGGAAAATCTAAGTGGGGAACATAACAGAAATGCCAGTTTTAAGCTGAAAAAGTGGTTGCTATGGCAACATTTGATATCAGATGGTCTCACGTAGGGTATCTTTTGATTCACTTTTAATATATATAGACAAAGTTGGCAATGGCAGAGGTATATGTTAAAGATAACTTTGATGAGTATCAATTGCTGTATGACCTTGATTCTATTCCAAGGTCATTCAAATATAGGTCAAGGTCATTTCAAATTTCAGCAAAAATTTATTCCAAAATTTGATTTTTTCTTATTTTTGACGTCGTTTTTTGTTCTTTTACTATACTTATCTTGTTTGGTGTTTTTGCTTGATCTAAGTCTTCCAATAAAACAAGAAAATGAGATAGTGCTTAAGTATGTATGGTATTTTTGTATAGAGTTAGTCTCGTCCAAAAAGAGAAAAAATCATGAAAATTTTCCATTTCTGTTACAAATTGCCGATGAGAAATGAAATACTTAAAAAATGCTGATGTCTATGAAACAAAGGGAGTAGATACAATCTTTCGTGCATATTCAATATCATATAATGGATTTCCCATAATATCATAACATTTTAACGTGACATCATACATATCCCTTGAAAATTCACGAAAAACAATAAAATTTAATGTCTAAGTTTGAGTGACCTTGAAATTAAACGATATAACCTTGAAATGTTTTCAAGGTTATTTTCTTATTTATATCCTCTTTATTAATGGCCACATGAAGTTTGATTATAAAAGACATAATAAGGCCTTCACAATAGCCCTTTAATGTTTGCATGTGCTTTAACATATGTGTCAAATGTTGCCATGGTAACCTATTTCGGCATTTAATTCCAAGAAAACCAATAAGTTCCCCACTCCAGATTTTCTCATTTTCAGAAGACCACAAATAGATATTTGAAAAACTATAAGTTTTATTACTTAAAAACCATTGCTTTTGCAGTAATTGCATTGCAAAAACTGGCAAAAAGGGCCTAAAAAGGGGTTGGAAAAAGGCCTTACAAATGCTTGAATTTTCCTTACGCTTGATCCCAAATAACAGTAAAATAAGAATAAATGGTTCAGATTTCTAAATTCAATATTCATTATGGAAGGACGAAGGAATACTTTTGGGAAGATTCAATTCTCCACATATTTATAATCCATGGTAACATTGACCATAAAAATGTCTCGTTTATCACGTATTCAAGACCCCCAAAATTTTTGACATGGTTACCATGGCAACCAATGCTCCAATTCCACAATGATATCTAAATTCCGGCTTAACACATTATACATGACTCTTGTACCAAAAATCTTTCATTTCTGTGACATGCTATTTTTCAATGTTGCTGAAACTGTTTGGTCCTTACAGAGATGCTTCCACCCAAAGAGCTTTTCATAGTTCCATATAAAGAGTAACTAATATATTAAATAGAAAAGATAACAAACCGTCTACAGTTTCTCCTCCACAACCATACAATACATAAAGGGAGCCATCTCTCCTCTCATGAAAAATGGGAGAGAAGTAGGTCTCCCGGTCATTCGGCATCCAGACAGGTCTCCCGATAGGTCTCCCAGTTCTCCCTGATATAACAAGTAGCTGGCCGGCATGTCTTACATGGATCTGAAAATTGTTGTGGATATTAGTACTTTTGTCTTTGGATTATTTAGATAACTACTATAAGGATTTAATCACTGAATGAAAGTCAAACACAAAACCGAAGATCAGTTTCCAAAAATCAAATTCAATAGACATACAAAAGCTTGAAAAAGTATTAAACAGAAAATTCTCACGACAAAAGGAAAAGCGGACAAATAGATGGAGACAATAACACAGCACCATAGAAGAAACGAGGGCATCTCCAACAACACTCGGTTGCAGCATCCACAGCAAAACCCTAAAACACACAATGCAAAAACACAGAGCAGACATCCACAGAAATAGATGCAAAAGGGACAAGGAACACCAACTCACTCCATAAAAACACGCAACACAAATTACAACACATAAACCAACGAGACCAATGGGCAACCGGTGCCGACTTTGGACGGTCATCTGCTACTTGCGTAGCAGAAGGTGTCGTTATCTGGATTACGTGCGCACAACCCTCACACTTTTCAGATTACCTAGAGATCTCGAAGAACGTAAATTGTGCTGTAAAATAACCTCCTCACTGTATGATGAACATACAAACAGACAGCATGACGCAGGGGCCCAGGAAACACACAGACGTTTATAGAAATAAATCTGCAACATGAGGCGCAAAGTAATTACCCATTGGAATCCCTACAACTTGCTTGTAGAGATTCTCACCAAATCCTACATGGAAGTTGATTTAAACATTATTTATTTTAATATTGGCATAATATATAATATTACAAAAAGAGAGTAGGGGGAATGGTCAACAAGAAGAAATTATACTAAGTCCTCTCCCCAGAATGTTACATAAATGTTGTCCAAAAGGAAGGACGAGGCAATAAATAGGTCAATACATGTCCATGATTTGTATTATTTGTATTCGGTTGCGGAAAAGAAGTCCTTTGATTCAGATGTACAAATATAAGGTTTCCCCTATCGATCAAAACAACATTTCATGAGTTTGGACAAACAGTCATAAATTTTGTCGTGAGAAAGCGTGGTGTACATATAAAGAAGGAAGAGATCGTATTCGCTTGAAAATTTCTAGATTTTATTTGTCAATCACATCCCCTGAATTTTTAATAGACCAAAAGAAGTTTACATTATTCCTGTTTTAGACAGATTTACAATATTTTGCCACGTGTTACTTTATAGCCGTGGTTGCTGACGTGAGGTTTTGAGACAAAATTGTAGTTGAGCAGTTGCTAGGATTAGCAAAGTATCGAAATGTGTAAAGAGACTTCTGCAGTTTTGGTATGCAGTATATTGTAGGAAGATCTATTTTAGAAATAGGGGTGTTGAATGAAGAAATTTCACTGTTATGTTTGTTCAAAATGAAAGGGACACTTTCATTGCTTTTGAAATAAGTTTTTATAGATGAACGTTCCGAAACTAAAGTTGATATGTAGTAACGTTTTCAAATGATTATGATGTTGTTGGCTGCTTTATCTGCAGGCGCGAATACATATTTTTCATGTAAATAACGTATCTTGAATTTGAAATATCTATCAGATTTAGACCTTGGATTTTCAAAAAGATGAGGATTTTTGTGGAAATTATCTATTCGAATGTCAGTAATATCCAAAATGAGGTTTTTCAAGTCATTCAGAGCATGCAGTTTGACTCCTTCCGACCTACACCATCGTTTGGTATAGATATCAAAGGCTTCGATAAAGCACTTCGCGACATTTAATAAAATCTATCTTGGATGGTATTCTTTACTTTAAAGCACTTTCTTTTTTTTTGTTTTTGTTTTTTTTTTATATTTTGTTTTCTGTTTTTGTTTTTTCTATATAGATATAACATCAGACAGTGCATGTATTTTAGATTTTGTTTTCATTTTCGTGCATGGACATCGACGGCGGGTACGGCTAGCCAACAGGTGATGCTTACTCCTCTAGGGCACCTCAACTTCTAGCTTGCTAGTAGGGGTCTGTCGATGCATAGACAAAAGTTGAGATTGTAATTCAGGTCTAATATTGCATGTAGGTTGAAAAAAATATGCATCAACAAGAAAATTTCGGTATTCCGTATTCTAAACTTTTGCCTATGCATCACTGCCATACCCAAATCTGCATTTTGGGTATGACGAGTCGTACTAGCTAAGGATGAGATTCGAAAGAGTAATTATAAGAATAGATGGAACCAGAATCCCATCCCATAAGCACCTTTTTAGTATATAAACTATTATCTGAAAAATAATTCAAACTCAAAGGTCAAGGTCCCGAGGTTCAAACCTTTAAATTAGTAGGTTTTACCACATGAAATATGCCTAAGTCTATTTATCATTAATTAAGAGAAAGTTCGTTTTTGTTGTTTGCACAACTAAGCACTTTAGTTTTCTTTCAGTTTCAACATTTCTGAAATTCTTGTATTCAAATTGAGAAAAATAGTAAAGAATAAGAGGGCAAAGAAGGGAACTAACCTCTGCTGGTACAGTAGGATCTCCCCCGTGTGATATAAGCACCTCTCCCACGCCATCATAGTCCAAGTCTGGAATAACTGATGGGCTGTAGATGTTCCAGCCAAAATTAAGGAAATCCGAACTACCTTCCCAAAATACCTCCCCTACAAATGAAAAAAGTGAATTCAATATGCTCATAAAAATGAAAGAAGTTTATGCTCCGCAAAAGAGGTGAAAATAGATTTATTGAACAAACTATTTTAATGCAACATACAGGTAGTAGGACTCTACAAAAGATATTTTATATTATTATACCTCTACTTGTTTTTTCCTATATAAAAAGATACTCATTAAGACTAGCTGTAACTCGCCTGATGAAATTATTTCCCTGCAAAGGGTGCGTTAGTTGAGAAGACTATTTCCCTAGGGAAATAGCTTCGAAATGGGGCGGAGCTACAGCGCGTGACGTCGAAATGGGGCGGAGCTACAGCACATGACGGTATAATAAAACAGAGTTAGCATGATTCTGGTTTCCCTGGACCTAACATATTTCCCTTGGCTTCGCCTCGAAAAATAGGTCTAGTGTCGGGGAACCAGAATCATGCTAACTCCCTGAATGGTATACTTTAACTGTGTAATAAGATCAGGATCATCCATCAAATTATAAGTTCATCCCTGCAAGAACTTGAAAGTTATAACAATATAAGGATGGTCATCTGCCAGATTTGATATTGAAAGTTCTCCGGCAGAATAGTTCTACACTGACCACAGCGGACCATCCACGGGAACAAACACAGAACATACACTGACCACAGCGGACCATTCAAGGGATTGTAACAAACACAGAACATACACTGACCACAGCGGACCATCCACGGGAACAAACACAGAACATACGCTGACCACAGAGGACCATCCAAGGGATTGTAACAAACACAGAACATATGTCAAAATATAACAACATCGGACAATGAGGCGCCTTGTACGACTCTTATACGAAATTTCAGCAACATTTGAAACAAGAATGATAATGACTTCGGATGATAACAATTACATAACAAAGAATGGTGCAGTAGGAATTATTTGGTAAATGTATGTGTACGCCGATACTAGACGGATTCCAATGTAAATTCTCAAGCGCGGATCCAGAGGGGGGGGTGGTTCCAGACCCCCTGGAATTGTCGAAGCACAGTTTGATAAAGCTTATAAATATACATACTTCGTAAGATTGAGTCCTGATTCCCCTTTTTGTGTCATAACATTTGAAAAATAACATGAATTTGTATTTAAAATCTTTGGATTTGTTTATTAAATCGGGCGATATAAAATCTGAATAAAATGTGTTAAAAAAAAGAAAAAAAGAAAAAAAAAATCTTTAATTTTCATTAATTTTTTGGTCCACATTTCAAAAATTTCCCGGGCTCGCTTACGCTCGCCAGATTTTATTGCATACTTATTAATTTCAACTGATGCTTACCTTTGCAACCCTCATACATTGTACACCTTTGTCAACAAACAGTAATAGAGGATGCAAATGGTATTAATTATTGTTTGACCTTTTTATTCCAACACTGACAAATTTTCGCTGGCTCGCTACCGCTCGCCAGACTATTTTACATATACTTTGATTATTAATCAAGAACAACACGGTGGAAATTCAAGATTTCAATTTTTTTTTTTTGCTGTTAAAATTTTTTTAGGACCAATGAATTTTAGGACCCCTCCTGGAAAAAAATAAATCCTGGATCCGCCCATGATTCTGCTGCTGTAAACGGATATAATTTGGGCTTACTTGTTATGAAGATAGCAGCTAGCTTTTGATACTATGTTCTGTGTTGTTTTGTTCCAATGGAAATTCCAATGATTTCACCTTGCCTTCTCGACTATGAGACTTAATAACTGATACGTACTGCTTTGTTATTTATTTGTTAAACGTCTTCAAATTCAATAAAATCATTTAAGAACAGATAAATTTGCAGCATGGACAAGACATGCACGTTTCGGGTACTTAACCCTCCTCAGTGATCCTCAGACTAATTAATGTTATATGACCAAAGAGTATGAAAGCCATTATGTCCAAAAATGTACCGAAAAAACGTAGCAGGATGGGTGGGATATAATGCAACAGGACCCACGTTTTAGAAATTTCAAGAAATTTTGATAACAGAAATTTTCGAACGAAACAATCAACCGAAGTCGATCGAACTTTGCTACATGTACCCTTGTTTGTTTTTTTTATCTTGATCAAAAGCACTCTTGATTCATATTTGATATTCAAGACAAAATAATGGTACATGTAATTACACAGTTCAACTGATGCGGGAGATGTTGCTTGAACTAAAAATAATTGTGTTATCCTACAACTTATTACAAATACTGCTGCCTGTATTTGGATTGTAACAAACACAGAACATTCCTAACACGTTGTATTAATTCTGTTTCTCTTTTCACTTGGTAGCTCCGTGTCTGATTTCTAGTTTTCCTATCTGAGTGAAACAGCGAAATAACAGTCTAAAATTGTCTCAAAGAGAGTACATTCAATCTATCTCAACCTTTACATCATATGTTAACGATGCCATTTTTGAAACAATATCCTTGGCGTGGCCGTCTGGGGTTTCTTGAAATTTGAACAGTTCTTTGTGGAGGTAAAGACATGCACTTTAAGTTCCAGTATGTAGTACAAATAAGTAAATCTATATCATTCAACTAGTTTCAGCCTATTTAGAAAGTTATTTCTCATTTTGAAAATTCGTAATAAGTACTCATGCAATCTATTTTAAATAAAGCCTGTGTTTGTGAAACACGAATGCCCCCGGTGGCATCTTTGTTAGTATGAACACTATTTTCTGTTAAGTACATGTATGTGAGGTCACTGGGTTAAAAGATCAAAGGTCAAGGTCACAAGGTCAAAAATTTTGGTATCAATGGAAAGGTCTTGTCACAAGGAATACGCATGCGAAATATGAAAGCCCTATCACTCACCATTCAAAAGTTATGCCCAATGTTAAAGTTTTTGAAAAGTAGGTCAAAGGACAAGGTCAAGGTCACGAGGTCAAAATTTTTGGTATCAATGGAAAGGTCTTGTCACAAGGAATACACATGTGAAATATGAAAGCCCTATCACTTACCATTCAAAAGTTATGCCCAATGTTAAAGTTTTTGAAAAGTAGGTCAAAGGTCAAGGTCACGAGGTCAAAAATTTTGGTATCAATGGAAAGGTCTTGTCACAAGGAATACACATGTGAAATATGAAAGCCCTATCACTTCCCATTCAAAAGTTATGTCCAATGTTAAAGTTTTTCGGACAAACAGACAAACAGACAAACAGACAAACAGATAAACAGACAAACAGACGGACAGGCCAAAAACTATATGCCCCCGAATCTTTGATTCCGGGGGCATAAAAATCCTCGACAGAAGAGCACAACATCGTACGTTTTAATTTCTATTGTCCTCTCAACATGGTCAAGATGAGGAGGAATCTTAAACAAGACTCGGTAGCCGCACGCGCAACAACATATCGAAGTACAGCAACATACCGAAGTACAGTAACATACCGAAGAATCCCATGTGAAAACACTGAATAGACAAGGACATCAAGAGACACAAAAGGAACAGGGGACACCACAAACGGCTACAAAAGATCAAACGTAAAAGGCTTCACATAAACCAACGAGACCAATGGGCAATCGTTGCCGTGTTGGGACGGCAAACTTCCACGTTAGTAACAAATTGTTTGATTATTCGGATTACCCGTGCACAACTATCCCACTTCTCTGGTTACCAAGAGGTCTCGAAGGACGCACAATTGTTGTATATGATAACCATCTTGATGTGAGATGACCACATAACCAATAAAGACAGGCCAGCATATTGTAGGAGCTCCAAGTAAGACACAATTGTATATGTAAATATATATAAAAAAACCCAAGGGCGCGCAAAAAACGGTCCATGATCTGCCGGTTGCAGTCATCTCATTGAAGTTATCACCCGAGTAGTCCCACCAATTTTGAAAGGACAGTTGGTCGGGGCCCTGTTTTCTCAAGCAAACTTTGAAGAATATGACTCTTATGTTGTCTCTTTGGTCACGTGAAAACTGACCTATTTCTGATACTGAAAATCGATAGGTCTCCGCTTGAGCAGTTTATATAGAAAGTTTGATGAAAAGCGTGACAGGGTCCTCGACCTTGGACATCCGACCTTGAAAATCATTAGGCATTCTTGTTACTCATTTTTGATAGACCTCTAATCTATGATGTCTGAGTCCTAATGTGTTCCTTTTTATGTGGAGTGGATTGAATATAGAAGGACTATATGATAAGTCAGATATGGAATCCCAATACTGTTTTTATGAAGTTTGAATAATATGAAATTGTGGTCAACATGGTGTGTTTATTATCAGTAACTTAGACTTTTGACTCTTCACATTTGACCTTCAAAGTCAAAAGATAACATCCTCTCACAAAGTTGAACAATTGTCATTCAAGTTGTTGTAATATGTAGCCAAGTTCGATCAACTTCGGTTGATCGACTGTCTTGAATTTAAAGACGTTTAACATTTGAACTACTTGGTGAGTGTCACTGCTGGTGGAACAAGAGTCCCCGAGGGCACATGTAGCCAAGTGACAAATATGGATAATGACCATATCCCTGTTTACAGCACAAAATCGATAATTCAGAAAATCAGAAACCGAAGGCATACAAAATCAGGATAAAACAGGAACCAAAGCAAACAAACAAAAACCTCCACCACATGAAAAGAAGCGAACTCCCGATATGGGAGTGAGACCAGGTGCCCAGGAAGAGAAAGCATCTCCTGCTGGCATGCAACACCCGCCGCCCCAATTCGGTAGAACTGTCACATCCTGTTACTTCCATTTCGGAAGACATAGAGTACAACTTTGGTTGAATGGTTCAAATGGTCTATGACAGGATATCATCCACCATTCTGGAGAGTGGGACATCATAGTATATGAGTTCGATCAACTTCGGTGGATCGTCTGTCTCTTCAACGCATTTGAAATTTTCTGTTAGAAAAGAAATTCCTAAAACGTGGGTCCTGTAGCATCATATCCCACCAATTTTGCTACATCTTTCGGTACATGTTTGGACATAATAATTTCACACTTTTTGGCCATTTTACATTGTTTAGACTGAGGATCACTGACGAGGGTTAAGTACCCGAAACGTGCATGTCTGATCCATGCTGTTAATTCATCTGGTCTTAAATGATGCTATTGAATTTAAAGACGTTTAACATTCTAGATTAACAGTGACCTCTATAGTGTCTACAAGTTCCGGTCCCATTCACTCACCAATACATCCGTTCTCACACATCTTCACACTTCGTTACGTCATGTCCTTAACAATGTGACCGAAAAAACTGAAGATTCAAAACAAGACCCCCCTCCAATGAATAAGAATACCTGTTAAGTGAAGTCACTGCTTCAAACATTGTGGGATACCCATGTTTAGTCTTGACGAGGCGGCACTGCAACTGAGCGTGGATCTCCGACGATTCCTAAAGAATCTATTTCAGAGCTCCGAAGAATTCATGAATGTTATACAACATAAAATATAGATATGTTCACTGACCATTTAGAGGATTGATGGCTTGTATTGTTGCCAGACGTCCAGTGGCGATACAGTCCTTGGTACCATCTTTGTTGATATCGATGGTATGGCAGTTTAAGGCAAAAACCTCAGAGTAAGACCTGACCTTCCACAGGAGTTTACCATCAGTTCCCCTTAAGGCAATAACAGCACCGGCACACGGTACGTCCATACCTACAAAAATTATACAAAAAAAGATCGCATGTATCATTCATACGTGAAAATGATTTACTTAAGCAGTAATAACCGAAAGGTCTTTCCTACATCACAAATATAATCAACGAGTAAGACTTGCTTTTGAAGCAAAATTTAAATCCCAATGGGTAATGTCTTAGAGCATGATCAAGAGTCATGGTTTTTGACAATAATTGTACATGTAAAATATGGACCCTTGAAATGTTCTAACTCTTTACCCTTTTGATGAAAAAAAAAATTAAACCAATTTTAATGCTCCAGACACGTGTTTCGGTTAGCGGATCCTCATCAATGATACTCAATGCCAAATTGATTTTAGGACACATTTAATGGCGCGCTTTAGTTTGATTTTTTTTTCATATTTTGTATTTACTAAGCAAAAAGTATGCTGCTCCATATTTCCTGTAGAGTCGATTCAGCAGCATAGTGAGATAAAATATATTACCAAAATAGCTTATATTGTTTATAATAATGCTTTTAAAAGATGGAAGTACTCCATTTCGTTACCTTCTTGAAGAAATTTTCAAACCAATTCTAATGAAGCAGACACGTGTTTCAGATTGGAAATCCTTATCAGTGGTATTTAATTCCAAAGTGATTTTCAAACACAGCTAAATATATTTTAGTGCAAACCCCCCCCCCCCCCCCCCCCCCACACACACACACACGTGGCTCTAAATTTCCAGGCGGGGAAAGAATCAGATTATCTCTAATATCACTCTCAAATAAAATCAGGTAACCTTAAAGTTTGAAGATGGTAAAAATGTATCTGGTCACCCCGTATAAAAGTGTCAGAAATAGAAGGCTAGCTCTTATATATTATTCTAAAAGTATCAGGTAACCAACTAAACTAACAGTATCAGGTAACCTGTGGAAAAGTACTATATCATGTTGACCCGAAGGTCATCATTGAGACATGTACATGTACCTAGACTTCTGCAAAACTGTCCCATGCTTTCCTCTGTGACCATTGAGCTAACGTCCTTCCCTAAGGCCAGGCCTATAATGATGTCCTGGCCTCCATCACCATCTATATCAACAAGCCGGATACATGACTCTGTACCTGGTATGTCAATACAGAAAATATGGCAGTGCAAACATATAGATAAAATGAAAAGCCCAATTTGCTCCCGTCACCCACCTAATTCCATTTCAGTGGATATGCTATAAATATGTTTTCGAAAAGGGTAAAAATGAAAATCGGAACAATCTTTGAACAATATCGAACGTTCTTTTTCAGTTGTTTTGTTTTTTAACTCAAAATATTCCATTCTGTGGGAGGTTTTTATTTAAGGTTTCATGGGGAAAAGGGCAGTCCGTACTCCAGCTATAACGTTAATGTTAAAGTTTTCTCGATTTATTTTTTTTTTTTTGGCTTGCTCTGGAAAAGCGTATCAATTGCGATATGAATAAACCATAGGCAGATATGAAGGAATGCTACTTAATACGGCGCGTTTTGACAGCGCCACCTATAATGCATTCCGCAGTGCCTTTCACACTTGCACTAAAATAGTTCATTAAATAAGTTGTCCTTCGTGTTTCTGTGCAGCTGTTTCATTGTCTCCGTCTGTTAGTCCAATTTTTCTTTTCGAGTGAGAAAGTTCTGTTTTGTATTTTTTCTCCAAAATTCGTAAGCCTTTCTATTGTGGCTTTTGGAGTCTGCTTTTGTGATTGACTTTCATACACTGATCATGTGAGTTAAACAAATGAGTTAAAGAAGATCCTGACGATAATCTCAACAGTACTCGCAATAGAGCACCAAATTGAGCATGTATAGCTTACCATAATCCGATATCTTTGTTCGCCACGGGGCTGTTTTTCTCGCCAGTCTCTTCGTGTCAACACGGTTCTGTTTTATTGATATTGGTGTAAAGAATCCTGCCATGTAACCCACGCCAAAACACATGAGAGTCACCGCAAATATCAAAGCAGCTCTCGTGGGGGTACAACATTTCTCTTCCTTTTTCTTACTATTTGAGAACTTGTATCCTACTCCATTTGACTTATATTGTTTACCGTTGCTGAGAATCTCCGAGAAAGAAACAGTAGTGTTTTCTTCATTGCTTCGTGGCTCTTCAAAGTCGTCTTCGTCTTCACTTCCGCTTCCTAACGGAAGTAGATTTTTATAATCTGTGTTATCTTTTATCCGTTTACCTGAAAAGATATAATTCATAATCGGATGAGGCAATTTGTATTAGTTAAAAATTATATGTTACAAACCAGTATATAGTGTATTTTCTAGAGAAAATAAAACGAATCAATAACTTTTGAAAGCAAATGTTGTCCAATCTTGATTGGTATGTGATTAACATGCAAAAATATTTTTAAACATTTTTTTTCGCAGATATGTTTACATTGAACAACAAGAAACCAGACAAAACTATGGATGCCATATTTAAGGTTAAATTGGAAAAATCAAGTATTGATTTGGAGAGATGCTACTGGTATCTAGTTTAATAAGAAAATGGTATTTACCTGGCATTATATTCGCTCTTTGTATATTTCTGTTTTCTTGTATTTCTTGAAAAACAAAACGTTTTAAATACTCGTCCAAATAAGGTCAATACGAGTTAAGTCTTACATATATATAAGGGTCAGCAGGGACAAATTTGGACTTTTTCTATACTTATCTCAGCGCTCTATTTGTGTAAGCACTACCTTATCGTAATCAGACTTAGGTATTGGAAGATCCGATACCTTGTCTCGTAAGAGTTTAACAAGTTCATAGTGCCGCACCTTCAAATTACTCCAATGTCAAAGTCAAAGTTACTAGGATATGCAAATACCGACAGTACCATGAAAAAGACAGACTGAGTGCAAATCTTAGCTGGTCCGAGCATGTTTTATAATGGATAGCAAAGATGATAACCATTTCTTTTGTGAATATAAAATATATTCTAAATGAAATGGTATGGTTTCAAAATGTACATAACCTTATAAACCATATAATACCGTGGTATCACCTAACCTTTTACCGGTACTGCATTTAGATAATCAAACCAATCGACTTAAATCACAAAGCTCAACAGGATTAGTGGAAAATCTTTCACTTTCTGATACAAGATGTACTCCTGTAACAAAAATATGTAAATGTTGGTCTAAATGAATTAAAAATCGTCGCCATTTCTATCGCCTGAAAGATGGCTTTGGCAATTTATCAATTTGACTTCAAAAATATTATTTTGCTATCTCGGAAACATGACATTTCATCGAAATTGAAGGAGGTTAACATCTTGACACCATCCCTCTAATGCTATTTTGAAAATATTTTACTTGGATATGCTATAGAGTATAACCAGAGGCTGTGTCTAAAAATCACTTTGGCTGGAAGCATCACTATCCAAAACACGTGTCTGGTGCATAATTAGTCGATATCAAGATATCGACTAATTCTAGATTTGTACAGGTTTGTCAACTTTTGATTTGATTCATCAGATTCAACATAGCAATAGGTGCAATTGTCCGATAGAAAGAAACATTCTTGTGACTAGTGAAAAACACGTGACCAGAGCGATCCACTTCACAAAAGTAGGACATGTCGTCATGACAACGCTTTGGCATCGCAATTCTGAATTGAAATATTGCACATTAACGTTATATCTACAATGATATTTTTTCTTGAACAATTTTTACTTTTAGACCAATAGTGTGTGATACAAAAAAACCTATGCCTTCAAAATCCCTAATGACATTTCTGGATCCTTGGATCCATTGCATCAAAGAAACGATTGGATACTTAGAATGCGAGGCTGCCAGTGGGCTCATTACAAAGTTTCTCACCATCCAGCCGACTATGCTGTTTCGTTGAGGATACTCCATTTTGTTTGTATATTTTCTTTCCAAAGACAAATTGATAAATCCAACAAAGAAATTAATGGGCGATATAAAAATCGATAAGACTGTGCGTACCGGTAGTCACATAACATCATAGGATTTTTTTTAGAAGATTCCCCTTATTTCCCCCAAATTCTTTAATCGGAACTCTCCGCTTTTCCCGCCAATATATACTGAAAGGCTTTTGATTGGTCAAGTTCATTTGCGTTATAATGGAATTTTCCTACCGCACAGCTCAAACAATTTATGAATGACTGTGACTTGAGTTGTCTAGTGTAAATGCACTATTTTCTAACTTTTCAGAATTATCAACACATAAGTTCCTATTGTGTAACCAGTTTTTTTTGTGTGAATTTCATGCATAGCTTTACTAATACTACTCTTTAATCTGAGAGTCAAAATTTTAAACCTGTTTTGAACCAAAATTTTTTTTCGCTTTTAAATAAATGTTGATATCGACCAAGCTTCTTTGGAAAGCTAATACTTGTGAATTGGTTTAAAATTTTCTGCGGCAAGGTATAGAGTTGGAACACTTCCGAATCATTTCAAAAACCAATACTTAAATAATATTTTCTAATATAATTGGAGAAGTGAGAGGGTTGTGCGCACGTAATCCAGGATAACCACACCATTTGCTACTTGAGTGACAAATGGCCGTCCAAAGTCGGCACCTGTTACCCATTGGTCTCGTCGGTTTATGCGAAGTCTTTTGTGTTTGATGTTTACATGTCGTGTGTCTCTTTTCCGTCTCGTGCTGTACTCGTCTTTTGTGTTTTTGCATTGGGTGTTTTGGTGTTTACTGTTGATACTGCAACGGAGTCTTGTTGGAGATCTCCTCCCTTCTTTCTCTTTTCGATGAGGTCTTCTTATATCAGTCAATATATTGGTATCTGTTAATATCCGAGAATATCCTTCGGCTAGTTTCACTGTATTTAGGCATACATGTATGAGTGGAAAGCTTCGTCACAAAATTGATTTTTTCTAAAACTTTTGTCCTTAGCTGGTTCCCTGGTATAAATTAGATCACGTTTAGTACTTCGCTCCTCATATATTCACTAGATCTACTTAAAGTATTTGGATTCCCTCCATTTCGGCTTGGAGCATCAGTGATATGACAATTTTTTACAGGTTGAAATGTGCAAATTTTACATTATCTAGAGCATACATTCTATGGGCGTGTAGTTAAGGATTTAAAACATTATATTTAGGCTAGTTCTCAAATACCCTGAATTATGATCGATTTGCTGGTTGTGACCTTCTTAGCGAGGCAGAAGAAATGTCCGTCGCCTACAACTAAACATAAAAGAAGTACCTATCGGTTATTCAGTCTCAAAGTCAAAAAGGCAAGGCAAATTCATTCGAATTTCATTAGGAACGGTTGCGAACCTCGGAATGAATAACATTCCGACGTAAGACCAGGTGCACGGGGAGAGTCAGCGTCTCCTGATTTCATGCAACACCTATCGCAACAGCTCCTTTGAAACTTGACAGATTCGGTGATTGTCTCGATGTACATATTGATGTACACATCAGATAAGTATTTCTTGTTTGGTGATGATGACAGCCATTCAATCACAATCCAGAATGTCACTGATCATTCTGGAAAGGGTATATGATATGCATTTATTATATCCCCGTAGCCACCGAAGAACTTTTTCGAAGATGATTTCAGCGAAATCATTTTTGAGGAAGATTTCAAGAAAACGATTCTTTGTTGTGAGAATATTTTCTATGGCTCTTACTTTTTGTCGGTGTGGTAGTCCTTAATGTTCATTATGTTTCTAATTTCTAATAACAGATTCCACAAGGAATAATGTTGGCATGCTTTAATGGAAATGCATAAGAATTCAATGCGGTGCTAGAGGCGAATATTCAAAATACTTACGATAATTTTTTTTTAAAACTTAAGCTGACTAAAGCTGAGCGATTCATAATTCATTGTATACAAGTCAGTTGTGTCTGTCAACTCTGTCTGCATCACAAAAATTCCAAAATATCCAACACCATGTAGATATATCACGTGATTCGGATATTTAGTCTTCATCAGTGATACTCTTAGCCAATATGGTTTATTAGTGAAGGACAAAGACACGCCCATCAAGTGTGAATGGTGTTTTCAGAATGTTAAATGTGTGGTACAAAATGGGAAGGAATGTTGTAGTAATATCTATAACTTTGATGTTTAGGAGGAGTGACAAGGTTCTTCATGGCACCGGCATTGAAATGTCAATTATTGAAGAAAAATTATATATACTCATTCGGAGAAATGATAAATCAATGGGCATACAAAACTAGGGAAAATACACCAAACAAATTACTAGATATGTAAAGATAATGTCGCAGGGTTCCAACTCTATACCTTCTTGAAAAAAAATTCAAACCAATTTCCATGCACCAGACACGTGTTTCGAATATTAAATTATCATCAGTTATGCTTCCAGCGGAGCCACCAAAAATCATTTCAGTAACGCCCTCTTTAATTTTTTGAGTTTAGATTTACACTTACATTACAGAGAATGCGCGGCTTCAAATTTTCTGTGGGGTCAATTCAGTAGCATATCCATATAAAATCTATGTTCAAAATAGCATTGGAGGGATGGTGCTAAGATGTTAAACTCCTTTAATTTTGATATTTATCGGTGAAATAGCAAGTTTCCGAAATAGCAAAAAAATATATATGATGTCAAATTGATAAAGGGCCAAAACAAAGCTTATTTAAGGTGACAGAGCTGGAAAGAAGTAATTAATACACTTGACAAACATCAGGTCACGGGGAACGATTTTAACTGCTCCACACTGCAACGTGAAATAAGTGTTTATATTAATAATGTTGAATGGTTCCACCTCTATACCTTCTTGAAGAAAATTCCAAACCAAATTCAATGCACCAGACACGTGTTTCGAATATTAAAGGAATATTAAATTCTCATCAGTGATGCTTCCAGAGGAACCATTTCTGTAGCGCCCTCTTTAATTTTTTGAGTTTAGGTGCAATTGTGATGAGACCAGGTATTCGGGAAAGTGACATATACTAGTATTTAATCTCTGTTACGTGTAACCAAAATTTTAAAATTACGAGGGCTGATTGATATGTTGTGAGTCTCGTATTGAAGTAGATACGCAGGGATGTTCTTTTTATGTCCTGGACCAGGAGTCCCCGAGGGCACATGTAGCCAAGTTCGATCAACTTCGATTGATCGTTTCTTCAACGCATTTGAAAATTTCTGTTATCAAATTTCTTGAAATTTCTCAACCGTGGGTCCTGTAGCAACTTTCACACTCTTTGGCCATATCACATTGTTTAGATTGAGGATCACTGATGGGGGCTGAGTATCCGAAACGTGCATGCCTGGTCCATGCTTCATGTTTTAATGTTCTTAAATGATGCTGTTGAATTTGAAGACGTTTACTTTTGTACAACTTGGTGAGTGTCACTGCTGATGGACCAGGAGTCCCCGAGGGCACATGTAGCCAAGTTCGATCAACTTCGGTTGATCGTTTCTTCAACGCATCTGAAAATTTCTGTTACCAAAAATTCTTGAAATTTCTAAAACGTAGGTCCTGTAGCATCATATCCCATGAGTTCATACTGCTACGTCTTTTCGTACATTTTTGGTCATAAAAACTTTCATACTCTTTGGTCATATTACATTGTTTAGATTAAGGATTGCTGACGAGGGTTAAGTACCTAAAACGTGAATGTCTGGTCCATGCTGCAAATTTATCTGTTCTTAAGGATCCCGCATCCTAATAAAGTACTTCCGTCAAAATTTATTAACATTTTCATAATTTTCCGACAAATGCCGATGATTTCATAATCTTCGGGATGACGGGGTATGTCATTGTATGAGATTTGTAATCCCTAAATTTAGCTAGAAAAGTATGTGTAGCCTAGAACGAAAATTCTTATCTCGGGTATTATTAATGAAAATGCATTAGGGGTTGAATACCTTAAATGATGCTATTGAATTTGAAGATGTTTAACATTCTCTGACTAACGGTATATAAGTCCATGTGGCCAAGGACTGGCCTCATTCCGTCAATTTAAATCGACGAGATAACACTCTAAAATGAACAAGACGAGCTGTCTTTGCAAAATGGACAACATCGGTGAAAAGGCAGCGATCCAATATATGCATAAAAAGGTTTAACACATAAGGATATGCATAATGATAAGGTAACACCACTAGTGAAAGATGTCTCTTCATGGATGATACAGTGAAAAGGTGGAAGGTGGAATTTAAGCGCGGCAGACAGAGCCTTGAAAATGACTCCCGTCCTGGAAGGCCTGTCAGTGTTGCAACTCCAGAAATTATCAATAAAGTCCATGATATTGTTATGACTTACAGACGAGTTACAGAAAGTTGGTATTTCACAGGAAAGAGTACATTCCATTCTGACTGAAGATCTTGAAATGAGAAAGTTTTCGGTCCGTTTGGTACCAAGACTGTGACTTCTGAAGTTGATCAAAAGTACACCTGGTGTGCTAACCTTTTTAGGGAGATCCTGTCAATTTTCTTCAAAGATTTGTCACTATGGATGCAACATGGGTCCATCATTTTACCCTAGAGGCCAAACACAGTCGAAACAGTGGAAGCAACCTGGCTCACCCGGCCAAAGAAAGCAAAGACCTTCAGCTGGGAAGGTTAAGGGCTCGGTTTTCTGGAATGCAGAAGGTATTCTGCTGATAGATTATCCCCAAACAGGACAAACAATCAATGGCACATACTATGCTTCACCTCTGACACAGTTACGGGAAAATATTAAACTCAAGCGCCGCGAAAAGCTCACTAAAGGTGTGTTGCTCTATCAGGACAATGCTCATGTTCACAAGTCTGTCATTGTCATGACTGCTAAGGAGTTCTTTAAAAGAGGTCCTTAAATACTGTTAATAAAAGTGTATAGATGTTTTTTAAACGTCTTCAAATTCAATAGCATCATTTAGGAACAGATAAATTTTCAGCATGGACCAGACATGCACGTTTCGGGTACTTAAAGGGATTATGTAGAAAAATAATGCGAAATGTCTGATAAAATTCAAATCCTTCAATTCGAGGCTTACAACATTTCAATCAGTCCTCGTATCATGGACTCGTGCGAGGAATATGCAAGACGTTGGGCTAAGAAAGAAGATGTACAGTTCGACTCCAATTCCCTATGGATAAAATCCATCAGAGGGCTACTTTTATCTAGAATTTACCACTTACAATCAACTGTGAACACCAGATTCGAGTCTACCTTTGAAGACGTTAAACATTTAAGGACTCTGATGCTTTCGCAGAGCTTACCTGTCTGCCATCACACCAGCAGACAAAGCCTCAAATAATTACACATTTACTTCCAAGAAGTACTATTAATTCGACAGTTTTGTTCAATATTGGGTTTAAATTCGACACCTGGAAACCCTTCTTACACCCCAATAAACCTTTCTGACTCTGAAATAATAAATAACCACAATTCGGCTCTCGCCTTCTTTGGCTTTTGCACAGACACTTTAGATTTAGATTTACCATACTTACATGCATAAAAATCCTTACAAACAACATTTTATTACTTCATTACTGGTTCCTCAAAATTTTTTACCAAATCTTTATCGATCTTACTCACCAAAGTTTATAAAACTTTTATCTAAAATCAAATCTGGACTTCAAAAATACTGTTCGACAGTATATTCTCGAAGCGGTATTAAACGATGTGGATTTTCAAGAATTCGAAGGACATTTTAGAGCATCTGAAAAACCAATCATTTCAATAGAGTCCATTTGAATAAAGCCTTTATACTTTACACAACAATCCTCCATTCTAAATTGAAAGAGAGACTCGCAAAAATTATAAGTAAGGTATTTAAAAGCAATAAAGGCAATCGCAAACATAAATCTATTGTTGTTAATTTTGACAAAACCTACTTTGTAAATGAAAAGTCCGATTCTAAAAATAAGTACAATGAAACAGATATTATTCAGATGTTAAACTTCCTGATCGACAACATTTTTGTGGTGTTTGGAGGAAAGTTCTTCCAGCAAACTATCGGAATTCCAATGGGAACCATTGTGTCCCACTACTTGCCGACATTCTTTTACTCGTACGAAGCTGAATTCATTCAAGCTTTGGTCTCTGAAGGGAAAAGATACTTAGCTTCTGGCTTTAACTTCACATACATATATATGGACGATGTGCTGTCCATCAACAATCTAAAATTCGTGGATTACCTTAGCAGAATATATCCGTCGGAGCTTGAAGTCAAAGAAACTATAGAGACAAATAATTCATCATCCTATTTGGACATAATACTGTCCTACGAACACTGAAGGTCACATGAACACCCCACTCTATGACAAAAGTGACGACTTCAGTTTCAGCACAAGCTTTCCTTTTCTGAGTATCAACATACCTTCATTGCCTACTGATGGCGTGTTCATATCTCACTTGATAGTACGCCAGAACAATAATGCAGAAGGGTTCCAACTCTATATCTTCTAAGAACCAAATATACAGATTTTGTTCTGAGAGCTACATGTAGGCGTGTTTCAGATAAGCTTCTCAGTCAGGGATACGTTTAAGATCGACTAACATCGTCATTGAGGAAGTTCTACGGTCAATTCAGGGAACTCGTCATACACTATGATGTCGCATTGTCCAGAATGGTGGATGATATTCTGTCTTAGGCCATTTGAACCATCCAACCACAGAATATACTTGTACCTTCCGAAATGGAAGTAACCGTTTGTTATATTTCTGCCGAATAGAAGCGATGGGTATTGCATGCAAGCAGGAGATGCTGACTCTTCCTGGGCACCTCGTCTCACTTCAATATTGGAATTTCGTTTCTTTTCATATGGCGGTGGTTTTTGTTTGTTAGCTTTGGTTCCTGTTTAATCCTGATTTTGTATGACTTCGGTTAATGATTTTTTGAATTATCGATATTGTAATGTGTATTGGAATATGATCATTGTCTATATGATAGCAATACAGCGATCGTCTCTATAGTAATGCATTAAAAGACAAAACATGTGAGTTTGTCATATTCCTCATTTCTGATCGTTCTAACCTAAAACATCTTTCAACATTGTGAACAAAAAGTTTACATATGTCTATTGCTTTTGACATCTGTTGACATAGATTTTACGTATTGTCATTTTTTTTTTTGGTGCGTCAGCTTTGTTTGGCCGTTCTTTGTGGGTGTCGTTGCGTGTCTTCTTGTCGTCGGCTTCTTGAAGTAATTTCGTTGTGGTCAGTGTAAGGTAGTTTTGATAGAGATTTCTTCCACTATCTCGTGCAAATTGACTTGTATTAAATTTTTTTTCACATCTTAACCAACAGTTGAGATTCTCTATGCCCTAAAGGAGGAATGTTCCAAGACTTGCTGTGCTTTGAAAATTAATGTCAGGATCTTTATTGTTCTACGGCTACCGGAGTGTTCGTTTAAAGAGGGTTTCGCTGGTATTTTCGTTAAGAAAATATGCCTTGTCTTCTCGACTTTGAAAATGAATAACTGTTAGGTACTTCTTTGATGTTTATTTGTGGTGAAAAAAAGTAACAGCATTTTCCAGATAACTAAAGACAGGGATATCTTTAGCTATAACTAGCTTCTGAGGTTTTGTTGTAGACGACAAATACTGACGCAAACGCAAAAAGATTTGTACATAAAGAAAATAAATATCGATGTGCTCATGCATGTTCATTTTTGGAAGAATCATAATAACACTTAATATGAATAGAATTACAGATCTTATTTTAAGTCATCAGCTTCTTTACAGACAGGTCGCCCATTGGGAGCCCAGATCCATTTATGGATATCTTCATACACTCTGGTATACTTCTCTCTATGATACGAACGTTCACAAATGCGACACATATTCTCCATCCACATGTTGTTTAAATTTTCATGAATATAATGTTTCCTCCAAGAATAAAAGGCTTTATAACTTTCTTCCTCTATCGAACTGAGAAAATTACCCAAACTTTCTATAGAATCGAATTGGCTTGTATCTACGATAGAACCCGGAGGATGGAATAATGTATGATTAGCATACGTCCTAACTACAGGAACAATATAATGTGGCATTATTCTCTGTAAGGACTTTTCAGTGACGTAGTCCCAACACAAAGAATTTTCAAATGACATGAAAAATTTATATTGCTCGTCTATAAAGTCCATACATCTTCCATGACCGTCTTTACTAAAGCCAAATGATTCTCTATGACGTACTTCCGGGTTACACTCTTTCAGAACTTTACCACAGGTTCCGAATATATCGAGCTGCGTATGCTTCTTTAACATATTGCCATATTTCTCCCTAAATGATAAAGTCGGACAATGAGAATTAAACCAGGTCGATGTTTTCTTTTTCGTTTTCATAAGTAGTTCCAGACGGTTTAAATACTTATTGTCAATAGTGTCACGCAAAACGAAGCGTCCATGGGTGACAACAAAATCCGAATCTCTACGGTACCCCATAGTCCAATTAAACTTCCGTTTATATTGATCCAACACATCTTTTAACACCAATGGGCGACGAGCATCTTTCATGTTATGGGGACTTTCATACTCGGAGAGAACCCAGATCTGATTGGTCTGTTTGATTGGAAGTTTGCGATTGGTGACCATATCAGCTTGCATTATAACAACGTCAGCAGTTGCGCTCTTTTTGACATCGGTGATAATTTCACATCGAACGGGACAGTTTTTAAACGGATCATACTTCTTGACGATACTGTGTTCCCACCACTTTATCCCATGAAAGAGTATAATATTGGTCCTTTTCGGAGGGGGGATTAAGGGATCATTTCTCCCTACAGGTTGCTTGATCCTTTCTTTTCTACTGTCAAATGGTATTTCTTCATTTACAACTAAGTCATGTTTGGAGTTCTGCAATATTGTTTTATAACAGAAAAACAATATAATCGCAAATATGACAAAGGCAAAAATGACGAACTTTCTTGAATAAACGCTTCGCATCATCGTTGCTCTCCACTGGACTCTGTAGAAGAAAAAATACATGTTTTGTAGTACATACATCATACATCCCATCAGTGCTAGACAAAATCTTTTATTTGGGAGGTGATCATTTCATTAGGCCTAAAAAATAATATGTGTGTTTCCCATAACATGCTAAAATAAAATAGGGTAGGTCGGTCGGAATTTTTTTTTTTTTTTTGGATTTTTTTTTTCATCTACTTTTGTAGCATTGTAAGGCTTGTTTAGAATAATATACAACGGCGTAGCCTGAAAAAGTGGAGGGGCACAACATCCCAAAATTTCTAACAAGCAAAAAAAAAAGGGGGGGGGGGGGGAGGAAGAGAATTAAAAAATATGGGAGTTTCATGTTCTGTATGCACAAACTTTAACATTTCTGGTGCAAAATATTGACTTATTAGAAAACACTTTCTATACCCTCTATCATGAACATGTACATAATTATGTAATAATATGATACATAGTTTGAGTTAAATGTCTTCATGTACATTGATAAAGTAATATGTATTAAGGATTGATCAGAATAGCTAAACTATTCAGGAAGTCTATAAAGAACTGGTGAGCAGTAGAGATACAAAGAAAATATCTGAAAATTGACTGAATCCCCCCACTTTTCAAAGTGGGGGAGGGGGGATGTGCCCCAACTGCCCCCCTTCTCCTACGCCCTTGAATATATTAAATGTGATTTAAAGGTATCATTGAATAATGACCTTCAAATATGTGTTGTCTGTCAAATACATGGAGAAATCATCAGTAAACACAGACATGTTAAACCACGTAGAAAGAAGGGGGAGTTCATTTTGTGTCTGTAACCGGTGGCAAACAGCAAAATGTTTATAAATGTTACTGAGCATTTTAAAACTGGCCTCCCAAGCATGGTGACCTTGAATCTGCATTTTTATTATCTATACAGAATCCAATGTTTTTTTTTTCCTAAAAGTGACCACGACCTTTGACCTGTTCACCCAAAATCAAAAGGCTTCTCCTGATTATAAGCATATCGCCAAATTTGACCTTTGATCTTTCCCTCAAAATCGATGGGCTTACTTCCATATTGATCCCTATATTGTCGAGTTACCATATATTCTAATGCAATGTCTCAAATAAAATTATAAAATGACGAATTTCATAGGTTGCTCCCTCCTCAGGTACGGCCATAAAATTAGAACATACTCGCCGTTAACGTGAATGCGGTAACTTGCAATTGACGTTAAGTTTGTAGCCGATAAGTGCTGATTTTACGGTACAAACATCCGTTTTTTTTCTGGTTCCAGTAACGTGTTGCAAAAAAGACTCAGTTTGCGACCATAAATATAAGCATTTACCGGCCGCAAACATACATTGTAACGTCAGGAGCACGTTATCCCTATTAAGACTGACATGGAGGCGCGTGGTCAATAGTTCGTATTAAAATTTTATTTACAGCCGTAAAAATGTCGAGATGTAATCGTTCTATTGTACAACTTTAACATGTTTAACATACGTTGCCGTAAAATGACTAACGTACTGTATAGTTACCGTAATATTTATCACGTACCTTATATTAGGACAGTTTTTTTAAACAGATTTTACGGGACACCTAAATTTCCTTTTGAACAGATTCAATTTTCATATTAACCTGCGATAAAAATTGAGATACGACGAATATTTTTTTATGAAAGCAAGCGGCGATTTTACCCTAAGTATAGGAGGTGAGAAATCGAAGGTCGCCGGTTGAGTTAATGAGAACCCTGAGTCAGACTGTATGTTTTCATAACAAAGAGTACAAACATTGTCAGGCATTAATCCTTTTATGGGAAAAAAGGAAGCCATCCCGGTAGCGCCGTACAATATAAAGTAGCGTTTTGAGAGAGAAATTATAGATTACTTCGTATTTTTACAAAATTTTAAAAAGTGGAAGAATAAAAAGAATGGTTTTGCAATAGATGATGTTAAAAGACAGGTAAAATTACACCAAAATCGGTAGATTTAACATTTCTGGAATGCATTTCACAAAGCGCGAAGATCATAAAATTGGCGCGAAAAACCTATAAATGCAACTAAAAATCGAGAAAAAAAAAAAACGTTAGGGTCGGCGGCTTTGAGTAGGGTCGGTCGGGTGATGGGAAACAAAGGTATTTTTTCTTTTGGCCTTATGAAGGGGAATTCGAAAGGGGACTGAAACTTATTGGAAATAATTATCCTGTACTCCAAAAAATATGAAAATAAACTGGTTTAAATGTCCGTCAGTATTGTCAGTTTAAAGTGTATACTTTGTTAGAGTGAGAGTGGAGCCACACGCCGAATGAATTCAAAATCTCTGTCCATTGGTCTTGATAATTAATGCCCATTATAACACTCATTCATTCACTCATTCATTCATTCATTCACAGCTAGATAATCTGGCTTCTCATCTAGAAGTCCTTGGTAGCATTAAACAATAAACTATCCTAAACATCAAGCTAAAGCTGTAGACATTTTGGAAGAGATCCCTTCAATCGAACTCAATTCAAGACTTTAATCTTTGGTCTGAACTGACGACACCTATTCAAATTAATTCTTCTAAACTCAAATTTTAATATTTTTTACAATTCTGAATGTTGTAAACATATATATATATTTTTAAAAATAAAAATGTTAAGCATGTGAATCTTTTTTTTTTCTTTCGAACATCCCAACGTTCTACAAAGAAGGTATTTCTCAATCGGTGTACATATTCCTACACATTGTACTTACAATTCTATTTATAATCCTCGTCGTCTCCTGATCGCCATGATGTGGAATGTACCCACCTCTGGAAATAAATGTTATGACCAATGACAATTTTAGAAATGTAGCATTCGTGTTGCAGATTCGAAAATCAACAATGTCTCCTTTATCTTGTTGGTTATTGCATTCATACAATAGATATATATACCTTGCTGACGGTCATCATTTCCCGATCTAATCCATCTACATGGTTCTATTAATTATTCCATAGTTTCCACCCGATACTGGCTTCAGGACAATGATTGATTGATCTCACATGTCTATTGTCCCGCTTGTAATCAATTTAACCTGGGTAGGTGTGTGTGCCGTGCCGTGTTTGTTCATGTTGAGTTAAATTTAATCCGCTATTTAAAATAACATGTCTTTGTTGTTGCTCACACTATTATTGTACTTTTAAATACTTCTAGTTTGGACTAATAGCACAGACTTAACACGTGTGTATCTAAATTTCTCTACTACAGTATATATTTCCTCTGAAGGGGGGGGGGGGTTGTTGTTCCTATTTATCGTCAAAAAGTTACATGCCCAATTCGAATACATGATATCACCTAATATCAACAATTGTAATTAATAAAATATCTCCAATTCGAATTGGTGATACACATTACATTCATTCGAGTGTTTTATTTTCTTTATATGATAAATTCGTCATATCTCGTAATCCAATTTATGATATCTCTATCTCAAATTCAAATTAATGATATCTCTATCTCGTATTCAAACTGATCTCGTATTCAAATTAATGATATATCTCTATCTCGTATTCACACTGATGGTATCTAGCATTCAAACTGATGATTTACATCGTACTTGTCAAAATTTCTAACTTAGAATTCTATAGGTATATCATTGATAACGGAAGTGTTACAGATTCGTAATACATTGGAAACTTATACACCAATATTTGTATTTTCAAAATCGAAAAACGAATTGCACGATGGTCATAAGAACTGTTCTACAATAGCCTTTTTTTCAGTCTAGAGACAGCGTTTTCTGTAACAGTGGATGCGGACGATTTTTTTTACTGAAATATACCGTCGAATTTCAAAAACAAGAGCCCCAGGGGGCACAACGCTCACCTGATACCCATGCACGCTCTAATTGACATACTGACATTGAATACTGATAGTGCCAGTACCAGGATTTTAGCCCACAACCTTTCTAACAAGATTTTTGCCGGATGCAGACAAGTTTTTTTTTTTCAGACAACAATTAAAAGTACAAACAAGAGAAAATAGTCACATTTCAAAACAACAAAGTAGGTCAAATATCTAGGTCAAGGTCATAAGGTTAAAAAATATAGTATGTGAAAAAAGGGCTTGTCACAAGAAATACACATATGAAATATCAAAGCTCTATCACTTACCAATCAAAAGATAGAGCAAATCTTAATTTTTTTGAAAAGTAGGTCAAATATCTAGGTCAAGGTCATGAGGTCAAAATTATGGTATGTGTAGAAAGGTATTGTCAAAAGGAATACACAAGAGAAATATCAAAGCCCTATCACTTGCCAATCAATAGATATAGCCAATCTTAGTTTTTTTTAAAAAGTAGGTCAAATATCTAGGTCAAGGTCATAAGGTTAAAAAATATAGTATGTGAAAAAAGGACTTGTCACAAGAAATACACATGTGAAATATCAAAGCCCTATCACTTACCAATCAAAAAATATAGCCAATCTTAGATTTTTTGAAAAGTCGGTCAAATATCTAGGTCAAGGTCACGAGGTCAAAAAATATGGTTTGCGTAGAAAGGTCTTGTCACAAAGATTACACATGTGAAATATCAAAGCCCTATCACTTGCCAATCAAGAGATATAGCCAACATTAGATTTTTAGAAAAGTAGGTCAAATATCTAGATCAAGGTCACAAGGTCAAACATTATATGTGTAGAAAGGTCTAATCACAAGAAATACACATGTGAAATATCAAAGTCCTATCACTAATCAATCAAGAGATATAGCCAATATTAGATTTTTAGAAAAGTAGGTCAAATATCTAGGTCAAGGTCACAAGGTCAAAAATTATGATATGTGTATAAAGGTCTTGTCACAAGGAATACACATGTGAAATATCAAAGCCCTATCACTTACCAATCAAAAGTTATGGGGTGTGACAGACAGACGGACAGACGGACAGACGGATGGACGGACAGACGAACAACGGACAAAGTTATCCCTAAGTGTCGCTGTGCTTCGCAGGCGACACAAAAAGTCAACATCTTAAAAATAAATTCAGAGTATATTTGATAGCGTATGTGGCCAAGTTAATTCGAAGTATGAAAATAAGTACACAAAGCCAAACTAGCTATAGCTTGTCTTATTTAAAAAATCATTAAAAATCTAAAAGTTGATATTTTGACAAAATTCTTTCACAGTTTCATTTCTAGCGATAAATATAAAAATAAAAAGAGAAAAAAAACTGAAAAAGGGAAAAAAAATTGTTGGGGTCCCGCCGGGGTTTGAAGCTACTCCCCATGGGTCCATTTGGCATGGAAAACATACATTATACCTATGTACAATCTTAAAAAATATTCCTTAAAAATCCAAAAGTGGATATCTTGACAAAATTCTTTCACTTGTAGGGTACTATGCATGAGTACCTCATACCTACAAATTGTCATGACAATCTGAAGAGTGGTTATAGAAAAGAAGCAGAAAATGTATGAAAATCAACCCCCCCCCCTTCCTTTTTACATAAGAAAAAAATTCATAAAAAATCAAAAAAATAAATTTTAAGCATAAAATACATATCAAAGCATTAAGTAAGTTAAATATGATAAATATGTAGTAAATGAGTGTGTAAAATCATACACTTATTGAGTTATTTAAAGAAATAGTGCAAAAATGTGCATTTCTGACAAAGTCCGAAAAGACGTCAAAAACGCGTCAAAAATTTGACTTCGAAGTGGAACCAAAAATAACAACACTTCTTAAGACATCTCTCTAGATCATCCTGATGCTTTCGGTTTGTCGATACATACTTCGGTTCTGAAGAAGAAGTTTGTCAAAGGAGGGTACCCCCCGTGACCTACTTTTGGCTGTGGTGGCGCCACCTGTTGACAGATCCGGACGAAAAACAACAACACTTGTAGGGGACCATGAGTACTTCATACCTACCAAGTTTCATCAAAATCCCTTCAGCCGTTCTGGAGAAGAAGTTTAAAATGTGAAAAGTTTACGACGACGGACGACGACGGACGACGACGACGACGACGGACGACGGACGCCGGACGCAACACTATGACAATAGCTCACTTGAGCCTATGGCTCAGGTGAGCTAAAAATAGCACAGGATGGTTACTTTTTCCCTAACACTTGAAAAACTTTCGTTATTTATACCCGCTAATTCGAATAGGAAATATCTTTTCCATTCAACTGTAGATATCACCAATTCAAATTGGTATCACCAATTCAAATGGGCAATTTTATCATCACCATTTCAAAATTCGCGAAAGCGCGGGGACATTAAAACCGTCGCGTCCGTCCGTCTGTCTGTCCGTCAGTCACAAAAACGTTAACCTTGTCCATAACTTTTGAATGGTAAGTGATAGGGATATCATATTTCACATGTGTATTCCCTGTGACAAGACCTTTATATGGATACCAACATTTTTGACCTTGTGACATTGACCTTGAAGTTTGACCTACTTTTCAAAAACTTTAGCCTTGACCATAACTTTTGAATGGTAATTGAATAGTGCTCTCATATTTCACATATATATTCATTTTGACAAGACCTTTTTGTGGATACCAAAAATTTTGACCTTGACCTTGGAGTTTGACCTACTTTTCAAAAACTTTAACCATGACCATAACTTTTGAATGGTAATTGAATAGTGCTCTCATATTTCACATATATATTCATTTTGACAAGACCTTTTTGTGGATACCAAAAATTTTGACCTTGACCTTGGAGTTTGACCTACTTTTCAAAAACTTTAACCATGACCATAACTTTTGAATGGTTAGTGATTGGGATTTCTTATTTCAAATATGTATTCATTTTGACAAGACCTTTCCATGGATACCAAAAAAGTTTGACCTTGTGACCTTGACCTTGGAGTTTGACCTACTTTTCAAAAACTTTAACCATGACCATATCTTTTGAATGGTAATTGAATAGTGCTCTCATATTTCACATATATATTCATTTTGACAAGACCTTTTTGTGGATACCAAAAATTTTGACCTTGACCTTGGAGTTTGACCTACTTTTCAAAAACTTTAACCATGACCATAACTTTTGAATGGTTAGTGATTGGGATTTCTTATTTCAAATATGTATTCATTTTGACAAGACCTTTCCATGGATACCAAAAAAGTTTGACCTTGTGACCTTGACTTGAGAGTTTGACCTACTCTTCAAAAACTTTAACCATTACCATAACTTTTGAATGATTAGTGACTGAGCTTTCAAATTTCACACGTGTATTCCTTCTGACAAGACCTTTCCGTTGGTAACAACGTTCTGACCTTGTTATTTCGTCCGTGGAGGTTGACCCACATTTAAAAGCTTCAACCTCGACCATGGTTTTTGGATGGTAAATGGTAGGACTTTTATTTTTCTCATGTGCATTCCTTTTCTTTTCCTCGGTAACAAAAGTTTGAACCTTTGACTCTTTCTCAGTGTATAATCTTTTGGTATTTAGAATTGTGATAATATATGAGGTATATTATGAAAACTTAAAGAATAAGGGGGGGGGGGGGGGTGTAGTATTTCTTTAAAGTCAAACACCAAAAGCGGGGGACCACAATTCCTTGAATTTGATTTTTATAACGATTTAAAATGTGTAGACAAATTTTCTATGTTTGGTGAGATTTATGATATGATTTATTCAGGTAAAACCAAGTCATATGGGAATATATCACGATTACAACAAAATAAAACATAACAAGAGAATGAAATTTAAGATAAACAAAATGGTAGTGGAATAGAGAACAATAGATTTGCTACAAATGCAATGATTGAGATATAGAACTGAGTTCGTTAGTATATATTACAGGAGATATGTATTTGATTATCACAGAATTTTTGAATAAGATATCCAAGGATAATCCATTAAAGCTAACACGTTTATTTCCAATGGGGTCCTTAGAAATAGAAATCAAAAAGTTAGGTAAATAAATATATGAGGTTAATATATTAATGTAACATTTGAGGTTAGTAAATAAGAAAAGAATAATTGATAGGAAAATCAACTCAAAATCAACACAAACAAAATTTCAACTCAAAAGATACAGCTAAACTAAAACTAAACTAAAAACTAACCTAAAACTAAACTAAAGATAAATAAAAGACTTTAGCTCAGACATCAAAAATGGTTAAGACAATTATTGAAATTGATTCTTCAACAATATTTTAAAGCTGCAGACAAGATTATATCTGTACGAAAGTCGATATGTGCTATCTTGACTTTTATATTATCTCATAAGAACGAATTTTGTCGTTATTTCAGATAGAAATCAACTTAGTACATTCGACACCTCGTTAAAAGAGATCTATTATCTATTCAAAAGAGATCCGACAACTTTTCAATAGAAATCTGACATCGACAACATTTTTGTGGTATTTGGAGGAAAGGTCTTTCAACAAATTGTCGGCATTCCAATGGGAACGAATTGAACCCAACTCCTTGCCGACATTTTCCTTTACTCGTACGAAAAGGTGCATTCATTCAATATTTGATCTCAGCGGGGGAAAGACACCTAGCTCTTAACTTCACATACAGATACATATAGATGATTTGTCTATCAATCCAAAATTTGCACACTACCTCATTACCATCTATTCCACTGAACTTGTAGTCAAGGAAACCAAAGAGAAAATTCAGCATCCTATTTCGACATAATGCCGTCATACGACATTGATGGTCACATGAACACCTCACCGTATGACAAATATTACGATTTAAATTTCAGCATCATGAACTTTCCTTCTCTGAGCAGCAATATGCCTTCATCGCCCGCATACATGATGACTTTAAAAATCTATATATCAATTGACAAATCATGCAAATACAAGTTTTTTTTTTTCATAAGCTTCTCACCCATGTGACTAACATAAGGAAGTTCTACAGTGGATAAGGCGAAGTTGCCATACGCTGTAAATTTAAGGTCCATTATGTAGAATGGTAAATGATATTCGGTCTTAGACCATTGGTACCATTCAACTACCAAACAGTCCTGTATATCTGCCGAGCTGAAGCGACGGGTGTTGTATGCAAGCAGGAGGTACAGGAACTTCTTGGACACCTGATCTCACTCCTTTATTGGTACATGTAGTTCGCTTAAGGAATAAAGTACCTGAAAGCTATATGAAAGCTTATTTTCACATGGTGGAAGTGTTTGTTTGTTTAATTTAGTTTCCGTTTTATCCTGATTTTGTATGCCTTCGGTTTATGATTTCCGTATTATCTATTTTGTACTTCACAATGTATATTGGGATATATTTATGAAATCCGGTATCTCATTATCGTGGTTATAACGAGACGATAATGTTATTCTTTCATAGCACCTAGCGCATTCCATGATTTCATAGTCAAATTGTCCGTGCTTACCGGTATACTTATTTTAATGAAACTCCGATTGGATTTAGATGAAACTTAATAATTTCGAATGAAAGAGTAACTTTAGTCTCCTAGCTACATGTACAAGACTTGATGATATTTTCATTTGAATCCACCAAAAGGTGGCGCAATCGCATGCAAAAACTAATCACGGGGGTACCCACCTTTGTCAAATTTCTGCATTATAATTAGTCTCATTGCTTTTTCAGTTTCTTTGTTATTTGTTTATATCGTGGCCATCACGAACGATTTACAATAGTCATTTCATACATGTTTGGAGTCTTCTTATTCTTCATTTTTGAGGGAGTTCGTTTCGTTGGGTTTGTTGAAGTGAAGTTATGTTGAAGATGTTTACCATTTATTTTCTATATGTACATATAATTATTTGAACAGCTTGTACATGTAGAATGCCGTAGATATAGATCCATGTAGGCCTCTTTTTCCGTTTTTCTTGTCATGTTTTCGGTTAATAATAATTGCCATTATCTTATCACTATATATATCGGCTTCTTCTTCATAAAATTTATATTGCTTTATTTCAAATGATTTACACAATGAGCGTGAAATGATGTCCGAAACAGAGGGTCGTGCAGTTTTCTAAATGCCAACCCAGACTTTGTGGTATAGAAGATTTCATATGGAGTCATTTTCTATGGGGGTCATTTTTGATAGATATGACATGTTGAAAAAAGACCCCCCCCCCCCCCCCCGGGTAAAAATTCTACGATTCGGACTCATTTTTCTATGGCTAGGGGGTCATTGTTCTATGATGAATAATGACTCCTATTTTACGGGAGTCATTATTTGTCCTTACAGCATTTATCCGCAGGGGCTACATGCACATGTACATAACATAAAGGAAATGATGGAAACCCCCCTTCCCCTATCATGTGCTAGGGAGGGGGATTATTTTCCATCATTTCCGCTGTGTCAGAACGAAGTCGCTGTGACCGAATAAGGCAATATGTTTTGTTTATTATACTTGAAACTCGGTAAATTTACGAGAAGTGACCTACGAACACGACGTACGGTTTCACACTGGCGGCCTGAATGACAATCATTTCCATTGCACCTTTGTAACGCATGATCATAAAGAAATCAGAGTTATCTTCTCTTAGGTTGAACGTATCCTATAAAATATAAGATTGATAGAAGGACAAAGTTAATAATATTATACCGGAGTATACTCATTAAAGAAATTATAAGCGATGAAATAATTAATCAAAATAATATCACGATTAATAAAATGATTCTAAAATTAACCTAAACATGAAGGTCATCGGTTTCGTCGAAATAATAATAATGATAGTATTATACATTTGTGTTTTAAGATCCCTGTAATCCTTATTTATATCCAGCTTAAATATTTTAAAAATAATGGAAATATTTCAGCTCTGTCGATGTCGATAGAATAATAACAATGAAAAAATCTTTTTAAAAAATCCGGAAACTGTTCACATTTGTACGTACTACGTTATAGGTTTCATGGAAAGCAGATTCATATATTGACCTTGACCTCACAGAACAGTCGAACAGTTGAAAGCTATCACAATCGTTGCGAAGATGTCTATTCGACGTAGGAACAGCTTCTTTCGTAGCTTCAAGAATGCATATCCAGATTTTGAAGAAATGCTAATGGATAGAGGAGCAACTGCAGCAGCACAAAACAAATGGGTTTTCGAGATTGCATGGGAAGTCGCCAACAAAGGTACAGTATCCACCAAACTTACTAAGGCCAGTAAGGGCTTGGTTGCAGCATCGGTTTCAAGTGCTAAGCTTCATTAAGTGTGTGTAGAAATTAGGCTTGAGTATAGGTACAGTGCAACAGAGAAGCGATATTCTGCTGTGCCTCAAAATAGCATAGCAAAATATCACTTCTCTGTTGCACTTTATTTCAATGGAAACTGAGGAGCTTCTTTAATTTTTGTCTACACGCAACCTTGTTGCATGTAGACAAAAATAAAAGAAGCTCCTCAGTTTCCATTGAAATTATGTTGCACTGTAAACTACTGTCTGTGCAGCTCACTTCAGAAATCGGAAAATTTAGGTTTTCTCTATTTTGACGGCATATTTTCATATAAAAATTTGTATCGGGAATAGATCTCAAATTCTCTTCTTCTTCCAGTATAGTACATTCCGCACTCTGGCGTATTATCGTACTTCGTTAAAACATTGCGAGGCATTGGTAGACTCCTCAGGTGCAGGTTAAAATCAATGAAATAAAATATATACAGGAACTGGTGCAGTTAAAAACAAGGTGACTCTCTATTTTTGGTGGGTGGGTTGCAGTGCTCCTTTGAAGGCATCTACGGAGCTGCTGGCAACGACTGTCATAGGTAGAGAGTTCCACTTCCTGATGGAGTCTGGGAAGAATGAGTACTGATAGATGGAGGTTCTGGCATAGGGCACAAGGTATCTTTGACTATGACCTCTGATGCTAACTGTAGTTGGTGTCAGTTGTGATGATGGGATATCCACTAGGTTGTTGACAATTCTGTACATCATGGTCATCTTGGCCTGTGCCCGACGCTCCTGTAGTGTCTGCCAATGGAGTGCGGTCATCATAGAGGATACACTACTGGTGGTATGATAGTCACCCATGACGAACCTGGCTGATCTACGCTGGACCATCTCCAATTGTCTGATGTTATAGGCTGTATGGGGGTCCCATATGATGCTCCCATATTCCATCACTGGGCGTACCAGGGTGGTGTAACATAAGGCCTTGATTTTGGTTGGGCACTTGGAGATGTTCCGCTGTAGGAAGGCTCTGGTGGAGTTGGCCTTTTTGCATGTACTTCCTATATGGGTGTTCCAGTCTAGTTTGTGGTGGATGGTAAGCCCTAGGTATTTTGCTGATTCTACTTCCTCCAGCTGATGTCCATGGATATTATATGGTACTCTGATGGGTGCTCTCTTAGTGGTGACATGAATGACCTGACACTTGTGTGGGTGAAATTCCATCAGCCAATCTTGTTCCCATCTTTGCAGACAATCCAGGTCTTCTTGGAGTAGACTAGCATCAGTGGGTGATCGTATATCCCTATAAAGTATGCAGTCATCTGCAAAGAGTCGCACTGTTGAATGGTTGCTGATGTAGTTGGGAAGGTCATTTATAAATAGGAGGAACAGGAGCGGTCCGAGAACACTACCCTGGGGCACCCCGGAGGTAACAGGTGCGATCCTTGACGAGCATCCGCCTAGAACCACCCTCTGTTCACGTCCTTGGAGGAAGTCTAAGATCCATTTATGTGTGTGTCCTCTTACACCGTAATGTTGTAACTTGCGCAGCAATCTCTGGTGTGGCACCTTATCAAAGGCTTTCGAGAAGTCTAAAAGAATTATATCCGTCTGGCCTTTGTGGTCGATGTTACTCGCAAGGTCCTGGAGAGTGATGACTAGTTGGGTCTCACATGACCTGCGCTTCCTGAAGCCATGCTGAGCATCTGTCAATACATTATGGTTGTCGCAGTGTCGCATAATGTTGCTGCAGATTATGTGCTCCATAGATTTGCATACCACAGATGTCAGGGATACGGGCCTGTAGTTTGCTGCACAGTTTTTCATACCCTTCTTGTATATTGGTGTCACATCTGCCTTCTTCCAGTCTTGTGGTAAAGTACCCTGGTCAAGTGAAGCCTGGAACAGCAAGGAGAAGACGGGGGCTAGCTCTGAGGAGAAGGACTTCAATAGCCTAGTTGAGACTCCATCTGGTCCTGGTGCTTTGTGTATGTTGAGACCAGCTAGCAACTTCTGGACACCTCTGGTGCTTATCTCTATATCAGGCATAGGTGAGTATGGTGGTGATTTGATGTCTTCGATGGTTGTTAAATCTTCGTTGGCATTGAAGACCGAAGAGAACTGTTCGTTAAGGATGTTAGCTTTTGTTGCTTGGTCCGAGTATGTGAGGCCGTCACTTGATTTAAGTGGTGCAACACCTGTACTCTCAGTCTTCTTGCTGGATATAAAACTCCAAAACTTCTCATAACTAACGATGATATATTTCTGTACCAGCAATACTATGTTCATAGTGAATAGTTTTAGGTGGGGATTTTTCTATGTTAATTTTAGTGTGACGTCGTTGACGTTCTCCAGAGACTCAATGTAAAACATCGGAGATGTCGTCCTAAAATTAACATAGAAAACTCCCTATATTAGTATCGTAAACTATTTTCTTTTGCCGTGAGCGTAATTTTAGTTGTAGGTACATACATTATACACCGTTAGTTATGAGAGTTCGAGATCTACACCCCTATAAAAATTTTAGTAGCAAAATTTACTGACAAACTAGAGAAAACTTCAATTTTTTTATTTCTGATGTGAGCGGCGCAGACAGTAGGCTTGAGTATTGCCTTATGATACACAATATGATACATAATGTTCGTGAAGGTCTCAAATCTTTACAGGACATTTGGAACTCAAGAAACTCATGACATTAAATTTACTTGCCTGACCCAAAAAATGACTTGCCTACCGAAAGTATAGAGTAGACACAGATAGGTACATGTATACTGCAACTTATCTTAACGGCCAAAGTCTCAATATACAGTGCCCTTTGAAAATACGTCACTAATGTTACCAGGGTTAACATAGGGGTTACATTAAATTGTGTATTTCTGAATTTGAATAGTGTTAATGTTGTTTATTTCTATTTCAATGTATAGAGGAGGCCATTCTGCAGTGAAAAAGTTCAATTAGTTGGATTCGAGACTGTACGCTATGAAATCAGGGTTAGCTCTGTGTCAAATGGGGAATCCCCTTATAAGCCTGTATTGATGAGTTGAAAGTAGCATGCTGTCCAGGGTGGTCCTAAATAAAGAACTCTAGAAGAACCTTAAAGAACTCAAGGTTTTTTTTTTAATATGGATGGGTGAAATGCAAAACTAATTCGATATTCAGCTATATGAAGGTCATACGAACCTAAAAATATATAGTTTATTGGGGTTTATCCAGTTATAACAACATATTTTGTAGATTAAAAGTTAGATTTACGAATCGCACGCGGTGCGCGTAGGACTCCATATTGAAAACGTATGTATATGTACTGGATGTTTACAGTACTCAAAGCTTTTATCTGCATGTACTCGTATATTGATGTATTTGAAGGTCACACGAACATGAAACCAACTGAACAATTACATTCTTTTAATCAATATCAATTATACATGCAAATCAAATAAATGATAATGACAAAATAATTACTAATTGCAAAATTCCTTGAAAAATCATTGTCCAATAATATCCATCGTTGGTCTTTAAACTCCGCCTTCAATAAACCAGCTCCTGAAATATTGATAATAATTAAAGAATTATTCAAATTAATAATTAACGAACTTGAAATAATTAAAATTGTAACAGGCAAACGTGTTCAATATGTCTTTTTCAGAGCGCACCTATACGAAAATACAACAGCTTTCAATCTAACACCCCTTCATTTTTTTCTTTTCTATCATTCTCTTTTTCTTAAAATCAAAAACCAAAGAATTGTGAACAAAACATTCGTAGTTCTTTACCGATTTTTTTTTCATCAATCAACATTACCGTTATATTTTACATCCAGTACATTTACCATATATACGTTTCCAATATGGAGTCCTACGCGCGCCGCACGCGATTCGTAAATCTAACTTTTAATCTAAAAATATGTTGTTATAACTGGATTAACCCTAATAAACTATATATTTTTAGGTTCGTATGACCTTCATATAGCTGAATATTGAATTATTTTTGCATTTCACCCACCCATATTAAAAAAAAACCTTGAGTTCTTTAAGGTCCTTCTAGAGTTCTTTAGAGTTCTTTATTTAGTAGCAGTGTGCTGTCCATGTGTGGTGATTTTTCTAGAAAATGAATCTAGGGACCTATTGCAAATGAGACCTTTTTGAAAACTGTGAGATTTTGTCTAAAAGATGAAACTTGTCTTTCTGGTGTAAGAATTCATATAACGAAATCTGATGTAGCTGAAAATGGGTAGGTTTTCATCATTTTTGTTGATTTTTCATGGTTAGAATGGCACTCATTATATACAATCCCAACACTACAGGAAGCATATAGCTGTTATGTTAATGTATATTTAAATTCTGCTACATACTAACTTTCAATTAAATCAAAAATTATTTGTGACAATTGGTTGCCATGGCAACAGAATTTAAAAATTCAAAATCTGCCTCTCACAGATGAGTTTTCATCCATTTGTTGGTATATTGAGACCCAAGTTGAAATGTGGCCTACTTAGCCATAAATTGAGTGCTGATTCTTCATAATGAATAACAACCCTGTCTTAGAAGTAGGAGATAAGAAAGAAATCTGAATGAAGAGGGGAAGATGTTCAGATAATCTACTTGCCCATGGACAAGTGAACACCTGCTTTGCGCTTTCCCTACCTGAATTTTCACTTGCCCCGGGCAACGGGAAATGGGAATTCTAGACCCCTGCTACTGTCCAAGGCAGCTCACTTTGGAAACTGGATAAACACAATTTTGACTTCCTTACCATGCAAAAATATATATGAAATCAAACTAATTCAATAAATCTTGCTTGGTCATAGATTTTGGTATATGATAAGCGATAGTCAGTGCATGCAATCAAATTTTATAGATAAAACAAGTTTTAGATAAGCCATTTCCCATGATAATTTTCCCTGTGACATTTTCCATAGGCTCAATGAAAAACTCAGCGACGTCACGCAGAAATTTAACAATGGAAATTTTCCATCTAAAAGTATTCTGTCTGTATAATATGACTGCATAAACCTATGATCATATACATGTATCATATACCAGAATTTATGACTAAGCAAGAGCAATTCAATGATATGAATTTTATTTTAATTTTTGCATGAAAAAGTATTCAGAATCGCGTTAATCCTGTTTCCGAAGTGAGCTGTGCGGACAATTGTTGGTTTTACTGGTCCAAGTAATAAGTTACTGTCCGTGCGGCTCACTTAAGAAACTAGATAAACGTGATTTTGACTATTTTATCATTCAGAAATTTTAATGAAATCAATATCATTCAGTAGATCTCACTTAGTCGTAAATTATACCTAAAACATGTAAAATTGGAACTTTGTTTCAAGACATAATTTACATGCCATATTGTGCATGGGTGACTGTATATAAAGGGGGTAAATTAGGGCTTTTCATCTCTTTTTCTTTTTGGAGACATTTCTATCTATGAGTTCACTTTGCGAATGGCTGTTTTGCAGCCGTTCGAATTGTTCTCTCTATCAAGTGCAATTAAATGCATGATTTATTATTTCAGTTGGAGGAATCTACACTGTGATAAAGTCAAAGGCCCCTGTAAGTGTTGGGGAACTAGGAGAACAGTACTGCCTTATAGGGCCTTACAATGAAGCTTGTGTGCGTACTGAAGTAGAACTGCTAGAACCACATAACCATGTGTACCGTCAAACCATACAAAGCATGAGAGATGCTGGCATCAGGGTAAGTACACAAATTCTGTGTCACCTGTGAAGCATAGAGACACTTTTATTTAGATGTAGCGTAGACTTTGTCGAAGCCAAGAAAAAAAAAGAAGAATTGGTTCTCAGGCCCCACTGCAAATGTGTTTACCCCTCGCATTCAATTATTTTTCAACCAAAATAAGTAAAAAAAAGGCAAATTCCAAGAATTTTCTGTCCATTTCTATTCCAAACTTTATCGTGCATAAACTGCATCTTCAAAGCGTTTGTTTGTATTGATTTGCAATAGAAAGATCATCATGACATTGACTTGGAGATAACTGAGCTGACAAAACACCCATTATAAGTGGAAACAAAATATATTTGAAGAAATGAACAAGAAAACTAGTCCAACTGTTGTCTGTAGAAGTCCAATTTGTAGTTGTTCTGAAAATGTTATTATGTTTAACGGAAAAAAAAACCCCTGCCTGCCGCATATGATTTGAAACAATTGGGCCTGAGAACCACATTTTTTTTTGCTTGGCCCTAATATTGAACATTGGTCTGTCTGTCCATCAGTCTGTCACACTTTAAATATACCACACTCTGCAACTTTTAAATTTGATTGGTAAATGTAATACAGAGGTGTAAGTCATTGCCTGACACAGTGCATTGATATTTCACACATACATGTAAGTATATATTTCTTGTGTCTAGACCTTAGCACATTTACAAACACCTTTACCGGTACCTTATGTCAGATCAGGACCTAGATATTTCATGGTTGATCTTCTTCTGTAAAATTCTGAAATTAACCTTAGATTTGTATGTGACATGCATATTAACCCAGAATAAGACCTTACTTAACATAAAAAACTTTTAACTCTGTTACCTTGACCTATCTTTTAAAGGAGTCTTCACATTCAACTTTGTTCAAGAAAGAATGTAATTTTTGAACTGTTTAAAGATATGCTATTAATGTTAGGGCTGTGCAATTTTATTGTCATATCGGTGCACCGCGATATTTTCGTTTCCAATACGTACCACGGTACGTTTTTCGAAATACCGGTTCGAGTACAATATTTCACTTTACAGAGTAATCGTTGCATAGAAAGTATCCTGTTCAAAACGACATACAAAAATACGTTTCAACAATCGAATTCATCCTTATTTCAATAAAATATATGTTCTTATGGCGTTTCATTGAGCAACCAGAGATTGACTTTCTCAGTCAGGAAATATGAGCTGATGATATGACGATCTCTCATTTATATTCTAAATTGTTTCGCAACGGTTTTCATAATTAACTTCAAAACAACATAATTCTTCTTAATTGACTGAACTCAGCTAGTTTCCCATCTTTTGATATTTTTTTGATAGTTCCGACCGTCCAGTGTTTTTTTTTTTCGGCCCCTTCCAAATGCGAAATTTCCTATATTTTTCCTCCAAAATCACTCTTAAATTCCTAAAGAGAAATTATTAAACAAAAATCACATGAAAACCTGGAAGGCTGCACAAAATGTCTACGTGCATTTCATTCCTTGTTCAGTTCAAGCAAATAAATGAATTAGCAGTGTTAATAAAGGTTACTTTATAATTAGAGTTTAGACTTTGGTGAGAATTTGTATTAAGAAAAATAACAGTTTTAGAAATTTTCCCAAATGGGTCAGACACAGGCACTTTCCCCGAATAATAATAAAAAAAAAACCCTGGTTACGTTTCACATCATTATAATGTTTCACATTGGCTAGTATTCATGAAGCCAATGGCAGTTTTTTTTTTTTTTTTCTTTTTTCAAGTTTCAACTGTTTGTATTTGTGAAAGGAACACGATTTTTATTTAATTGTTTACGACTTTATTTCTCTATTTACTGTGATCCCAAACTTTGACTATAGACAGAATCAGCAATAATACTGATGATAAAAAGATAGACTGTGTCTTGTTTTAGTGTTTTCTGTAAAAATAATGCTATTTATAAAGGATTAAATATTGCAATAAATCGCAATACGAAATCTTGTATCGCAATATATCGCAATACGTTTTTTGGGCCGCAATACCCAGCCCTAATTGATGTTACCGGTATATACTGTACATTTGACATATGAATTATTTCTTGTGACTAGACCTATTTGCACTTACCAGAATGGTCAAACCCATGGCCATGACCTTGACATAGTTTTTACTATGGTGTCCATGGATACATGATAAAAACATGATTTTTTTTTAGTTTATTCCTGTACATATCCTATGAGTACACATACCACACTAATGTTAATACAAAAATTGAGAGGGTATCGCCTTCAGTAAAACTCAATTTCTGACAATGGATTTCCTGATCCCCTTTAAAACGCACACATGACATATTCAACCATGCAGATGTAGACAGCATCAAATACCAGTAAATATCAAGTTTAAAACTCGGATATAAAATATATTTTTGAGAACATGTTATTAACGACAATTATTATACAGGTGTTTTTTGGGCGTTGGTTGATTGATGGATACCCCAAGGTTATCTTGTTTGATATTGGTTCTGCTGCCTGGAAGCTGGACGAGTTTAAGAAGGAGATGTGGGAGAAGAGCAGTATAGGAGTACCATGGCATGACAGAGAGGCTAACGATGCCATTATATTTGGAGCTCTTGTGGCTTGGTTTGTAGGAGAGGTGGGTTTCCATCGCTGTGGGTTTTGGTTTAAATAAAAAAAAAAAAATTTAAAATTCTCTTTAAACGCATGGATGTGTTATAGTAATCATGTATTTTACATGAAGTAATGCTTACAAAGTGTTTTCAAGAAGGGCTTTTATCTGTCATCTATTCTGTAAGAGATACATGTAAGACAACTTTGGAACATTCACATGGAAACTTTGAAAAATGCAATGAAAATAGAATTTGAAACTTTTGTTTTGAAATTGATACTTTTCATTATGTTTGTTTTATAAAATTTTTGTAGTTTCGAAAGAACCTTGAGGGAAAGCCGATTGTCGTTACCCACTTCCATGAATGGTTGGCAGGATGTGGATTAATCTACTTACGTACCAGGAAAGTGGACTGTACAACCATATTTACTACACATGCTACTCTACTCGGTAGATATCTGTGTGCAGGAAGCTCAGATTTCTACAATAATATTGGCAAGGTAAAAAACTCTACATTCTAAAGAATTGAAAGGAAAAAACAAAGTAGTGTCTTAACTTAAACTGCCAAAATAACCACTTGCATTCTAACATTATCAGTAAATTATGTATACTCTTTTTTACTTTAATTACCGGTACTGAAGTGTATCTTATCAGCTATATAATTTAACCATGTTAACATTGTACAGGTATGTCTGTACTTTTCAGTTTAATTTGGACAAGGAGGCAGGGGACCGTCAGATTTACCATCGTTACTGTATGGAGAGAGCTGCCGTTCACTGTGCTCATGTTTTTACTACAGTGTCAGAAATCACAGGAATCGAGGCAGAACATCTACTTAAAAGGAAACCAGGTACAACATATGTTTAGCCGTACACAATTACATATGATGCACATGTCTGTCTGTCAGTCCATTTTACCCATCTAAAGAATTTAAAGTAAAAGATGAAATACTGTAGTGAATCAGAGATTATTTGCTTGTGGAAGTTTTCATAGGTATCTTGTGACTTTACGTCTATACACATGATAATCTAGGCCAGGCTGTGATTAACATGAGGGAACTTACTTAGAGTTTTAAGCCAAAAATGAAAATAGGCTATATACATGTATACATGACAGTCTGTTGTTTTCAAGCATTTTGAGTAAACTACATGTTGATGTGTTTTATCATTTACAGATGTTATTGTGCCAAATGGGTTGAATGTTGTCAAGTTCAGTGCCATACATGAATTCCAGAATCTACATGCAATCTACAAAGAAAAAATACATGATTTTGTACGGGGACACTTTTATGGGTATGTTATAGTGATACATAGTATATAATCATCAAGGCAGAGTAATATCTTATCTTTGTTATGTACAAACAAGTGTTCATTATGACCATATTTTAGAGTCACTTTTACACCAAAGAGACAGATATCTTGCTTTTTGTAGAATTAGATTTTCTCTTCCATGTTCAAGAATTTAACTTGGAAAGTCTTGTACTATATACATGTATATGTATATGCCCTGAATGAAAGATTCTATGACAAAGACTTTTACATTGGGCACCATTGCATGGAAGTTGCATTGACCTACATGTACTTTAGAAAAACTTTTACATTTCATTTGTAAATGATATTGTTTTGACTTTTCACATGTGTATTTGTTAGGGCTGTCATGGTTAACCGAAAATTTGGTTAACCGTGGTTCAAGCTTGGTCAGTTCAATTCGGATCGTACTTTACGGATTTCGGTTGGTTCTGGTTTTTTTTTTGGATATATCTGGTAATCAGTAGTATATCAATTTTGTATGATACACAGACTGTGATTGGGTACTTTGTCGTATTTCACCCAATGAAATGGGTTGCTTCACTTCTTGATTGTAAACATGCACCTGTTTGTTTGACAGGTGGAGTCTTAGAAGTCTTCTAAGTGTTCTAACTTGGTTATTTTGTTAAATGTTGATAAAATCTTGAAGAAAAATGCTTTCAAAGAAGAAAAAAGAACAAGAATTATTTGTTGATTTGTTATTATTACCATTATTTCACTCTTTTATAGAATTAAACAACACAATCTCAAACCGAACCAGAAAAAAAGAGAACCGTGGTTCATTTTCCTGAACTGAACCACACCGACTAAAGGCTGAGCCATGACAGCCCGTGTATTTGTTGTGACAAAACTTTTCTGTTGGAATTTATTCTTACCTTTACTGTGAATGTGATTATGGTGATAAAAAAGAGTTCATACATGTAGTTCATTTCACTAACTTTGTTATAAATTTCAGGCATTATGACTTTGATTTGGACAAGACGCTTTACTTCTTCACTGCGGGCAGGTACGAGTTCTCTAATAAAGGAGCAGACATGTTTATTGAGTCTCTGGCTAGGCTCAATCACTTTATGAAGGTAAGCAGAATATGAGAAACAATCTGCACTCTTTAAGTGAATTATCCATGTAGCAAATTAGAGACATATGAAAAAATAGATCAAAATGAATAGCAAGCTTCATTACAAACATTTTAAAAATTCACGTACATTGCCTTATCAGGCTCTACATTATGGATGTGTAACATGTCAGATCAAGATATGGAAAATTGTGTCTACGTAACTTTCATATACATGTATATTGGAATGAGATGATTCTCCATATTATTTCTGTCCAGTAATAGTGAGATGACGGTGATTCTCTCCTTGTAGGCTTCATGCACTGTTACTTTCATACTGTTACATGTATATGCTGGTATAAGATGATTCTCTTCATTATTTCAGTCCAGTAATAGTGAGATGACAGTAGTAGCTTTCTTAATCTTCCCAGCAAAGAACAATAACTTTAACGTAGAGTCTCTGAGAGGTCAGGCCATATCTAAACAGCTGAAAGAGACAGTTCATCACGTACAGAACCAAATAGGAAAACGCTTGTTTGAGATCTGTCTAAGGTAAGGATGTTATATGTCATATCATCACATTTAGCTTGTTATGATAGGGAGTTTTTGATACTTATAGCGGGTAGGCATCTGCTTCTGGATGTTAGCTTTACGTAATTCATCCATCATCAATTAGAAAGTCTAAAACACGTTTCACTTTACCTTTTTCTGGTTCATGAGACTCAGATTTCCAAGAGGGTTTCAGCAGAGGTTGAAAGTTTGCCTGGTTACGCGTATGCAGATGATCTTTCAGCCTGTGGGTTGCTCTTTTAAAAATAAGTCGAAGCTTCCGATGTAGGGGGAGGCATGTTGCTTTAGCCAAGCCAGACAAACATTAAAAACAACACTCGATTTGGGTAATTTAAGAAATTGAATAAGTTAGAATAGGGACGTATATTTTCCTCCCTGTTATTACCTGGATGACAGAGGTATTTTATATGTTAAGTCTACCGGCAATTAAAATAATTGGCAATCATTAAGTAATCATACAAACTAATTTATAGGTGAACGATCGAGAATTAAGATCAAAGTGATGATAACTTAGATTTTTGTTTTATCTCTTTCTATTTAATTTTTTTTGGTCCGAGTAACCCAATATTGATTTTTAAAAGATATTTGGTCCATTCAACTGTTAAATGATTACCCAAGTAATTGTTGACAACACTAATTTTACTTCATGATTGGTTTTTTTTTTTTAACATTAATGCTTTTTTTCACCACAGGGGCAGCATTCCAAGTGGAGAAGAAATTCTCTTACAAGAGGATGTGGTCAAATTAAAGAGATGTATATATTCTGCTAATGTAAGTTTTCCTAACCAAGTTATAGACATTACCTACATGTATGATGGATTCTGTGGATTGCTCATAAGAAATACACGTGCATGAATGTACTGATAAGTAATTAAGTAATAATTCTCTACATGAATAAAGGACAAATTAGAATATTTATGGGAGCGGCCAGATATTATGGTACATTATGTATAATAAGTGACTGATATTGTCATTACAGAGAACTAGTTTACCACCTATCGTTACACATAACATACAGGACGATGCTAATGACCAGGTGTTGAATGCTTTACGTAGATGTCAACTGTTTAACAGGAGAGAGGACAGGGTCAAGGTAACATCCATAAGTCAACTTACACGAAATTCATACTGTACATGTTTAATGTCTTTATTTCTGAAATATATTTGTGTCTATATTTCTGCAATTTGTGTCGATATTTCTGCAATATTCATTGTGTTGACACACATACTCTGCTAGTTTACAGTACCATGAAAAAAGGGGGAAGTATCTTAATTGACAGAACAAAATAACTTATTATAATTAATTTATCACCTTGACCCAAGGTCATGTGACCAAGGTCAAGGTCACTTAGTGCAATTTTAATGAAATTATGAATACATTCCTGTCCGGGCTATATCTCTTGAACCGTTTACCAGATCACTTTCATATTTAAGTATGTTGTTGCTTATGACCCAAAGATTTCACATCACCTTGACCAAAGGTCATATGGCCAAGGTCAAGGTCACTTAGTCAATATTTAATGAAATTATGCATACATTCCTATCCGGGCTAGATTTCTTAAACCGTTTGCCGGATCACTTTCATATTTTAGTATGTTGTTGCTTATGACCCGAAGGTTTCACATCACCTTGACCCAAGGTCATGTGACCAAGGTCACGGTCATGTAGTACAATTTTAATGAAATTATACATACATTCATGTCCAGGCTAGATCTCTTGAACCGTTTGCCGGATCGCTTTTATATTTTAGTATGTTGTTGCTTATGACCCGAAAGTTTTGCATCACCTTGACCCAAGGTCATGTGACCAAGGTCAAGGTCACTTACTGCATGTTTAAAGAAATTATGAATACATTCCTGTCCGGGCTATATCTCTTGAACCGTTTGCCGGATCACTTTCATATTTTAGTATGTTTTTGCTTATGACCCAAAGATTTCACATCACCTTGACCCAAGGTCATGTGACCAAGGTCAAGGTCACTTAGTGCATTTTTAATGAAATTATGCATACATTCATGTCCGGGCTAGATCTCTTGAACTGTTTGCCGGATCACTTTCATATTTTAGTATGTTATTGCTTATGACCCGAAGGTTTCACATCACCTTGTCCCAAGGTCATGTGACCAAGGTCAAGGTCACTCAGTGCAATTTTAATGAAATTATGCATACATTCCTGTCCGGGCTATATCTCTTGAACCGTTTACCAGATCACTTTCATATTTTAGTATGTTGTTGCTTATGACCCAAAGATTTCACATCACCTTGACCCAAGGTCATGTGACCAAGGTCAAGGTCACTTAGTCAATTTTTAAAGAAATTATGAATACATTCCTGTCCGGCTATATCTCTTGAACCGTTTACCGGATCACTTTCATATTTAAGTATGTTGTTGCTTATGACCCAAAGATTTCACATCACCTTGACCCAAGGTCATGTGACCAAGGTCAAGGTCACTTAGTGCATTTTTTAATGAAATTATGCATACATTCATGTCCGGGCTAGATTTCTTAAACCGTTTGCCGGATCACTTTCATATTTTAGTATGTTATTGCTTATGACTCGAAGGTTTTCCATCACCTTGACCCAAGGTCATGTGACCAAGGTCAAGGTCATGTAGTACAATTTTAATGAAATTGTACATGCATTCCTGTTTTGGCTATATCTCTTGAACCATTTGCACGATCGCTTTATATTTTAGTATGTTGTTGCTTATGACCCGAAGGTTTCACATCACGTTGACTCAAGATCATGTGACCAAGGTCAAGGTCAAATAGTATACATGTATTTTAAATGAAATTGTATTTGTTATGTGTAATATGTCCAGGCTTAATCTTTTGAACTGTAATCGGATCATTTGATATTTTAGTATGATGGTGCTGATGACCCAAAGGTTTCACACCACCTTGATCCAAGGTCATATTACTAAGGTCAAGGTCAAATATTACATTTTTTAATGAAATTGTAAATACTATTGAGTCTGGACTATATCTGTGGAATCTATTCTGGATCGCTCTGATACTTTAGAATGCTGTTGCTCAGGATTGGAAGGTTTCTTATCATCTTGACCCAAGGTCATGTGCCCAAGGTCAAGATCATTTAGTTCTTTTTAATGAAATTGTACGTACTAATCTTGTCTGGGCTATATCTGCTGAATCAGGACTAATTTTTTCTTATCACATTGTCCCAAGGTCACATGATTAAGGTCACTTCTTACTTTGGTAATGAAATTGTATATGCTAATCATGTCCAGGCTGAAATTGTTATGCTTATCATGTTTAGGCTTTATATTTTGAATCGTGTATCCAATCACTAATTCAGTTTTTTGTTGCACATGATCCATACAATGTATTTTTCAGATCACCTATATCCAAGGTCATGTGACCAAAGTCAATTTCACTAAATATGAAATTGTATATGCTAATCATGTTTGGGCTTTACCTCAAACAATACAATGAATCACTTTCATGTTTGAGTATGATGTTGCCCATGACTCAAAGGTTTCACATCATCTTGGCCCAAGGTCAAAGTAACTTAGAGGGAGGGGGGAGACATCTGTTTTTTTCTGAAAAACTTTTGATTTAATTACAGGTTGTATTCCATCCGGAGTTTTTGAATTCCACCAATCCGTTGTTTGGTTTGGATTACGAGGATTTTGTACGTGGCTGCCATCTTGGAGTTTTCCCATCGTACTATGAACCGTGGGGATATACCCCTGGTATGTAATCAATTGTTATTATTGATTTTATTGATAAGAAATTATATTGAGTAATCTGATAGGGATTTATTCATAGCCTAATTCATAACCAAGATTTACTCTCTTTTTACCATATGAATATATGTATAAGAGGGTTGTCCCAGAAAAACATAGACATTGCTCACAATTTCTTTATTTAGCATTAAATCTATACAAGATTTTCCAAGATGTAAATTTAATTATCTAGGAAGCATAAAATGTTAATGGTGTTGAAATCTGCTGTTAATATTGAAAATTAATAAAATTATTAGCAGAGCGGTTAGACAGTACCCAAGCAGTCCGAAATTTTCACGCGCCAAAAAAGGAATCGATATTAAGGAGGTATTGAACACTTGGACGCCAAATTCAATTTTTCTGAAAATTTCTGAAATTATATAAATCTTGTCTGTTTTTGACTATACAAACATAAATTTGATTCTATCCACAGGAAAATTTTCTACGAGACTTTGAAATATGCATAAATCGACAATTTCGTGAATTTCTTAATGACGTCATAATATTTAAAGTGTCATTCCAGTTCTCGTAAAGCTATTGGAAATTAATTTTGATTTAACTTCCAAAATATCCATAAATATATTGCACTTACATTATGGAAAAGATAAAATGAATTGTGTTTTAAACATATGCAGGATACTTGAATAAAAGATGACACTGTCGCTTAAAAAATTGCAATTTCGAGCCAATTTACTGTAGTTGCTAATTAATTATTAGGAATCCCGTGGATGAATCTTTGTCAAAAACTATCAAAATTATCAAGAATGTCCAGAAATGATTTCACGATTAAATGGGAAAAATTGAATTTAGGATTAAAATATTACAAGGCTTTATATTTTCCAATTTTTTCTTCCAAAATCGTCCATTTTCAATGAAGTGACATCCGCTCTCCTGTAACGTAAATTTGTCAACAAATACACTGTGATGAAGATTTAATTTTCTATTATATACATGCTAAGTTTCAATGCAATACGTTTTGTAATAATATTTTTATTGCAATTTGAATGCGAAGGTTTGTGACACCATTTTTCCTGATAACATCGAAATGACATCGTGGTTTGCTCATGGATAAAACTCCCAAAGTCCTAAATTTCGAAAATCGCCATGATTTCTTCAAATGATGCCGGAAATTATTCAAACTTCATCAGGATACTCAAATGCGTATATCAATCAGAGTATCAAATGTTTTAAGGGAGTTAAGACTGTTCTTTTCCTAGGAAGCAAGAAAACAAATAATGCAGCCGCCATCTTGGTATTCAAACCCTCCTTAAAACCAGTTGAATACTTATCAATGTATGTATAAATAATATAAAAGTGTAAATAACAAAATTTACTGATTTTTGCGGGTACATGCATGCTATATTTTCATAAATGACGTAATAAACAATTCAATTTAGAAGCAATTTATAAAGCAATCCCCTCATCAATCCTTCAAAAGACGGCGACGCCAATACTATGAGTGGAACAGGAAATGGTACTTAAATATTGCGTTAATCATGGACTGACCCCTTTTTAGACAAAGTAAGAAATGAAGACATAAAAAATGTCTATGGAAATGCTCGCATAGTATTAGTGTATGTAAAAGAGATTTGCGACGAATTGACAGACAAAACTAAACAAGGGCACAAGAAGATTGTTGATATTCAGACAGTAAACTTGGCCAGAAACGTCATTGATGAAATCCGGCGTCGAACAGTAAAAGAAATAGTAGAGAGGGTCCAGAAAAGTAAAATTTACTGTGCAGAGAATCTTGTCGAGAGGATTAGATATGAGTCGTGTGTCTGCTCTATGAGTACCAAGTCTTTTATCAATATATGAAAGGAATTTATGCGTTGCTTCCTTTAGGCATATTCTTAACCGCAGTCGCCGGAAAATTCATGACGTTAAATATCATGTGCCGGTGGACATCACCCTATGTCTTTATTTCTTCCGTAGAAACTTTACTATGAAAGATAGATTATTGATTTTACATATACAGAAGTCGATTTGTATGTCAAATTTAGCAATGCAAAGTTTATAAGAATGCAGCCCTTTACAACTTTCTTATTGTCGATGTCTACAATTTTCTGGGACAATCCTCGTACATGTACATGTATATGCACAAAGTCCCTCCTTCCAAGCAGCACCCCTATAGAAATGGGTAGCAATAGTCCATTTTCCAGAAAATATTTATGACCGTATTAAACTTGATTTTATACACCAGACATGACATCATTTGGCAAAATTTTGAATTGTGATGTCATATTTGATTGCACTGACTTTATGCGTTGTCATGTTTTCTATTTTGACGTCACAATGAAAATGTAGCCAAATTTTGTGATGTCTGTCTGCCCAATGAATCTACTGGAAAATCAGCTATTTTAAGACCAATTCTGTGATAAAGAATTGAGGATGTTTTTTTTTCTGTAAGCTAGTTTTTTCCAATGGTATCAAGCTCATTTGACCTTTCTGCTGCTTGAATTTTTTGACAGTCTGTCTTAATAAGACTTGATCTTGGCTTTGATCATTTTTGTCTTTTCTTGTGATTGTTTTCAAACATAAAACAATGAAATGAAATCACTGGACATCAGTTGGACATAGCAGTACATGACATAGTCATTGTGTGACGTTATTTCATTGTTTTGAGTTGATGAAAAATTCAAAGGAAAATACAAAGTGATCCAAGTGAACCTTGCCATAAATAGTTCTATTTGAAATACTGTACAATAGCTTCGTTTTACTTAATTGAAAGTTATAAGAATACCATAAATGCTATATACTGTATTATGCTGTGACTATGTATGGTAGCTGAATGCTATATATTATGCTGTGACTATGTATGGTAGCTGAGTGTACCGTGATGGGAATCCCTAACATGTCGACCAATCTGTCTGGGTTTGGCTGCTTCATGCAGGATCACGTTAACGACCCTCGTTCGTATGGTATATACATCATAGACAGACGGTATAAAGGCATTGATGACTCCATCAATAACCTGGCACAGGTACATCGTACAGTGTTGGCATGCTGGTTACCCTCTCTTTGTGTGGCTTTTGGCTTGTGAGATTTGTCATCAGATCATTTTCATTGCTTTTTTTCTTGTTTTAGCATTTTCTCTCCCAATTTCAAATCTCTTCATGTTGTTGTAGTTTATGTATATCCACAACTTGATTTGAGGTGAATTTTGGCTAAATGTTAAAGAAATACAAGTGGTCCATGTGAATATATGAAATGGATTGGATAAATGTGACTTTGTTGGAAGTATATTTATCACATACATGTAGCGTGTTCTAGAAAAATGTGATTAGCTTGCTATCTAATTCCTGAGAGGGGCAATTCATGACTATGCTTTTGTTTACATTTGGTTGTACTATGAGATAAGTACATTTTTACAGTTCTCCCAAGGTTTTATAGATTTTACCAGTGTCCCTATCTTACCCATTAGAATTGACCGATTAGAATTGAACCACTTGCTCTATGAAAGTAGTCATATCCAGGAATTTCTCTAAATTATTAACTTATTCACATCAGTGTTATTTCTCCAAAGCTGAATTAGTTTCTGAAGAGATGATTTACATGTATATAGAATTACTGAATTCTGCATAAGATTATGAACAATCTTAGTATTGTGAATTTTGTTACAGTAAGTTCTTTTTCAGTTGACATTTTATGGTTGAATTGGGAGTTTTTACTGTATTCAGATATGAAAATATAGCATAAGTATGCTTTCAGAATTAATGCAGTGCTCTAGGTTTCTGTAGAAAGACTTGTAGCCACTGTCACAAAACAGATTATTTTTCATTCAGTTATGCACTTCCATGTATTTTTCAGTGATGCACGTATTTTTACATTATTATATCCAAGCTTTAGTTGCCTTTGAATGCATGCTTTGTATATTATTTAATTTCATTAGCTGAATGTACCGTGATGGGGATACCCAGCATCACCACCAATCTCTCCGGCTTTGGCTGTTTTATGCAAGAGAACATTAGTGATCCCCAATCATATGGTATCTATATTATTGACCGCAGACTTAAAAGTCCAGACGAGTCAGTCCATCAGTTAGCTCAGGTGATTATTATTTGTGTTCTATTGTCTCAGTTGTCAACCATTCAATTTTGTTCTTTCAAAGAAAAATAATAAGCACCCAAGTCCCTTTTGCACAAAAAGAGCAAAAGAATTGAGATTCATTTCAAAATAAATATAGTGAAAATGAAGGAAAAAATGCAAGAATTGACCAATGTGGAAGATTATCATTTATGATCCATTAGGAGTATCTAGATGAAAAGGCAAAATCCAAAATTCCACTATCTGCAGTAGGGCCTTTCATGACTGTCATTGGACGGATTGTGAAGCAAAATCTGTTCAATGAAATAGCGAAGCTCATCTGTCCGTCAGTGCGTCAACATTTTGGTTAGGTGTTGCGTTTAAGTCCGTTTAGAAAACTGCGCGGAGCAGCAACTTGAAACTTGACATGGTGATAGACCGTAATGAAACAAAGCAAACGTAGGAACAAAATTTGACCTCTTGACCTTGGAGTTGGACCTACTTTAAAAAAAATAAACCTGGGCTACATATGTATATCTCATAAACTATAGAGGATATGGCTTTGATACATGTATTTCACACGGAGAATCCTCATGACCAAAGCTTTCATTCCATATGACCTACATTAAAAAAAAAATTTTAACTTTGGCTCTATCTCATGTACTATAAGGGGAAGGGCTTTGATATTTCACATGTAGATTCCTCATAACCACGTTTTTCATTTGACTTTTGACCATGTGACCTTGACATTGACCTTTGACCTAGTTTTGAACTATAAGGGGTAGGGCTTTGATATTTGACTTGTAGAATCCTCATGATCATAGCTTTATTTTCATTTTGCAATAGTATAAATGACCTTTGACCTATTTGCCTGCACAGAAATAAATACGTCATCAAATACAAACACTATGCAATCCGGCCTTACTGCCTTTAGCAGTTTATGGTTTTACTTTTCCTAAACACACATTTAAAGAAACATCATGTTTATTTTCATTGCTTCATCATCATTTTATCATTTGAAGTTTGCTTCTTGCTTTTGTGATATGTATTTTTTAAAGTTTCCAAATATTCTCTCGTTGATATACTGTAATAGCAAAGTTGAAATAAGATCCTCTTTAGAATGAGTCATAAAACAATATTAAAACAGGATCTATTGAATTATTCAAATTCAAGTTATAAATGAAAGATTGATTTGACACATACTGCTAGGTATACATGCACTTATAGGTGCTGCAATATCTTGAAGTAAATTTTATGTTTTACAGAACATGTTTGATTTCACATGTTTATCCCGGCGTCAGCGTATCATTCAGAGGAACCGTACAGAGCGACTCAGTGACCTGCTAGACTGGAGGAATCTTGGAGTGGTAAGATGGTTTACTAAGCAAATTGTTTATTAGGCTCCACTTAATGTTAACTCACTTATTCTGAAGTATATATGCATTGCTTCCCACTTTATATTTTACTATTTCGACCAATTCATTCAAATGTGATTCAAAGTGGCTGACTTTGTATATAATATCTTCACTAATATGGGCATTTGATGGTCGACAAAGGACAGAGTCCGCTGTCTCTGATTGATCCAAGTGCAATAAAATGTAAGTGGTTGAAAATGAGTCTCATCATTTTGTTAGAAAGACACAAGGTCTTCTTTTTTGCATGTATCTTTATGACAATAAAAAAGATGGATGCTGAAAAATAAATTTACTTACCAGAGCTTATAATGATTTCAGTACTACAGGAAAGCTCGTCAGATGGCCATAGTTAGAGCATACCCAGACTTCTCAGAAGAAGAACATTTAGAGGGACAGAAGTTCCTAAAGCCGGCGTCTGTACCGCCATCTCCCTCCCAGTCTCGTTCCTCCACCCCGGCTCCATCAGACGTAGAGGATGCTCACTTCGATCTCGATGATGATGATGTAGATGATGAAGAGGAAGATTTCAATTCTAATCCCGAGGAGGACAGGAAATGATGCTAGCTCACATAGTAATACAGAGCTACATGTATCATTCCATATGATATAGAGATTGTATCTCCACAGCCGCCTGGCTTACATCCACCTGGTTCAACTTCCTCTCATTATAAAAATTCTTTATGCTTTATCGTTATTTAGGATGTGTTGTACAAAGATATGTTCCCTTTCAACATATAGTAAATTCAGTAACAGCGCTCTTGTGTTGTCACAGCATGGATGCCTATGTCAGCATGACTACTACAAAACTCCACTGAGGTAAAAAATAATACCTCGGCATTTCAATGTAGCAGGTTCATTCACAAAGATTGACCCTCTGCGTATAGGAGATGAGAGAAATCCTATGCATCAGTATTTTGCCGGCAAATAGGAATCTTACTATATTACTATACAGATGAAAATAGGTATATTATCTTCTTGGTAGACACTGTAGGTACATGTAATAATAAGGATGGTGTCCTTCTCAGACATTTGGTTTTACATGTTTTATGCTTAAAGGACTTATAAAAAGTTTATAAGTTTCCCTTGAAGGAAGAATAAGTCAAATAATGAATGAAAAGTGCCATATGGTATGGATTTATGACAGTCTTCCAAAATGTATGGACTGATATTTGGGTCAAGTCAACCTGCTCCTTTCTTTAATGTTGAGGACAAGTTGTTTGGGGATGTTCCTTTGTGTTACTTGGCTCTGCAGGAGTTAACATGTGATAATTGTACTTACAAAATAATGGTCTACAATGGAATATTGCTGGGATTTGCTGTTTTTCTCTTTTCTTTTTCTTTCCAATATGACATAATTTTAAAATTTTTCTTTACATTTGAATTCTTTTCGTAATTTCCCAAGAAAATCTTGCCATTGCTACAATAGGTAATCATATGGTTGTTGTCCTATATATGAAAATAATATCAAGAATGCATTATATATAGTGTCATAATATATGAATATTTATTAGATCAATAATATATTAAAATAATTTACACAAAATTATGCATAATCAGTTGAATGGAAACTTTCACTATGTATGAAAAAGTTTGCGTCAGACAGATCATGGATAAAGGAAGCTTTATTATATAGGTATACAATATTGTGATCATAATATCATGTATCTGTATGTATTTCAAGTATTGTTATTTTCTATACATATATTATCTACATTTTGTTTTTCTTACTAGTATTACCCGGATTGTTGACATTTTTACCGGTTATCTATATTTTTGCTAGTGTACCATTTACCCCTTGTTGAGTTTCTCATTGTTAGACTATTAATCCCATGGAATGGTGTGTGAGTGTACATGTTTGTATGATATCACTTGTTTTATCATGTCATTATGGTGTCATTTTTATGTTATAAAAAGTCATTTAGGAATAATGAAAGTTAAAACTTCTTATTATTGTGACGTGTGCCCCTCGTTAGGTAATTTATAATGTACACAAATTGTGCTTATTTGATTTCGGTGTGCAGCTAGTGATATTATTATTCATGATGACATTTTGGTTTAGCTACCTCCTCACTTACAATACAGTATATACTGGTGCTCAGTACAATAGGCCGTGTTTCAATTACCTCGATAGATTATGATAACGCTGATTGTTGGGATCAAGATGGGTATAAATTGTCTGGAGAAACAAATGAAACCTTATTGTCTGAAAATAATGTACATTGTATTTATACACATGTACCATTGAAATGATGTTGGTATATATTGATTTGCAAATGGTAAGGTTAATCATTTGATCTACTCTGAAAATGAAAAAGAATTAATTCACCTCCTAGTCATTTCATCCTTGAGTAATTGTTAAATTCTACAATTACATGTATGCTGGTATTTCTTTTTTCATTTTTTAACCCAATTGTACTACTTATGAATTCATAGCTTTAATAATGACTTTGTGTAATGGTGCATGCAATTAAAATATATTTTTAATGTTGTATTGTATGTCTTTATTTGGAGCAGAAATCGGAAATGAAATACATGTACATGTATACAAAATGTGTATAGAAAAGTTCCTTAGAATCTGAAAGCCACTGAAATATGCTTATATATGCTATCTCCAACCAGCATGTTACTTCAGGTGAAGACCTTAGGTTATTGGTGTTACAAGAAAAATATCATAAGCTCAAAATGCATCAAAGATGCAAAGTGCATAGTTGCAAGACTGGAATGTAAGTATGAATATGCAGACTTACGTAAATTGTGTATGGTCTGGAATATGTCCAAATTATAGGTGCTATACATGCTCGCTCTTATATGATCTGGAAACCGTTTTCAATATCAGAGTCCTATGACCTTGACCTAAAATCAATAGGGGTCATCCTTGACTCATGGGAAACTTTTCTGCAAAGGTTGATTGGTACAAGGCATGTTCCTATATGATCCAGAAATCATTTTCAATAATCAGTCCTATGACCTTTGAGCTTTTGATTCAAAAATCAATAATGGCCATCCTTGACTCCAGGGAAACATTTTGAGCAAGTTTTCATGATTATAGGTGCAATACAGGCTCCAATATGATCCAGACATTATTTTCAATCATCATAGTCATATGACCTTGACCTATTGACCCCAAAGTCAATAGGCGTTATCCTTTGACTCATAGGAAATTTGTCAAGCTTTATTATAATAGGCACAATTCACGCTCTAATATGATCCAGGAACCATTTTAAATAAGTTCTAAGACCTTTGCAAAAATCAATAGGGGCAATCCTCGACTACTGGCGAGTAATTGAAGTTTCTTTGCACTACACAAGCAGTTATCATATTTGAATTATAGTCTGGAAACCAATTGTTGAGTTTTGGAACTCTGCTAACAAGGAATGTACATAGTTTTGGAACTAGGCTAACGAGAAATGTTCACAGAAATAGCAAATGGCGTAATACAATGCTGACTGAAATACATTCTCAGCACTACACTTCTGTATAAAGATGATTATTGACATATAAATCTTTTCAAAAACACTTCAAAAAACACAAAATGTTCCGTCCTTATTTGAAGGAAAATCTCAAAAGGTTTTCTCACACAGAGAGGGGATTACAAAATATGTAATATGCAAGTTCTCATGGTGACCTTGAACTTTGACATCTGGCTTGAAATGATATAGGGAAATGACGTATTTCATTTAGATATTTGCTGTCTGTGAGTCACACTAATAGCTTACTTGACACGCATCAAACACAAGACAAGGTCACAATAAGGACCAAGGTCACATATTTGGAGTCAAGGTCACATTTTCACAGCTTACTTGATATGCATCATACATCTTTTAAACTCGCATGGTCAATCATGATGAGACTCAACAGCCCATGTATGTAGGTCACATATTTGACCCTTAATAAGATTTCTCTAAGTTTTTCAGGCGACACCTGTCTGATGGATGTGACAGGAACAGGAGGAACTTGCTCTTTCTGGACACTTGCTGTTCTCTTTCCTTTCTGTTCAAAGGATTGACTGTTTCTTATATATGCCCTTTATGTCTGATTCTTGGTATGGTTTATGTCAAGTATGAATGATACTCCGATCGATACTCATTTTGGATTTTTGATCGATAACAAGTCAAATTGATACCGAGTTTGACTGATTTCCAGTCTGATTGATACCCAGTATAATCGATGTTCACGCAGTGATTGATTCAAAGTCTGAATAGAGTCCTGTCTACCCAGTCTCATTTTGAATTATTCTGAGTATATTAATCTTAACGATACCCATTCCGATTGAGTTCAATGTCTGATTGTACCCTTTGGCATAACTTTTGAATGGTGATAGGGTTATCATATTTCACATATGCATTCCTTTTGACAAAACCTTTCCATTGATGACATTTTTTTTTCACCTTGTGACTTGGACCTTGGGGTTTGACCTACTCTTGAAAAACTGACTTTGGGCAGAATGTTATATGGAAGTGATATGGTTTTCATATCAAATATGCATTCCTTGTGACTAGACCTTTCTCTTGCTATCCAACATTCTGACCTTGTGACTTTGACCTACCTCTGAACAAAATCTTTAATCTTGGGCATAACGATTAACAACACGACTTTCAAATTTCACATGGACATTCCTTGTAACGAGACCTTTTTGTTGTTATCAATATTTATGACCTTGACGATTGACCGTCTTTTCAAAAAACTTAAAATATTGGGTACTAGTATAACTTTTTAATGGTTAATGACAAGACAATCATATCTCGCATAGGTATCTTCGGAAAAACATTTTCTTTGATACCAAAATGTGTGACCTTGACCTTTTAGTTTGAGTTACCTTTAATAAGTATTAATCTTTGATAGGTATAATTACTTTTGGATGGTGATAGGTATATAAAATATTACATGTGTATTCCTTGTGACAAGAATTTCCTCTTGATACTAGAAATAAAATTTTTGACCTTGTGATCTTGACCTGGTTTTGTGACCAACAGCAATAGCGGAGGACCGCCATTCTCTAAATCTGCTCTTGTACATAACTCTCAGAAAGGCTTTGTATGACTTGTATTTATGGAATATGAACGATTCATAAACCTTCTTTTGAAACATCTAAAAAAATGAAAAAATATCCTTGTTCTATTTTTATTTTATAAGTTCAGATCTTATGTAATATCGAACGCCGTCTCAATGTATTGTAAACTGTATACATACTTCCTACATAAAGTCAAATAGAACAGTTAAATATGATGAAAAGCGAGAACAACAATAAATTTGTCTTCTTCTCTTTGCTTTTAAAAGAAAATACTAGTATCACAGTAGTCCATAATCTGTAAAGAACAAATAAACTAAAATATATGGTTCTGGACGAAGCTTAAGTGTAAATTCTGCGAAAATGCACTACAACCGGTTATTCATTACAATTCCATACAGTAAGAATTGCTTTCACATATTGAAAATTAAATTGGATTACATTCTAAGTACATTTGTATTCTGCATTAATCTACTTATCTCAAATGTTAACAATTGAAATAGCCTCTAATTCATTCACATCATTGTTAAAATAAACTTCTCTCCATGCTTAACTATCATTCTTTTGAAATTGAATGAAAATCTGGTATAATATTTCTTTCTTTAGACACTATGCCTTAACTTTGTTCTCTTTCTCTCTCTGTAAAAAGGTTCTCTCTCTGTGTGTCTGTCTTTGTAGCTCCGACAGTGCAAAACGATCCCAAATCCCCATGTTGTGTTACTAACTACTTTAAGCACTATAATTTGCATTGTTATCCAAATACACATGACCTCATAGTAATAGCGATTCTATATTCATTTTGACATGGCAATAACCATCTTAACATTGTAAATTTGTTAATCGAGATCTACAATGGTAGTTTTAGTTTTCGATCACAACTTATTGTCAGCGTTAAAATGAACAACTATCAAATATTCAAAAATAAATAACTATATGTTAACCATATCATAATGTACAAATGTACATGTACTAGCCATTTTGTCGTGCCACCTTTCAGTTCCTGTACAACTAACTACATTGTAAATGGACATGTTTATATAAGGCGTAATATATGATCAGAAATCGTCATCAAGGCTAGTTGTGACATCATCAGATACGCTGTCTTTAGGATTCCCCGTGTCTTTTTCTTCGTCGTCGTCGTTCAAACTAGCACTTACATCAACATCACCGTCAAAGAACTTAACGTGTTCTTCGCCGTCCGGAGTTTGAGTGTCCGTACTCCCCTCCTCTACTTGTGGAGTATACACTTCCGGTTCCTCTCGGAAAGACACACGTTTGCTACTTCGCGATGTTGCGACTGACTCGGGTCGGAACTCCTGATCCTTCTCTTGTTGCGTTTCGCAATCTTCGCTGTCTTTATTTGTGGAAGTATCTTTGGTTTCAGCGTTCTCGTCGTCCTCTATTAATTCCTCCGGAAGTTCTTCGTACATTTCCTCATCCTCTTCCGGTTCGTTATTTGAAAAGTTATCTTTCAAATCCGCATTTTTCAACAAATCGGAAACAAATTCTCTCGAAAGATTTTCACTCTCTTCCATTCGTTCGACATTTTCCGCGCTTTCTTCATTTTGTTTATTTGTGTTGTTTTCAGTGTCTCCATTGTAGTTACTTTCGCGTTCATTTTCGTTTTCTTCGGAATGACCTTTTACTTCTGAACTACTTTTGCTTTCAGATTCCGAAGGCTCACTTTGTTGGTTCACTATATTCGCTAAATTATCTACAGAGTTGAACTGAGTCAAGAAAACTTTGCTATCGGTAGTTTCATTTTGATCTTTTGAATCTTCTGATGACCCCCGTGATTCGTCATCGCTATTGTCCTTTTTATTGCTGACGTTTTCTTCCTCTTCATTCATAGTCTGCTTGTTGACGCTGACGCATGTCGGTGGTTCGTGTGCGTCACTACCCTGTGGTTCGGGACGCTCTTCATTTTCAATCTTTTGCCAAACACGTTCTGCGAATAACTGACGTTGTTTTGCGGCCACGTGCTTCGGAACACCTTGTTCTTCAGGAAAAGGAAGATGGAACGGATTAGATTTATCTTCGTTACTCATGATTTCTTCCACCTTGGCCGGCACGACGGCTTTTCGCGGTGATCCTGACGATTGTTTAGGAGGAATAACTCGGCTTCCTCCGTGAGGTGCAGTTTTTGGTCTGGCTGCAGGAGGAGGTTTCCGACCTCTCATAGCCCCCATTGAACTGGAACTTCTGCCGGAATCCTCTAGTCTGTAAGAATAGCGCACCTCCTGACTTTCAGATGCCTCGTCTTTACCGAAATCAGCACCTCCAAATGAATTATTTGCCTGTTCGTCGAAAGATTTAATACCTGTATCTATGCGTTTCTTCCCTTCTAAAACATTATGAATTCGTTTTTTGGCTATTTCCGGTATAAGTTTATTCAATTCCGGGTCAGATTTTGACATCTGATCTTTCTTTCTTTGTTCAATAAGATGTTTTTTCTTCTGATCCTCTCTCCGTTTACGCAGTATCCAATCATCATAAGACATTCGCTGCCTCTGCATGGTTTCCTCGGACTTAGACCTGCCTACCACGTGAGCACTTTGTGGTCTCCGTTTTTCCTCGTTGTTCTCGTTCATTTTGAGCTTGATTCTCCCAGCCACGGGCCTCTTGTATATGAACTTTGAGGCTGGGGGATGGGGTGTGGATTTCAGTTTTGTTCCTTCTTCAGTTTTTGTTTTAATATTAACATTGTTAGTACTGTTCCCTTCCACGGTTATACCACCACCAGGGTCGCGTCGGTTTAGTTGAGCACTTTTGGGTCGCAAACTTATTTCATTGTTCTGTTCACTTTCTTGGGCTATTTTTTCTGCCAGTTTTCTCTCTTTGCGTTCTGTACGTTCGCGTTTCACAATTTCTTTATTTTTCTTGTCTAACCATTTCTTATAGATTTTCTGCGCTTCAAGTCTTTTTTCGAATTTTTCGTTCGCTTCAAGGACCGTTTTCTCTCTTTCTTCCCTCTTTTGTCTTTTCTCCTCTTTAGTTTTCTTCCTGTGTTCTTTGTCTTTCTCTTTCAGCCATCTAAGTAGCTTGGGGTTTCCTGAATCCTTGATGTGATTATCAGTCTTATTTAGACCCGCCATACTTCTAGGCGTACTAGCAGCTTTACTTCCCATACTTGATATTTGTGAAGGAACGTCTTCAAATGTTATATTCTCCAAAGTAGATTCCGAGTCTTTTCTCTTTCGGATCTTTTTCTTCTTTTTCCTCCTCTGTCCATCAGGTGCCAGTAGATTCCTGTCCTTGGCTCGGGATGCGTCAATCACATTCTTTATTGTACCGTAGGCTGCGTCGTTTGAAAATTCACCTGAAACATGCAGAAATCATTATTCAAAGTATCATTTTACCGATATTTATTTAAATACGTATTATATCACTGGATATGCAGATTTTGTAATCCGCCATTTAGCTCACCAGAGCCACTAAAGTTTCGATATATACATGTATACAATCTAGTCCATCGTCTGGCGTCCCATGTCCGTCACCCAATTTCGACTACGCTCAACTTTATAGGAAATAAATACTCAAGGGCTCTAATCGACCACGACGAATTTAGGATTTTTCTCTCTTTTTTGTGTCTAAAGGACAGTTTATCTGGTGCCAATTCCTTCTTTTTTTTTCTTTTATCGTGAGCACAGACAGACTTTAAAATACAGTGACATTTCTGACAAATCAAAGCAATTAAAATGCTTTCCTCGACCCACAATAATTATCGAATCCCACATGGTAGCTGCAGAACATAAGATTTATAATGAAAGAAAAGCGATTAGAAACATTTGATTGATTCTATGCAACTGAGAAATATAAACCAAACCTACGTACATGTACGGAAGAGTATATACAACTGTATGGTATGGTATGGTATGGTATATGATATAGTATTTGATATGATACATGTAATGGTATGTTACGGAGTAATGTACGGTATGGTATATAAAGTAATGTATGACAAGTTATGGCGAAGATTATATGGATGAAGCGCCGCTACTCTGTCGCAATTAACCTGGGATACAAACCATGTAGTGCAATGCGAAATTCGTCAATGAATTATTCCCAGACATTGTCTACAGCCTTAAGATGGACATTTTATTACACCTGAGAATTATTGCCTTGTAAATAATTCATGAGACGGATTAACACAGAAAAAGGTTTTAATAGCTAGTATCACGAAATGCCTCTTTGATGAAAATTAGTCGTCAAAATTATCAATATTTTGGAATGATAAAAAGACTATGATGATACAAGGTAATGAAAAGCGTAATTATTCACAATAATCTTCGAAATTGCAAAGTGATTAAATAAATGAATTGATGAGTAAACAAATGAATGAATAAGTGAATGAAATAATAAATACAGAGATACATGTAGAATGTGCACCGAGCCTCCTGTCTCTACATCAAGTTGCTTTTTGTGAACATTTATAACCCAACAAGATAATCAATATTCAATCTAATCAACGGATCTATATACACTGCAGTGCAAAAAACACTGACCGATTTTAATTAACGAGCCTTTGAAAAAGCAAATTCGATACCGGGTTTGTATTACACAGCTCTATAAACTGCCAGTCTCTCGTGTCGGTGAATGAATGGTAAATATCCTAAACCAAAGACCAGCCAATGGTAATTATAAATACCAGAATGTATTGAACCTTGTCGCATGTTGGAACTTGCCAAAATTTATGTAAATATAGACTCACATTTGGTTGTATCAATCCCTGGAGTTTCAGCTATCCATCACCAACCAATAAACAATGTAAAGACGTTAGTGATTACCTTTTTACCTAGAGTACCAGTGTGAGGGACCATTAACAATGTCCCCACCAAGTTCTTGTCAAGTAGCCACGCTTAGTAACTAGACAACCCGACCCAAAGGCAGCTCCATGTCAATAAATACCATTTAAAAATTCTAAGGTCAAAATCTTATTTAAATCCTCAGAGCATTTAGCTGTCAACAATTTCTGACGGGGATCTCCTAAATGTGTCTTTACGCATTTCATAATATAAGAATTAAGAACTTTTACAGTTCTGCTGGTTGTTTCCCCTATTAAAATGTACCCAATATATTTTAGTTTCGAAGAGTTACAGGCAGTTCTAACGAATCGACGGAAAGACAGACGAGAACTGTGATTTCATTTCTATGGTAGAGGAAATGGAAAAGAGGGTGAATAGTTCGGAAGTATTTTGTAGCAAATGTGTTGATGGTATACAATACTATACAACCTTACATGCATACTATACATATAATACTCTATGATATCAAATAGCTCTTTAGACTGTTCAAGTACAGGGATGTCGCCTGTTGCACGTTGACCCTAAACATATGACCTTGATAAATATATGACCTTGACTTTGAAGGTAACTTTGACCATTTTTAGGCGTTGACTTCGATCAATCTTGATCATCGGATCTTTTCAAGTCAAGTTTGATGAAAGTATAAAAATATCAAGAAACTTGTAGCCATAAATGGGAAAGCGTGACTACTGACTAGGTAGATTGGCGGCTGCCAGACAAATCTATCGATATTTTTTTAACTTGCGTTGCAGGACAAGCTTCGGCTTCGAGCAAATGCCATGACCTCTTAACCAAGTACTAAACGAGGACTAGGTCGTAACGTCTGTCTACCAACTATTTCATGAATTCACAGCGACTGATAATGTACAAAGATCATTTTGTGTCCGACATACAGATGACGATATACAAAAAAAAAAAAACAAACAAAAAAAAAAAAACAACAGCTCACCTTCTGTTAGAACAGACACCATAAAATTCACAATGACATGTATTAAAAAGGAAGTGATTCGAATTCCGTAAATTAAAAAATAGAATATATATTTGACAACGAATCCAACAAGTACATGTATACATACTGGTATAGCTGTCCCTGTCCCCTGACCTTGGCCTACGTCCCGAGAGTAGTCGCCCCTGTCTGACCGAGGACGGCAGACTCCTGGGTACCAGGATCCCGGGAGGGGTTAATCCGTGGCTCACCATGTGGTACTGTTCCTGTAGGGTCTGCATCTGACCTAGATGTTGTCTGGTGATCGTTTGTGTACGCATGGTCTGTCCGCGCATAATGTCATCAAGCTCGCGGTATTTCTGACGTAGTCTCTCCTCGATAAATACGTCAGGATTTATTTCTAATGATCTATAGTTTTTCATTTTCTTGCGCTTTAGAGGTTTATGTCCCTTGGCGCCTGACGGGGGTTTTCTGGGTCTCGTGTCCCCCTGATCACTGGCAGTGTCCCTGACTAACATTTTGGCTTTAGATGATTTGATTCCACTTCTAACAGGCACACTTTGTACTGTAGAATGAGACGGCATTTCTACAGAATTAGATCTCGACCGAGAAGATCCAGAAAATGAACCAGATCTACACCTTGATCTGGAATCTGTGCTTGACTGGGATTTTGATCTGGAATCACTTGATCTTGACCTAGATCTTGAATACGTTCTTGACCCAGAGGAAGACCTTGACCTAGATCTTGAACGTGACCTAGATCTGGAGCGTGTCCTGGATCTGTCCTTTGAGCCATTTGACCAGAAGCTGCTGTCACTGGATGCAGAATTTGACCTAGACCTTGAATGACCATTCACTGCTGGTTTATCACTGCTATCACTATTGAGAATTCCATTAGGTTTTTTGTCTTTATCTTTTGGAACAGATTTCTTTTTAACTTGTGTTGAGCTTGATGACTTATTCTTCATCTCCTTTTTATTTGTCAGTGTATACTTTCCATTTTCTTTATGATAGAACTTTGAACCTCCGCTCTCCTTTATAAGAGTGTCCAGTAAAATTTGTTGTTCAGGAGTAGCCTCCCCTGGATCCTTTATTAACCTCTCCAGTAAGTTTAACTTCTTATCCTGAGAACCACCTTTCTTCTTTGACATTATTCAGTTTAAACGTCTTCTTACAGAGAACACCATGACACCTTTAAATTGATTAAAAAAGAAAATTTTAATACATTTTGTTCAGATTAAAGTATGGATTTCTGAATTAGTAAACTAATGTTTTAATTATAGTTGCGCTATGCATCATTGGTTAACCTGATGGACTTGTTACATAAAAGTTGATTAGTTTTTGCTATTTCAGATTTCACTGACAGATTGATTTTACTGTACCCCTGGCTGCGAACAGCTCATATAAACTTTTCTACTGCGTCTCCTCATACCAACAATTTTCTCATTTAGCCATGTCAAGTTATGCACACTTAAATGGCTTAATATCACCCTACAGCCTCCCTTGACTTTTAAACTATAACTCTGAATGATGACTTGTGAAGCATCAAATAGTTTTATTACCCATAATACTGCTATGTAGCTTACAGTGTAGTTATATATCATAAAGGTGATATTTTACCTGTACTAACTTGGAGAGAATCTGATGATGCATGACAATGATGAGACATATTATGTAATACCATGTCACACAGAGCTATATATAAACCTCCTACAGATACAGACTTAATCATTTTTATTGATTACATGTTAGGCATCAGGTTACCATAGCGATAAATAATTATTGTATTTGGGTTACCATTTATAGATAAATACAGGGTATTATCACTTGGATGTATTATAACTTATATTGCTCACAATTGTGAGAAAAATATACTTTTTGAACAATTTGTTACTTGGAGGAAACTTGCTGCAAAGCTTTCAATTTTGTTCTGCGAAAATTGATAAAAAAGAAAACTAAATATTTTGAACTGTAAATATTTTGAAATGTTGTTTTGTTTCCAATTACTTTTGAGAATAATTTCAATACTTCCTAATAATTAGTACCATCCTGTTTGCAAGTACATACAATTTTTGAACACAACAATATACTCAATATTGTAAGATATGTTGACACAGAAAGATCTACAGACAAAAATACAACAAACTGACTGACTGCTTAGTTTCATTTTTAAAACAAGTAGCACTGCTTATCCTTACCTTAATTATTTGATTTTTTCCAGATAATTCAATTAAATAAATCTACAAGTGAAGTATTTAATTTAAGTATGACATAGAAGATATGGATACATGGTTATCTCCATCTTTTAGAATACATTTGGATTTTAATTTTCTATATCTGTGCATGGACTCAAAAAATATCTATAAATTCTTTTAAAAGTTTCTCATTTATAACAATTATGTCAAATGGTATCAAAGTATTGAAATAAAATTGATAAATTAATTATCTCCCCCTTTTGGAATCGGTACATTTATTCTTTCAATCTTTGAGAAATTGGCATACCCTACAAAGCTTGTTTCTCATTCATAGGAATAAATTCTTAACAAAATTTTGACAATCAATAAAGTTATTTGAATTATTTACTAAGAAATATTACTCAAAAAATATGTTTCTAAGGTGAGACATGGCCCTCCCGTGCCTTGGATGTTAGTATAATTATTATATGATGAATTAAATTTTAATCTTAAAGAGTTAATTAACTTACGTTCTGACATTTTGTAGAGTGCCACTGTAACGGTATGTGTACAACGTGGTTTGTAGTACCGACAGAATGTTTACATTCAATCACCTTGTTTGGAAAAACAAATAGAAACACGCCCCAGGTTGCTAACTTTAAATGCGAAAGAAATGAAAAATCTGGTATTTATTTTTCGGTAGCGTTTTGTCGATAGGAAATTTAACGAATGTGGCATACAAAATCAGTAAGAACGTCTTCATAAATTGAATGTGTTATAAAAAAGTTTTAATTTGAATTAGTGTTATCCATTGGTCCGTACAGTTAACGGAACAGCCAAAATATGGAGCAGGTAAACATCGTTATGGCAACGTTTACATATGTTACAAGATGGCGGACTGACGATCTACCTGATGGTTACAGGTAAATACAGGTGTGCTTTTAAAAACAAGGAAAATGATGAGTCGCTTTTAATAAAGATCTTAAGAAACAAAATTAAAACACATAAATGTGATAAGAAATACTCGAAATAATAATATTAAGCAAGAACCGATTTAGAGATTTGACCTACTAAAAGTACGTTGTCATATTATTTTATGCTAAAACAAGACACATTTGCGTGCGAAAAATGTAACCATATTTAGTTGACATCAGTTTTGTCATAATACCTTTCATATTTACCGTTCCTACTTTTTTGTCAGGATAGGGACATCAAGAGAGAGAGAGAGAGAGAGAGAGAGGGGAGGGGGGGGGGGGCAGGAAGGGTCACCGTATTATAGGATGTTCATTAAGTTTACACATAGCAATTTCTTTCTTAAGTCTTTAAATTACTAATAGTTGAGAGTCCAACCTATTGGTTAAGTTGGTTTCATGATGTACAATTATAATAATCAGATGTAGGTACGTGCATTTCAGTATAAGTTGCACATTGGGATAATGCATCTAAGCCTAAGGGAATAATGTATTTTCACTACTGTAATTTATTTTCTCCCTTTTCGTATTTTAGAAATAGAAAAGGCATGGTTTATAAAGAAATCAGTAAGGACAAACTATATATTCATCTCTTATCTCTATTTATTTTTCTTTTGATTTTAGAGTAATTTAACCAAAATCATGGCAGGGGATGACCTTCCCAAAACCACAATCCAGGAGAGGGAAAACCTGATGAGGGCAAAGGAGCCAAAGTATACTGGATTCTCTCCTAGACCGATCCAGAAACTAGCAGTAAAGAAAAAACCCAGATCAATTCTCGACATAGAATGTAACCACTTTATAAGGACGTCAACAGAGGATTTTACTCATGGCCACGAGCCTTTGACTTATAAAATGTGGTTAGAAGCTGGTAAACATGACCCTCCCTTCCCTCCAAGGCCAGATCCTAATTTCAACAGTAATGTTTGGAGAAACTTCAGAAAACAGTATGGGTTCAACACAACGGCCGAGGGAAGGAAAATCTCTGAAGTCATAGCCACCATGTATCCCCTCAACATTCCTGCTCCATCAAGAGTCGGTGATCATACTTTCGAAAAATACATCAGGGAAACCAAGCTGTTCGTTAATCCTAAAATAGCATCATTAGCTATGAATAGGACAAAAGCAGATGTTCAAGAGTTCAAACGATTGAGGTGTCGCACTGATGCTAGAAACCCTCCAATGGATGACACAGGTATGAATTATGTACTCTTAATGTTTGATGATATGTTATTAAGAAATTATGCCTCAGACCCTTAATTATCATTTATCATATAATACATGTACTACATGTATTTGATCCATTCACACTGGAATTACACTTTCAATAAATACTGGAATGAGCCATCATCAGAGCCAATTAAGTTTATGTATGTCAAGGTCAAGGTTTTGAGGGTTTCAAAACAGACTGAGGGATACATACAACTTTGTCAATTTTCTGTTTAACGTACTAAAATTATACACACACTATCAGCCTTTACAGAAATATAGCACATTACCACTTTTTTTTTTAATTTACAGGTAATATCCTTCCACCAGAGAATTTCAAAAAGTATGAGCAGCGATTTGTTCCTCCTCCGCCCCTCCCACCTACACCACCTCCAGCCAATCAGAAAATAGACTCCCTGGGCCAGAGGTACGTGCCCAGATCAGAACCACATTTATGGAAATTATCATATAAACTGACACATCCACAATACGAGAATGTCAGACAAGAGATAAAAAAACGTCAAGAACAGATGAAGAAAAACTCAGTACCAACTTTAACACAGAAAACTCTGTCCATGAAAGTATGAGAGTCACGGCTGTTTGAGTCAGAGAATTATCATTATGGTGCAAAGAAATCATGTGCAGTAAAATCATACAGAGTGTCACTGTCCCATGATGTACCGGCATTACCAGTCAACAATTTACAGAATGTTGTGTCGTTTGTTTGTCTGGATCAGTGACATAGCATCATAATTGCTATACTGAAAACAGAGTAAACTGTTTGAAAAAAGATGTTAAAAACACATACTGTAAATTGGTTTTTATTCGTCAGGTACCAATTTTCGTCATTTTCGTCAGTGCCTCCCTTGACGAAATTACGTATCGACGAATATAAATACTGCTGACAAAATTTAGTGTAGAAAGGAAAAATTGAATCTCAAGAGTTAATACGACAGGCAAATGATAAATCAATGAAAACTGAATACGCACACAAAGTCGCATATAATGTACTTCTAATTACCAAATGATATGTTTTCACAACAAGCTAGGTGGTGTACATATCTCTATTTGATTGTTTACCAATAATTGTTAAACAAACAAAGAAAACAAACGCATACGGCCTAAACCTATACAATTTTATATTTTAGGGACCCTTGGATGACGAATTTATGTACTGACGAAATGGTCATTTTGAACGAATTGACGAAAATTGGTACTGACGAAAATAAAGCAATTTACAGTAATTCGATAATGTTGGTGAAATTGTCTGAATAAAATGCTTTTTTTTATGCAACAGAAGCCAAAACTTACTTTTAATATGTATATAAAGCTTTATAAGTATGATTTTGTACATCATAATAGGATTTCAGAATCCCGTAAGCCAAAAGATTGCTAAAAATTATATAATTTTGATCAATTTTCACGTACATTTTTTAAATCAAAACTCAATGTATTGAAAAAATGATTTGAAGCCAAAACAGACACACATGTATTACTATTACTACCATTTATCCTTATATTATACTATTATATTTTTTCAAAATATTCAAATTAAGAGTATTAATACATTTGTTCTTCAAGAGTATTTGATATTGACATTCTGTGATATATTCCATGTTGTGATTTGTACAGATGATTTATCATATATTTATGGTATGCTTGTTTTGTTACATCTATCATTACATCGTCATGTCCTAGTCATTACATATGTTCTGCTCATCATGTTTTATATATTGGATACTTTTGATTCTCTATATAACGACTAACAATTTATTACTACATGTACAAGTATTCAGAGTTTAACCTAACAAAATAACTACATGATAAACCTTCTAAGGATCAATAAGCAAAACTGAGTGATATCATTTTAAAATTTCCCGTCACATTTAATCATACTGCTAAATTATTTGAAATAGACTTTTGCATAGACCTGTAATTAGTATGGAAAGTTTTGATAGCTAAATGGAAAATCAAAAATCCTTTTTCCAGAAATCATATCTTGTCTTCTCCACAGTTGATACTACATGCACTGGCTTAATCTAAAATCCATATTCTAACATTAAAATTCTTGAGTAACTGAAAGGAAGTAAAATTCGGTTCAAATTTCTCTCAAATACTTCAACCCTCCTCCTCAAGTAGTTTTTGTTTTACTAGAATGTCTCAGTTTTTCCTCACAAAGAATTTTGTGCTATGTCTACACTTGTTGTGCAATTTTGATCACCATGACAATAAAGCTTACTATAAAATGTACAATGTTTTCTCATTTCTGGTGTTGGTTTCCTTATCAATGATATAGCAAAAAAATTTACAGACCATTACAGGGACTTAAATCTATGCCAATGACAACTTTATCCCCTTAGCTGCTCTGACACTATTTGACAAATAAATACATAGATAATGTATCATAGAAATAGGAGATGTGCCAGTCATCGGACATGATGTGGTAAAGATTAAATATAAGTTGTACATGAGTTCTTTCTTTAATAGGATTCATATACTAGCAGAGTTGGAGATGTTAAGAGTGTGCTAATAAGTAAATAAAGGCAACGCAAGCGTAGCATATACAATTCAATCGGCAAAATTATTTCGTCCACTGTGACCTTGACCTTTAACCCTGAAAATCAATAAGGTTCATCCTCTCCCCATGGGAAACATTTGTGGAAGGTTTTGTGTTTCTATGATGATTGCTGTGTTTTCTATGCTATTCACAAGGATTTTTGGTCTAAGTCCACAGTGACCTTGACCTTTGACCTTGAAAATCAATAGGGTTCATCCTCTCTCATAAGGAACATTTGTGGAAGGTTTGATGATTCTATGATTACTCTGTCTCCTATGCTGTTCTCAAGAATTCGGATACACACCCACACACAAACAAACACATGGACGCATGGCAGCGATGCTATATTCCCTCCGTAAAAGTTTTGCAAGGGAATAATTAAAGACTACACTAAATTAATCTATATAGGAAAATTGTGTCATTTTTTGATTACGCTAATACATTGTATGTCAATTTATCCAGCATCATCATATTTCTGCTTAAATATGGATGCACTAAAACAAGTAGTACACATACAGTATTTGTATTATATGCATACCCAGTATTTTACGATCAAAACAGTTTTAAATATAAAAGTAACTTCCTGAAAAATGTTATAATAAGTCTGCACAATATCGACCCACAACTACACAGAAATGTAACCAAAACAGAAATCTGATAAAATCAACTTGGTCTACTTATTATCTTTATTACCATTGTATGAATTGTAACATACAATTAAACAGTAATACACAATGTCTACTGATTTATAGATAGCTTTCACCTTTACAAATCAGTCGCATATATATCTAAGTCAATTTTTAAAAACACAATCTATATATGATGTCATAATTGAGTAAATCTTATAAATGTAACATATGAAACAATGTAATTTATATCGCACATGTAGAATAAAGTTGATAAATATATATGCATGTACACAATAACGTCGATGTTAATGTGCAAATGGTAACTTCCCAATATCAATTTTGATATAGCTGATTTTACCATGTTAAATATATGAACTGCACACAAGAAATCTAGGAATGTTTTCATTGTAAAGTAAATCATTTATAAAGCTGTTTTTACAATGAAATTCGAGTTCAGAACATAATGTTCCAAATAAGGATTGTAAATACACCACATGTGTACTAATATACAATAATACATATAATCCTAAAGCACTAGAAAACAATCTTATCACAGACTGATAGGGACAGCACATCTAAATCTACAAAAGATAAAGTAAAATGATGTTATTTTGAATTTTTCATAGTAAAAGTCAGTAAACCTTCAATGATTGGTTCTAGAGAAAGGCATATACAATCTATGAATAAAGACATCATCTATACTGATGCTGCTACACTATACATGTATCATACCCTTGACAGTTAAAAGTTGCATGAGCAGTATAAACTAACTCATCATACATGTAGATATTCTACAGAACTATGTGTACATGTACTTGCACTGCTTTTGAATTTGCTTATCATACGGAAGCACTTTGCCAGAATCCTGGATTATTCATTACTCAAGTTTAAAACTCCCATGGAGTGAACAGACAGAAGTCACAGAGATTGCGATATAAAGATAGCATAAGATTGCTGTGTTGAACTTAGTTATCAATACAAACAAGTAAATTAATAAGGAATATTGGGTCAATGAAACAAAAAACTTTATCTGTACAGTACATCATAAAACAGTATATCACATTACCATTTCAAGTTTCAAACATTTTTTGCACTGAAAAATCAAAATTATTGAAAGATAAATACATGGAGATGGACAGAAAGACAGACAAACTTTCAGATATACAAAAAAATGTACAAAAGTACCTTTGGCTCTTCCCATATAAAACAAACAAATTTACACTAAAAGTATGTCCCTTTTATAATCCTTGGAAAATTAATGAAAATATAGATATTGTTGGCCCTCATTCTCTTCATTTGTATATAATGTTAAGGTAGTTTAACTTAAATGTTGATAAAGACTCTCAGCGTCTGCTGTGTCCTCTGACCTGGATTGCCATTTAAAATGGAATAATACATACATGTAGTAATGACTCTCTTGCACAACCCCATTATATATTAATTGATTCGCACATACACACAAACACACACATCACTTTGTAATGGCACACATCATCTTCTCTTGACCTGTGTCACTATGATTATAACGACCACAGCTACCACCACTATTAATATTGTCACAAGTATACACATCTTCTTCCGAGATTTCCTCTGAAAAAGAAATGAAAAACACATTCAAGGAGAGAACCAGAAGTCTCTGACGAGACTGTAGCTCTCCTGGTTGTTTTGTTTTATTCACTCATTGACAAGTGAATAAGATACATATACATAAATAACAATTTCCATTTTATTTTAAACCAAAGACATTACATATAGCAAGAAGGTGCTCTAACAAGTTATAAGTAGCACAATGAAATAACAAATCCGTTAGACTGCAACTAGAATATCACTTATATAATTTTTAATATCCGAGATAAAGGATTTCAAAAAATAATGCCATACCCATTTTCCAAGGTACTAGGGGTCAGGGACTGATAGCTCAAATGAACTATCAATGACACAATAAGACTACAGATCCATTATATTGCATAAACAACCAAGTTTCTATCATATATAGCTTTAGAAGAGTTGACAGCACAACTATATAGGAGAAAATGACCACACCCTTTCTCTAAGACCCTGGGGGTCAGGGGCTCAAACAAAATATCAGGTGCGCAACTAGACCACACACCCATCATATTGTAAACAGAATTAAGTCTCCATCATTTATAGTGTCAGAGGAGTTGCAGACACAAGATTATGTAGAGTTATATAGGAGAAAATGACCACACCCTTATTCTAAGACCCATGGGGGTCAGGGGCTCAAAAAAAAAAAAAAAAAATAAGGAGCAAAACTAGACCACACATCCATCATATTGCAAAAAGAATTAAGTCTCCATCATTTAAAGTGACATAGGAGTTGCGAGTACAAGATTACATAGAGTTATGTAGGAGAAAATGACCACACCCATTTTCTAAGATCCTGGGGGTCAGGGGCTAAAACAAAATATCAGGTGCACAACTAGACCACAGACCCATCATAATGCAAAAAGAATTTAACATCATTTATAGTGTCAGAGGAATTGCGAGCACAAGATTACTTAGAGTTATATAGGAGAAAATGACCACATCCTTTTTCTAAGACCCTGGGGATCAGGGGCTCAAACAAAATGTCAGGTGCACAACTAGACCATACATCCATCATATTGCAAAAAGAATTAAGTCTCCATCATTTAAAGTGACATAGGAGTTGCGAGTACAAGATTACATAGAGTTATGTAGGAGAAAATGACCACACCCTTTTTCTAAGACCCTGGGGAACAGGGGCTCAAACAAAATATCAGGTACACAACTAGACCACAGACCCATCATATTGCAAGAAGAATTAAGTCTCCATCATTCAAAGTGTCAGAGGAGTTGCGAGCACAAGATAACATAGAGTGATATAGGAGAAAATGACCACACCCATTTTCTAAGACCCTGGGGGTCAGGGGCTCAAACAAAATATCAGGTGCACATCTAGACCACAGACCCATCATATTGCAAAATGAATTAACTCCCCAACATTTATAGTGTCTGAGGAGTTGCGAGCACAAGATTACTTAGGTCTCGGTACACCCCCCCTTCCTTTATTGTGACAAGGGTTATTTTCGTAGTGACCACTGTCAAAAATGGGTATTTTATACAAGGCTGCCTTATGAACCAAATTTGACCATACTTCATTTGAGAACTACTTTAAACTTGCTAAGAAGGCTTTCCTGGTGAAAATAAACTGATCTTGAAATACGAAACTGCTCCTGATTTTATGTGTAGCTAGCTGACTTCTTGTATACACTCAAATGACATGTGGGGGAAATGGGCAGAATTGAAGTGTAAGTATACATGTGTTTGACAAAGCTGCTGACATTGTGGAAAATTGAATCTATGAATGTACATTGAATGTGGTATCATTGGAAAGAGCAAGATTTGTGCAAGAAATTGACAGATTCAAAATTTGTGGAAAAGTGTTATTTTTGAGGTCAGAGGGGTCAGAAATTGGGTCACTTTGGGGATTTTTTACTCATTTTTAGTGATATTTGATGCTAAGCTTATTGATTATTATGTCAAAGGTAAGTAAGCTGTAGATATGATATAGCACTGTTATGAAACATTGCAGTCTTGGTGGTAATACAGCACAGAAAAAATAATTGTAAAACTGTTGCCATAGCAACCATTGACAGAAAACCCAAACTGGCCCTCTAATTTCATGCAATTCTTGCGACGGGGTGTGTACCGAGACCATAAGCAATTGTCGCTCAGATTCAAATTTTCAAAATTGGTTTCCATGACAACACTTTACTTATTTTGTAGGTCTTGACTCTGCTGTTTCATATAATACCAACTTTGGAGTGGTAAAGCTAAAAACAAAATTTTTTTGATTGTTATGAAAATTCATGGTACCATAGTGTTCAGTTCATTTTTTGAAGAAATGATACTCAGCCTGTGGCAAGATGGTGCCAATCTACCACTTTTACAGAATAATTTATAGATGTGGATGAAAAATTTCAGTATCTATGTATACAGAAATAGTATATTTAGTAGGATATAGTCAAATATGGACAAATGTGGTTACCATAGCAACCATTTTCTTCCAAACCTTATTACTGCTGTTGACAGTGTTTTCCACTTCCGCTACTATGCGGAGCAGTTTATCAAGCTCCGAAGCGACAAATTTTTGTCGTTGCAATGGCAACTGCTGATCAAAATATGATTTTAGACATTTTAAATCATTTTAATTCCATTGAATGATAGTCAATAGCATGAAAATGTGAAAATTTTATACTTTTGTATTGCACTGTTTCTTTTATTTTTGGCTCAACAAGCGAAACGGCTATTCGCGTTGTATGGTTCTTTCCACAGAGTAGTGCGACAAAACTAAAGTGCGCAACACAAAAAGGAAAGTTGCGTTTAAAGCGAAAGACCTCATATTCTGGTATCATCGCAAAAAAAATTCTTCGAAGGGTGAAAAATGACATGCTTATGGTCTCGGTACACCCCCCCTTCCTTTATTGTGACAAGGGTTATTTTCGTAGTGACCACTGTCAAAAATGGGTATTTTATACAAGGCTGCCTTATGAACCAAATTTGACCATACTTCATTTGAGAACTACTTTAAACTTGCTAAGAAGGCTTTCCTGGTGAAAATAAACTGATCTTGAAATACGAAACTGCTCCTGATTTTATGTGTAGCTAGCTGACTTCTTGTATACACTCAAATGACATGTGGGGGAAATGGGCAGAATTGAAGTGTAAGTATACATGTGTTTGACAAAGCTGCTGACATTGTGGAAAATTGAATCTATGAATGTACATTGAATGTGGTATCATTGGAAAGAGCAAGATTTGTGCAAGAAATTGACAGATTCAAAATTTGTGGAAAAGTGTTATTTTTGAGGTCAGAGGGGTCAGAAATTGGGTCACTTTGGGGATTTTTTACTCATTTTTAGTGATATTTGATGCTAAGCTTATTGATTATTATGTCAAAGGTAAGTAAGCTGTAGATATGATATAGCACTGTTATGAAACATTGCAGTCTTGGTGGTAATACAGCACAGAAAAAATAATTGTAAAACTGTTGCCATAGCAACCATTGACAGAAAACCCAAACTGGCCCTCTAATTTCATGCAATTCTTGCGACGGGGTGTGTACCGAGACCATAAGCAATTGTCGCTCAGATTCAAATTTTCAAAATTGGTTTCCATGACAACACTTTACTTATTTTGTAGGTCTTGACTCTGCTGTTTCATATAATACCAACTTTGGAGTGGTAAAGCTAAAAACAAAATTTTTTTGATTGTTATGAAAATTCATGGTACCATAGTGTTCAGTTCATTTTTTGAAGAAATGATACTCAGCCTGTGGCAAGATGGTGCCAATCTACCACTTTTACAGAATAATTTATAGATGTGGATGAAAAATTTCAGTATCTATGTATACAGAAATAGTATATTTAGTAGGATATAGTCAAATATGGACAAATGTGGTTACCATAGCAACCATTTTCTTCCAAACCTTATTACTGCTGTTGACAGTGTTTTCCACTTCCGCTACTATGCGGAGCAGTTTATCAAGCTCCGAAGCGACAAATTTTTGTCGTTGCAATGGCAACTGCTGATCAAAATATGATTTTAGACATTTTAAATCATTTTAATTCCATTGAATGATAGTCAATAGCATGAAAATGTGAAAATTTTATACTTTTGTATTGCACTGTTTCTTTTATTTTTGGCTCAACAAGCGAAACGGCTATTCGCGTTGTATGGTTCTTTCCACAGAGTAGTGCGACAAAACTAAAGTGCGCAACACAAAAAGGAAAGTTGCGTTTAAAGCGAAAGACCTCATATTCTGGTATCATCGCAAAAAAAATTCTTCGAAGGGTGAAAAATGACATGCTTATGGTCTCGGTACACCCCCCCTTCCTTTATTGTGACAAGGGTTATTTTCGTAGTGACCACTGTCAAAAATGGGTATTTTATACAAGGCTGCCTTATGAACCAAATTTGACCATACTTCATTTGAGAACTACTTTAAACTTGCTAAGAAGGCTTTCCTGGTGAAAATAAACTGATCTTGAAATACGAAACTGCTCCTGATTTTATGTGTAGCTAGCTGACTTCTTGTATACACTCAAATGACATGTGGGGGAAATGGGCAGAATTGAAGTGTAAGTATACATGTGTTTGACAAAGCTGCTGACATTGTGGAAAATTGAATCTATGAATGTACATTGAATGTGGTATCATTGGAAAGAGCAAGATTTGTGCAAGAAATTGACAGATTCAAAATTTGTGGAAAAGTGTTATTTTTGAGGTCAGAGGGGTCAGAAATTGGGTCACTTTGGGGATTTTTTACTCATTTTTAGTGATATTTGATGCTAAGCTTATTGATTATTATGTCAAAGGTAAGTAAGCTGTAGATATGATATAGCACTGTTATGAAACATTGCAGTCTTGGTGGTAATACAGCACAGAAAAAATAATTGTAAAACTGTTGCCATAGCAACCATTGACAGAAAACCCAAACTGGCCCTCTAATTTCATGCAATTCTTGCGACGGGGTGTGTACCGAGACCATAAGCAATTGTCGCTCAGATTCAAATTTTCAAAATTGGTTTCCATGACAACACTTTACTTATTTTGTAGGTCTTGACTCTGCTGTTTCATATAATACCAACTTTGGAGTGGTAAAGCTAAAAACAAAATTTTTTTGATTGTTATGAAAATTCATGGTACCATAGTGTTCAGTTCATTTTTTGAAGAAATGATACTCAGCCTGTGGCAAGATGGTGCCAATCTACCACTTTTACAGAATAATTTATAGATGTGGATGAAAAATTTCAGTATCTATGTATACAGAAATAGTATATTTAGTAGGATATAGTCAAATATGGACAAATGTGGTTACCATAGCAACCATTTTCTTCCAAACCTTATTACTGCTGTTGACAGTGTTTTCCACTTCCGCTACTATGCGGAGCAGTTTATCAAGCTCCGAAGCGACAAATTTTTGTCGTTGCAATGGCAACTGCTGATCAAAATATGATTTTAGACATTTTAAATCATTTTAATTCCATTGAATGATAGTCAATAGCATGAAAATGTGAAAATTTTATACTTTTGTATTGCACTGTTTCTTTTATTTTTGGCTCAACAAGCGAAACGGCTATTCGCGTTGTATGGTTCTTTCCACAGAGTAGTGCGACAAAACTAAAGTGCGCAACACAAAAAGGAAAGTTGCGTTTAAAGCGAAAGACCTCATATTCTGGTATCATCGCAAAAAAAATTCTTCGAAGGGTGAAAAATGACATGCTTATGCAATTGTCGCTCAGATTCAAATTTTCAAAATTGGTTTCCATGACAACACTTTACTTATTTTGTAGGTCTTGACTCTGCTGTTTCATATAATACCAACTTTGGAGTGGTAAAGCTAAAAACAAAATTTTTTTGATTGTTATGAAAATTCATGGTACCATAGTGTTCAGTTCATTTTTTGAAGAAATGATACTCAGCCTGTGGCAAGATGGTGCCAATCTACCACTTTTACAGAATAATTTATAGATGTGGATGAAAAATTTCAGTATCTATGTATACAGAAATAGTATATTTAGTAGGATATAGTCAAATATGGACAAATGTGGTTACCATAGCAACCATTTTCTTCCAAACCTTATTACTGCTGTTGACAGTGTTTTCCACTTCCGCTACTATGCGGAGCAGTTTATCAAGCTCCGAAGCGACAAATTTTTGTCGTTGCAATGGCAACTGCTGATCAAAATATGATTTTAGACATTTTAAATCATTTTAATTCCATTGAATGATAGTCAATAGCATGAAAATGTGAAAATTTTATACTTTTGTATTGCACTGTTTCTTTTATTTTTGGCTCAACAAGCGAAACGGCTATTCGCGTTGTATGGTTCTTTCCACAGAGTAGTGCGACAAAACTAAAGTGCGCAACACAAAAAGGAAAGTTGCGTTTAAAGCGAAAGACCTCATATTCTGGTATCATCGCAAAAAAAATTCTTCGAAGGGTGAAAAATGACATGCTTATGGTCTCGGTACACCCCCCCTTCCTTTATTGTGACAAGGGTTATTTTCGTAGTGACCACTGTCAAAAATGGGTATTTTATACAAGGCTGCCTTATGAACCAAATTTGACCATACTTCATTTGAGAACTACTTTAAACTTGCTAAGAAGGCTTTCCTGGTGAAAATAAACTGATCTTGAAATACGAAACTGCTCCTGATTTTATGTGTAGCTAGCTGACTTCTTGTATACACTCAAATGACATGTGGGGGAAATGGGCAGAATTGAAGTGTAAGTATACATGTGTTTGACAAAGCTGCTGACATTGTGGAAAATTGAATCTATGAATGTACATTGAATGTGGTATCATTGGAAAGAGCAAGATTTGTGCAAGAAATTGACAGATTCAAAATTTGTGGAAAAGTGTTATTTTTGAGGTCAGAGGGGTCAGAAATTGGGTCACTTTGGGGATTTTTTACTCATTTTTAGTGATATTTGATGCTAAGCTTATTGATTATTATGTCAAAGGTAAGTAAGCTGTAGATATGATATAGCACTGTTATGAAACATTGCAGTCTTGGTGGTAATACAGCACAGAAAAAATAATTGTAAAACTGTTGCCATAGCAACCATTGACAGAAAACCCAAACTGGCCCTCTAATTTCATGCAATTCTTGCGACGGGGTGTGTACCGAGACCATAAGCAATTGTCGCTCAGATTCAAATTTTCAAAATTGGTTTCCATGACAACACTTTACTTATTTTGTAGGTCTTGACTCTGCTGTTTCATATAATACCAACTTTGGAGTGGTAAAGCTAAAAACAAAATTTTTTTGATTGTTATGAAAATTCATGGTACCATAGTGTTCAGTTCATTTTTTGAAGAAATGATACTCAGCCTGTGGCAAGATGGTGCCAATCTACCACTTTTACAGAATAATTTATAGATGTGGATGAAAAATTTCAGTATCTATGTATACAGAAATAGTATATTTAGTAGGATATAGTCAAATATGGACAAATGTGGTTACCATAGCAACCATTTTCTTCCAAACCTTATTACTGCTGTTGACAGTGTTTTCCACTTCCGCTACTATGCGGAGCAGTTTATCAAGCTCCGAAGCGACAAATTTTTGTCGTTGCAATGGCAACTGCTGATCAAAATATGATTTTAGACATTTTAAATCATTTTAATTCCATTGAATGATAGTCAATAGCATGAAAATGTGAAAATTTTATACTTTTGTATTGCACTGTTTCTTTTATTTTTGGCTCAACAAGCGAAACGGCTATTCGCGTTGTATGGTTCTTTCCACAGAGTAGTGCGACAAAACTAAAGTGCGCAACACAAAAAGGAAAGTTGCGTTTAAAGCGAAAGACCTCATATTCTGGTATCATCGCAAAAAAAATTCTTCGAAGGGTGAAAAATGACATGCTTATGGTCTCGGTACACCCCCCCTTCCTTTATTGTGACAAGGGTTATTTTCGTAGTGACCACTGTCAAAAATGGGTATTTTATACAAGGCTGCCTTATGAACCAAATTTGACCATACTTCATTTGAGAACTACTTTAAACTTGCTAAGAAGGCTTTCCTGGTGAAAATAAACTGATCTTGAAATACGAAACTGCTCCTGATTTTATGTGTAGCTAGCTGACTTCTTGTATACACTCAAATGACATGTGGGGGAAATGGGCAGAATTGAAGTGTAAGTATACATGTGTTTGACAAAGCTGCTGACATTGTGGAAAATTGAATCTATGAATGTACATTGAATGTGGTATCATTGGAAAGAGCAAGATTTGTGCAAGAAATTGACAGATTCAAAATTTGTGGAAAAGTGTTATTTTTGAGGTCAGAGGGGTCAGAAATTGGGTCACTTTGGGGATTTTTTACTCATTTTTAGTGATATTTGATGCTAAGCTTATTGATTATTATGTCAAAGGTAAGTAAGCTGTAGATATGATATAGCACTGTTATGAAACATTGCAGTCTTGGTGGTAATACAGCACAGAAAAAATAATTGTAAAACTGTTGCCATAGCAACCATTGACAGAAAACCCAAACTGGCCCTCTAATTTCATGCAATTCTTGCGACGGGGTGTGTACCGAGACCATAAGCAATTGTCGCTCAGATTCAAATTTTCAAAATTGGTTTCCATGACAACACTTTACTTATTTTGTAGGTCTTGACTCTGCTGTTTCATATAATACCAACTTTGGAGTGGTAAAGCTAAAAACAAAATTTTTTTGATTGTTATGAAAATTCATGGTACCATAGTGTTCAGTTCATTTTTTGAAGAAATGATACTCAGCCTGTGGCAAGATGGTGCCAATCTACCACTTTTACAGAATAATTTATAGATGTGGATGAAAAATTTCAGTATCTATGTATACAGAAATAGTATATTTAGTAGGATATAGTCAAATATGGACAAATGTGGTTACCATAGCAACCATTTTCTTCCAAACCTTATTACTGCTGTTGACAGTGTTTTCCACTTCCGCTACTATGCGGAGCAGTTTATCAAGCTCCGAAGCGACAAATTTTTGTCGTTGCAATGGCAACTGCTGATCAAAATATGATTTTAGACATTTTAAATCATTTTAATTCCATTGAATGATAGTCAATAGCATGAAAATGTGAAAATTTTATACTTTTGTATTGCACTGTTTCTTTTATTTTTGGCTCAACAAGCGAAACGGCTATTCGCGTTGTATGGTTCTTTCCACAGAGTAGTGCGACAAAACTAAAGTGCGCAACACAAAAAGGAAAGTTGCGTTTAAAGCGAAAGACCTCATATTCTGGTATCATCGCAAAAAAAATTCTTCGAAGGGTGAAAAATGACATGCTTATGGTCTCGGTACACCCCCCCTTCCTTTATTGTGACAAGGGTTATTTTCGTAGTGACCACTGTCAAAAATGGGTATTTTATACAAGGCTGCCTTATGAACCAAATTTGACCATACTTCATTTGAGAACTACTTTAAACTTGCTAAGAAGGCTTTCCTGGTGAAAATAAACTGATCTTGAAATACGAAACTGCTCCTGATTTTATGTGTAGCTAGCTGACTTCTTGTATACACTCAAATGACATGTGGGGGAAATGGGCAGAATTGAAGTGTAAGTATACATGTGTTTGACAAAGCTGCTGACATTGTGGAAAATTGAATCTATGAATGTACATTGAATGTGGTATCATTGGAAAGAGCAAGATTTGTGCAAGAAATTGACAGATTCAAAATTTGTGGAAAAGTGTTATTTTTGAGGTCAGAGGGGTCAGAAATTGGGTCACTTTGGGGATTTTTTACTCATTTTTAGTGATATTTGATGCTAAGCTTATTGATTATTATGTCAAAGGTAAGTAAGCTGTAGATATGATATAGCACTGTTATGAAACATTGCAGTCTTGGTGGTAATACAGCACAGAAAAAATAATTGTAAAACTGTTGCCATAGCAACCATTGACAGAAAACCCAAACTGGCCCTCTAATTTCATGCAATTCTTGCGACGGGGTGTGTACCGAGACCATAAGCAATTGTCGCTCAGATTCAAATTTTCAAAATTGGTTTCCATGACAACACTTTACTTATTTTGTAGGTCTTGACTCTGCTGTTTCATATAATACCAACTTTGGAGTGGTAAAGCTAAAAACAAAATTTTTTTGATTGTTATGAAAATTCATGGTACCATAGTGTTCAGTTCATTTTTTGAAGAAATGATACTCAGCCTGTGGCAAGATGGTGCCAATCTACCACTTTTACAGAATAATTTATAGATGTGGATGAAAAATTTCAGTATCTATGTATACAGAAATAGTATATTTAGTAGGATATAGTCAAATATGGACAAATGTGGTTACCATAGCAACCATTTTCTTCCAAACCTTATTACTGCTGTTGACAGTGTTTTCCACTTCCGCTACTATGCGGAGCAGTTTATCAAGCTCCGAAGCGACAAATTTTTGTCGTTGCAATGGCAACTGCTGATCAAAATATGATTTTAGACATTTTAAATCATTTTAATTCCATTGAATGATAGTCAATAGCATGAAAATGTGAAAATTTTATACTTTTGTATTGCACTGTTTCTTTTATTTTTGGCTCAACAAGCGAAACGGCTATTCGCGTTGTATGGTTCTTTCCACAGAGTAGTGCGACAAAACTAAAGTGCGCAACACAAAAAGGAAAGTTGCGTTTAAAGCGAAAGACCTCATATTCTGGTATCATCGCAAAAAAAATTCTTCGAAGGGTGAAAAATGACATGCTTATGCAATTGTCGCTCAGATTCAAATTTTCAAAATTGGTTTCCATGACAACACTTTACTTATTTTGTAGGTCTTGACTCTGCTGTTTCATATAATACCAACTTTGGAGTGGTAAAGCTAAAAACAAAATTTTTTTGATTGTTATGAAAATTCATGGTACCATAGTGTTCAGTTCATTTTTTGAAGAAATGATACTCAGCCTGTGGCAAGATGGTGCCAATCTACCACTTTTACAGAATAATTTATAGATGTGGATGAAAAATTTCAGTATCTATGTATACAGAAATAGTATATTTAGTAGGATATAGTCAAATATGGACAAATGTGGTTACCATAGCAACCATTTTCTTCCAAACCTTATTACTGCTGTTGACAGTGTTTTCCACTTCCGCTACTATGCGGAGCAGTTTATCAAGCTCCGAAGCGACAAATTTTTGTCGTTGCAATGGCAACTGCTGATCAAAATATGATTTTAGACATTTTAAATCATTTTAATTCCATTGAATGATAGTCAATAGCATGAAAATGTGAAAATTTTATACTTTTGTATTGCACTGTTTCTTTTATTTTTGGCTCAACAAGCGAAACGGCTATTCGCGTTGTATGGTTCTTTCCACAGAGTAGTGCGACAAAACTAAAGTGCGCAACACAAAAAGGAAAGTTGCGTTTAAAGCGAAAGACCTCATATTCTGGTATCATCGCAAAAAAAATTCTTCGAAGGGTGAAAAATGACATGCTTATGGTCTCGGTACACCCCCCCTTCCTTTATTGTGACAAGGGTTATTTTCGTAGTGACCACTGTCAAAAATGGGTATTTTATACAAGGCTGCCTTATGAACCAAATTTGACCATACTTCATTTGAGAACTACTTTAAACTTGCTAAGAAGGCTTTCCTGGTGAAAATAAACTGATCTTGAAATACGAAACTGCTCCTGATTTTATGTGTAGCTAGCTGACTTCTTGTATACACTCAAATGACATGTGGGGGAAATGGGCAGAATTGAAGTGTAAGTATACATGTGTTTGACAAAGCTGCTGACATTGTGGAAAATTGAATCTATGAATGTACATTGAATGTGGTATCATTGGAAAGAGCAAGATTTGTGCAAGAAATTGACAGATTCAAAATTTGTGGAAAAGTGTTATTTTTGAGGTCAGAGGGGTCAGAAATTGGGTCACTTTGGGGATTTTTTACTCATTTTTAGTGATATTTGATGCTAAGCTTATTGATTATTATGTCAAAGGTAAGTAAGCTGTAGATATGATATAGCACTGTTATGAAACATTGCAGTCTTGGTGGTAATACAGCACAGAAAAAATAATTGTAAAACTGTTGCCATAGCAACCATTGACAGAAAACCCAAACTGGCCCTCTAATTTCATGCAATTCTTGCGACGGGGTGTGTACCGAGACCATAAGCAATTGTCGCTCAGATTCAAATTTTCAAAATTGGTTTCCATGACAACACTTTACTTATTTTGTAGGTCTTGACTCTGCTGTTTCATATAATACCAACTTTGGAGTGGTAAAGCTAAAAACAAAATTTTTTTGATTGTTATGAAAATTCATGGTACCATAGTGTTCAGTTCATTTTTTGAAGAAATGATACTCAGCCTGTGGCAAGATGGTGCCAATCTACCACTTTTACAGAATAATTTATAGATGTGGATGAAAAATTTCAGTATCTATGTATACAGAAATAGTATATTTAGTAGGATATAGTCAAATATGGACAAATGTGGTTACCATAGCAACCATATTCTTCCAAACCTTATTACTGCTGTTGACAGTGTTTTCCACTTCCGCTACTATGCGGAGCAGTTTATCAAGCTCCGAAGCGACAAATTTTTGTCGTTGCAATGGCAACTGCTGATCAAAATATGATTTTAGACATTTTAAATCATTTTAATTCCATTGAATGATAGTCAATAGCATGAAAATGTGAAAATTTTATACTTTTGTATTGCACTGTTTCTTTTATTTTTGGCTCAACAAGCGAAACGGCTATTCGCGTTGTATGGTTCTTTCCACAGAGTAGTGCGACAAAACTAAAGTGCGCAACACAAAAAGGAAAGTTGCGTTTAAAGCGAAAGACCTCATATTCTGGTATCATCGCAAAAAAAATTCTTCGAAGGGTGAAAAATGACATGCTTATAAGCAATTGTCGCTCAGATTCAAATTTTCAAAATTGGTTTCCATGACAACACTTTACTTATTTTGTAGGTCTTGACTCTGCTGTTTCATATAATACCAACTTTGGAGTGGTAAAGCTAAAAACAAAATTTTTTTGATTGTTATGAAAATTCATGGTACCATAGTGTTCAGTTCATTTTTTGAAGAAATGATACTCAGCCTGTGGCAAGATGGTGCCAATCTACCACTTTTACAGAATAATTTATAGATGTGGATGAAAAATTTCAGTATCTATGTATACAGAAATAGTATATTTAGTAGGATATAGTCAAATATGGACAAATGTGGTTACCATAGCAACCATTTTCTTCCAAACCTTATTACTGCTGTTGACAGTGTTTTCCACTTCCGCTACTATGCGGAGCAGTTTATCAAGCTCCGAAGCGACAAATTTTTGTCGTTGCAATGGCAACTGCTGATCAAAATATGATTTTAGACATTTTAAATCATTTTAATTCCATTGAATGATAGTCAATAGCATGAAAATGTGAAAATTTTATACTTTTGTATTGCACTGTTTCTTTTATTTTTGGCTCAACAAGCGAAACGGCTATTCGCGTTGTATGGTTCTTTCCACAGAGTAGTGCGACAAAACTAAAGTGCGCAACACAAAAAGGAAAGTTGCGTTTAAAGCGAAAGACCTCATATTCTGGTATCATCGCAAAAAAAATTCTTCGAAGGGTGAAAAATGACATGCTTATAAGCAATTGTCGCTCAGATTCAAATTTTCAAAATTGGTTTCCATGACAACACTTTACTTATTTTGTAGGTCTTGACTCTGCTGTTTCATATAATACCAACTTTGGAGTGGTAAAGCTAAAAACAAAATTTTTTTGATTGTTATGAAAATTCATGGTACCATAGTGTTCAGTTCATTTTTTGAAGAAATGATACTCAGCCTGTGGCAAGATGGTGCCAATCTACCACTTTTACAGAATAATTTATAGATGTGGATGAAAAATTTCAGTATCTATGTATACAGAAATAGTATATTTAGTAGGATATAGTCAAATATGGACAAATGTGGTTACCATAGCAACCATTTTCTTCCAAACCTTATTACTGCTGTTGACAGTGTTTTCCACTTCCGCTACTATGCGGAGCAGTTTATCAAGCTCCGAAGCGACAAATTTTTGTCGTTGCAATGGCAACTGCTGATCAAAATATGATTTTAGACATTTTAAATCATTTTAATTCCATTGAATGATAGTCAATAGCATGAAAATGTGAAAATTTTATACTTTTGTATTGCACTGTTTCTTTTATTTTTGGCTCAACAAGCGAAACGGCTATTCGCGTTGTATGGTTCTTTCCACAGAGTAGTGCGACAAAACTAAAGTGCGCAACACAAAAAGGAAAGTTGCGTTTAAAGCGAAAGACCTCATATTCTGGTATCATCGCAAAAAAAATTCTTCGAAGGGTGAAAAATGACATGCTTATGGTCTCGGTACACCCCCCCTTCCTTTATTGTGACAAGGGTTATTTTCGTAGTGACCACTGTCAAAAATGGGTATTTTATACAAGGCTGCCTTATGAACCAAATTTGACCATACTTCATTTGAGAACTACTTTAAACTTGCTAAGAAGGCTTTCCTGGTGAAAATAAACTGATCTTGAAATACGAAACTGCTCCTGATTTTATGTGTAGCTAGCTGACTTCTTGTATACACTCAAATGACATGTGGGGGAAATGGGCAGAATTGAAGTGTAAGTATACATGTGTTTGACAAAGCTGCTGACATTGTGGAAAATTGAATCTATGAATGTACATTGAATGTGGTATCATTGGAAAGAGCAAGATTTGTGCAAGAAATTGACAGATTCAAAATTTGTGGAAAAGTGTTATTTTTGAGGTCAGAGGGGTCAGAAATTGGGTCACTTTGGGGATTTTTTACTCATTTTTAGTGATATTTGATGCTAAGCTTATTGATTATTATGTCAAAGGTAAGTAAGCTGTAGATATGATATAGCACTGTTATGAAACATTGCAGTCTTGGTGGTAATACAGCACAGAAAAAATAATTGTAAAACTGTTGCCATAGCAACCATTGACAGAAAACCCAAACTGGCCCTCTAATTTCATGCAATTCTTGCGACGGGGTGTGTACCGAGACCATAGATTTTAAAGACCACGCCCATTTTCTAAGACCCTGGAAGTCAGGGGCTCAAACAAAATGTCAGGTGCACAACTAGACCACATATCAAGTAGAATGCAAAAAGAATTAACTTTCTATCTCCTATGGTTTCAGAGGAGTTGCGAGCACAAGAATTGTTTACGGACGGACGCCGGACGAAGGGTGATGACATAAGCTCGACTGGTCAGAGACCAGTAGAGCTAAAAATATGCTTTCAAGGAGACTGTCACTAAAAAAAAGAATCAGTTAAATTCGCTTTAAATGTGATCTTTACATGGATACATAGATTCATTAAGTAAATAAGGCACAATGTGCCATATTCATGTTACATCGGATCATTACATCAATCAGTTCTTTTAGTAAACAATATTCAGACACAATTTTACCAAATCTAAGGTACATGTAATCTCTCTATAACTCCCTGTTAATGCTCAAGGTAAAGGTGTTTTCAGCTTAATAGAATTTTCTTTGTGATGAGTCCCTTTGTTCAATGACTCTTTTGATTCATATTAATTTTTGTAGTAGATTATACCATAGTTACTGTCCCCAAAATATCTTTCCAACAATCAAAATGTGTTGGTGAATTCTCCTGTTGACAGCTTTTTTTAGAATGGGAATGTCTAAGTGCAGGGTCAAGGTCAATGGATCAAAGGTCAAGGTTCTTTCACATTCACAATAAATTTTCAAGTGAAATATACATGTAAATAAGATTTTACAGTACAGTGTTGAGTGCATTGTCCTTAAAATTAACTTAAAATCCAAGGTTAAGGACACAAATGAAGACATTTTTTGTCTTATGTGAATAAGGCTTTCATTTACCAAGAAAACAATTTACATGTAAACGACCCTGTATTAAGAGACCGCCTGTCTAATGTGACCTTGATATCATATTCTCCTGAGGGCCAATCTGAAAGTTCAGTTTCACCTTTTATTCTATTGGGATAGCTATCTCTTCCATCGAATATTAACAATAATCTCTGTTGTAGGCTCGGAAAAAATCCCGTGTATATTTTACAGTTCAAAGTGCAGACTGCCATCTTCTTGGTCTTCTTGGCCTACGTACAAGGCATAAAATAGTTCATCAGTTTACCCTAAATTTTCAGTTTGGGATATATACAATTTTATGTTAAAGGCTAACGCTCTCTTATTTATGGTACTTAACATCGTTAAATTGAAGAGGCATGTGCTCTACGGCCTGTAAAATATTCTTGACAACTGAGCCCAAGCAGAGGTGGTAGTGAGAGCAAGGAGCGATAACTCTGTTTGGAGATTGTTGGGATAGCTGGATAAAGATTCGTAACATACCTGGTATTCTGAAGCTTTAGATAATTGCTGTGTACCAGCTTCTACATGACTCGATGCCTTCTCTACATTGGCTTCTATGGAATCTACAATACCAATCAAATCCTCAGTCAAGATTTCGGGGTTTCAAGTATCGTTACTTTGACAATGACTAAATGGTCTAACTAAGTTTACTTTTTTAAACTAAAGATCTACGTTCAAATCATCCAAAACGTACAAAATATTTGTATGGTACAGGGCATTTGTATGGTAAACTTATTCAAAGTTAGGCTCTTTTAGTGCAAAATCCTATTTTACCCATTTTACTTTACATTCACGGAAAACTGAATAGAAATCATTCCAAGGAATGCATGTGTCGCCTGCGAAACATAGCGACACTCAGGAATCACTTTAATAGGGTGTGACATCCATGTGTGACAGACAGACGGACAAAGTGATCCCTAAGTGTGGCTATGCTCTGCAGGCAACACAAAAATTAACAGAGAATCTCTCAAGTTTACTTATCTTAACAAGGCTAGTTTACATATTGCAGGCATAGAGTATTAACAGCAGAAGACAAGACAACTGTAACTTGTGTGAGAAATGGCCATGAAATGTTAGAGAAATCTAACAATTTGCAGGATAATACTTGATGTGAAATATGGCAGACTACATGTATATTCATGTGCCTTTTAATCAAAATTAATCCCAAGCATGGTATCTTTTTCATCATTTATAAGTTTTGAGGATGAAACAAATTATAAGTATATCAAATTTTCGGGAGTTTCTACCATAACCCTTAAGGCTATTACAAATTTAGTACAGTAATTGCATATTTCAAGCCAAAAATTAGTGAAAAACTCATATGACAAAACATTTTATGTTTAATTACTCAAATATAATTTAATTTTTGTCAAACATACTATCCTCACCATCTGCAAACAAATGATTCAATACTACATACATGTACGTGTAAATAACATATTTTGGAAATTGTTGATGACGTCACATGATACCCAAACCATCTCAAACACAATATGATTTACTTCACATATCTTTAATTATAAACTTTAAATTCCTCTATACATGTTAAATCAATGCAATATTTAGTGAAGGAATATTTACCAATTGTTTCTCCTTGTTCATTAACCATTGTAGCTAAATCTCTGAATATTTCGTTTACATCAAGGATGTCTGACTGTAAAAGTAAGAAAAAAAATAGAGAGCAAATCCTCAACAAGTATTAGCTTTTACAAAAAGCTTGCCGGCAGTTAGCTGACATTAAATGTTGTAAAATTCTAGTAAGAAAAAAAATGGAATAAACGATTTTTATTCTTGTTAGACCAATCGCACATTTCCGGGCTTTTCCGTTTTTATTTCCGATTCAAGCTACGGAAATTTCCGAGGATCTGTGATTTGTTGTAGGACGTATCGGTACAAAGACTTTTCGATGCATCTTTCAGAAGAAAATGCACTGATACGATATGACTTTCATTTGTCAAGTCATCTAGGCTCTTCAGCGGACTTGATGGAAGCATAAGATTCAGAATAACCTTGACGAATATTTGCATATTTTGTAGTTGTCCACCAATCATATTGCCAAGAGTTATTTTATCCGTGCAAGTATGTCACGATTGATTACAGTATACCGACAGTCATGACTGCCAGTAATGACCATCATTAAATGTCCATTAACGTAATTAAAAACTGCTGTAACAGCTAATGCATTCATTATACTCTATATTGGGTAATTTAGTTCTTTATTCAGAGTTAACAGACAGTGTTCACAGTTAAAAGTCTCTATGCGACAAAACAAAAGCATTCAAATTCAAGCTCAACAGGAAATCTTAATATCTTTCCTTACTCAAGGTACAGTATACATAAATTGTGCCCAGAAAAAATAATATCTTTCCTTACTCAAGGTACAGTATACATAAATTGTGCCCAGAAAAAAAATCATCACATTGATTGCAATAATTCAATGGATGAAAAGGAAAAAGCTAGCTGTGACTAAAAATGTGATTAAAGCATCAAATCAGCTGTACCACTTTTGTGTTTGTTCAATTTTAAATGACAAGGAGACTGAAGACAGATTTTAGACAAATTCACGGCTTTTCACAAAAGCATTTCGTATCAGCTTTGTGGCAGCCATATGGCTCTCTGTGACGTTGGTTTTTAAGTAGGGGAGGAGTGTTATAATGTACATCTGTATATGGATCATTCAGATGTATAAACTGTGACATTTACCTCTAACTGTCTGATTCTCTCCTCCCTGTCCTGTATTAGGGCCAGGTCATCCTCTATTATTTGTTCCTGGGCTTGTAATTCCTCTCTTCTCCGAGCCTCCTCCATAAAACGTGTTTGATCATCATCATAACCATCCTGTAAACAAAGTCACTTTCACACATGTAGTATTGATATTTTTTTTCCAAAAAGGGTATACTGAATGTATAATATGAGCCATAGCTCATAGAAAATTGATACTATTGACGAGAGGAAGGTCATGTTTACATTGAACTTTATTGGATAAATTTACTTACGATTGCATTCTTGTCTTGGTACATGCTTTGAATATTTTTTTCTGGCTGTAAATTATCAATGTTTAATACTAAGTAGTAGTAGTATGAAGGTTTTTGCTAGTTCTTCAGTCGTGTACATTGTAGTATTGAGCTACTTACATTGAATCCACCTCCCATAGAGGGTGGGGGTTTGGGGGTTAGCTTCACTGATTTCTTCACCTTCTCTGCTACTTTCTGCAAAAGTTTGAAGAATATTTTTTTAACATTTACATGTAATTTTGACTATCTCAAATTTTTAACATTTACAAGTAATTTTGACTATCTCAAATTTTCAAAATAACAGGGATCACCCTAGCCCTGCAGAGTAATGAGATAAAAATCTCATTTGCTAAAAAGCAATGAGATTTTTTCGATTTCAATGAGATTTTGAATGAAAAAAAAGTGAAATAGAAATCAAACTTCTGTTTCCCTTTATTTCCGTGGAGTCTACATCTAGCAACACATCATTTGAATGTGAGAATTGCCATGGAATTTTTTCCATTGTTTGAATGCCATTTTAAATGACAAATGAGGTCAAATAAGATTAATTCTTTGTTTCTTATACACCGCTATAATTTGTCGCCGACGAGACTTTCACAACTTCAGAGAAAAATGTCGGCCTTGCCTCATTAACAATCGCTGGTTAAATATGAAGTGTCTATTCATTCAAAGGAAATTACATTGTCTTGTGAATGTTTTTTTAAATTTCCAACAGATTTCAGCACGTTGTGACAAGTCATTTTACGGAAACGTCTAATCTGCGAGTATGGGGTCATTGGGGTGTACGTCAAGACTTAAAATTCACACATTGTAAATATTTTTAAGGAATTTGTATAACTATTGTTCACATTGACGATTTCAAGGACTTATAAACTGTTTACAAGTCATTGAAGATACTAACCCGTAGTTATTGCTGAGTACTGGCCACAAGCCGACACGTTTCCAGTACATAGCCGGTCTACTCGCGTGCGCCATACTATGAAAGTGTTTCAACTGTGTTTGTATGTATACTATATACAGTAATTTTCTTTTCCGGTCATTTTCTATGCAAACAAAAGTCAATACTGAGACTGCATTGAAATATTTCATACTCTATTGAGTCTTTGGTATTATAATGACAAAAGAGCACGTACCGCTGACAACCGCTAGAAAAATGTAAAACTAAATGCTCACATCTACGGAAAAAAAATGCCCGCATACAAACGTCATTACGAGAAACAGGAATTTCAGGGAAAAGATTGGGTATGTATATATACAGAGTCGGCAATACCTGCCGAGTTATCATAAATACGTATGTGATGTCCCATGCGGAATTCCAATAAGCGGCTTACAATTTTGAAAATTAAAGGTGAAACACTTGTTCTGTCGCATTGTATCAATCTAAGTGCGATTTATGCAAAGGAGGTACGCAATTTTTTAGCGCAACAGAGCAGCAAAAATGCGATATTTGAGTAAAAAATGTGAGAATATCGCAAAAACGCGACTTAGGGTGATCCCTGAATAATAGTGCTGACTTCCTGTTTTCCACCAGTGACAGAAATAAACTTGCCTATGAAAAACAAGATTCTCATTTAAAGATAGCCACTGACTATATGCTTATTTTCTATATTCAGCTTTCTGTAGCAAACTTATGAAGAACGACAATGTATAATAAACATTTATTTCCCATCTCCACCTTCTTTCATACTTGCCCTTCCTTCATTGAACAATGATATACAATGTAGTTATCCAACATCAGAATGAAAATCCTAGGAATCATAAATTTACATGTATGTACTAGGGGTGTAACAATACATATATTGATATAGTGCGATATTTAATAAATTTGTATCGCATCACGAAGCAAAATGTGTATAGCAATATATCACGCTCCTATTGATTGTATGAATAAATCATAAAAATCACCTTTATTAGTATCAATTTAACCACATCACTCACAATCGAAATGGATAATAACATAAGCCATCAAAGGATTCAATTACTTATGTGTGTTTCTTTCAAGAAAATGATATTGATAATGTAATCAATCAGAAAATACTAATCGTATCTACAAACACACAAGGGGAACCTGGTTTTAAATCAAAAATGATAAAAATGAAAAGAATAATTGATATATCCTAATGTATCACAATACAGCAAATGAAATATCGCAATAAATTGCGATAAACTTATGGCGTATCGTTTTACCCTTTGTACTATCATGTACCCTATGAAACAGAAATTCAAAATGTTAAATTGCAAACTGCTATATAAATCATTTACAAGCAAACCTTTTGAAGTGCTGTAAATCTCGTCACAGAATCCTGGAAATCATTCTTCAGGCGATCCATTTTGAATTTTTGTTGCTGAAAGCAAAAGAAACGATTATAATTCTGTATTCTGGAACAAGGATGACCACATTATCTAATAATATTAACACATGTTCGTTCCTTGAGAGGATGTCCAGAGTATCAGATTTAAGGCATTAGTGGTATAATACTCTACTTCCGGTTGTTTTGATAAGAGAAAATTTGAATGCCACGAAGTTGGACGAAGACGCATGACTTTGGCAATGTTCGGGACCATACATTTCTATGGCGAGCTTAATGTAACATTAAAAAATATCAAATATCTAAAACTATGTAAGATATAGAAGTAAATAATTCCTAGCTTTTCCAATATACAGCTGACTCTCGTTATCTCGAAGTCGATGGGCCCACTGAAAATACTTCGACATAAGCGGAGTTCGAGATAAACGTCAGTCAAATTTACGGTATATTTTCGAATGTATTGTACCACCTATAAGGCTAAAAAAATCGTTTTGCTATTGTATTTTATAGAATAGATATCGGAGCTTAAAAGGCTACTCGTGCTGACAATGTAATGTTTACTTCACAACGTAGAATAGATTCTAGAAGTGCCATAAACGTATTCTTAATACTGAATTTTTATAAAGAGGTGCATTGAGAACGTCAGGTATTTTTATTCGTAGTGTGCCCCCCCCCCCCTTTCCGCGCCGATCGCATCGGCCCTAATATAATACAAGTTTGGTTGTCTTATCAATCTCTGTCATAAGCGGTTTACCTTCAAGAGTTTTAGATCATTGTGTCATCAAAGTACAATGAAAACATTTGTTCGTACGCTATTTAATTTTTTCGTCTGCTAGATTTCAAAGTCGTATACATGTCTTCATTCTTCACTTAAATTTACTCGCATGCAATCAAGTTTAATCATCTTCCTCTTAGTGTATGAAATTTTATGTATTGATTATTTTGTAGATCATCAGTATAATCATTCTTGCTCAAATAGCTTTATTTCAATTACGATAAATCTTGCGAATTTTTTTATTTTTATTTTAGGGGGGGGGGGGGGTGTATTGCTTTGTTTATTTTTTTCAGCCTTTGCTTCTCATAAGAATTTCAACATAACAAACAATGCAGTTTTAATGAATGAAACATGCACATATCATTGTTTCAGCAATGATATTATCTAATTAACTGTTATCCCCCTTAATTAATTTTGATGTCGCGTTCGATCAAACAACGGCGAATCAGTCGACCTGTGTTACCGGTACCTATAATTGTTTGTTTACCATGCGATTTCACTATTGTTTGGTACGTTAAATGGTTTGTTTATACAAACATTAGGACTTCGACTTAACGAGTATAAAATACACGAAGAAAATGACTTGGGACTTTGAAATTACTTCGAGATAAGCGAAATTTCGAGATAACCGATTTCGAGTTATCCGGAGTCAAATTGGTTAGAATATGAAAGAAAAAAGATGGGACCGCCGCTCGACTTCGAGATAAACGGAAGTTCGAGATAACCGAGTTTGAGATAACGAGTGTCAGCTGTATTATTATTATACCCCTGATACCTTATAATCGATTTGAAAATTTCAGAACCTAGAAATGTCCTTTCCTATGAACTTTTTTTGATGATTCTTATTAATGGGATAGTACTGAACGATTCTAGCTTGGTTGCCACTCTGGCAACCTTGGGCAACTCTTTTTATCGGCGAAAATTCAAAATGGCCGCCAAATGCCTTCATACAATAGATGAAAATAAATTCTTTCTTTAAATATTAAGTGTGGCACATCAAATCAGGGGTTTTGAGGGCCAACAAACCCATTTCCGGTGTCATTTTTACAATTTGAGTTCATTCTGGACTGAAAATTCAAGATGGCCACCAAATTTCAACCTCATTATGTTACAATGTGAATATTTCAATCAAACGTTCGCGTAACACATCTTATTTTAGTTGCAATGGTCCTAGAATACATTTATTTTGCTGTTTTTGGTTGTTATCAGCTGACACATGCTTCTGGGACAACTCTGCTTATTAGGGGAAATTCAAAATGACCACCAGATAGTATCCTACTACTGTGTAAAATGTAATAATTACTTCATATATCAAGTGTAGCACACCAAATCAGGGGTTTTAAGGGCCAAGAAATCCATATTTGGTGTCATTTTGCTTATTAGTTCATTAAAGGCTAACCTCACTTCAATATTCACATTTCGTTACGAATAACTGTGGTGCATTTTATTTGTGATCTCAAAGGTAGTATAATCAATGTCTTTTTGTCGATATGGGCTTATAGACGCTCTTTTTACATAGATTGCACATTCTGAAACCGTAAAAGTGAAGAATCTTTTGTTTTATATTTGTATAAAGATTAAAATAAATTGCAAATATTGAATGCTTTAAGAAAGGGGGTTACAATGTAAGAGTCGACCTAAAACAAGAGTCCACATAATAGGGCTATGGATTGTCAAGATATCGTGGCAAATGCTTAAGTAATTGTCCTATTTGAAAGTCTACAAAAGGAATTCAAAGGAGAAAAGTTGTTCCAGGATTGCTGCATGATCTGTATTCTTGACATAGCCACTGCAGTTCTTTTGACTTATGCCCTTGTTTTGTTCTAGATTCATTTCTAGCTGGTCACACTGACTATACGTCTTACTCTTCAACCAAATACTCTCTGTGTTGTAAGAAAACATTTGGAATGAAAACCTTTTTAAGGTATGATGTAGAAACAACCTTCAAACTATACGGAACACTGATATTCAAGACAATTGCTTTCAAGATTCACCCACTCGAGTTTAACATGCCAAAATATACGTAGTACTATTTCATCTTTCCACAGTTGAAGACTCCTAGCGCAGATTCAATTTTGAAATACTGTAGAGAAAAACGGAGGGAACCTCCAACCAGAAGTGAAAATTAGCCAAAGATGTAATCAAAGCAGAAGACATTTTGAAAGGCCAGTTCATTTACATACCTGACCGGCCTTATTAAGAAAAAGGAGAGTGCTAACCCTGTTACTATTGAACAGCCTTCTCTACATAGAAGAATACATTCTATGCACCTGACATGCATGATTCGGACAATGAATGTTGATTCAAAGAAGCACAAAGAATTAATGTTGTTTTGTCACATTTGAAGACATTATTTTACGAAGTTCCATTTTAAGTATAAATAGGATAAAGATGCAAGATTAAGAATTTCATTGAAAAATGGTACATGTCATCATTGTCGTTATACATAAATATAGTAGATAGCTCAACTCAAAAATAAATTTCACCGATTGTTGTAAAGGAAACACCAAACACTTTCTATTGCATTCTTGCCGATTGAAAAAAAAAACTATAAAGGTAAAAAAATTGCCATAATGGTCAAAGGAGCCAAAATAGCCAAGTTACCTCGAGTTTACTTGCTTACTCTAGAATACCCTGCGTCAAACAAACTGGTCTTATATCAACATGATCAATAGGGGAACTTTATTATTTACTTATTGTTTCTTCTGTGTAATTCCTAGTTCCCAACTAAGGTGGTTATCTTGAAATAAGCATGTATAAGGGAATACTACGACCCTCAAATTACTAATATGATGAGTTGTCCTTACTTTTTCTTTGAAAAAATTAAATTGAAAAAAATGTTCTTGCATCGAAGCTGAAATTTGGCTGCCATTTGGAGTTTTCAGCCTTAAATAAACTCATATTAACATTATGACACAAGGTATGGATTTTGTGGCCCTTAAAATCACTGAATAGATTACCAAACTTGATATATATTAGAAAATTATTACATTTTACTCAGTGGTAGGGGACTATTAGGGGGACATTTTGAATTTCCCCCGATGAAAAAAAGTTGTCCTACAAGTATATGTGAACTGGAAACAACCAAAACAGCAAAATACAAGTTTTCAAGGATCATTGCAACTACAAATAAGATGTGTAACACGAACATTTTATTGAAATCTACACGTCGTAACATAATGAGGTTGAAATTTGGCGGCCATCTTGACATTTTAGCCTAGAATGAGCTCAAAATGTCAAGATGACATTTGAAATGAGTTTGTTGACCCTCAAAACCCCTGATTTGATGTGCCACACTTAATATTTACAGAAAGAATTAAATTTCACCTATTGATGGAAGGCGTTTGGCGGCCATTTTGAATTTCCCCCGATAAGCACAGTTGTCCCAGAAGCATGTGTCAACTGAAAACAACCAAAACAGCAAAATAAATGTATTCTAGGACCATTGCAACAACAAATAAGATGTGCTACACGAACGTTTGATTGAAATATTCACATTGTAATAATGAGGTTGAAATTTTGCGGCCATCTTGAATTTTTAGTCCAAAATGAACTCAAATTGTAAAAATGACACCGGAAATGGGTTTGATGGCCCTCAAAACCCCTGATTTGATGTGCCACACTTAAAATTTAAAGAAAGAATTTAATTTCATATATTGGTGGAAAGCATTTGGCGGCCATTTTGAATTTCTGCCGATAAAAAGAGTTGCCCAAGGTTGCCAGAGTGGCAACCAAGCTAGAATCGTTCAGTAATATCCCATAGATAAGAATCATCAAAAAAAGTTCATAGGAAAGGACATTTCTAGGTCGGCCACATGTCATATAAGGCTATCAAATCGACTATTAAGACTATAACTACATGTAGATAATCATTGGAGAAATCTTGTGAGTTTTTCTAAAGGGAGGGATATTTGTGTACATTAAAATAAATTTGTTATTAAGAATTCAACTAACTCTTGAAGCCAAACAAAAAAAAAAAAAAAAGAAAGGTTGAATGACAGTGAACAAGGATTGGATTGAGAAGACTGTGTAAATATATTGAGAATGTGGGACATTTGTATCAGATGGTAATTTAGGATGTCAGTGGTAAAAATCTACTATAACAGTGCATTATATATATCTTGGACTTGTTTGGTTCTATGTACATGATTACATACATAGGAATATATGTTACCTTGGTAGGGCTGGAATCCTTTAAATAATCAAATAAGTATTTATTTCATAGCTTTACCTTGTGAAAATTAAATTGTTTAAACTTTCTCCTTATCAGTTACCAAAATACTGAGTATTAATTGGACAGCATGCACAAAATAAAATATACCCTCGTCATTTTAGGACATGGTATGAAAAAGGGAAAATACAATTTTAATTTCAAGAAATGTCTAACTAGGGGTCGAAATGAACATTTTCAACCTGGCACCCACTCAGGCCAGTCAGATGTAATTTTTACTGGCTCAACCAAATTTTCACTGGTCGGCAAGAAAAGACATTTGACGATTGAAAGTAACAATGAGTAGTAACTTCTCCGTGGATTATCTTCATACAATGAACCACTGTTAACGTAGTGTGAACTAACAGGCAATGAAGTTTTTTTTATCAGATTTATTAAATGAGTTGTCTGCTCTTCCACAGTCATTCTTACTTACCCTTTCTAAGCCTCTCATGGATGCTATGGTCTTTAAATTCCGTGTAGTTTCATTGACTAGCTTGTGTGTATTTGTAGATATTTCATGGCTGGAAACAGAATGACAACTTGTGTATAGTAAACTAAAGCAGAATTCTTGAAATCTTCCAATGGAATGACGGACATTTAGGAAGATATAACGTGAGATTTTATCGGATCAAACAATTCTTTATCGGCAAATCCGATTAAACCGATACATTTCTTGAACTCTGGTAAAGAGAAATATTACAAAATCATATGTGTACTAAAGTCTAAACAGAGGAAAGGCATACAATGTAATGACCGAGGTTCATTGTAGCAATATAAAGGTACAGTCATATTTGGCTAATTCAGCCTTTAGATGGCATGAGCAATTTCATGACATCATGATGTATTTTTCATAGAATTTAACACTAAAATTTTTTCCTGCAATTGGATTGGTCAAGTCTGAAACATTTCCTCCCTGATTTTTCAAGTGGACATGTTACGGTATTTCTGGATTGATTATAAACACTTATATATCTGTGCTATTTTTCAAAACCAGACTGTCTTCTATTCATCAGGTTTTTGCTATGTAAAATCTGTACTTGTTTTTTGTTGTTAACTTAATTTAAAAAGAAATATTTACATTTTATCCCTGGTTTCCTCACTGTCTCTTTCTGTACCTAGCACCTTCATGAATCTCTCCAGTGAATTGGCTACAAATAAACAATATACAATGAACACCACTAGACATCGTCAGGTTTCGTTGTATGTGCATGTTACTGATAGTACTAATGTTATATTCTGGCAGATTTCTTTCTGACAAATGTATGTACACGTACTAATTAACTCAACATAATATGTCACTAACAATGATCGTGTAGGTTATTGATGATACATTCTTAAATACTTCTTCCTGTATGAGTAAATTCACTTTATTATGAAGCAATCAAATCTTCATACCAATTCATATGAAAATGGTCTAATTTACACCTATGAAAATGGTCTACTTTACTTTACACCTATGGAAATGGTCTACTTTACTTTACACCTATGGAAATGGTCTACTTTACTTTACACCTATGGAAATGGTCTACTTTACTTTACACCTATGGAAATGGTCTACTTTACACCTATGAAAATGGTCTACTTTACTTTACACCTATGGAAATGGTCTACTTTATACATATGGAAATGGTCTACTTTACACCTATGAAAATGGTCTGCTTTACTTTACACCTATGGAAATGGTCTACTTTACACCTATGGAAATGGTCTACTTTACACCTCCAGTAATGCAAAATGTAAAAAGGCATCATATTATCAAAAACCCTGGTTCTCCTTAACATGCATATATTATAACCTCATAATTTCAGAGAAGAAATTTTTCTTTAACTCTTTAAAAAGGTGCAGACACCTAATTCACCGTAAAATGACATAAACATGTATGATACTAATTCATGGAATGTATTTATACATGTAGGTGTGCTAAAAACGTGACCTTTGAAAATGCATCATGATACCCTTTTCATATTTATACATACCCCCACTATTAATCTTGTTGATGCTTTGTTCAATTTTATTGCAGATCTCATCAAATCTGGCACTGCCCCTGGATGCTGTAATGCAAAGGAATTGTGATTGGTTAATTTTGAGCAAATCAAATAATATACAATTATTGCACAGTGATGAGGTCAATATGATGATTTATGGAGTGATAAAACCAACATCGACGTAATCACCTTTGCTATAACTGTCAGGGTTCTTGATCAGCCTAATTTGGGGCCAATATTCAGCCCCAGTCCCAATGCAAAATAGTATCTTTTTTCCAAAATTTACTGACCGTTTTTCCCAATTTGACACATCATGGAAAATTCAACAAAATGGGTTAAAAATTCTAATTTTCAAGTGAAAAGGCATTCTAACTTACTTTATATATTTTCCCAATTTATGAGAAAATGCAGCTATTTTTCCAGATTTCAAAGGCCCTGGCACCAGTCCCCAAAAATGTGTGTGAGAGCCCTGACTGTTTTATCATGTACAAAAAAAATTGGAAAAGAAACTAATAACTAAATTTTTGCCTTTCTAGCACTGCTTTTCATTTTTCACCTATACCTGACCAGGTCTGTATAGTCACGAGTAGACCATATCAAAAGTCAATAATTGTATGAAATAAGACTAGTCAGAGGACAACATCATGTAAGTTTTTAATAGTAAAATGACAATTTCACCAAAAAGTATGATATGGTAAGGTAAAAGTTTTTGAACTCCAATGTCAAGGTCAAAAGTCAAACTCAGAAATCAAAAGTCTGGTCATGTGGAATCTACATGTGAAATATCAAAGCCTAAAAGTCATAAGATATACATGAAGTCAAGATGAAGTTTTAAAAAAGTAGGTCAAGGTCACTTGGTCTAAAGGCATGGTATCAAATTAAAAGTACAGACATGAGGACTTTAGCAGTGGCGGGTCCAGCGCCCCATTTTCCGGGGGGTCAAGGGGCGAATTTTTTCGATTTTGACTAAAAATGGGCCAAAATATACCTGTTTTTGGAAAATTTTGGGTCAGTGCCGGGGGGGGGGGGGGGGGGGGGGGGGGGGGGGGCGCCCCCTCTGCACCCCCCTGAATCCGCCATTGTAGAGCTTTCATATTTCATATGTGTATTCTTTATGATAAGACCTTTCCATGGATTTCAACCTTTTAGTTTGGTCTACTTTGAAAAAAACTTTATCCCTGGCCATAACTTTTGAATGCTAAGTTAAAGAGCCTTCATATTTCAGATGCGTATTTTGTTATTAAAAGGTCATGTTGCAAGGAAGACACATGCCAAGCATGAGAGCCCTATCTCTTATGGTAAAGAAGTTATGGTTAATATTAAAGATTCTTTAATGTCTATCAAAGGTCAATGTCAAGGTAAACAAGGTAAAAACTATTTGTACTAACAGAAAGGTCTTGCCATAAGGAACACTTATGCAAAACATGAGAGCCTTATCTTTTATATTGAAGAAGTAATGGCCAAATTAAAGTTTTTCAATTGTAGGTCAAAGATCAAGGTCAATGTCGTAGGGTAAAAAATTTTGATACAGTCAAACCTGTCTTACCATGACCCTCTTTTTAGCGACTTCCTGTTTTACACCTTAATTTTTCATTGCTCCTGAGCTATTATCCTATCAAATTAACCTGTATTCAGCAAAAACCTGTCTATAAAAGCAACAACAACCGTAATTTTCCTGTCCTGTACTGAATTTCAAACATGTATATTACGACTTTTATTGTTGCTCATGACTCAAACTACATTATATTTTACATTGAATCTACTCATCAGTGTCTTTCATAATTAAAACTTCTGTGATACTAGTATATATTTTCTAAATAAAATATAATGTGGTTTTATATGTGCAATATAATTTATTAATACATACATGAATCAATATATGCAGTAATTCATTTAATTGGATTGCTCTTAAAGGAGATAGGACACCAAATCAAAGTTATCTTTATCCGAATTATAAAGTTGATTATGTAACAGAAATACCATTCTCGCAGTTTCCCTGCACGCGATAGCCGTTTACTGGGCTTCTTTAGGGGTACGTGGGCGGAGCTTGTGAAATATGCATATTTGTGAAGCCAAAACGAGGTTGGCACGTGACTGACGTCACTTTTGTGATGTGCGCCGCTGTATATTCCAGTGACACGAGGGGAATGGGGGACTAGCGGCGGTAGGTTTGATATACTGGTGACAGGTCTATTTGATCTTATTAGAGTTTAAAAAATTTTATATGATGAAAAATCGGTACAAAAAGTTATTTATCTCGGTTCTTAGAATTATGCACTGAATACAGAAGGCTTCTTGTCGGGTACATTCGATAGCTATTTATCCAAGGCGGAATATTTATAAAGAAATCAAAGTGGAGTAATAAAGACTGTTCGAAATGGAGACCGGAGTTTATCATCCAAAAGAATGGCGCGAGTATTTTTGCCTCTAAAGTCTAATTATCATTTTTTTCATTATCATTATTTTCTTTAATTTATAACGACTGTACATGTACATTGTATGTATGCAGGACTTGTATCCGTAATATTTTTTTTTATATAATTTAGCGAAACACTAAATGGTTTCTCTATATATTACCGCACGATTCGGCCAATGATCCTATCATGTTTCATATGGTTTTTGATATTTGTACGCGTATCCTACATCCATGATCGTACATCGAAGACTTGTAAATACATATTTCTGTCTTTCATCGTCCATCTCATGAACTTCCGAGTATTTTTTACTGATGAGAAAATTTGAATGTTGTCTCGGAAGTAGTGTTAATAACATTATCAATGAGATTCATTTTCTAGCTGTAAAATTGAATACATTACAAATTATTAATGGGGTCTTTTTGTCGGGAGATAGAGACATTTATGTAATTTCAGTCAGACTAGTTATTACTCGCTTAAGTTAGGTTATTCAGTTATTTGAGTACTTCTCTTTCTACAGCTAGATTCATTAACCCTTCGTTGCTTTGCACTCCGATTTGTATCAAACCTCTGGATCCGCCCCATCTGTATTCATGTAAGAAAACGAGGCTCTGCCTCTCTGATAAAACAAAGGTGTGACATCTATTATACCTGCCGTCCTTATTCAGGTCAACTTCTGATTACGTAACATAGGTTTTACCCGAGGCGTATTATCATGATGGTTGACTGGTAGAAGGAGGACTTGCGTCCAAATCACCCCCTTTTTAAATTGCAAGAGAACAAAGAAGAAAGTAAACCCGTATAATTCAGACGTATGTAAATTGTGTATGAAGAATTTTATTTTGTCCTATACCTATAATTATAGATACACTTTTCAAAACGTTTCCCGCTAACTTCCCGCTATCAATCTTGGGATATGTTTATCAGAATTTCGGTGGACCATGCTTGCCGATTTCATTAAAACGAGTGTACTGTGTTTTTATACTTTTTCATAAAAAAAAATTCGTATAAAATCAATTATAATGCACGACGGTCGCCCAGAAAGAAAAAGGTGGAGGGGTGTTAAAAATTGAAAGGAAAAAAGTGGTCTATTTTTTTTCGGTGTAATAAATATGTATATGTTTTTGTTTTTCTTTTTAACAATAGTTTACAAGTAATTTTAAAATATTCAAAAATCAGGACTATCTAGCTAAATTTAAGAGAGAGAGAGGAAAAAAGAATGTTGAATACCCCATTATTTTTTATTGGTGGTGAGGGGAGGGGTCGAATTCGGATTCTTGTGCATTAAAAAAAGAAATTCGTTCATTATTTCATTAACCCCCTCCCCAGATTTTTCATACTTTTTTTTCATTTTGACTCATTCTTTTTTTTCTTTTTTTTCTTTGATTCATTTTTTAAATCTTCTTTTATTATTTGATTTTATTTAACTTGAGCTTTTTAATATGACAATTTCTGTATACGGGGCAATGATTTTAAGAGCAAATCAATTCTTTTTTAACTACGATCTTTGAATCAAAACGAAAATAAGAAAAAGATATGAAAGAAAAAATAATTCTCTTTAGAATCCCTTCCGTGTGAATAGGGTACAGTGAGAACGTACATTATACGTGCACGCTGAGCGTGATTTTAATGTACAGTAGGCGTAGCAGGCAGTTTACATAATTACATTATTAAATCATGTTTATTTAGATGAAATTGAAATTTCAAGTTTAAATTTTGAGTTTATGAAAATTTTAAGTCTAAAATTAAATTTATTAATATGTAGATATTCTATCTTCCCTCTCCCTTCTAATTGGAATGACCGCATGGGCATATCACGCTCTAATGATTTTACACCTGCCAGGTATTGACGGACCCTGTACGATTGATTGATATGTGTATACTTGTCAAAACAACGATTTCTTAATAGGGATGTTACTTTCATAGTGGGTTAGCTCAATAGACGTACAAATCAATACATGTACGAAGAAAACCAATCCGAAATTGTAATTGAATTACACCAAAGAAAAGCTGGTTATATATTATACACTTTTCTTTATTCCAAAAAAATCGTAATGTGTAATTTATTATAAAACAAAAACACCTTTTTTTAACGATCACTTTGCATGTAATATGACCATGGTGACTAATGGATCCTGTATATATATTATATATAGTAATAAAGTACACACTATGCGCTTTAGCCATAACCCCGTTTACACACAAAAATGACGTCACACGGCGTAGCTAATTAAAGATCGGCAATCTTCGGAAATCTTCGGTAATGTGCTATTTTTAATAACATAATCGAGCTGTTTTGATCTTGTTAATTAGGGGCTCTCATAAGGATTAAGTTTACTGATAGGTTCTATCACATTAGGTTTAAAATACCATTTGTAAATTTTAGTGACCTGTGTCCTTTAAACTAAGTAAATTGTGTTGGTCAAAGTCAGCTTGAACCTGTATTTAGTGACCACCTGTCTTATATGCGACCTAACTTCTGCCGGCCCTTGCAATGTCACATAAGATAGGTTTGACTGTACAAACAGAAAGGTCCTGTCACAAGAACCACTCACGCCATACATGAGAGCCGTATCTCGAATGATGAAGAAGTTATGGCCAATGTTAATTTGTTCAAATGTAGGTCAAAGGTCAGGGTCATTAGGTCAAAAATTTTGGATTCCACAAAAAGGTCTTGTTACAAGGAGCACACATGCCAAATATGAGAGCCCTATCTCTTATGGTGAAGAATTTATGGCCAATGTTAAAGTTTTTTTGACGGAGAGACAGACGGATGGACAGTGATTACTATAAAACTACTATTAGGACCCTTACTAAAATGACAATTACTGAAGATTTCATTATTAACATACAAGTTCATCATATTATCATACATGTAGTTATACTTTGTTACCTTAACGGTTATGATATCATACATCAGAACAAACAAACACGTAGTATTTTAAAACACCAAGGAAAGAGATTGACTTATAGTTTTGTTTTTGTATCTTTAGAGATGATGATATAAATATTGATCTAAAATAAAAGTACAATCTTTACACTGTAGACAATAAAAATCCAACATTCTTTCAAAAGATAATAAGAAAATGTAAGAAAAAAAAATCAACTATATAAATGAAAATTTAAAATTGGCAAGAAAAAAGATACGCTTTGAATAAAAAAGTAACAAATTATGACTTGTAATAAAAGGCATACATGCAAATTCTTGGTATTACTATAAAGAAAAGAAGGCTTTTTACCACATCTTTAATAGCATTTTAATTATTTTGCAAGGATTTTAAGGGGAATAAACTTTATAGAATAATAATAAAGATCCTCATTTTAAAAGGGATAGGAATTTCTGAGGTGAAAGTATAACCATGCCTTCCTTCAAGCTTAAAATTAAGAAAGTTCAACCTCCAAAATGAAAAACTGAAGTAGAGATACCATGATGTTTGTTTGTACCTGAAGACGGATTGTCGTAGTACTCACTGATAGAGGGGTCATCATGGTAAGGCTGTACCGCACCATATCCACTGTAACCACTTCCTCCTTTCTGTGCCATTATTTTACAACTGTTGCATCAATGAAAGGAATAAAAACTAAAATGAAAAATAAAAGTATATTCTTTACATTGTTACACATGTATGGAGTAAGTCAGATAAATTCATTTCTTTATAACTAAATTTTCATATATACCAAGATGTGCTGAAAAATTGTTATATCACAAGATTCCTAAACATATCATATAGTTTTGTCATAAAACTTGAAATCAGTCCTACTTGGACGTACATGTAAATCTCAGAATTCATACTCATAAAACATAGAAGTTTTCAGGAAACAGAAATTAGACAGTGAAATAAAAGACAAATCATCCCTTCAATTTCTACATTTACCATGTACAGGAGAGACCCATGAATTTGGTATGGGGTGTAAGTACATGTACATGTAGACACTCCCCATCTAAATCATGGAAAGCAATAATTAAGGCTATGTTACTGGTATTGACCAACATATTATCTCTACAGGCCTGTAAAGCAAAATTCAATCCTCCTAAAAATAATCCAGTATTCTCCCCAGAAATTTCAGATAGCATGGTGCTAAGTCTTTCTTTTTTTGCGGTGCAGTGTCCTTGCGTTGCAATGTGTCATTCAATTTTGCGTCATTGCATACTGTTTCATGTGTTGTTACTTTATTACTAAACTGTTTAAAATAATTTTAATAATGAAATAAATGTGTTAATAATACTACATTCTTATCTACATGCTAAACTTCATTAAAACTTTAGAGAGTGAAATTATTGGTGTTCTATTTGTAAAGAGATTCATGACAGTTTTAAAAGCCTTATGAGAAAATTCTCTCAAGACTGTTTCATGACCATGACTCCTGGTAGCAGTTAGTGTAAGAGTTTAGCACAATACACTGATTTGGAAGGAAATTCTGTGAATTGGCCAATCCCCCATTTTCCATGATTTTCTAAAATTTCAATGGGCCATTTCTTTAAAAAGTACTAAGTTTTCAATGGGCCAGTTTGCAAATTAATGGGACTACAGCGCATGTTGCCTGTCCTTCATCACATTCATAATCACTGAATTATAAGCGAATCTAAGTGTGTTTTAGAAAGAAAGTCTAACCTCGAGTTGTGAATTAAAAGAGGTTGAAAATCATCTTTAAACAGTCAAATTCCTACATGAAAAACTGGGTCCAAATATGGAAATCTTTACTCCATCCCCGCCCCCCCCCCTCCTTATTATCCATTGCAATATTGTTTGTGGTAATCTCTGGCAAAGAAAGCTGACAATTGTTCTACTTAGCCCACAATATGAAGCAAGCCTGCCCCCCCCCCCCTCCCCTAGATATCCAGATATTTTTAAAATGTCAATTGTAAACAAAGCCTTCTATATTGTGCTCAAACCCATCAATAAAACGATGGTCCACTCACCATGTTGTGTGTTTGATGATTAATTTGATCCATTTGTATAAACTTCTTATTAAGTATATTCAAGCGTATTAAAAAAAGAACATACCGACTCATCATTTATTCAAAGTAAAATGATTTTGCTTGAGCGAGATAACCTCTTTCTTATCTTGAACAAGCGGCATTTTTTCTTTTGGTATGACAAAGACGGGTCGGGAAAATGTCGAACACTTAGACAAGGCCACAATTAAAAAATTGTTTGTTTCCCCTCGCCCCGACCGGGTCAGGAAAAACGCTGCCGAGTCAGATTTTTTTATAGCCAAAAAGTCCGATATTTTTTTTTTTTTTTTTTTTTTTTTGGTCCAGAAATCGAATCACGGCCATGTCCATTTTCAGTTTCAACATTACAATATTCCATCCAAATAGAATTGTAAATCAACTCATTAGCTTTCTCATTCCTACATGATTATAAGAAATCTTGCCGTAACCCCCCCCCCCCCCTCCCAATTCTCGTTGGCTTTGAACCGTCAGTCATAAATTACGTATTATTGGTACATTGATATTCCTCCCAGAGTTTTTTGAGAACATGATAGACGAGCGCTCGGTCTACGGATGTAAAATTTCAAAGTAGCATGTGCCTTTCGAATTCTGCACGAGTGCTTTGCATGTATAGTATACGCATGTGCCCAATCTAGTTCCTCAACTTGTGAAATCTCGTTTCATGGATAGGCGTTTGACGCTCTAAAGACCCATCCCTTATTTGGAAAGGTCCGCTGAGAGAGACCAAAATTCAGGCATAATTATCTAAATGCATAAAATCGAGTGAATAAGAAAACTACTACTATAGTACCTGATCATAGCACTGTACGTATTCGGTTATGATTAACCTACGTTTCTCTAGCGGTTGTCGGCGGTCCGTGCTAACTTCTTGCATCGTGAACGTCATTATCAATAGACTCAATATTACAATTAAACAGACCAAGAAAGAAAAGTATATCTTTATCACGCACTGGAAGACGCCGGCCATTGGGGTCAATATCTATACAAATTCAATATTTACAAGTCATAAAAAAAGTCGAGATGTAATCGTTCTTTAGTGCAACTTATTCTCGCAGATTTGACGTTGCCGTAAAATCACCCGTTACGCCGCGCTGAAACACTTGATGCACCTGTTGCGGAAGTATTTATCGTGTATTTTGGGTCAATTTTGTTTATATAGAGTAGGTTTTACAGGACAACGTGATTTTCTTTTGAACATGTTCAATATAATAAATAGACATTTCATACTTAATCAGCGATAGAAATTGAGACATGACAGATATTTTTTACGGAAAGCAGGCGGCGATTTTTCCCGAAGTAAGAGCTAGGCAAGAAATCGCCGGCTGCCAGCTCTTAGTCTTTATCGTATCAATTAGAAACACAGAGTGTGACTGCGCAGCTGTAACTTGTAAGGAGTCCAGTAATGTGCATTTTTTATTCAAACGACTTTAAACATACTTGTTACATGTAGTTCTGGCAGCAAAAAAAAAAAAAAAGTACCCGCCTGTCGGGTCACTTGGAAAAAACAGACCCGGGGAGAGGGGAAACAAACAATTTTTTAATTGTGGCCCAATTAAAAACATATTTTAATGACATATTATACATGTAGATGAAAACGTTTTCATGAACTTCGTTATAGAATGGTTGACTTGTCTTTTGTTTGTCACTCGATAGACACTGACAACGCAGTTATTTTAAAAGTATGATAGATTGACGTGCTCAGTTGAAGCCAGACACGTTCTCAGCTCAGCTAAATAAAGATAAATGGGGGAGAAGGGGGGCAAAAAGACGTTAAACTACACCTCGGGTTGTATACAGCCAGGGCTAATTAACTGGGAATGCGGTGTTTAAATCAATCAATTAACGCAAAGGGGTACAAAAAAGTTAAAACACAATTTTTTGGGAAAAAATAGCATGGCTGCTGTAAAATTTAGCGCGGTGCTGATCCTGATAGTGTGGCAATAAATCTCAATAAAATAACATAGGGTAATCAAAGATTACAAAGCTCACCTATACAGGTTTTTGTCAGAAACCAGGTTAAAGTTTTTGAAAAGTAGGTCAAAGTCCAAGGTCACTAGGTCAAAGGTCATGGTCTAAAATGAAAGGTCTCGTCACAAGGTATCTACATGTGAAATATCAAAGCCCTATCCCTTATAGTTCAAGAGATATAGCCCAGGTTAAAGTTTCGTCTACGGACAACGACAACAACGACGACGCTGACGCTGAGGGTATGGCATTAGCTCTCCGGACTTTTTCGTCCCGGTGAGCTAAAAAGCGGCCCCACCATGCTAAAATTTGAATTACCCTATTGTTGCATTTTTAATAGGAATTTGCGTTCTCTCATAATTTTCAAAGAAGCAATGTAAAAATATGAAGATAAAAAATATCGTCTAAAACTGGTTTTTGAAAATGAATACCGTGGTACGTATTGTAAAGCCTCGTATCGCAGTATACCGCGATACACGATAAAACCGCTTAGCCCTTAGTAATATAAGACCGAAAGTGCATGTGACAAATATTGGGCAAAAATAGACATGCTTTTGCATCAATGAGGTAGAGATGGCCGAGTGGATAAGGTGTTCAACTCTCACGCAGACGACCGGGGTTCGAATCCCGGTGTGGTCATATGAGAGTTGAAAGTCATATCTATTCGTTCGTCCCTACCGAGTCTCCTGACCGGGGGGACTATAAAGGGCCCGGTTGGGTACCTACGTTCATGCTGCGGCAAGGGTATCCAGGTATGGTGGCACCTTATAAAAGCAGTTGGAAATACGGACCATCCAAGCAGTACATAATTATACAATCCTCCTGCATACATCACATACACAAGTGGAGGGTGGACATTTAAATGGGGTAGTACTCCGACCCTTAAATAATAGAAGGGGCTATGAGGCACCCCAGAGGGGAACGGCCTGGCTAGAGTACTCTGTAACGGGCAGTTGGCGAACGAGTTCTCCGCAATACATGTATAACATCTATACAGCAAACTGACCCAATAGAGGGTTGCCAGGTGCCTAAACAGAAAGAAAGACAAACAGACGCGGGAATCTTTTTTGGGTTCTCAGGCTACCGAAAATTCAGGTTGACAGATTGATTTAGAATGACAAAGTCTAAGGGAACCTGTACGTGCCTGTGGGTTGTATTACAGGTTAACCCTGCGGTTAAAACTTTAATCATTTAAGAGTCAAGCACTAAATAGTGAACACCAGCATAATAAAAGGCCTCGTTCAAGAATACCAATATGTATGCATGTTTAGCCTCGACAATTTATGCATAATTCTAATGGTCAGAGAAAATTCAAGCTAACCCTTTTTCGAGGCGTTCAAAACTGTTGCATAGGTGTAAAGCATAGTATTAACAGTATGTAAACAATGTAACAACCTCTTTTGACGCCTAAATTAGATGTCAATTTGTGAAGATTTTAGAGCGAATTATCTGGTCATGTCATGTGACGATTTACTTCCCTTAGACCATCGCGGATGAATTTCAATCTGGAAAATATCATTCTCCAAAATAAGATCAACAGTCAATTCTTCAGATGGTAATGCATTGACTGCTTAATATTGACATCAAGAGATTGATTTAGAAAATGATAGGATCTTAATTGTCCACACATAATTAGAATGTTTTGACCTATATTCATCAGCGTATTATTATACGGCAATCATCTACTTTCGTTTTTGAAACTGTTTTGAGATCATCGATCAGGTGATTGCATTGCAAAATATCAGGTTAATTGAACTGTTGAAAGATTACTCGTCTGTTGGTCATAATATGAATCAAGGCAAAGCCTTTTTGTGCGAGCGGAGAGAAAATAAATATGATTTTAGACTATGACGGTTTATCCTATCTTACAAAACTTTCTGTTTGGTGATTGCCAAAAAAAAAAAAGGCAGTATAAGGCGAGTGGAAACACAGAGTCATTTGTAAAATTGGTCTAGACCAGCAGATGAACATTTTAAGGGGGTATCGTCCAAAGCCTGTTTCATAACATTTCAATAAAGAAAACCACTTTAATATCGGACATCAAAATTATAATTTTGGAGAAATGTTCGGATGCCTCCAAATAATATGAATCAAGGCAAAGCCTTTTTGTGCGAGCCGAGAGAAAATAGATATGATTATATAAAATAAAAAAAGATCTTTCTTTTTTATTTTGACTATGATAGTTTATCTTTCTGTTTGATGATTGCCAAAAACACGGAAGCATTTGTAAAATTGATCTAGACCAGTAGATGAACATTTTAAGGGGGGGGGGGGGGGCTTAAAATACGGTTCTTTAAAAATATGGTTCTTTATAATTCATTTTTATTTTGTAAGAATAATGTTTAGGCTAGATAAAAATAAATTACTTAAGGACAAAAGAAGAAACAAACATATTCGGACTTCAGACAGTACGAAACCACCCGAGACGAGAAAAGCAATCAGAGCGAAACGTCTGTTTAAAACCGGAAATGTCGGATTTCCCGTGGTTACGCCGCCTTGTTGATGCTTTATCGTTAACTGATTTACGAAAAATATTTTCAATAAATTTAACTTATAAACAAAAATTGAGTATAACATATACGTCTACTTGGAGTTGAAAAAAAATTTAAATGGCAATATCCAGCATCTCCGCAGTAACTCTGTCTGCGAGGGGACGAAAATTTTTGAAAGCATAGTAGTACATTCTCATTCTTTGAATCAGCATATTTTCTCAATAAGATATGTGTATATGCGTTACCATAAGGGCGAGCTTCGCTCGCAAAGGCCCTTCGGGCCTTTGCAGCGAGCTCCGCTCGCTATTATCGTAGAATCCGAGAAATGTTCTGGATTGAGAAACTTAATAACGTGAAGCCCTCCGGATTGAACACAAAATCGCCCATGGGTCATGGGAATACTTTGGCCGGTTTATTGACCTTTTTAGAAGCGTTTACGTCAAGCAAAATACGTCCATTAAAGGAAAATCTTACAACGTCAAAGTGACATTAAGAATTTGGCGCCATGACGTCAATGACGTCATAGAAGCACAGTAAACAAAATACTCAAATGAAGATGTCGGCTTTCCTAAAAAGATTCCGCGGTTACGCCGAGTTGTCGATGCTATTTCGTAATCTGCTTTACGAAAAATTATGTCAATAAATTTAACTTGTAAACAAAAATTGAGTATAACATATACGTATACTCGGAGTCGAAAAAAAAATTAAATGGTAATATTCAGCATCTCCGCAGTAACTCTGTCTGCGAGGGGACAAAAGTTTTTGAAAGCATAGTAGTACATTCTCATTCTTTGATTCAGCATATTTTCTCACTAAGGTAAGTGTAAACGCGTTACCATAAGGGCGAGCTTCGCTCGCTATAATTCTTTTGCCCTAAACAGCCTCAACTGCATTTTGTTAACCATGACTTCATCTGTCCATATTTTTATTGATCAATTTTCAAGATCAGAGCTAGATTTGTGGCATTTCGCGTTGTTGCGTTATCGCGTCGCGCATTGTAACCCCAACCCTAATGCGACAAAGCGAGGCGCGACAACGCGACAATTAGCGCGGTGCGACAACAAGCGCGGCGCAACAATTAGCGTGGCGCGGCAATGCGACATGGCACTTGATCAGCCTCCATAGATAAAAGATATTACTGTTCCCAACCTTGATTTTATTCACACAGACACCAGACATCAAATCATTTGGTAAAATTTTCCACGTCACATATGATGGCATGGTCTTGAAGCACCATGATGTGTTGCCATGCCTTTTATTTTTACGTCACAATAAAACTATAATGAAATTTTGTGATGTCTGGTGTTTGACTGTCTCGTGAGTTTACTGGAAAATCATCTATTGAACAGTAGTGGTTATTTTAATTAAATGTCATTTGAAAGAGGAGACATTAAAGATGTTTTTTAAATCATCATTCATGAACGATCATGTACAATATTGAGGAACTGAAAAGAGGGATAAATTTAAATTTCCTCAAATTTCTGTGTTTTTTTTTTTTGCAAAAATTAGACTTTTTTTACCCCAAAACACAAAGTAAAATTGGAATTGGAACTTGCAACTTATTTCATCTGAAAGAGCATAAAAATACAATATATTCACATTTTTCAATTTTTAAAATCATCAACCATATAGAAGTTAAATTTTTTTCCTATTTTCAGTAATTTTTGACTAAAAAAACATGTTTTTTCCCCAAAACACCACTCTTGCAATGGAAATTTTCATGAGACAATTTTTCATCTGAAAGAGCGCAAAAAATGCTACAAAGTTAGGCTGGTTTTGGAGGATCAAGGTGTGTGTGTGTGGGGGGGGGAGGGGTGTGTACCCAACCCAGTGATACATCCCGAACTAATAGGGATGGTCTTACTTCCGCACTAATTTCAATGGAACCTGAGGAGCTTCTTTAATTTTTGGCCAACCACAACCTCAGTAAACGGAGGTTGTGGTTAGACGAAAATTAAAGAAGCTCCTCAGTTTCCATTGAAATTACTTCCGCACATACTCTGAAGTAGGTAGCATACGGGCAGTTTTCTTACGTTTGCAGTTGCGCAGCAAGCATGCACATGATACTCAGCTGTAGACTGAAATGGGCGACTGCAAAGGAATATAACGTTGTGTTAATTTCTAATTTGAGGATCTTAGTCAGGGTGTTCCGGGTCTGACTTTGAGAACAATTAAATCAGTTCGATATCTGATTTATAACTTTAGTCATACAATCTTTAGATTTGTATATGGATAGATTTCTTCTCTCTTTTATTTTTCTCCAACAATTCCTTCATTTTCTTCCTCATTTTATTTTATCCGGTCCCGTATCTGAGTCTTACTTTTAGTACAAACTTCTTTTGGCATGCTAATTAATATGCAGGAATGTACCATTCATTTGTCTAATATTGTTCAATTACATGTAATACAGCCTGTTCATGCATACAGCGCTATATATAGAATAGGTCTTTTCCTCTTAGCGCACTGTGTAGTGTACACATGCAAAGTAGTGCCGATAACTCGCTGCTTCACACATATTGTTCTTAAAAAACAACTTAAATGATCTTATTAGTTAAGTATCTAAGTAAACATCTTTGATTTCATTTCAATAACTGTTCCATTCATATGTCTATGGTTCAGTTACCTGAAATAACTGAAGATGTGCAGAGTACCCTCCTCCCCCTCTTCTGTGAAAAGATTTGTTTTGAATGATTGCTGACACCGGACAAGCTTTTTATTTAAAAGCTAATACTTGTCATATAAATTATGTTCCATATAATTGTGGACAGCAATTTTTTTTAAAGGTAGTGATATACATTGTCTCACAACAGCAAATCAGTATTACATGTAGCTAAATTAGAAAAACATTATATATATGTATATACTATATTCATGATATTAATTAAGATTTATGATTTTCCTGAGATAAGTGCTGAGTTGAGGAGAGTTTTAACACATTCAAAACATCTGCATGCACTATACCAGACACAACTACATAGTTATGTTTACCTAGGAAATTAAACTACATACAAATGTAATATGGTCTCCAAATAGCTACTTGACACCAGGGGACAGTGCCTGCTATCACTACCTTTTAAATATATATACATATACAACAAATGATTATCCTATGTCAAAAGCTGGACAGCGTGGAGAGACACTTAATACATTGTGAGACACAGAATATGAAAAACAAGGTAAATATAGGGGTACAAATATCTCCAAACAGCAAGTGACACCAGGGGACGATGCCTGGTATCACTTTAGCTTTAGGTAAATGAACATGACTGTATATATGTTTAAAATGTGATTATCCTGTGAATATATAACCTTGACCACAAATGAGTAATAAAACCTTGAACTCAGTTAATACAAATACTCTGTATTTCATTAAAACACTATAGGACCCATTTCATACATCCCTTTAAGATCATTCAGTGATATATACATTAATTAGAAGCTTGCGGACAAAGAGAGATAACTCTTTGTAAAAAGCAATATGTTAGATCCCAAAAGAAAAAACAATTACACTTGGAGTCTGAACCATAATTATGATAGAAAAGTGGAGATAGGTACAACTATAACATTTCATATATTTGATCAAGATTATCTTTAGCGGGCTGAAGTGTTTAAGGAAATTTATATTGTATTACCATACAAGATCTTGTACATCCAGTATTATTTCTGTTGTAGACACAATGTCAGAGCAAATCAAAGCCAATCAAGGAGTGCCCCCACCAACATACCAGGCTACAGGAGCTGGTCCTACACAATACCCTCCTGAGGCCCCACCCAAATATGAAGATGCTAGCCAGGGGACACAGGCATATCCTCCCCAGCAAGGTTGATATATATGATTAAAGTTGATATTCTTACCAGTACAATCGTTTTACAAAACAATACTGATATATACACAAGTCATCAGTACTGTGTCATTCATATGTCATTCTCCTACAGGGTTCTCAATAACTTTAGAGAGTCTGAATGAAGTAGAAGTTCAATATTATTTTGTGCAATTTTTAACGTACTTCCAATACAGAAAAGCCGGTGATTTTGCTCAAAGTATACAATGACAAATTACAAAAAAATTGTACACTCATATTAATGAGAAGCCTGCTTCTATGAATGAACGTATGAATAAATTGGATGTTATCTCTGAAACTAATTCATTTCAAGTGTTGATTTATAGGATAGTTAATTAGAAATGAAGTTCATAAAAATGAAAAAGATGTTTTATGTATGGTATCCATAGAGTATAAATTATTATATTTTAGGAGGTTACCAGACAGCTTACACTACTCAGCCTGTTGTGATGATGAACCAGCCCGTGTTCACACAGTGCCCCACACGCCTGTTGTGCCCATATTGTCGTGCTGACATTACTACGTCGATAGAGTATGAAGCAGGAGCCTTGACATGGCTTACATCAGGGGTACTATGCTTAGTGGGGTCAGTATAGTAGTATACATGTTTAAATCACATTCAGACAATTAAATGTTACCATATTTTCAAGGATTTTCGTCTTTTTGTAATTTGGATTCATTCATGTATACATGTATTTTGTGTTTATGTGTATTCCAGATGTTGGCTTGGATGCTGTCATGTATATTTTGTATTTTTGTGTATTCCAGATGTGGGCTTGAATGCTGTGATGTATATTTTGTATTTTTGTGTATTACAGATGTTGGCTTGGATGCTGTCTAATCCCATTCTGTATCAATGATCTTCAGGATGTCAAACACAAATGTCCTAATTGTAACAACATTGTTGGTATTAACAGGAGGTTGTAAGGAGGAGGCTGTGAGGAGGAGGTTGTACATGTAGACAGTGGAGGGGGGGGGGGGGGTTGGGGAGGGGATTACACAAATAACAAGAAAAAGGTTTACGAATCAAAAGTGCAATAATAAAGGATCTACAATTAACATGTACAACAATATTCTGTGTGAATTTGAATCAAAATTAATCCCAAAATTAAAAAGATCTTGATATAGCCTTGAAACTTTAAATTGCTTTCAAACTACATGAACATTTAAGGACATCAATAGCTTTGTGATTACTGAATTTATCTGTGATTTGAAAGGGTCCACAATTACATTTTTTACAACAACATGAGGGCTGTTCACAAGTAAACATTTATCTTTTATGATTTCTTTACTGTACTGGGTACGTGTATATTACTGTAATTTTTTGTCATCACTTCATTCTAATTTTTTGTCATCACTTCATTCTAATTTTCTTAACTTGTAGTTGGGTTAAATTATTTTAACTTAAATAATGTGAATTGTACATACTTCATAAATGATTTTGTTGTCATTGGACATCATTGGGGTTTTTTCGTCTGTTAGTCTTTTTATCATTTACCAGTTTTAAGAGTTCTTGTATCATCTTAACCTGTTTTTTTTTCTGATTTCCTAATAAAAGTAGTTTGACATTCATTATTCTCAGCAGTAATTCTTAAAATACACCCTCTTGGTAATTTTCTTTGATCTTTTGTATTTGACCTTGATTAAAAAAAAAACAAACAGAAAACCATTGAAATAGACAATTAACTCTTCATGGAAAGTGATTCATATTTGATACAGAAATTGTAGAAACATGTACATTTGGTTTACTTTCTACATACATGTGAACCTATTGCCTCCACAAATCTGGAGGATTTTCAATTTTCATCTGGAGATTTGGCCTCTCATCTGGAGGTTTTGAATTTTTCATCTGGAGGATCTACCGGTCATCGGCATACCGTTATTTTAGGTGAAATGAGGGAAAAACTACAAAGTAAATGTATTATGATGTTTATTTAACAATTGTTTTCTTTCTTGTCATTACTCTCTATTTTCTTTCTTGTCATCACTCTCTACTTTGCTGGTATGTAAGGCATGCCTTTTTAGAAAGAGCAACAATATGTGATGACTAAAAACATGAATCTTTATTGTTTATCTTTAAAACAGTTAACAAATTCATTAGAGTTTCATATGATCATTAAGTTTCCTCTATTTTCCCAGTCCTTGCTCAATGGAACTATGACCCCTTCCACTTTGACTTCAATGGGATATTCTCAGAAACAATGTAATGGGCCATCTTTCTCCACAAAAAAGGGCCATCCAATAAATGATCTTTTTTTTTTAATCTTTGCATACAATGTATGTACATATATATGATACATCAGCACATTTTTTTTTCAGTCGTGGAATTCCCAATTAGCCATTGTAAATGTTAAAATAATGTATAATTTTTATTTATTTATTTATTTATTTATTTATTTTGCAAATATCATAAAATAGCCATGACCAAACTTGCAGCCACCTATTCTGTATCAGTGGCGGATCCAGCGCCCCCTTTGCCGAGGGTCAAAGGGCAATTTTACCCATTTTTACTGTTTTTGGAAAATTTTGGGTCATTGCTGGAGGGGCGGACGCCCCCTCCGCACCCCCCTGAATCCACCACTTTGTATTTTTCGTGTCCACGTTTCGGCAGCTTCATTTTCAGCTTCGCTGATATTAGGAAGGGGGCCAATACATCGGGGCAGCATGACTGCAATTAATGTTTCTACAGGTACAAAAATCGATTACTTCAATTTGTACCCACTGACTGACCACTTAAAATGATATGACAATTAATAGATACTTAAGTGGACGTTGGAGATTTAAATCTCAGGCACAGAACGAGGATAAAAAAGAATGTCGGAGAAAAATCAATATTGTATCATAATAGAAAAGAACCTTTCGGGTAAGCGGATCCACGCGTTATTGCTACTGGTACTACATGTAGATCTACGTTACAACGTATATACGAGTACAAAACGTTTAGATTTAAAAACTGAAAATTGACACTGCATAGAATAATTGCACCAGGGCGCAGCGCGTTGCCGATTTAATTGGCCGTTTTTTATCGGAATGGGACTATGTCGCATGGCCTTCCCAATCCCCGTCAATAATAATTAATTGTCCAACTGATATTTCTTTCCTATATTTCCTGATGAGTTCGACTTCTTTCCCGAGAATGAAATGTTTTGCCGGACGGTGTCTTAATACTACGCTAACTCGACGGCATTCTTATGTACTGGGTATTGCGTCCCCGTACCCATGACGGTGTAGAGAACGCCGCTCTAATTACTTTGTTTGTCCAGCAATATATACCTGTCACCTATATAATTAGCACTAATTAGTTTGTTTGGAAATTTTGTCTGGTCACTACATACGGCGTTATGCGTAACGTAATACTCAAATGGGGATTTTGCATTTCATCTGGAGGATTTTCGTTTTCGTCGAGAGGATTTTGTATCGTCGGGAGGAATCGGGAGGACGATTTCAGATCGGGAGGATCCTCGTTTCGTCGGGAGATTTCGTCCTCCCGCCGGGAGGTTCACATGTATGTTTCTATGTTTCATTTTTATATTGTCTACAATTTAATGGTAACCAAAGGTATTTAATTCCCAAAAAGTAGATTTTAGAGATGATCAAGCATTGCTGCTGTACATCTATGTGTTATTTGTCATGAAGTGTAAATAATCTTCTCTGGGTCCATTTCCTCTGTTCTAGATACATAATCTGACTAGATGCTAACTGCTTTGAGAGTATTATATGCATTAGTCCTTCATACAATATTGTGGAGAATATGAACCTTGATTCACTGATTTTCATTGTTTAAAGGTCAGGGTCACAAATAGTACATATGTTATCATTTATCCCACCTCTGTCAAATTTCTTGCAATCTGATTGGTCAAGAAGAACCGAATATTATGTTACTGACATGATATTATTTTAATATCCTGCTTCTTCTAAGACGCTTCACGATATTGACGTCACCGAGATGCTTTAAAATATGTTGACGTTACATACACAAGCCAAAAGCCATCGGTGGGATAAATTCTTTATACAGTGTTTCACAAGGGGGATACAAAAATATATTGACTTCGCCTCGCCCAATACAACTTTTTTCATCGACCCAATATATTTCTGTATCCCCCTGTAAAACACTGTATAACTAATAATACACAGTTTCGAGGGAGTGCTACTGTTTATTATGCCTTTGTGAATCTTATGCTCTTTGTTAAGAAAATTAAGTTATTAAAGTATTTAATTATTTGATTTTATGTATTGTTAGAGAGGATTCTGTTTATATTTGATGTATATATTTAAAGTCTTTGATTATTTATTCATCATATATTGCACTTTACATTTGATAGTAACATCATATATTGCACTTTACATTTGATAGTAACCATTATACATAAATACACAGAATTCCAATCTTTTGCTAGATTCTGTGATATGATCTATAATATAATTTGTCCTACAATGTATGTCTGTATTCTATTTTCAAATGAAATTGGGGCCTTACAGCGCTCTTTTAAGGTATTAGGAGTATAATAATAATATGTTGGAAAAGCTAGGAATTATTTACTTCTATATCTTACATAGTTTTAGATATTTGATATTTTTTAATGTTACATTCGACTCGCCATGGAATTGTATGGTCCCAAACATTGCCAAAGTCGTGCGTCTTCGGCCAACTTCGTGGCATTCAATTTTTATACGCCCGTCATTTGACGGGACGTATTATGGTATGGCGAAGTCCGTCCGTCTGTCCGTCCGCCTATGGAACGCAATAACTTGAATACGCGTCAACGGATTTTTATGAAATTTATACATAGTGATCAAACTGTGGAGAGGAAGCCGCCTTTCGATTTTCAGGTTCATCCGATTTGTCGTTACAGAGTTATGGGACTTAGATTTTTGAAATACAGTGAAAATATACTAAAATATTTAAAAATTATTTAAAAATCTATTTCTGGTCGAAATGTTTTGAAATTTGGTATACTTCAAGTAGAAAGGATGTTCTTTGACATATGTAACGGGTTTTTAATTTTTTTGTCGCATAACCGAGATATTGTGTGTAATGGGAAGGGGGGGTGGGTTATATGCACATACATTTTAAGCTAAGGGCAAAATATAGGCGCATGGAACACGATAACTTGAGTATGCGTCAACAGATTTTCATGATATTCATACATTATGATTGGACTGTGGAGAGGAAGCCGCCTTTCGATTTTCAGGTTTATTCGATATGTCGTTACAGAGTTATGGGACTTAGATTTTTAAAATACAGTGAAAATATACTAAAATATTTAAAAATTATTTAAAAATCTATTTCTGGTCGAAATGTTTTGAAATTTTGTATACTTCATGTAGGAAGGATGTTCTTTGACATATGTAACGGGTTATTAATTTTTTTGTCGCATAACTGAGATATTGTGTGTAATAGGAAGGGGGGAGGGGTGGTTATATGCACATACATGTTAAGCTAAGGGCAAAATATAGGCGCATGGAACGCAATAACTTGAATATGCGTCAACAGATTTTCATGATATTCATACATTTTGATTGGACTGTGGAGAGGAAGCCGCCTTTCAATTTTCAGGTTCATTCGATATGTCGTTACAGAGTTATGGGACTTAGACATTTTAAAATACAGTGAAAATATACTAAAATAGTTAAAAATTATTTAAAAATCTATTTCTGGTCGAAATGTTTTGAAATTTTGTATACTTCAAGTAGAAAGGATGCTCTTTGACATATGTAACGGGTTTTTAATTTTTTGGTCGCATAAGCGAGATATTGTGTGTAATAGGAAGGGGGGGGGGGGTTATATGCACATACATGTTAAGCTATGGGCAAAATATAGGCGCATGGAACGCAATAACTTGAATATGCGTCAGCGGATTTTCATGATATTCATACATTTTGATTGGACTGTGGAGAGGAAGCCTCCTTTCGATTTTCAGGTTCATTCGATATGTCGTTACAGAGTTATGGGACTTGGATATTTTAAAATACAGTGAAAATATACTAAAATAGTTAAAAATTATTTAAAAATCTATTTCTGGTTGAAATGTTTTGAAATTTTGTATACTTCAAGTAGAAAGGATGTTCTTTCACATATATAAGGGGTTCTTGAATTTTTTGTCACATAATCCAGAAATTATGTGTAATGGGGGGGGGGGGTTATATGCACATACATGTTAAGCTAAGGGCAAAATATAGGTGCATGGAACGCAATAACTTGAATATGTGTCAACAGATTTTCATGATATTTGTACATTTTGATCAGACTTTGAAGAGGAAGCCGCCTTTCGATTTTAAGCTAGGTTCATCCAATTTGTCCATATGGAGTTATGGGACTTAGATATTTTGGTGTTGTGAAAAAAATCCCAACGGGCGTATCTTGCTGCGTGAGCGTAAGCTTTATTCTGTTATCAAAACAACAGGAAGTAGAGTATTATACCCCTAATGCCTTAAATGTTAGATTCTGTGTTGTATGGTCTGATCCTGTCATACTGTCTAGTACTACACAGTAGATGTAAAACTGTATCAAAATATATGGTGTTGCTATTTCACAAGTTTTGGTAACTGATGGCTGTAATAACAGTAGTTTTGAAAGTTTAATAGCATGCATGTTTCTCATGCCACTCTTAACATACAAGACTAAATACTGTATGTGTAGTTATACTTTAGCAGGATTCAGCTTTAAGAGTAAGTGCTATTATCTGTGTGTTATTCCAAGACTTAATGTTTATCCTTTTATCTTTAATGTACAATGATACAAGGCAAATGGCTTAATTCTTGATGTCATCATTATGTTATCTTGCCTGCTTTTTTTGGGCAAATTTTGCTAAACTTGGGTTTCTCAAACTAAGCTTGATAACAATAATTACTGTAGGTATCACTAGGTATCAGAAAAAAAATGATAATAGAACCTTTAGTAATGTTATTATAAATAACAGTAAAAGTAATTAAACCAGATTGGTGAAGGGTTTCAAATGCACTGGTATAACAAATTGAATTTAGAGTGTATATTGTTCCTGATATACGACTTGAGCAACTTGAACATTTATGTATTCATCATTCTTTTCTGCATAATTACATGTACAGTTGTTTTCATTCAGATTTCATAATCGAGAGGTTCAAATTTGATAAGATGAAAAGACATGTGTCAAAATTCTTCTTACCTTCTCAGAGAAAACTCAAAAATGAGATCTTGACTTTTTGTATTTTTGGCAAATTTACTTCTATAAAGTCATTCAGATTTTGTTAATTGGTCTAATATAATATTAACATTTAGATGTCTTTGTTAGGTCATAATTTATGTTGTATATTTATTTTGGGAGATATATTATTGTTGTTGATTTTTAAATCTATATTTCATTAAATTAATATATATTTCCTCATAAATTCTCTTTTCACATGTTTTATATCTTGCTTACAAAAACTATATAATTTTGCATGACCCTACATATAGACGGTATGATCAAGCTATACTGACCTTGGTCTTTATCTTTATTTTGAAATTTTAAAGAACAAATTATTGAAATAACGTTACATACTGGCATTTTACCACATTCGTGTTGATCAGTTTGTCTGACATTGACCTTTGACCTTGTCAATGTTAAATTATTCTGAATTCACTGAAGCAGTGATTTATTATGATTTGAATCAGAGAAATGATTGATATTTAATACATGTATAATAGTATGTTCTTGACCTGCAAATCTGTTTATTGCCATGTATTTATATGTACCTATGAAATATTTAAACCATAGGCGTCAAAGTAGTAATTAGGTCAGAATCAAGTTTTACCTTGGCTTGATATTGAGGGTAAAAATCAATAGGTATGTAAGTCTACATGTGTAAGCACACCTTTTGAGTACTCTGTCTGATGGACAGAGAGTGTGTATAGTACAGGGTGTCAGTATGTCATTATAATCATCATGGGACTCTGACCAGAAATAAACATTAAGGCCCTTGTTTCATAATGTAGGTGATTGTGGTGTAAGGGCCTTAAGGTTTATTATATTATTATTATTAAACCATAATCCATAGGACATTCATACTTGCGTAAAAGTATCTCCAAGATGAATCAAGATCAAGGTCATAGTAATTCGACTAATAGCATCTTGTAGGCTGGAAACAGTCTACATTATTAGCCCTTCGATCTTTAAACTTTCTACAAAGGATTCATGACAAGAGCAAGACAAGTTAACAATAAGGTTTGATGTGTTTTTTGTTTGGTTTGCTGTATAATACTGTATGAAATGGAATGGTCGATAGCCAACAATAGTTAATGCATCAATTATTGTGTTCAGTTTTCCTTAATATTAAACAAAATTATGGCAGCACTTAAAATCTTTGTCAGATTTTGACGATAATATCAGATTTTGGGCCCTTCAATGTCAATGACCAAGTGATTGTCTTCTTAGGAAAGGACTTCTCATTATATCATAGACATAAAACTGGCACAGACGGTCTGAAAAAAGGGCTTGATTAGTAGTGTTTTCCTCCTCTTCAATATCAGTTTTTAAGATACCATAAACCGTATTGATTTCAAAGAAAATGGAAAGTTCAACATTTATTTGAAACCAGAGCAGATTATTTTCAATGTTATATGAATAGCACGATTCACTGTAATGGAAAACTCAGAAAAGGAACTTGTAATTAGTAGTTTTTGGTTAGATTGTGGATCAAGTTCATCTGATATACAAAAGAAGGACAGGTCATATATCTACAAATCGTCTATGATCAATATCCTAAATTAACTGCTCATTTCTTGTATTTTTTTTCTTTTTCTTTTTTTATTGTCTGAAAACCTCGTCACTTTAAACTGAAAAAAATCCCGCTGTGCATGTGCATCTTTTTGGTATTCATGAGGGAAGGGGGATTTGATTCCAGTATAAGAACTTTCCTGTGTATAATTGTAGTGAATCCTGAACAGAGAACTATAGATATGTTGTTTCAAATCCCGTGTACCAGCGCCGACTTAACTCCGTTATAATGAGATCCTTCCTGACGCCCTGCGCTGTCTTGAACATCTTTTAAGTACAAGATAATGATGTTTGAAGTAGCCAAAAATTGTTTGTTTGTTATCTGTAACATAGAAGATCAGCCAAATGCAAAAAATAACCCGATACAAGTACTTTAACATAGATTGATTCGCTAACAAGGACGTTATAGGTACTTCACGATTTATTATTTTGCAATGAGCATGTATAGATCTAGAACTCGAGAGAAATTTCTTAATCTTAAAGTATTACAAAATGTTTATTAAGGTATCATTTTGTTATGATTAAGCTTTAAATTATTTTTAATAAATAAAAACGAGAAATGTTCAGGAAATTCTATCTTCTTATCCTGTCAAAACAGGTGTGCGTTGGATACCCTATTATTTGTACAGGTAAAAAATTGGAATTACAACTAGTTGTGAAATATTTGATCACGGGCCTACATTATGCCGTTTTGGTACTCTTAATCATAAGTCTAAACATTATTGATATTGTTGTTTTTGGTTCCGAGTTTAGAAAACTTTGAGTAGATCTGTAGCGAGGATTGCTCAAGGTCATCACTAATATACATAATATGTAAAGTGGTCCTTTAAGAAACGAGTGGAATTATATAATTCGTAGAAAAGAAGCAAAACTTTTTCTCAAGAGATTATGAGGCTAACACGTTTTGGCGCCTTTTATATCCTCATTGCATGGTATTTTCATTATTGATGCTAAATATACCAGTAGACGTCTTATACGAGGCAACTTAGTTTTGGGAATAGATATTCAAATGTGATGAAGATGTATTGTACAGAACTGCAATTTGGTGAATAAATGCATCAATGTTAAGGGGTATGGACAAAAGTTTATCGGCCATATTGGATTTGACGTGAAGCATACTTGAAAATCTGTCGTTCTGCAGAATTAAGACTCCAATCTTAACCATTTTTATACTGAATTTTCTTTACCTCAACATCGTCATTTTCCCATAATTTTAAACAAAAACTGCATCAATATTTTTACATGAAAACCATTTGAACTTAGTGCACCGAACTGCGCAGCTACAGGTTTGCAGGATTCATGATTAATACTATAACCTACCTTAAACGTTACTATCATCATATGTCTACAAACATTTGTCCTCCAATTTTGATCATACTTTCTCAAAATACCGGGTATCTTCATTTTATACGCAAGGGGCTAGTAGCCATATCAACATAGAAATGAATCCAGGGGCGGATCCCCGGAATGTTGCACATCTGTAATTTGTCACCTATAATTCACATGACTATCCCACTTCTCTAATATATATCATGTAAATAATTAATAATTGAATCGCAAACAGTCGAAATTCTAGTGAATTACCCCCTGAACTTTAAAATCTTTTATTTTTTCTACCTATGTTGGGGCGGATCGGCACGTGAAAATGGCTACCTGTAAAAACTCGTGTTCGAAAAGACACCGTTTTGAATTAACAAGAGATTTATATGATAATGAAACCTTGTACTCAAAATCGAAGGACAAATGGTTGTAGATATAGTATCAATGTAATGTTTAAGGTAAGTTATAGTATTATTAATAAATTCTTCTGAGGTGCAGCTGTGCAGTTCGGTGCATGAATTTAAAAAGTTTCTAATGTTAAAATCTTAATGTAATTTTCCGTAGAAAATATAGGAAAATGTAGCTATTGGGGTTGAGAATACTTGGGATTAAAATAGTTGAAGTTGGAGCCATGACTCGGTGTAAGGAAAGATTTTCAATAACACACTACATAAAATCCAATATGGCGAATAACGGTTTGTCCATACCCCTTAAACGAGAAAATGAAGATATCAACGAGTGTGTTGAGAAGTCACATATATCTTGTATATCATCATAAACTATTCTCCCCGGATTTCGACCATCGGTGTTATTGACAAGCAGGGCATGATCCATCTACAACATTTTCTATTTCGTTCTCTTTGTAGGATTTTATTTATAAATGTATGATATAATGTATAGGTATCATACATATTGAGAGTATGAGTGACTTAAATTATTCTGTCGCATGCCAAACGACTTCATTTAATATCAGACACAGTGCCATGATAAAAACACTTGGTTCAAAACGAAATGTCACAAAATGGCTTTTAAGAATTCCGTTCACTTTTTAGAAAGAATGACAAAATTGATCTAACAGGCATTGCTTTTTTTTCACTGGTGATTTACAATTATCCCTGACTACAAAATGTTTTAATTGCTTCAAACGACGTCATCTAACAGAAAATCTAAATTTGAAACATTAACTTTTTTTGAAAATGAAGTCCGTGGTTTGATATTTTTCGCTCTCAAATGTGTCACAAAGCACAAAATTACCCTACTACAGCATGAATCTGACATTCTTTTCGCAAGCACAGTTTTCAGAAACAATACCTCGATCTTGACAGGTCATCTTTTACGTGCATTTTCAATGGTTTTGGACTGGAGTATTTAGCTATTCTGGTATCTTATTAAATTTTTTCAATGCAATGTTGTACTTCAATCTGCAACAGATAAATAAGAATGGATGAAGACAAAATTAGTGTTTCTTTCGGATCAGAATTGCAGAATAATTACGTCCTTTAGTCCTTTATTGTAAAACATACCCCTATATACGGAAACATCCACTAAGACATTTAATTTTCAGATTTTATTTTACTATATTTTGAATAGAGAAAGCAGTTTTCTTCTACAATTTTATTGAAAATATGCTGAAAGTGGTCAAACAACAAAATTTCAGAAGGATACTAAGTCAGCGGCCATGCAATAGGAGCTAGAAACAACACGCTTAATTCAGCGTTATCATTGTGTTATGTTGCGAAAAATGATCGAAATGAATTTTATCTTCGGTAATTCGAGTGCTGGATAAAGAAAACTATAATCAAACGCCTAACCAAATAATTATGATCAAATAAAGAAAATCACTATATAATATGATGTGCGTTTCTCTTTTTGTCGGGTATATATTACGTGGTACTTGGCACATCTACAGCCTTGTATCTGCGCATTCTTGAGAGTTGCAAACTGCCTGACTGCGACGACGGGACTTTTAAATTACGTACCCTCTCCAAACCTCGCCAATGGAGACAGGGGCCTGACCAACGGTCATTTCGAAAAGTTGGTCGGACTCCTCGGGAAATTGCATACATGAGCTCGCTACAGGCGAAAGAGCACGGGCTAGTTCAATTTTAAATTATATATTAATCTGTTACTTGGATCCTGCGTTTATAGCTGTCATGTCTGTGTCGTCATCTCACAGTGAAGCGGTAACTATACACAACTGTGCATTTTTCGATATCGCTAGGTGACCAGACAAGTGGGAGGCTTGTGCCCTGATAATCCCAATAACTACACTTTTTTTGTCACTAACGTAGCAGATGTCATAAGTCGGCAGCGGTTGTCCATTGGTCTTGTTGATTTATTTGCTGTCTTCTATGTTTAATGTTTTAATGCCGTATTTAATGTTTGGTCCTCCTAGTTCCTTTGATGTCTATTGTTGTGCTTGTCCACTCTTTGCTTTGGCATTTGGGTGTGTCGTTTTTAGCTCACCTCGACGAAGTTGAGTGAGCTTATGCTATAACCCCACGCGTCCGCGTCCGTGTCCGCGTCCGTGTCCGCGTCCGCGTCCGGTTAAGAAGTTTGGGGTAGCTCAGTATCTGACAAAGTACTAATGCTACAGTAACCAAACTTGCACAGGTGATTCATCTTTGGATGCTGAGGTGAACCCATGCATCGTATGCAGCATCTGACCTACATTTTCCGCTTGAGTGACTTGGTTAAGAAGTTTGGGGTAGCTCAGCATCTGACAAAGTACTGATGCTACAGTAACCAAACTTGCACAAGTGATTCATCTTTGGATGCTGAGGTGAACCCATGCATCGGATGCAGCGTCTGACTTACATTTTCCGCTTGAGTGACTTGGTTAAGAAGTTTGGGGTAGCTCAGTATCTGACAAAGTACTGATGCTACAGTAACCAAACTTGCACAAGTGATTCATCTTTGGATGCTGTGGTGAACCCATGCATCGGATGCAGCATCTGACCTACATTTTCCGCTTGAGTGATTTGGATAAGAAGTTTGGGGTAGCTCAGTATCTGACAAAGTACTAATGCTACAGTAACCAAACTTGCACAAGTGATTCATCTTTGGATGCCGAGATGGACCCATGCATCGGATGCAGCATCTGACGTACTTTTTCCACTTGAGTGATTTCGCTTTTAAAAGCCAATATTGAGCAAAGTATAAGTGCTACATGTACCAAACTTGCATATTGGATGTATCTTTGATCAAACTTTCATAAAATGACCTCGACGTACTTTTCCGCTTGAATGATTTTGCCTTTAAAAGCCAATATTGAGCAAAGTATAAGTGATACATGTACCAAACTTGCATATTGGATGTATCTTTGATCAATCTTTCATAAAATGACCTTGACCTTCTTTTTCCGCTTGAGTGATTTTGCTCTATAAAGCCAATATTGAGCAAAGTATAACTGCTACATGCACCAAACTTGCATATTGGATGTATCTTTGATCAAACTTTCATAAAATGACCTCGACCTACTTTTTCCGCTTGAGTGATTTTGCCTCTAAAAGCCAATATTGAGCAAAGTATAAGTGATACATGTACCAAACTTGCATATTGGATGTATCTTTGATCAATCTTTCATAAAATGACCTTGACCTACTTTTTCCGCTTGAGTGGTTTTGCTATATAAAGCCAATATTGAGCAAAGTATAACTGCTACATGTACCAAACTTGCATATTGGATGTATCTTTGATTAAACTTTCATAAAATGACCTTGACCTACTTTTTCTGCTTGAGTGGTTTTGCCTTTAAAAGCCAATATACATGTACTAAGAAATATGTTTGAATTGAATTTTGCTGTCACGAGGTGAGCTTCGTAATCTGTGATTACCTATGTTTTTAGTCCCCTACCGGCAACGCTTAGTTTCCTTGTCCGTCCGTCCGTCTGTCTGTCTGTCCGTCTGTCCGTCTGTCCCATTTTCAGTTTTCCGGACTTTTTTTATTTTGGTGTGTGTGCTGTTGCGGAGTCTTGTTGGAGATCCCCTTTTTTCTTTCACATATTCTTCGTAACAATATGTACCATAGAACGTTTTCCAGAGATGTTACGAAAATTACAATTAACACATAAAATGATAAAAGAAATAAGTTGATAAAGAAGATCCCAAATAGAAACCTTCGCATGTTGTGTATTTATTTATTCCGTTAAGAGCATAATCGCAAAAAAGCGACAAACAAACAAACATTAAATACCAAACACAAACAAAATCACCCTGACCTATACTATAGCTACGCGCTATGAAACATGTTACTTTTTTTATTTGTCATGCATAAATACTATATTTTGTATATATGCCTCCGTCTAACGAAAAATATATTCGATTCTTTCTTTAAATAATTGCAGTTGCAATATTTGTTTTAATGTAGATGGAATTTCGTCTTTACTGAAGACGGCAAACAGAAATGAAATATATTCTACCTGAAAATGATTTACGCATCTTCTTCCTGCAATATTCAGAATTATATATGTGCCAGAGATATGTCAGATAATAGAGGTTTTAGATAACTTTAATGTTGAGCTCCCTGATGCTAAAATAGTTTTATGGCGAGAAACTGCACTTCTTAATATACAGGAAATGCAATAAAGATTGTTCTTCATAGAGACAGCCAGAGTTTTTCATACCAAACCTGTATTTTATATTTATTCTTATATATATAAGTGTAACTCGAAAGCATAACCATGATAACATAAAAATTACCATGTGCTAAAGAATCGAATATATTGGAGATCACCCGCTTCATACACTCATACGAAGTCGAGTTTGTTTAGTTCTTTCTTTCTAGCGAAAATAAGCACTTTTCAATCCGATTTTACATACAGATACATAGAACGATAAATTTTGCAGATCTAGACTACTGTAGTCATAAACTGAAATTCATACATGTAGATCCCATGACGACAAAGGTCACCTAAATGCTTCAATGTATGCCAAACGTTCAAGACTATGACGACTTTAACTTAAAAATTGTCCCATTCCCCAGTATCATTTAAAGTACTAGATGTATTCTTATCGCAGTTGATACGTTATTCCAGAACAAGCTTACACAACTTTAATTAGGTCTTCCGACTTCCGTCGGAAGACCTATTGTTTTCGTAACCGTGGAAAATTGGATCAGCGATTTCTCAAGAACCCCGTAAGCTAGGACAATGAAAGTTCTCCAACGTTACGTTTGGAGTAAAAGCTAGATTGGTCTTTTTTATTTTTGGTCTCTGTTATTTTTTTATCATGTTTTTTAGTAGATTCAAATATTTGACGGGAGCGTCGAATTACTCAAAAGGACCGAAAATTTCATGTTTTGCTATTTGTAAGCTTAAATATCTCGTATTTTGCTATCTACAATTTCCATTCTTTTTGAAAGTCGACAGCCATGCAAGATATGAAATGCTAGATGCACACTGTAACGATTTATTACGATGACGTCCTTCACCGTCCTTCATATTTCCAAATTCAGAAGTTCATAGGAGGAAGACACTTTTTTGCTTATAATAGTAAACAAAAATTAAGCTTATGAAGTTTCCTAAAAATTTCAATATTATTATTTTTTATCCATATATCTGTCTTATTTAGTCTTTCTGATTTTTCCTATCTCTTACTGTTGAAAAGATATGAGCATCGAAATTTTGAGTTGGGTATTTCGATACACCTTCACGCCAACAGATCGGTCGCACACTAAAATTGGTAGTCCGAGTCCGACTCGAGAAAAGCAGTGTTGAGATTTTCAAATTCCGATTTCACGGCAATGATGAATATGCATTTCATAAATACATTTCGATATACACAATTTGATTTTAAAACAGTTGATTAATTTAGAAGAGATCAGCTACAAACCAGAATTTACACACAAAAAGTGGTAGTTTGATTCCGATTTCTAACCTACAAACCTGTTTCTAAACTTCAATAACTATATTTTGAACATCAAGTTTAATTTCTAATTCTAGCAAACGTTCGAACATAATTTTCGGTTGGTTTATTTACAAATTGATGAACAATTTCTCCAACATTCTTCCCTCTCCTCGTTTTTCGAAAATAGTTCTGTTTATATTGAACGATGTCGCCATGATGGAAATTCAAAATAAACTTTGAAAAAAGGGAAAGGGGGGGGGGTCCAAATTTGAACCTGCACAGCGAGAACCTCATGGTATTTATATATATATATTGAACGTAACTTGTTATTACCATTTCTCTTCTCAAGAAAATTGGTTCTACAGCTACGAGCTCGCCTTTTTTATGGGGGAAGGGGGCAGGAAGAATTTGCAAAAAAAAAAAATCCCGGCTCTGAAAAATGCTGAAAAAAATATTCCGGCCCAAAGGGCTGCCAATTTTTTTTTCCCGGACCATGCAAAAGTAAGGATACATTGCATGATATGTAAATTTTTGCTGGCCCTTTGTGCCAGACAATTTAAAGTCAAAAAATTAATTAATATAAATACAAACTGTTGACATAGCTGTATCTTCCAGAGACCTAATACGCATAGGCACAAAAGTCTAGAAAAGGTTCTATTTAAACATCATACAATCTGTCTGAAATTCGCTAATTGCAAAGAGACATCTGAAGGAACGGTTATTAACTCATACTCTGTAACAGCGGGGAGTTTAACTTACACAGACATTCACAACATTTGACAATTTGTTTAAATCCGGCCCGAAGAACCGACTCTGGTAATGGCTGAAAAAAATGGCCTGCTCAGAAAATTGCTGAAAAAATTTTACCGGCTGGCAATAGAATTCCTAACCCCCCCCCCCCCCCCCCCCAAAATCAAATGGTTGCTCACCAACAGTTATCGGTTTGAAAATTTAATGTTACTGCTATTTGAAAACTTAAATATATAATATAAATACATGTAATGTGACGTCCTTCATATTTCCAAACCAAAAATTGTATAGGAGGAAGACACTCTTGTTGCAACCGCAACAAGAAACCTTTCTAGTTTATCATCTTTTTGTCCACAATGTTGAAATGTAATTCTTAGGTTAGGACCACGCACACAAAACAGCAAACAGAAACGGATAAATTCACCAGTTACATGTATGACCTTGTCCGACAGCCAAAGTGATTGATGCTACCAATGAACAGGAGATACTTATTCTTCCCGGTTTGCTTTATTGTGGGTTTGTTCCGCTGGGTGAGTGCAGAGTGGTCGTGCTGGAGATCATTTACTTTTCTTGATCTCATCTCCATCGGAGGTTCTCTTTTTAAAATTTTTATTGTTGCATTTTATATTTCAATATTGACAATTTCAACCACTAGGCTGGTATCGCTGCTGGTGGACTGTAAGTCCACGAGGATATCGCTCACCTTGTTTTAGTGTTTACACATTGCATTGAAATATATTCTTAATTTCCTGTCATCAAATTAGACCTAAATTTCTAAAACTAAGGGGTATCATTGCATAGCTCTGTCCTTAGCTGGGTTTTCGGTAAAAAAAATTTTCGGTCATGTTTAGAATTAAGCTCCTTGCGCCTACCCTCCAACGATTTTTGGCCATATTTGTGGAATCTGATTTCGGGGTTTGTGTTTGCTCATTTTGGCAAGAGCACATAACAGCTCTGTATAGTAGATGGCGCCAGGAAAATTCACTTTGGCTTTATTTAAACTGTACTGACGAGGATTCAATATCCGAAACACTTGTCTACTACAATAAAATCGGTACTATAGAACATATATTTCAATATTGACAATTGATTGTAATTTTTGATTTCTGATTTGGGATTGACTTTCACGTGACTTTCACTTTAACTTTTTCATTTACTAATTTCCCATAATTCTCTTACTTCTTACTTTGCCAGCATTTATTCGAACTCCTATTTCGAAAACACATACCCTCTAAAGGAGTTTATACGGTACAAAATGTAAATGTACAAATATGACGATGTTATTTCCTTATTTCCATATTTATTCCTTTTCATTTTTATATACTTCCTCATAATTATAGGTTGCATTGCAGAGAGCGTTAAGTTCTATAGTATATGTTAATGTTAAGGTCAGGGTTGCGACTACAGGGAGATAACTCTATTTTCATATCACGTAATATTTGAAACCGACATAAACGATACATGGTATAAGCTCAGATTATTACATTATCTTAGAATAAAATAATAAGCCTTGAAACTTTCATTGCTGAATGGATATTTTTGGGGAAATGCATTTTTTCAATGAAAAATCGCCGAAAATAGGAAAAATTTGTCATTTTCGCATGAGCTCTGCTACCAAAGATTCAAACACCAGAATATTTACTATCCATTATACTCTTTAAAAGTGAGATAATTAGAAATTCGAACTTCAAGTTAAACTCTATGTTTTTGGGTCAAAATGTTGATTTTTTTGCATAAATCATTGTGCTATTTATAGAAACAGTCATTTTGCTCAAAAACTAATTGGGTACATATTGATTTGACTGCTTTAGCCTAGGATAAAGCAATACCATAGATATATATGTAGAAAAAAAATTGTGTAGCTGGCGACCTTCTAGCTATTAATAAAAATAATGAGATGTTGCCATGGCAACCAGCAACATAGTTTTTATAAGAAAATATTCTCCTTAGAACTTATTATTTTATCAGAATAGCCTTTAATTCATCCACAAGCTATAAGAATCTTGAAAATTAAGGATATATATGAATTTTTGAAATTTTATGCATTTCAGAGGTATGTAAAGTTATGATATGGTATTCTCTAAAATGACAAAAATGTTCAAATAGGCCAAAATTGGACGTTCACAGCCAAAAAACGAGACGGGCAAATTTTGATTTTTTGGTCTGAATAGTTCGAGGAGATGTTCCTCTACATGTGGACATATCCATCTTTCTTCTACCTCATTTCTATTAAAAGTCGCCACCCTGACCTTAAGAGGACGTTTCCGAAAAGTTACTAAATGGGTATTCAGAAGTTGTAAGATAAACATTACAGAAGTACCCATCAGTTATTCAGTCTCATAGTCGAGAAGGCAAGGCAAAATCATTAGATTTTCCACGGGAACGGTTGCGAACCTCGGAATGAACAAAATTCCGAAGTGAGATCAGGTATCCGGGGAGAGTCAGCGTCTCCTGATTGCATGCAACACCCGTCGCAACAGCTCCATGGAAACCTGTCGAATTCGGTGATTGTCTCGATGTATATTTTGATGTACATATCCGGTAGGTATGTCTTGTTTGGTGATGATGACAGCCATTCAATCACAATGTAGAATGTCACTGAACATTCTGGAAAAGGGGATCTCCTATGCTTTTATTACATCCCCGTAGCGACCGAAGACCTTCCTCAATGATGATTTCAGCCGTTGTGTAACATAACCCTGAACAAGAAGCTTACGTAAAAAAAATCCCGCCCTGTACTCTTTGTATATTTCTGTCGGTCATTTTTCAGCAATTCAGGTGCATTTTCGATGTCTCTGGAATGAAATTAATTTCGAAGAGGTACCCACCAGTTATTTAGTCTCAAAGTCGAGAAGGCAAGGCAAAATCATTAGAATTTCCAGTGGGACAGTTGCGAATCTCAGATATTCCGAAGTGAGGCCATCAAAACTTGATAAAAAAAAAATCAAAGATATAATGTTGTGAAATATTATTGATATAAAAAACCGTAAAACATCATCAATGATTTTACGAAAACCCGTTAACCAAAAAAATTGTCAAACAAATTTCACCAACGCATGGGACCATCTTGAGCACACGGATACTGGTAGGTATTCCTCCATTTAAAAACATGTATATACATAAGTTGTTCCAAGGGTCCGCTCACCAGTTTCTCTTACCGCGCAGAAATATTGCGCAATCATACATAATTTGACGTCATCTCATTTTATTTCTGTATATCTCACATTATTATACTATATATCAATGTTTTCGTTATATATCTACAGCTTTTATAGGATACTAATCTCAAAGACATGTTAAGATTGCTATACATAATAAATATCGCACATGTTTCCTAAAAAGGTTGAAAAATTGGAATAAAATTAATGGTTTTTGCCATTTTTCTGTGCAATGTATCTGGTCTCCTGGAAAAAATAGAAATAATGTTTATATTTCCTGAAAGCTATAATCTTATACTCAATTCAAGCCAAATTAAAAAAAACTTGGAGTTCGCTTCTTTTCATGTGTTGCAGGTTTCGTTTGTTTGCTTTGGTTCCTGTTTTATCCTGATTTTGTATGCCTTCGGTTTATGATTGTCTGAAGCTGTAAATGGTGATATGGTCACTATCCATTTTTGTCATTCCAACACATGTTACTAAATAGATGTGTAAAAAAACACCCCAAAACTTCATATTTTCCCTTATGAAGTCTTGTCAAACAAGGAAAATCCGGTTGGCCTTTTGAAATATCTATATTTAGACTAAATAAGATACGTGATCTAAAAATACACAAGGCAGGCATACTCTACAATATGCATCTTACCATTGTAGAATATCTTCATAACGGTCTTCTCAACCTACCTTTCAAAACCACTCAATTTCCCATATTCCAGCTTTTCCACCCTGGACATTGGTGTCTTAGTTTTGATTGTCTAATTGTTGGTCGATAAGTTAATGTAAACTCAAAACCCCAAATCATAATCTGTGGGTATACAAAACCACGAAAAATACAAAACTAAAAGATTTTTTTTATTGTTCCCGGGAGAGCACTTGTCACTTGAGCTGTGTGTATTTAAAGTAAAAACCGCTGAATGTACCACATCCGTTGGGCTTGTGTACCTCTAACCTAAATATATTTCAACAGTGTAGACATTTTAAAGATGTCAAGGTGTCTTTTTACATGGTATCGTCCAAAAATGTTTGCAGTGACAAAACCAGTCGCAAACAAGTTTATATATCCAAACCAAGCAGTTTTTAAATTATTCACCTTGTCATTAGAACGAACGCTGAGTTTTCCATTCCAGAGTTGTTCAATAAACATAAAAGATGTACCTATCAGTTAGTCGAGAAGGCAAATCATTAGAATTTCCATTGGAGCGGTTGCGTTACATTCCGAAGTGAGACCAGGTGCCGGGGAGAGTCAGCGTCTTCTGATGGCATGCAACGCCCGTCGCAACAGCAACAACAGCGACTACATAAAGTTATCTTGTGGGGGATTTTTCCTTTATTCTTCTACGCGAAAATATTTTCATGTATATCCTCTCTTTACTTTTCTTCTGCATACTTGTATATTAATGAATTATGAAATGTCTCATTTATAAACATCACAACATTCATACTCTGACAAAACATTTATAATGGAATAAAACAATGTTAGAACATAAATCGTTTGATTTTGATCACAAGTTATTTTTTTTTTCAAAATGTAGAAACAATTTGAAAGAAAGCATTCCTATTTGAATTTTTGAAAGACTTTCTACTTCCTCTATATTGTTCTTCATTCAACAATTTTCTTTAAGATTTTACACACAATATTTACATTAAATGACGTAAGTTCCTAAAAATGTGCAAAGGTTGATTGTAAATTGTTTTTGCTTTTTGATTATCTTTGAGCTATGCAATAATACAAAGCACTAATAAAACAGTTTTTTTATATTTCTTTTGATCTACATAACAAAGACCGAATTTCATCCCTAAACCTGCCGTCAAATAATCCATAAAGGAAAGGATTGAAAGCATGGTTTACAACTCTCATGGCTCGCATAAACTGGAACATTTGTTGTATGAAGCCATATGTATTTCTGAACCAAGCTTCTGGATCATTCACAACCAAAATAATGTATATGATTGTTGGAATATTTGAAATGATGTTAGTTAATGATATAGTCATGAACATGAAGGTTAATCTCCTGGTAGATAATCTTATCTTCGAACCGGATGATCTTTTAAGCTTGGGCTTAGCTGGCGGCACTTTAAGTTCGTCTTTATCTTGGTTTCTGTTAATTTCTATTTCATGGTTGGTTTCTGGTGAACAACCCTGATAGTCATCGATCTCATTAGCGTTTGGAGCAGCCTGGTAAGCAGTTTGTTCGCACGTGTCAGATACTTCCAAACATCTATTAAGTGATTCTGGCTTTGTTGCTCTTGTTTGGATGAGTAGATACCGTAGGATTATGCTATAAAGAATGCACATGATAGCGATACTGACAACGGCAATAAACATGGCCACCGCCGTAAAGGACATTAATCCCACTTCCATCTGCTTAGGCTCCGTTATTGGGCCGCATATATAGCCCGTTATATTAGTATTCTCCTTGACAACGGGTACCTTGCCGTAAAATACAAGCTCAGGAATGCACATGACAACAGTCACTATGGCAATGATTAATAAGCAGATTCGCTTCATTTTCAGGTCCATCTGCTTTTGAAAGGGTCGACATATTTTCCGGAATCTATGAATGGATATCAGCAAGAGCAGGAAAATGGATCCCTGTGTTGTGAGATAATTGACATAAAGTAGCGATTTACACAATACATCATCGGGGAATGTGACTGGAAAGAAATTTACCAACAAATCGAACCATGTTGAAAACACGCAAGCCAGTAGATCAATGACGGCTAATATGGGGATAAAGTAACGGTCATCCTTACTCCCTTTGAGACGAAAATTGTAGAAAATGATGATAACTGAGTTCCCGAAGGTTCCAATAACAAACAGTAAGACATGAACCACCTTGCTTAACGTAAATGCCTGGGATATCTCCCTATTCCAAGCACGTAATAGGTCATCCTTATTTTCTGTGCCATAGGCCAATGACGAATTCATGATTGACGTAAAGTTCCAATGTCCCAAAGCCGTAATTAACTCTTGTTATCTGAAATGAAACAGAAGAGTTATTAGGTACATTCTATAGTTCAACTTCAGCTAATCATTGTCTTTAAAGTGAAGCTCGTATAATGTACCATAGAAAGGCTGGCGGATATACAATTTAATTGAAATTCCGATGTTTCTGAAGACTTGTAGAAGAAACGCAATTTTATTTGAAAAAAATATTTACGTGAAAAGTCGAGTAGATATCATATAAAGTATGAAATATAGCAAGGAAAATTGAAATACAAAATTATATTAATTAATTGAAATTAATACTAATACTATATTGACAAACAAATTATAAAAAATAAAAGCTTAAAAACGTGACGTTATTAAATTCTCCAATAGATTAAAAATCGATATTCTAATTTATGGATATATACGAAAGAATTAAATCGCCAAAAAAAAAGGACTTCTTTTTCTCTATAACACTCGACTGCAATCTGACCAATTTAAAAGTGTCCGGCTAAATAAGCAGTAAAGAAGTACCTATCAGTTATTCAGTCTCAAAATCGAGAAGGCAAGGCAAAATTATTAGAAGTTGCGAACCTCGGAATGAATAACATTCCGAAGTGAGACCACGTGCCCGGGGAGAGACAACGTCTCCTGATTGCAAGCTACTCCATCAAGTACCACCCTGTATTATGTCCAAAATTAAGCTGAGAAGACCATCATTGACCAGATATATTGGTTAATCTTTTTTTAAATTTTCATTTCAGTTGAATAAAACAGTCAAGATTATTTAAAAGAATACACAAAAGATATCAGAAAGAAGAAAAATAAAATCAAATTAAAGCAGCATTTATGACAGAAATACTAATAAAAATTGAATACATAAACGCATGCTATCTGAAAGGGGAAAAAATGAAAAAAATAAATAAGAAACGAAACAAAATAAAACATGCACAAAAACACAAAACAAATAATACTAAAGAGAAAATTTCACTATCAATTATACCCTGCAAAAATGTATTGCATCCTTATTCAATTACTTACTTAACATTTGATTCTTATATACCCGAGCTTCTCTTGTATGTACTTTCCTAAGTGTGCTATAGAGTGTGCCAAAAATGTTGAGACATCGGTATTTATACATACAGCATCAGTTGATGTCGTCATATCCTCCTCAACATCGCTCGTCAATTTATGCAGCATTAATTTATCTTACTAATTGAAAAAGAGGAAAGTTAAAATGTCACTTTAATATTCCTGACAGTCACAGACCGGCAGTTAGTGACGTCATAGAAATACAGTAGTGTTTGAGTCTTGTGGTGGTATCATATGTAGCCACCACGTGGCACAGAGATTTGTATAATGATTTTAAATTAGGATTAATATTGTAATTCAAGTATTGATCGAATGCTAAGCTATGGAAGAGATGGGAATATCTATATTTACCAAGACTGAAAGATGAGCTGTATACTGTATTTAATTTCTTTTGAAAATATATGAACATTTTATTGAAGATTTACGTAAGACAAGATATAACGCACATCCTGTAGAATGACAGAACGCATTCCGTGATGTGAGTTGGATTTTACCTCTGATACTAATCAGCGTTTACCATGCAATCATGCCATTATCAATTTATGTAAACAAGTCACGGTAAGCTTTTTGCATAATTTGGTTCTGTTTAAAACAGAATGCATAAGTGCTAAATGCACTTGTCCAATAGTTTTATTACAGCAAATGCCAAATTGATAAAACAAGCACAATTGATGCAGACAAGATGAAAACCTTGATCCTCAGTTTAGGATAGATGTCTTAAGTTTGCAGTCTAAAAACTTATCCAGAATCTCAAATATGTAACTTCTAATTCATCATTTACTCTGATATCAGTAAAAATGGTAAAAGTAAGAAATTCTTTTTGTCCATGTGGTATACACAAGAATCCTTTCCCGTGACGATTCAAATTCTGTACAAATAATTTTTAAACTTTAATTTCATGAAATATTTTGTTGAAAATGACAAAACCGAACCATTAATGAGTGAATGAAAGTCAAACACAAAAGCCGAAACCAGATGCCAAATGAAAGTCTTACGAAAAAAAAACAACAAAAAAACAACCCAAAACAAAACGAAACAGAACATTTCACGCGAATAGAAAATTAGACAAAACTATTAGGAACACGAAAGACAACGCATCTTAGGAACTACCTCCAGTAAAAGTAAGGAAGGCATTGTAGAGTGCATTGTATATTGCGCTGTTGAAATGAGCCGTACTATTATTTTTTCACATGAATCATGTTACATATCTAATGCAAGTTTAGTATCAAAGTAGGTAGGACCAAAAAGGCAGCCCAAAGCCATCCCGTTTTCTGTACAATTTCGCTCATTGGTCACGAAAATGGCCAAAAATAATTGTAAGCTGGGCCACCCTGAATAAATTCGATGAAGATATAGATATACGAGTAAAAAAATAAAGCCTACGCTCACGCAGCAAGATACGCCCGTTGGGATTTTTTTCACAACACCAAAAAATTTAAGTCCCATAACTCCATAAGGACAAATTGGATTAACCTTTTAATCGAAAGGCAGCTTCCTCTTCAAAGTCTGATCAAAATGTACAAATTTCATGAAAATCTGTTGACACATATTCAAGTTATTGCGTTCCATGCACCTATATTTTGCCCTTAGCTTAACATGTATGTGCATATAAACCCCCCCCCCCCCCATTACACATAATTTCTGGATTATGTGACAAAAAATTCAAGAACCCGTTATATATGTGAAAGAACATCCTTTCTACTTGAAGTATACAAAATTTCAAAACATTTCAACCTGAAATAGATTTTTAAATAATTTTTAACTATTTCAGTATATTTTCACTGTATTTTAAAATATCTAAGTCCCATAACTCTGTAACGACATATCGAATGCACCTGAAAATCGAAAGGCGGCTTCCTCTCCACAGTCCAATCAAAATGTATGAATATCATGAAAATCCGTTGACGCATATTCAAGTTATTGCGTTCCATGCGCCTATGTTTTGCCCATAGCTTAACATGTATGTGCATATAACCCCCCCCCCCCCCTCCTATTACACACAATATCTCGCTTATGCGACCAAAAAATTAAAAACCCGTTACATATGTCAAAGAGCATCCTTTCTACCTTAAGTATACAAAATTTCAAAACATTTCGACCAGAAATAGATTTTTAAATAATTTTTAAATATTTTAGTATATTTTCACTGTATTTAAAAATGTCTAAGTCCCATAACTCTGTAATGACATATCGAATGAACCTGAAAATCGAAAGGCGGCTTCCTCTCCACAGTCCAATCAAAATGTATGAATATCATGAAAATCCGTTGACGCATATTCAAGTTATTGCGTTCCATGCGCCTATATTTTGCCCTTACCTTAACATGTATGTGCATATAACCCACCCCTCCCCCCTTCCTATTACACACAATATCTCGGTTATGCGACAAAAAAATTAAAAACCCGTTACATATGTCAAAGAACATCCTTCCTACATGAAGTATACAAAATTTCAAAACATTTCGACCAGAAATAGATTTTTAAATAATTTTTAAATATTTTAGTATATTTTCACTGTATTTTAAAAATCTAAGTCCCATAACTCTGTAACGACATATCGAATAAACCTGAAAATCGAAAGGCGGCTTCCTCTCCACAGTCCAATCATAATGTATGAATATCATGAAAATCCGTTGACGCATATTCAAGTTATCGCGTTCCATGCGCCTATATTTTGCCCTTAGCTTAAAATGTATGTGCATATAACCCTACCCCCTTCCTATTACACACAATATCTCGGTTATGCGACAAAAAAATTAAAAACCCGTTACATATGTCAAAGAGCATCCTTTCTACCTTAAGTATACAAAATTTCAAAACATTTCGACCAGAAATAGATTTTTAAATAATTTTTAAATATTTTAGTATATTTTCACTGTATTTAAAAATGTCTAAGTCCCATAACTCTGTAATGACATATCGAATGAACCTGAAAATCGAAAGGCGGCTTCCTCTCCACAGTCCAATCAAAATGTATGAATATCATGAAAATCCGTTGACGCATATTCAAGTTATTGCGTTCCATGCGCCTATATTTTGCCCTTACCTTAACATGTATGTGCATATAACCCACCCCTCCCCCCTTCCTATTACACACAATATCTCGGTTATGCGACAAAAAAATTAAAAACCCGTTACATATGTCAAAGAACATCCTTCCTACATGAAGTATACAAAATTTCAAAACATTTCGACCAGAAATAGATTTTTAAATAATTTTTAAATATTTTAGTATATTTTCACTGTATTTTAAAAATCTAAGTCCCATAACTCTGTAACGACATATCGAATAAACCTGAAAATCGAAAGGCGGCTTCCTCTCCACAGTCCAATCATAATGTATGAATATCATGAAAATCCGTTGACGCATATTCAAGTTATCGCGTTCCATGCGCCTATATTTTGCCCTTAGCTTAAAATGTATGTGCATATAACCCACCCCCCTTCCTATTACACACAATATCTCGGTTATGCGACAAAAAAATTAAAAACCCGTTACATATGTCAAAGAACATCCTTTCTACTTGAAGTATACAAAATTTCAAAACATTTCGACCAGAAATAGATTTTTAAATAATTTTTAAATATTTTAGTATATTTTCACTGTATTTTAAAAATCTAAGTCCCATAACTCTGTAACGACAAATCGGATGAACCTGAAAATCGAAAGGCGGCTTCCTCTCCACAGTCTGATCACTATGTATAAATTTCATAAAAATCCGTTGACGCGTATTCAAGTTATTGCGTTCCATAGGCGGACGGACAGACGGACAGACGGACAGACGGACGGACTTCGCCATACCATAATACGTCCCATCAAATGACGGGCGTATAAAAAATTGATAAATGCATTGATCCTGAAGCCTACCAAACATGATGTTTTCTTGTGGAAAGTAGATCCACAGCGAACACTAAAATAATACGACAACAACTTTAATTAAATCATCTTAAAAGTCTTATTTCGTAATTTCACTTATCCAGCGGTACATGACATCTGTCATCGGCAATTTGGGTGATCAATTATTCCATTTATACAAAGCAATTGGCATATTTTGAATGTCAGAAAACGACAACTGCAATTCTTTGTATTTACATCAAATTCATGTATATTAGAGAGAAAACGTTGGAAGTGTGGAAAATAATTAAGAAATCAATTAAACCATTACGATTAAAGATGACTTGATGTGACAGTTCTACCGAATTGAAGCGGCGGGTGTTGCATGCAAGCAGGAGATGCTTACTCTTCTCACTCCCATATAGGGAGTTCGCTTCTTTTCATATGGTGGGGTTTTTTGTTTGTTTGCTTTGGTTCCTGTTTTATCCTGATTTTGTATGCCTTCGGTTTCTGATTTTCTGAATTATCGATTTTGTGCTATATACAGGGATATGGTCATTATCCATATTTGTCATTGATTGTATGATCAGGTGTAAAACACAGAAACATTTGTAGTTTTCAAACTCTGCTGCAGGACAGTAACCTCTTTGACATAAAAGCACCAGACATGCTTTAAATTTGTTTTAATAATCTAAAGATACGGATAATTATTAATATGATCCTATTGAACTTTTGTTTTTTATCTTCCTGTTCACTGATTGACAGAGACAATCGGATGATCTTAGAGTGATTCTGTACTCTATGACACTTGCCTATGACTTCCTTATGTATATAAAGGGAGGTTTGGATTTAGATTATATTTAAGTAAAATATAAGAATGACTAGTCCTTTACTTTATTTCTGCAATATTTTATTCTGAAACCTGCTGAGTCTCATTCAGATGTGACAAAAACAAAAATTATTTTCAGGTTACTTTTGGAATTGCTACAATGGTAATTAGACCTTGTGTCTCCGAACAGATGTGAAACACTTCTTTCGTTCATTAAATTAAAATATGAACTAAATGCTCTTAGTAGCAAATCGGAGAAAGCTAGATCTACAACAACTTTATTCTGAGGGAAAGGAAACTAACCGAAAAACTACTGAACCAAGGGTACACTTGTGAGTGACTGACTTTGTCACTGCAAAAATGTTTTGGAAGATACAGCAATAATATTAAATATCAATTCGCATCGTTGCTGGAAGATATTATAGGTAAACCATTCAAAACCCTCCCTTCATTCAAAACACCGACTTTAACGGACTTTTTTGTTCATGACCTAAGTGATGGGTATTTCTAACAAAAAAAGGGAGATGCCTCTTTTTATATCAATTTACATATTCATCTGTGTTGCTTGGGCCCCTGCGTTTTGCGGTCTTGTTTGTGTGTGAACATCTGACAGTGAGGAGGTTGTTTTACATCACAATCGTACGTTCTTCGAGACCTCTGGGTAATCGGAAAAGTGGGAGGGTTGTGCGCACGTAATCCAGGATTTTTACCCAGTTTTCAAATAAGCATAAATCTTGATTTTCATCACGGACCTATTAGTTTTCCTTCATAAAATGCTTACTGATCCCATCTCCATTTTTTCCTCTAAGTAAATTGTATTTTTTTGTTTTTACTCTTTATCGGTGTTGCAGATTTCAGCGTTCGCTTTGTTTCCATTTTGTAATATCACATTCCACAAATATACACCCAGACAAAAGTTAAGCAACACTGAAATTGTTTTTAATGTAAAATTCTTGTTTGATAAAATATATTTGAGAATTATATATGTATCATGATATAGATCTGACCTTTGACGAAGGCAATATTACTTAATTTAACATAATTGTATTATGCAACTCATTTTAATCGGGATCGAAAAGGGACGGGTACGATTTTAAACAATTCAAGCTAGACATTAAGTTCATGGAATTGATTTATTTCGTAGAAATCGCTGTTCAGTATGGTTGCAATGAATCAAATTGTTAATCTAATGAAATTCAAAACTGAATATGTATTAGAAATGCTGAGATAATTTAAGTTATCTCTTCAGAATTGGGAGTAAATTTCTTTGAAAAATATATCGTGTCAAAAAGCGCGTTCATGGAACCGGAATTGAAGTTAAGCGCCTACGTACCGGTAGAACTAATTTTATCATCAGACAAACATTTATACTATGAATAAGATGTTTTGGTGTTGTATTTCTATCACTATCGTTTTTATCGAAGAAATAACGTTATGACAACGATACCTTTATGGATGCTTTTTCTGTATTTTGTTAAAGATAACACCTCTGTGACCACTATATTCTTGATTTTTTTTTATTCAATCCTTGCTTGACCAATATCAATCTTCATGTAGGACAACCACTTGCCAAAATGTCACTTTCGGTTAAGAGATGAATCCGTTGAATCGTTAAATTTTTCTTTTTTTTTGTCAAAATGAAAAACCGGATGTGCATCCCGTTCGACCATATTGCGGCATAACTTTGCTAAAAGTCATCACTAACATCGGTGAACTAGGAATATATAGCAATGACGAGCAAAAATATCTTTAACTGGAATTATCTGGAACTTATCATCAAGAGCGATTGAAAGAGGGTATTAGTAAACCTCAACCGGAAGTCGACTGAAAGAATATATAACTAAATTTTTGAAAGAAAAGCGTATAAGATTTGTGACTCTTGAGCTTAATGTGATTATCTCTTTTTCAAGTACCTGTTACATTAATTTTTCAATACTTGTCTTCAAACTTTATTCTACATTGATTGTAACATCGGTGACTGTTAGATCTATTTTCAGTTTTTTATCTTGCAGCATTGTCTGTAAGATGTAATTTAAGTTGTTGATTTTTTTCTTGTTTGTCCATTTGGATTTTGAGGTTATTATAGTGGAAATTAACATTTAATGGTGTTTTCTTTTATATCAAAATCTTCAATTTAACTTGTTTATATTTACATTTTACATTAATCGAGTATTATGTTTGTTCGTTAAGATTTGACGTCTTTTATACCCTTTCCGCTGCCCATATATTTTCCCTCAAAAATACCTTCTTTTCTTTTGAGGCTCTATCCTGCCAAATGTTTCAATTTCGATATCATTTTCGCGTTACATGTAAACGGAAGGTGTAAAGTCATGTACAAAAGAATTGGTATTTGATATATTTTACGAAAACGTCTTTGTGCTATCGTTCAAACTACTAGTATAAAGACTCCGAAATATTTGGGTGCTGCTTAATTAACTTTTGTCTGTGTGTATAGTTAATATGTTTGGCAGACTTTCGGATCAATTGAATTGTATTTTTGAATTATAGTGTATATCTTTTTTCTTCATTGAATTTGTTCAAGGTGGCACCACTTACAATGGGTTTTGGTCATTTTCTTGTCTTGTTCTGATTACCCCCCCCCCCCCCCTCTGTACAGCAAGAGAAATTTAGATATATTTAAAACATATTTTTAATGAGTTTAAGAAGATCCTGACAACAAGTACTCCTTATTTCGATTACTAAGTATATAACTTGATGTTTATAGCATTATAAATGTAAAATGATTCATTTGATATTTGAATAATTATGTTTAATTTTACTATCATTAGAATATCCTTTGGAACAGTTGCGAAACCCGAAATAAACAATATTCGAAGTCAGACAAGGTGTCCGAGTATAGTCAGGGTCTCCTGTTTGCATGTTTCACGTCTTCAATTTCATTAGCATTATTTCAGAGCTGATAAAGGACCTGTTAAGATAACGGCCCTATTTAGCCCTAAATCTCGTGACTTATTTCTTCTTCATGGCGAATCGTATACAGAAAAACATTAATCATTATTGAAATACAATGTATTTGCAGACCTTTTACATGTTTTATATTTCGTTAAAGAAACTTTTAAGATTCTAAAATTAAGGTCGAAAGAGGTAGGGGTGCACGCATAGAAAAACCGATAATATCGACAAAAAACGTAGAAATTTTATAATATTTTACCCAAAATGGATAAATATAAATTAAAAAGACATCAAATATGTCTACATTGTGTATCAGGAATAGATTTCGAACGTTCCATCTCCTTTAATTGGTGAATAATGCAATCCGGAACTTAAAATACGGTCTCATTTTGTATTCAATGGCTACAATGTAAGCCTACTAGCGCGAAATACACATTGGCGGAGAAATGAACATCATTCTTGCTTATTTCATTCCTAATTCTAGTATATTTCATTCAGCCATATTTAGGTTACATTTTTTGATGGATTAAAGAGGAAAAGTAGTCAAATGTGCTATATTTTATGGTCGAAAAGGTCGATTCTTAAAAAATGCACCCCCCTTTCCATTTTTGGTTTTTCGTCTATGGGGTTGTGTTCCCCCCGGAGATACAGAACCCCACTTTGCCAAAAAATGTGTACCATTGATATACATCTCCAGTAAAAGTGGCTTTCTGTATATCCGGGGGGGAACAATATTCAAAAAAACTTTTCCGTTTTCTATTGATTTCTATGAGAAAAAGAGAAGTTTTGACTCCAAAATTAGCAATAATATGCAAAACAGATAAAAATTTACTTCATATTCTGATGGTATGCAGTATAGGTATACATTTCACATAAAACAGTTCTTGAAATTTCAATTTTCAAAATTCCACTTTTCAGGGCTGATTTTACGCCTTATCTTAACAGCTCCTTTACAGCATGGACCAGACATGCACGTTTCGGGAATTTAACCCTCGTCAGTGATCCTCATTCTAAACAATGTAATATGACCAACATTTGTGAAAATTATGTCCTAAATATACCGAAAGACGTAGCAAAATGGCTGGGATATGATGCTACAGGACCCAGGTTTTAGAAATTAGAACATTTTGTAAACAGAAATTTTCAAATGCGTTTGAATGCAACACGCGTCGCAACAGTTCTATGAGAAATGAAAACTTGTCAAATCCGGTAGTTGTCTTGATGTACTGATGTGAAGATCAGGTAAAGATTTATTGTTTAATGATGTAATCAGCGGAAAGCTATAATACCACTAACCCTTCTGGAAAGAGTGACATCATATGCTCTTATAAATAAGATTTCCGCATCCACCGAAGAAGATAAAGTTGTTCTCCATGTTTTTATGGTGCTGTGTTATTGACTCTGTCTATTTGCTCCATTTTTCTTTTGTCGTGAAGAAGTTCTGTTTTATATAGATTTTTTTTCAAGAGTTTGTAAGCCTTTTGATTGGGATTTTAGGATTGTAATTTCGGGTTTTTGTTTGACTTTCCCCTCCCTTTTTTCATTCACTGATTTATATAGATTATCACAAGTCGGCAATACAAACAACATGCTACATTCACTATTGCTGAAATAAAGTCATGTTTCTTTTACAAACAAATGAACATACAGAAGTAGAATTCTCTTAATAGTAAGGTCGAAAAAGGGACATGTGGATATTGAGAATAAGTCATCGATCAAATGAAATAAAAGACAGGGGGATTCCAACCAACCACATTTTTTTAAAACAAGGATAGTATAAATACCGTCTTTGAGAAGTCTTTTAGAAGCAATTACAATACGGAAAGAGTTGTGATCGACGAAGACTTACAATAACAGGTCATTGGACGTGATTCAAATCTAATTGACCAAGGGACGTACAAAACAGACATAGGAAAGAAAGTGGTTTCCGACAGTTTCTCATCGCAGTGATAAAAAGCTCCTAAACGAAAACATGAAAATACTAACAAATGAAACATATTATATTAAAACTAGGACGATGTATAATGGTGCATATCGTTAGACATTCCTCCTTTCTGCGTTGGAATTTGTGTTTCAGTTCATTTTGTGCTGATGGTTTTTGCTTGTCGCCAATGTTTGTCTAATGTCCATGCTTGTTGTGACCATGTTGTAGAAAAGAATATTGATGAATACTTAAAAAAAAAAAACAATTAAGTTAATCAAAATATAAACATTAACCATAATACAATACCACAAAAATGTTATAAAACTTAATTGAATAAAAAAAAAACACCGGTTAAATGAATTACTCAATAAAAAAAATTAGAAAAATAAAAAACCAATCTTACCTATGTGGTGAAATATTAAATAATCGTGCACTTAAATAAGAACATTTTATTCTTGTATCTTTAATATATGACTACTTTAGCGACGCGGTATATAATGATGAATCAGATAATGTAAGATTCCTACGATTTTGCCTTTCAGCCTTCCAACATATTAATCCCATATTTGTATTCCAAAGAAACAGAGCAGAACATCTATGGATTTAATATGAAATCCCCTCATTAAAGAAAATGTGTTTATGTATCCATCTATAACGCATTGTTAATACACGACATGATTGCGAGAATATCACGGTATTATGAAAATTATTTTGTATTATCTATTTTTGGAGGTTACTAAAACACGGAACAACGGAATGACGGAATAGCGGAACAACCTAATATACGGAACAACGGAATGTAGCGGAACAACCTAATATACGGAACAATAAATTTACAAATGAGACTGAGTCGCTGTTATGATGCCCATCTATACATATACCTAACTCTAGACAATTCAACTTCGTGATGTGCTCAGGCCATTTCTTGTTTTTATTCTGTTTTGCGTCCTTTTGAAATTGAGAAACCCACCAGCCAGCCAGGGAGAAAAACAAAGAAGAATATAAAACAAAGATGCAAATTCATATTATGTGACTTTATGGAATATGACAGAAACTTATTTCATTTGGTTATTAACAGAGTTTAGTCAACAAAAGAATGATGGATAATGTAATGTCTTTAATCATTGCAGTACTTTTACATTTTAACATGAAATTTGAACATTAAACAATTCCTCTTTAATTTTTGTAGAAAACACATTTAATTTGCAAAAGATTTTATTATTTTATTTTTGTTTTGTTTTGTGACTTTGGGCTCAAAACCTACCAGCACGAGGACGCAAAACAGAAAATAACAAAGAAATTGCCTTATGTAGAAAGAAATCAAATCACTTTTGTATTTTCCATCTTCTACAGAATCCAGTAATTTAACGAGGCTGAGTACAATTAGAAAAATTTGATGACGGTGAAATTTCAATTTCTTTTTCTTAAAATGATATTTGAAGTGCAACAAATAAATAACATGGATTTAATCAAAATCTCTTGCGCAGAAATATCAAAAATTTGAGAAAAATCGTTATTTTGCAGTAAAACTCCATAAGTTCTCATTGTAAGATGCCATTATCTTTGAGATGACCCCTACATAATACTGAACGGTCAACTTCTATTTTCTTTCCCATAAAATGAATTTTATAATACTTCAATTATATGATCCGAATTTAGTCAAAATACCTTGGTTAGAAGTTCATCATTTTCTAATTAGACACAGCCTCGTTAATTCATGAAGAAAAAGTCAAATACTAACCCGTATACGAATACTAGTGAAAGGAAATTGAAAAAGTGTCCTTAATTAGTCTTAATTGAATTAAATGTTTCATTCATTCATGTTTTCATTTGAAGATTGTATTTAAAGAATGATTATTAATTGTTTATTGATAAGCCTTAAGCACATACATGCTCATAGCAAAATACATACAAAATACAATAATACATGAGAATTGATATGAAAATTGTGGAATTATGAATAAATCTTACTCTATATCGAGGCGCAACATAATTATATATTACTCAAACATGCGACCTCTTATTTCTATTGCTGAATAAATGAAATGTGACAAATTGATACAATGTTTCTTTTTTTGACTTTTGAATATCTTAACAATCTTCTGAATATTAGGCCATGAATATGCAAATTTTGGCAAAAATTTCAACCTTTGTTCCCTGTACATTGGACATATAAGAATAAAATGGTATTCGTTTTCTATATGATTAAGTGAACAACATGTACATAATCTATTGCTTCTTGGTATATTGTGATGCCTGCCAACTTCTATGTGTAAATTGTGCGCAGAACATCGAAATCTTGTTAAAGTATATCTTTTTTTGAAGTTTTCAATAAAATCTAAATAATTTTCGAATTCAAAGTTTTCTTTAATCTTGGTATAAAATTCTAATCTAGGCATATTATTTAATTCAGCTTTCCAATTCTGTTTATAGATATCCAATACTCTCTGTTTAACAAAGTCAAAATTATAATTATTAATATTTTCATTTGTCCATAAATCATTCATTCCAATTTCACTCAAATACTTCTTAATCTTAGAAGACCAACTGGACATAAAATTACTATTCTCAGTTTTGGTCTTTTCTTTTGTATACATTTTATACACTAAAGAGGTGTCATTTTCTATTATATGGAACCAATATCTTAAAGCACTAATTTTACACAAAACACTAAATGGATATTGTCCCAATTCTCCTAAAATTGCACAATTTGGAGTTCCGCGTCTAACATATAAAAGCTCTCTACAAAATTTTAACAACAATTTATCTAATATTGTAACATCGTCCATGCCCCATAACTCTGAGCCGTACATGATAATAGGACATATAAGTTTGTTAAACAATGATAATTTTGAAGATACTTTAAAATCTAATTTTGAAAAAACATCTTTTAATGAAAAAATAGCTTTGTTTGCTTGTTCAGAAATGTTCTTTATAGATAATTTTAACTGACCATTATAATTCAATGTAACACCAAGGTAAGTAAAACTGTCAACAATATCTAAGACGTTACCATTATATCTGAATATTCTGTTGTTTCTGGATTTCTTTTTCTCAAATATACATATTTTTGTTTTATTAGTGTTTACAAAAATACCCCATTTATCACAGTATATATAAAGTTTATCTAGCAACATTTGCAATCCCTCTGGAGTTTTAGAAATCAACACAGTATCGTCTGCAAAAAGTAACATAAAAATGGGAATGTTTTCTAAAATGAAAAATGAATCATTATTTTCAGGCTTCAAATCGTTTTCTAAATCATTAATAAACATCAAAAATAAAAAAGATGATAACGGCTCGCCTTGTTTCACTCCAGACTCGACCTCAAAGAAATCAGAAATATTGTTACATGAACGAACACAAGCTTTAACATTTTCATATATAACTCTCAGCATATTAACGCATTTTGAACTAAATCCAGATCTAAATAACTTATGAATTAATGCTTTTCTGTCAACAAGGTCGAATGCCTTTTTGAAATCTACTAAGGCTACATACAATTTTTGTTTTTCTACAATCCATTCATTTATAATCATGTTTAAAATATGAATACAATCAATAGTTCTTTTATTTTGTCTAAAACCAAACTGAAAATCAGATATGAGTTGATTGTCTTCAGCAAATTTTTCTAATCTATTTCTCAAAATTATACTAAAAATTTTAGCAATACAATTGACCAGTGTAATCCCACGATAATTGTTTACATCAGACAAGTCCCCTTTCTTAGGGATAGGTACAATAATACTCTCTGTCCAAGCTTTAGGATACACTTGCTTTTCAAAAATAAAATTAAATAATAATGTCAGGTGTGATATAAGTGGCTCAAAACATTCAATAAACACTTCCGCTGGTATTCCATCAAGTCCAGCAGATTTTCCTCGTTTAAGACTTTTAATAGCTTTTCGTACTTCATCTTCTCTAATTTCATTATCTATTTCATCGATAACAACTTCATCATATTCGCTATCATCATCAATAATTACACTATCAGTTCTAAAAACATCTTTGAAATATTCAACAAAATCATCAAGCTTAATATTACTACTATTTGATTTGCTCTTTTTCATTTTTTTAACCCTTCTCCAAAATTTTTTGGGATCTGATTTAGCTAGTTTTTGTAAATTATTTCTTTCTTGTACCTTGAAATTGTTCTTTGCTTTTCTTTTTGTTCTGTTATAATGGACTTTGGCATTCAATACTCTGTTCAAATTTGAGCAAGAGTTATCTTTCTTGTAAGTTTGTTTTGCATTATTAAATAGGCGTTTCGTTTCTGCACATTCATCGTTAAACCACTCAGATTTTTTTATTTGTTCTGGCGAACTCTTAAATCGCCCACCTTTTTTACCACATTTAGTAAATACAATATTAAACAAGTTTGTCGAGAAATCATTTAAAACATTGTCAATATCTACATCATTGTTGGTAAGTGAATTAATACTCTCTGTTACAGTTTCTAAATTACATTCTATACATTCTCTTATTTCATCAGTCTTTAAATCATCCCAAATAATTCTGTCTTTCACTTCAATATATTCATCATGTTGAAAGTAATTCGTGGAGAAACTGAACATTATAGGTAAATGATCCGAAAATTCAAAAATGTCTAATACATCGAATTTATCTACTACTATAAAATCATATCGATTTGAAACATTCGTAATAACATAGTCTACTACACTACAGCCATTCTTAGATTTGTACGTAAATTCTCCGATATTTTTATCGGATCCAAATCTCCCGTTAAGTATGAAACAATTAGAACATTTACAAACATTCAGAAGTTTGGTACCAAAATTATTCACAATTTTGTCTTTCGAAATTCTTCTATCAATATCGATAGCATCATCATATAAATGATCAGGAAAAACATCAAGGTAATTTTCAAGATGAATATTGTTTGGTAAGTCATTACAATTACCTGTTCTGGCGTTAAAATCGCCGCATACGAAAATTAAGCCCAGATTCTTAAAATGATTAATATCGCTTTCGAGTTCATTATAAAAATCAAAGTCCGGAAAATTATTGTAAAATTTGGATTGTTCCGGAGGTATATAACAACCACACATGTATATATCGTCATCTACATTCAAAAATTCTTTACATAACTTTATCCAAATAACACCCTCTTTTAATGTTTTTACCAAAGATATACCATTTTTCAGAAAGTTTTTATAGAATATCGAAACACCACCATCATGGCGTTTAGCTCTTTTGTTAACTTTTCTGCCTTCGCAATGAAAACTTGAATAATTTGGTAAGTTAATGATTTTACAATCTTTTTTCGATAACCAACTTTCAGTGAAAATACATATATCATAATTCGATGCAAATTCCAAAAAGTCACTGTCTTTTAGTTTGTTCTTCAGTCCCTGAACATTCAATACAACGATTTGGAGTTGTTGCCCCTCGGCGACTTCCTATGCATATGTCCATGTAACTTCCGGTCCAGTGTATAGTTGATTATTAACGTAAAGTTTGTCGACTGTCATAGCGCATCGTTTGCCTTCACGCTTTTCGCGTTTCATCACTTCGGAGAGGATTCTTCTTCTATCCTGGATCACTTTTGGAAATTGTTCACCAACACCAAACGAAGTTTCGGCCAAATTTTTTGAGGACTTTCGCACTTTTTCACGTTCCTCTGGATAGTGAAATTTAGCGACTATGGGGCGTGGTTTGCCCCCGGCTCGGCGTCTACCCCCTACACGATGTGCTCGGTCAATCTTAATGCCACTAGCTCCAACTATTTGCATCTGGTTTTCACAAAAGTTCAAAATTTTTTCTCTGCAATCTTCCCCTTCTTCTTCTGCTAGGTTATAGAACATTAAATTGTCCCTCACTGATCTCGATTGTACATCAATTATTTCATTTGATTGCCTTTTACACTTTTCCTCCAGGGCATTAACTGTAGTTTTTAAGTTTTGGATGTCAGCCTGTTTACTCTGAATTTCGTTCATGGTTTGGCTATCGAATTCACGACTTCGCTCCACTTCACTGACCCTTGTTTCAATTTTTTTCATATTGGAATCCATAACATTCACCTGCCTTTCAATTGTTGATAATTTGTCATTAATTCTGTCCAACAAATGAAGCCTATTTTCCATACGATCTAGCCTGTTAATGATTTCACCCATAGTTCTATCCAATGACATCATATTTTGATTAGGTATCTGTGGCGGTATCGGTGGTGGGGGTCCGGATAATTGGATGGGTGGGGGAGCGGGTGGCGGCGATTGCTGGTATATTTGCCCAAGGAATGAACCATTTTGATTATATGAAGGAGACACTTGATGTAGAGTACCCTGCTGTTGATATTGTTGATCCATGCTGTAATATGTTACCCTTTTACTGTTCTGCTCAAGGCTGGGGCTGATATCACTACCTTTACGTTTTGCAGATTTTGGAGTTTTTTGTTTTGAGTTCGATTTTGACTTTGATTTTCCTTTCATTTAGCAAAGTATATATACTGACATACCTCTGAGTGTTTTTAATGAGTTTCCACACAAGTTAACAGTGTTTTTCCACAATTTCACACAAATTTTCTGACAGAATTTATTTTCGTGCCGCTCATTTCTCACGCATGCGTCTACATGATGCATATTCAGAATCAGAGAGAGAGAGAGAGAGAGAGAGAGAGAAAGAGAGATGGGCGTGGAATTTAGCCCTAAGTCATCGAGTGCTTTAAACGAAAGCTTTTAGTTTTCGTCCCACAAAGAGCTCTATTTCATCCACTTGTTTTCTGTTTCTGAAGGCATCTCTTATATCAACACCTAGTTATCCATCCATCCTAATAATTACTCCTGAGTGTAAACAGATATACCATCCATAATGAATACCATCTTACAAAATCTGGGTTGTTCTGCGAGGAAAGCAATCGATTTCACAATACACCGCTTAAAAGATTACAACTCATGACAGAAGTACCTAGGTGTGGCGCAATAGGAAATATAAAAGTGGCCATTGATAAAAATATTTTGAAGGAAACAATTTGTTACATGTTTGTAATGTTTATAAAAAAATAACGATGACAGGACAATTTCCATTTAATGATAAGGAACTATATTGTTACTGGCTAGTTCTGAGTGTACAAAAATTGTCATTTCAACAAAAATATCTCATTATGATGGAGAGATAAGAGGATCTCCAACATGACGATGATGAATCCATCACAAAGGGACAAACTAGTAAACAACAACAAAAAGGGGATTGAACTGACGGCTCCAGGCTTTAGAACACTGAAACATGTATATATATATATATATAAATAAAAGTTATTAATCCATAGAGTAATTCAAGTTTAATGATAGACTGCACCACATCTATGAATTTATATGGCACCGCACAAATTCAAAATTCTTCAAAGTCAATAAGTTATTAAAACTGATTTAAAGTAATAAACAATCTATTCTGTCGCAATAACTTCTAAATTACACACTTGCTGTATAAAACGTACGAGCTTCACTCTCGATACGAAAAGAAAAAAAAATGCAAATATTGGAATTGTTCTCAACCACTTTTTAAAAATTAATTCTGAAATTATGCCAAATTGAATGCAAAAAGCAGAAGAATTAAAATATCTTGGATTATTCTCCCGAGTAATCATGGTAAATCACCTTTGTGTTCGACTTAAATCTTTCATTTCATAACGTATTTGATTAATTCTGTATAGCTGTCCATGATTACGTGAAGCCTGATGATAATTGTTCCAATTTGTATCAAATAAAGGGATTGACGTAACAAGAACCACAAAATATCATAATGCCCACAATGATATAGTGTAACATTTGGTATGAATCAGTTGTAACTACATCGACAATTTTCTCACGTAGTTCTACATCTCACACTCTTTTTTATAAAGAGAACTCGGTGTCGGAAACAGAACCATGTGGTCATATGACTCAGTTTCCCTACTATCCTGTTCTGCGACTTTACAAAAAGTATGTTATGTTTCGGATTTTTAAAGAGAGTGAGAAGAATAAACTAAAATGTCAGAGATAGAGAAAAGTTTCACATTAACAAAAATTGAAGGATAGAAAATATATTGGTTTACTGAGCACTGCATAGTGATTAATGCATTTCGAAGTTATATACATATAGCTCCGTCGTTGTCAAAATTATTCAGTGGAGAGAAGCATTACTCATGTTCAACAGTCACAGATCAATCCTTGTCTATATAATAAAGACAAGAGATGCCGACTCCTTTAAATTTAGCTGTGTACCTGGCTACTCTTAGTTTATGCACTACTTGGCTTACATGCAAATATCGAATTTCATTCATTTAAGAAATGACTGTCTTACTGGTTGGTCACGTGCAAATTCCGTGAATCGCAAAGCGATTAAACGAAAATTTGGACTTGTCCAACCATAATTATAAACCCATGAATTTCAAAAGTAAGACAGTCATTACCTATATTCACATTTATTCTAGTTATCGGTCATTTTTATTTGCATGCACATCGCACATTTTGCCTGTAACTACGTCAAATGCATCGTAAATTTTCCCTACATGCAAAACTTAAACGTGACGTCACAATAGCAACCCAAGTTATTGGAATATGATTCTAGGTGCCTTATGGGCGTTTAACATGGGGAATCTACTGGTAATGTAAATATTTCATAATTATTGAAGAATCATGCATCATATGTATACCCATATCTGCATTTTCTAAAAATCATATACATGTAATTGCAAGGTATTAGAAAAGGGCAGTCATAATATGTTTTGGGCTGTGGACTTCGTAATATTTTCTAGTTTTAGTATTTCAGATAAACTCAACTTGCATTAACATGTTATTTATTTTATAAGAATATTTGTACCACTTGGTGAGTGTCACTGCTGGTGAACCAAGAGTCCCCGAAGACACATGGAACTTAGCATAGTCCGATCAACTTTGGTTGATCGTTTCTTTAAACGCATTCGAAAACTACTGTCCCAAATTTTTCTCGAAAAAAAAAAAAAAAAAAAAAAAAAACAACAACAAAAAACAACAAAAAACAAAAAAACAAAAAACAAAAAAATTAAAATGAAACAAAATAAATAAAAGGTCATCATATCCCATCTTTCGGTATTTTTGGGCATTACTTTCAAAGTATTTGGTCATATTTCATTGTTTGTTGGATTAAGGATTACTGACGAGGGTTAAGTACCCGAAAGTGCATGTCTGATCCATGCTTAAATTTATCTGTCCTAAAAAATATGTTATGAATTTGAAGACGTGAAATATAAGACGCAGACTCTCCCCGGGCACCTGGTCTCACTTCGGAATGTTGTTCATTCCGGGGTTCGCAACCGTTCCGATGGGAATTCTTACGATTAGGCCTTGCCTTCTCGACTTTGAGACTGAATAACTGTTTGGTACTTCTTTGATGTTTATTTGTACCACTTGGTGAGTGTCACTACTGTTGGACAAGGAGTTCCCGAAGACACATGTAGCAATCTCAGATTATCTTCTGTTGATCATTTCTTCAAACGAATTCGAAAATTTCTGTTCACAAAATTTTCTTGAAATTTCTAAAACGTGGATCATGTAGCATCATATACCACACATCCTGCGACGTCTTTCTGTATTTTTTGGACATAGCTTACACAGTCTTCGTCCATATTTCATTGACTGGATTTAGGATTACCGACGAGGGTTAAGTACCCGAAACGTGTATGTTTGGTCAATGCTGCAAATTTATCTGTTCTAAAAACGATTATATGAATATCACTGACGAGGGTTAAATACCCGAAACGTGCATGTCTGGTCCATGCTGTAAATTTATCTGCTCTTAAATGATGCTATTGAATTTGAAGACGTTTAACATTTGAATCACTTGAGGAGTGTCACTGCTGGTGGACCAAGAGTTTTTTCGTCCCCCTTCAGGAACGCCCTGGACCCCTTGGACAGGGACGTCGACCCTAGTCGCTCTCCCGGACTCATTGACTTTCTGATATTCACTACATTCCCCACCTCAAATTTAAGAGGTAATATCTCTGTCTTTTCGTTCGTTTGAATGACTGTAATATATGCACGGATATGATTTTTAAAAACATCGTAATTCCCTTAAATTCTAGAATCAGTTATAGCATTAAAATGAGAAGTCTCCAAGAATAACCCAGAAGCTAAAAGACGACGTACAATACTTTATCAATCGCAGATTTTCGAGGATTCATGAAATCGTTTCATGACAAAAACTTGAGCAAAACAATCATTATGAATAATGTAAGAATACAGCAATTTGTTATCTGACAACGTTATATCACGACGTGATCATAACGTCACATGACGTCAAAGTCAGTGAAACAGAAAGCTTACCTACGTGTTTTCAAATTGCTATAAAATCGCAACGGAATATCCGATTTTCAAAATTTAAACTGATTTACATTCTGTAAATCTTGTATTTTCATTGTTCAAAGTTTGCTTCATTTCTCAGATAGGGCCGATTTTGGCCAATAACGTACCTTCTCCTTTATCTGCTCTAAAATGATGGTAATGAATTAAAAGTTGTTAAACATTTGTACCACTTGGTGAGTAGTGTCACTGCTGGTGGACCAGGTGTCCCCGAGGGCACATGTAGTCAAGTTCGATTTATTTTGGTTGGTCGATTCTTCAAACACATTCGAAAATTTCTGTTTAATGAATTTTCTCAAATTTCTAAAACCTGGTTCCTGTAGCATCATATTCCAGCCATCTTCCTACGTCTTTCGGTATATTTAGGACATAATTATCACAGATTTTGGCCATATTACATTGTTAAGAATGAGGATCACTGACAAGGGTTAAATACCCAAAACATGCTTGTCTGGTCCATGCTGCAATTTTATCTGTTCTTTAATGATGCTTTTGAATTTGTAGACGTTTAACATGAAGACAGATAATATTTGGATGTACGATGGAATTTATTGATTATAAGAATAAACCAAGTTTAAATCATTCATGATAAATTTCTGTTAAGCTATATCTTATTTTCTATCTAAGTTAAAAGATGGAGAGAACGAAATAATAGATCATACAGACAGAAGTAAACCCCCAAAACAAATAAAAATCAAGAGCTTAGGATCCCGTCTTATTCGAAAGAAATCATAACCGGGACAAGTCTTTCTAATGGTCCTAATGTTTCGTTTAACGAAAAGTTTTACAAACACACAACCAAAAATCAGAATCTAAAAAATCAAACAAAAGAGGGGATCTCCAACAACACCAGGTTGTAGCACCCAAAGCAAAACCCAGCTCAAACAATGATTCAGAATGAAAAGTTAGAAATAGACAGAAGAATAAAGTCGATCTTCGGTGATTGAATTTTTCTGCCCATGGAAATCTCGTTATATTGAATAGGAGTCTTATGTAGAGTTCGATCATTGTATGTGCCCTATTAGTTTAGATCTAAGACAGTTAATGTCTATACTTCATGAGGTAATGGTTTCTGTTTGGCTTCAATCTGTTCTATAAGCTCAGTATACCGAACCTAATCACGTATTTTCAGCTCATATCACCGTTAATTGACAGCAATAAATGATCTTATACGATTTCTCTTACTCTTTATTCTTTACCAAATAGTCCAATATCGTTTCAGGGAAACCGCCATTTAAAGAAAAATAAAAGGAATATTTGATGAAATTTCGATGGTTTCCTCTATACTTCTGTATGGCTTCCTCACTTCCAGACAATTATGATATGGGGAATGTTCTGTCAGTGTCAAATTTCGATCCTTATCAACGGAAAAACAACAAAATTCCATGGATCTGTTATAACAAATGAGTAACGTCTACCCTTGCTTTCTATAACTAATACAGTACATGTAATTATATTACTCCCATATTAATTATGATAAGATATGTACATACTGTAGTGAATCAATTAATTTTATGAGTATGATGATCAATAAAAACAAATGCTCCAACAAAAAACAATCATCTAAATGTTAGAACCAGTGACTTTATTTCCCTAGAGACGAAATCCTTTGTTTGGCTAAAATATAATCACTGTATGTATACAATGATTAATTTAACTCATGGCATGGTTATCAGGTGCACCTAAAAGACTAAGAGTCAACTAAGAGTTGAAATATAAACAACGATAATCGAAGCCATCATCAAAACTTCAAATACCTCATTGTCAGAAAGTTCGTGAATTAAAATAAAGTCTGATTTAAAAAAAAATCACAAAAGCGCAAAACAAAATCGTGGTTCAAGACGATGTTCTGTTAGCCAGCAGCATGACATCTGGGGCTAGATTCTCCATTAGACATTACAAAGACGGCAACATGATACAAGCACTACGAGTCTTCAAAGAACCTTCTATCATCTTATCCTTTCATGTTTTGTCATAATTATCTATTGAAACTGAAAGTCCCTCGGGCTAATAGAATCTCTAAATGTCAGAAGGTTCGAAACGAATTTACTGAGATAATTTTTATTTTAGAGAAACTGTTAAGATTAAATCCGATTAATATTCGTGGTGGTTGAAATTTCTTCATTTTATCTTTAATTGCAAAAAAATAATCAAAATCAAAAAATATGGATAAAAAATGAACACTTACCACGTGCGTTGACACTTCTATATCCGCAGTATTAGTTAACACATAATTTGTACTGAGTCAACAAGAGAATCACCATGTGCTTTGTTAGCATGACCTGCCACTGACGGCGGGGGATTCTGAGTAAATGATACTGTGCGATATGGTTTTCCCCCGCATTGTACATGCGCTAGAATTTACTGATAATAACGTCTTGTTCTGGGGATTTATTAAGTTTGAAATCATCACGATAAGACCCTGAAATAGAACAGTAATGATTTCCGGTGATAGGTATCGAGTATGTCTTAAAATGAATTATTTGAGGAAGGACATTCTTATTCAAAGATAGTATCGAGAGACAGTCAAAATACTCGATCCGACCTGATCTATGGTGAAGCTTTTAAAATCAAAATGGGGGCGTATTCATACATGTTCCTTCTTTTGAGGGGGATCACTAACAAGACTCGGTTCAGCACCCGCATTAAACACCGAAACACACCATGTGAAAGCACAGAGTAGACAAGCACAACAAGAGATACACAAGGGACAAGGAACACGAACACTTTTAAAAAAACAGAGACAACCATCCTTACAAAACAGCAAATCGCAGGGGTTCAAGTATCACAGATGAATATGTAAATGGATATCAAAAACAGTCTGCGCTCTTCTGGCTGGAACAAGCTCATGCAATTACCCGAGTAGGATCGACATTCAGAGTGGACAGGTGACCGGGACACTGTATTCTCTAATGAGTTTTGGACAGGGCGCGTCATGAAATAATGTAATCTTATTATGTTGCAGATTTATATTTATACACGTATGAAAGAAAATTTATCCAAAATCTACAAAAGCAAAGAAAACATGATGATTTGAAACATTTCGAAATGCGGCACAAAGAACTGCAAAACTTGTAACATCCTAATAGCAGACACTTCATTCTCAAGTTATCTCACAAAACAAACATTTAACACGCATAGTTTTGAAAACCTAAACTGTATGACATCTAATGTTGTGTACGGAATAGAGTGCTCACTTTGTGGATTGATTTATGTGGGTGAAACCAAAAGGTCAACTCCGAACCAGAATGTCAGGACACCGGTCAAAAATAAATAATAAAGGAAGTCAACTCCTTTATCGACATTTTGACCAGGCCGATCATTCTGTTTTATCTATGAGAGTCAGAATCCTGGAGAAAATATATCACCCCACAAACAATCCCAATTTGAGCACACCTTTTCGTAGCAACAGACACGAGTTCTGGATAAAAAATCTTAACACTGCAGCGCCCTATGGGTGCAACGATAATATCAGCAGCGTGGGAAACTTAACAAGTCCTGGTTGTCAATCGGTAAATGTGACTAGCTTATTCAACAGACCACAAAGAAGACCTCGAAGTCATGGCATTCGTAAATATAATAGGTTTCTCCTTCGATGACTTGGTTCCATTTTTGAATGAGCCTCTAGGCCTGCATTATATTCGTACCAAATTATATTCTGTTCCTTTACGGAAGTTACACAAAATCTACGAATATACAAAGGACCTCACATATACCGATACACGTTCCCCAGAATACAGACTACAAGGAGTCATCTTGGACATTTCTACTTTTCGTTTATTTCAAGCAGTTAGATCAGATAAATCAGAGGAGAAAATAAACCGTCCTTTCAGATTTGCAAACAAAGGTATTGATAAATTGAATCTTGGTCAAATTTTGAATCACAAAACTGTCAGAAAAAATACCACCATATTTCAAAAGAAAAGAAACTCCTTGTATTTCCGATAGCTAGACACCAACAGTTGCATCTAAAATTTACAATTACAAACGATTCTTGCAGTGTATTGATTTAAGTAATCCCTCACTACATCCACTTCCTTGCGAATGTTCTTCATCGGATTTCAACTACTCTTCTTGTGGACACGTTATTACTGGTGACCTTAGTATAGTCAAGAACGACAAGTTGAGAGAATTGTTAAAAGAGGGTCCCAAATACAGAGAAAGTATGTCCTTTACATGGAACCAAAATTTCAAAATTATCATGGACTCTTGTGAGGAATATGCAAGACGTTGGGCAAAGAAAGAGGATGTACAGCTCGACACCCTTTCCGAATGGATAAAATCCATCAGAGGGTTACTTTTATCTAGAATTAACCGATTAAAATCAACTGTGAACACCAGATTCGAGTCTATATTTAAAGACCCTGATGTTATCACAGAGCTTACCTACCTCCAAGAACATTATGTCATCACACCAGCGGACAAAGCCTCAAATAGTTACACATTAACATGCAAAAAGTACTATTTCGACAGTTGGGTTTAAATTCGACGCCTGGAATCCCACTTACACCCCTACAAACCTTTCTGCCTCTGAAATAATAGACAAACACAAATCAGCTCTTGCTTCCTTTGGCTTCGACACTAACAATTTAGATTTAGATTTACCATACTTATACTGCATACCTAAAATGCATAAGAATCCGTACAAACAACGTTTCATCGCTGGTTCCTCAAAATGTTCTACCAAATCTGTATCGATCTTACTCACCAAAGTTTTATCTGAAATCAAATCTGGGCTTCGAAAATATTGTTCGACAGTATATATTCTCGCAGTGGTATCAACCGGATGTGGATTTTAAAGAATTCGAAGGAACTTTTAGAACATCTGAAATCAACTCATTTTAGTAGAGTCCATTCGATCAAAGCCTTTGATTTTTCGACACTTTACACTACAATTCCACATTCGTAATGCGTTTACAAGTAAGAACGGTAATCGCAAATACAAATTTATTGTTGTGAATTATGACAAAACCTACTTTGTAAAAGAAAAGTCCGATTCTGAAAATAAGTACACTGAAACAGATATTATTCAGATATTAAACTATTTGATCGACAACATTTTTGTGGTGTTTGGAGGAGAGGTCTTCCAGCAAATTGTCGGAATTCCAATGGGGACCAATTGTGCCCCACTCCTTGCCGACCTTTTCCTTTACTCGTACGAAGCTGAATTCATGCAATCTTTGGTCTCTGATGGGAAAAGATACTTAGCTTCTGACTTCAACTTCACTTACAGATACGATGTGTTTTCCATCAATAATCCAAAATTCACGGATTACCTGAGCAGTATCTATCCTTCAGAGCTTGAAGTCAAAGAAACTACAGAGACAAATAATTCAGCATCCTATTTGGACATAATGTTGTCCTACGACACTGATGGTCACATGAACACCTCACTCTATGACAAACGTGACGACTTCAATTTCAGTATTACAAACTTTCTTTTTCTGAGTAGCAACATCCCTTCATCGCCAGCTTATGGCGTGTTCATATCTCAGTTGATACGCTATGCCAGAGCAAGTACCAAATATACGGATTTTGTTCTGAGAGCTATGCGTCTTTCAGATAAGCTTCTCAGTCAGGGATATGTTTGTGACCGACTAACATCGTCACTGAGGAAGTTCTACGGTCGATATGGGGAACTCGTCATACACTATAATGTCCCACTCTCCAGAATGGTGGATGATATTCTGTCATAGACCATTTGAACCATCCAACCAAAGATTGTTCTCTATGTCTTCCGAAATGGAAGTAACCGGATATGACAGTTCTAACGAATTGAAGCGGCGGGTGTTGCATGCAAGCAGGAGATGCTTACTCTTCCTGGGCACCTGGTCTCACTCCCATATCGGGAGTTCGCTTCTTTTCATATGGTAGAGGTTTTTATTTGTTTGCTTTGGTTCCTGTTTTATCCTGATTTTGTATGTCTTCGGTTTCTGATTTTCTGAATCATCGATTTTGTGCTGTATACAGGGATATGGTCATTATCCAGATCTGTCATTTCATTGGTACTTTTAGGTACCTCGATGATATTCTTACTATTGACAATTCTGTGTTTGAATAATATAAGAACGAAATTTATCCCAAAAATTAATAATTAACAAGGCAAACGTAACAAACACAGAAACACCATTTTGGACCTTAATATCAAAGATTCACACGAGAGTGTAAGGAAAACGAGATGATTTTGGGATTTAACAAAGTAAGCTTTCCCTCGCTTGACCATAATGTTCCTAGATTACCATCATACACAGCTCATCCGGTATGCTAGAGCATGTGCTCATGTATTGAATTTTCATAGCAGAAATTTACAAAGTAAGAAAAAACTTTTAGGTCAAGATTTGCGTTTTCCCAAACTAGTAAAGACTTCCTGGAAATTTTACAAAAATTAATTATCACCTTCTTTTTTAAATTCGGATCCATACAAGCAACAGAATATGTTACTTTGGGTATTTCACAACCTGCATTTTATGGTGACATGATTAACAAAATAAGAAGGATCAAAGGTAGACAGCATAACTATCGAAAATGCGTCAGAGTCATCAAACGTCTTTATACCGTGGATATGATCCTAATGTCACCAGACGGACAATAAGCTTGGTACTTGAACAATCTACAGTCTTGTACGAGAGCATTCGTAAGACTTGCACTCTGACTGACTGTGACGACGGGTCTCCATGACGGGCCCTGTCCAAACCTCTTTAGAGATGACAGGGCCCCGACCACCTGTCCTATCTGAATGTCAGTCGATTCCTCGGGTGATAACATATATGAGCTCGCTACAGCCGGCAGAGCACGGACTGTATTACGCACGTCCTCTTTTTATATCCATTTACATATTCATCTGTGTTGCCTGGACCCCTGCGTTTTATGATCTTGTTTGTGTGTGGTCATCTAAAAGTGTGGAGGTTGTTTTACACCAAAATTTTGCGTTTTTCGAGACCTCTGGGAAATCGGAATTGTGGGAGGGTTGTGCGCACGTAATCCAGGATGACCACACCGTCTGCTGTCAACGTGGCAGATGATCCAAAGGTTTCTTTGTAATTTGTAAACTTCTACTTCGAAAATCCAAAACAACAGTACATGCTCTAGCATACCGGATGAGCTGTGAAATGTAGATACCGTATGACGGTAATCTAGGGACATCACCGTCAAGCCAGGGGAAATTTACTATGTTGAATCCCAAATTATCTCGTTTGTCATACACACTTATGCTGAAAAAGACGTTTAACATTTGTACTACTTGGTGAGTGTCACTGCTGGTGGACCAAGAGTTCTCGAGGGCACATGTAGCCAAGTTCGGTTGATCGTCTGTCTCTTCAACGCATTTGAAATTTTCTGTTACAAAATTTCGTGAAATTTCTAAAACGTGGGTCCTGTAGCATCATATCCCATATCCCATCATATCCCACCCATTCTGCTACGTCTTTTGGACATAATTTTCATACTTTTTGGCCATATTTCATTGTTTAGACTAAGGATCACTGACGAGGGTTTAGTACCCGAAACGTGCATGTCTGGTCCATGCTGAAAATTTATCAGGTTTTAAATGATGCTATTGAATTAAAAGACGTTTAACACTTGTATTAATTTCTCCATTGACAATTTTGATATTTAGGTCCAAATATGGTGTTTCTGTGTCTGTAACGTTTGCCTTGTTTAGAGTCAATTCTTGTGGATAAATAACATCTTTATGCTTTTCAAAAACAGGATTATCGATAGTAAGAATATCATCCAGGTACCTAGAAGTACCAATGAAACATTTCACATCATCATGTTTTCTTTGCTTTTGAAGATTTTGAATAATTTTTTTTCATATGTGTATAAAAATAAATCTGCAACAAGAGGCGCACAATTTGTACCCATAGGAATCCCTACAACCTGCTTGTAGAGATTCTAACCAAATCTTACATAAATATTGTCCAAGAGGAAGGACAAGGCACTACACAGGCTCCATGATTTGTATGATATGTATTCTGTAGCGGAAAAGAAACCCTATGATTCAGATGTACAAATATAAGTTTTCCCCTCTCGATTATAGCACCATTTAATGCGTTTGGACAATTGATCATTAATCTTGTGGTGAGGAAGCGTGGTGTACATATTTGAAAAGTCGTTTGAAGAAATCGTATTGGCTTGAAAATTTCTAGATTCATTTTGTCAATCACATCCCCTGAATTTTTAAAAGACCAAAATAAATTTACATCATTCCTGTTCAGAACAGTTTCACAATATTTTGCAACATATTCCTTATATAACCGCCGTGAGGGCTGACGTCAGATTTCTAGACAAACATGTAGTTGAGCAGTTGCTAGAATAAGCAATGTATCTAAAGTAATAAAAAACCAGCAAGACACTGGACATATAAACAGTACTTATAGTACCAGCATCTTTTCATGCAATGCACACTGATCAACTGTTATGACTTGCGTTATCCAAATCTCAGAGACGTCACTTGGCATACCCTGATAAATCTCATAGGAGAAGTCACTTGTCATTTATATTTTAGGTTTGGTGTTTTGACGTCGTATTTGGTGTTCCTTGTTCCTTTTGTACATATCTATTCTGTACTGTAAACAAGTCTCATTTGGGGATTTCCTCCTTTCTGTCATCTCTATTTATTTCACATGTTTCACCTGTCACCCATCGTCGGAAACTCACGTTCGGTCAAGCAAGCTCACCTCCCGTGGGTCATAACGGCAGAGCATTACAAAAATCTAATATATGAGAGTGTATGTCGCTATGTGTTATTGGTAGCAAAAGCATAATATATTTCATATTTTTATCAACAAAGATGCTCTAATTAATGTCGGACAGTTATTCATATTTGCTAATTCTAAAAGTTACAAAACAATATGACTTATATTGGCTTTAAATGGTCCATTCACTGACATGTACTCGCATCAGATTTTTGTAATGGTATATCCAGCAAAAAATCTACCGTTATGACTCACGGAAGGTGAGCTTGCGTGACCGAACGTGGGTTTCCGACGATGCCTGTCATCGAGACCTTCAGTTTATGCTCAGCATATCTGATTCATCTTTATTGAACGCGAGCTTGCTGCTGAAAGCAGAGCACAACTTGTTTTTGTATATCTAACACTCTTAATTTCTAATTACAGAGTTATTCATGCAAAAGACCCTTGTGTTTCGTTGCCTTGTTTATGGCGTCACCTTTAAGTATCGACATAATTTAAAATCATTGTTTATTTTTATTTTTGATCGAGGTATCAACGCATACTGAAATCAAATTATATGTCCTTACCTGGATTTTTGGCATACATTTTAGATAATATCAATAATTTTGCTCTGCATATATTCACTATAAGGATTCCACTTCATTCGGCCTCGGGCATCCTGATGAGACATTATTTTTTAAGATGCACATATGGTGCACTGACATTTATGTAATAGTATATATATATTTCAGTATTGACAGTTTGTGTCCCGACATCGAGTGTGTGCATGTAAACAAAATAACAACACCATTTGTCATTGATGTACCAGACGGCTTCCAAAGGCGACGGTGTCTAAGTGCTATATGTTGTGTCCTTAATCAGTGTATCAATTGTGTTTATTCTCCTTGATATGTGTGCATGTGTTTTGTTTGTGTATCATTTTGGTGCACGTTGTATTATGGCAATCGTGCGCATGTTAAATTGTTATAAGATGAGGTCACCGCGGCGTGGTATTGCACGTGAAAAAAATCGTTTACTTCCTCATTGAAAATCAAATCAAATCATTTGAAAATCAAACGTTAAAGCACATGGACTTAAATTTGGAAATCCCGGACTAAAGACATTTGCTGTCACTTAGAACTGCCCTCCCAGCAAATGTCTTTAGTCTGGGATTTCCAAATCTAAGTCCATCGTGCTTTAAAGTTTGATTTTCAAGCTTTCTGGGGATATCTTACTTTAATCTTGAAATTGCTAACTTTAATCTTATACATGTAAGTAATGCAATCTTTATATTTTTTGAATGCAACAATTTTGATATTGCAATTTTTCATTTTTATCTTGGACATAAGTGTTCTTGGTTAATAATGCATTACATACTTTACTTTATACGGATAAGCACACCTTTCGTTGCATAGCGGATGGTCGACAATCCAAAGTCGGAGTTGTGCACATTATTGGTCTTCCTCAGTTTATGTTTTGTCATTGGTATTTTATGTTTTGCTGCGTCTGTTTGTCTGTGTGCGTGTGTGTTGTCCCCTGTTGTTTGTTGAGGTTGTTTTGTCAGGTGTTTGTTGCATCCTTTGGATGTGTCCCGCTGTGGTCAGTACAGGGTTGTCTTTTCTGGAGATCTCCTCCAAATATTTTTATATATTATTTTTATCTCATCTTCATCTGGCATTCACTTTTGCTACCTTGCATAACGGGTTTCTTTCTTTATTGTGGGGGTATTTTCTATTGTTGTGCCGTTTGTCGGCGTGGTAGTCCTCATTGTTCATTGTGTTTCCATCTTGTAACAGCAGATTCATTGGGAAATTATAATGTTTAGTAGGCCTTTGGAGAAATGGAATTGCATTTTTGCATTATAGTTTATTTATTCAAGGTGGCTCCACCGACAATGAATTTCGCAATTTTCTTATTCTAAATTCTCATTCCGGGGCAAAAGGGCGACCCCTTGTTTATTTTTAATCTTAAGACTTCCTCTACTATTTGATATTTTACTAAATGTTTAAAATGATATTGTTAAAAAATGTTTAAAATAATATTGTTACAGTGCTTGTATTTAACAGCGCACCTACAGTAAATCCTGACACTGGAGATTATGTTGACGTGTTGTTATGATGTTGTGTTATTGTCGTCTGTTTTCCGCTGTCGAACGTTCGTTAATTTTTATTTTCAAGAATTCGTATGCCTACTGATCAGTATTTTCGGATTCCATGATTTCTTTTTCGTTTTTAACATTTATTAACTGATTGCTTTATCCAGTAATAAATATAGGATCTCAAATGAATTTTCATTTCATACGATGTAATATTATGAAAAGGAGTCGTGTGTTTGGACCTCTGCGTTTTACGGTCTTGCTTGCACATTGTCTCGTTGGTTTAAGCATGGTCTTTGGTATGTTTCACGTTTCTATGGTGTGTGTTGGTGTTCCTTGTCCCTTTAGCGTCTCTTTCTGTGGATGTCTGCTCTATGTTTTTTTTTTGCATTGGGTGTTTTGAAGTTTTGCTGTGGGTGCTGCAACCGAGTATTGTTGGAGATCCCCTCCTTTCTTTTATATCCCCGAGCCTTAGCGAGGGAATATAAAACGCACAACGAGTTTCATAATACCTCGTATGAAATGAAAATTCATTTGATATTATTTTTACCTCATGATTCTGCCAAAACAATTATTACAGGGATATGGTCATTATCCATATTTGTCATTCCAATGTGAAATAAACGATTCGGAGAACTAGAGGCGAACCACGCTATGACCTAGAAGTCGTATGCTACGCTATGAGAAGGAGTTCTCTATCGTATATCGAATTTTGAAAAAGGAAAATAAACTTTAATACAAATAAAGTATCCCATCAAACTCTGAAGTTATTTTAGACCTATTATGCATAATATTGCTATTTTTTGGGTCAAAACTTGTCTTTTTCCCATAGAAATCAATAGAAAACGAAAAAGTTTTTTTGAACATTGTTCCCCCCGGAGATACAGAACGCCACTTTTACTGGAGGTGTATATCCATGATACAAATTTTCTGGAAAAGTGGGGTTCTGTATCTCCGGGGGGGGGGGGGACACTACCCCAGAGAAGAAAAACAAAAAAGGAAGGGGGTGCATTTGTTAAAGAATCGATCTTTAAGATCATTGAATACGGAAAATTTGACTATTTTTTCCCCTTAATCCATAAAAAAATGTGTTTTAAGTACGATCGAATGAAATGTACAACAATTAGAAACGAAATAAGCAGGAGTGATGTGGATTTCTCCGCTAATGTGTATTTCGCGCTAGAAGCTTCTATTATAGCCATTGCATACAAAATAAGACCGTATTTTGAGTTCCGGATTTCATTATTTACCGATTAGAGGAAATAGAATTTTCTAAATGTATTTCTGATATATAGTGTAGATGAATTTGATATCTTTTAGTTAATATTTATCCATTTCAGGCAAACTATTCTAAAATTTCTGCGTTTTTGGTCGATATTATCAGTTTTATTACTCGAGTACCCCCTACCTCTTTGGACCATCATTTTAGAATCTTATGAGTATTTCATCGAAAAGTAAGACATACAAAAAGTCTTCAAATACATTTTATTTCAAAAATGATTATTCTTTTGTCTGCATATGTACCGTCATGTGGAAGAAATACTGCACGAAATTTAGGGCTAAAAACGGCCCTTATCTTATCAGCTTCGGTTGATCGTCTGTCTCTACAGCGCATTTGAAATTTTCTGTTACAAAATTTCTTGAAATTTCTAAAACGTGGGTCCTGTAGCATCATATATCCCACCCATTCTGCTACGTCTTTTGGTACATTTTTCGACACACTAATTTTCATACTTTTTGCCCATATTACATTGTTTAGACTGAGGATCACTGACGAGGGTTTAGTACCCGAAACGTGCATGTCTGGTCCATGATGTAAATTTATCAAGTTTTCAATGATGCTATTGAATTTAAATACGTTTACCATTTGAACTACTTGGTGAGTGTCACTGCTGGTGGACCAAGAGTCCCCGAGGGCACATGTAGCCAAGTTCGATCAACTTCGGTTGATCGTCTGTCTCTTCAACGCATTTGAAATTTTCTGTTACAAAAATTCTTGAAATTTCTAAAACGTCTTGTAGCATATAACATTGTTTAGACTGAGGATCACTGACGAGGGTTTAGTACCCCAAACGTGCATGTCTAGTCCATGCTGTAAATTTATCAGGTTTTAAATGATGCTATTGAATTTAAAGACGTTTACCATATGACCGATTTATTTGAAAGGTCACACTTGTCACAGTGTAGGTTATAAGACTCCAAACTTGACCAATCGTATTCAAGCAGAGAGATATGTATCGTGTTATCATAACATTTGATTATGAAATGGCTTTATGAAACTGCATAACTGGTGTATCATGTGATAATACATAATACCAGATTATAACTGAAAAAATGGACTAAAAACAAAATATCTGTACTTGGCATCCATAATAAGTCTACATGGAAACAAAAACCAAGCATTGCATTTCTAGAATTTTGTACTTGTATAATAAGCTTCTCTACAATATATATCTTTACTGTGCACCAAGACGTTGTACAAAGAATCCAAGATTATGATTATCTTTCGATTTATTGTTTGTAACGCGACACACACCTAGTATTTCCCTTCTATATTGCATATTACAAAAAGACGCACAATCCATGGTGATTAGGAATAAATGGCACTGACTGATATATCGTTTGACAAGAGTGGCGACAAAACAATGCGACGAATGAGTGCATGCTTCATATCTTTGGTTGCAAAAATAACAGACTTCATTCCTACTTCTGCCGAACCTGTCGGCATGGTAATTAGTCAAGTATACAATTGCGTAATTTCCTTTTTTTATCAAATAGTATACTTTATACTTCGAATTCCAATATCATCCAAAATAAAAGTCCCCTGTGCTGGATTGATTCAAGTCAATAAGATCAGAAATGATCATAAGTGCTTATAATTATTTGATATTCCATACATATTATTATTATTTCCCAATAGGTTATCTCTTTACAAATTCGAGAACGAATCATTACTAGTACTTAAGAGATTTATTCAATATTTCATGATACATACATTAGCACTTTTTCATAGTCATCAAATTCACTTTGACTTCCAACGCTTTGCAAGGAAAACTGTCTGTTGACGGTCTACTTAACACTTCTATTTCATCTTGTTCTAGCCAGCACAGCACATAACTATACTGTTGTATGCCTTTCGTGTAATGTTTTGATACTGTATAAGGAGATTATCTCCATGAAATAGTTTTGGGGTCCTTGACCAAAGCACAGACGATCCTGTTCCCCTTGGTACATCTACCCCCAAAAGGACGGGTCCTATACTACCAACCCACACAGGAATAAGAATCCCACTTCTTTTAAGGTCCTAAATGTGAACTGTAGATCCATTATGAACAAAAAAGGTAAAATTTACAGTCTGATCGACAGTACTGCTCCCGACATTGTGATAGGAATGTCATGGCTCTCCCCACGCAGATATCGGTCAAAGTGAAATATTCAGTCGTGACCTAGGTTACGCTGTGCTCAGAAAGGATAGGGTTACTAACACAACAGGTGGAGGTATTTTCATCTTAGTTAGAAACGGTATTGCTGCATCAAGGTACACAGATGCTGATGCAGAATGTGAGGTACTCTGGGTAAAGGTTGAGGTAAGTGGATACAAACCCCTTTATGAACAAGTCTCTCTCCTCAGTCTCAAATAAGGGAAATATTACCAGATTACTAGGAGATTCTAACATGCCAAAAATGGACTGGCATAAGCATAGCACAAGTCCCGATTGTAACTCCCTCACTTATGGCGTGTTCATATGTTGATACGCTATGCCAGAGCAAGTACCAAATATACGGATTTTCTTCTGAGAGCTAGGCGTCATTCAGATAAGCTTCTCAGTCAGGGATATGTTTGTGACCGAGTAACATCGTCACTAAGGAAGTTCTACGGTCGATATGGGGAACTCGTCATACACTATGATGTCCCGCTCTCCAGAATGGTGGATGATATTCTGTCATAGACCATTTGAACCATCCAACCAAAGATTGTTCTATATGTCATCTGAAATGGAAGTAACCGGATGTGACAGTGATGTGATGTGACAGTGCATGGATTTAATATATTGTTTTCATTTTCGTGCTTAAACATCGACGGCGGATGCGGCTAGCCAACAGGGGATGCTTATTCCTCCCGGGCACCTGGTCCCACCTCTGGCTTGCCGGGGGTCCGTTGATGCTTAATTTTTGCTCTATTGTGAGTGCTGTTGAGATTATCGTCAGGATCTTCTTTAACTCATTTCTACCGAATTGAAGCGGCGGGTGTTGCATGCAAGCAGGAGATGCTTACTCTTCCTAGGCACCTGGTCTCACTCCCATATCGGGGGTTCGCTTCTTTTCATGTGGTGGAGGTATTTGTTTGTTTGCTTTGGTTCCTGATTTTGTATGCCTTCGGTTTCTGATTTTCTGAATTATCGATTTTGTGCTGCATACAGGGATATGGTCATTATCCATATTTGTCATTTATAATACCTTTGTTGAAATTCCTCATGACCATGCAATCTTCAACAGCTTGTTTATATGCCGACCAGAGGTGATAATATTTTAGACCTTTTCTGTACAAATAACCCTACACTGGTTTCAAAAGTGTCTACCAAACCTGTATTTAGTGATCACAGCAATACATAAGTGGAGTCAAACATTCGCCCAAATGATTAACGTCTTCAAATTCATTAGCATAATTTTAGAGCAGATTAATTTACAGCATGGACCAAACATGCACGTTTCGGGTAAGGTAAGTAAGGTGCAACCCAGAAATATTACCCAGTACAAGAAAGCTGACTAGGAGGCTTTCAGGTCTGGTATGAGTGGCTTTAGAGATAAGGTCCTCCGTGACAAAGGTAAATATGATGGTTATACCTAAAACATCAGATTCAGAATGGCATAAAGAAACACATTTCATCTAAGAGGTGGTAAGAACAAACTTCTCTAGGTCACACATGATATCAAAAAATATACGTAAACGTGATAAGTTATTTTATAAGCAACGATCATCTAAAGATCCATCTGAAATGACAAATATGGATAATGACGATATCCCTGTATACAGCACAAAATCGATAATTAAGAAAATCAGAAACTGAAGGCATACAAAATCAGGACAAAACAGGAACCAAAGCAAACAAACAAAAACCTCCACCATATGAAAAGAAGCGAACTCCCGATATGGGAGTAAGACCAGGTGCCCAGGAAGAGTAAGCATTGCATTACAAAACACCAAACATCTTGGTCAGAGGAATATGAGGTAAGCTTACTACATGTATGTTGAAAACATTTAGGTATCATGGACACGCATACTAGTGAGGGTGTCCCAGCTGAAAAGCAGACATATGCCCCCAATACACTTTTTTACATTCCTGAAGCATGCTAAACAGAATTCTGCCTCTATAGCTACTCTTAAAGATCATGGTAAGGAATTTTCAGGAGGTGAAGAGAAGGCTAATATCCTGAACTGCCAATCCCAGTGAGTGTTCAGCCAAAAGTCCCCACTCCCCCTTAAACAGTTATGCCAGATGGAGGTAAGTGACTTTGGTCTGAATGCAGCTCCATGTGCCGATACCATGTATCCCAACATGCCAGACATTGAGGTAGGTACAGAAAGCATCAGAAAACTCAGAAAACCTGAAAACCGACATTAGGCAGCTGGACCAGACCAAATCAAACCACTCCTCATGAAAGAGCTACAACTAGAGTTGTCACCTATCATACAGGTATTTTTTCAGCTTTTTTCGACTCCAGCACCTTTCCTCATGACTGGTTGACAGCAAATGTAAGCCCCCTCTACAAAAAAGGTGACCGTAAAAAACCCTGAAAAGGAGCTGTTAAGATAAGGGCCGTATTTAGCCCTGAATCTCGTGACTTATTTCTTGCGCATGGCGAATCGTATACAGAAAAACATGAATCATTATTGAAATATAATGTATTTGCAGAACTTCTACATGTTTTACATTATGTCGAGGAACTCTTAAGGTTGTAAAATTAAGGTCGAAAGAGGTAGGGGTGCTCGGATAGAAAATCCGATAATATCGACAAAAAACGTATACATTTTTGAATATTTTGTCTAAAATGGATTAATATAAGCTAAAAGACATCAAATATGTCTACATTGTGTATCAGAAATAGATTTCGAACGTTCTACCTCCTTTAATCGGTAAATAATGAAATCCGGAACTTAAAATACGGTCTTATTCTTCATTCAATGGCTACAATGTTAGCCTTTTAGCGCGAAATACACATTGACGGAGAAATGAACATCACTCTTGCTTATTCCGTTCCTAATTCTTGTATCTTTCATTCAAATATATTGAGTACGCAATGTTTGATGGATTAAAGAGGAAAAATAGTCAAATGTGCAATATTTAATGGTCAAAAAGATCGATTCTTAAAAAAAGCACCCCCCCCTTTCCATTTTTAGTTTTTCGTCTCTGGGGTAGTGTTCCCCCCGGAGATACAGAACCCCACTTTGCCAAAAAAATTGTATCATGGATACACATCTCCAGTAAAAGTGGCTTTCTGTATATCCGGGGGGAACAATGTTCAATAAAACTTTTCCGTTTTCTATTGATTTCTATGAGAAAAAGATAAGTTTTGACCCCAAAATTAGCAATATTATGCAAAACAGATAAAAAAATAACTTCATATTCTGATGGGATGCCGTATAGGTATACATTTTACCAAAAAAGGTTCTTGAAATTTCAGCTTTTAAAATTCCACTTTTCAGGGCTGATTTTACGCTTTATCTTAACAGCTCCTTACCGTCCCATTTCGTAAACTTGTATCCTCTGTTAAACCCTAGAGCACAGCATCACTTCAAAATTAGTAAAGCATCTATCTTCTAATAAAATTCTCTTTGACTTACAGCATGGCTTTCATGAAAAAGGTAGTTCTGAAACCCAATTAGTAATGTTAATCGACGAACTTGCACATAATATCCAAAAAGGTAAGCAAACAGATTTAGTTCTTTTAGATTTTAGCAAGGTATTCGATAAAGTCTCTCACGAAAAACTTATCTTTAAACTTCATGAGTACGGCATCAGAGGTGAAAACTTTAAATGGATTCGAGCCAACAGGTCCCAACAACTTGTGGTCGGTGGTACTCAATCATCGTCCATCCCTGTCACCTCTGTGAAACATCGACGGCAGGTGCGGCTAGCCAACAGGGGATACTTACTCCTCCCGGGCACCTGGTCCCACCTCTAGCTTGCTTGGGGACCGTCGATGTTAATTTTGTGCTCTATTGTGAGTGCTGTTGAGATTTTCGTCAGGATCTTCTTTAACTCCGGAGTGCAACAGGGATCTGTCCTTGATCCCATTTTATTTTTATGCTATATAAATGACCTCCCTGAACATGCCATTTCACATGTAGACTTTTTTGTAGACCATACCGTTCTATACTTAACACTCCATAAAAATTCAGGCCCCGTTACTTTACAACAGGACTTGTAAAATCTAGAATTATGGGAGAAACTGTGGGATATGGAATACAACCCCAGTAAGTGCCAGCTCATCCGTGTGGCAACATCAAGGTCACCTATACATACACAATACGTGTTCCGTCATCAAACGCCAATAAATCGTTGGTATTCTTGACAAGGAATTCAGGGCAGCCCATCCGCAGTCAAAAGCAATGGCCTACAAAGTTATTGTGCGTCCTCAACTTGAATACACATCTTGTGTATGGGACCCTTATACGGCTGCAGCCATTAAACAGATTGAAATGGTCCAGTGGAGAGCTGCGCGATGGGTTGTCAATGATTATTCCTATACATCTAGCGTCACCTCCATAATATCAGATCTTGGTTGAAAGTCCCTCGAGCGAAGGAGGAGCGATGCAAGGCGAACTATCATGTACAAAATTATTCATCATCTTGTTGCTATCCCCTCTGATCAATTTGTCCCCCACTCCGTCCTACTAGACACTCTCGCAGTTTGTCCTACAGACAGTTACATGCAACTAAAGTATTCTTTCTTTCCGCAAGTCATTGTGCAGTGGTTGTGTCGTCTCTTGAAATGTCAAAGCTCGATCTGTTCAAATTGGCAGTGCGCAGGATCCACCACCTAGCTCAAACCTTAAATCAAAAACTTTTAATCTTTTGTTGTAAATACTGTTCTTCTGAACATTTATCCCACTCATGAGACTAATCTATCTTCTGACTCTTCTTTTGAAATTTTAAGCTGTCAACCATTCTATATTCTTTCTTTTTACCTTTTAATTAATAGCTTACTCGTTAACGAGGGCGTGAAGTACAGAGAGATAGATAGAACAAAACGATGTTGTATTAACCTGCGGAACATTCACACACATTAGACTGAGACAAAGGACAGCAAATAGAATAAACACATCAACAGCTAGATACAAGAATAACTACACCAAACTATTGCATCAAGGACTGTGAAAACAAGAACATCCATACACAAACGACAGACAAACAAGGAGAGAAACAATTGAAAGATGGAGTACAACACATAAAAAACCCCATCTGCTTTATAGTACCGAATTGTGTATAGCTATCCGGGTTAGATGCGCACAACCCTTCAACTTATTCGGATACTCAGAAGTCTCCCAAATAGTTTACTATAAACAAGCAGACCTTTCATGTACTTGTGACACAAAAACTCTGTTATAAAAAGAAAGATAAACCGTTCGTGATCTACCAACTTGTACGAGCCAATTAATAGTCATCGAAAAATCCGATCAATTTTCAGATCCGACAAAGGATCAGAGTCCAGTCTTCTCTTAGAGGCCTGAACATGGACAGTATCTGTCATCAAATTCACGTTGGGTCAGTTTACAATGCTGGATAATTAAGATGATTTTTATAGAAAGGACGGGGATCGCTATCAGGACTTGTACATGAAACAGGAACACATTATGTTAGATTATTTTCATACTCGTATTTATATGATAAAGTGCCCTTTTGGTATAGATTTACCTGTGTAATTTACCTGTCTCAGAGTTAACAAATCTATCGTGTATATCCCTCGATAAGGATTTAAAGGGCCGTCACGGTACTATATTTAGAATATCAGGTGATTGGCTCAGTATATAAAGGGCTGCACTGGGCTTGTAAAACTGTCCGTAATGCTGAGGCTCTCGGTGGTAGGACCATTCTCTCTTAGCAATGACCCGTCTCGGGTCCGCTAATCAGTAGAGTCTTATCTAATTGGGGGTTCTGTTTTCCGACCGTTAGCTATATGGGCAGGGGGGTAGTTTTTAACACCTAGGTTGTTTTTCTCGTATATTCTTTGTATTTTCGTATTTCTATGTTGTTTTATACTAAAGTATCTAAATGTTATCCGTTTTCATAGTTTTCTTTCATGTTAGTCTGTCATATAAGGTGGAGGCTGCAATATAGGCATCCTACGGACCTGAAGACAGGCACCCACCCCCACCGGGTCCTGTTACATACATAACACTTATAACAAAAACAAAATACAAGTGAAACACTTATAGCAAAAACAAAATACATGTACAAGTGAACCAATTTTAAGACTGACAACCAATCATGGCCTATACTGACTCGCGTATGTACATTACCCTGCAGTAGTGGACCATCACTTGAGTAGAACAGACGTTTTTATCTTATCAGCTCCTTTATTCCAGTCACCTCAGAGAAGATTAAAAAACTGGGGGTTGCTGGGTGAATTTGTCATATTATAATGATCGAAGATTGAAATGATGATGATGATGATGATGATGATGATGATGATGATGATGATGATGATGATGATGATGATGATGATGATGATGATGATGATGATGATGATGATTGTGGTGATGATGATGATGAATCAATGATGATGTTGATGCTTGTTTTGATTATGTCAGATGATGATGATGATGATGATGATGATGATGATGATGATGATGATGATGATGATGATGATGATGATGATGATGATGATGATGATGATTAATCAATGATGATGATGATGAAGGGAAACTACGCTAGAACTATATACAGATATACACACAAGGATTTGTAAACAGAGATACTTTGCATGAATACATCTTATTTGGATCGAAAGAAATATAGGGACGAGTTGTCCTGAAAAAAAGAGGACAACTCGTACTTCCACGTAGAAGATGGTAAAGTTTCTTCATTTTTACAATAAGCATTCCTTCGATTTAGTTACACAAATATTCAATTTAAAACTTGATTTTAAAGTAGTTTCAACTCTACCATGTCATATCAGTAGTACAACTCGCTATGAGCGAATGTCCTCTGACTACATGTGAAGTAAATATCGCCGATGTTTAAAGCTTTTTTTGCTCTATTTCCGTTAACTTTCAAGACTTGCACATGAAAATTAGACAGCACAAACTATAAGCCTTTATCTATACTTCCATAAATTTTCACTAAGTTCTGATGACTGGTTCTGTTTTTATAACCAATTAAAATGTGCAACTTTTAAGCACTCTTTAAAGAGGTTGGAGAAGCAATTATCGCCACATGAGATCATTCTCCTCTAATATTAGGGCTGTCATGATGAACCGAAAATTCTGTTTACCACGGTTCAAGCTTCATCGGGTCAATTCGGATCGTACTCTACAGATTTCGGTTTGGTTCTTCCATTTTTTTTGATACACAGACTCAGCTCTGATTGGGTACTTTGTCGTATTTCAGCAAATGAAATAGATTGTTTCACTTCTTGATTGTAAACGTGCTGTGATGAAATATTTCTTCCAGCATAATATTTATTCCTTGGAAATTTTATCATATAATATTTTTTCCCAAGAACTTTTATTATGTATCAAAAATTCCGAAAGGAAATTATATTATGTAACGAATCTTCCATGATCATAATAAAAGTTCTCATACCATGGAAAATATATTACATAACAAAAATTCCATCTGGATTTTTTCATGTTTATAATATGTGTTCTGATGCTAGTACCATGAAAAATCTTACATAACAAAAAATCCTATAAGGATTTCATGTATGTGCAGAATAATTGTCATTGGAAAAATATTGTAATGAACTTATTTACAAATAGAATTCAGAGTAAGAAATAATAAATTTTAAAAAATCATGTACTGTACAATGTACTGTAATTAGCTTGAAAATGTGATTCCACAGAATTTTTGTTATTATGTAATATTTATTCCTGTAAGCTACATGTAACCATGTTACTGTAATCATTGAAATGTTTGAATTATGAGAGAATATCTGCAAAAAGCCATTCATGTGTTTGAAGCATATACGGAAAAATTATTATACATGATACTCACATATAATATTTCTTCTGTTTTAAAGAGAAAGCAGTCCTTTGGGTAAGTGAAAAAGAGTAAAACATCAACAATTTTCATAGCAACGTTTCCCTCTAAGTAGACGGAAACGTTGTTATGAAAATTGTTGATGTTTTACTCTTTTTTTCACTTAACCAAAGGACTGTGGAAAAAGTATTATGAACAAGGAAAAAATATTCTATAACAAAAAGTCCTGGGAATTTTCGTTATTATGTCTCCCCCCCAACGGGGAAGAGACATATTGGTTTTGCCTTCGTCGTCTGTCCGTCTGTCCGTCTGTCACACATCGTGTCCGGGCTATATCTCCTGAATCGTTTGCCCGATCACTTTCATATTTTAGTATGTTGTTGCTTATGACCCGAAGGTTTCACATCACCTTGACCCAAGGTCATGTGACCAAGGTCAAGGTCACTTAGTGCAATTTTAATGAAATTATGCATACATTCCTGTCCAGGCTATATCTCTTGAACCGTTTGCCGGATCACTTTTATATTTTAGTATGTTGTTGCTTATGACCCGAAGGTTTCACATCACCTTGACCCAAGGTCACATGACCAAGGTCAAGGTCACTTAGTGCATTTTTAATGAAATTGTGCATACATTCCTGTCCGGGCTATATCTCTTGAACCGTTTGCCGGATAACTTTCATATTTTACAAAATGTAGTATGTTGTTGCTTATGACCCGTAGGTTTCACATCAGTTTGACCCAAGGTCAAGGTCACTTAGTGCATTTTTAATGAAATTATGCATACATTCCTATCCGGGCTATATCTCTTGAACCGTTTGCCGGATAACTTTCATATTTTAGTATGTTGTTGCTTATGACCTGTAGGTTTCACATCACCTTGACCCAAGGTCATGTGACCAAGGTCAAGGTCACTTAGTGCATTTTTAATGAAATTGTGCATACATTCCTGTCCGGGCTATATCTCTTGAACCGTTTGCTGGATCACTTTCATATTTTAGTATGTTGTTGCTTATGACCCGTAGGTTTCACATCACTTTGAACCAAGGTCATGTGACCAAGGTCAAGGTCACTCAGTGCATTTTTAATGAAATTATGCATACATTCCTGTCTGGGCTATATCTCTTGAACCGTCTGCTGGATCACTTTCATATTTTAGTATGTTGTTGCTTATGACCGGTAGGTTTCATATCACCTTGACCCAAGGTCATGTGACCAAGGTCAAGGTCACTTAGTGCATTTTTAATGAAATTGTGCATACATTCCTGTCCGGGCTATATCTCTTGAACCGTTTGCCGGATAACTTTCATATTTTAGTATGTTGTTGCTTATGACCTGTAGGTTTCACATCACCTTGACCCAAGGTCATGTGACCAAGGTCAAGGTCACTCAGTGCAGTTTTAATGAAATTGTGCATACATTCCTGTCCGGGCTATATCTCTTGAACCGTTTGCCGGATCACTTTCATATTTTAGTATGTTGTTGCTTATGACCCGTAGGTTTCACATCACCTTGACCCAAGGTCATGTGACCAAGGTCAAGGTCACTTAGTGCATTTTTAATGAAACTGTACATACATTCCAGTCCGTGCTATATCCCTTGAACCGTTTGCCGGATAACTTTCATATTTTAGTATGTTGTTGCTTATCACGTAAAGGTTTCACATCACCATGACCCAAGGTCATGTGACCAAGGTCAAGGTCAATTAGTATATTTTAAATGAAATTGTATTTGTTACATGTATTATGTCCAGACCCAAAGGTTTCACACCTCCTTGATCAAAGGTCATATGACTAATGTCAAGTATTACATTTTTTAATGAAATTGTAAATGCTATTGAGTCTGGGCTATATCTGTGGAATCGTATACTGGATCACTCTTATACTATAGTATGCTGTTGCTCAGGATTGGAGGGTTTCTTATCATCTTGACCCAAGGTCATGTGCCCAAGGTCAAGATCATTTAGTTCTTTTTAATGAAATTGTACGTACTAATATTGTCTGGGCGATATCTCCTGAACCCTTCTTACAATTGTTTTCATATTTTAGTATGTTGTTTCTAAGGACTAAATGTTTCTTATCACATTGTCCCAAGGTCACATGGTTAAGGTAGCTTCTTACTTTAGTAATGAAATTGTACATGCTAAGCATGTCCAGGCTGAAATTGTCTATGCTAATAATGTTTAGGCTTTATATTTTGAACCGTGTATCCAATCACTAATTCAGTTTTTGGTTGCTCTTGATCCATACAATGTTAAACGTCTTCAAATTCAATAGCATCATTTAAAAGCAGATAAGTTTGCAGCATGGACCAGACATGCATGTTTCGGGTACTTAACCCTCGTCAGTGAGTGTAGGTTTCAGATCACCTATATCCAAGGTCATGTGACCAAAGTCAATTTCTTTAAATATGCTTATAATGAAATTGTATATGCCAATCATGTTTGGGCTTTACCTCAAACAATGTAATGAATCACTTTCATGTTTTAGTATGATGTTGCCCATGACTCAAAGGACATCATTTTGCATTTTGACCTAAGGTCAAAGTAACTTAGAGGGAGGGGGGAGACATCTGTTTTTTTATGAAAAACATTTTGTTAAATTATAATAAATCTTCCAGAAAGAAGAGATATTAATATGTGGAAGAAAAGTTCGTTCACAGTGCACCTGTTTGTTTGACAGGTGGATTCTAAGGATTCTTCTAAGTGTTCTAGTTTGGTTATTATGTTGAATGTTAATAAAATCTCGAAGAAAAATCCTTTCAAAGCAGAAAAGTGAAAAAGAATTATTTGTTGATTTGTTATTCTTACCATTATTTTACTCTTTTATGGAATAAAACAACATAAACTCAAACCGAACCCAAAAAAACGAGAACCACTGTTCATTTTCCTGAACCGAACCGACTGAAGGCTGAACCGTGACAGTCCTATCTAATACCCACAATATTCCGACTAAAATTATACCATTGGATTACTCTATTGTTTTTCTAATCAATTGTGATAAAAATTACTGAAAATAGTTTGAATTTCTTCAATGATAATGAGAGAGATTAAGAAAGCAAGGTGGGGTGGCGTAGCTCAGTTGGTAGAGCACTTTGTCCGTTGATTCGTGCGCAATGATGCATGACATTGCCCAGCTTCGAATCTAGATGAGTGCGGAACCACGTAAGAGACTCGCCAGGTGTTGTGGGCTAACACCTTGTAAATAGCCAAATTACCCTAGCCTAGTCTTTCGCGAGGGACTGTAAATCGGGGTCCCGTGTCTTGGATTGGCATAGGCACGTTAAAGATCCCTCACTGAGTGGGGTGGGTCCGTTGCATAGGTCAGAATTCCAAAATACAGCTTATGTCCCGGACAGTACGCCTAGTAGAGGCAGAATCTATCATATTCTATGAGTATGAATGAATGGTGCACCAGGCCATCTCCCCCCAGGAGCTCTGGGGAAGACAACACATTTTCATGAAATTTAGCTGCTAAAATCTTAGCTTACATCATAGCATGGATTCATTTAATTATTGCACTTTGCCCATTATCTTCGGTCATACTAATGACAGAGACTTGATATTTCTGCACATGTACTTCTTATATTTATCAAACTGTCATTTCTCTGAATTTAAGAGGGATTTTAAGCAATGAATGTCTAAGATGGAAGTAAAAATTTGTCAGGAAGCGGGGATTGACCTACCTTTTGCCTGTGCAAAGGTATTTATGTCACATTCATGCCCCTAAGTGGAAGGGTATATCAGGCCCTACTCCCTGAATAAAAATATGAATGGCTGACGGGATTTGGTTCAGGATATACATTTGTAAGTCAATGGCAGCATAATAAAATGGTCCATGACCAAATCACAAAAGGGTTTACACAAACACTCGGTTTATACACACAGTTGCATTTTTAAAAAAAATTATCATTCCTTCCCTCTAGAAGAATTTTTTAATTCTGCTACAAAGTACTATTACACTTTAAACATTCAGTCAGGGGGATTGAGTTTAACTGCTCCACACTGTCACTAAGCAGCCCTAGACAAGAGTTGAAATAAGGCAAAGAAAAAAAAATGTATGTTTCCTCTGATTTCCAAAGTTCAACATTAACATTTATCATACACTTTTGTTTATTTTCAGTCCGCCCTATTCAACTTTCAAAGCCTGTTGACAGTGGTTTTACTCCTTATCTGTACATGCGCCTACATTCGCTCAATAGCTCCACGCCTGCTGGATAAAAATAAAACAGGGTAAAGAGTTTTAATAACCAAGATATTTTTATGTCCCATAATTTAAAAAAATTTAAATTGGACTACTACTACTAGTATGTTGTACCAATATTATATGAAGCTGTGAATAAGGCTTTACTGCACTACATTGTATATTAGATGGAACATTAAAATTTTACATGGAGGTAGAGCATGATGACTGGACTTGATTTCAGGTACATGTATTTCCCTTGACCTTGACAGTCTTATTTTTAAAGTGGACAATACTCTACAAAGCATCACTTTAAAAGTTGCCATAGAGATAAAACATGATACATGTAAGTGAACTGATTTCTTGTACTGAAGTGTACCTTGAGGATTGACCTTGACCTTGATGATTTGATCAAATTTTGAATTAGACTGAATTGTGTCAATACATGTACAATGTACTATAAAATCTGGATTAGATTAAACATATTTATTGCAATCAAATATATACATTGCATCAGATTAGGAACAAGTTGTCTAACTTAGCTATCGCCCTCTTGGTAAACCTGTAAGCTTTGCTGCAACTTTTGCTTGGTAAATGGTGGGACTTTCTTATTTTATGTGTGTTATTTTACATGTGACATTTGCCGTGGTACTGGAGTACTTCATCTTGTGACCTTGATCTTTGAGTTTTATCTACTTCTCAGACATCAGCTTTTGTAATGACAAAGCTGCCAACAGGGTAGTAAACATGGTAAATTATATACATGTACCACAAACAGCTTGTTTTGCCATATTTTTGTTGTCCCCCGCTTTCGCGAAAGCGCGGGGACATTAAAACTGTCCCGTCTGTCTGTCTGTTCGTCCGTCTGTCTGTCCGTCCGTCAGTCAGAAAAACTTTTTCAGGTGATGTTGACTTTAAAAATTAGAAATTTCTGCATGGGGGGAATTTTCATGCTTTTCATTATTGTAATATTATTGTTAAAAAAAAAAACGGCATAAAAATTACAACCAGTATAAAACAGTAAAGGGAATACTCCCAATTTCAATAAAATTAATCCCAGGAATACTGTTGCAATGGTCATTTCAGGAAAATTACCCCCAGCAAAAACATTATAAACCATGGTTACATTATGTTCTCCGACCTTGTGAAAATTATTCATTATGCAATGAGGACATGAGCTTCCATGAACAATATACAGTTAAAGTATGCCATTGAGGGAGTTAGCATAATTTTGGTTTCCCGAGACTTCACCTCGAGAAATAGGTCTGGCCGAGGGAAATCAGAGTCATGCTAACTCCCTCAATGGTATACTTTAACTGTTTTATTATACCGTCACGTGCTGTAGCTCCACACCATTTTGAAGTCACACGCTGTAGCTCCGCCCAATTTCGAAGTTTTTTCCTGAGGGAAATAGTCTTCTCAACTAACGCATCCTTTGCAGGAAAATAGTCTCATCAGGCGGGCCACAGCTAGTTTTAATGAGTATCTTTTTATATAGGAAAAAAAACAAGTACTGAAGTAGAGGTATAATAAATATTTCTATATCAAAAGAGGACAAATAGAACATCATATCGTTCTCATAGATTCAAATTGCTTACATTTAATTGTTTTGTTTAATTTTAGGGTATTGGGAACATTTTGGAAATGTGCAAGAATAGGTAAGTACTAAGTGGATATTGTTACATTCAAAGTATGGTATATATGTAAAATGAAAACACTAAAAATGAATATTCTGTATGTGTGTAGTATACTATAGTACATGTATAATCATGCATTTATAGAATTGTTATGAGTTAAGTTTCCTCATTAAAGTAGACAAATGAACATGAATCTGAATATTGTAGATGATTGCTTTTCAACTTTTATGATATTGATTTGTTTTACTGTTTGTTTTCTTATTGAAGGTGAACGATTGAGTCCGTACGTTGCCTTATGCTGTGTCGGTATGGCAGTCAGCATCTTGTTCCTGACATAGTGATTTACTAAGGATATAGATAACATAGACATCTCTGGTCATCAATTCATTACGTCATGAAGCATCATAAATCACATATATGGAAAAGTGCTGCTCATGTCATATCAGTGAAAGTGGAAAAATGGACCTGATGGAGAGACAGTGAATGCCGATTGTAAGGGTATTAGTGATAATTGTGATATGATAAATAATACATGTATTTAATGGGAGATATATGTGACGAGGTATATTAATGTTTACATATTTTGTGATACAATTTGTGAACGCGAGAGAGATTTATTTAACTTTTAAAGTGTGATATCGCTACAAAAATTTTATCACTCATTTAGCATCATTGTTTGTAATAGTAATGGAGTTTTATGCTAAACTCACCAATGATGACCACGTATTTAACTACTCCTTCAGCATTTGTGTCTGATTATAAAGCGAAGTTTTTCTGCAGCAGAGCTGAGGAAAAGCAATAGTTTCCAAGCTCACCGATATACATGTAGGTAACATTAATACAAAGTGATGAACCCATACATTAGATTCTGCAAATATTTGTGGATTGTTGCTCAGTGTTTGAAAATACATGCAAGTTATTAAAGTCACAGTGACCAATCTTGTGCAATGTGGAGCTGGACCAATGTATTCACTTCTTTACCATACATTTTTGTCTTTATTGACATGTTTAGAAGGTCAAATCTTCCAAGTATTACACAAAATGTCAAAGGGACTTGACCTCATGTACATTTTCTTCTCTATTAATTTCACATCATTTGATCATCTCTGGTATAGTAAATGTGTTACATACCAACAGATATCCTTGCTTCATTATGTGTCAAACATGTGCTTCATTCTGACATGATTCAACATGAATGTGTAATGCCTTATTGGGTAATTTTTCCTCTAAGTACAAATTTTTTCCTGGATAAACATGTATCATGACCAACATTTTTTAAAAGCTTGAAATTAATTTGCTTAAATTTCCAGTTTAGTTCTTAGTCCAAATTTCTGTGTCCCATTTTCACTGTACTAAATGATGTGTAAACAATTACAGCATGTTGTTGTGAGGTTTTCTTTGATTTTTTATGCTTTTCTCCTGTGTTTCTTTCAAAAACACCAATCTTTTCAGCCTTTTGTGCCTACAATATTTTAATACTAAGAATTAAGTACAATATACATGTACATCTATGTTGGACTGTAATGTAATGAACAGACAGATCTTTATTTCTGTTTTTATTTGTAAAAATACAACAATATTGATATAACTGATATTTGTACAACAACATATATGACTGAAATAAAGGTATGTGTTCTGAGACATATAGGGAGTGACATGACACATCGTGAAAATGTTTTTAGAAGGTACTTACACGGACATTAATGTACATAAATTACTTTACACTCCTTAGCACATACAGGACTATACATGTGACATGAATATGTGAGTTTGAATCTTTTAGAAAATGTGAAAATGATAATGTGAAAAAATGTCTAACTTATTGAATTGTTACACATAATTATTTTCTTTACAAGGATATCTGATGACTGTCTGTCTCGTCATACATAAGAAAGTATTCAGAATCCTGCTTCAGTATAATACTGACCAATGTTACACAAATAGATACAGATACATGTAAATGCCCTTACATACATGTATACATGATATCAAAAAGATGCAGGTGTTAAAGTAAAATGATTGTAATATACATGTATATTGAAAATGTTTGTATGTCATTGGGAATTGTTATACATGTACTCATAAAGACATAATTTTATGTAAACATACCGTACAATTTTCTTTATACTATTGTGGCATGCACACTTTTTTGCTATTGAAAATATTAACTTATGTTCACACATTGAGAAAATAATAATGTTCTAATAAAGATATGAAATATTTGAAGTTCTCAACTTAATGAAAACAGATGAAAACAATAAATAGATGTATAATTTGAAACTAACGTTCAGATTAATCCTTTGCTGACATAATTACGTAAGCACGACAAGGTCATCCTGCCAAAAACAGTTTCTCCATTCTTTCTTGCACACCCACCAAGTTTCACTGAAATCCTATAAAGGATTTACGAGAAGTTGCAAACTTTATGTTACTACAAGGTACCTTGTATACAGCATCTCAGTCAAGGAGCCATAACTTCTGTTATTGATCTTTCTTCACACAATTCTACATGCTGTGATCTTTCATAGTATCAAGTTTCAGTTTTGATTGTGAATTACGACAACAATCCAAGTACAGGGGCAAAACGCCTGGAAGTTTGAACAGCATTCTTCAAACACATTTACAAGCTATGATCTTTTGTTGTAACAAGTTTCATTGAAATCCATTGAATGGGTTAAGGAGGAATTTCAAAGACAAAGTCAAAGTTCTTGAACAATAACACCTGAATAATTCTTTCAGCATATGCCTTTCTCCTGCATATCTGTACATGGTTGGTTAAGTTGTCAAGAAACATGACCATCATTACCTTTGAAAGATAAATTTCCTTCACTTGTCATTGCAAGTACTTCAATATAAAATTTGACAAAACTTTTACCGTCAAGTAAGAAATCCACCAAGGAAATGTAATGTGTGATGGGCATGTATTAGTAATGTTAATGTTAAAAGTACAGGTGCAGCAATACCATCATTAATACATCAACGCTGATATGGTGATGCCTTGTTAGACCAGGATAAAATAATGTGAAAACTTTACAAAAACCAAAACTTCATTTAAGTGATAAATATATGTATACTTTAAGAAATTAAAATTCATTCAACCTTGCTTGTTAATCCAGAGATGGCTAAACAACACAAATAATACAGCCCAAACATGTATATAATGTACTTTATGAACAAGGCATCACAGTGCTATGTTAGTGAAATGCTGATTTGCTTATCTCAAAAAAAAAAAGATTGGGAAGTGAGTTAAAGACTGTATAAACATATCTAATGAACCAAGAACAAAAGGCATAATGTTCAACTCTACAATTACACCAAACAAGCCTCGCATTACAAACTTAATTCAACATACACGCAAAGGGGAAGTAATTCAACTCTACTCGAAATAGTAGGTAACTTCAATTTCATAGAGTAAAGCATACATGTCAATAATATAATGGAATAACATTTGCAATGTCCTAATTTTTGTGATGATAAACATAGCAAAATTGTGAAAACCCTCTTTGTGACTTTTAATGATATTAACTTTGCATAGTTTATGAAATAGAGGATCTACTGAAAGTCAACAGTTCTTTTATTTCATATGTCAAATAATAGAATAACCTAAATGTAATCCCAATTGCTCATATAATGTTAAATTATATCATATAGTTTCAGATGGCACATCATGTTCAAATGTCTCTAAAAATCTCATGCTTTAACTGAAATAAGATGAAGAATAACATTATAAAGTGCTGAGATACATGATGTACCTGTATGAATGAGTTAGTGATGTTAGTCATGCAGATGGCAGAAAGCTCCTTAACCAAAGATTCAGCTCTGCAACCAAATAATCAGCGTGGGCTATATGATCGAGGTGGTCTGAAGGAAAAAGGGGCAACAAGAAAATGAAAAGAAAGTGTTAATGAATTGACAAAATTCATAGTGAAGTCAAGAGTTTGAATTAGTACTAATGATATGTTAAGATGTTTTCACTACAGAAAAAAAAAATTTGAATGATTTCCTGATTTTTTAGAAAAATTAAGAAAGTAAAATTCTTGAAAATCTGCAAGTGATGAATTTTCAAATGTAAAAATGAGTTATGAGTAATTTACATAATTAATTTTGCTATCAGACATAGACCTACTTCTGAGCACACATTAAAGTTAAATTCTGTACGGCTGTTAACGTTGATTGCACATTTTGTCCCGTTATCAAATGTCTGTCTATGATAACATGTATGGCATCTGGTTCACTACCTACAATAGTATGAGAAAATATGTCACAAACAAGAACACTTGTACTTTTTACATAGAATGTTGTTAATATAATATTAAAATTTCACAAATGCATATGAGCCATTTTCATTTAATATTTCAACATGGTTACGAGCCATTCTTGATTGGATTGGAGGCATATGACCTTATGTAGGACAAATCAAACCAGAAATGTGACTACATATATTTGATTGACAAAGAATGAAGTGAGCATACATCTATCATCCATGAAGTTCTATGACATATGTATAGTAGTATAAACATACTGTTATAGGATCCTCCATGGTCTTTGATATAGTCCTCTACAATCATTGGTAATGAGGAAAAGTCTGGACTCCTGGCTAATTCAAATACAGATGGCTGTGAGGGAAACAAATACACAAACACATTACATCATACACGTATATAATGATATGAACAATTACATTATAAGATCCTCCATTATCTTTGATATAGTCCTCTACAATCATTGGTAATGAGGAAAAGTCTGAACTCCTGGCTAACTCAAACACAGACCGCTGTGAGGGAAACAAATTCACAACCACATTACAATTCATACATGTATATACATGTAGTTATATGAACATACAGTTACATTATAAGATCCTTCATGATCTGTGACATAGTCCTCTACAATCATTGGTAATGAGGAAAAGTCTGGACTCCTGGCTAACTCAAATACAGACAGCTGTAAGGGAAACAAATACACAAACACATTACATCATACACGTATATAGTTATATGAACAATTACATTATAAGATCCTCCATTATCTTTGATATAGTCCTCTAAAATCATTGGAAATGAGGAAAAGTCTGGACTCCTAGCTAACTCAAACACAGACGGCTGTGAGGGAAACAAATACACAAACACATTACATGCCAATGATAAGAAGTTAGAATCGCATAGGGACTGAATATATATTACAACTTTTATGGAAAAATGTTTCCAAAACGATTGCCTTGGACATCATCAACCTACTGATGGATTTAAAAGAGCGGCCAAAATATGTCAGATCAATTATAAAAACGGAACATTTACACGTTAAAACTTCTCGACTTTGAAAGTTTTATGTAAACATGAACTTAAGCGGACGCATAATACGAAAGCGAATAATGCATACGGCGGGACGCAGCGATCAGAAATCAATGGGTCCTGGGCAATTTTTATGCATCAGAGACGCAGGACGCAGAGGTAGATTAATCCCTGTACAATGGTTCAAAACATATAGCCTGGACAAGATTAGCATATACAGTTTCATCCTGGACATGATTAGCATAAACAATTTTATTACTAAAGTAAGAAGTGACCTTGGGACAATGTGATAAGAAATGTTTAGTCGTGAGAAACAACATACTGATATATGAAAACAATTCTAATGAGTTAAAGAAGATCCTGACGATAATCTCAACAGCACTCACAATAGAGCACCAAATGGAGCATCGACGGACCCCTAGCAAGCTAGAGGTGGGACCAGGTGCCCCGGAGGAGTAAGCATCCCCTGTTGGCTAGCCACACCCGCTGTCGATGTTCACGCACGAAAATGAAAATATATTAAATACATGCACTTTCTAAGAAGGGTACAAGAGATATAGCCAAGACAGGATGAGCATGTACAGTTATATAAAAATAAATTACAATTTTTTGACCAATTTGGATATTGAAAAAATGGGTTACTTTGAGTTATGGGCCCTTACAGTTTACATTGAACTCTATGGGAAATATATTTAAGTTTATATTCCTTAAATTTTTCAACAGAATGACGGGGCATCAAATATCGATGGGTCAAAAAATTCTAAAAAATATATTTCATCAAATTTTGTTGAAAAATCAAAAGTTCACCAATTAGTTTTTCTGCAATTAATTTTTTCTTTATTTTTCATCAAGGGGAGATAACTCCTAAACATGACCCTTTTCAAAATATTTCTTTTTTCAATATCTACTAGGCTAGTGCAAAAGTTTTAAAAATATCATATAACATAGAAATATATTGAATGATAATTACATCTAATTCCAATTTTTTTCGCATAATTTCCCTCATTACCCATCGGATACCTAAGTATTTGTTGAGTAGAAATTTTACTTTTCACACATCCCCTGAGTTGTATACTCACCCCTGTCATACTGTAATCTACAAAGCACCATTGTTTACCATCCTCTGTTCTGGCACACGCTAATGCAGCTACACCCATTCCTATTGCACATATAGGCTCTGGAATAAATAAAGGGTACCTCAGCAACATCATTTGTAGATTATAGAAATATAGATAACTTGGAATGCCATAATATGTCAATGTAAGAGGTAAGGAACTTTCCCCATAACAAAGGCTAATACAAACAGACAACTGAAAACAACTTGGAATTTGCCCATTCTCATTTTCTTATTTCCAAATGAAATAACAACAATTGTCTTACAGTGAAAAATCACCACTTACTTTTCTCCTTCACAAAATGTGTGATGATGTTGCAGAGTTCTGAGTTATTGACTAAATCATGGACAGCTCCAGGTGATGAGGGAATAAGTAAAGCAGAATAGCGGGCAGCTGTCAACAGAATAATGAACAATACTAAATTAAACATATGTCCCAACAGCAGGATAATATTTGGTACAACTATCATTTTTGATGATAATATTGTGAAATTGACAATCATTTATATGTGAATAGATTGATTGAAATTGATTTTTTAAAGAATCATTGAAAATTAATATACGTATAAACAACGAATTAGCATGCTGTCTAAAACATGCATGAATATAGATTTTAAATACAAATTATGATAATGCATTGTTCAATCTTACGATCTATAGTTTCAAAGCCTATTGTAGCCGAAGCAGCTTTACTGCGGAACTCGTTAAACCATCTTCTGTTGTTATCATCCTGATGTACATATTCTACATTCCTCCCCTACAATTACAACAATGCTATGTAACATAAGATAAAACAACATTTCATATTCACATGGTTAAGTAAATGAATTACAAAGTTTTCTATTTAATTTCAAACATTTGCTTCAAGAGGGCATTATTTTGTTTGTATATATAATCATCTTATCTAAGCCTGTCTAATGGGCTTAATCTAAAATGATGAGAGAGATGCTACTGTAAGTGGATCAAATTCGAAAAGCAAGTTCAGTAGGTCAAAGGTTAAGGTAAAAAATAAAGAGTCTTAATACATTCACTGCTCATGTATAATATGATCATAAAACCTGAAAGAGGTGCATGATAAAAGTGAGTTTTTCAAAATGCATGTCAGAATAACTATTTTAAAAAATGAAAGCCTTTTTAACAATGATTGTACATGTGAAATATGGAAGCTTCATTTGCTGCAACTTGAAAGTCATGGCCAATGTTAAAGTCATAGGTTTATTTTCTAGCTTTTCTTGTGTAGACTTCTGGGTCAATCTCTCTTAATAAGGTCAAGGTCAAACCTTGGTATCAGAAATGAGGTCTTGTCATAGGTAAAGCAAAATAAATGCAAAGTACCGAGTATTGAAATTTAATATTACATTTCAAAAGTTATTGATGGTAACATAAATTATGAATGGACAATAACTTTATCATGACCTAGTATAAAATATGGGATATGAATCATTGTAACATTTATGACTTACACATATGGTTTTAAAATTCAAAAGAAATTGGTATAACACTTTGCTAATTCAATCATTGTAATAAACCTACCGTTGGTGAAGAAAGTTGTACTGTGAAATTAGAACTAGTCAATGTGTATGCCTGGATAAATGACTGAGCTGATACTCCTAAAATCACAGAAAATATCATGTTATCATCATGACAAATCTAATGGTATTGAAGCATATAAAAGAAGCAAAGAATGAATTCTAACATCAATGTGAACATGTTGCAAAATTGTCCAACCATGATTACAGGACTCAATGACAGGCACTATCCAAATCCTGTCGGAAAAAAACTGACCTTGATCCCCTATCAAATATGGAAATTGTTAGATCTTATCAGACGATGGATCAAGAGCTCATTTCAACCAGCATAGACTGTTTTCTATTCCCAATTATCATGATTATTTGTAAAGATCAATCTGGACTGCATATTTTGGAGTTTTACGCACTCTTTTTTAAATGACACACCATGAACTCGATCTATATAGGGTCTATTTGGGTGTATGATATATACTTAAGAATAATTCTTTACAGAATTAAAGTATAAGTTAAAAACGCTGCATATAGTATAATATATGATCATGATGATTGGAGAGTATGAACATATGTAAAACCTTATCATGCCTTTGACTTGGATCAAAAAACCTTTTTATAAATAACTAAGTACAGTCAATGTAACATGAAAGTATTAGAATTATATAGGAGTACATTTAAGAACTCACTACAAATGTGTATATGAATTTTCGCTAGTATCCGAGTTGAAGGATATGTACCCCCCTCCCTGGTGATAAGTAACCTTACAGCCAATATGTTACATAAAAGTACAGAATGAGACAGGTGCTGTGTCCCTCTTCCCTAGCCCACAGTCTTACGAGTTGATTATCAAATGAAATCACGAGTTTAAACTTTACTTTCCAGATATATTCTTTGCCTTCTTACGTTCCAAACTGTATATCTTTATCTTTATATTGTAATAAATGTAACTCTGTGTCTTCTTCTTTCTGTACTGAGTTGGGCTCCCAAAAGAATGTTAATTAACTCAGGCTAGATGGTGAATGCAGGGTCACAGGTCAGCTAGTAGCCTGTCCAGAAACCCTCTAATGATGATATCACAGTGATATCTGGTGGGAGTTTGTTCCACTCCCTGATGGTTCGTACTTTTTGCACCTCTTGTTGGCAAACTCTCCCATCCTAAATTCTCGATCATTGATGTTACGTACGTGCTGGTTGGTATACGGGTCCATACTGATGCTGCATACTCTCATGTTGATCTTATACTATTGCGTTCTATTGCAGCCTCTTTCACTGATGGTTTGCAGCCTCGTAAATGCTGTCAAATAAAACCTATCAACCTGTTTTTCTTTGATGTTACGTTGTTGATGTGTACGTCATCTAGGTACTTGCTAGTAACTTTCCTCTCTCTCTAGTGTGTGTCCATGGAGTCTGAACTAATAGTAATTCGGGGGCTTCCTCCTGTGTTACATGTATTACCGTACACTTTTCTGGGATAAAGGCCATCTGCCAGGTAGTTTCCCATTTCAGCAGGGCTGCTAGGTCTTGCTGTAAAGTAGCGGCATCCCCACCAGGGCCCATTTTGGTCAATGAATTAAGTATCTGTAGTGTTTTCAGTATATCCACTTAGTTTTTTTTATGACTATTTCTTCTTCCAATCAGGTACTTCGCATATAATGTATTTTCGTACCGGCACATGGGATGCATGGACAACTTATTTACAGGTGATATTTGTCTTCTATGTAATGTCACTTACAACAAGAAGGCTTTTTTTTTTTTTAGGTCTACTCATCATTATTGTATCTTTCAAAAAAAAAAAAAAAGTACAAAGTGCTCGTATTGATGGCTAAAATCTTCTTCTTTCTTTGTATGTCCCTCCGCTTGTCGGAGCACTCTCCTTTCTGGAGATAAAAATTCATCCTAAATAGAACCGCGTCATGTGATCAGAGGAAATTCGAAAACATCAGACACGCCCACTTCATATCTAACAGTTTTTACTAGATAACGTCGAACAGAGTTCATGAAAAAAAGTGATAAATGAATTATGAAAATGAAATTTCAACCTTCCACAGCTGAACTAAGGACGAAAAGGCAATTTGTTTTGGTAGACGACATCTCACTAGGATAAATATTTTTCTTCTTTGTGTACCCGATATTTCAATCTGTTCTTTTTATGAATTAGTGCAAGTGCTCTGCAGGGAACCTTCAGTCTGTCGTCCTCTCTAATTTTTTTTTATCAAAATATGTGAACTTATTCCAACAAGAAAGAAGACTGATGTAAAACCCTTCCTCTCCAATGTTGACAGAGTGTAAAAGAAATGTAATCAATTTCAAAATTCCGCGATTTCAAGCATTCATTAATGAAAATTCTACCAAGAATACAGAATAAAAAATATATCAATGTTAAATTATGGGAAAAAAAAATACTAGGATATAAATGACACAAACAAAAATATGTATCCAAAATGGAATTGAAATTACCCAGACATGTAATTTAAGAATGCTTATTAAAAAGAAATTAAGAAAGAAAAAAAATTGACAAAATAGAAAAAAAGAGAAAAAATACGATTCTGCCTTGATTTGTACCCACGTGACTACTCTAAGGTAAACATTCATTGATTTCCATTCTTTACAATTTCATTAAAATTCAAAAGTTGAGAGTTTGAAAAAAAATTCCGAGTTTCATAATTATATGTTTCTAAAGAGAACTTTAATAAACTATACTATGGTGGCATCATTACGGAAGCGTCCAAATACTACATTCTGATTTTTTTATCTCCTCTCCTAATTAGGAGATACTATCACCTAATTAGGACATAGCTATCACCTAATTAGGAGATACTATATGATACAATCTAATTAGGACTTAGCTATCACCTAATTAGGACATGTACCATCTCCCGTGATAGTTTCGCATATGGCAAAATAGCGCTCAATTTATTCATATATGCAAATGTATACATATGACGATTATATTGCGTCATATACCTATGTTTGAAACGCGCCAAATCTTAAACAAGAATGACCCGACATGCCAGGAAAAGCAACTACATTTTAAATGCATCAGATCAAATAAATACAGAGAGCCGAATGCGCCCTTGCAAAATAAAACTGTTTCTAATCCAATTTAACTTATTTATTACCAAAAAATTTACCCACTCTACGTATGAACACAACATTATCTTTATCCTGTCAAAGCCGATATTTAAAGTGATTCCATCAATATGACAGGCCTATTTCTCAAAATATCGATTTTTCAACCCAAAAGTGACAGAACTTAATCTCATTTTATGATTCTCAAGTTGACCAAATCCGGAATTTGATATCGCGATCTATCCGAAACGATGTGGACAAATACACAGCTCCCTTGATTTCCTACTGATAAACAAAGTTAAAGTGCGGCTAGTGACAAGTTTTGGACTTTCTTAACATTGAGGGTATGGGCAGTATCGCCTCGAATTTTCACCTCAAAAATGACAGAAGTAAAAATTCGTTAATTCATCAAAGATGTGGATTTATAAATTCAGATTGTTGTAGAGTTTCTTCCTATATGAGGACAAATTTGATTGGTGTCATGAAATCGTGAGTATTCTCAATTTATTATTTGCTCCCCATAGACTCCTATAGTAAGAATATGAAGCCTACGGAATCCAATATGGCCGCTATGCAAATTAGGAAATTGAGCGCTATTTTGCCATATGGTATATACATCCTCCTGCCTCCTAGATGCGAGATATTTTCTATAGGTTACGTCGTCATGCGACTTGCAAGATAAATGTGTTGACATGCAAGATAATTATGTTGACATGTAAGATAATTATGTCGCATGTTGACCTAAATAAGTTGCATGTCGACATAATTAAGTTGCATGTTGACATAGATAAATGAAGGGAGGGAATCTCTGGAAACCAGACCCTGTTGCAGTACCAACAGCAAAGACCAGATGCGAAAACACAAGGACGAGCACAACAAGAGACATACGACATAGAAATATCAAACACAAAAGACTATACATAAACCAACGAGACCAATTGGTAACCGGTGCCGACTCAGGACGGCCATTTCTTACGCAAGTAGTAGCAAATGGTGAAGTGGTCCGGATTACGTGCACACAACCCTCCCACTTTTCCGGTTACCAAAAGGTATCGAAGAACGCTAGTGTGTAGTGTAAAAGAACTTCCTCACTGTTAGATGACCACACAAACAAGACAGCAAAAATCAGCTCCTGGGCCCAAGCAACACAGATGAATATGTAAATACATGTATATATAAAAGAAGGGGGGGGGGGGTTACGTACGTAATACAGTCCGTGCTCTGCCGGCTGTAGCGAGCTCATGTATGTTATAAACAGAGGAGTCCGACTGACATTCAGAGATAACAGGTACGTGGTCGCAAACTCCAGACAGCTCATTTACGTTACGCTACTCTCCACTATAATATTTGCTATGGCGGATGAATACGTCTGACTAGACGCGTAGCAAGATTGCATGTGGTCGCGGGGCCTGTCCTCTCTAAAGAGGTCATATAGTCAGTTAGAGTGCAAGTGTTAAGAATGCACTGGTACAAGACTGTAGATTGGCCAAATACCAAGCCTAGTGTCCGTCTGGTGACATTAGGATCATATCCGCGGTATTAAAGGCGTTTGATGATTCTGGTGCATTTTCGATCTCTATGCTATACATTTGATCCTTCTGATTTTGGTTATCATATCACCATAAAAGGCAGGTTGTACCCAAAGTAATATACTCTATTACCCAGATCCGAATTTTAAAAGAATCTCATTGTAATTTTTGTAACATTTCCAGAAAGTCTTTAACACTAGTTCATGAAAGCGGACTCCATGACCTAAAAGTTTCTTGGTAATTTGTAAATTTCTACTATGAAAATCCAAAATATCAGTAAATGCTCTAGCGTACCGGATAAGCTGTGATATGTAAATGCCGTTCATATGACGGTAGTCTGGGAACATCACCGTCAAGCCAGGGGAAATCTACTATGTTGAATCCAAAATTATTGTGAATAATATAGAACTTTCAAGCTTTTATACAATCATGACAATCTTGGCAAACACACTGCATCTATCAGCATCAGTATTTTATCAGTGTTTCATACAATCTTGGCAAACACACTGCATCTATCTATTCATGTCATTAAATATTCTACGCTACTATCATGAAGTATTTTCCAACTTCATGATAGTTAGCTTTTTGCGAAATCGTTTATTTCCAAATATCATTCTAAATTTAAGTTTGATTAATTTGCAAATTCTAATACAAATGTCTAATCTTAATTTCTTTATATCGTTGTAAATAATTCATCTTTTATCAGAGAGCGGTCAGTTAATCCCTAATTGTAAGTAAGCTGACACTGTAATTGAGGTAAAGAAATCGGGTCTTTTATGTGTCAGTACTCTGTTTACGCGCATTGCGCAACTTGATTACTCTGGTCACCTTTAGGACTATTTTAAGACTCTGGCCAAAGAAGTTCTTTATGTTGACATGGAGGCCCACGAAAGGTTTTGTTTATTGATCTCATTCAGATATATTAAGATAATTAATTGTAATTATCCCTCAAGAGCCCGTCTTTGTCTGGTCGGGTATTTTACGTCACTGACCAGTAGAGGCCAGAATAGGTTTGTTGTCAATTGAATTATTTACTTTAATACTGAGAAAATGTAAATTAACCTTTATGGATCCTCATCGAATTGTTATTTGCTCGTTTCATGTAACTTGTTATTTTATTATTCTCGATGCCTTTTATCGGCAGTTGGAACTAGACACTTGAACTAGTAATACCCATCTACATTTCGGAATTATATTAAAGTTGTAAAATCCATATTTATCGTTTTCCTGTCCATTCTTATGTACGCCATTGTTATCGTCATCACCTGACATCATCGTTCGGACAGCTATACGTCCTAGGAGCACACATTATAAGTCTCCTCATATGCAACGTTTTTCTACGGTACCTAACAGCGCACCACGCCGCATCAAGTTAGGGTACCACTCTAGGGATAAGGACGCATCCCTGCGTAACACCACCCTCATTTTCACCCGGTGTTACAACCTACAATAATTTCGATTAGACTATCGAATGTCTTTTTCCCTATTACACTCAGATAAAAGATTTTAACGATAAAGTGCAAATTTAGCAGATAAATCTGTAAACTTCACAGATGAAAATTTGCTTTTTTAAATTTGAATATCAGTTAGCAAAGATTTACCATGTTTACAGATAAAAGATGACATTTTTCATACATGCATAAGATTCTAGAACTTATATATTTAAGGCAAATTTCAATGATTCACACAATATAAATTGAAAAAAAATCATACAATTATGTTTTAAACATTTACCCTTATAGCAAGGGTACAATGTCATGTTGCTGAAATATTTAAAAAACAGCTAAGATGTGACATAGATATATAAACCTTTATTTTGAAAAAGCCAATCTCTGCGATAAAATATAAATGATATATCGAGTCAACGGAAGAGCATAGAATATGCAGATATTCATTCTTCTTGTGTCATGTATTGTGCATTGTCCTAATGCTGTAAGTTTCTTTAAAAAGTAAATCCATTTTAGTCAATGATATATAACATGCATCGTATGGTATTACAGTTTACCAAGTCTATATTATTATTATCATGGTTATCTAATACCTATTTTCATACACCAGACAAATAAATTCCCATTATTGTCATCCCAATGATAAGGAAATTATAATTATGGAATGAAAAAAAATCTTTCTTCCTGTATTTTATTGACAGAACAGAAGATTTGTGATAATTATGAAATAAAAAGTCTTGATTTACAGAAGTTTCATGAATCTGGTAAAAGTCTGTCTCTGGTCATAAGGAAATGGCAAATTTCACAAAAATGTCATAATAATGTAAGCTAACAAAATCATGGGAGTGGATACATATATATAATCTTATTTCTTTATTTGCGAAGGTCGGAAACAGATCACTCTTTTAATCTTTGTTACGTAACCCCTACTCCCTTGAAGAAGTTTCCGAGAAGAATGAAGACAGAGAGCGTCTCATGCGTCCCAAAGGACGCATTCATCTTCATTATAGAAATATGTATTGACTCAATGGCACCATCCCTCAACGCAGATAGGACTGTTAAAGTAGGCAGAAAAGTCGAACTTTCCTCAAACTGACAGACAATATTTAAATTGTAAATCAAATCCGATGTATTTTATGTTCAGAAGCATGTTTCAAAACCTTATTAAACTTTTAAATGTTTTTATAAAACTTCAAAGATACACATATGTTGATGAAAAAATGCAAATGATGTGATAGATCGTATGTTGTCAACAATAAATACCTGGGGCTTCTTTTATGCAAAAAAAGCTCTTTACAATTTTCTTTATTTCGTAAAATTTATATAACATTTTTCTTAAATCTGCCTCTTGTCATGCTTATAAATACTCTATTATTCGACACAAATTCAAGTATTCACGATCTCCTAAGCAAATTCAAAGGAGAAATTAAATTCCTGTGTCCAATTTCAACGGTTTAATAAACATAATGAACAATTACTGTAGAATTCTTTGTATAGGGATGACCCAGTCGAAAAGTGCAAGCTAATCATGCTACGAACGAAACGCTTGCATAAAACTCCAGAATTGTTGTAATCCATTGGATTATTTGCTACCAAGAATTTGCTAGCGAGGAGATAAAAGTAACCCCTTGTTCCCATCGTAAATGATGATTTTTAATTTCCAAGATCGATCCCTAGAGAAAGCAGAACGGTTCCCTCAAGTAGACCCTTTACGTAGAAATAAATATCATAAAGCTACAAAAATGATAACTCAGCCGTTGTAAAAAGAGATGCACTTCCTATGGCTACAGGAACCAAGTTAGTTCGTATGCCGAGATAATAGAAAAACACTTCCCGGTCGCTAAGGTCAACTCCTTTTACATTGTCAAACATTTTTTGATGCCTTAATTTCGAGAAATTCTGAAAATCCAGAGATTTTTTAAAATCATGGCCATGTAATGACCTGCGTCCTTCCTCCAGGGGAAATCTCTTGAAGGTATCCCAAATGGTAATAATTAACTGTGAGCGTCTTGTTGCAGATGTATTTTTATACACCGATGAAATCCTCCCTCCCAAACCATCATAAACAAAGGAAATATGTTGATTTTAAATGTTTTAATTGTACTTCTAAGTATCTGGATGATATTCTTCATTCCGACTATTGACAACTTTGTTTTTGACACATATAGGAATGAAAGCTATCCGCACGATTTGACACTGAATAAAGCAAACGTTTAAAAGTTTTTGAACAAGATATCAAAATCAGAGAAATTGATACCAGTGTGTATCACTAAAGAGATATTTTGGATTCATCATAGTAAATGTTCCCTAACTTGATAGTAATGTTCTCAAACTATGGTCATACGATTTTAGCACTTCTCAGATCCCCCGATACGCTAGACATAGGTATTCTGACAAGTGGGAGGGTTATATTTTAGCATGTATTATTCTCTACTGACGTTGTGCTCATATAGCCGTCCTAAGTCCAGCACCGGTTTCTTTTGTGTCGTCTTTTGTATTTCAAAAGTGTTTTAATATGTCTTCTTTGATGTTTAGTCTTTAATCTTTCTCGTCCATTGGTATATCTAATTGTGTAATTGTGCTTGTCCCCTCTGTGTTTTCATAAAGGACGTATCGGTGTTTTGGTGTTTTGTTCTGTGTTTTTGTGTTGGGTGTTTCGGTGTTTTGTTGTTTTGTTCTGTGTTTTTGTGTTGGGTGTTTTGGTGTTTTGTTGTTTTGTTCTGTGTTTTTGTGTTGGGTGTTTTGGTGTTTTGTTCTGTGTTTTTGTGTTGGGTGTTTTGGTGTTTTGTTGTTTTGTTCTGTGTTTTTGTGTTGGGTGTTTTGTTGTTTTGTTCTGTGTTTTTGTGTTAAGTGTTTTGGTGTTTTGTTGTTTTGTTCTGTGTTTTTGTGTTGGGTGTTTTGGTGTTTTGTTGTTGGTTCTGTGTTTTTGCGTTGGATGTTTCTGTGTTTTGTTTTTGGTTCTGTGTTTTTGCATTGGATGTTTTGGTGTTTTGTTGTTGGTTCTGTAACCGAGTCCTGTTGGAGATTCCCTCCTTTCTTTTTGTACAAGAAATTAGAATAAAGCTTAGTTCTGTTTATAACTCGTATTGATGTCTTTTTTTGGATACCACCAGATACCCAATCATAGTGTCATCCCCCATTAAATCATGAAGAAAGTCCACAGCATTTGTAATTCCTACCGTATTTATATAAAGTATTTCATCTCTTAAAAGTGAACCTATTCATTTGAATATGGTTTCTTTGCAAAGGATTCAGTGTTTGTTTGTCTTTTGTCCATATAAATTACTTTTTCAAATTACATGTTATCGGGATCCAGAGTTCATTTCCACCTAATCAATAAAATGTAATTGCTTCTTTTTATCTTGGAAAGACATTAGAAAGGGGCATTAGAAAAAGGATAAGTTGAATTGAATTGACATTAAAGAAAATCTAACTTTTTCTCCGTCACTTCATAATATAATGATGGAATAGCCACAACAATGAGTAGTCGAAAGTTGAGAGAAAGGAAAGTGCTACTTTTAAACAATCTGCTGTAAAATGGCGTTTTTGCAAAAACATAATTGAAAAAAACCTATTTAAATCTTTGATAATTGAATACATGTACTTTGAATTTATACATAAAATGCCTCGTAAAAACATGATGGAAATGAGCTTGATAGCTGGATACTTCTGTCGATTAGGTTTTGATTTGTTTATACGTAATAGAAAGGAGTGGATATCCGACAGAAATCGATTGCAGCATCAACAGCAAAACGTCCAATGTAAAACACAGGACGGACAAACACAACAAGAGACACCAAAAGGACAATTTAAGGGGGAGAACAAACACGAAACACCAGGCTTCAAAACACTCAATAGAAGGCTACATGTATACAAAAACCAATGAAACTAATGGACAATCGGTGCCAACTTAGGACGTTAGCAGCAGATGATGTGTTTATCCAGAGTATATGCGCGCAACCCTCCCATTGTAGTTGACAAAGTCTTTGTAAATCAATTACATCACATTAATTATGTAGTATTTGTATTTTATTTGATGAACACAGGACTACTCTAATTAATAAGTACCCTAACAATCTTATAATGTCTTTTAAATGTGTGGTAGTTTTATGCGATTTTGCCTTGATTTTGTCTGCTTATGAACTTTTTATGGTTTGTATGTATGTTGATGTACGAGGGCTGATTGATACGTTGTGAGCTTCCGTTTTCTGGGATGCAGAAGGTATTCTGCTGATAGATTATCTCCAAAAAGGACAAACAATCAATGGCACATACTATGCTTCACTTCTGACACAGTTACATGAAAATATTAAACTAAAGCTAAGTAAACTAGTTAAAGGTGTGTTGTAGCATCAGGACAATGCGCCTATTCACAAGTCCGTCACTGCCATGTCTGCCATTCATTATTGTGGTGGCTTTAATTTGATTGAGCATCCCCCTTATTCACCTGATCTTGCTCCATCAGACTTTCATCTGTTCCCAAAACTGAAAACAGCTATTTCTGGCACCCACTTATAGTCCGCTGATGACGTCATACTTTCAGTGGATGGCTTTATGACCAGTCAAGATGAGGAGTTCTTTAAAAGTGGTATTGAGGCCCTTAAACATCGATGGCAAAAGTGTATAGATAATGAAAGGGAATGTGAAGAAAAAAATGTCTGATAAAATTCAAATTCTTCAATACGAGGCATACAACATATCAATCAGCCCTTGTACCTCTGCCTTTAACACCAGTAGCTTATTCATACTAACTTTAATACGTGTGCATTAAGTTGATAAAGAATTAAGCAAATACTAGTGAGGCTTGTGAAATGACGAAATATTTCGATTTTTGATATATGAGAAGATTTTTAAAAATATGTTTAAGGTTTGGTTATTTATGCCCTATTTATCGCAGTAATTATGACTGAAGATAATGTTTGAATGAAATGTTTAAGAGCTGAAGAAAATGAAAGAGATGTTACCGAACTGATGAGATAATAGCAATTTGAAAAGATGAAATAATACATCCTCAGTCATAACAAGCAATCTATTATATAATTCAGATCAATCATCATTGATAATCAGATCAAAACAAGAAAAGTGCATTTATCAGTTAACAATTTTTATCTCACAATATGGAAATGCAAACAAATGCATTGACATGTGATATAATGATTCTTTGAAATCTTTTAAAAACAGTTTATTTGTTCAAAAAGGAATATCATGCGTTCTATGAAGTTCTGTTTAAAATAATTTCCGAAGATAGATTTTACTTTTTTTGTTTAACGTCTTCAAATTCATTAGCATCATTTTAGAGCAAATAAATTTACAGCATGGACCAGACATGCACGTTTCGGGTAATAAACCCTCGTCATTGCTCCTCAATCTAAACAATATAATATGACCAAAATCTGTGAATATTATGTCCTAAATATACCGAAAAACTTTGCAAAATGGCTGGGATATGATGCTACATGACCCAGGTTTTAGAAATTTGGGAAATTTTGTAAACAGAAATTTTCAAATGCGTTTGAAGAAACGACAAACCGAAAATTAATCGAACTTGGCTACATCATGCGCCCTCGGGGACTCTTGGTCCACCAGCAGTGACACTCACCAAGTCGTACAAATGTTTAAATGTCTTCGAATTCATTAGCATCATTTTAGAGCAGATAAATTTACAGCATGGACCAGACATGCACGCTTCGGGTAATAAACCCTCGTCAGTGACTCTCAATCTAAACAATGCTATTTAGTATATGCAATACTTTTTTTTATATTTTCTAAATAGGAATTATTGAAAGATGCATCTATAAACGGGGCCTCAAAAAGAGAAATAAGAGAGACATGTTTAACATCTGATTTTCCAGTAGATTTATTAGTCGGACAGACACCAGACATCACCAAATTTGGTGTTATTTTCATTTTTACATTATAACAGAAAACATCACTACGCAGAAAGTCAGTGCGATCAAATATGACGTCACAATTAGAAATGTTGTCGTATGATGTGATGTGGTGTCTGCACATATAAAATCAAGGTTTAAAACGGTCATAAATATTTTCTGGAAAATGGACTATTCTTCCATTGATGTGTGTATTATTTGGAAAGCCTTACCTTGTAATCTGTCTATGGTTACTGGAGCAACAGAAAACTGGTCACTTGTCAATTAATTAATAATATACATTTGGCTGTGATTGAAAATCATTCTGGCTTGGAGGTATTGCTGTCGGGGCGCGTTTCTGCTACAATGGGGTTAGGTTAAAGTTGTATTCAAGAAGGTAACGAATTTGGAACACTTAACTTTTTATATGTATGAATCCTCACATGAGCTCACTCTACACAACTACTTTATTAGCATAGACTATTTTTGGAGGACAATGAGAGACAGTTGCTATTCAAAAATATTTCCTCCGTATCGTAAATGAAATAGAATTTATGAGATAATTTAGTGATTTGATAAGATGGAATAATAAATCATCACACATAAAAGACCAGTCATTTAAACAGCTCCGATAAATCAACTTATGTAATCGTATCAAAACAAGAAAAGTGCCTCCTTAAGTCTATTCAATTTTCTCTGATAAAAAGGGAAAATAAACAAATGCATTGGTGATATATTGATGATTCCTTGCAATTTAACCTGTTTTCTCTGAATGTCGGGTGATAACATGCATGAGCTCGCTACAGTCGACTGTATTTCATACACCCACTATTTTTATATTCCTTTACATATCTATCTTATATATGCTACCATATGCTATCTTATTTGTATGGTCATTTTACAGTCAGGAGGTTATTTTACACCACTATTGTGCGTGCTTCGAGACCTCTTGGCAGGCGGATATATGGTAGGGTTGTGCGCACGTTAACCGGATAACCACACCATTGGCCATCCTAAATTGGCACCGGTTGCCCATTGGTCTCGTTGGTTTATGTGTAGTCCTTTGTGTTTGATGTTTTCGTGTTCCTTGTCCCTTTTGCGTCTCTTGCTGTGTATATCTACTCCGTGTTTCTGTATGAGGTGTTTGGTGCTCTACCATGGGTGCTGCAACCGAGTGTTGTTGTTGGGATCCCTCCTTCCATTTAAAAAAAGAAATTGTTAAATACTTTCTAAGGTTATGACGCCTTTTCGAAGTCCTTTGAATATATTTTTTCCTAAAAATGGATTTTGAATACGCTATTATAATAGATCATATCTATGAAGTACATGTAACTGTAAATATCAAGATCATATGTTTTTTTCTAACACATAATGTTTTGGTTTCAAACAACATATACCTCTTTAATTTTTCCATTGACGGAAAATCTAAACCTTATTATTTTGTTGCCTGTTCATGGAAAAGATATCAATCCAATCTACCCTGCAATGACACATGCGGAAATTATCTGCAGGAATGTCAGACATATCAAACAAAACAACGTTAATAAACAACAGAACAGGAGGCAAGGAGGTAGTCAAGAACACTCACAGACAATCAACGCAAACACAAGAATATTTGCATAACATGTAAAATAGTTTGTAGATTGGAAGGGGAAATAAATGACAAATATGGATAATGACCATATCCCTGTATACAGCACGATATCGATAATTCAGAAAATCAGAAACCGAAGGCATACAAAATCAGGATAAAACAGGAACCAAACCAAACAAACAAAAACCTCCACCATATGAAAAGAAGCAAACTCCAATTAGGAGTGAGACCAGGTGCCCAGAAAGAGTAAGGATGCATCTCCTGCTTGCATGCAACACCCGCCGCTTCAATTCGGTAGAACTGTCACATTCGGTTACTTCCATTTCGAAAGACTTAGAGTACAATCTTTGGTTTGATGGTTCAAATGTTCTATGGCAGAATATCATCCACCATTCTGGAGAGTGGGGCATCATAGTGTATGACGAGTTCCCCATATCGACCGTAGAACTTCTTCAGTGACGATGTTAGTCGGTCAAATACATGTCCCTGACTGAGAAGCGTATCTGAAAGACGCCTAGCTCTCAGAACAAAATTTGTTTTTTGCTCTGGCATAGCGTATCGTAGCGAACACGCCATAAGCAGGCGATGGAGGGATGTGGCTACTCATAAAAGGAAACCTTGTAATGCTGTTATTGAAGTCGTCCTGTTTGTCATAGAGTGAGGTGTTCATGTGACCATCAGTGTCGTAGGACAACATTATGTCCAAATAGGATGCTGAATTATTTGTCTCTGTAGTTTCTTTGGCTTCAAGCTCCGAAGGATAGATACCGCTGAACTAATCCGCGAATTTGGATTATTGATGGACAACACATCGTTTATGTATCTGTAAGTGAAGTTAAAGTCAGAAGCTGAGTATCTTTTCCCTTCAGAGGCCAAAGATTGAATGAATTCAGCTTCGTACGAGTAAAGGAAAATGTCGGCAAGAACTGGGGCACAATTGGTCCCCATTGGAATTCCGAAAATTTGCTGGAGATCCTTTCCTCCAAACACCACAAAAATGTTGTCGATCAGAAAGTTTAACATCTGAATAATGTCTGTTTTAGTGTACTTATTTTCAGAATCGGACTTTTCTGTAACAAAGTAGGTTTTGTCATATTTAACAACAATAAATTTGTATTTGCGGTTGCCTTTCTTACTTGTAAACGCATTACTTATAATTTTTGCAAGTCTTTCTTTCAATTTAGAATGTGGGATTGTAGTGTAAAGTATCGAACAATCGAAGGCTTTGATCGAATGAACTCTACTAAAATGAGTGGATTTCAGATGTTCTAAAAATTCCTTCGAATTCGAATTCTTTAAAATCCACATCTTGTTGATACCACTGCGAGAATATACTGTCGAACAATATTTTTGAAGCCCAAATTTCATTTCAGATAAAACTTTGGTGAGTAAGATCGATACAGACTTGGTAGTACATTTTGAGGAACCAGCGATGAAGCCCCGTTCCACTGCAATCCCACTGTACCTACGTTCATTCCCGACCTCGAAAATTTCCAGGTCGGGAGAGAACGGCTCCTAGTCGTATCTTGGTCTGGCACAGCGTATGTTGGTCCAAAATCGATCGGTATTGGAGTGGGCACGCTTTAGAGGTCGGGAAAAGTTTCCCGTATTCTTTCAACCGGTTGAAAAAATACGGGAAACTTTCCCGCTCTCTTTGTGGTCGTGAAATAGTCAGCGCTTGGTCTAGATAGTCGGGGGTACAGCCTAGGTTAATCGTGTCCTGGTCGGGAAAGAGCGTGGCTTAAGCTTGGTCTGATCGGCATTTAACTAAACCCCGCTCTCTTCACGTATACGCATGTAAGATACGCTTTAATTACGCCCCGTTCCCGATCTTTACCCGTCTATTCTACGCTCTTACCACGATCTTTCCACTTCAGATTCAGTGTTTGCTGATCTTACCAAGACCTTTTCATGACCATCATGCGACCTATTCACGCTCTATATGACCAAGTTACGACCAAACGACGCTTCAAATAGAATCTGTGCATATTTCATTCATTTTCTCGCACTGATATTGATTTGATCAAAATACTTATTATCAGAATGTCGCGGCGACGATTTTCGGCTATCCAATGCCACTTTTTAAGCAAGAATTTTTTTTTAAAAATTTTGATCGCGACACTTTAGGTAAGGCTTGGTCAAAACGAGAAATTTAGGCTGCTTCTTGGCCGATACGATCATTGGATGACAAATGAGATAAGTTTAAGTTAGAAATTATGTTTTGAGCGGGAATGCGTCGGGGATAGTCGATAATAGATCGGGAATAGATCGGGTTTTGGTCGGGAATAGATCGGAGTTTGATCAGATAGAACGGGACTTGGTCGGCAATATGATCGTGAGTAGAGCGGGTAAAGTGTGAGTAAGTCCGCGATGAAACGTGAATCGGTCATAAATTGATCGGGAATCAGTCGGGAATAGAGCGAGATGTCAAGAAAAAAAAATGAAAAGGTCGTGAAAGTTTTACCCACTCTTATGAAAATTGCGGCCGGGAATGGTCGCAGGTACAGCGGGATTGCAGTGGAACGGTGGCTTGAAACGTCGTTTGTACGGATTCCTATGAATTTTAGGTATGCAGTATAAGTATGGAAAATCTAAATCTAAATTGTTAGTGTCGAAGCCAAAGGAAGCTGAAGAGATGATTTATGGTTATCTATTATTTCAGAGGCAGATAGGTTTATTGTGGTGTAATGATGACAAATATGGATAATGACCATATCCCGGTATACAGCACAAAATCGATAATTCAGAAAATCAGAAACCGAAGGCATACAAAATCAGGATAAAACAGGAACCAATGCAAACAAACAAAAACCTCCACCATATGAAAAGAAGCGAATTCCCGATATGGGAGTGAGACCAGGTGCCCAGGAAGAGTAAGCATCTCCTGCTTGCATGCAACACCCGCCGCTTCAATTCGGTAGAAAAGTCACATCCGGTTACTTCCATTTCGGAAGACATAGAGTACAATCTTTGGTTGGATGGTGCAAATGGTCTATGACAGAATATCATCCACCATTCTGGAGAGTGGGATATCATAGTGTATGACGAGTTCCCCATATCGACCGTAGAACTTCCTCAGTGACGATGTTAGTCGGTCACAATCATATCCCTGACTGAGAAGCGTATCTGAAAGACGCCTAGCTCTCAGAACAAAATCCGTATATTTGGTACTTGCTCTGGCATAGCGTATCAACTGAGATATGAACACGCCATAAGCTGGCGATGAAGGGATGTTGCTACTCAGAAAGGGAAAATTTGTAATGTTGAAATAGAAGTCGTCACGTTTGTCATGGAGTGAGGTGTTCATGTGACCATCAGTGTCGTAGGACAACATTATGTCCAAATAGGATGCTGAATTATTTGTCTCTGTAGTTTCTTTGACTTAAAGCTCTGAAGGATAGATACTGCTCAGATAATCCGCGAATTTTGGATTATTGGGAGTGTATTTCTATCTATCTATCTTTAAGTGAGACCAGGTGCCCGGGGAGTGTATTTCTATCTATGTATCTTTAAGTGTAAGAATTATGTCTGAAGTAAGACCAGGTACCCGGGGAGAGTCTATTTTTCATTGATGTAAGATAAATATCAAAGAAGTACCTATCAGTTATTCAGTCTTAACGTCGAGACGTCAAGGCCAAATCGTGAAAATTCCCATCAGAATGGCTGCAAACCTCGGAATGAGCAACACTCCGAAGTGAGATGCCTGGGGAGAGTCAGCGTCTCCTGATTGCATGCAACATCCGTCGAAACAGCTACATGGAAACCTGTCAAACTCGGTGATTGTCTTGATGTACATTTTGATCAGGTAAGTATATTTTGTTTGGTGATGACTACAGCCATTTAATCACAATGTAGAATGTCACTGATCATTCTGGAAAGGGGGATTTGATATGCTTTTATCATATCCCATTAGCGACAGAAGATTTTCCTCAATCATTATGATTATTTCAGCCGTTGTGTGATATAACCCTGAAAAAGTAGCTTACTTGCAAGCCGTCTGGCTCTAACGATGAAATCTTCATATTTGGAACATGCCCTGGCATACCGTATCAGCTGAGAAACAAAAACGCCATAAGCAGGAGAAGACGGAATGTTGCTACTCATGAAAGGGAAAAGGGAAGTTAGTTATGTTGAAGCTGAAATCGTCACGCTTGTCATACAGTGAGGTGTTCAAATGGCCGTTCGCGTCGAATTATTGATAGACAACACGTCATCTGTGTACCTGAAGGTAAAATTGATCTGAGAGTCTGAATGAAGTCAGCTTCGTATTAATATGAAATAAGTCCGCAAGCAGTGGGGCGCAATTGGTGCCCATGGGGATTCCGACTATCTGCTGGAATACGTTTCCTCTAAGCACAACAAAATTGTTTTCAATCAAAACTCAAGCATCCTGATGATATCGTCTTCGGTATACTTTTTGTTTGAATCAGAGTGTTCCTTCACGAAATAAGTGTCCTCGCGCCATATGACGAGGTATTTGTATCTCATATTACCATTTTTTGTAAGAAAGGTGTTGCGAATAATATTAATTAATTGGCAAGTCTGTTTTTGAGTTTTTGGTGTGGGATGGTAGTGTAGTGCGTGGAGAGGTCAAAAGACCTTATGCTGGTAATATGATTGAAATTGGTGACTTTTAAAGTTTCCAAAAGTTCCTTAGAAATTTTTAGGATCCACATCTGATTAATTCCATTTCTGGATTAAGATGTTTCTCAGTATATTTGAAGATGTTGCTTGATGCGAGTTAATATTTTCGTAAGCAAAATTGAAAGAGGTTTTGTGGAGCACATGGACGAACCGGCAATGAAGCGGTGCTTGTAAGGATTTTTGTGCATTTTTGGAATCCAGTAGATATAAGGTAGCTCAAGATCAGAGTCATCAGTGTGAATACCGAGGGACCCAAGAACAGATTTGTGATTGTCAAGTATTTTAGATGTTGGATTTCCAGGTGCTGAATGTAACCCAAGTTCATTTCAAAGTCTAGTTCTACGTCCTCCTTTCGTCTGGCGTAATCCTCACATGCATCCATAATTATTCCAAAGTTTCCCCGCCATATGAAGGAACGGGGTTCCCGTACTTTGGACTTTTACCGAGAAGGTTCATGATCAGTTTATTGTTACCGATGATATTAGGTGACCAGTAACCAAATGGCCACATGGATGGTAGATGAAATCAGAGGATGAATATGTGAATTGTATGAGGTTTCGTGAAAGGTGGTTTACATCTAGACATTTCAAATTGTGTTTATAATTAAATATTTTGGACGCAACGGATTGTGTTTATGTGTAGGAAATGCAAGGCGACTCCCGGCATCCCAAATAATGAGGGATTTTATCCTTGACAGAACTGTTATTTAGATTGTTGCTTAAACGCAGAGCATCGATCCCCTTATTTGCAAATTTGATTTTAAGGAAGGGACGATTTTCATTGCTAACAGGTATGTCAGATTTGACGGCCTTAAAAATCTGTTCGACGAGATGTCCAGCATAATTCTTTGTATGCGATGTTCTGCTGAACCGGTGTCGGTAAAATGCAAGATCATTGATGATTCGGACAAGTCATGCAATTTCTTTAAAGGAAGAGAGTACAACTTCGTACGAATATGATGAAGACCTAACTGTTGGTTGACAAATGGCAAAAGTCCGTCGAAAGATATATCATGAATATCTGGCTTGTTGTATTTTCTTATACATAAGAATATCTAAAGGGAGACCAGGTGCCTGGGGAGAGTCTATCGATCTATTAGTGAAAGAATCCTGTCTGAAGTGATGACCATAGTGGAGTCACATGCATAGACCGAAAATAAAAGTATTCCATATAACACAAACAATCACATAAAATGAAAGAAGGACAAAATACAGACATTTATCATAGATCCGAAACTCGACATTAACCATAGATCCGAAACTCGAGCACTCTTTCGCCAAATTAAATTATATTATTGAGCTTGAGGATCACTGATGAGGGTTAAGTACTCGAAACGGGCATGTTTTGTCTATGCTGCATATTTACCTGTTCTTAAATGATCCTATTGAGTTTGAAGACGTTCAACATGATTATCCAATACAAGATAAAATGTTGATGTGACTGAACAATAAAGAGAGTGAGACCAAGTGCCGAGGAAGCAACGATAGTGAGACCATGTGCCGAGAAAGGAAGAGAGTGAGACAAAGTGCCGAGGAAGAATTCAAGAATTCAATTCTGCCTGCAAGAATGCCGAATCCTTGAAAAATCTTATAGATATTGAGAAATCGTATTCTTGCAACTCTATTGACAAACACAGTGCGGGGAACATGCCTATTTCAGATGTCTTTAAAAAAAAACCCATCAGTGCTAACTTTTACCATGACCACAAGAAAATATGTGAGCTTGAAAAGAATGGAAATCCAAGATGCTCTTAGTGCTGTATACAGGGATATGGTCATTATCCATATTTGTCATTTGAAGTTCAGATAAACCTGTGTTCTCTCAAACAGACAGAAATAATTTCAAGGTACAAGAAGCAATTTAAAGTAAAGGATTCTAATGGGTTTCCTGACCGGAAGAAGAACCAAAAGAGAAGACATATATCGAAGACATTTGTCTTATAATGGGCACCCCTACAGGAATTGATCCTTGACACTGCCACGGGGAATGACAAACCATAATGATGTCTGTATAATGCGTCATGAAAAGTACGATCTGAATTTGTTGTTCATTTCAAAATCGATAATGAACTATCAGCATACGCCATACTTTAACAATTTCAAACAAAAGAGTAAATTTCTGATGAAGTCACCTTGATTTGAATGTTGCACTTAAGAAAAGAGAAAGGAACATTCAATTGCACCAGAATGATATACAATCACATCTTTATGATTTACCTTCACTTCTTTATTGAAATTTGATACAAAATAGGACTTTCATATCTTTTGTTTTATCAGAATCAACTGGCATTTATGAGTTAAAGAAGATCCTGACGATAATATTAACAGCACTCACAATAGAGCACAAAATGAAGCATCGACGGACCCCTAACAAGCTAGAGGTTGGACCAGGTGCCCGGGAGGAGTAAGCTATATAGCTTTTATGGACTGGATTTCCTTTATCAATTTGCCCTTTAAAAATATGACTGCAACGACCCGTTGAGAACTAACGGAATCCCCGCTAAAACTAGATCAACGTACGACAAGAATTTCACGCATATTGATATTTTGGAAAATGCGGACATATTTCTGGCTGCATTTTGTCAAGTAGATTTACATAATTTTGTTTTTTTTTTGAAATTGAAAATATAACTTGTGTTGTCATGTAATTCTCTTTTTTGTCAATTAATGTGATATATGATTTAATGTTTTAATATAAAAAAAAAAATAAAAGAAAATATGACTTATCCTCTTTGTGTTTTCGCATTTGGTCGTTTCGGTTTGTTTAGATGTTGGTGTTGCCTCTATTCAAGTTGGGGATCCTCTGTTTTTCTTAGCATAAACACGGACCTAGAGGGGCGGTAAGGTCAGGGAGTCAGGTCCACCACATGAATTGGCTAAAATGTTCATTTTCCGGTTTTTAAGTATAATCTAGGTTGAAAATTCTGGGATTCCCCCTCTATTGGCTGAGCCTCTCCTTGGAAAACTTTTCTAGATCCGCCAATACTAGCATAGTGGCTGCCGATAACTAAAATAAACACTGCACTTATCCTATAAAAAACTGAACTGACAAGAAGCAGTTCTAACTCGTGTTTCGAATTTCATATCATGAAAGATTGAAAGAGATTAAACATGCATTCTAAGAAATAATGAGTTAAATCTCATTTCTTTCCCTTCTATCTATAAATATAAATGTCTATTCTGAAGTCAATTAAAGTATACAATCGAACATATATTTCAATACTGAGAATTTCAACCACTAGGGTGGTCGTACCTCTGTCGCCGGATTGTTAACTCCCCGAGTATTTCGTTTATCTAGTTTCACAGTGTTTCTTCTATTTACTTGAATATATTTGTTAATAATCCTGCCAGAAACTAAGTTGTATCTCCTTTATGAAACAGCTCTGTCCTTAGCAGATTTTTTGGGCATATATTTAAGGTAAAGTTGAGACTTTTGTTCTTCTTTATTTCATATGTTTTGGATTTCCTGTATTTTTACCTGGAGCATGCCGATAAGACATAACATGCTCAGATGAGCGTATAGTGCACTGAAATTTTGCAATACCGTTTATATATTTCAATATTGGCTATATTGTATTTAAGGCTTGATTCAAAGTAGAAGGTCGATTCCTTTAAAAGGCGGTGTTACAAGGTTGCAGCTTCTACTCCTCGGAATCATATGATGAACGGTCTGAATGAGCTTGCTTTCTATATTTATATTTAAAAAGTAAGGTATAGACTCAGTATAGCCATAAAAGACGAAGATACAATTTTCGATGCAGGTCTCAACAGGTGTTCATATACTCTCCATTTCGTTTCTTTCTTGATGCTCAAGGAACTACTTTCAAATCAAACTAAATTAGGTATTGAGCTATGGGAGTTTCACGTTAAATGAAATGAGGCAGAGATCAGAAGACTTTACTTCTTTATTGACAGAAATAAAGAAAAGTGTAAGTCAAGATGTCAATTAACCAACACATGCCAACCCAAATGAAACAAAGAAAAACCATGATGTGCCTTTTGTTGACAGTAATTGCCAAGGCCGGTTTCTCAGAGGACTGTGATTTCGACAATAAAATTGAAGCCAAACCAGGGCGCCATTTATGGCATTTTCTATGTCTTAAGTTTATTTTCTAGTTGCATTTTACAGGATTTGTATTACTTTCATATCTTTTACTTCTTTATAGAATCTGAAATGGTTTTCTTTTTCATATGTTATTTATGGAACGAGTTTTGTGATTTTCATTTTCTGGGCATAGGCAAGGTAATCAAAATTACAAAACAATAACATTTAGAATAGAAACATGATTTGAGATTCTTTTTATTACATGAAATATAACGTAAATTATCAAAATAAGGTTAAAATGTTATTATTTTGAGTTTATTTCTTGCTAATTTATACGCGAAGCGAGGCAAGCAAGCAGTCCCTTCGCAAGCAAGCTGCATATGGTAACACGTATATACATAAATAGGCGGAAATGTACCGAATTTACTCAGAATTTCGCATAAACATACCGATCAAAAACCTTCGTAACGATCCCAGAGTGATGGCAAAATTTAGTCAAATTTCTTATCAATAAGAAATCGTACTTAAGGTCACATCCATAAATAAGAGAATAAATCAATGTATTTTTAGAATACAAAATATCAACAATTTGCAATTTGTTTCAATATTGTTGACCGTCTTCCTTGTTTTGAAAAGTTTGCCATTTTGATATCCCGCCCGAACCTCGTTTCGTTGGTTACTTGAATTTTCGCACCAAATCGTTTTCGCGCCGGGTAATTTCGCACGGATGTTTTCGCACCACAGGAAATACTCGCCCCAGCTTCTCATAAGGCACGTGTTTTTAGAGACTTTAAGGGGATAAATGATCGTTCTTCGCAATAAAGATACCTAAAATTGTTTGGAGGGGAAAGAGGGTAATTTATGAATTAATACCTGTACTGTACTTCTTCAATTAAGATTAACTACCACCAAGGCCAAACTGAACTTTAATCTCTTTGTTTGTGACAATGAAAAAAAATGTAATGATCACTGAGCGATATAAGTCCCTACCAGCATAGCTTTATGTCCTGCATCTCTTTTCATCAGTTCATTATCTGCAATAACAGCCAAGAAAAGTCTGAAAAACTAAAAATTTCACGAAATTTACTAAGTCTAAGGGTCATAACTCTTGTGAAAATTGGTCAATCTTAATCAATCTGTATCACACTATAATGTATTCACATTCTAAAAATCAGTACATTATCTGCAATAACAGCCACGAAATGTCCGGAAAACTGAAATTTTCATAAAATTTGCATAGTGCAAGGACCATAACTCTTGTAAAAATAGGTCAATGGAAAACAAACTCAAAGTTGGTCTGTATGACACAAAGATGTATTCATATATGAAAAACTTTGTTCATTATCTGCAATGGAACTGAAGAAAAGTCTGGAAACTGATTTTTTTATGATATTTGCTAAGTCCAAGGACCATAACTCTTGTGAAAATAGGTCAATCGAAATTATACTCGTATTAAACTGTATCATACTATAATGTATTAACGTACTAAAAATCTATTCATAATCTGCAATAACATCCAAGAAAAGTCCGGAAAACTGAAAATTTCAAGAAAAGTCCAAGGGCCATAACTCTTGAAAAATTAGTCAATGGAAACTAAACTCAAATTTGGTCTGTATCACGCTAAGATGTATTCATAAATCTAAAATCAGTTTATTATCTGGAATAGAAACGAAGAAAAGTCCGGAAAACTGCAATTTTCATAAAATTTGCTGAGTCCAAGGGCCATAACTCTTGTCAAAATAGGTCAATCAGAACCAAACTTAAACTTGATCTGTATCACATTAAGATATATCCACATACCAAAAATGCGTTCAATATATGCAACAACAGCGAAAAAAAGTCCGGAAAACTAAAATTTTCATAAAAAATTGCTGAGTTCAAGGGCAATAACTCTTGTAAAAATAGGTCAATCAAACCAAAACTCAAATTTGAGCTGTATCACATATCCACATACCACAATCTAGTTGAATATATGGAACAACAGCGAAAAAATGTCCGGAAAACTGCAAAAGGGACAGACGGACAGATGATATTTATTATGTATAGGAATCTTAACATGACCTTGAGACTAGTATCATATAAAAGCTGTAGATATAACGAACAGATTAATATATAGTATAATTATGTGAAATATATAGAAATAAAATGAGATGACGTCAAATTATGTATGATTGCGCAATATATCTGTGCCGCGTGACCGGGTAAGAGAAACTTGTGAGCGGACCCTGATAGAGTCGAAGATAGTGTCGCGACGAGAAATTTTGTTAAAAAAGTTCTTAGAAACCATATATCACAAAATACTACAAGGCATACAGATTAAAAAGATACCAATATCTTATATGTAAGTCTTCTGGTAATTATCCTTTGAATGTTATAAAAGAGCAGTAACGGTTTACGCAATGTCGATGAAGGGAAAAAGGGTCCATTCTGTGATGTCGAAGGGACCTTTGCGCGGCATATTTCTGGGAAGGTATTTGCGCTACGACACTATGTAGTATATCAATTTGTGCGAAAAGTCAAATTCTATCATTTTATCAGAAAACAAAATTGAACGCGTACGGGAAAATTATTAGGGTCCGCTCACCGGTTTTTAGAGTAAACCCAAAATGTCCAGGGTGGAAAAGCTGAAATAGGGGAAATTGAGTGGTTTTGAAAGGTGGGTTGAAAAGACCATTGTGAAGATAGTCTATAATGGTAAGATGCATATTGTAGAGTAGGCATGCCTTGTGTAAGTGCAATAAAAAAATTAGGTCACATGACTTATTTAGTCTAAATATAGATATTTTAAAAGGCGTACCGGATTTTCCCTGTTTGACAAGACTTCATAAGGGAAAATATAAAGTTTTTTTGGTTTTTACACAATTTTTGAGTTACATGTGTTGGACATTTTTAAAATTTGGCTAGAATGGAGTATAAGATAATAGCTTTAAGGAAATATAAGCATTATTTCTGATATTCTTCCAGGAGACCAGAAACAATACACATAAAAATGGCAAAAACCATGAATTTTAGGCCAATTTTCTGAACCTTTTTCAGCAAACATGTATGATATTTATTATGTATAGCAATCTTAACATGACCTTGAGACTAGTATCATATAAAAGCTGTAGATATAACGAACAGATTGATACATAGTATAATAATGTGAAATATATAGAAATTAAATGAGATGACGTCAAATTATGTATGATTGCGCAATATTTCTGTGCCGCGTGACCGGGTAAGAGAAACTGGTGAGCGGACCCTATACACCCACTCTTTTGTTCATCTTCGTTATTTTCCGAGAATTAACGACTTTAATTTCCTTTTAGATTATTAAAAAAAAAAAAGATTTATTTTTCATTACAAATTATCATCAAAATTATATCAAAAAAGCTAAATATGTAAGCCAAATCTAAACTGTGAAACGAGTTGCCAAAAAATATAATTCTTTGCTCTTCGGAAATTTGCGTTGTCAAAATAGGTAGTAAAAATCACGGGATTCTGTTTTGTCAACAAAGCAGACGCGCGTATGGGAACCATATTCATAACTCCTCAAAGACCACTATTACTTCTGCAGTTTTGCTCGTACCTTGTGAGACAGCCTATGTGAGACACATAAGTTGTCTCAAAGGCCCTTATTGACCAATGATACAAGAGCATTTTATTGTGACGTCACAGAAACGTTGTCAGAAAACACGGCGTTAGATGGCATGAAACGTTGCTTGAATTTACTTTTTCTAATGTTTCATGGAAGAAGAATAGATTCTTTCTCTTTCACTTTCTACTGAGTGAGACATAAACAAATTTACACTCGTGACGGAAACTTTCCATCTTTTTTTCGTTCCGCTAGGCTCCACTCCGGAAAAGATGAAATTTCCGTCACTCGTGTAGATTTTGTATGTCTCACTTATGTAGCAAAGTTCCATCAGCTTCGGTCGATCGTCTGTCTCTTCAACACATTCGAAAATTTCTGTTATCAAAATTTCCTGAAATTTCTGAAACGTGGGTCCTGTAGCATCATATCCCACCGATCCTGCTACGTCTTTCGGTATTTTTTTGTACATTCTAATTTTCACACTCTTTGGCAATGTTACATTGTTTAGATTGAGGATCACTGACGAGGGTTATGTACCCGAAACGTGCATGTCTGGTCCATGCTGAAAATTTATCTGCTCTTAAATGATGCTATTGAATTTAAAGACGTTTAACATTTGAATCATTTGACGAGTGTCACTGCTGGTGGACCAAGAGTCACCGAGGACACATGTAGCCAAGTTCGATCAACTTCGGTTGATCGTTTGTCTCTTCAACGCATTCGAAAATTTCCGTCATCAAAATTTCTTGAAATTTCTAAAACGTAGGTCCTGTAGCATCATATTCCACCGATCCTGCTACGTTTTTCGGTAATTTTTTTGTACATAATAACTTTCACACTCTTTGGCAATATAACATTGTTTAGATTGAGGATCACTGACGAGGGTTATGTACCCGAAACGTGCATGTCTGATCCATGCTGAAAATTTATCTGCTCTTAAATGATGCTATTGAATTTGAAGACGTTTAACATTTGAACCACACTGAGTGACACTGCTGGTGTACCAAGAGTCCCCGAGGGCACATGTAGCCAAGTTCGATCAACTTCGGTTGATCGTTTGTCTCTTCAACGCATTCGAAAATTTCCGTCATCAAAATTTCTTGAAATTTCTAAAACGTAGGTCCTGTAGCATCATATTCCACCGATCCTGCTACGTTTCTCGGTAATTTTTTTGTACATAATAACTTTCACACTCTTTGGCAATATAACATTGTTTAGATTGAGGATCACTGACGAGGGTTATGTACCCGAAACGTGCATGTCTGATCCATGCTGAAAATTTATCTGCTCTTAAATGATGCTATTGAATTTGAAGACGTTTAACATTTGAACCACTTCGTGAGTGTCACTGCTGGTGTACCAAGAGTCCCCGAGGGCACATGTAGCCTAGTTCGATCAACTTCGGTTGATCGTCTGGCTCTTCAACGCATTCGAAAATTTCTGTTATCAAAATTTCTTGAAATTTCTAAAACATGGGTCCTGTAGCATTATATATCACCAATCCTGCTACGTCTTTCGATAAATTATGCTTAAAATTTGTCTGCTTTTAAATGACGCTATTGAATTTGAAGACGTTTAACATTAGTAGATCATGATAGAACCTCTTATTCTTTCCGCATTAAAGGCTTTGCATTGTTTCATATTAATAATCCAACGTTTCCTTTTTTTATGATGACGTCACAAACGATCTGGAACTCTTTATCTAATGACAACGCGCCCAAAGTGATAATTTATTTATGAAATGACTTTTTGTAACGTGTGCGTCATGTTATAAATGTCAATAATAAAATATTCCATTTATGGATTTCAAAGTAAGAATACTGAGCATAAATCCATTTATTCTTCTTTTCATAACGATTGGATTATTTTTAATTTTGAATAAAATAATATAATGTTATCCGTGAATGAGTTATGGTGAATTCTCAACCCGAGTGTACAAAATCTTGCAATTCCATGACGAGGCTTGCCGAGTTGAAAATCGCCATCTTTGCAATGCGGTAACATCAGAGGGTGAGATCGATTCATCTCACCCTAGGAAAATTTAAGAGTTCTCAGTCTTAAGTAAGAGAAAAAAATCGATCTCACCCTCTGACGTCATTGCTATTGCTACGCAAGCGATGTCATAGAAGTTAGACAACAAACGACTGATTATAACTGACCTTTAAAAGTCGACGACGTGGATGAAACGATCAAACTCCATCGCGAGGGAGTTATGGCGAATTTCAATCTCTCCCGGTGGTGTAAGATTATATAATTCTACCACTTGAGACAGAGAACTCTCTATTTTGTATTCAGATAAATCCATTTCACCCTCTGACGTCATCGATCGCTCTCACCTCCTGACGTCATTTGAAATAAGACAATAAACGGCTGATTATTACAGACCTAGAGGGAATAAATATAATCAAACTCCGTCGCAAGGGAGTGATGACGAAATATTATGCCTCGTGTACAAAATATTGCTTGTCCAAGCCTCATGATGTTAGATTTTATTAACTAAACATTAAAGAAGTACCTATCAGTTATTCAGTCTCAAAGTCGATAGACAGGGAAAAATCATTAGAATTTCCATAGGAACGGCTGCGAACCTCGGAATGAATAACATTTCGAAGTGAGACCAGGTGCCCGAGGAGAGGCATCGTCTCCTGATTGCATGCAACACCTGTCGAAACGGCTCCATGGAAACTTGTCAAATTCGGTGATTGTCTCGATGTACATAATGATGTTCACATCAGGTAAGTATTTCTTGTTTGGTGACGATGACAGCCATTCAATCACAATCCAGACTGTCATTCACCATTCTGGAAAGGGGGATCTGATACGTTTTTTTTATTTTTCCCCGTAGCGACCGAATAACTTCCTCAATGATGATTTCAACCGTTGTGCAATATAACCCTGAACAAGTAGCTTACTTGCAAGCCGTCTGGCTCTAACGATGAAATCGTCATACAGTCAAACCTGTCTTATGTGACTTTGCTAGGGCCGAAAAAAATCAGGTCACTTAAGACAGGTTGTTTCTTTCATACAGGTTCAAGCTGATCTGACTTTGACCAACACAATTCCCGTAGTGTATGAGCAATACGGTTGAATAAATTACTGCATATATTAATTGATGTCATTATTAAATCATTTAAAACCACATTAGATTTTACTTTACAGAAGTTTAAATTTTGTAGTATGAATATATTATGAGTCCCGTGCAACACTCAAAGTCGTAATATACAGGTTCGGAATTTGGTACGAGACAGGGAAAATATGGTCGTCGTCACGTTAGACAGGATGTTGCTATGTGCAGGTTAATTTGATCACTCGGGAGATATGAAAAAAGTCGTATAAAGCAGGAGGTCGCTTAAGCAAGGGTCACTTTAAGACAGAGTTGACTGTATTGGTACATGCCCTGGCGTTCCGTATCAGTTGGGAAACTAAAACACCATAAGCAGGAGAAGACAAACGGAATGTTGCTACTCATAAAAGGGAGTTAGTTATGTGGAAGCTGAAATCGTCACGCTTGTCATACAGTGAGGTGTTCAAAAAGGCGTTTGCGTTCGGATTATTGATGGACAACACGTCGTCTATGTATCTCAAGGTAAAATTGAACTGAGGTGCTTTCGCCCAGTCGAGAGCATGATCTGGATGAAGTCAGCTTCGTATGAATATAAAAATAATTCCACAAGCAGTGGGGCGCAATTGGTACCCATGGGGACGCCAACTACATGCATTGCTGGAATACGGTTCCTCCAAACACCACAAAAATGTTGTCAATCGAAAACTCAAGCATCTTGATGATATCGTCTTCGTTAAATGTTTTGTTTGAATCAAAGTGTTCCTTCACGAAATAAGTACATGTATACCCCCGCCCTGTGACAAGGTATTTTTTATCTTCTGTTCCAATTTTGTTGAAAGAAAGGTTTGCGTATAATAATGGCCAGTCTGTTTTTTAGCTTTTGGTGTGGAATAGTGTAGAGCGTGGAGAGGTCGAAAGATTTCATGCTGGTAATATGATTGAAATTGGTGGCTACTAACTTTTCAAAAGGTCTTTAGAATTTTTTAGGATCCACATCCGATTGATTCCACCTCTGGAATTTATTGTCTCGCAGTATGTTTGAAGACCTTGCTTGATGCGAGTTAATATTTTCGTAAGCGAAATGGAAAGATATTTTTTGGAGCCCCTGGACGAACCGGCAATGGGCCGCTGTTTGTAAGGATTTTTGTGCATTTTTGGAATCCAGTAGATATAGAGTAGTTCAAGATCAGAGTATGAATACCAAAGGGCTCAAGAAAAGATTTGTAGTTGTTAAGCATTTCAGATACAGATAAGTTTGTAGGTGTGTATGTTAGATTTCTAGGGGCTGAATGTAATCCTAGTTCCTCTCTCAGACATTTGAAATAGTGTCTCGTCAATGCATTTGAAAATTTCTATTATCAAAATGTCTTGAAATTTCAAAAACATGGGTCCTGTAGCATCATATCCCACTCATCCTGCTACGTCTTTCGGTATATATTTTGGACGTAAGAATTTCACACTCTTTGGCCATATAATATTTTTTAGACTGAGGCCATGTTACATTGTTTTGATTGAGGATCAATGACGAGGGTTAAGTATCCGAAAAGTGCATGTCTGGTCCATGCTGCAAATGTATCTGTTCGTAAATGATGTTATTGAATTTGAAGACGTTTAACAATTGCAAACGAAAGTAAAATTGTTTGCCGCTTTGTCAGCAGGGACAATGATATATTTTTCATGTAGAACAGAGAGTTCATTGGCAAAAATAGGGTCTTGAAAAATTGACTCGTGTCTGTTAACTGAGTGCCGAGGACGCCCTATTCTTCTTTTGAGTAATTCTCCCATGGATTTCATCCTTTCGGACAGTGTGTCTAGTTCCACGATCTCCTTCTTTGCCCACCGTCTGGCGTGCACCTTACATGCATCCATAATTATTTTAAAGTTTTCCCGCCATGTAAAAGTATTTTGGACCTTTACTGAGAAGGTTTCTAGGTTTACTGTTACCTTCAATATTAAGGTCACCAGTAACCACATGATCACATGGTTGGTAGGCGAAAGCAGAGGATGAACATGTGCATTGAATGGGGTTTTGTAAAAGGTGGTGTACATCTAGACATGTCAACTTTTTTTCTAGTTAAATATTTTGGAAGCAACGGATTGTGTATATGTGTACGAAATGCATTGCGCCACCTGCAATTTGAAATAAGGAGAGATTTTATCCTTATTAAGGATTTTGCTTAAACGCAAACCATCGATCCCTTTATTTTCAAAACAAAGGAGGGGATCTCCAACAGCACCAGATTGCAGTACCCACAGCAAAACCCCAAAACACCCAATGCAAAAACACAGAGCAGCCAAGCACAAGCTCAAGAGACGCAAAAGGGACAAGGAACGTCAACGCACAACACAGAAACATTACACACAAAGGACTACACATACATTTGATTTTAGGAAGGGACGATTTTCACTGCTAACAGGTATGCCAGATTTGACGGCCTTAAAAGTACATTTGACGAGATGTCCATAATAATACTTTGTAGGCGATATTCTGCTGAACCGATGTCGGTGAAATGTAAGATGATTGATGATTCGTACAAGTCTTGCAATTTCTTTAAAGGAAGAGAGTACAACTTCGTACGAATGTGATGAAGACCTAACTGTTGGTTGAAAAATGGCAAAGGACCGTCGAAAGACATATTATGAACATATGGTTTGTTGTATTTTCGTATGCCATGACTTCGACGTCTTCTTTGTTTGATCAAACAACCGGAGTACATAAACCGAACCGACTTGCATCCAGGACTTGTCCTATTTCCTATATTGTCGGCATGGTCGTTGCAACCATATGGGGCAGCTGTACCCAATTGTTGAATCCCGTGATGTTCTCTTTTACGTCTATATGGAGTACTGAGGTTCGGATTGTTAGTTGGATAATATATTTTATTCTAGGATGCGGACTTTCAGAGACAAATTGGAGTGGTCGGGTAAGTTAAAATGTTCATAAAGAAGCTGAATACCGCTGTGGTTAATTTGAAAGCGATGCCCTGTCATCCTACTCCTAATTGTCCCTTGGTTTCACCGACGTATATCAACCCACATAGAGAACACGTACATGTTGTAATTCCGTAAATAACATAAGACGACCTACAAGATAGGTTATCGAAACTCTGGGTGGCAAAGGTACGTTTTGTAAAATTACTAGTGAAGGAATTGTCTGTTATTAGAATTGGGCATGTTTTACAATTCTTTCTCCCTCACTTGGATATATTGCAGTCAGCGGGGACAAAATTGTGGTCTTTCATAATGTCAACAACTTCAACTTGGCATGACTTTATGTGTAGGAACCTGTCAGCGTACTTATACAACATCTTGTGGTCGTCACTAACTATTATGTATATTCAGTTATGTCCCGAAGGACGACTCTTGGGGCACTTGCCTGACCTACTGTATCCGTGACTTGGGACACAGCAGGTTGGAAACTTTTTATAGAGGGTGACTTGTCAGCCTCTATGGAACTTCTTACATTAGGATTCATATTGAATTACTGCCCGACAAGTATCCTCGGGGACAAATTTAACCTCATTCCAGGAAAATTTGGGAGTTCTCAGTCTCAAGTGGGAGAAGAAGAAACCCTCCAAAGACGCCTCTTTAATAGAAATTACCAAAAAATAAGGAACGAGAGGAAAGACAGAATTGACAGCAACGAAAACGATGTAGAGCAATGTGCTATCGGAGCTGAAATTGGGAAACCATTAGATATATTCAAAGCAAGGGAAAAAATTCAAAGCAAAAAGTACGATTATATAGATGAAGTATGCACAAATCTCCTCCTTTTCCGTATGCACTATATCTCCCAAAATTTACAGTTGTGTAAACAAAACATCTTCTAATTGTTAGTTAAAAAACTAGATAATATGTCGCAAATGCATCTTCTCAGAATATTCAATATGGTACTTGCATATGGGACATATCCTCTGCTTTACTGGCTGAAGTTTGCTTTTTGCTTAATCAACCAAGAAATAAAATAATTGATTTGTAATAGCGGATATTTGACTGAAATCTATTTTGAATATCTTTAAAAGTGATCATGAAAGAAGAAAAGAAACTCTGTTTCATATGACCTAGGAATTTTCTTTCGTGATTTCTTTTCAATTAATTCATCTGTCCTCATTTAAATCTGTATCAAATTGACGTATTCATTCACAATCCGTGTTAAATCTCATCTGCAAGATAATTGAAATAAAACGAAGCATTAAAATGTTATATGAGACCGATGTTGATTATTGCCAAATCAAGAAGACTATCTGCAATCTATCTAGATTTCGTATAGAAATAACCAGAGTTAATGGACTTAGTATCAGTGGCAATGAATTATTGCAGGGGTTTTCAAATCACTTGTCTACTCTTCTTTGTTCCTCAGAATAGGTTCGGAACAAACGGGACCAATAAAGCCGTGAGTGATGATGGGAATAAACATAACAAAATCATCGATTCCAAATAAATACTTCTTAGGTAATACTGTAGTGGAATTTATATATGTCGTCTTAAAGAGTTTAAGCTGTCAAATCATAAGAGTCGTCTCCCAAAGATGTCACTGTATTTTTGCTATGAAATGGTTTCTTTACATGATAGTAACACATTTGAGTAGAAACAGAACGTTGCTGTTTTAATGATTTTGTCATGAGCTACATACTGTTCTTGTTGGAATTACTCAAGAAACATTAAAATCGAAACGCAATCGTCTAACTTCATTAAAATAACATTGATATCCATATTCAGAGTAAAAATGTTTCTCGTCCATGGAGCAACAAGAAAGAGGGATGGGATATACACAGCGACTCGGTTGCACCATCCACAGCAAAACACCAAAAAATTCAAAAACACAGAGTAGACAAGTTCAGCAAGAGACATAAAAGGGAAGACCAAACACCAAAGACGACATCAATATTTAAAACACAAAAAGCAACAGATAAATAAAAGAAAACCAACTGGCAACCATTGCCGCCTTAAAACGGTCATCGCCACGTTAGTAACAGAGTTGCAATTATCCGGATTACATGCACACAGCCGATCATCTTGTCCAGTTGCCTAACGGTCTCGACGCACACATTATTGTTGTGTATAATATCATCACCACTGCAAGATGAAAAACAAAGGAGGGGATCTCAAACAACACCAGTGAGTCAAAGAAGATCCTGACGATAATCTCAACAGCACTCACAATAGAGCACCAAATTAAGCATCGACGGACCCCCAGCAAGGTAGATGTGGGACCAGGTGCCCAGGAGGAGTAAGCATCCCCTGTTGGCTAGCCGCACCCGCCGTCGATGTTTAAGCACGAAAATGGAAACAGTATCTAAAATTCATGCACTCTCCGACTTTATGTCTATATAGAAAGTGCTATGGCGACAATTTCAGGAAAATATATTCAAAACACTTACTGTCAAACCCCTCGCGGGGAACTTTTTTACGAGCTCCACACGGCAAAGGGCATAAGTGTGACACAAATGAGTCAAAGAAGATCCAGGTTGCAGCACCCACAGTAAAATGAAGACATAATCGCAGGGGCCCAGGTACATGTAACAAACAGATAAATATATCAAATTAATATCAAAAGCATTATGTCCTACAACAATGCAGTCCGTACTCTGACGGCTCGTATGCAGTTCCCCGAGGAGTTCGATCAGCTGTCAGAGAGGACTGGTGGGAAGGGTCCTGTCGCCTCTGATGAGGATTTGACAGTTCACCTGCGTTGAGCCCCATCATCACAGTCAGTCAGTGTACAACTTACTAGAATGCGCTAATGCAAGACTGTAGATGGGTCAAGTACTATCAAGAGTCTCTCTCTCTCTCTCTCTCTCTCTCTCTCTCTCTCTCTCTCTCTCTCTCTCTCTCTCTCTCTCTCATGGTTTCATAGTATTTGATAATATTTAAAACATATCGCCTTTTCTATCTAATGGTTGCATATGTTACTTAAATTTTGAACTGTTGTAAGCTTCTTTCCTAGTCCCTTCAATTAAAGTTGTATGTTAAATTGACAATGTTTTGTGACAAACAAACATTTTTAAACTAAAGATGCTTTCAGTTCGAGTACGAGAACCTGCTAATAAGTCAAAGTATACATTTCTGAAAATCTGTCATACTTGCATATTGGTCAGATAATTATTTCAGTTCGCCTCTGTAAACAAATTATGACAGTCTAATAATATAAGAATAACCCATGGCCATAATTGTGATTATTAACCAGACAAAGGATCCCGGACCTTAGGAAAGGCTATAAAAATCGGTTTTCAAAATTTTCATAATTTATTGAACTGACTTTTTAAATTATTTGAACTATGTATAAACAACAAGTTTCTTACCCTTTTCTGTTAAGATATTGCCCGAAACGCTGGTAAAGTCAGCTAAAATCTACCCACCCTTTGCCAGCTTTGGTTGAACTATGCACAAAAAACCAAGGTAGTCTGATAGATTTTTTTCAAAATTGGGCATGGACGCATGTAAGAATGGTTAATTCAGAAAAATGACAGACAGATACTTATTTGACAAATTTCCCCTGAGAAGGAATTAGCCATTCTAATTTGCCTTCATGTTCAAATCAGAGAAAACCCACGAAAAAAAGTAGCATCAAAAGTATACAGATTAACATAAAGCCACACCTCTAATATCAGGCAACCGACAGTATCGATTCATTAGCATATATTGATTTTTACCTGATTGGTCGTGTTCACAAAATATGTGATCATGTGACAATTTGTTCGATCCCTCTCATGCATATGTATTGAGAAAACAATATTCAAGGCCGGAATTGATGGCGATTGATCCGGATTTGCCAAATACCCCTGTCACAAAACAGACATCACACATAGTGACATCTTTGAATACAAGCGAAATTATAATAGTTATTTAATACACGAATGGTCAAATTTTCATTATATGTAAAAAGTCGTACAAATGACATTAAATTCTTCGATTTATGAGTGATCAAAAAAGTGGCCTTAAGGTCCGGGATCCTTTCAGAAGAAGACTGTGTTATTCTCTGTTGTTTTGTCTGATGTTCATTGTTTGTTACATCGCGGCGGTCAATGCACGGTAGCCGTGCTGGAGATCTCCACCACATCAATCGAATTTAATACTACGGATGAAACACTTTCCATTTTACACGAACAGTTTATAAATTTACGAAGCCCAAGTTGAATGACATGTTGTATGTATCATTACATTTTATTTCTCATGAGGTGTCATAATTGTGATTTATTTGCTGTACAGAAGACTTTTATTCCTTAGGGAAATAAAACAAGGAAAATATGAATTCTTATCCATGCCATCAATTGTTGCAATACTTTTGTCAAAATTGAGGAAATATTTGCCTCATGACATTACAATGTTGTAATACTATATCAACTTCATAACATTGCTCGGCGTTTCCTGATTTGGCCTCTGCCGTAGGAATAATTTCCAAAAACAAGTGGAAATCATCACAACATTAAAATAAAACAACATGTTTCCTAATTGCGTAAATGTACACTAATCGAAAATAATATGAGGATCATTGGAAGACCTGGAATAAGTCCTTTCCAAAAGACGGACTTATATTCAAAACAAGAAACCTTCACAGGCGATTAAGTCGGATTGCTTAGAATTTGTTTATAAAAACTACACGAAGGACATATGGACTATACTCTTTCTGAACAGAAATATTCTGCATTTATAGATATTGAAAAAATATACATAAACTTTTTATTCGTATACTTTAGCTGAAATCAAATCTAAAACAAGAAAGGAGCTTCAACATATGCAAAAACATAGAGTAAACAAGCATAAGAAGAGAACCGAAGGGGACAAGGAACTCCAATAACGACATCAAAACAAAAGCGTACAATTAAACGATGGAGACCAAAGGGAAATCGGTGCGTCTTAGGAAGGCTATGTATCTGCCACGTTAGTAGCAAATGTTGTGCCTATACGGATAATGTGCGTATAACCCTTCCACTTGTCCGATTTCCCATAGGTAATAAAGAATGCAAATAGTTGTATATATAATAGTCTCTTCACTGGAGGAAGACCATACGAACACGATAGCAAAATGTAGGGTCCCAAGTAATACACAGATGAATAAATAAATCGATATCAAAAACATAAGTGTACAAAAACAGTCCGTGCCCTGCCGGAAGGAACGAACTTATGCATGCTTCAACCCGAGGAGTCCGACCGGCATGTAGAGATAACAGGTGGTCTAACGTGGTGAAGCAGAGCCAGCCTTGGAGTCCCGCCATTACAGTCAGCCAAAGTTCATTTCTTAAGAATGCGCTGGAACAAGATTCTGACGTATTTCATGGTGCTGTGTTCTGTCTCCGTCTGTTTGTCCGCTTTATCTTTATTCGGGAAAAAGTTCTGTTTCATATTTTTTATTTTATGAATTTGTTAGTCCATTGATTGCGATTGTCTAATTTTTGCTTTCGTGTTTGACTTTACTCAAAAAAAAAAAAAAACTCTCTTAGAAATATAAATATAAAAAGTCTAGTGCAAAATAAATTTTTAAAAAGTTACACGTCAAGTGTTCTTCTTTTATAAAATTGAGACCATTTATAAATCGAGGATATGATCCTAAAATGAAGCAAGTAACCTTGTGTGTGGTACTTATTTAAATATTGTATTATCATCTTTACAAGCATTGCACATTGAATAATCGTGTCGATGGGGCTCTACTATTTAAACATGCCTCTAAATATTAGTTGGTCGAAATTTTAAGGCGATACCGTAACTTTATGCTGTCCAGTAATAATCCCATATTCGCGGATTACCTTAGCAGAATATATCCTTCAGATCTTTGAAGTAAAAAAAAAATTACAGAGACAAATAATTCAGCATCCTATTTGGACAGAAGTGCTGTCCTACGACACTGATGGTCAAATGAATGTACCTCACTCTATAACAAATTTACGTGATGACTTCAATTTCAGCATTACAAACTATATTCTTTTGAGTTGCAACATCTCTTCGTCGCCTGCTTGTGGCGTGTTCAAAATCCAATTGCTATGTGATGCTAGAGCAAATGTGTTAAAGAAGATCCTGACGACAATCTCAACAGCACTCACAATAGAAAATAAAAATGAGCATCGACGGACCCCTAGCAAGCTAGAGGTGGGACCAGGGGCCTTGTTTGGCTAGTCGCACCCGCTGTCGATGTTCACGCACGAAAATTAAAACAATATCTAAAATGCATACACTGTCTGAGGTCGTGTCCATATAGAAAGTGCTATGGCGACCATGTCAGGGAAAAATATTCAAACCACTTACTGTCAAACCCCTCGCGGGGAACTTTTTACGAGCTTCACACAGTAAAGGGCATAAGTGTGACACAAATGAGTTTACGAGGTCCCTACGGCAAAGAGCATAAGTGTGACACAAATGAGCAAGTACCAAATAAACATATTTTGTTCTGAGAGCTAGGCGTCCTTCAGTTAAGCTTCTCAGTCAGGGAAACTGGGAACTCGTCATACACTGTGATGTCCAATTGTCCAGAATGATGGATGATATTCTGTCTCAGATGACCACAGAATATACTTGTATCTTCCTAAATGGAAGTGACCGGATGTGACATATCTGTTGAATTGAAGAAACGGGTGTTACATGGAAGCAAAAGATGCTTACTCTTCCTGGGCACCTGGTCTCACTCCGATATTGGGAGTTCGCTTCTTTTCGTGTGGTGGAGGTATTTGTTTGTTTATCCTGATTTTGTGTGCCTTCGGTTTATGATCTTTTGAGTTATCGATTTTGTCTGAAATGTCTGAGAGCAAATTCAAAACAGAGCTATATATAAAGGGAGATATCAATTAGTTTTGGAAGAATTTATCAAATTCAAAATATCTCCCAAATGTACAAACTATTGAATACAGTTCAGTTGGATTACTTTGTACATATTCAATATAATTTTGACGAAAAACCTCCAAATACCTTACAACAATAAGTTGATAGACTATCATTCAGTTCTTGTCCTGAATAAAAATCAGAAATGTTCATGAACTGCTGCCAAAGAGCAGATCTATCAAGGAAATGTATTCCATATTATGGATAAATCAGTGACTTGTTCACATATAAATTACTGGTTCTCGAGGCTCACTGTGATTAACGGCATGGCAAGATTACATTAAAATGTTATTCTCCAGCATATTTGAGCCGAATTAAAGGAAAATCAATAAAAAATATTGAACTTTGCTTGTCAATTCTCAGAGTACATAAGCCACCCAATACGTTATACAAAACAGAAGGAATACTAAAGGGAAAATTATACGACATAATTCGTCAATAGTCCTCGCTCTCCTCTTAGCTGCGTTGATATCAGCCTCTTTTCTTTCTTCAGCTGGATTCTATTTAAGAGAAGAAATAATCTTAATAAGGTTATATAACTGTTTTGATAATTGATTGAGCCTGTTCAAATTCTAATAGCAAATTTTCAGAAACGATCAATTGCTTTATTTTCCATGTATATGTTCATGGAGGCATGTTCCTGATCCAATGATCAGTTTTTTCTGGTATAACACTCATTATGACGACGAGATGGCGCTAATAAAATACGTTTCGGTGTGCCTTAAATTACTTTTGCTTAAAGTTACGCTGATGTGTATTTATTATCCGAAATACATTTCTGGTGCGTTAGAATTCAAGAAGATAACGACTAGGATAATTTCACTCTTCTTGTCTTGCTCTTCCTATTAAATAATTTTAGGAATCATTGATAGATATATGAAAATTATTTTAACCACTTACCCCGACTGCGATATATTTTTCTTGATCATACGTAGTCTGTGCCTCAGAACTGGTCGCCTGTCGCCTCTCTAAGACATTGACAAATGCATACTCCAGCAAAGCACAGAAAACGAAAATAAGACACGCGGCCATCCATACATCTATGGCCTTGACGTAAGACACTCGCGGAAGTGACGAAATAGCAGCTGTTTTCTGTGTTGTCATGGTGAGAACAGTAAGGATACCCAATGAAATTCTGGCAGGAACGGCCTCGATGCTTAACCAGAACGACACCCAGGACAGTAATACAATAAGCGTGGTGGGAATGTAAATCTGTATCATGTAGAATCCGATGTTTCTCTTCAGGAAGATATCCAGTTTTATGCATGTAAAATTCCCTGAAAACATAGGTCATTTTCTTTCCTATTAATCAATATAAAAATTTATTCCTATGAATCAACATAACAATTTATAAGATTAATGTAATTATTTTTGATTAAATTTTATATCGATGAAATATTTATCTAGATAATACTACCTTCTCTATTGACACATTGATGTGTGTCGAATCCTTTTACAGAAAATTGAGGCAATTCAAGGTCTTCATTCATGCGAACGGGATCGTCCTTACGCCATCGAAATATCAGGCTTTTCGTTGAAAATGCAACTATATATTAAAGAATAAACATTTTGTAATCATACGATATCGAAAGCTTACTATAAGATAGAAACTTCGAAAGATGCAATAGATGAATTAATTCCAATGACATCCAAATTAAACTCAAAATGGTAAAATGTACTCACAACTTTGGAATACCAGGTAACATGTTTGAGAGTCAAGTGGATATTTATGGAGAGGCATTGGACACGATGCGGTGACGGAAACACTTTAAAGGAAAGAAACTTAAAAACAAATGCTCATTTGAAAATATTATACTCTATGGCCAAGTACCGACCACTTACAATCATAATTAAACATCTTTTAAAACATTTTTTATGATCTATTTAGCTAAATTCAAAATGTGTCGACGACAATAGGGCATAGGGTATCGTAAATAGGTGAAAACAATTATATTCAAAATCCGCATACTATTGAAAGTAATTGCTAAACATTTGCAGATGCTTATCAATTTGAACGTAATGGTGAGTTGTGATTGTGAGTATTATTTTGTGTTGTTCTTCTTCATTGAATTCGTTTTTATTATGTATTATTTAATCATAATGTTGAATATAAGAACTTATTTAACGTCGGTATTTATCTGTTTCCTGAAATTTAGGTGTCCTGTCATGTTGTAACAACATTATCAGGATTACAACACCATGAGATCGCATATTGATGAAAGACGTCAGTGACGGACGTATATTAATCGATCTCAAGCTTTGTGTTTTGGTGTTTCTTAGATTACCTCTTAGTCCATTTGATATGGCTGTAAATCTTACTTTTGATCGTGTTCTTGATGTTTGTATTCTCCCTGTTTCTGTGTTATTGTTGTTGTTTGATGGTACATGTATACTGGCTTTATATCACTGACGAGGGTTAAGTGTGCGAAACGTGCATGTCTGGTCCATGCTGCAAATTCGTCTGTTCTAAATGGTGTTATCTTAAAATGTGAAGACATGTAACATTTGTACCACTTGGTGAGTGTCACTGCTGGTGGACCATGATCCCCCGACACATGTAGCCAAGCTTGATAGTTTCGTCAATCGTATTCCAAAAGTACTGTTCACAATATAATTCTAGAAATTTCTGAAAATTGGGTCCTGTAGCATCACATCCTAGCCATTCTACTACATCTTTCGGTATTTTTGGACATAACGTTCATAGTCTTTGATCGCTGACGAGGGTTTAGTACCCGAAACATGCATGTCTGGTCCATCCTGCAATTAATATGGTGCTATTGATTTGAATACGTGTAACATTTGTACTGATAGGATATAATCTGGTACCGTAGTCTGTATTTTATGTTGCCGTCGCTATAAAGATGCAGCATTCTGTTTGGGACAGTCACTGCGTGAAATGACGCTTGTTTCTCGTTGGCGATATAAAGGTCAGGTACCCATACATTTTCCATTAGCTTTGCGTCCAGTTCTAGGTACTCTGCTGGAATAAGGCCAAAGAAGCGAAGTCTAGGATCCTCCCAATCTTGTTGAATAAATGCGTTAATAGTAAAATCCTGAAACAAATTTCAATTCAAGAAATTCACCATTTTTCCCGATCATCCAATATGTTTTTACGGAATTTGTTGGTGAGTCTTTTGCGATTTTTCTATTTGCAAAAGAAGTGTTTTAATTTAGCCTTTAAGGAGCAATGGAATGATCTGGAATCATTTTATGAGAAATGTGCAATTCAGTGTATATAATATCATTCATTGAAATTACTAGTAAGAACCGTACCATAGTCTGTTCACTGATGGAGTCAATACTGTTGATGTATAGACTGACATCCACTTCTGTGGCATTATCTGAAATTATAAGGCTTCCTGTTTAGAGTATATTGTGTGCTCCATTATCCTCATGATGAAAAATATGGATAATGACCATATTATGAAACATACCCTTTACCTGACTGCAGTACTCATTTTGAGGTATCTCCAAAGAAAAGTGGGTGCAAAAATAAACTAGCGTGCAAGTTCATAATTATTTTGCCCACTGTTATATTATCATTTTATACATTATGAATATATCAGACATACCTACAAAGTTGGCTTCTTATGAATATATGTCTACCTCCTTTTATGATTATGATCACGTGTTGTCTTTGGTGGTCTTGATGTGAGTTATTTTCTCAATGTATTCAAGTGCTTGTTTAAAGCATGTGTTTTCTGTTATGATCACTACATTGTTCCAGAATGTTTCCTTACAATATATTAACCATTTCGGTGTGCGTGGCAACGAGATCCGATTTTGTATGTGAAAGATGGGATCAATGTTAAACAGAAAAATGCACTGACAGATACAATCTATTGTGCAATTGTTGAACTATAACTGTAGGGAATAGTTCTAGCGAGTGTTCGCGTGACGACGACTTGATAATATATCAATAAACCTTTGGGTGGTGTTGAAATAGACATCCCCTACGAGTAAGGATAATTAAGCGCATATCCAAAAATCACAAACTTCAGGAAAACTGCATTTAGTAGCAAATACAATGTTTCCAAATTGTTTTCATACACATGATTGTTACTAAGGCACTTTTTGTCATTCGTTATTTTCTTTGAAAATCACTCACTCTTGGGGCCGTGCAGTAGTCGACAACTTTATTTTAGTTTCGCTTCATTTGATTAGTTATGAAATCACGAATGATTAAAGATACATTTAATGTTAAAAATATATCATTTCATTACATAATGAAAACCATAAAACGAGAGTTTCTGCCCATGACACATCAAAGTCTTTTATTTGTTGATACCAAATATCATTTCTTTTTATAAATATTGAAACATCTATAATGGGACTTTTGTATAATTATATACAAAAAGTGATCCTATCATTTTAAATCTTTATATTGTACTTCCAAATGTATTTGTGACATAATTCTAAGATACCTTAATTTTTTTGCAAGTCGCAAGGCCCAAAGAATATTTTTACGAATTGATTTTGTCTTGCATTATCTTGTGTCATTGTCTCCGTCTGTTTGTCCTATTTTCTTTTCGCGTGGGGAACTTCTTTTTTGCTTTTGTGTTTGACTTTCATTAACATGAATATGAATATACACCACTGTGACAGGTAGTCTTTGATGAAATATTCACACTTGGTATCTAGATATGATAAAGAGAAACTTTCTGCTTTTAAAAAAAAGTTTCTGTAGACCATACATTAACATCATAATTCTTGTGAATAAAGAATAAGTGTCTTCTGTGTACAATATTTCTTTCTGTAAAGTCAAAATTCGTTGACACATTAGAGACCTCATATAAATTGTTAATTACTTTTACCATCGTAAGATGCGTTTAATTCATTCGCGTAGTTTCTTTTTGCACATGACACATGTCTTAACATAAGCAAACCACACGATACACTGCCTCTTGGTATTTCGCAATCAACGTACAATTTCAATTGGTTACAATATCATTTTAGGAGAGTGTTCAATTTGGTATCAAGAAAACTTTCTACTGAGTTTTGATCGATGTCTCAAAACAAATATAAAATTTGTACAATTATTTTGAGAACAATACCCACTACTTTTAATTAACTTTGTTCAGAACAACCAATAATGCTTTTCATCAATCGAATGAAATGCCATAATTTTATTTTACTCAGCGGAACCATTTAAACAGAAAGTAATAAAAAAGAACACATCACAAAAAGTCAGAAGAATAAAAATTCCAACGTTTGTAAGAGAAGATCAGTCCCATTCAAATGGAATAATCAAGAAAAGAAGTCATTATTGCTTTTCGTATAATTACATTGATCCAATTTTCTCTAGGGTTTCAATCCAAAAGTACAAAGAAACTTATAACAAAGCAGACATTGTAACATTCAAGTGGAGCGAAAAATAATACAGATGCTTTTTCAAACCATGTATAGAGTACCACACATTTGGGTAAAATATCCGGAAACTTGCATGTCATGTTGCGCTGTGGCTATATTTGTACCACAGAATGTATGAAATTTGTATATCTCTTCAACGCATTCGAAAAATTCTGTTATAAAAAATCTACAAATTTCTAAAACATGGGTCCCGTAGCATCATATCCCACCCATCCTGCTACGTTTTTCGGTACATTTTTTAATTTTCACACTCTTTGGCTATATTACATTATTTAGATTGAGGAACACTGACGAGAACTAAGTACCTGAAACGTGCATGTCAGATCCATGCTGCAAATTTATCTGTTCTTAAATGATGCTATTGAATTGTCTTGTACAATGCAGGGAATTATGTATGACATACATACGAGTGTAAAGAGTAACAGATTCCTAGACTTTGCACTCAGATTGCAGCATATTTAACGATAGGTAGACATATTGATCCATCGGGATTTGTGTTTATATAATGAGAGATGAGGAATTCGTCAGAGAAGAGCTGAGACGACATGGTAATCATCGACAGGGTTTCAAAATGTTGACACGTACACAAATAATGAGGACATCCTCAGCATGACAACGTTGTCAAATAGGCGACATGATAACCACCGACGGAGTATCCAAATGTAGACAAGTAAATAAAAAAGGAGGGCATCCCCATGATGCCGTTGTCAAATAGGTGGCAAGGTAACCATCCACGGGGTATCCAAATGTAGACAAGTACATAAATAATGTGGGCATCTCCAACATGATAACATTGTCAAATAGGCGACATAGTTACAATAGACGGGGTTTCCATATGTAGACATGTGCATAAATAATAAGGGCATCCCCATGATAACATTGTCAAACAGGTGACAAGGAAACTACCGACGGGGTTTCCAAATGTAGACAAGAACATAAATAAGGAGGGCATCCCCAACATGATAACATTGTCAAATACGCGACATGGTCACCATCGACGGAGTCGAGACAAGTAAATAGATAAGGAGGGCATCCCAACATGATTAATAGAACCTAGCACCCCTTTATATAGGGACAGGGAAATCCCACCCGAGTATCAAAGATTTGCAGTCCACGAGGCTGGGGATTTCCCTGTCCCTGTACAAAGGGGTGATTGATTATTTTTCTCTTGCCCATATATTTTCACTTGTTTTGCGTTAAATGCTGCTCTATGTGACGTCAGACACTGCTAAACCTACGTAAATGTCTATGACGTCACAATAGCGGTTCGAGACAAACATCCGGGTGTGCGAGACAGAGTTTTTTCCCACTTTGGACTGGGATATCAATGGAAACGCTAGGAAAAGCTATCCTTGTCTTACCCCTATGGGGTAAGATAACATTTTCACGTGCCTTTTGAATGTAACGTCAATTGTGACGTCATACATAATTGCTGCGTTAACCGATCAAAATATGAAAAAAGAATACATAAAATCTCATTTTTAGCGCTTTTAGACAGTGGGAGAAAAATAATCAATCCCCAGATGTGATCAGGGACACGGAAATCCAACCTTCGTGTCCAGAATTTGCTTTTGTCCACGACTCGGCAAGCCTCGTCGTGGTACAAGCAAATCCTGGACACTCGGGTTGGATTTCCTTGTCCCTGATCACATCTTGGGATAGATTCTATTAGTCTCAGAACGGGTAAATCTGTTCAGAAACATGCTCACGCAAAAACACAGAGTAGACAAGTACAAAAAGATACAGAAAAAAGGGTCAAGGAAGACTTAATACAAAAGAAGACATCAAAACAACAAGCACAAATGAATACACATTAACAAGAACAGAGAACGATCGGTGGCGACTCAGGACGGCAATCTGCAATGTTAATAGTTGTTGTTGCTATCCGGATAAAGTGCGCACAACTTTTCAATTCTTCGGTTACCCAGTGGTATTCAAGAAAGCACAATTGTTGTGTTTAATAGCCTCATATACTTGCCCCTCCCCCATTTTCCTGTTGTCATGGTGTCTATTGTGATTTATAAATCGTATTTTGAAAGGTACGCATAGAATTCACTGTTACATAAATATTTATTAATGTATAAGTATTTATAGTCCTATTAAAATACTTTAAAGAACACATCGAATATGTGAGGATACTGTTATTTGTCAAGAAAGTATCATTTCTTTGCAGTTTCTTTGTTAAAGTGCTTTGTTCTGAGGAGTACTAAACTAGCCAAATGATTGCCGAGAAACCAGGGTACAGCCCTATTAATGATGGATGAGCCAATCTACTGGTGATATATCGTATAAACGCGCTTGGCATTTCTATTGCATTGTCATTGATAGAAGCAAAATATAAATCAACATCAATATCCTTATCTCAGCCATGCTAATACATCTCCTATAAACAAGACATTGGTTATCTTTGGCTATATTACATTGTTTTGATTGAGGATCACTGACGAGCGTTAAATACCCGTAACATGCATGTCTGCTCCATGCTGCAACTTTATCTGTTCTTAAATAAAGCCATCGAACTTGAAGACGTTTAACATTTAGTCAGGGGCATCACTGATTTCAGTACTCTTTTAGAAATTACTAACATCAGTAATTTTGATTTTGACTTTACTTGCTGCTTTACCTCAAAATGACTGAATTCCATACTTTTTGCGCGCATTCTTATTTCTCGAAATTTATTTCTGCGCATTTTCATTTTATGAGTTCATTGGGTGCAGAATAGAAAGTACTACAAATCCTTGGAATTAGATTTCCCTAAATAGTGTAGTAAAGGCAATCAAATGGACAAACTTTATAATATGACGGCATTCAATCATTTCTATGTGACTGATTTCTATCATTTTGCAAAATGAATTTCTTTGATCGTGTTTACTTACAAAGGAAGTCGAAAAATAAATTATCAGAATCAGTAATTTCCAAAGAGGACTGAAATCAGTGATGCCCCTGACTGTTTATTTGCTCTTTAGACCACTTTGTGAGTGTCGTTGCTGGTGGACTAGGAGTCTCCAAAGACACATGATGCCAAGAAGCCAAAGTTTATTACCCGAAACGCGCATGTCTGGTCCATGCTGTAAATTAATCTGCTCTAAAATGATGCTAATGAATTTGAAGACTTTAAACATGATCAACTTTAGTTTTTACGCATTCGAAAATTTCTATTATCAAACTTTCTTAAGTTATCTTAAACGTGGGTCCTGTAGCATCATATCCTACCCATCCTGCTACGTCTTTCGATACAAGTTTGAACATAGTAGCTTTTAAACTCTTCGGTCATATTACATTGTTTAGATTGAGGATCACTGACGAGTATTAAGTACATGTACCCGAAACGTGCATGCCTGGTCCATGTTGCAAATTTATCCATTCTTAAATGAAGCCATCGAACTTGAAGACATTTACCATTTTATCCGTTCTGATATTCAACGAAGGAACACAGATCCCAGTAACTGGTCAGCATATCATAGGATTTTCGACGTGTACATCCTTCAAGAAAATTGTTTAAGCAATTAAGGTAAATGATTTAAATCACAGCAGTATGGAAGACATTGTTAGGAGACATGCATTGTATTTGAAGCACTAAATCTAGGTCAGAAATGACAGATCAAAGAAGATTACATGTAGACGAAAACGTCGACAAAACCAGATAGGACGAAGCCTTGGTGTTTTCATGTATCATATGACTTTCTATAATATCGTTCTGTTTCGATGAAGTGATGTTTTGTTTCAGTCTATTTGTTATTTTTTTCTCGTATCGTAAGAGTGTATCCCGCTGTTGTCATTTTTTGGTATCTCCCCCTTAGCTTTGGTTGTTAATTCATAATTTTGTAAGCCTAATTATTCTGATTTTTAGATGCTGGTTTTGGCTTCTTGCTTCACTTGAACACTCTTCTTCAGCAGCAGAGCATGTGCTCTATCGTATGCGCGTATCTCCTTTTGAATATCACTTATCGACTAAGCTTAATAGTGTGTTTTCAATCTCAATAATTTAATTTCTTTATCAAATCCTGACAGTGTGCCTTTCTAAAGAAACAATTTCTTTTATCATTTCGAGTCCAAGATTAGTATGGAAAAGGTCAACTTGGATATTAAATTTTAGTCAATTTCTGTCACATGATCAATGATATATTGTTCAATTCAATCTTCTATCTAGTTGTCTCTGATTGCTTCAATCTCAGAACAATGATTCATGAGAAATATGATTCCGACTCATATGTTGTTTTTATCAATATAAAGGAATCACAATGTGGACCGAATGTTTTGTCACGTTATATGATTTGATTCAAGAAATACGATATCATCCTTGTTATGTTTTCCCAAAAGCTTTTATTTATTAGAACTTGTATTCATTAGAACTTGAAAAACAAGATACGAAGGACTATTGTTCTATGACTGATGGGTACCTCTGTAATGTTTATTCTAGTTCTATAAATGTTTTGGTTTCGAGATATAATATGAAAAAAGAGTATCAAAAAAGAAACTTGTTTAAGATGAAGTAACATATCTGTACGACATTTAGATTATTTCATCAAAGGCCCATACTTATTGTGACCAAAGAACAATAAAATAACAAACAAAGGAGGGGATCTCCAACAACACCAGGTTGTAGCACCCACAGCAAAACCCCAAAACACCCAATGCAAAAACACAAAGCAGACAAGCACAAAGAGACGCGTAAGGGACAAGGAACGTCAACGCACAACACAGAAACATCAAACACAAAGGACTACACATAAACCAACGAGACCAATGGGCAACCGGTGCCGACTTAGGACGGCCATCTGCCACGGAAATAGCAGAAGGTATGGTTATCCTGGATTACGTGCGCACAACCCTCCCACTTTTCCGATTACCCAGAGGTCTCGAAGAACGTACAATTGTGGTGTAAAACAACCTCCTCACTGTCAGATGACCACACACAAACAAGACCGCAAAACGCAGGGGCCCAAGCAGGGTATGGTCAATTCGTACCATAACCAACTCGTACCTGCCACTTCGTACCATACCTTACTACCAACTCGTACCAAAACCATTTCGTACCATGACCAACTCGTACCACAAATTCTACCAACTCGTACCATACATAAACTCGTACCATTACCAACTCGTACCATGGTAACAATACTCGTGCCATAAACTCGTACCAAGCATAAATTTCAACCCCTACCAACTCGTACCATGGTACTCGGTAAATAGTACTCTGTAAACTCGTACCTGAAATAACTTTTTTCGGACCTTGACAAATTTTTGCATTAATTTTTATTGATTAGGCACGGTCCATTTGATATTCTGGGGGGGGGGGGGGGGGGGGCTTGGGATTTTTGTCGGAGCAAGATTATTTTTTTCGCCACGGACCGGAGCAAAATTATTTTTTTCTTGCATAGTGGGTGCAAGGAAATTTTTTTTTAACAAAGTGATGCGCATATTAAGAATGTTTGTGTTTGATTGTTAGAAATTATTTATATTTTTACTCAAAACTCTAAATATTAATATATTAGTTTATTTTTATGCAAGAATTCAATTCACTTATAAACAGAGAGATAAAAGATTTTTACAATACAATTCTCAATATTTTATATAAGGTACCTATATATAATATGTATACATAAGAGGGTCTGAGGGGAAGGTCTCCTTAACAAATTTTTAAATGTAGAATTGTAAATTAGTGAATAACTGAAGTTATATGAAGGGATACATGCAACATGTATTAATAGCAATAAATAAATATTCACAATATATATAAGCTTTTCATGTATAACTTTTGATATCTTCATATATATATGAACTTTGCCATTAGTAAATAATGTTTTGATAGAAAAATTATAATGGCGAGTGAAGCGAAATAAAAATTTTTGATACAAATTGAAAACTCAGCGAGCGAAGCGAGCCGGAAAATTTTCAAGAATTTTAGCGAAATATTATGGTAATTCTTCAATTTAAGATTATTTGTAAGAGCAAGATTATTTTTTTCTGTCACACCATAAGCACATTTATTTTTTTCATCAAAATTGAGTGAAAAATTATTTTTTTTCGAAAAAAACCCAAGCCCCCCCCCCAGAATATCAAATGGACCGTGCCTTACGCGTCAACCAGACATGCATGTTTCGAATATATAATCCGCATTAATTAGTGGAAACGTATCATACATTGTAAAGAGTTCAACTAACAATTCATAGTTTATTCAAAAGGTGTGTATATATATATATACGCTACATCGATGGGTGATTCGAGTTGGCTATGATTCGAGTAAATGTTAATAATTCGAGTTTGCTATGATTCGAGTAAATGTTAATGGATACGAGATTCTGGCCAGTGATTCGAGTTGGTTATAATCGAGTTGATGTCAATGGGTACGAGATTATGTGTGGTACAAGTTGGTTATGATTAGAGAAAATGTAAATGGGTACGAGGTTCTAGGTGATTCGAGTTGGTTATGATATTAATTTCAATGGGTACGAGATTATGTGTGGTACGAGTTGGTTATGGTACTAGTACATGTATGTAATGGTACGAGTTGAAATAAGATTGGGTACGAGTTGGTTATGGTACGAGTTAATGTCAATGGGTACGAGATTCTGTGTGGTACGAGTTGATTTTGGTACGAGTAGGTTATGGTACGAGTTGGAATAAAATTGGGTAAGAGTTGTACCCATTAATTGGTAATGGGTACGAACTGACTTTTTATTTTGGTACGGGTTGGTCATGGTACGAAATGGTTATGGTACGAGTTGGTAAATTTTGAGTACGAAGTGACCAAGGTACGAGTTGGTTATGGTACGAAGTGACCACAAACCGCCCAAGCAACACAGATGAATATGTAAATGGATATAAAAAGAGGGCGTACGTAATACAATCCGTGCTGTGCCGCCGCGAGCTCATGTATATTATCACCCGAGGAGTCCGACTGACATTCAGAGAGGACAGGTGGTCGGGGCCGTGTCTTCTCAAAAGAGGTTTGGACAGGGCCCGTCATGGAGTCCCGTCGTCACAGTCAGTCAGAGTGCAAGTTTTAAGAATGCGCTTGTACAAGACTGTAGATTGGTCAAGTACCAAGCCTAGTGTCCGTCTGGTGACATAAGGATGATACCCACGGTATAAAAGGCGTTTGATGATTCTGACGCATTTTCGATAGTGATGTTGTCTATCTTTGATCCTTCTTATCTTGTTAATAATGTCACCATAAAATGCAGGTTGTGAAATACCCAAAGTAATATACTCTGTTGCCTGTATTGATCCGAATTTCAGAAGAAGTTGACAACAATTTTTGTAAAATTTCCAGAAAGTCTTTACTAGTTTGTGAAAGCGAAAACCTTGTCCTAAAAGTTTCTTGGTAATTTGTAAATTTCTACTATGGAAATCCAAAACATCAGTACATGCTCTAGCATACCGGATGAGCTGTGAAATATAGATACCATAGGACGGTAATCTAGGAACATCACCGTCAAGCCAGTGGAAATTTACTATGTTAAATCCAATATCATCTCTTTTGTCATACACACTTGTATGGATCTCTCCATTAACAATTTTGATATTTAGGTCCAAAAATGGTGTTTCTGTGTTTGAAACGTTTGCCTTGTTTAAAATCAATTCTTGCGGATAAATAACATTTTTATATTTCTCAAAAAAAACAAAAAACATGATTGTCGATAGTAAGAATATCATCCAGGTACCTAGAAGTACCAATGAAACATTTCACATCATCATTTTTTCTTTTATTTTGAAGATTTTGGATAAATTCCTTTTCATACGTGTATAAAAATAAATCTGCAACAAGAGGCGCACAATTAGTACCCATTGGAATCCCTACAACCTGCTTGTAGAGTTTCTCACCAAATCTTACATAAATATTGTCCTAAAGGAAGGACAAGGCAGTACACAGGTCACCACAAGTCCATGATTTGTATGATTTGTAATCTGTGGCGGAAAAGAAACCCTTCGATTCAGAAGTACAAATATAAGTTTTCCCCTCTCAATCAAAACACCATTTAATGAGTTTGGACAGTCGATCATTTATTTTGTCGTGAGGAAGCGTGGTATACATATTAAAAAGTCGTATGAAGATATCGTATTTGCTTCAGAATTTCTTGACTTCATTTTGTCAATCACATCCCCTGAATTTTTAATAGACCAAAAGAAGTTTACGCCATTCCTGTTCATGACAGTTTCACAATGTTTTGCCACGTCTTCCTTTATAGCCGTGAGTGCTGACGTCAGATTTCTAGACAAAATTGTTGTTGAGCAGTTGCTAGAATTAGCAATGTATCGAAACTTGTAAGGAGACTTGTGAAGTTTGGTATACAGTATATTGTAGGGAGATCCAATTTAGAAATAGGGATGTTAAAAGAAGAAATTTCACTGTTATGTTTGTTCAAAATATTGGGGACACTTTCGTTGCTTTCGATATAAGTATTCGTAGAGGAAAGTTCCGAAACTAAAGGTGATATGTAGTAGCGTTTTCAAATAATTATGGTGTCGTTGGTTGCTCTTTCTGCAGGCGCGAAGACATATTTTTCATGTAAATTACGTAACTTGGATTTGAAAAATCTTTCAGATTTAGAAATTGGATTTTCAAAAAGTTGAGGATTTTTGTGGTAGTTATCTATTCGAATATCGGTAATATCCAAAATGAGGTTTTTCCAGTCATTCAGAGCATGCGATTCGACTCCTTCCGATTTACACCATCGTTTGGTATAGTTATCTAAAGCTTTCTTTAGCACTTCGCGACATTTAATAAAATCTATCTTGGATAGGATTCTATTCTATTCTAGACCACGGAGCTGCCTGTCTTTGTTAATTGAGTATTTTAGGATCTTGTGTAACTTTGTTGTAGTTAAAAACGAAATTTCGAATAGGTCTCTTATATTTGTAACAAATAAGAGGAGGTTCTAAATTTTCAAAATATTGAGGAATGACACTTTGTACGCGATGATCCCGAAAAATATTAGAGAGGTTCAGAAGATCAAATCCTTTGTTAATAAATGGAATTTTTATGAATCGTCTTTTAGGGGAGATGTTTTTAACCAAAGGATATAGTTTATTTTGTGCGAATGTAACAATGATATTTAGCCTAAATCAATAAGTTTTTCTTAAGAATGCAACCAGTGCTTCATCCAAGATAGATTTAAATTGAACTGCAGGACCTGAAGAGAGAGCATGTAGCAGTTCATGTCTGCCGCCGTTGCGTGCAATGATCAGTGGATCTTTGAGGGTACGATGTACTCTAGCTCTTTTTCTGAGTTTTTTTTTCGCCTTTTATCGTGAGACCTATGCTTCCTTTTAGTGTTAGGGCGGATTGAAAAAAAACATTGTTATTTGAAGAGGTCGAAGAAATGTTTCCTTGTCCATAAATCTGATCGTTTAGACCAAGAGGGTACGCAGTTTGTAGTTTGGTTATCCAGGCAAGTTCAGCTTGTAAGCGGCGTTTTTTAATTTCAGTTTTACTTTGATTTTTAAGTTTTTGGAATGACTGAACTGGAGTTATTGTTATATCCGAAATCGAATTATTGTATTTAACGAAGTGATTATATAGGAAATTTCTTTGTTTTTTTCTGACGCGAGTTTCTTATCTGATACGAATGACTTCGAAAAAGAGATTTTAAGGCCTGGCCTGTTTCCCCTACATATTGGGCGCCACATCCCTTGGCGTGTCATGTAATGACATAGATGACATCTTGATATGATCAATCAATGTCCTTATCAATCTCGATTTTAAAGGTCTGCCCATTAACACTAGATTTAATTGTTGTGGAACTGCAATTGATGAGCGGACACATACCGCATCTTTTCCCGTTGCACCTGCAAATGGTTGAGAACCCTCTATGTTTGTTGTTAAATGTAGAGCCTGCAGATGGAGAAGTGGGTGCAATACGTCTACGGGGATTTAATTTTAGAGGTGATAGAAGTACTTTTGGTGAGGAAAAAAGTTTCTTACTGTTAATTGTTGATGATGGGAAAGTGACTGTAGTAATAGAGGGTAATCTCAAAGGAGTTAAGGAGCAAGGTACATGTGTTCTTCATAAGTACATAGGGCAATGAATAAAGATCTTGTTAAAGACTGCGTGTATTTCATTCTATCTAATTAAACAAAAATTACCATGTATTCAACATTGAAAAAAGAGGACAAATTGAAGAAAAGAAGAAGACGAGAGATGCACATCAATCGGAGAAATTCTTATTTTCCAAACTGAAAATTATCCTTGAGTAATGAAAGGCCAATTTGTCCTTCTCCTTTTCTTTCGATGGAACATTTAATATTAGAATTTATCACATGATACACCCGTTATGCAGTTTCATAAAGCCATTTCATAAATATATGATATGATAACACGTTACATATCGCTCTGCTTGAATGCGATTGGTCAAGTTTGGAACCGAATCACATAAACCTTGACAAATGTGACCTTTCAAATATCGGTCAACTGTTAAATTCAGACCAAGGGTCAATATCAGTGATTAAAATTGTTGTTGTTGAATTAATTGCATTAAAATATCATTCAAAATTGAAATTAATACTTTTCTCTTACGCACAGAATATCTATACGATGGGGACACTACTTCTCATGGCGTAGCAGACGACCTCAAGATCACGGCGTGGTTCGCCTCTGTAGTTCTCGGAAACGTTGATTTCACGTTGGAAATACACATTTTAGGCAATATCATGTGATAAAAAGAATCTCAAATGAATTTTCATTTCATACGATGTATTATGAAACTCAATGTGCGTTCCTTATCCCCTCGCCAAGGCTCGGGGATATAAAACTCACAACTCGTTTCATAATACATCGTATGAAATGAAAATTCATTTGAGATCTTATATGTATTTATCATTTTCACATTTGTGAACAACTCTCGGGTTTTTACAAATTGTCATTCAAGAAGGATTGATTGACAAACACAAAAGCTTAATTCGATATCAAATTAGTGAATGAAAGTCAAACAACCACCCCGATATCTGATTCCAAAATTCACAGTAACATGGCTTACAAGTTCTTGAAAACATGAAAACAGAACTTTCTCACGAGAAAGGAAAATCAGACAAACAGACGGAGACAATAAAAAGCTCCATAGAATTACGAAGTACAACGTTATCTCATGAATAACCTCCAGAGTCCAGTGCAAGTACGGAATGCACTGTAGGTGGCGCTGTAAAATTCCATTGACCCAAAGCCTGCCGAACATAATAACTACTTGTGGAATCTGCTATTGCGAAATAGAAACACAGCGAATAACGAAGATTACCACACCGATTAAGAGTAGAAAAACATATAAAATATTTTCACTCAGTAAATCAACTTAAACATTCTGAAAGAAGCAAAAATGTATCCCCAATGAAGATGAGATCAGGTTCCCGGGGAGAGTAAGCATCTCCTGTGTGCTACCAACACCCGTCACTTAGGTCGTGCAGGAAAAGGTCATATCCGGTAAATTCATTGTAGTGTTTTTGGATGGTTCTAGCCTGAAATATCCTCGAACATGGACTACAACAGCATTTTTTAAAATGTTATATACTTTCATTGTATCGTCCAAAAATTGTTTGCAATGACAAAGTCAATCGCTCACAAAATGTACCCTTTGTTTGATAGTCCTTGCCCTCAGAATAAATTTTTGTAGTTAAAGCTTGTTCTGGAATAGCTTATCAATTACGATCAGAAAACACCATAAGCATGGGACGAAGGAATGTTACTACATAAAAATAAAATGCAATTTTGAAGTTAAAGTGTCAAGTTTGTGATATATTGAAGAATTCAGTTTACTATTTCATGATAAGACAAAATGACATCTAAATGTCTAGAAGAGTTAATGCTTTCAGTGGTTTCTTTCACCATTAGATCTCATAGATAGTGCTAAGGTAATCAGTAAAATATGGATCATTTATTTCTAGACCTCTAGATAGTCGGAAAAGTGGGAGGGTTGTGCGCACGTAATCTTAGATAACTACACCATCTGCTACTGACGTGGCAGATGGCCGTCCGAAGTCGGCATCTATTGCCCATTGGTCATGTGTAGTCATTTATCTATGTTCCTATGTGATTTGGCGTTCATTGTACCATTTGCGTCTCATTCTGTGCGTGTCTGTCTTGTGTTATTAGTGGGTGTTTTGGGGTTTTACTGTTGTTGCTGCAACTAGGTGTTATTGAAGCTGAAAGACCATTCCCCTAAATACATGTACCACAAATATGTTTGACATTTTGATAACATCTTCTGCGTATTTATTATTAGGATCAGATTTTTCTCTCACAAAAACGTTTGATTGTACCCCTCAACGACGTAGTGGTATTTGCGATTGTCATTTTCGTCGATGAAAGCATTTTAATTGATTTGAGACATTCTTTTTCTTTCAATTTAGAATGTGGAATCGTGTGTAATTAGTTGAAAAATGAAATGATATGATCGAAAATACATTATTGAAATTTACTGAATTCAGGTGTTCTAAAAGTGCTGTTGAATATCCAGATTTGGTTAATACCGCTTCTAGGGGAAATTGTTAAACAGTACTTATAAAGACCGATTTTGATTTCTGAAAGACGTTAAGTTAAAAAGATCGATAAATACATATAACGTGGAGCAGAAAAACCCCACTTTAAGTCAGTAAATGAAAGCAGGAAAAATATGAAATAAAAGGTATGTTAAACGTCTTCAAATTCAAATCAGGTACGCACATTTTATATTCATCAACATTCGTCATTCAGCAGTGAAGAAAAGAAAAAACAAATGTACAACAAAATGTGTTCATTTTCTCGAATATATCAGTTTATAACTTTTGTTTCAGAATGATTAAAGTTAGTAACAGATAATGCATTGGTAAATTTCAAAACAGTACAAGATGGAAAGAATCAAAACGTTATATTAAAGTTATCATTTGGATATTAAAACAAGAGGCCCAAGGGGGCCACATCGCTCACCTGAGGAGACTGTATGTATGTTTTCAATCAAAGTCAGTATAAGAACTGAAGAAAATCACTTTTAGTGAAGCTTTGAGAAGGACAATGTGTACTTACTTCCTGTAAAGTTTGGTGACATTCTGTGCAGTAGTTTAAGAGGATAAGTCAAAAATGTGTCATCCAATTAGAGACTATGGAGGACATCTTGGGTTTCCGATCGGCTCGAAAAACACAAACTTGGTAGACTAAGAGGGCAATGGGTACTTGCTTCCTGTGAAGTTTCAAAAAATTCTGTGAAGCGGTTTCAGAGGAGAAGTCGAAAATGTGTCAGCCAATCAGAGCCTGTAGCTGCCATCTTGGATTTCCGATCGGCTCCAAAAAACTTAAACTTGTTAAAGGGCAATGAGTACTTGCTTCATGTGAAGTTCCGTGAAATTCTATGCAGCGGTTTCAGAAGAGAAGTCGAAATGTGTCAGCCAATCAGGGGCCTGTGGCAGCCATCTTGGATTTCCGGTCGGCTCGAAAAACACAAATTTGATAGAGGGCATTGAGTTTTTGCTTCCTGTGAAGGTTCCAGAAATTCTGTGTAACGGTTTCAGAGGAGAAGTCGAAAATGTGTCAGTCAATCAGAGACTGTGGCGGCCATCTTGGATTTCCGATCGGCTCGAAAGACACAAGCTTGGTAGAAGGCATTGAGTACTTGCTTTCTGTGTAGTTTCATGAAATTCTGTGCAGCGGTTTCAGAGGAGAAGTCGAAAATAAGTCAGCCAATCAGACCCTGTGGCAGTCATCTTGGATTTCAGATCGGCTCGAAAAACACAAACTTAGTAGAGGGCGTTGAGTGTTTGCTTCCTGTGAAGTTTAATGAAATTCTGTGCAGCGGTTTCAGAGGAGAAGTCGAAAATGTGTCAGCCAATCAGAGCTTATGGCGGCCATCTTGGATTTTCGATCGGCTCGAAAAACACAATCTTGGTACAGAGCACTGAGTTCTTTCTCCCTGTGAAGTTTCGAGATATTCTGTAAAGCGGTTTCTGAGGAGAAGTCCAAAATGTGTCAGCCAATCAGAGCCTGTGGCGGCCATCTTGGATTTCCAATCTTCTCGAAAAACACAAACTTGATAGAGGGCATTGAGTTCTTGATTCCTGTGAAGTTTCGAGATATTCTGTGCAGCGGTTTCAGAGGAGAAGTCGAAAATGTGTCAACCAATCAAAGCCTGTGGTGGCCATCTTGGATTTCAGATCGGCTAAAAAAACCCCACAAACTTGGTAGAGGGCATTGAGTACTTGCTTCCTGTGAAGTCTCGTGAAATTCTGTGCAGAGGGGATGTCGAAAATGTTAAAAGTTTACGCCGGACGGACGACGGACGGACGGACGGACGACGGACGGCGCGCTATGACAATAGCTCACTTGAGCTTCGCTCAGGTGAGCTAAAAATAAAGGGTTTATGGATTTTGCTCGACACTTCCCAGTTGGAGAGCACATATTTAGATACACATATAAAAACTAATTTGAACGACAGTACAAGCAATCCTGAACACTCGGTTTGGATGTCCTTCTTTCTTATTGTATCTGATGAAAGCTTCTATTAGTCTTATTGTTTTTATTTTCTAATGCCCTGGGTATCCATAATTAGTGTAATATTTCTTTTTGGTGGTTTCATCAGCAAATGTTTTTATACCTTTATTCAAGATTAAATTGCTTTTCATCGCGTGTCGAAACATTGCCTTTTGACTGGTGATATTATGACATCATTTTCAAAAATTGATGGCTTTTTCATGTGTGTTTAACAACGATGTTTCAATTTTATGGTTGCAAACTTGTAATAATAAATTAAACAATTTAGAACCAATCAAAATATTTATTCGCAAAGCCAGTTGCGTTAACAATGTATGAAGGATGTCACGTCAATTTGTTTTAGTTGAACATAAAATAACGTTTGGAAATTGCTACTATGTTAGGATAATGATTTTACTTTGAGAACCATCTGCGTGGCAACCAATCGTAAATTTCCTTATTGATTTATTTAAGGATAAAGTGATTCATTTGTTGCCTTCGAGTTTTGTTTTCCTTCTTATTTACATTTAAACTCATTTTGTTTGCGAAGTTTTGTCTTCCTGCCTTCTTTTTGTCCCTGTCTGTAAAGTACACTGTCTGTTAAGTACATTGTGTGTAAAGCAAGAAATGTAAACGCGCACTGTCTATAAAGTAAATACACATATTTAGATTAAAAAAAAAACAAAACAAAACTAGAATGCGCTTCTTAAATGAATTTTTACAACTTCTGAAAATAACTTCGTCTGGAAGCATCGCTGATGAGAATTTAAAATCTGAAACACGTGACTTGTCGCCATAGCACTTTCTATATAGATATGACATCGGGCAGTGCATGTTCAGTAGATTTTATTTCTATTTTCCTGCATGAACATCGACGGCGGGTGCGGCTAGCCAAAGAGGGGATGCTTACTCCTCCTGGGCACCTGATCCCACCTCTAGCTTGCTAGGGGTCTGTGCTGCTCGATTTGGTTCTCTACTTTGAGTGGTGTAGAGATTGCTGTAAGGATCTTCTTTATCTCATTCGTGCGTAATAAATTGGTTTGAACTTTCATCAAGACGGTATAGAATTTGAACACTTCCGTATTATTGCCAATTTATTGCATTACTTTTGAGTAAAATTGATAATTGCAAAATGTCTTTGTTTTATTCAATCATAAATATTAATCAATTCTGCAGGAAATATGCGAGAACGAGTTTAAAAACCTCGGAAATTAGAAAAAAAGCATGATATAATTTCCCTTTGATAGCTTAGAGATTATTGGAATTGTATGTACAAAAAAAGAAAAATAACGACCAAAGCAGCGAGTTAGAAAATTGACACTGTAGGAATGTATAGTTTACCTCATGTCATATAAGATGGTTATATATGTTCAATAATATCTTAGATTATCATGAAAAGGAAATTGTTTTTTTCATTCTTCTTATTGACACCTCTTGTACAAGTCACACAAAAAGCAAATTTAAAGAGACATAAAAAATGATTGCGCCCATGAAGAAAATGCTCTTATTGTTTCATATTTTTCTCTTTGCTTTTTGTTTTTGTATTGTTCAAATATTCTTCTTTTCGATATTCATTTGATAAAACATCGGGAATATTCCTACGCAAATGTGTCATGACGTCACATATGAATTGTCAGAATGTTCACGTTATTTCTACAGAAATATCAACAAATCTTAAAGAAAGGAGATCTAAAACAATACTAGGTTGCAGCACAAATATCAAACCGGAACACACAAATATCAAACCGGAACACACAAATATCAAACCGGAACACACAAATATCAAACCGGAACACACAAATGCGAAATCACAGAGTAAAATGTACAAGAGTCGCAAAGGGACAAAGACAGAGACGATATCAAAACACTAAACACATAAGACACATCAACCAACGAGACTGAATAAAGGCGGAATCTGCCATAATTGTGGCAAATAGTGTGGTTCTCTAGATTATCAGAGCACAACTCAGCCACTTGTCCTGTTACCCAATGTTTCCGAAAAATTGTTGAGTATAAGTCTCTTTACTGTTACCTGACAACACAAACGATACAGTAAAACGTTAGGACTCAAGTAACACACATATGAAAATGTAAGTAGATATCAAAAGTATGGGGATGTACGAAAGATGGAAAAGCCGGCTGCACAAAGATTCACGAGTAATATAAAAAATCATGAAGAAAAATTATGAAAATATGGAAACGATCTACAGCAAGGTAACTTTTTCCGACGACAGGGGAACAAGTTTGGAGGATTGTAACAAACAATGACCATCAGACAAAACTACTATAAACGTTCAGGGACATCAAGACAAGATCAAGAAAACCTACACTTTTTCTTCATGAAATTAGTAAAAGCTAGTGTATTTAAGGTGTATTTAATCAAAATTTTACAAGATGTTCAGTGTAATTTTTTATAAGACTTTAAACAACTTGCCTGCTTAGAGATAGGGAAAATATCTCAAGCAAGACAAAGTTGGGCTAGAACATACCTGCCGAATTTTATCAAACAACACATATCAGACAAACAAACTTCCACAAACAACAGAGAACAACGAAAGGAGAGGATCTCCAACAACACTCGCTTGCAACTTCCACAGCAAAACACGAAAACAACCAATGCAAAATAAAAAAGACATGCACAGCAAGAGACGTTAAAGAGACAAGGAACACCAAAAACAACACGGGCACATCAAACACAAAAGACCACATATACACCAACGAGACCAATGCGCAACCGGTGCCAACGTAGGACGGCCATCTGCTACGACGGTAGGAAATTGTGTAGTGTATGCAAATGGATATAGAAATAGAGGGCGTATGAAATACTGTCCGTGCTCTGCCAGCTGTAGCGAGCTCCTGAGGTGGTCGGGTTCCTGTCTTCTCTAACGAGGTTTGGACGAGGGTCTCGGTCAACAGCTGATTTGTGGGACCCTACGGCCTACGGCCTCGGTCAACAGTTCATCCTCCGGTCCAACAAATAAGCTGTTGACCGAGACCCCAGTCAACAACTGTAAAATGTTTCTTATATACTCTTGTTGAAAAATCTTAAACTTACTTTTATTTCAACTGTATGTAGACAACGAGAATACCCTACTCACACCAAAAAAAAAAAAAAAAAAAAAAAAAAAATCAGAGCAATCAAATAGCATTAAGGGTTACATTAGTACAATGTTTCTATTAAATATAGATGACAAAACAGCGACAAGGAGGCGGGTGTCTGAGAGTAAGACATCAATGGTGAATCAAAATGAATCAAAAATTTAATATACATAAAGATAAGGCGTGATGACTCTTGCACCAAGAGCCATGAAAAATCTGTGGAGAATAAGTAATGATTGAATTTAGTTAATGCAGACATAGAGCAGGCACCTCGCCATTAAAGGGACGATCATTTGATTCTGAGGGGGCGCGGACCTGGCACCTTTTGAAAATATATATTTTACCCAGAAAATGTTGAAAATAAATAATCTGACCTTCACGGTTGCAGAAAATATATATTCTGGCTCTTATTGTTCAAATTCAGATTATTTTTGTTCGCTTCGCACGCAATAGATTGAAACAAATTTCAGCTTGCATCATGAGAAACAGGACAAATTTCTGTAGGCTCGCTTCGCTCGCACTTCCATGAAATGTAATATCAAGTGTCAGATCCCCCTTTCCAGAATGATCAGTGACATTCTACATTGTGATTGAATGACTGTCGTCATCACCAAACAAATGAGTTTAAAATTACATCACCAAACAAGACTTACCTGATCTGTACATCAAAATGTATATCGAGACAATCACCGAATTTGACAGGTTCCGATGGAGCTGTTGCGACGGGTGTTGCATGCAATCAGGAGACACTGACTCTCCCCGGGAACCTGGTCTTACTTCGGAATGTAGTTCATTCCGGGGTTCGCAACCGTTTCGATGGGAATTCTCACGATTTTGCCTTGCCTTCTCGACTTTGAGACTGAATAACGGTAAGGTACTTCTTTGATGTTTATTATTAGATATAGATTTCATTCTACAACATTTTCTGAGAAGCAACATCCCTTCATCGCCTGCTTATAGCGTTTAAATTCATGTCTCAGTTGATACGCTATGCCAGAGCAAGTACCAAAATTGCGGATTTTGATCTGAGTGCTAGGCGTATTTCAGATATTAAGCTTCTCAGTCAGGGATATGTTTATGACCGACTAACATCGTCACTGAGGAAGTTCTACGGTCGATATTGGGAACTCGTCATACACTATAATCTCCCACTCTCCAGAATGGTGGATGGTATTCTGTCATAGACCATTTGAACCATCCAACCAAAGAATTGACTCTATGTCTTCCGACATGGAAGTAACCGGATGTGACCCTTTTACCGAAATGAAGTAAGGAATAGTATCCACAAAGTCAAGGTGGATTCACCCACATACAATATATGTATGGAATAGTATCCACAAAGTCAAGGTGGATTCACCCACATACAATATATGTATGGAATAGTATCCACAAAGTCAAGGTGGATTCACTCACATACAATATATGTGTGGAATAGTATCCACAAAGTCTCACATGGAATATATGTATGGAATAGTATCCACAAAGTCATGGTGGATTCACTCACATACAATATATGTGTGGAATAGTATCCACAAAGTCATGGTGGAAGCACGTAATGATCCATAATTGTATGGAAGGAGCAACTGAGGAAAATAAATGTTATAACTGAAGTGGTTCCTATAGATACAAATGAACAATTAAATACTGTCGTAATATGGGCATTGATAAAACAAAATCGAATAAAAAAACTTCCAAAATTAGTCTGACCTAGTTGAACTAATTCAGAGGATTAGTGAATAGTAAAAGAAAAAATGTAAATGAAATAAAATATTCTGCAAAGAAGTAAAACAGTTAAAAAAGAAGAGTAAGCACTTCCTGTTTGCTAAAACATATCACTTAGGCCATTCATAAGAGGGGGAAAAGGGTTAAAACCGTTGAATGTGTTTGGATTGTTAAAGATAAAACCTTGCAACATTGTGGAATATGAAGCATTAAATAGTGTTTTATTTTACGTCCAAAATTATTTATCAGTGGCTCAGAAATGTAGTATCTCGATTATTTAACTTGTTATCAGAACGAAATTATTGAAGTTTTAGCATTTTATCGCATATCAATTGCGATATGAATACACCATAGGCAGGGGACGAAGCAATGACAAATATGGATAATGACCATATCCCCGTATACAGCACAAACTCGATAATCCAGAAAATCAGAAACCGAAGGCATACAAAATCAGGATAAAACAAGAACCAAAGCAAACAAACAAAAATCTCCACTCACGAATGGGAAATTTGTAGTTTTGAAGTTGAAGTCGTCAAGTCTATCATACATTAAAGTACATGTACATGTATTTAGGTACATGTTACATGACCATCATCATCAAAAGAATGTGTGCCTTCAAAGTTCTTTTTCAGTTCTCGTTCACTAGGATGGATTGTGCTAGTGTTGAATGGTAAAAAAAAATCCGTGATATTTCAAATCAATATTTATATACTAGTATATAAAGAGATATTATTTCGCGTTGAATAAATACCTGTTTCTATTCATCAAGTAAAGTTATGCTGCTAATTATGTAATTTATACATGTAAAATGTCTTACTTTTATCAAAGTTAGGGGGTATTCTGCTATCATAATCCACCAGTAGCCCCTGTATGAAGTCAGTCCTGAAACAGACAACACAAATATAGAGGAATCTTTCATTATTATTCTAAGAGATCATCTTAGGGAATACCGTATTGACATGTTCTACTATCGGCAATCACAAATGTTATACTTTAAGCTATGAGAACATTGAAGTGTTCCAACCCATTACCTTCCTGAACATCATTTCTAACCAATATTAATACACCAGGTGCGTCTTTCGGATAGGAAATCTCCATCAGTGGTACTTCAAGCCAGTTATTTATCTATTTTAGATACAATATTTGTATTAGTTATGTTAGGTGATTCATGAAATTTGTACGGCACGTTATAACAGTGCCACCTACAATGCATTTTACAATGCCTTCCGCACTTGCACTGGACATGGTTCATCAATTAATTGTCCTTCGTGTTTCTGTGGAGCTGTGTTATTGTATTGTCTCCGTCTCTGTCTGTCCAGTTTTTTTGTTCTTTTTACGTGAGAAGGTTCTGTTTTTTTTATTTTTCCCCAGAATTCGTAAGACTTTAGATTGAGGTTTTTAGAATCTGGTTTTGGCTATGTGTTCGACTTTCATTAATTTATAAGTAGCGTCTTCTTGTTTGTGAGAATCTACTTAGTGAAGAGTTCGAAGCTCTAACTTTTCTGTAGGGTCGATTCAAGCTTTGGTCAAAATAGCATTGGAGGGATGGTGCTAGGATGTTATACTTTTATTTTGATGATAATAATGTCCCCCTTCGAAGAAGGAAGAAGAGGGGACATATTGCTTTGCCGCTATTGGTCGGTCGGTCGGTCTGTCGGTCGGTCGGTCCTCTACAACAGTTCCCGCTCATTATCTCTGGACTTGATTACCATATTGATATGAAACTTGGTTTAGATATATTATACCAAATGAAAATCTTGGTCAAGTTCATATTTAGGTCCGATGGAATAATATTTATCAGAGTTATACCCCTTAGACTTAGAAAAATATCAAAATACCATTAAATCACGGGGAGATTTGATTAACTTCTCTAGACTCCAAAAGAAATTAGGTCATATTTATTAAATATTTTGATTCACACGGGTACCTTTTAGAAGAATTGATCAGAAAAAAAAAATCACACACACGAGCATGCATTTTTCAGGGAAAAAACTATCATTAAATGATCTGCAGTACTATAAAGATATATACCGGACCGAAAAAAACAAAAACAAAAACAAAAACAAAAGCAAAAAAAAAAAAAAAAAAACAACAAAAAAAAAAAAAAAACAAAAAAAAAAAAAAAAAAAAACAAAAAAAAAACAAAAAAAAACAAAAACAAAACAAAAACAAAAACAAAAACAAAAACAAAAACAAAAACAAAACAAAAAAACAAAACAAAACAAAACGACCCCCCCCCCAAAAAAAAAACCCGCACCACTTAACATTCATTCTATAAAATGTATTAGATTCCTTAACATTATAAATCGTAAGTATACGAGTGACTTATTCTGTACAAAGCAAAGAAAATTCGTCCTCATGATCAGACACAACGCCATGATAAATACACTTGGTTCAAACACAATGTCACGAAATAGCTTTGAGAAATTTCATTCACTTTTTAGAAATGATTAAAGCTGTAAAACCTATCTAAACTGATCCATCAGGCATGGCAATTTGTTTTTTTTTTCAATAATGATGAACAATTTTCCCTGAAAAGAGATTCAAATGACGTCATCAAACAGAAAATCTAAATTTGATAATAACATCCCGAAAACATCAACTCTTTTGAAAATTAAGTCTTTGGTTTGATATTTTTCGCCCTTAAATGTGTCGCAGAACACCAATTTACCTCATTACAGCTAGTATCTGACCTTTTTACGCAAGCACACTTAATTTGCTGTAAGTGGTCAAACAACAAAATATAAGAAGATACCAAATCTGTGATCACGTAGGAGGAGCTAGAAATAGCACGCTAAACAAATAGATAAGACCATAAACCCAACATTTTAAAAATATTTATCTTGAAGTATCAATGATAGGGTACTAATATTTCATCAGGTTTTGTTTTAGATTATGCCGCATAAATGATGTATGTCATCAAAAACGCCCAAAAAGTTTAAAATTATGCTGATAAAAAATTAAAGCAATTTTAGACAGTACTTAGAGTCTTTTTTTTTCTAGATAATTAATAAATTATGAGTAAATGTATTGAAGGAAAATCTTTATTACACAAAAGAAAATTAAAAAAAGAATGTTCATGAAATAGTCCGTTGCTATGGTAACAATTGTATAAAATACATATAAGCCCACTGTGAGTCCTTGGATACGGGCATCCAAGGTTAAGTTATCGGAATCTTTTTAACCTAAAATAAAGTGAAGACTTTGCTTTATCATATATGTGAAAATAAATGTGTGAGCGATTTCACTTTTTTAGGAAAAGACTTCGAAAAACTGCGATAAATGCGTATTTTTAGATTGTATGGCCTGATTACTATAGCAACTATTATCAATTTGATTTTTTTTTCTTGTATTTTGATAGAGGCTTATTTAATCTTAATTAATGCTGAATTTGAACTTCCTGGGATTAAAAATAACTGTTTTATAAAAATGATAAGAAATGGTTGTCATGGTAACATATGTTCCCAATAACTTTTTCACGGTTTTTGAAAGAGCTCTTTGTTTTGGATATATTCCAACAATTATTATCTTTTCATCATGATGCAAATATTTTTTAAAAATTACTCTGAATTTGCAAAATTAGTAACATTACAGGCCATGTAATTACCATTGTCAAGGTAACTTATGTACATAACAACAAGTGGGTTGATCTTGAATTAGTCTATTTTATAAAATAAATTACATTTCTTTATCATATACCCATAGATAGAAAAGAAAAATTGGAAAATCAAAACAGCATTTTGAAATCAATATATTACACGTTAAATTAGCTAATTTACAAAATGCATGTGTGATTGTAACAAGCCTTTTTGACAATATCAGACACTAGTAGCCGTCTTATCTAAAACATTAGGTCCTAATCTTTAGAATGCATAACAAATCTTCCATTACAGTCATATATAGGCCGAATTACAGAGCTTCAAAAGAGCTCAATTTGGCCTATTTTTCAACTTTTAAGCCGTTGCCATGGTAACCAAATGACCTAGAGGTATTTTTTGTCAAATGATTTTTTCCATTAATCCCTACTTATGTGTGAAATTTCATGAAAATCGGAGGCCATGCGTGCCGAAATTGTTGAATTGGTATTAATTACTATGACTTGACTATAGATAATAATTATTGATTGTTGCATTTATTTTGAATACACGTGCCGCAATTATTGTTTCCTTTGGTGTCTTTATTCTTAAGATGATGAATTGGTTATCAAACAATTTGCATTACAAAAAGGCGTTTGAAAAGAAGAAAATAATCGATCACACAGAATATGACTATGTAACTATCATTTCGGCCCAAGTTATGATTTCTAAAGTCTATCTATGGTAAAGGGAGTAGAGTGAAGACTTGGGAATTATCAGAGCATTAGATATATGATATGTCAATACATGGTACTTAACTGCAGTGACAAAAGCTATGCCTCCTATCTGATAGGCTACGTTATATGACGATATAAGTGACGGCTCTAAAAGCTTTTATGTATTGATACACGGTCAATCAGATCATTAAGTTCTACCAGTGGTTCATATTCTTTTTTTGATAGATCAAAATTTCTTGAATAAAAATGCTCCATTATAATGCTTATCTGTGATTACATTCCCCTATGACCCATTTATTTTTACATTCATGGAGCTCAAAACGAATAAATGAAGTAATTGAATTGCTGGATGTTTTAGTAAATCAGCTATTAGATGATCCGATTTATTGGAAAGAGAGATAGATGTCAGGCAGCGGAAATTAGTTTAGGATATGTCACTTGAGTTTTAATTAATTATGCTGTTGAGTGTTTAAAGAAAGGAACGTTTGAGTTTCCAACGAGTTCCAAAAAAAGTTCATCTTGAAAAGATTGATTCAAATTACAAAAGATAGGTTAGATTTGTGTCTGCAAAAAGGAAAATACTATATAATGTTGCAGCAATCAATTTCTGATTGGTTTTCATAAAAATGGTAAAATATCTAATTCTGATTTTAAATTGCTATTTTGGAAACTTTGATAAGTCATTTTGATACAAAGAATTCTTCAAATTCAAGAATATTTGCAATAAAAGATTTTCAAATGCATAGATTTTATTGACATCTGAAACATTTTTATTTCGCTACGACTTTTCGTGTTGTCCATTCCATGTTATTTATTCCGAGTTTCGCAACTGTTCCAATGGAAATTCTAATGACTTTGTCTTACCTTCTCGACTTTGAGACTGAATAGGTACTTCTTTATTGTTTATTTGAAATATATTACTTACCTTGTTTGGGCACTGCAATGTAGCCACTGGTAGGAAGAGAAGAATATGAATAAGCCTATCATGCTTAAAAAGTAGTGCTTCGTTGTCAACAGAAATACAGGCACAAAAGTCAAGTCTTTCCTTGTCTTCGTAAGATGAAGCAGACTAGGGTAGGTGTGTTAAAACCCATTATCGACTTTATACCAGTATTAATATTTCCCAGTCCTGGAAGGAGGGGCTTCTGTTAGATGTTTATGAACACACACAATATGCTAATTACCGGCATAACGAAAGTGGCACAGATACCATTCAATAATTCTTACTTATTGCAAATTGAAGACTTGTTCACAATACAATACTGTCTGCGCGGCTCAATTACATGCACAGAAACCAGATAAGCAAAATTTGCCAATTATTGAAAACTTTAAGGAAATCGATATGTTTTTGTACAAATAGCAGATTGCTCAGTTTCATATCTGAAGATGCGCACGTTAATTTGATACACATAAAATCCATTCAAATTTGTTATTTATCATGTTTTTATTTTTCCCCTTTACATTGCCTAATTTTTCATAGTCCAAGTGTTCAACGTCGACAACGTCCTTTTTAAACCTAGGTTTTTTTTAATGAATATATAAAGCAATTGGGACATGAATACAAGACATATTGAAGTAATTTAAATTAAATGGCTAAATTAAAAGATTAAAAAATTAAAAGATCTGTTTATTGGTCAAATTTTTATTGTCTGCTTTGCTATATTGAGTTTAAATCCTTGTGACCTACTGTCTCTCAAACGATGATTCCAGGGAGAAGCTTTATTGTTTTATTAAAAAATATCCAATTATCAATATTGAATATATATTCTATGGTCAGAATTTCATTGCACCGTATTAATTCATACTGAGCATAAAAAGTAAGTAACCAAATTTTGATAGGCTACCTCACGTACGGATGATACGTTATATTCCTCCAAGTGGTGAAATGTAATTTTTAGGTATGAAAGAAAGGAGGGGATCTCCAACAACACTAGGTTGCAGCACCCACAGCAAAATCCCAAAACACCCATGCAAAAATCACAGAACAGACACCCACAGAAAGTGACGCAAAAGGGACAATGAACACCAACTCACATCATAGAAACATGAAACATAAAAGACTACGCATAAACCAACGAGACCAATGGGCAACCGATGCCGATTTAGGACGGCCATCTGCCACGTAAATAGCAGACGGTGTGGTTATCCTGGATTACGTGCGCACAACCCTCCCACTATTCCGATTTCCAAGAGGTCTCGAAGAACGCACAATTATGGTGTAAAACAACCTCCTCACTGTTAGATGACCACACACAAACAAGACCGTAAAACACAGGGGTCCAAGCAACACAGATAAATATGTAAATGGATATAAAAAGAGGACGTGCGTAAAACAGTCCGTGCTCTGCCGGCTGTAGCGAGCTCATATATGTTATCACCCGAGGAGTCCGACTGACATTCAGAGAGGACAGGTGGTCGGGGCCCTGTCTTCTCTAAGGAGGTTTGGACAGGGCCCGTCATGGAGTCCCGTCGTCACAGTCAGTCAGAGTGCCAGTCTTAAGAATGCGCTCGTACAAGACTGTAGATTGGTCAAGTACCATATACCATTGATATAAAACGAGTGATGGGCCGTTTATGGCTACCCAAAACTGGAAATCGGATTGAATGAACACGCGTTTGTGATTGGCTTATATTCACATGAGTGAAAGTACAATAGATAGACTTTCACCTCGTATATTAATACATTTTAGAGCTCAGGCATCAAATGAGTTGAAGCGTGACAAAGCACTGAGTTTTCTTGTCGTAAGAGAAATTTCTATGTTTCTTTGTTCTGGTTGACAAAACAAAAATGCTTATTTTAAATAAACAAGGGCAATTTCTCATAAAATAGACATGTAATTTCCAGAGAAATTAGCTAAAAGGCTATCGGAAGTCCATTGGCGGTCATGCGCAATCACTATGACTCTAAACACATGGGACGATTGTCCGTTACAATAAATAGGCTTATCCCAAAAGTTCATAATATAAGAATAATAAAAACCCGTGCTAGAAGCAGTCGAAGAAGTGATATACTATTAGTTTTCACCATGATGATGACGTCATTCGGATTTTATTTCATCATGAACAGGAAGTAATCGAAGAAATGAATTAACAAACAATATTTAATGTGTCGTTGATTTCAAAAGCAGGTTTTGGAAGGTTCTGTCACTACACAAACTTTCTTTTAAGGTCCGTATTGAATATATACGTAAAACTGTGGGAACTAACTATTTTTGCTCAGTATATTTGTCCGTTAAAATTATTTCCCGTCAGTCATAAAAAAGAGTTTTATTTCCGTGTATCGTGTTTTCACTAGTTTTTGGCCACATTTTAAAGTTTGATTTCGATTCTGATTAACCTTAAACGAAAGGGTCGATCATTCTTGAAAAAAATAGATTCTTGGAATTTAGAAATAAGGCCACACTTAATTATTTGGGGATTCCCCTATCATTTTGGTTGTAAATGTAAGAATCATAGTAACTTGACCTTGTACTTGACCAATCTACAGTCTTGTACAAGCGCATCCTTGAGACTTGCACTCTGACTGACTGTGACGACGGGACTCCATGACGGGCCCTGTCCAAACCTCTTTAGAGAAGACAGGGCCCCGACCACCTGTCCTCTCTGAATGTCAGTCGGACTCCTCGGGTGATTACATACATGAGCTCGCTACAGCCGGCAGAGCACGGACTGTATTACGCATGCCCTCTTTTTATATCCATTTACATATTCATCTGTGTCTATGGGGCCTCTGCGTTTCGCGGTCTTGTTTGTGTGATGTCATCTTACAGTGAGGAGGTTGTTTTACACCACAATTGTACGTTCTTCGAGACCTCTGGGTAATTAGAGAAGTGAGAGGGTTGTGCGCACGTAATCCAGGATAACCACACCATTTGCTACTTGCGTGACAGATGGCCGTCCAAAGTCGGCACCGGTTATCCATTGGTCTCGTCGGTTTATGTGTAGTCTTTTGTGTTTGATGTTTACATGTCGTGTGTCTCTTTTCCGTCTCATGCTGTACTCGTCTTTTGTGTTTTTGCATCGGGTGTTTTGGTGTTTTACTGTTGATGCTGCAACGGGGTCTTGTTGGAGATCTCCTCCCTTCTTTTTGAAACAAATGGGTAGCTTTCTGAAAGCATATTAGGGAAACTTCGTTTTTCTCTTTAGGAATTCCACAGCCATATTTAAATCTACTTATAGATAATAAGTAGTCTATCATATCCTCATTAATAATTTATAAACAAGTCAAATGTTTTTGCTTTTAGGCACTTCCGCAGAAGTTTTATTGCTCAGAGCAAGAGAAAGCAGTCCCTATTACTGTATTCAGATAACATGATGTTTATTTCCTAAAAACTTTCATCTAAACTAATTTGTCTCCTACCGAAAAATGATTTTATCACATTAATACACAGATAATTAAATAGCAATTTCATGACGAATTATTTACCGTACACATTATAGAATCTTCTCACATTGACCATGGCTCACAGTTTCCGGTTTCAATAAACTGACTGTTCTCCTACAAGCCATAAATATGGTTTTAGTTTATGACTTAGATGCATTTTAACAAAAAGAAATTAAACACTGGATAAAAATGCGATTAATTGAAATTGATTAAAATGTTTTGTTTTCATTCACAATGCAAGTTATGTACGGCGTATAATTGCCTCTGAGAAAGACAAGTTGACCATAAGAATCCAATTATGTTTTAAGGTTGAGTGTAATGTAATAATTGGACCCTAAGAACCACAGAGGAAAACTAACTAATCACGATTCCATCAATCGTAGATGGAAAACTGATGCTGACAATTTCATGTACTTTTACTTTAACCTAATATCGATGTCAAATGGACTAGAGCGTCAAATAATCATGTTTACCCATGGCCCAGCCCCTGGTACTCTTTAATGTATTATTGCATGTGTACTATTGATGCTTACATAAATGTATTAATAAAGTCAAAAATTTCCGGCTTTGCTTGTGGTTTGAAGCGTGCCAAAAGCTTGATGAATATTGCAGCTTATCATGAGCAGGACAAATGCACGGGTACAAAAAATGAGAAACTGAATAAATATTTAATTTTTTTACATGTTACCGCTGCAGTAATTAGTTTCCATTCATTTTGCAAATTCAACATGCCCAGTAATATGTTTTTTTAGGAGACGTCTTTGTTGTTTTATCTATTTCTAAGTGTCTCTTGGATTCATCATGTTAAAGCAGGTTGTGCTTACTATCTTTCAATGCAAAAGTAATATCATTGTTGACATTTTTATTTCATGATGCCCGTAAAACAGCATCTCCGATCTGGACAAATAACCTTGAACCAAACGATATATGATAAAGTTCAACCAGTTTGTGTATCTGATCTTGATATCGGACGCTAACATGTACTTGTCCATGTGCTTGGCATTACTCATGAGGTGGTTAATGCAGTTTGGGTTTTCTCTAACTTAATCTATCGTCATTATATATCATATGAACACTTCGTAGATGTAAAGTTGCTACTTAAGATCCACTTAATGGCATGCACCTACACCTAACAAAAGAGTGTTACTCGTGTATAAAAACTCTTGTAACCTATTCTTTATTGACATTCTTATGATACGGTTTCTTTTGTTACACGTCTTCAAATTCATAGCATAAAACAGTTCGTACTCTCTTGGTAAGGCCAATATAGTTCCAAGTATACATCACTGTAGTATTAATACATGTATGGTCGAGTAATCACTTATTTCAGCTCCCCGTGGCAGTTAGCTTGTAAAAAGCAATATATAGAAAAATTATTCAAGGTTTAGTGAAAATTAGGTCTAAACCCAAGGTTAAAATCACAAGGTCAAATTTTATCGTATACAGTAAAAGTTCTGATCATAATAATCTACACGCAAAAATTTCAAAACCCTACCACCTATAGTTCAAGTAAAAGGTTTTGTTAAGTAGGTGAAAATCCAAATATTACGCTCTGGTCATGCGAAATCTATACATTACTATAACTTATAGTCTATTATATATTGCCCATATTCGTTTTTTATGTAGATCAAAGCGAAAAAGTTGTTAGGCTAAAAGCCATGGTAACAAAAGCACCAGTCATTGCAAATCTATATTTAAGGTATCAAATTCTAAAAGCCCACAAAGTAAGGGTTGCACAGTCCCTGATAACGTAAGTATGACAATAGATTTTTATTCGTCTCCGTGAGCTTAAAGAAACTTTGTACGAAATAACATTCTTTTTCGATATTGATTTAGCGTTTTAGGCTAGACTTTCTTTCAAATGTTTCATGGCCGTCCAAAGTCGGCACCGGTTGCCCATTGGTCTCGTCGGTTTATGTATAGTCTTTTGTGCTTGATGTTTACATGTCGTATGTCTCTTTTTCGTCTCATACTAAGCTCATCTTTTGTGCTTTTGCATCGGGTGTTTTGGTGTTTTGCTGTTGGTGCTGCAAAAGGGTTTTGTTGGAGATCCCCTCCCTTCTTCTTAGATAATGCATTTTTTTTAGATATTGTTTTCATTTACGTGCATGATCATCGACGGCGGGTGCGGCTAGCCAACGGGGATAATTACTCCTCCCGGGCACCTGGTCCTGCCTCTAGCTTGCTAGGGGTCTGTCGATGCTCAAATTTGTGCTCTATTGTGAGTGCTGTTGAGATTGTCGTCAGGATCTTCTTGAACTCATTAATGACTGTCTTAATCAAAATACTATCTTGTCGGAGAAAGATACTAATACATTATATTCCAAAAACCACACTCGATAGGCTTTCGAATTTTGGAACAAATTACAAAACAGAACTTTCCGACGCGAAAAGAAAATAGGACAATCAAAAGACGCAAGACCAGACTCATTGAAAATACGAAGGAAGAACCATCTCCACTTCAAGTGCTGACGGCATTGTAGAATGCATTGTAGGTGGCGCTGTTATAACGCGTCGTGCTAATTATTTCCATATATCACCTGTATTATGTAAAATATCTAATGCAAGAATAGTACCCAAGAAGGAAGGACAAAAAAGGAAGCCAAAATGTCATCGGAATTTCTGTCCTAATGTAACCCAAAGTGTCGCTGCTTGTAGTTTGAATTTGGTCTCGTTGGTTTATGTGTAGTCCTTTGTGTTTGATGTTTCTGTGTTGTGCGTTGACCTTCCTTGTCCCTTTTCGTCTCTCTCTGTGCTTGTCTGCCCTGTGTTTTTGCATTGGGTGCTTTGGGGTTTTCCTGTGGGTGCTGCAACCTGGTGTTGTTGGAGATCCCCTCCTTTGTTTTGAGTTAGCAATTTCTCGAAATTTCTAAAATTTGGGTCTTGTAGCAACATATCCCACCCATCTTTTACGTCATTCGGTAGAGTTTTGGACATAATGACTTTCACACTCTTTGGTCATATTACATTGTTTAGATTGAGGATCACTGACGAGGGTTAAGTATCCGAAACGTGCATGTTTGGTCATTAAATGATGCTAATGAATTCGAAGACGTTTAACAATTGCTCCGGAATAGCGTATTAATTGTGAAATGAATACACCATAGGCAGGAGACGAAATATTACAATTACTAAAGAAAGGAAAATTTGAAATTTGAAATTGAAGTCGTCACGTTTGTCACAGTACTTAGGTGATCATATCCGTCTGAACAAACTCGGCTTCATATGAGTATGACAAATATCAGTAAGAAATGAAGCACAATGTCATGGCCTACGTTGATATATTTGGATACATTATGTATGACTCTAGAATGAAAAAAATAGAGATTATTTTCAGATTTATAGACGTTATCACATATTTTTCGGCACTGATATTGATAAATCTACCATATGAATTTTGAAATAATATAATTTTCATTGTCACCCGTAAGCGGATGAACGTAACCAAACTCGGTCTTCTCAATATGTCAGTATCAAAAACCAACGAATTCCTTTGTGTCAACTTTGTCTTTCAATCATTGTCTGTGTTACAACTAAATATGTTTTAAAAAGAAATCGATCAGAAGCGAAAGTGGACTAAAAATAGCTAACTGCGAGAAAATGCAATGAGAAAAATGCTTTAGGATGGCTATAACTACTACTTGAAGTCACAACCTTCATGCTGTGCATTTACGGTCGTCGATCAGTATAATATCTCTATTTCAAAAAAGATGCTTGTTTTAGATAAGGTGCTCCTGAACTTGAATAATCAAATTATATAATAAAATAGGCCATACCAAATAATAGGCCTATCAGTAAAAAATCGAAACACTAAATGGAAAAGGCATTCAACGCTTTCTCGAATGTTCTTTCGAAAATAGAATTGTAAGATTGTACGTCATATATTTCCGAAAACGAATATGGAATCTTGAATTTGTTTCGAAGAAATTGTGGCGAAATAAGCTCCCTGCTGATATGAGAAGCATCGTTCAATGAACGTCATACTAAACGTATTATACTTAAACAGTCGGGTATTAGAAAAGGAGTATAAATAAGAGGAACATATGAGGTTCATAGTTAATGTCCGTCGCCGGTTTTGATCTTTAGATTTTCTAAGATTTGTTTCAGGAAAACGGAGAGATATAATTAATGATTACACGTTAATTAGAAATAATTTTTTCTTAACCCTTATTAAATTCACATTGTCGTATCATATGATCTATCCTCATATTACACTATTCATCTCTGTCCTCTTCGTTTCGACGGAAAATCGCTTAGTTCTTTCCTTTAGTAGTATAGATTTCCATCACACATCACAAATATGTTATCGATCAGAAAGTTAATCTTCTTCTGCGCATCTACAATTAGAATAAGAATTTTCTCTCCCAAAAAAGGCTTTGTATCTGCAATTGCCATTGATCTCCAACAACACTCGGTTGTAGCACCCACAACAAGTAGCAGACCGTGTGGTTATCCGGAGTACGCAACCCTCTCACTTTTCCGAATACCCAGAGGTCTCGGCGAAGGCACAATTGTGATATAAAACAACAATAATTGATGGGTACTTCTGTAAAGTTTATTATTTACCTGAAAAAAGGAAGGGATCTCCAGCAACATTCGGTTGCAGCACTCACAGCAAAAGCCCAAAAGACCCGATGAAAAAAACACAAAGCAGACACCCACAGAAAGAGACGCAAAAGGGACAAGGAACAGGAACTCACACCATAGAAGCAAGAAACTCAAACGACAACACATTAACAAACGAGACTAATGGGCAACCGGTACCAAATTTTGACGGCCATCTGCTACGCAAGTAGCAAAAGGTGTGGTTATCCAGATTATGAGGGTACAACCTTCCCACTTTTCCGATTACCAAGATGTCTCGAAGAACGCACAATTGTGGTGTTAAAGATTCTCCTCACTGTAAAATGAACATACAAACAAACAACAAGACGTAGGGGTCCATGAAACACACAGATGGATATGCAAATGGATATAAAAAAAAACAGAAGGCATACGAAATACATTCCATGCTCTTCCGACAGTAGCGAGCTCATGCATGTGAACACCCGAGGAGTTCGACTGAGATTCAGAGAGGACAGGTGGTCGGGGTCCTGTCTTCTCTAAAGAGGTTTGGACCCCTGTCATGGAGTCCTGTCGTCACAGTCAGTCGGAGTGCAATTCTTAAGAATGCGAACACGTATGTACATTGGTCCAGTACCAAGCCAAGTGTCCGTCTGTTGACAGATAGATAATATTCATGGTATAAAAGGCATAGGTAATTCTGTCTATCTATGATCCTTCTTATTTCGAAAATTATGTCACCATGAAATGCAGGCTGTGAAATACACAGAGTAATTCACTGCTTGTATAGATCTGAATTTCAAAAGAAATTGACAATATTTTTTTTGTAAAATTTCCAGAAAATCTTTACTAGTTTGTGAAAGCGAAAACACCTTCTTTACGTGGATATAATCCTTCTCGGGTGATCACATACACGAGCTCGCTACAGCCAGCTGAGCACGGACCTTATTTCGTATGCCTCCTGTTTTTTGGTATGCCTCCTGTTGGGTACACATTGGTGTTCTTCCTTGTATGTGTTGTCATCAATGTTTGATGTTTTATGTAATTCTGTTACGATTGTTTTTTAGAAGTTCTAGTGAATATTATTGTGTCTTTTTGTGATTTATAGTTTAGTATGATGTCATTTATGTGTCACTTTCTTGTGGGTTTCTTCCGCTGGGTGAGTGCAGGGTAGTCATGCTTGAGATAGTTCCCTTTCCTTTACATTTTGTATATCCATTTACAAATCCATTTATGTGTTTATTGGGCTTGCGTCATGCTGTCTGTTTTTATGTTCATCTTAGTACAATGAGGATGCTATTTTACACAACGATTGTGCTTTCTTCGAGACCTCTGGGTAATCGATTAAGTGGGAGGGTTGTGCGCACGTAATCCGAATAACCACGCCGTCTACTACTTGCGTGGCATATGGCCGTCCAAAGTCAGCACCGGTTTCCCATTGGTCTCGTTGGTTTTTTTTGTGGTCATTTGTGTTTGGCGTTCCTTGTCCGTTTTGCGTCTTTTCTGTGAGTGTCTGCTGTGTTTTTGCATTGGGTGTTTTGCTGTGGGTCCTGCAGCCTAGTGTTGTTGGAGATCACCTCCTTTGTTTTATTGTCATAGCATGTCATCCGGCGTCCGTCTTAAACTTTTTGACATATTCGACTTCTTCTCCAGAACGACTGAGGGGACTTTGATGAAACTTCGTAGGTATAAAGTACTAATAGTTCCCTACAAGTGTTGTTGTTTTTCGTCCGGTTCCGTCGACAGGTGGTGACACCAAAGGCAAAAGTAAGTCACGGGGGTACCCTCCTTTGACAAACTTCTTCATTAGAACGGAAACACGTATGGAGAAATCGAAAGCATCAGGATGATCTAGAGAGTTGTCTTAAAAAGAGTTGTCATTTTTGGTTTCAATCCAAAGTCAAATTTTTTACGCATTTTTGACGTCTTTTCGGATTTAATCAGAAATGCACAATTATTTGCATTATTTCTTTAAAGAGCACAATAATTGTATGATTTTACACAGTCATTTACTGCATATTTATCATATTTAAGTTACTTAATGCTTTGATATGTATTTTATGCTATTATTTTGATTTTTCGAATTTTGATGAATTTTTATTCTTTTATAAAAAGGAAGGGGTGTGAATTTCATACATATTCTGCTTCTTTTCTATCATATAGGATCAGTGAAAATTCGGGCCGGCGACTTTTGCCGCATTTTGAAAAAAATTGAATCGAGACATCAAAATCGAAATCGAACCGAATCGAGAAGTTCCTGACTCGTTGCAGCTCTGATACAATATGAATTTTCATTGGACCAATCAAATTCGATACAACCGATACATTTTAAGAAATATGTCAGCTAACAACTTGCCCAAATACGAGACCCACGACGAGGCGAAACAACGGTCATAGGTCTGCTAGTTGGACAAGTTAACAACATAATGGGCCTATTAATTTGTTTCCTTGAAAGCGTCATACACCAGAGTATGCTGCATCAAACGGCGAGACCCAGCGAAATCACTTGATTGATTTTTTCGGTGAACAGTGTTTGCTGAAATGCGGCGCTTCTACTTGCCCCTTGAATGAATAGGCGAGAAGCGCCGCATTTCAGCATTTCCGGATAAAAAATGATCAAGTGGCTTCAACGTACATTGCTTTTTGTGAAATATATTGGCCCAATATCTGCAGAACTCACTTGCCTTCGGTTTATGGTTTTCTGAATGGTCGATTTTGTGCTGTGTATAAGGATATGGTCATTATTCATATTTGTCATGGAATTTACATTAAATCAACACGGTTTTGAATGCTACATGTATTTAAATGAAATCGATACCACTCAACAGCTCTCATTCATAAATTTTGGTACAATTTAATATCAATTTAAATAAAGAAAAATAAAATATGATTAAAACCGAAAAATCTTCGGTTTTTATTTTAATTTTCTCGCATGTTATCACTAGCTTCTCCTCTGTTTAGGTGATACATATTTTAAAACATTTGAATCATGTGCTTATATGTATGAAAATACCCATGTTATCATAAAAGAAATTATGGATGATGGAGTACAGTTAATGATAAGTCACATTCTAGAATTTCTAACTGTCCAAGAGAGTATAACAAATGTCTTATAGTGTTATGGGTGTTTTTGAATTCTTACGTTCATTTCTTTATGATTTGTCCAAAGCTGAATAGAATTAAGTCACCTTTTCCATTTTGAGTTGAAGGAAATTGTTCCATATTTAACCATATATTGATGCCATAGTCTGATAGGTTGAAAACATCGCGATAGAATTTTTAATTTTTTTTTTTTTACAATTTTAGTCTTACCTTCGAAAGATGTTTATCGTGTTATGCAATTATTTATTGTTATTGTACGCATGTTTTTGCAACGAAAGCTAGCCATAAGATACTTCCCCTTATTTCGTTAGGTTAAAACTAAAAGAAACAATTCTCACAAATCTGTATTTTCATCTACGAGTTCTGATTTTTTTAGTGTTAATCGACTTCGTGTATGGTATAAATCTAGCATCCCATTGCAGCCGTTCTTTCAAGTAAAATATGTTTTCCATCAATAACAATGGGTCATTTAGCTTGTTTTAGGTGTTCACTAGATATACCATCTGAATATTTTATATGGACAGGATATCAAATTTCCTAGGATTGGTGACACAAGGCAGTAAAGACATCATTAATGTTTTGATTTTATGTTCGGGCGGATATTGGATATTGTTTCCTTTAAGGGAAGATTAAGATCTCGCTATAGGGATAAGCTGTTTCTATAAAAGACAATTGAAGTTAGCAGCGAAAACGATTTCGCACCTGTTAAGCAGCCTGTTAAAGCATTGAAGTTTTAACGGGGGACACTTTTATTTACAGAAAAGAAAGGAGGGTATCTCCAACAACACTCGGTTGCAGCACCCACAGTAAAACCCTAAAGCACACAATGCTAAAAAAACAAAAACAACAGAGCATACACGCACAGAAAGAGACGCAAAAGGTACAACGAACGTCAAATCACATAAATATATCGGACAAAAATGACTACACATAAACCAACGAGAAAATGATTCCCCAACTCAATAATATACAATTATTTACTGGGAAAGAGGGCAAAATATGATTTGTTAGATCTGAAGACAAAATATTGCCGAAGTCCAAGGGCAATACTTTACTCCGTATAGACTTAAAAGGGAAGATCACTGGATTAGATAATTGGGCACAGCTGCCCCGTATGGTTGCAACGACCATATCAACAGTGTTGGAAATCTGACACGTCATGGATGCCAGTCGGTTAATGTACTGCAATTGTTTGATCAAACAACAAGAAGTCGTTGAAGTCATGGTATACTAAAATATAACAAACCAGATATTCATGATATATCATTCGACGGTCTTGTGCCATTTGTCAACCAACAGTTAAGCCGGGCTTCCACTGTCGCGAATGCAGAGGCGATAGAGCTTCGATTAGGTGATTTTGTTTAATCGTAGCGCATTCTCCTCTCAATCGCGGACATTCTCGTCTCATCGTGTCACTATCGTGTCATGTTCGCAACCATTCCTGTGGAAAAACTAATGATTTTGCCTTGACTTCTCGACTATGAGATTGAATAATTGATGGGTACGTCTGTAAAGTTTATTATTTACCTAAAAAAAGGAGGGGATCTCCAACAACATTCGGTTGCAGCACTCACAGCAAAAGCCCAAAAGACCCGATGAAAAAAACACAAAGCAGACACCCACAGAAAGAGACGCAAAAGGGACAAGGAACAGGAACTCACACCATAGAAGCAAGAAACTCAAACGACATCACATTAACAAACGAGACTAATGGGCAACCGGTACCAAATTTGGACGGCCATCTGCTACGCAAGTAGCAGAAGGTGTGGTTATCCAGATTATGAGAGTACAACCTTCCCACTTTTCCGATTACCCAGATGTCTCGAAGAACGCACAATGGTGGTGTAAAAGAATCTCCTTACTGTAAGATGAACATACAAACAGACAGCTAACCCCAAGAAACACAAAGATAGGCTATGTAAATGGATATTAAAATAAAAGGCATACGAAATACAGTCCGTGTTCTGCCAACTGTGGCGAGCTCATGCATGTGAACACTCGAGGAGTCCGACAAAGATTCAGAGAGGACATGTGGTCGGGTATGGTCTTCTCTAAAGAGGTTTGGTCAGTGTCTGTCATGGAGTCCTGTCGTCACAGTCAGTCAGAGTGCAATTCTTAAGAATGCGCTTGTGCAAGTCTGTAGATTCGTCTAATACCAAGCCGAGTGTTGTCCGTCTAGTGACAGATAGATCACGGATACCCACTGTATAAAAGACGTTTGATGATTCTAACACAATTTCGATGGTAATTCTATCTATCTTTTACCCTTGTTATTTTGTTAATTATGTGGCCATGCAATGCAGTTTGTGAAATACCCAAAGTAATATACTCTGTTGCTCGTATGGATCCGAATTTAAAAAGAATACAATATATTTTATAAAATTTCCAGGAAGTCTTCACTAGTTTGTAAAATCGATTATCCTGACCTAAAAACTTCTAGGTAATTTGTAAATTTCAACCATGAAAATCCAAAACATTAGTAGATACTATAGCAAACATTAACATTTTTGATACTTAGGTCCAAAAATGGTGTTACTGTTTGTAACGTTTGCCTTGTTTAGAGTCAATTCTTGTGGATAAATAGCATTTTCATACTTTTCAAAGACAGGATTGTCCAACAAATCATATGTTGCTCGAATTCCCAGTCAATAATTGTTTTGTTATACCCTACTTCAATACTGCAGCAACTAACCGAGTAGCCCAGCATGTTAACATTCATTTTCGTCAATATGAGAAAGAACACGGAAAAATAGGTAGAGTTTATAACGTCAATAATGTGACGTCACAAACGATGTGGCGAGTATCGGTCAATTGTTTTGTAACTATTGGACCTAGGTCCAATATTGTTGTAAACAAAGAAACTGTTGACTGCATGGTCAAATATTCGAATTTTTCACATGATACACCCGTTATGCAGTATCACAAAGCCATTTCACAATCAAATGTTATGATAACACGTTACATATCGCTCTGATTGAATGCGACTGGTCAAGTTAGCAGCCTCATCACCTACACTGTGACAAGTATGATCTTTCAAATATCGGTCATATGTTAAATTAAGACGCAAATTCAATATCAATGATTTTAATTTTTGTTGTTGAAATAATTATTGCATAAAAGTACTAAACAGGGTTGAAATATATTTCTCTTTACGCACAGAACATCTATACGATCGGGAACTACTTCTCATAGCGTAGCAGACGACTTGTAGGACATGGCGTGGTTCGCCTCTAGTTCTCAGAATAGTTGATTTCACGTTGGAAATAAACATTAGAATCTCAAATGAATTTTTAGTTCATACAATGTATTATGAAAGAAGGGAGGAGATCTCCAACAAGACCCCGCTGCAGCATCAACAGCAAAACACCAAAACACCCCGATGCAAAAACACAAAAGACGAGTACAGCACGAGACAGAAAAGAGACACACGACATGTAAACATCAAACACAAAAGACTACACATAAACCGACGAGACCAATGGACAACCGGTGCCGACTTTGGACGGCCATTTGTCACGCAAGTAGCATATGGTGTGGTTATCCTTGATTACGTGCGCACAACCCTCTCACTTCTCCAATTACCCAGAGGTCTCGAAGAACGTACAATTGTGGTGTAAAACAACCTCCTCACTGTAAGATGACATCACAAAAACAAGACCGCGAAACGCAGAAGCCCCAGAGACACAGATGAATATGTAAATGGATATAAAAAGAGGGCATGCGTAATACAGTCCGTGTTCTGTCGGCTGTAGCGAGCTCATGTATGTAATCACCCGAGGAGTCCGACTGACATTCAGAGAGGACAGGTGGTCGGGCCCTGTCTTCTCTAAAGAGGTTTGGACAGGGCCCGTCATGGAGTCCCGTCGTCACAGTCAGTCAGAGTGCAAGTCTCAAGAATGCGCTTGTACAACACTGTAGATTGGTCAAGTACCAAGCCTAGTGTCCGTCTGGTGACATTAGGATCATATCCACGGTATAAAAGGCATTTGATGATTCTGACGCATTTTCGATGGTTATGCTCCCTACTTTTGATCCTTTCTATTTTGTTTATCATATCACCATAAAAGACTGGTTGTGTAATACCCATAGTAATGTACTCTGTTGCATGTATAGATCCGAATATTAAAAGAGGTTGACTGTAATTTTTGTAAAACTTCCAGAAAGTCTTAACTAGTTTATGAAAGCGGAAACCTTGATCTTAATTTTTTTTTGGTACTTTGTAAATTTCTACTGTGAAAATCCAAAATATCAGTACATGCTCTAGCGTACCGGATGAGCTGTGATATGTAAATGCCGTATGACGGTAATCTTGGAACATCACCGTCAAGCCAGGGGAAATTTACTATGTTTAATCCAAAATCATCCCTTTTGTCATATACTCCTGTATGAATCTTTCCGTTTACAATTTTGATATTTAGGTCCAAAAACGGTGTTTCTGTATTTGAAAGGTTTGCCTTGTTAAGTGTTAATTCTTGTGGATAAATTTCATTCTTATATAATTCAAAAGTTGGATTGTCAATGGTTAGAATATCATCCAGATATCTAGAAGTATTGTTGAAACGTTGCAGATCATCAAATTTTCTTTGCTTTTGAAGATTTTGGATATTAAATTCTTTTTCATAAGTGTATAAAAATAAATCTGCAACAAGAGGCGCACAGTTAGTACCCATAGGAATTCCTACAACCTGCTTGTATAGATCCTCACCAAATCTAACATAAATATTGTCCAAGAGGAAGGACAAGGCATTACACACGTCACTACATGTCCATAATTTGTATGATTTGTAGTCTGTCGAGGAAAAGAAACCTTCGATTCAGATGTACAAATGTAAGTTTTTCGCTCTCGATCAAAACACCATTTAATGAGATTAGATAATCGATCATTAATTTTGTCATGAGGAAGTGTGGTGTACATATTAGAGAAGTCGTATGAAGAAATCGTATTCGCTTGGAAATTTCCAGATTTCATTTTGTCAATCACATCCTCTGAATTCTTAATAGACTAAAATAGATTTACATCGTTCCTGTTTAGAACCGTTTCGCAATATCTAGTTATGTGTTCTTTAACAGCAGGAAGTGCTGACGTCAGATTTCTAAACAAAATTGTAGTGGAGCAGTTACTAGAATTAGCAATAAATCGAAAGTTGTTAGGAGACTTGTGCAGTTTCGGTATGCAATATAGTGTTGGGAGATCCAATTTAGAAATAGAGATATTGAATGAAGACAGTTCACTGTTATGCTTGCTTAAAATGTTAGATGCACTTTCATTGCTTTTGATAAATGTATTAGTAGACGAAAGTTCCGAAACCAAAGTTGATATGTAGTAACGTTTTCAAATGATAATGGTGTTGTTGGCTGCTTTATCAGCAGGTGCAAAGACATATTTTTGATGTAATTTACTTTGAAATATCTTTCTGATTTGGAACGTGGATTTTGAAAACGATGAGGGTTTTTATGGAAGTTATCTATTCGAATATCCGTTATATCTAAAATGAGGTTTTTCCAGTCATTCAGAGCATGCGGTTCGACTCCTTCCGACTTACACCATCTTTTCGAATAATTATCTAAGGCTTCCGTATGCACCTCACGGCATTTGACAAAATCTATCTTGGATGGGATTTTATACTTAGGTCCTTTTTTAAGAAGACCTGTCTGTCTTGGATAATTGAAAAATCACCTGTAACAACATGGCCAGCTGGTTTGTAGAGATATTTAGAAGTTGCACATTCTCGATTCGAGTATGTCAGGATCCGATGTAACTTTATTATAGCTAAAAGCAAAGTTACGAATAGGTTTTTTGTACTTATAACAAATAAGAGGTGGCTCTAAATTTTCAAAATATTGAGGAATGGTACTTTGTACGCGATGATCCCGAAAAATATTAAAGATGTTTAGAAGATCAAAACCTTTGTTAATAAACGGGATTTTTATGAATCGTCTTTTAGGTCAGGTGTTTTTCACAATAGGGTAAAGTTTATACTGTGCGAATGAGACAATGATATTAAGTCTGAATCAGTCAGTGTTTCTTAAGAATGCAACCTCTGCGTCATCCAAGATAGATTTCAAGTGCATAACTGGTATTGACGACAGAGCATGTAACAGCTCGTGTCTGCCGCCATTGCGTGCTATAGTAAGTAAATCGTTGAGAGAGCGGTAGATTCTGGATCGTTTTCTTTTTTGTCTGTTCCGTCTTTTCCCGTGCGACCTGTATTTCCTTTTAGTGTTTGGGCGAATTGAAAAGATGTTGATATTGGTAGAGGCTGAGGAAATGTTTCATTGTCCATAGATTTGATCGTTTAAACCAAGAGGGTACGCAGTCTGAAGTTTGGTGATCCAGGCAAGTTCAGCTTGTAGTCGGCGTTTTTTAATTTCGGTCTTACTTTCATTTTTACGTTTTGGGAAAGTCTGAACTGGGTTAATGGTGATATCCGAAATTGAATGATTCTATTTAACAAAGTGATTATAAAGAAAGTTTCTGTGTTTTTGTTGACGTGAGGTTCTGTTCTTATAAGAATGGTGGTTCCTAAAACGAGATTTTATAGGTTGGCCTGTCTCACCTACATATTGTGCGCCAAATCCCCTGGCATTTCAAATCATAACGTAAATAAGATTTTGAGATGATCAATCGATGTCTTGGTCTACCTCGATTTTGAATTTCTGCCCATTTACACTAGATGTTATTGTGGAGTCGCATTTGATGAGGTGACACAAAGATCATCTTCTACTGTAGCGCTAGATATACGCTACTGTATGTAATATACAGAGCGTTAGTGCAACAGGTTCGTTTGGTTGGAAGTTTATTTTTTGAGGAATATTGTGCCCTGCATTCTTCAAATCAGCTCATCAATTTACTAAACTTTACCTAGGCATGGATAATTTTAACTGTTACTGTTTTAAAACTTGTAAATCCACGAACATTTGTTTTTGTCTCAGTTCTAAACAGAAATGTCTGCCATTTTTCCGGATGTGCAAGATCCGATCAATTCGACCGTTGCACATTTCAATCTGTATAAACCTCTCCTTTGTTGGTGCTCTCACCCTATGGGATCATAAATATCGCATGTACTGGCATTATAAACCTGAAAATGAAAAAGAAAGAACTTGGAACAGTTAAATGAATGATTTGTATACGTTGCCTTGTTTCGACCTTGATCCCTTGGGGTGAGTGCTCCTACAAAAGAGAGGTGCTTTCCCATTGAAGTATGCTTAGGTCGAATTGACTAGATATTGTACATCCGGTAAAATGGCAGTCATTTATGTTTAGAACTGGGTCTAAAACAAATGTACATGGATTAACAAGTTTTACGACATTAACAGGTAAAATTATCCATGCCTAGGTTATGCTTAGACCACAAGAGAGTCATCTTGAAACAAATGGGATGTATAATATTTTTCTTATAGCAAATAATTTGCGCGCATACATTTCTGCGCTCACCTTCCCGTGAACATTACCGTTTTCACCAAAGCGATGATATTTAATACATCGCTTTTGCATCTAAAGCTACTTCTACTGTTGCACTTAGAAATAATTGAGAACCCTCTGTGTCTGTTGTTGAATGTAGAGCCTGCGGATGGAGTAGTGCGTAAAATACGACTGTGGGGTCTAAATCTGAGAGGTGATAAGAGTACTCTTGACGAGGAAAAAAGTTTTTTAACTGTTGAATGTCGATGATGGTAAAGTGACTGTAGTAACAGAGGGTAATCTCAAGGGGGTTAGTTTAATACGAGGCGACCTTAAAAATGCCATAATGAAACTCGTTGTTCGTTGTATATCCCCTCGCCAAGGCTCGGGGACATTAAACACACAACTCGTTTCATTATACATCGTATGAAATGAAAATTCATTTGAGATCCTATATTGAAAGGCATTTTCCCTACGGATATTTTATATAGAGATACTGACACTGTATAACAATGATAATTATCATTATTATACCTTAATCCACATATCTATGCTGAAACTCTGTAGTAAAAAAATACCCCGAAATAGAAATATTGGATCATTGATGTTGGTCTGGCATTGACTATTTTACAATTATTGACTAGGAATGAGGGCAACATATGATATGGTTGACCTAAGGACAACATTTTTTTTCTGGAAAATTATATGTTGCCCGATTTCCCTGTCAACTACTGTTTTGTTATACCTTACTGCAGCAAAGAACCGATAGAACCGGCATGTTAACCCTCGTTTTCGTCTATAAGATAAAGAGCGTTAGGAAGTAGGAGCGGATTAATAGAATCTATCCCCAGATGTGATCAGGGACAAGGCTATCAACTTGAGTGTCAACGATTTGCTTGTACCACGACGGGGCTTGCAACGAATTAATTTTCAGTTAAAAATTGAATTCAAATGCTTCCTAGTGAAGCATTGTTGCCTCAAAATAGAGGAAACTGGGTTGATGTGGTTTTCTATATAGCTAACGTAGAACTGGAAGTGTCTGATAAAGCAGGTGCCATTTATTTGACAAGAACTCTGGTGTCGACTTGTCATTTTTATGCCCATTTATCTTGGGAAGCTGACATATCTTGTGAATGAACTGTAGATAGGTTCCTGTTATCAATAACAAACTGTTTGTCATGGAGTGCTACTATTTCTAATTAAGAAATATTAGAATTGATATCAGGCGAGTTTTATTGTTCTCAACGGCAGGTAGGCCTTTCATGTCATAGAAAATTCTAATTCCGACAGCTTTATAGCTTATCGATTTTAGCATAAATGACTGATCCTATTTTTAATGCGAGATTTACACGTAAGTATTACGCTATTGAGGAGGCTTTTGACGGATTGAATAACAAAAAATATGATATAGCGTTGTTCGCTGATTAAATGGAATCTTGGTTAATCAAAACCACAGATCTTATTGTACGACGAATGGAATATGCCGAACCCCCCAAAATAAGTGATAACTGACTTCTAAAGGATATTGAAATATATCAAAGACGCCTGATTCAAAGCAGAAGCAGTCTGATTCCTAAATGACATTGGCATTCTTGGTAATTGATAATGTTCGTTTCATCATGAGATTGAAAGGGTTTACTATCATATTTTTATTGAATGAACGTTTTTCAATTTATAAAAGAAGTTTGAATCCTCTGTCTTTCTGTAATTATTTTCTGTCATCACAGTTCCATCCTTATTTACAGATAAAGGAACAGTGGCATATTTTCAAGATTATTATGTGTAAAGAAAAGCGAAAATAACCAAATAATCAATTCTTAATTCGGTAGGATAGGGATATATCTATGACTAATTAATTGTCTCTCATTAGAAAAGAAAGAATACTAGAAAACACAGTGAATAAGGACAGACACCTCAACAATTTGTTGAATATATAATTATTTAATTTACATTGTCATTCTTAAGAAACGAAGATTCTGATTAGCCGAAAAATTGTGTTGATACCTACACAAAAATAACCGGAAGTACGCGCTTAACAACGTCATAAGCAACGTCATTGGCAACACATGTCAAAGCTGCCAATAAACGTTTAAACGCGACTAAATAAAATGATAAGGAATCATTGTAATATTTGTTTGGTTGATCGAGGTATCAATATCAAAAATTGATGGAAAACCTATGCATTTTGCGCTTAGCGCACGGTGCAATTTTCCCTCAATTTTTGGTGTTGATACCTCGATCAACAAAAAATATATAACTGTTACAATGATTCCTTAAGGTACATTGCGGCGTTACGGCACGAAAAACTTTGCGAGAAGACATAGCCTGAAAATTTGTCTACATCAAATTTAAGATTTGATCAATCTTTGGTATAATTTCATGGCACGTAATTATTCCACGACGTTTTTCGAGATATATTTTACAACTCAAAGACGGCATTGACGTTCTAATTCGAAAATATGCGTTTTCTGAACTAAAATAATTTTAATCTAGAAAATTTACCAAGGAGGGTGAAAAGGGAGATCGAAAATATTGTTGCCATGTCGAGTATTGTATTTCTACTGATTATTATGTATCTTGGGGGGAATTTGCAATTTTTATCGCCATGTTGCAGCTTATTATTAAAAAAATGCGCACTCATTCAAAAGGCAAAACACGGCTTGCTTCATGTCCACTTTCCCCATTAAGTTGTGGAGATCCTTAAAGCCCTTCTTACACGTAAAAGTAGAGAATGAGCTGAATTCGAATATATAAAATCATCGATAGGTCTTCTCGGCAGATTTTTTGCAATTTAAGATTGAAAATTTGTTTTGCGTGTCTTCGGTGTCAATTTTACTCGCAACGTCAAAGTCACAGCTTGTTCAGATCGCATGTGTCAACATGACGTCAAGGAGTATGCAGAATATTTGATTCTCTGTAACGGTCTTCTTTAAAACATCCAGAAACCCAATTTTATTTTATTTTTTAGATATTGAAGCAACAATTACATGGGCCGTATTCGGACTAGACCTCATATCTTAATTTATTTAATATCTTAATTTATCTTAAATTTACTCTCCGTACATGACATTTTTTTCTTCAAATATTTGAAAACATCATACGGAACAGACGGACGGACATGCTCATTACTACCGGTATTTAATCCGATATGTTTTGGCGGGGTACACAATAAAAATACCCTCTGTTTATAAATGTGTTCGTGTTCTTTATAATATCGGAAAGGGGTTTGGGAGGAGCGGGCCATGTAAAATATACATTGTGATTTTCATTTTATGCTCGTTTTCAATCATTACGTTCAGTCGCCTCGATTGTCGTTATATATGTTATCAAAATGAAATTTCCATTTCAATCTCCGAGTTCAGGAATTCCCCAAGAAGGCAGTACGATATCTTTTTTTTCCGATTACAAAAAAAAAATCCAAACAAACAAACAACTTGCACATATGTAACCTTGCGTTGATCCCAAATCTTTAACACTGTGACCTTGACTCCGGAGTATAATCTACTTGTAAAAATCTTTGGATTTCCATATATTCATATGCATATCAGGTTGCGAAGCAAAATCCGGTCTATGAAATAGGGAAGTCCGCGTCTTTCTGTCCGTCCGCTAGCCCTCCGTCCATTTTTTGTACTTCAACATTTTTGGGGAAGCTGTTGCTTTATATGACGGGAGAGGGGGAGGGAGGAGTGGAGGTAAGACAAGGGTGAAAAGGAGGGGGAGGGAGCGGGAGGGGGGATGTAAGGGGTTGGGAGGGGGAGAAAGGTACCCTCTTGTCCGCCCCCTTTATATTCTGCTGAATGAAAACTGATTGGATCAGCTCAGCTTAAAAAACAGACCATACTGAGACAAATCTAACGCATCAATCTGACCTTGAGATAGAATATACAATTATACATATGTGTTTTAGTCAACAGCGGGAGAACAAAATATAAGGAGCATTGAGAAGTAACCGTACATGAAGATAAACAAAGTCGGAATGGACCCTGCGTTCTAATATTTTTTGTCCCATCTTGAACTAGTGACCTTGACCTTGACGTTCTCTCAAAACTTACATCTTCATTTAATTTGTTGACGAGATATGAGTTATACATTTCTCATCGGAATTCCTTGTGACATGATCTTTCAATGAAAACCTGGACCTTTGACCTAGTCTCATAGACCTTGAAGTTTGACCTTTTCAAAATCTCTAAACTTTAATTGATGCAGCTTCAATATTTTACCTTTAGATTCTTTACGACAAGAGTGGGGGGATTAGATGTGGTGTGGTGTTACCCATCAAAAACAAACAAGAGCCCCAGGGGGGGCACAACGCTCACCTGATATCCATGCACACTCTGAACATACTGACATTGAATAATGTTAGAGCCAGAGCCATAGTCAGAATTTTTTGGTCCATATGCCATAAATAATTTAAAAAATATCATAAAAATTCCAAAAAAGTAAAATGCAATAAATGAGTGTGCAAAACGGAGAAAATGAAAATGGAAAAAGAAAAAAGAAGGGTTTTTTTTGTATTCAGATGATTTAAAAGTGCTTAAAAAGCTTGCAAAATGCAAAAAATGAAAAAAAAAAATGGGATGCCAGTGCCTGAATTTGAACCCACAATCCTTGGGTCTATGTGCACGCACAGCATATCTAGATTAAAATATAAAAAAAAAAAATCAAAAAATAAAGTTATAGCAAATAATGTATATAAAAGAATTGAGTAACTTAATCTGACAAACATGCAATTAATGAGTGCAGAAGATCATATATTTACTAAGTTATTAAAAGAAATAGTTAAAGAAAAATAATAAGAGCACCCTAACATCTCTCTCTTTCGGGGAAAGGATGGACAACCTAAAGAGGCATCAGATAGGATGTCATCCTTAAGAAATATTAAGTGCAGAAAACCACTGTTAGATGGAGTAAATGAAAGAAAGATTAGTATTTACTCTGATTAGTTCATTAATATACAAGCCAATTAGAAAAAAAATATTATTTTGTCCAGTTCTTATTATATCATCTAATAGAAAAAAAAATCTGTCAGCAGATGTTGTTACAGAAATTTTGACCCCCCCCCCCCTTTTTATACTCTATAGAATACAAGAATTATTATAAATTCAAATTGTACATGTTGTTAATCAAAAATGCTATCACACAAGCATTCATTAATTTAATTTTACCTAGGATATAGGTTTCAAAATATCAATATGAACTCAAGGGAAATTAATATGGAGAAAATGCCAAACTTCATAAAAAATTCCAAAGTTCAAAAAGTGGCAAAAATGGCATTAAAATTATTCAGGTAAGTTAAAAAATAGCATTCAAAGCTTAAAATATGGATGAAAAATGAAAAATAAAGAGAAAATATTTTTAAGGCCCAGCCGGGATTTGAACTCGCTACCTTGGGACTCATTGACAAAGAAAACATGCCTATTTATAGTATTAAAGAAATCATTAAAAATCTAAAAGTCAAGATATTGAGAAAATTCTTTCACTGTTACATTCTTTACAATAAATATGATAAATGTTAAAACAATCATTCATGGGAAGAACCATAAAATGCCAAAAATGATGAAAATGACCATCCTCCCTTCCTTTTTTACAGTATTAAAAAAAATCATTAAAAATTCAAAAATAAACCTTTCAGCAAAATTCTTTCACTAAAGCATTCCTTTGCTTAAAAATGGCTAAATTAAACTAAACTGGAGCAGAATTTTTCAATAAGAAAGAAAATATTAAGAGAAATATCAATTTTTGCATTAAAAATGCAATGTCGAAAAAGACGTCAAAAACGCGTCAAAAATTAGTTATTGGATTTTAACGAAATGAACAAACTTGAATTGTACATCCTTCTAGATCACTTAGATACAATTAGTTTTTCAATCCATTCAGTGGAACTGGAGAAGAAGATTTTTGAAGAGGGGTACCCTCTGGGGCCTATTTGACCCGCCCTGGATCCACCCCTGAAGGGATCGAGCCGAAATGAACAAACTTGGTAGAGGACCTTTAGCACTTCATGCATACCAAGTTTCATCAAAATCCCTTCAGCCGTTCTTGAGAAGAAGTTGAAAATGTTAAAAGTTTACGACGGACGACGGACGCCGGACGCCACACTATGACAATAGCTCACTTGAGCCTTTCGCTCAGGTGAGCTAAAAACCAAACGATATCAAAAGATTCTTATTCTATATTACAAAACAATCCGGTTCGCTCTGCTTTTTGATATATATATATAATCTTTGTCTTACGTCATAATCGAACTTCCAGACACTATATATTCCTAAATTCTTAAAGTAAAACACCGCTTTGCATATCATTTAAAAAGTAAAGAGAAGATTAATTCTATAAGGCAGCCCGTCCTCCTTTTCTGTCGGACACGCCAATTGTGCACAGAAACAACTTCAGCAGGGTCGTAGCTGCCTATACGCCAGCACGCCATGGCGTGCACATCGCGGAGTTAGAAAAAAAATGTACAAGAAATTTTCACACAGAGAGAGAGAGAGAGAGAGCACTGGCAAAACCCCACTTGTGGGGAACTCACACCTGTCAAATGACCTTTCTTGTGAGGAATGTTGGAAATTGTGGGGAAAATCGCCATTCCCCATAAACCTAATCGGTATTTCGAAATGGTTCGAGGTATCCACAGGCAATAAAAAAGATATTTTTTGATAGTTTTGTTGTATTATTTTTGTCAGTAAAGAGTTAAGGCATCGCAGAAGCGTATAGACCAATGGTAGGAAGGATTTTTCTTTGTGGGGAATTTCTCTCTCTTTCGTACGATCAAAATTATCTCTTCACCGTAAAATTGGTGTCTTGGCATGCTGGGTAATTTTTCTGTTCGGAGCCTTTTTTTTTTTTGTTCTTGTGATGTAGAGCTGATTGATTTATCGATATTTCATTCATGATGGGTCGATAATTATTGATTAACGGGGTGTTGTAGTCATCCGATTTCGGTAATCGATTTGGAAGTAAAATAATCGATCGCCTAGCGCGAAAAATGCAGAAGTACGGGCTGCCGCTGATGTATCAGAGGAAATTCTGTCCGATGGTCAAAAACTATTTCTTCATACCGCACTATACATACAAGTTTACGTTATCAGATGAGCCCAGCATAGAGGATCCTACAGAACATGCACTGGAAAACAACGATACAGTAAGTAATTCATTTTTCATGTAAACTGATCAACAGGTGCCTGCGTACGCCCCCCCCCCCCCTAAATTTTTCCAATCATGGGTGAAACGATCATTTAAAGTTAAAAAGTAAATGCACAGTGTTGAGGTCGATATGATGCTTTATGGAGTGATAAAACCAATATCCCGGGGGGGGGGGTGGCCTTCCTGGTTCCCCTACCAGTACAAGGGCTCTGCCCTGGACCCGCTGGGGACCTAGGTGGTCCCAAGACCCCATGCCAATTCTTTGGGCCCCCAACTGAAAAGCTGGATCTGCCACTAAAATGATGTTTCATGATACAAATCGTATTGTGAGTAAATATCATGAAACATTATCATATCATAAGCTTACCGTATCGTGACAGCCCTAAATTTAACCCCTGGACCAGTGACTGTATGGCTCATTTATGGCTTGGGAAATAGAAAAGCCCTGACGATTTTTTAATACTAGAACAATTATAGTGACTATAACTTATATGTACATGTAATCAGGGGCGGATTCAGAACCTCAACTGCCAGGGGGGGGGGGGGGGGCACATACAATTTTTGATGGGAATCACTTTCAAGGCCCGAAGGGCAGAGTGGGGGTCCGAGAAAATTTTGAAATAATGAAGCAAATTGGTGGAATCTGAAGCATATTTGAACTGAATTTAGAAAGGATTAGACTGCATGATTCAGTCAGTGGAAGGACTTATAAACAGATAATTATTATGTTTTAAAAATTTTCGACAATATATCTGATGCTGTATTGTTTTTGTACGGCATGCCAGGGCCATCGCTAGGGTTGATTTAGGGAGCAACCATTTGATTTTTATGGGGGGGGGGCAGGAAGACTTTGCAAAAAAAAATTTTCCGGATCGAAATTTTAGGAAAAAAAATTTCCGGCCCAAAGGGCCGGTGAAAATTTTTTTTCCGGATCATGAAATTGCCCCTCCCCCCTCTCTTTCAACCTTTCCACTGCCAAATAAACACTTTTTTGTGTATCATAAACAAAGTATAAAAAAATGGAACAAACTTTACGCAATTTAGAGTGAATAATTAAAATTCAAAAGTCATTAGCACCATATAGCATGTCTCCGTTGAGTATCATTTTAGTAAACAGATTATAGGCACCATATGCCATTCAAGAAATTAAAATGAAGTGATCTGCTGGCAAGAGATGAACTCATTGTGTGTTTGCATCTGATGTTTAATATGGCTGAAAAATCATGCTGAATTATTTAAACTTTAGAGCAATTTTCAACATTGGAAAATTATTCTAAAAAAATAATCCGGCCCGAAGGTCCGGCGAAAAAAATTTTCCTGCTCTTAAAATGGCCGGAAAAAATTTTTAGGCCGGCAAAAGTCTTCCTGCCCCCCCCATAAAAATAAAATGGTTGCTCCCTTAGGGCCGATATTCTGCCCCATTCCCAATGCAAAAAAAGTATCCTTTTTTCCCAATTTAGACAAAATGTTAGACTCTAAAAATTCCCAATTGTTTGGTCTTTGTTTGATATAGTGTATCAGGGGTTTTTTTTCCTTGTTTTGGGGCCGAATTTCGGCCCCTTCCCAATGCCAAATTTCCTCTATTTTTCCCAAAAAATCACCCTGAAATTCCCAAAAAGGAATTATCAAAAAATCACCTGAGAAAATAAGACTCAAAACCTGGAAGTCAGCACAAAATGTCCTATTTCGAAGTGCATTTTTAAAAGATTTTTATTCATCCCTTGTTCAGTTCAAGCATATCAATAGATTATCAGAGTTAATAAATGATACTTTAGAGTACTTTGGTGAGAATTTGTTCCAAAATTTTCCCAGTTTTAGCAAAATGTCGCAAATTTTCCCAAAAGGGACAGGCATAGGCACCTTCCCAAAAATAAAAAAAAACCCTGTGTATCATCCCCATCATAACTCTACCTCACTAGGAAAAGGTTGCTGTGCATTTCAGTATTTTTCCCTTTATGATGACATTAACATATACATTTAGGTTAAAGTTAGTGTTGTAACGATTATCGCCGACATCATCGCTAATACCCTTCGATTTCGATTAATCGATTATGTTTTTAAGAATCGATTATAATCGGAAATATTCAACGTGGAAAAGAATGACATAGTTTTCGGTTGAATTTGCGTATGACAAGTACGAATAAAACGAAAGTAGATCAACGATTGTTTCTAGGAGTAAAAGTTCCGGGCGTAGTGTAAATAATTTGAAAAGGATACACTCTCTAATGCATACAATGGATAGAATTAGGATTCTCATTGAATTTAATAGTAATAAAAAGTACTCTTATAGAAAACTCCATCGTCAGATGTGATACGGTCCTTCGATACGTCAATATACCTACTCGTCTAGAAAAATTTTTTCTTTTAGTTTTTACACCGAACTCCTGAGCTTTGTAAGAAAGACAAGGTCAGTGAATTTCACAGTACTCTTAGCCTAAACTCCACGAAGATATTGCTTGATTCCTTGAATGAGAAAAATCTTTCGGTTCAATTAGGTCGTATGGAAACCCCCCCCCCCCCCCTCCTCCCATCCCTTCATCTGCCGTATAAAGATGTCCACTATTACAATCTCATATTTGTTTTGACTCCATTACTGCTGTGATCTTGACTACTAGACAGGATTTTATCATTCTATGGTTGGAGTTCTTTCTAGACATTTTGCTATGTATATTAGCATAAGATTTAGTGAATTTTATTCATTGCTTGTAATATTCCTTTCTGTAAAAACAGGAAAGAATTATTTCCGATTAAATCGAAATAATCGATTAAAATCCTCTCCGATTATAAACCGATAATCGATTATGAAATTTTTCAGATTATACAACACTAGTTAAAGTTGAGGAGTGCCAGAACAGTTTTGAAGCCCTGATTGACACAAAGGGGCTCTATACAGTCCAATTTCTACAATGAACACAAGATCTCCGGATTCGAGAGAAGAAATCAAAAGTGCTAAGACCAAATTCCTAAAACAACTCCAGGAAAACATTGAACAAAGGTATTTTTTGGGTTAATTATCCTGCTATATTGCATTCACAAGCACACATTTATTCATGGAGGTACAGTACAGTTAAAATATTTTGATATCTATTATTTACGTATTGAGCCACTGACCCCCAGGGTAAAAGTGCAGATAGATAAGTCCTCAGATACAATAAGGGACAGAATGATATATATTTTTGCAATTTTTTGATCTGTTTTTTTTAACAGAATCTCACTCCTAGGACTTCCGTTATATAAATTTTGTATTTTAAATAATAACACTATGACACTTCAGGTTACATATGCTATGACAAACACCCTGCAGTCTGTTCCATCAGATTCCGACGATCGAGTACAGAGCATGACTACAGTACAACACCCTCCTCCTAAGGCCATGCTATCTCCAAATCAAAAAATTACCAGGTAAGAAAGTTGTTAGATTTCAGAGTTGTGTTTTTTTTTTGTGAATACTGCATGACAATCTGGATATTGTACCTTTTTAGCTTGCCGGAATGGAAAAGTCGTTGTCGTCATTGTCTGTAGTCAAAACTTTAACCTGGGCTATATCTCTTGAACTATAAGGGGTAGGGCGTTGATATTTCACATGGAGATACCCTCTTACAAGGCCCTTCATTTGAGACCATGACCTTTGACCTCTTGACCTTGGACTTTGACCTACTTTTGAAAAACTTTTACCTGGGCTATATCTCTTAAACTGTAAGGGACAGGGCTTTGATATTTTACTTTGAGACCATGACCTAGTGACTGTGGCCTTTGACTTTGACCTACTTTTCAAAAAAAAATTAACCTAGGCTATATCTCTTGAAGTTGAACTGTAAGGAGCAGGGCCTTGATATTTTACATGTGGATACCTTGTGTACGACCTTAAATTTGAGACCATATCCTTTGACCTAGTGACTTTGGCCGTCGACTTTGACCTACTTTAAAAAAAAAATAACCTGGGCTATATCTCTTGAACTATAAGTGTAGGGCTTTGATATTTCACATGTACGCCATGATGTAGATTCCTTTTGATGGTACCTATCATTTTAGACCATGACCTTTGACCTTGTGACCTTAACCATTTACCTAATTTTTAATTACTCGTACTTTGGCAATATCTTCAGCTCTCTAAGAGATAAGACTAACATCAGATGAATAGAATCCTCATGACAATACTTCTTGTATTTTGGAAGTTATTTGATTTTTGACAAAAACCTGCTACTGAGAGCTATGTAATTTTTAGCTCGCCGGGACGAAAAAGTCCGGAGAGCTAATGCCATACCCTCGGCGTCGTCATTGGCGTCGTTACTGTCGTCGTCCGTAGACAAATCTTAAACCTGGGCTTTATCTCTTGAACTATAAGGGGTAGGTCTGTCTGTACATATTTCCTTCTTTACCCATGGATAGGATCTAGACCAAATCTAGACCTAATCTAATAAACGGTAAGGCTTTCATATTTCACATGTAGATACCTTATGACGGGACCTTTGGTTTGAGACCATAACCTAGTGACCTTGAACCTTAGACTTTGACCTACTTTTGACAAACTTTAACCTGGGCTATATCTATACAACCATAAGGGTAAAGACTTTCATATCTCACATGCAGATTCCTTTTGATGAGACCTTTCATTTGAGATCATGACCTTTGACCTAGTGACCTTTACCTGAAAGTTTGACTTACTTTTCAAAACTTTAGCTTGGGCTATATCTCTTGAACTATAGGGGGATAGGGTTTTGACATCACATATAGTTTCCTTGTGATGAGACCATGTCTATTGACCTAGTGACTGTGATCGTAGACTTTGACCTACTTTTCAGACACTATCTTTTGAACTATAAAGGGTAGAGCTTTGATATTTCACATGTAGATACCTTCTGATGAGACCTTTCATTTGAGACTATGTCGTTTGACCTTTTGACCTTCCTTTAAAAAAAAACTGTAATCTGGGCTATACATGTACCTCTTCTACTTTAAGGTATTAATGTAGTGACCTTGACCTTAACCTATAATTTCAATTATTCATACTTCAGCAATATCTTTAGCTCTCTAAGGGATATTGCTAATATTAGATGCATAGTCTGCTCTTGATAAAACTTTTTTTATGCCCCCGTAATCGAAGATTCGGGGCCTTTAGTTTTTGGTCTGTCCGTCAATCTGTTTGTTTGTCTGTTGGTCTGTTTGTCCACAAAAACTTTAACCTTGGCCATAACTTTTGAATGGTAAGTGATAGGGCTGTCATATTTCACATGTTTATTTTTTTTGACAAGACCTTTCCATGGATACCAAAATTTTTGACCTTGTGACCTTGGCCTTGGAGTTTGACCTAATTTCAAAAATTTAAACTTTAGCCATAACTTTTGAATGGTAAGTGATAGGGCTTTCATATTTCACATATGAAGTCCATGTGGCAAGACTTTTCCATGGACACTAAATTTGACCTTTTGACCTTGACCTCAAATGTGATACTACTTTTGATCTATTTTACTGACAAAAATGCCAACGGGGGCATTTGTGTTTCACAAACACAGGTTTTTTTTTTTTATAGATTTTTGAAGTTTGCTGATTTACAATAAAAACTTGCTATCTTTGATATCACTATTTTTTTAGCTCACCTCAGCGAAGCTCACGTGAGCTATTGTCATGGCGTGGCGTCCATCCGTCGTAAACTTTTTACATTTTTAACTTCTTCTCAAGAACCACCGAAGGAATTTTGATGAAACTTGGTAGGAATTAAGTACTCATGGTCCCCTAAAAGTGTTGTTGTTTTTCATCCGGATCCGTCAAAAGGTGCCGCAACCAAATGCAAAGTAGGTACTAGGTCACAGGGGGTACCCTCCTTTGACAAACTTCTTTTCAGAACCGAAGCACATATGACAAAACAAAAGCATCTGGATGATTTAGAAGGATGTCTTAACAAGTGTTGTTGCTTCTGATTCCTGTTGGAAGTCAAATTTTTGACATGTTTTTGACATTGGACTTTGTCAAAAATGCTCATTTTTGAACTGTTTGTGGTTTGAAATGTGTGGTTTTGTGCCCTCATTTAGCATATGTTTGTCATATTTAAGTTACTATTTGCTTCTATATACGTTACATGCTATAATCTTCTTTTTTTGGAATTTTTATAGATTTTTTAAAATATGAATAGGTATGTTGACTGAGCACATGGACCCAAGGGTTGTTGGGTTCAAGTCCCGGCACTGGCACCCCAAATTTTTTCTTCCCTTTTCATTTTTTTCAATTTTGTCACCTTTTTATGCACTTTTAAATCATCTCAATACCTTTAATTTCATTTTTGACCAAAAAATGGTTTTCTTCCATTTTCATTTTTTTTTCTGTTTTGCACTCTTTCACTATGCATTTGACATATTTTAAGTTTTCTTATGGCTGTGATATATATGGGACCTCCATTTATTAGTTCAACTGTCTATCTGTTTCATACAGCCTATCTGACAATTCAAATGCATGAGCAGTTTATAGGGATCACTTTGTCCCATGTAAATCCATCTGCCAATCTGTTTGTTAAACTGTTTGTCAGTCTGTCTGCTTGTTGGGTATTGTAGTCACACATTCACATTATGGCTATAACTTGATTAATTAGGGGATAAACGTACTGTGTTTTGTGGTTCCGACAGGTATATGTTGGATATACTGTCGGAAATGCAGTTATACTGTCGGGGCTTGCCCCCGACGGTATAACGTATGTTTCCAACAGTATATCCAACATATACCTGTCGGAACCACAAAACACAGTACGTTTATCCCTATTCTAATTCATGTGATATAATTTAACTTTTTATACCCCTCAGAGGGTCTCACGTATCGCTTTAGACGTGACGTTGCTATGGAGTACTAATAACGACCAACAGAAATTATTGCGCTGCAAAATACGAAATACAACTGCTTCGTATTTATTATAATGACGAAAAATCAAAGTGTTATCAATAATAAACTTACTTGCTCTGTTGTTTACAGGCAGAGAATGCCATTAACAAGCTCATTCATTGTAGTTTTACGTCACAGTATGACGTCACAGGAGCGAAGAACAAAGGGAAGCATGACGTCATACGCAAAAAGTGCGCTAAAGCTTGTAGGTACATTTACGTAGGAAAACATTTTAAAGTATGTCAAGTGAGTCGGTTTGTGGCATGTATATCGTCGTTATACATGCTTGTAGAAATCCTGTAAACCAATCAGAATGCGTGTAACAAACAGAATGAATTAGAATGTATGTTATACTTAAATCACACTTGCAGGGTTGGTCAAGCATGATAAGACTCAATACCCTATTAGGCTCAAGGTCACCTGCAGAATAAGTTTTATATCTTATAAATCTTTTATCATTTATCGTGTATAATTTATTAAGGTATATTTATCTTGCCAACTATTTATTTACAATTATTAATGAACAATGGATGTATAATTTCAGATGATATAGAGGTTATTCCTTATCCTGAAGCCTCCAATAAACTGCCTTTGATCCACAAACATGGGAATCCAGTCGATTCAGCTTATCCTAAATCTGCAACAAAATCCTCAAAATTCAATCCGTTTAAAACCATTCAGAGCAAAGGCGAAAAATCCGAGGGGAGAGAATCAGGAAAACTAGACAGTATAGAAATGCAAACAAAATCTCCCATGTTACTGAATGGTGACAATATTGACAGCTTACGTCATCGTAGACAATATAAAATTGCAGCATCCTGGTAAAAGAAACGTTGATCATGATTTGATGGCTGATGAAAAGTTCAATTTTTCTCCAAGCAGTGCTAGCGTAATGAAACAGAAAACTATCTGCGATGTTTTAATATTTCTTGAGTGTATTTAACAAAAAATTATGAATTGCTGACAACGTGTTTATTGTAATGAGCAGAAAAATTCTGGGAAAATGTGCAGGGATGGTCAATTATGATTAGATTCAACACCCAAATAGGGTCTAGGTCAAATATCCAGGGGCAAACAAATAGGACATGTCACATACTTTTTTATTGTCCGTTGCCAAAATGGTTGGAGTTAAGTGTTTTTAGTGATAATAATATACTGTGTAGTATGATTGGTTGAGAAATCTATATGCAAGGTTTTTTTTTAAACATTATTATATGCAGTTGAATTGTATGCTTTTATTTCTTCTACTTATCCTTAGAAATTTATGTGATTTTTTCACGGTATAATACAAAATGTGTAAAGAAATGGACCTTGACTTAAAAGTGTCATGATTTTTAAAATGGAGTTGACATCTAGAATTTGAAGGTATGATTTTTTAGCTCTATTGGTCGAAGACCAGTTGAGCTTATGTGATACCATGTTGTCCGGCGTCTGTCTGTCCATCTGTCTGTTAACAATTTTTTTGTGATCGCAACTCCTCTGGAACCGCAAATGATAGAAACCTAATTCCTTTTGTATTTAGATTGATCCATGGTCTAGTCGTGCACCTGATATTTTGTTTGATCCTCTGACCCCCAAAAATGGGTGTGGTCATTTTCTCCTATATAACTCTGTAACTTGTGAACACATTCTCATAAAGTATAATTCATAGAGAGTTAATTCTTTTTGTGATATAATCCACCTCTGGTCTAGTTGTGAATCTGCTATTTTAAATGAGCCTCTAACCCCCAGGGTCTTAAAAAATGGATGTGGTCATTTTCTCCTATTCAACTCCATGTAATCTTGTTAACACTAGTTCTCAGAGAGTGTAATTGACAGAGAGTTAATTCTCCTTGCAATATTATCAGTCGCTGAACTTGTTGTGAACCTTATCTTTTGTTTGAGTCTCTGACCCCCAGGGTCTTCGAAAATTGGTGTGGTCATTTTCTCCTATACAAGTCTATGTAATCTTGTGAATGCCAGTTCATTGATAGTGATATACTTAGTAATTCTTTTGGCATCATATTCATAATCAGTCTCTGGTCTAGGAAAATGGGTGTGGTCATTTTCTCCTATATAAGTCTAGGTAATCTTGTGAACACAAATTCTCAAAAAGTATAATCAATAGAGAGATAATTCTTTTTGCATTATAATCACCCTCTGGTCTTTTTATGTTTCGGATATTGTGAACTTCTGATAGCCCCCCCCCCCCCCCCCCCCCCCCCCCCCCCCCCCCCCCCCCCGAGTCTTGGAAAGGGGTGTGGTCATTTCTCCTATAGTCTATATAACTTTGTGACCACCAATTCTCATGAAGTATACAGTACCTATCACGAGTTTTACAACGAGATCGCCATCGATGGAGTAAAAATTCAACGAGTAAAGGCCAATTTCTCCATCGGTGGAGGGCTTTTAAGAGGGTTGATGAGGGGCAAAGCGGGCTCAACGCGAACAGAATTTACCCCGAAAAACTCGGAATGTTTGTGGGCGGGGCTAATGAACGGAGGCAGCGCTTATGCATATTTAATTATTAGCCGGGGTAAACACCGAGTGTTTGTAGGCGGGGCATATATTCGCTTGACGGAGCATCTCGGGTCGCGTAAAATCTCTTTGTAGAGAGTAAAATCGCGATAGGCTAGTCAAACTGTTTTGAAAAATACGCTAGATCTGTACGTAAACGTTTTCCTATTAGAACGATTCTATAAATGTTGTAAAAATTTAAAGAGTCATTATCTTTCATATTCGATTAGATATACTACATTTATAACAATGCAATATTCAGGAGTATGTACGTAGAGATATAGAAACCCATAGATGTTAAATAGGCAGTCTACACATGATGTACGAAAAATGAATATGAATTAATAAACCAGTAAATAATGTAGGAAGCAAAACTGTAGTAAAAAATAAGGGAAAAAAGATATACATAATTGTTTATCCTACTCCTGTATTTGATAAACACCTGAATATTGGATGTGTAAAATACATTATATCATTCGATGTATCTGATGGAAGGAAAACTAAGATCTGTTTCCTGTTAGACAGTGAAACGAAATTTTGCATGCATTTATAGATTCAAGTACTGTATCGCACGACTTTGCAGTAAGATGAATATTAAAAGTATTATGAGTTATGCAAATTATTTTCCCGTTCATACGGAATAGCTTCTACATCCGTACTCTGGATATTCACATTGATATAATCTATTTTACATATACATGTAAACGATTGCACATTTACGTATAAAATTTAATTCAATGCTGTACGATACCAAGTAAGTTAAATGTTTAATTCATTGATAGTTATTTTTTTATTTTATCGTGTTTGAACGGTATTTTTGATCACGGAAGCCTATTATAGAAGGCGTCGAAAGTATAGACCTTTGTTAATTTTCAGCAATTGTTATAATCCGTTATCAGTAATAGCTGAAGATGTGCCAATTGTGTGATTCTATAGATCCTACAGATTTGTAGCACCTTAAAATGACACTTTACCACGAGCAAGACAGTCCCAACGCGTAATTGCTCTTTGAAAGCGGAATTTCTCTTTTTAGTGGAGCATCATTATTAATCAATGATGCACTTGAATGAACATGTGATTCCCATGGAATTGTCTCCTGATAAAAGACGCAATTTTTGTAATATGAATTGAAAACTGCGGCGAGCGAAGCCGGAAAATTTTCCGGAATTTGAAGGGAAATATTATATAACTTCTTCAAATTCGGATTATTTGAAAGAGCAAGATTATTTCTTTTATCATATCATAAGCAAATTTATTTTATTCATTAAAAATCAGAGCAAAATTATTTGTTTTCGAGCACCACCCTCCCCCCGAATATCAAATGGACCTTGCCTTACCTGTTCCTGTTTCATTATCAGTAAATAAGGGTTAGATTACAGTTTCGAGTTACTCTGTTCTTGAACCGCTCATACATTTTTTGCAAAATTAAAAGATAAAAAAAAATCAGTTTTCGGAAGCGGTTCAAGAAACTAACACCAAAAAGTGAGGGAGCTCCAGCCTCATTTGCAATCGAACAGGTCCTACGTTATAATGTTTATGCTCGAAGCAGAGAAGAGGGAAGGGGGGCTATTCTTTATTCCTTCCCAAATCTTACGTTTCCGGGTAATATGACAAATTTAAGGGGGTCCTTAAACCACCCCTCCCGATCCGCAATTTTTATAGGGGAGGGAGGGCGGTTTTCGGTCCTTTATTACTTTCCAAATCTGTTTTCGTTTATCTAGGTATAAGGATAAATTTCAAAGGGTCCTTAACTTCTCCCTCCCCTTCCCTTCATGCCCTCTTTTCCTCATCTCGCCCCTTCCTCCCACCTCATTTTCACCCTGTCCAACCCTTAAAGTATAAAATTCGTAGTCTTTATTCAGGTTAATGAGATGCGCTTAATCTAGATGATTCCATGAGAATCGTACAGTATGTTTTTTTTCAGCTTAATAATAACGCAACGCTTAAAAGAGAAATTCTGCTTTCAAAGAGTAATTACGCGTTGGGGCTGTCTTCCTCTTGGTAGTGTCAAAGTAAACACAAAATCAAAAACAATTACATCTATTAGGTTTTTATTTCAAATGATCAATTTGTGTATTGATTTACGTTGTTATATCTTATCAATATCCATAGAATGAGAGAATGAAAGTCAAACACAAAAGCAAAAACCAGATTCCAACATAACAATAGAAAGAATTAGAATACTCTACAAACAGTGTCAAAGTCAATCTCTAATATCTTTTTGTTCCCTCATTCAACAAGAAGCGTGTCATTAAAAGATCGCGACTTTAGCCGATGATGAGGGAATTACGCATTCATATTAGCTCCGCCTTCGATCCACTAAGCTCCGCCCATAAAGGCCCGCGCTGTATTTTGGAGGAAATCCTCGGCGGGCATGGCGTTTTCTATGGAGTTAACAAAGGGGACAAGGAGTAAGAAAGAGAAATTACTCTGGGGAATTATGGAGTAAGCTTACTCCATCAACGCGATCTCGTTGTGAATCTCCTGGTACGTACTGTACTTGATAGAGAGATACTTTTTTTTGGAATTACCATGAGTCTGTGGACTAGTTGTTTACCTGATATTTTGTTTGAGCCCATGGCCCCCAGGGTATTTGAAAATGGGTGTGGCCATTTTCTCATACATAAGCCTTATAATAATGTTATCTTGTGAACACCAATTCTCAAAAGTGTAAATTCTTTTTGCATCATTTTACAAGTGTCTGTGGTGTAAATGTGCACCTGATATTTTGTGTGAGCTCCTGACCCCAGGGTCTTAAAATGGGTGTCACTTTAAGTTGAGTGAATTTAAGAAAACAGCCAGTAGAGCTTCAGTCTCATAGAGACTTCTGGTTTAAAGAATCATTGACATCACTGAAGAACCAAGATGATTAATAAAATAATTTGTACAATTCAAGGTCTTTTTGGAAATACGACTCATTCCCAATTGAGAGAGTATCTGGAATTGGTATGAAAGCGTTGATTTTAGTTCGGTTTTTACCCATTTTGTTGACTGACATCAGCTTTATATGTAGGTACTGTATCACAAATTCAGTTTGTCCCAATACCTCCATTTCTTTGGTGGTTACACAAACATATTGTTCAACCTTATATTGATTATCTAGTATTACATACTATATATGTAGGCTATATTTAAAAGATGAAATGTGGAATTAGATCTTTGAGTTCTGCTTAATATTTGTAGACTATTTTTTATCCACTTCAAATGGAAAACTTTATCACAGATTACAAGTTGAATTTGGCCTCCAGAATTTTTGTCTGTGAAAATTGTCATCTTTTATCCCAATTCAGATCTTTTTTCTGTTGTACAATGGGATATATATACTCCACCTTGTGTTAGTGTGTGTTAGTGAGTATGTAGGTCTACAAATGCTTGTGGACACTCACAATTTTTTTCAATCTTCATCAAACTTTGCATGCAATTTGTACGTGATGAGACAATACCCATTGATATTAAAGGTCAAATGGTGATAATAGAAAAAGTTTGTGGACACTCTAGAGGTCACATTCTGCTTCCAGTCTTCTTCGGGCATGTAAGTGTTATTTGTCCATGGTGAGAAAACAACACTTATTAAATTTCATGGTCAAAAGTCAGGGTCACTATTTGTAATTATTGAAAAACCTTGTGGACACTCTTGGATGTCACAGTTTTCATAAAACTCCATCAAACTTTGCATAGAAGTCGTCCACAGCAAAAGGACAAAACCTACTGTTTTAAGGGTCGGACCTGTCACAGTTTACCTCTAATATTCATCAATCTTTGCATGTAAGTTGTCCATAGCGAGAAGACAATACCTATTGATTTTCAAGGTCAAGGTCACAATTGATGATAGTAGAAAAAAATTTAGACACTCTAGATATCGCAGTTTACTTCCTATCTTCATCAAAAATTGCATGTAAGATGTCCATGATGGGAAGACAACACCATTGATTTTCAGGGTCAATGTCGCTATTCATAATTATATAAAAGCCTTTTGGACTCTCTAGAGGTCACAGTTTACCTCAGATCTTTATCAAAAGTTGCATACAAGGTGTCCGTGGTAAGAGGACAAGACCTTTTGAATTTCAGGGTTAGAGATCAAAGGTCAAGGTCACAATTGGTGATAATATGAAATCATTGTGGATACTCAAGTAGAGGTCACCAGTTACTTGCAGTATTCATCAAACCTTGTGTATGTTGCCCATGGTAAGAAGACAACATCTATTGATTTTAAAGGTCAAAAGTCAATGTCATGTCACTATTGGTAATCATCGAAAAACTTGAGGACATCATAGTGAATTACTTCCAATCTTCATCAAACTTCGCGTACTAGTATTAGTTGCCCATCGTAAGAAGGCAAGACAAGACCAACGTCACAATTGGCAATACATGTTATAGAAAAAAAACCTTGTTGACACTCTAGAGAACCTCTTTAATACAAAATGCCATCTGGATTCATCAAAATATAAGGAGAAAACAAAGACAGAAGGACATGATGATGACATACCACAACACTATTCAATTTGTGCTGCATACAGAATTACTACGTTCAGAAATATCACTTTAAATTTAAGGCAATTATTATAACCCCCCCCCCCTCCTGCAAACGAAGTTAATGCTAGGTTTACACGATTGAGGCGAATCGTAGAGATCGTAAGAGAGCGTGGGGTTGAATCGTGACGATCGTAAGAGAGCGTGGTGGAATCGTGATGATCGTAGTACGATCCACTACGATTTCACTCACGCTCTTTGACGATTTGTTACGATTTCCACGATTCAGTCCACGATGTACAATATTCGTTGCGATTCCTATCATGAAAATTATAATGGATTACGAGTTTTCCACATTTGCAACAATTTCTAACACACGAAGAAGACTAAGAAAAGAAGTTCTTGATAACCAGTGCTGTGCTGCATTAATTGTCTTCGAACGAGTTAAATGTATACACGCAATCAAAGATTTGAATTGCTCAATCAAAAATGTTACCTTTTATAATCGAAAAAAGAAAGATCAAATAAGGTTCATCAATGCCATTTCCAGCGTTTTGCGATATAAAATCTTCACCTCCTGGATGTTAAGTTTAATCTTGTTCGGATATTGCAAGTAGTATTGAAACTGGTTGTCTATTTCATATCAAATCGTGTTAGATCGAGGCAAATCGTAGTCCTGCATCGTAACAGATCGCAACAAAACTTGATAAGTGTAGGGAACCGTGATCGTGCGGGAACGTAACGAAGCTTGAGAGAACGGGATGCAATCGTAACAGATCTTATCTACAATCGTAACAAATCGCTACAGCGCGTATCAGAGCGTGATGGAGCGTCGGAGAGCGTATGAAGACCAATTTTATTTATAGAATCATGGAGCTCCACGATTTTGCGCAATCGTAGACATCGTAGGACATCGTGGCTAAGTGTAAACCTAGCATAAGGGAGGTACAAATGTATATAAATGTCTGTTTGTCTGTCCGTCCGTCAGGTTAAAAAGTTTTGAAAGCAGTTTTCTTTTATACTATTAATGGTAGACATTTCATACACATATTCACCATTAAGAGTACTACATTAAAGTACCATGAATTTTGACTCTGTGACATTGACTTTCAACTATACAACATTTTATGTTAAGATGTTTTGAAAGCAGATTTCTTTAATACATGAAATTGTAGGCCTTTCATATTTCATACATACATTCACCATAAAGAGAACTACATTTTAGTACCACGAATTTTGACCCTGTGACCTTGACCTTCACCCTATACAACATTTTATGCTAAGATGTTTTGAAAGCGGATTTCTTTTATAATATTAATAGTAGGCCTTTCATATTTCATATACACACATTCACCATAAAGAGTACTACATTTCGGTACCATATTTTTTTTACCCTATGACCTTGACCTTCAACCTGTACAACATTTCATGTTAAGATGTTTTGAAAACAGATTTCTTTTTAAACTACATGTATAAATGGTAGGCCTTTCATATATCATACACATATTCACCACAAAGAGTACTACAGTTTGGTATCATGACTTTTGACCTTGTGACCTTAACCTTGACTTTGGGCTTATGTTAAAATTAGGACGTGTTTAGAAATTTTGAAAGCAGATTTCTTTCATACTATGAATGATAGCCTAAGGTCTTTCACTTTTCATAGAAACATTCACCACGAAGAGTACTACAGTTTGGTATCATGACTTGTGACCTTATGACCTTGTTCACAGATTTGTTGCATACTATAAATGGTTGGCTTTTCACATTGCATCATGAATGGTCCCATTTATAATAAAATGTCCCGCGGGGGTGTAATTCGTCCACTGTAGGGTAGTTCTAGTTTTCCCTGAATTTTGCGCCGATTCCATACAATTTGATGCTATTACAATTACATTGTATCACACTGTGTTTCCGGCGGTCACGGTAGCCACGTTTCAAGCCACCGTGGACGAAACGTGGTGACCGTGATGGACAACGTAGGGGAATGGGATCGACAAAAGTCACTAGCCGTGATTGTCGGGGCAAATGTTTAAACTGTCAAAACATCTGCCACAGCAGCCGAGGCTCAGATACCTACTTTCGCAACAAAACGTGACAGGACGTAACAGACCGTAAGAGAACTTGAAATTGGTCGGTAACGGGACAGGAAGTAACAGTATTAATGAAACTCTTGCGAGAGGCGACGAGTTTGTACATGAGTACGATGTATACATTACATCATGCGAGTTGTTACGACTCCTCTTCGACATCTGCTCGACACTTTCGCGACATTTTCGCGAGCTCTGCCGATTTGAGTATTTAAAGCCATTCCCATGATTCCCTCACTTCCTCTTACATTAATGTTTTCATTTTCATAGTATACATGAATCAACGAAAAAAAAAATAATAAAAAAGAAAAAGAGGCCCTAATGGGCTGACATATTCAAGGGTCCAGGCCATGCGAACTCCCCCCCCCCCAAAAAAAAAATTGAAAAAAATAAAATAAAATACATAGATAAAATGGAAAAAAAAATCAATCAATCATATTAAGGTTGTCCAAATAACTTAGATCATTTTGTCATAATGAATAAATTAAAAAAGAAAGAAAAAGGTCCGTCTTTCATCTATAATGGAATATTTATTCGTAAAAGGCAGTGAGTACATACTACTTCTAAGATCTGGTGACATTTCATGCAAGAAATTCAAAAACATCAATCATAAACGTTTTTAAGCTTGAAAGTATCAAAATCAGATCGATAAAGATACTTATAACACACTCGTGTCTGGTTTTATTGAAAAGAAATGTAACACAACCCCCCCCCCCCCCCACTGGCAGATTAATTCCTATTGGTGTTACATGCAGGACCTTCAATACTTTTTGGAACATTTTGTACGTAATTTACGTGTAATTTTCAGCCATAAAAATGTTTAAAAGTTCATGATTTTACCATGTACATATATAATCCAAAAGTCAAAAGGGTTCTTAGATGTTGAACAATCTTGAAATCTTGAATATGCACGCTTCTTGGATACTTAGATATTATCATAGAGGAATTTTGGACTTTTATCATAATTTGTATTTTTCTATATTCGGACATTCATCTTTATATTCAGACATTCATTTTATCAAATTTATGACATTCGATTTTAATGTGTTTGTTTACAGAGAACTTTCTTGTTAATCTTTATTTCTTTAGATCATTTATTCTTTGGGATTAATTCAATTTTCGTTTAATTGTAAAACTGCCATACGGTCATTTTAGTTAAATCAACGTCTATCGCTCAAACCTTCACATTGCGTAATTAATCCTTCTTTAGAATTTGTATATATTCTTTACATCAAAAGGGACAGAGTGTCATGTCCACTTACGTTACCAACTGATTTGTTTGTTTTGGTTACCGAATTAATTTACTTGTTTCTTAACTCTCAATTATATTGACTCAACATGCCATTTCATGTAATTAATCTTATAACTTGATTTTTGAATAGAAATCTTTAGTTCGGAGGTCAGACGTTGAACTGACAACATCCGTCTCGTCTTTGTTAAAGTTTGATTATTGTTTATTTTATATCGCATCTTGGACTTTTCAATATCCATCGTTGAAGTGTGTAATAAATCATCGAAACTCGGATTCATATCACTGACTTATCCTTTACGCCTTTATTCTTTCCTTATTTGGAGCGCTTCGGGAATACGGCCAGCGACGCGCCAACATTCCAGGCTCCAGTCGCCGACAGACGACGTCGGGCGAACTTTCTGTTGTCAAGCAGACGACAACACACGTTTTCTACATTTTCTCTTCGTTATAATTGGTGGAGAATCCGGACAATATAAACCGACGATATCTTCTCAGCGAATGCTTTTTTGAGGTCCCCTCTAAATCTGTCTTTTTTTTCCCATTAGGTACACTCAACTGAGTATACGAAACCTATATCTGCTTTTAAACTATCACCTGCCCCTTCGTTTACTTATACGTTTCCGCCCGAACTGACAACTGCACGATCTCTATCTGAGCATATCTATACTTCTTTTACCACCCCTTATCCATATGTTGCATTGTCTGTTCTAACCACTATCCTCATTATAGTACTCGGATCTATCCTTTGGCACAAATTTAAACAAAGTCACAAGACTGCTGTACACATTGAACTAACTTCTGGATCTGAATGTGTCATTGTAAGACTCCTCACCCTGCCTCTCTGTCCAGAAAATTGGATCATTAACCCTCCCTATGACATCTCCAGCATCTTTGTTACCGGATTTCCTCTGCTATCTACTCTAACCATTCAATGCACCCAATTTCAAATCACTAATGTTTTAACTAAGCACGTAATCAATACCCCAACTGTGATTAGAATAACACCATTGAAAGCACTTAAAATCCGCAAAATCCTGGCACAACCATTCACGGCATACTTTTTAATATCTCATCATGGATACTTCAAATTAATTGAATAGAAAGAGGACGCATTTCTATTAAGAGTGACTTTGTGAGAGTGTATATATGTTCATTTTGTTTTTATTTGATATTTTGAATGACAATGTGTGCAACAAAGATTCCGTTGTCTAAACCTAACATGGCTCTAATGTGATGTATTCGATTTAGCTTGATTCTATATACATATCAATATGTGAGTGTGTTTCATTGTATATTATTATGTTGTTTTTTTTTTTCTTTACACTTTGTTAATCTTTGAGGACAAAGATTTTTGTAGCAGGGGGGTATTATCATAGGGTCATTTTGACTAGTAACTAATTCAAGTTAAAAGCATTTATTTATTTCGTATTTTCATAAAAGTAAATTTTATTTTCTTTCACTCATTTTTATCAGAAATTATTAACTTCTTTTTGGATAACAGTATTTTTGTATTATATTTATAAATCGTCTTAACTATATAATCCGGCTTTCAAATCATGAAAATACATGTCAAGTAATCCGCGATCACCGTGTTTTCCAAACATCCAAGCCGTTACTTCTCAATTTTCTATTGTTTATGTTTGGCAACTATTTTTGAAATAAGAGCTTGGTGTTTGAGTGAAATTGTTGAAACTTGTTGTGTCACCGCTAAAGTGAAAAGTCGGCTTTGAGTAATTACCGCTAATTGTCCTAACCTGGTTTTAAATAGTTCCGTCCGGCGTTTTGACTTCACTAAACGTTCGGACACCAGATAATAAAGATAGAAAATACAGAATTATCTCATCATTTTCAGGTAGGACATTTTGTCTATTTTATAAAAGGTTAATATGGTTTTATTTTAAGTTAAATTTCAAAGTAACGTATGTCACTATTTTCTATAAAATTCTCTTATATTCCGTTAAGGTTTTACTATAATTTTTAGAAGACATTTTTATATTTTATGCCACTTTTATGTGATTTACATTGATGAAATGAAAGAATTAGGATTCCAACAACTTTATTATAAATTGAAGAAGGTTAATTTCCGTTACATGTATCTTTCATTAATTTTGTTAACATGCATTTTATATATGTGATTATGTATGTTTACTCTCATTTTTGGTTATTGTTGGAAATTCTTTTGTACGAAATTATTATTCAAATGTTACACTATTTTTGACATCATTTTGGTAAAACCTCTGTTAAGCGAGTAGTCTCTACATTTATGCAAATTCCCCATGAAAATCTATTTTATATTTGACAATTTGTTTTTCTATATTATATGTATTTACACTAAACGTTCGGACACCAGAAAATAAAGATAGAAAATACAGAATTATCTCATCATTTTCAGAAACAACAGAAATACGTTATCACCGAAAAAGGCACAAAAAAAAAAACCCCGGTGATAAGTTGGTGGAGAGCCTTCCGATCACGGTCCACTGATGCCCTAAATTATCATGAGGAACTAAAGAAAGAAAACATGAGGAATCGCTGGATGTGTAGCTTACTCATAAAGGGCTATATGTATCATGTACCAAGACAACGTGATTAACCCATGACACGGGCACCATAAACGGAAACGGACACCATAAACGGAAATGGACACAATAAACGGAAACGGACACCATAAACGGAAATGGACACCACAAACGGAAAAGAACAATTATGTTTTCTAAAACCCGACAAATTGTATTTTAAATCGATCGACAATTTCAAATCTAGGCTAGGATACCACATTTGATTCTGATGTATATAGTGAGCAGAAACTTCTATTCATATCATATGGATTATTTAAACTGAAAGAACAAAATTTATCAACGGAAGTGAAAAATTTGAATAAGAAAAATTCAAAATTAATTGCGGAAAATTCTAAATTAAAGGAAACGGTGCGTGACCTACAAAATAAAATGAATGTGTCCAGTGTTCAGAAGGATGCAGTGTCAGCTCTCAAGGACAAAATTCAAGCACTTGAAAAGGAACGTGACATGCACAAACAATGCTGTGAGGCATTCATTAAAAACTCAAACAAGGAATTTCTCGAATTTGAGAAAAGGAATCAAGAACTCAAGCAAATGTTAGCAACGGAGATGGCACAGAGAGAAAAGTTCAAACTGTTACATGAGAAGGACCAACAACTTATTTGTGACCTTAACAATGAAATAGATGAGCTAATGCAATGTAATATGCCATATCACCCGATGCAACGTGTACAGCAACAGAGGACAATTCCGTTCCAACAGCCGAACGCCCCGTCACAACATGTTCCGTTGCCTTACGTAAACGCTCAACCCAAAAGAGGACGTCGCCGATCACGCCGTGGAACTTTTCTCTAAAACTCGGGACGAGTTTTCCCGACGGAAGGGGGATATTATCATAGAGGAATTTTGGACTTTTATCATAATTTGTATTTTTCTATATTCGGACATTCATCTTTATATTCAGACATTCATTTTATCAAATTTATGACATTCGATTTTAATGTGTTTGTTTACAGAGAACTTTCTTGTTAATCTTTATTTCTTTAGATCATTTATTCTTTGGGATTAATTCAATTTTCGTTTAATTGTAAAACTGCCATACGGTCATTTTAGTTAAATCAACGTCTATCGCTCAAACCTTCACATTGCGTAATTAATCCTTCTTTAGAATTTGTATATATTCTTTACATCAAAAGGGACAGAGTGTCATGTCCACTTACGTTACCAACTGATTTGTTTGTTTTGGTTACCGAATTAATTTACTTGTTTCTTAACTCTCAATTATATTGACTCAACATGCCATTTCATGTAATTAATCTTATAACTTGATTTTTGAATAGAAATCTTTAGTTCGGAGGTCAGACGTTGAACTGACAACATCCGTCTCGTCTTTGTTAAAGTTTGATTATTGTTTATTTTATATCGCATCTTGGACTTTTCAATATCCATCGTTGAAGTGTGTAATAAATCATCGAAACTCGGATTCATATCACTGACTTATCCTTTACGCCTTTATTCTTTCCTTATTTGGAGCGCTTCGGGAATACGGCCAGCGACGCGCCAACATTCCAGGCTCCAGTCGCCGACAGACGACGTCGGGCGAACTTTCTGTTGTCAAGCAGACGACAACACACGTTTTCTACATTTTCTCTTCGTTATAATATCATAAGAAGATACTTTTCAACATAATTTGCACAATCCAGAATCTGTCCTCGAAAGAAGCTTAAGATAAGTATAAAATGAAGAAATCGTGTATAAATCTGTGTATCTTGTTTGTACCGTGTACAGACTAATTCGTTCAAATTGTGCAGCAGCTCTGAGGAAGAAAATGAAGATTCAATACATGCAAAACGTGCAAAAGGAAGACAAATCTAGTCGACGGTCGAATGCTATCATAATGACAAATTCAATCCCTGTTAAAATGTTTCAGCTTGTACATTTCTCGTTCTTAGCTCGTGCTTAACTCGTATGTATGTTGTTACATCTCGTGTAAATTCGTAAAAATTTTAACTCGTACTGATCTCTTATCTTCTCGTACTAGAGTCCTCGTTTGTCGAAAAGTTGTCGTTTACAAGTCGATGTGTGTATTCACAATAACATTGCATATATTCGCGATAGTTTTACGTATATTCGCAATAGTATTCCATATATTCGCAGAAACATTGCGTACATTGTCTATTCGCACTAGAATGGCAGATATTCGCTATAGTATTGCGCATCTTCTCAGTAATTTTGCATATATATATACTCGTAATAGGATCGCGTATATTCGCAGTACTTTTGCGAATATACGCAATGTTATTCCGAATATACGCAATACTGTAATAGTCCACCCTGATCATTTCGGTTATGTTAAGAACATACATTCAACGGTCAGATACCCAAATGTTCGTTTGGTGTTGAAATAGATGATAAATATGGTATAAACATATATAGTTTGGGAGACACATTATGCTTTTGTAAAGCGAAACCAAAGTGTCACGTTATTTTGAAATCATTTAACTTCTCTCTATTCTCTTCTCAACCGCCCCAACACTACAACAAGAGGCCCAAAGGAGCCATGTCGCTCACATGACAAGAGCAGCAATCTTTGATTTCCGATCGGGACGAAAAACACAAACTTTGTAGAGGACATTATGGAATCCTGTTTGGACCGCTAAGTGTCATTATGCCATCGCCGGCGATGTCACGATGACGATGCTACGATGGCGAAGTTACGATGCCACGATGGCGAAGATATGATTATATCATCGCCATCGTAGCATCGTGTCATCGCCATCGTAGCATCGTGTCATCGCCATAATGTCATTGTCATCATAACATCATGTCATCGTCATCGTAACATCTTGTCATCGCCATCGTAACATCGTGTCATTGCCAATGTAACATCTTGTCACCGTAGCATCGTGCCGTCGTGTCATCGCCATCGTAGCATCATGTCATCGCCATCGTAACAATGTGTTATCGCCATCGTAGCATCGTGTCATCACAATCGTAACATTGTGTCATTGCCATTGTAACATCTTGTCAACGCCATCGTAACATAGCATAACGGTAATTTTACCCCACGAGTATTTTATCATGAAAGTCCATTAGTGCAACCCCAAAACTGAAAAATATACTCCGAAAAGAGAAAGATTGTCCAGAAAAGATTTTTTCCAGAAAAGTAGCGTAATTGAAAGAAAACTAGGTCTCTGACGAGACTTAAGCTCTACCGGTTGTTTGGTAAGATTTATCGTAGTGGCTAACTCTTTTTCCAAGACCCTGGGGGTCAGGTGCTCAAAAAAAAAAAATCAGATTAACAACTAGACCACAGACTACATGTAACTATACTACAAAAAGAATTTGAGGTAATCCATTTTGTATAATACTAGGCCTGTATAATATTATATAATATTCTCTATCAATTATACTTTCTAAGAATGTGTGCTCCAAAGATAAGATTAACATAACAGAAATTTACCACACCCCTTTTCTAATACCCCAAGGAGCATGGGGCTCAAATAGAATATCAGATGATTAACTAGATAACAGACCTAGGATTATACAAAATGGATTACCTCTCTATCAATTTATACTTTCTTTCTGAAAATGAAATTTCACAAGATTACATAGAGTTAAATAGAGGAAAATGACCACTCCCCTTTTCCAAGACCCTAGGGGTCCGGCGCTCTATCAAAATATCATATGCACAACAAACTGATTATAATGCAAAAATAATTAATTCTCTATCATTCATACTTTTTGAGAATCGGTCTTCACAAAATTACATAGAATTTACAGGAGAAAATGACCACATCCATTTTTCAAGACCCTGACTTCAGGGGCTCAAACAAAACTACACCATAGACCCATTATAATGCAAAAATACCATTCACAGATTCAGAGGATTCGCGTTCACGAGAAAAGTTTAACGGACGGACAAACAGACGGACGCCGGACACAGGGCGATCGCATAAGCTCGGAGCTAAAAAAAATCATCAAATTATATATTATTTTTGCAGCCACCTAACCTTATTTGGTTAACTTTGCAATAAAATTTCAAACCAAACAATTGTTTGTGTATCAAATTCATGAAGTTATGTACATGTATAAACCCTTCTACACCTAAAATTTGCTTTTTGATTGGTCTTTTTCTGATAATTGTAACAATAAACTTCAGACAGGGTACCCTAACAGCAAAGGGGATTGGATTTTTGGTATGTAATAATCAAATCCACTCCCCCTTCACTCGCCGAGGGGCGTATAGCTAGGGTGTTTTCGACGTGGACATCTATAGAGGGGTCAACACAGAAGGGGATGATTTGTTAGACAAGAAAGTTCCCAGAGAAACATTTTTTTAAAATGAAGGAAATGGTGGCTTCTTAGGCACAATATCTACTGAAATTAGACTTTTCAAAACGATCAAGCGTATGGTGAACCTAATATTTAGATAAAGATGAGAAAAAAATCGATATGCATACATGTACGTCCACATCCAGATATTGAATACCCTCAATGTCTCAACTGAAAGCACGCAGTTTGATAGCGATCAGTGTGTGCAAATTTGAATGTGCATTGTATAAACCTACGAAAATTTTGAAATAAAATGTATTCAAATCGATGCTTTCTGAACTTTAACCGACAGTAGTTTGCTTTAAAAACATGTCATAATGGTCAATAGTACTTCTTTTAGCACTGCCGAGGAGGACACTTCCTCTATTTGCGAAAACGATGAGGACGGTTTTACGTACAAACGCATGCCTGGCTATACCCCTGTCGCCAAATTTATTCATTTTATTTATTTTATATAATGAATGATTCCTTTCCAAACAAGATTTCCAATTGCTAATACTACATTTCAGTATTTTCTTATCTTACAAATGCCGGTGTTATATAGTAGTTCTTCCCCCATAGCAGCTTCCCCCCGGGAAAAAAACTGCTATAAAGTAGTCTTTCCCCCATAGCAGAGGTCCCCCTACCGTTACTGGCTTGGATTTTATCTCTTTATTATCTTGCGTTCATTAAAGATTTTCAATTTCTAAATGCTCACTCCGTTTGTCTTATTATCTGTCTGTGTATCTGTTTGTTTGACGATCTGTTCGTGTCTGTCTTTATGTCTGTCCTTTCCTATCTTCCTGATGATGAGTGTCTCTGTATATCTTTCTTTGTGTCTGTTTGACTTTCTGTCTGGATCTCGTTCTGTGTGTGTCTGTCTGTGCGTGTATATGTAAGTTTTTCTACCTGGATCTTTCTGCATATATTTATCTTTTTGCGTGTCTGTATTTTTGAAAGGACGTATGTTTGATTCAGTCTGTATTTGTTTCTTTTTATATGTCGTTTAACACTCCTTATGTCAATGGAAATTGTTCTGAAATGCTGTGGAAATGGATGTGATTTAAAAAATTATAGTCATATGTATTTATCTTTCTTATGTCTATCTGTCAATATATGTCTACGAGTGAGTACGTCTGTCTCTCTGTCTGTCTGTGAGATTCTGTGTATGTGTGTATGTTTCTATCTCTGTGTCAGTCTTTGTGACTGTCTATTTATCTGTTTGTCTTTGTCTTTTTCCGTCTTTGTGTTTGTCTATCTTTGTGCTTTTCTGTCTGTCTGTCGCAGTGTGTCTGTCAGACTATTTATCTGTATGTGCTTACCTGTTTGTCTTTGGGTTTGTCTGTCTTTATTTCCCTTTCTTCATATGTCTGTCTTTATTTCCCTTTCTTCATATGTCTGTCTAAGTGTACTTTATTTATGGGCCTATCTTTGTGTCTATATGTGACTGTCTGTGACTTAACTGGTGTCTGTCTGTGTATCTATGCATATGTCTATCTATCTGTCTGATTTCTGTATATCTGTTTGCCTTTCTGTCAGTCCAACTGTCTGCCTTTTTAAGATACTTCTTAATAAAAAATAGCTCAAGGTCAAATGTATGGGTCAGTACAGTTTAAACCTCTAAATTAAATTTCTTACAGCCAATCCTCTTGGTCAGGGTCAGTATACTTGAAATTAATCAAGTTTTTTTGTACAGTTTTTATGTCAATGTGATATTTCATAAAGTTTTGGTACAATGAAGTGTAATACAATAGGTCAAGGTCAAATCTCAAGGTCAAGGGTAATATCTGAAATCAGGTCTACCTGCTTAGAAATATCGCTAAGTTCAAGGTAGATTGTACCTCAGGTCCAAAATCGGAGAAAATTATGCATTGACACCCCATATTTTCTTTTCATATTATTACATTGGGTTAATTTAAGCTAATATAGGTTTCAAATATATATTTTTGGTTAAAAAAATGTTTAATAACAATGTAAGAAATATGGATTTATGGATTTTTCCTTGGGGTGTAATGTTAAAGATAGGTTTATTCGAATTTATAGACGATAAAGATAACCCTACAATCTAGGGTTTATTTGAAAAGGTTCAAGGATGATTAGCACGTAAAAAAAAATATCATAGGGAGAATATAAGCTGAGGTACGAGCTACCTTAAGCGGAATATTTGATATATTATATGTACATTACGATATATTGTATCTTCAAGGTCAAATGTCTATGTCGAGGTCAATACTTGAAATAATTGAAATCTTGAAGTCAACTCATAATTTTCTTTATCCAAGCAATATTCCACTATAATTACATTATTACAGAAGCCAGTTCGTGCCATGTTATATTTTTTACTATCTCGTAGTTACGAGAAACGTTTCTCGTAGTTACGAGAAAATTTTCTCGTAGTTACGAGAAACTTTTCTCGTAGTTACGGGAAAAAATTCTCGTATTCTCGTAGTTACGAGAAACATATCTCGTAGTTACGAGAAACTTTTCTCGTAGTTACGAGAAAAAAATCTCGTAATTACGAGAAAAAAATTCGAACGCACTATTTCTCGTAACTACGAGATTTCTTTCCCGTAACTACGAGAAAAGTTTCTCGTAATTACGAGAAATGTTTCTCGTAACTACGAGAAAAGTTTCTCGTAACTACGAGAAACGTTTCTCGTAACTACGAGATTTTTTTCTCGTAACAAAGAGAAAATTTTCTCGTAACTACGAGAAAAGTTTCTCGTAACTACGAGAAACTTTTCTCGTAGTTACGGGAAAGAAATCTCGTAGTTACGAGAAAAGATTCTTGTAACTAAGAGATAGTAAAAAAATATAACATGGCACGAACTGGCTTCCGTACATTTTCAATGTCAAAGTCAATATCTTATTTCAAATCTTTTCTCTAGTTAGGCTGTGTTTTGATTTGGAGGATTATTGTCGTGCTTTTTTATAACATGAATTAGATGAAATTCATTTGAGGGGGGTAAAATGGCTATATAGCAGATTTTCCCCGGGGAAAACTACTATAACATGGGGAAAGTCTACTATATAGCAGAATTCCCCCGGGGAAAACTACTATATAGTAGATTTTCCGGGGGAAAAACCACTAATATATAGCCATTTTTCCCGTGGGGGGGGGGGGGGGGGGGGGGAGGAGACTACTACATAACATCGGCTCTTTCACATTAAATGATTTTTCCATCAAGGAGCGCCCCCTCCCCTCCCCTCGAACTTCGCCCTGCTCGTTTGGCGAAGTCTGATTTTAATAAGACGTAATAATACATGCAAAGAAACCGGAAAAATCAGCATTTTTGATACATATTCTCTATTCTAACTATAGACCCAACCGACCTTGCCTCCTTAAGATCCGCTTCTGATAGAACTTGAAAAGCACGTTCAGAATATGGGTATATATTAATATGCGGGGATCGACCGATTTTCATCTGTTGTGGAGGGGATGATTATTTTAGAAACTAAGGGGTGGGGCTACCAACATGTTATGTCCGAACAGATAGAACCTGAACCATTTTAAACTTGAAGTATTGAAATTATTTTGTCTGATAACCCCTGGAAACGGATTCATGTAATGATCGAAAATTGGGATTCATTTTGACTACTTTTACTTCCTCTTTTCATGGTCCATTTTGTACTCATTTCATGAGAAAACACGCTAGGAAAGTCATAAATTAAGACAATTACATGTATACGTGCGTAAAATGCGTAAAATGAAACGAAGTTACGATAGCGATTACGATGGCGATGACAAGATGTTACGATGTCGATGATACGATGGCAATGATGTTACAATGGCGATAATACGGTGTCACGATGGCGATGTCACGAAGTGAACATCGTATCTACGCCATCGTAACATCGTGTCTTCGTCATCGTTGCACAGAAACTTCGCCATCGTAACATCGTAGAGTCGTAACATTGTCATCGTAACATCGCCATCGTGACATCGCTGGTGATGGCACGATGGTACGAAAGTAGTCATGTTCATGGCCGAGATCTGATTGATATACATGTTGTGGTTGTCAACAGCTTTTGTCACAATGTTTGAAAGAAAAGCGTTTTCTGACCATCCAGTGCATTATTGTAAAAGTATCAGTATTAGTTGAATAAAATAGCGTTTTCATTCGAAACTCGTGATAGTCTTGAACAGATACTCAAACTTCTTTTTTTCAATTTACAGAAGTCCCTTAAACAGCAGCATTGTATATTTCTAACCCCCCCTTTCCAATTCAGTGATAAAAATTCCTCAGAAGTTGGCGGATGATAGATGACATTCCCCACAAATTTCAATGATAGAGATATATATTTCCTAATTTTTAAAATCAGTTCTGTTAACCAGGGAAATTGTGATCGTCTGGAACAAATACTCAAACTTCACATTTTTCAATTTACAGAAGTCCTTTAAACAGCATCATTGTTTATTTTTAACCCCCCCCCCCTTTCCAATTCAGTGATAAAAATTCCTCACAAGTTGGCGGATGATAGATAACATTCCCCACAAGTTTCAATGATAGAGATATATCTTTCCTAATTTTCAAAATCAATTTTGTTAACCAGGAAAATTGTGATCGTCTTGAATAAATACTCAAACTGTACATTTTTCAATTTTCAGAAGTCCTTTGAACAGCAACGTTGTATCACTTTGTCTCCCCCCCCTTTCCCTCTTACGAATATTCAGTGATAAAGTTTCCTCGTAAGTCGGCGGAAGTTACGTCAAATGTTGAGTGGCGGCATTCCAAGACATTCCCCACAAATGTCAATGATAGAGATATGTCATTCCTAATTTTGAAAATCAGTTCTATTTAATAGATATCGTCTCAATCAAAATAACAAATGAATAAAAACTAATAATAAATGAGCGTATGTCTACAAATCACGATATCTAGACCCCCTTTTCCCTTCAGTGATAAATTTTCCTCATAAGTTGGCGGAAGTAGCATACGTCAACATTAGAGGGGTTCCGAAATATTCCCCGCAACTAAAAGAGATAATTTTCTTTCCCCACAATATTAAGATGCCTTTCTTTCAAATATTAAGCCTCAACTCAAAAAAGTAAGTGAGTGACATTCATAATCACCCTTATTTCCACCAGAAAAAATCGAAAAATCACCGTTTTCATTACCAGAAAGCACTTTCCCCACAATGTGATAAAAACACCCGATTCCCCACAAGTGAGTTTCAACGCGTAAGAGAGAGAGAGAGAGAGAGAGAGAGAGTTTCTGTGAAATTTATGGAAAATAGCCCACAAGAAGATTGTCTCTTTCAAAATTCCCTTGCTCTTGTTTTGTTGATTAGAGGTATTCAACTCAATACAATGTTCCAGACACCCTAGTTCCAACTTCAATGTATAAGATGTGTGTAATCTACGCCGTACAAAATAAAAAAATATATAAAAATAAGTAAATAAAGGAGCACTTTGACATTATTATAATTGAAAATAGTGTGGAATATCTAGCAGTTCATATGTTTGACACACATACATGTTAGTAAGAAATGACCTTTAAATATGTCTAAATATATATTCTATTTCATTACATAGAATAAGCAGTTGCAAATATCTGAAAATGAAAGTAGAAACCTTGCTCCCTTAATTCTTTCTAGTAGTGTATTTGATTCCCTTAAATTTTTTTTAAGATGTCTTATCTTCCTTAAATTTAATGTTTATTTGGAGACGATTTTTTTGTTTCATTGTGAAATGTGTTTCTTTGATCCAAACTCTTCAAAAGAAAATAAGATTTCAATATCGCTACAATCGGCAGAGCACTGACTGTATTTCGTACGCCCCCTTTTTATATCCATTTACATTTTCATCTGTGCTTGGGCCCCTCTGTTTTGCTGTCTTGTTTGTGTGTTCATCAACAGTGAGGAGGTAAAACACTACAAATGTGCGTTCTACGAGATATTTTTGTAATCGGAAAAGTAGGAGGGTTGTGTGCACGTCATCTGGATACACACACTATTTGCCACTTGCGTGGCAGATGCCCGTACTAAGTCTGTGCCGATTGCCCATCGATCTCGTTGGTTCACGTCTTGTGTCTCTTTTCGTCTCTTGCTGTGCTGGTCTAATCTGTTTTCACATCAGGTGTTTTGGTGCTTTGCTGTGGTTGCTACAACCGAGTTTGTGCTGTCTATAATATTTGTCATTGAATACAAATTACTTTTTAGAAATAATCTGTGTAGCTCCAGTACGTTTTCCTGTAAGTTTGACTGGAGCATGGAGAATATTTTTTATGACCTAAACGACAGCTTCAAGAAGTTCCTTAAATGACACAGTAGTGTACATATTATAAACTGTATATCTTTGTACCGGGAGGATATTCTGACTATTGACGACCCCGTTTTTGAAAAATAAAAGAATGAAATGCATCTACAAAACTCTAAGCTCAACAAAACAAACGTTACAAATACAGGGACGCCAATTTTTAATCTCAAAATCAAAGTTGTAAATTGATATCAGTGTGTATGGCAAAAGAGGTGATTTGGATTCAACATAGTAAAATTTCCTAGGCTTGACGGTGGTATCTCTAGACCACCACCATACGGTCTTTACATCTTTCAATTCATCCGGAATGCTAGGGCATGTACTTATGCTTTGGATTTTCACAGGAGAATTTTACAAAATACAAAGTAACATTTAGATGAAGGTTTCCGTTTTCATAAAGTAGTTTATACTTCTAAAAATGTAACAAAAATTACTACTCTCTCAGCTTCTAAAATTCAGGCCCACATATGCAACAGACTTTATTACTTTGGGAATTTTGCGGCCAGCCTTTTATGGTGATATATGGCAACAAAATAAGGAGCATATAATGCAGACAGAATTTCCCTCGAAATGCGTAAGAATCATGGATCGCCTTTTACTGTAGAAATTATCATGGTGTAATGAGAAGGACACTCTGTATGGTACTTGACCAATTTACAACCTTCTTCTTTAGAATTGATCTCAGACTGACTGAGGACGGGACTCCATGAGGGACCTGTCAAAAACTTGTCTCTCGTTGTGTTTGTTTACTCTATGTTTTTGCATGGGTGTTTTTTGTTAGTGCTGCAACCGATTTAATCCCTTCTTAATTTTCGTCTCTTCTCGTTGTGAATGTTTCTCTTCTTCATATTGGGTTTCATTGTGAATTGACTATGGAAAACGCATGACTCGTTTTGCGCTTAATTTTTAATACGATTTGCTTTCTTTCACAGTTTAAATGAATAAAAACCTGAATTGCTATATTTAACAGTCAATCGATACATTTATATGAAATCTATATACATGTATAAAGATCAGTTATGCAGGTTTTCTATGATATCAATTCATTGACAATCTTACAACCAACACAATTTACTCAAGTATTTGTCCTAAGATGGATAACTCCCATTATATTACTTTTATCTTTTCATGATTTTGTGCTGAAGCAATGTGAATAATTCTTTTGTATATATATGAATATCTTACCAACACCTAAAATCCCGAAAGACCATTGGATAGTAAATACCACTTGAACGCCGTGTAATCCGCACGCCTTCTGTTTTTATATCCATATGTGTGTTACTTTGGTTCCTGTGTCACATATGTTTGTATGTTCACCTTACAATGATGTGGTTATTTTAAACCACAATTGTGCGTTCTTCTGGGTAATCAGAAACGTTGTGAACATGTTATCCAGATAAGCACACTGTGCGTAGCAGATGACCGTTGTAAGTCTGCACCGATTGCCCATTTGTCTCGTTGGTTTATATGTGGTCTTTTGTGCTTCATTTTTTTCATGTGTGAGTTGGTGTTCCTTGTCCATTTGCGTCTCTTTTCGAGTGTGTCTTCTTCTGTGTTTTTGCATTGGGTGTTTTAGGGGTTTTGCTGTGGGTGCTGCAACCGAGTGTTGTTGGAGATCACCTCCTTTCACTTATATCCTGCTGCTCTTTATATCGGTAGACGCTACTCTGACGTCATGAATATCCATTGTTTCTTTTGGAGATCCCGTCCTTTCCTTGACATTATAGCGCATATTTCCTGTAAAAATTCAAATGTCGGTTATGTTTTACTGCGCTTAATATCCTTTATTCTAAATCTCAGCATGAAATAAATTCAGCTTTCAGTTAATTCATTTTGAATAAACAATTTTCAATTACAATCTTTTCAATGTATAAAACAATTTTAAATCTAGCTCGGAATAAAAAAGTTAGAAATTTTGCTTTAGACGTCATTTTCTTTACTACATGATAATGTAAGATGTATTCGTTGCATAAAGTATAGTTGCCTGTTATTGAATATATGGGGTTATTAAAGTTAATATGTGACGAAAGCTTCGCTAATCAATTCCATATATCCTTTATCAGGTAAACTACACACTATATAATAATTATGACACATTCATACATGTATTACATTTTTATATTGATACATTTTGCGTGTGTTGCCCTTGTTAGAAGTTGAAGCGAAGCGTCATTCGCCGATACCCTGTCAGTTTTTGTAAAACATAAGTATGGTAACCCTACTCTAATGTTTTGGTCAGGAATGCGCTAGAAAACGTCTGTCAAGGGAACAAATGACGTCACAGCAAAAACTGCAGTGAAACGGATTCCCTCTTGCATTTTTTCATCTCTCAACAATTCAAAATGTTCGTTGCAAACAAAGTGCATTAGAAAAATAATAATGTAAATCAGTGGGAAGAAATTCTAATGGTAAAAATCCCACAAGACATGGAAGAGTCGAGATGAAAAGCATTGAATATTTTCGTGACAAAACCTGCTTCGCGGATGATAAAGTGTGCATCGCCTCAAACCATATTATATCTCAATAAAAGTGTGCACCGCCTCAAACCATATTATATCTCAATAAAAGTGTGCACCGCCTCAAACCATATTATATCTCAATAAATTGCAAACTTGTTCAAGTTAATCCTTAAATAAACCAGGAAAAAAATAAAATAACGGGTAAAACAAAATTAAAGATAGAAAAGAAAACGCTGTTAAATACGCCCGTATGGATTTTCTTCATTGTCAAATAAGTAAACGCAGATTGTTCAAAGCTGTGTGGTATATTCCATTAATCAATCAAGCATATTAAAATGTGAATCAATTTTGATATTAATGTTGTATAAAATGCTTTGACCTGTGATCACTTAGCTTGAAAATGAAAAAAAGTTACAGTTCATGAAAATAGAAAGTTTTAAGCATAAGGCTCAGACTCCTCAACCCATACTTTGTCAACAGCGTAAACAAATAACTTTGTTTAAGCTCCCCTAATCACTTTGTGCATTATTTCAAAATAATACATGTATGACATAAAAACGCCTTATATGTGAGAAAGATCATGTTTTTTTCTTGAAGTATTCAAAATTAAAAAAAAAAAACATATCAACCAAAAATAATTGATAATGAGTTTTTATATTATTCACCAAAATTACAATTTTAAGCCCATTATGACCTTGTCAGTTGTCTCCTTACCTTGAAAATCATAATGGCTTTTTGTCTTGTTGCATGCAATTTACACGATAAATTTGAACTTCCTGGGGCAATTTCAGAGGGCTGTATTACATCCACGAGGTCCATAGCATAAACAAATAAATTCATTTATTTTGCAAAGGTATAGTTCAAAAAAATCAGAGAGCGTCACGTGCATGCCATCTAAATTTCTATAGAACGTCAGCAATTCCGCCATTTCCGTATCAATGAATTAGCATAAAAAAGGAGTCGTGAAACGCCAACTTTCTGCAATACAAAACGAAGATTTTGGTCCTCGACAAAATTAAACAGTTATTGGGTTTGTTACTGACCGTCCACAGAGATTTGTCAACGTGATCAAGCCCAAAGAAGGCTCGGCTTCGAATCGCCTTCTATGGGCTTGATAACCCGACAAATCTCTGTAGACGGTCGGTGACTAACCTAATATCTAAATGTAGCCCTCCTTTTGAACCTTACTTCTAAATTTTATGGCAAAAAAATATACCTACAAACCCCTTTTATATGTGACTGAACATGTTGTTTTACAAAATTTCTACCAAAATAGATTTTTAAATGATATTTCAAAAATATTTTGCTTAACAATCTATTGACCATGACCAATGACTCCTGACGGACGATCTCTATACCAGTATAAGACTAGACTTAAGACATGCATGTACATTATTTCCTTTATTGAATCTCCTGTGGATGTTCTGCTCCCTTGTCAGTGCAAGGTAAGCTTTAGAATCTGTTCAATCTCCTTTTATGTCAGATTGTTTTCATCTTTAGATAATATGGAACTGTTCCAAAAATATCGTCACATGTTTCAGAAATTAAATTTTCATCAGTGATAGTTCCAAATAAAGTAATTATAGTGTGTGGTCATCTGACAATGAGGAGGTTGTTTTACACCACAATGGTACGTTCTTAGAAACCTCTGGGAAATCGGAAACGTGTGAGGGTTGTGCAAACGTAATCCAGGATAACCACACCTTTTGCTATTTTCGTAGCAGATGGCCGTCCTATGTCGGCACCGGTTGCCCATTGGTCTCGTTGGTTTATGTGTAGTCCTTTGTGTTTGATGTTTCTGTGCTATTCGTTGGTGGTCATTGTCCCTTTTGCATCTCTTTCTGTGCCTGTCTGCTCTGTGTTTTTGCATGGGATGTTTTGCTGTGGATGCTGTAACCTGTTGTTATTGAAGATTCCCTCCTTTGTTTTAGACATAGCCCATATTCATTTTTTCAACGCCCTTAGTTTATATTTTTGATTCCCCTACCGGCTCGTTTGTCCGTCCGTCCGTCTGTCCGTCACACTTTTGTTTTCCAGACGGTTTTTTTGCTGTCGTTGCATATATTGAACTCCTTTTTGGCATGTGTTACAGATCAAGTTTGTGTTTGGTTAGGATTGACCCATTTTTACAAGAGTTATGGCCCCTGTACTTAGCAAATTTCATAAATGAGTTAAAGAAGATCCTGACGATAATCTCAACAGCACTCACAATAGAGCAAAAAATTAAGCATCGACGGACCCCTAGCAAGCTAGAGGTGGGACCAGGTGCCCGGGAGGAGTAAGCATCCCCTGTTGGCTATCCGCACCCACCGTCGATGTTCAAGCACGAAAACGAAAACAATATATTAACTTCATGCACTGTCTGCCGTTATGTCTATATAGAAAGCGCTATGGCGACAATGTCAGGGAAATATATTCAAAACACTTACTGTCAAACCCCTCGCGGGGAACTTTTTTACGAGCTCCACACGGCAAAGGGCATAAGTGTGACACAAATGAGTTAAAGAAGATCCTGACGATAATCTCAACAGCACTCACAATAGAGCAAAAAATTAAGCATCGACGGACCCCTAGCAAGCTAGAGGTGGGACCAGGTGCCCGGGAGGAGTAAGCATCCCCTGTTGGCTATCCGCACCCACCGTCGATGTTCAAGCACGAAAACGAAAACAATATATTAACTTCATGCACTGTCTGCCGTTATGTCTATATAGAAAGCGCTATGGCGACAATGTCAGGGAAATATATTCAAAACACTTACTGTCAAACCCCTCGCGGGGAACTTTTTTACGAGCTCCACACGGCAAAGGGCATAAGTGTGACACAAATGAGTTAAAGAAGATCCTGACGATAATCTCAACAGCACTCACAATAGAGCAAAAAATTAAGCATCGACGGACCCCTAGCAAGCTAGAGGTGGGACCAGGTGCCCGGGAGGAGTAAGCATCCCCTGTTGGCTAGCCGCACCCGCCGCTTCTCAGTTCTCAGTTTTTCGGACTTTTCTCGGCTGTTGTTGTAGATTGACATAATGTTTTATATGTGATTACGTCTTAGTGTTATGCAGATCAAGTTCGAGTTTGGTTTCGATTGACCTATTTTCAGAAGAGTTATGACCCTTGGACTTAGCAAATTTCATGAAATTCTCAGTTTCCGGACTTTTCTTCCATGGTATTGCAGATATTAAAATAATTTTTGTTATGTGAATATATCTCAGGGTGATACAAATCAAGTTCGTGTTTCAATTTGATTGACCCATGTCTGTAGGTGTTATGCCCCTGGACTAAGCAAATTACATGAACTTCTCAGTTTCCAGTAGTTTCATGCCTGTTGTTGTAGATATTGAGCTGATTTTTGGTATGCATATACTTTATAGTATGATAAAGAATAAGCTGAAATTTGGCTTGATTTATTTGTTCTTACAAAAGGTATGGCCTCATAGCAAATTTTATTAAATTTCCCTGTTTTGCAGACCTTTTTCTGATACACATATTAAACTTATTTTGATATTGTATTCGTCTTTTGGTGTAAGTACAGGTCAAGGCAGAGTTGAAGGACATGGAATAACGCCGTAGGTGACTTATATCGCTTGCGATTCATAAATTTATTACATTACATTTGTGCAAATTGCAGAGTACGCGACTCCAATTCCCTAAAGGGTAGATTCAGTAGCATATCCAAATAATATCTATGTTCAAAATAGCATTTGAGGAATGTTACGAAGATGCAACATTACATACGAACAATCTGAAGTAAACGAAATTGGAAAAGATCAAAATCAATTTTTTTCAGGTTTATATTGTTTTTAAACTTAACGCAAATGTAAAGAAAGTAAGTCTCTCGCGATAATTTCTGACAACTTTATAAATATGGTGTACGTTGATGAATCTAGGAATTTCCTTTGGAGCAGCATCGTTATGGATTACATTTAAATTTGCACTGTACTTTTAATTCGTATCAGCGTTTTGCAGAGTCTGTGCTGGCGCTAAACCTATTTAACGGCTTTTAATACTTTCAGACGTTGATTGATGACAGTTTATTAAGATAACTACGGAAATAAATAGTACAAAGAATTCGGAATGAGATAGCTGATTAGATGATATCAGACATCAAAGCAAAAACGAGTAAACTTACACATCATATTTCTTTCAGTTTCCGAAAAGGGTAAAACAAAATTCTTTCATTGGTCATGATTCGATCCTCGGTATTTCTTACACATCTCATTAGTTGTATTACAGATATGGATTTTTGGTGATGAAAATATGCCACACGTAGAGTCATGCAAGTCATTTTTCCAAATGACAAATATGGACTAAACCATATCCGTAATAAGAAGTACAAAATCGTTAATCAAAAAATCATCTAACTAAGGGCATACAAAACCAGGATAAAACCAGACAAAGAAACAACAATGAGAAATCTGCTAAAGAGTGAGATCAGGTCCCATGAAGAGTGAGCATCCCCTGCTTGCATGCATCACACGCCACTTCACTTCGGTTGAAAGGTTTCAATCGGTAACTCCCATAAAGTTTACAAAAATGTTGTCAACTACTTTTGAAATTCGGACCCATACAAGCAACAGAGTATATTACTTTTGGTATTTCACAATCTGCATTTTATGGTGACATAATTAACAAAATAAGAAGGATCGTAAGTAGACAGAACTACCATCAAAATCGTGTTAGAATCATCAAACGCCTTTTATACCGTGGGTATGATCCTTTTGTCACTAGACGGACACTCTAAATGGTATTGGACCTATCTACAGCTTTGTACCAGCGCATTCTTAAGAATTGCACTCTGACTGATTGTGACGACAGGACTCGATGACAGGCCCCGACCAAACCTCTTTAGAGAAGACAGGGCCCTGACCACCTGTCCTCTCTGAATTTCAGTCGTACTCCTCGGATGATAACATACATGAGCTCGCTACAGCCGACAAAGCACGGACTGTATTGCATACGCCTTCTGTTTTTATATCCATTTACATATTCATATGTGTGTTTCTTGGGCCCCTGCCTGAAGCCCCTGTCACACCAGCACGAATTTGAGCTACGAGTTGTTGCGAGTTACGACTCGCCACAACTCGTAATGTGTCGCGTGGAACTCGTACAAATGTCTTCACATGTCGAAGAGTTGTCGCCTTATGTCGCCAGAACTCGACATGAGGCGGCGATAATTTTAAACAGTTTCAAATTGTCATGCGAGTTTTCATGTCATGTGAATGTCGAGGAGATGTCGAAAAGATGTCGCATAAACTCGTACATGCATCGTGTGTATGCATGTCTCCATTTCTCGCCGCTTCTCGCCAAAAATCAAACTCGTGTGAGAAGTGCCGAGTTTGTATACAAGTTTATACGACATATGTACGATATCTACACGACATATGTACGATATCTACACGACATCATACGAGTAGTAACGACCTCTCCTCGACATTTGCTCGAATTTACACGAGGTCTGCTCAACATCTCTTCGACATGTTCTCGAGTTCTGCCGAGATGAGTACTTTAAGCCAGTCTTCCAATGCAGCATGCAGAATTTTTTTCATTTTCATAGTAAAGCAACGAAAGAGAACAAAAATAAAAAGAGGCCCAAGTGGGCTGACATGTTCAAGACGCGCAAGAGCTTAATACACACACAAACCCTAGAAAATTGCAATTCATCATGATCAGTTTGTCCATCTGACCTCTTACATCATTTTGTCCTAATATATGAAAAAGAGGGAATCAGTCCCCTATCATCAATTTATGGAAGATGTATCTTGGTATAAGACATTGAACACCTACTACTTGTACGTTCTAGTTCAAGATTAGAAAGAAGGTCATTTAAGATACTTAAAAATATTATATTTATATTCTGGTTTTATTGGGAAAAAAGATTATTGAAAAGAACAAATTTGATAACAGCCCCCCCCCTTTCCCTAGTCGGAATAGCCAGGATGATAATGACAGTAATGAAAAAGGGAAAGAAAACGACCTCCTTTTATTGAGTCCATGTTCGCCTCTTGGATAGATCAATCTTACATTTTTACATTACTAGTAGATTCACCATGTTAAACGTCAAAAAGCCAGCTACAATTATATTCCAATAACTTGGGTTGCTATTGTGACGTCACTTTCAAGATTTGCAGGTAGAGAGAATTTATCAACGTAAAAATGTATTTGACGTTGTAACATGCAAAATGTACGATGTGAAAGCAAATCAAAAACGGCCAATGATTAGAATAAATGTTAATATTGCTTTTGGTGTTCATGGGTGTATAATTCCGGTAGGACAAGTGTAAATTTTACGAGAATAGCCACACGATTCACGGAATTTGCACCAGAATTATACATTAATGAACACCATGAGTAAGGGTGCATACCTTAAATATGCACCCTTCTTGGACACTTAAATTCGTTACTTTTAGTAATAGATTGTTTAGAAGAGACTTTTTCAACAATGTTTTCAGAATCTACCTTCTTGCAAAAAGTACTATTTCGACAGTCTAGTTAAAGAGTTGGGTTTAAATTCGACACCTGGAAATCCCACTTACACCCCTACAAACCTTTCTGCCTCTGAAATAATAGATAACCACAAATCAGCTCTTGCTTCCTTTGGCTTCCAAACTAACAATTTAGATTTAGATTTACCATACTTATACTGCATACCTAAAATGCATAAGAATCCGTACAAACAACGTTTCATCGCTGGCTCCTCAAAATGTTCTACCAAATCTGTATCGATCTTACTCACCAAAGTTTTATCTGAAATCAAATCTGGGCTTCAAAAATATTGTTCGACAGTATATTCTCGCAGTGGTATCAACCAGATGTGGATTTTAAAGAATTCGAAGGAACTTTTAGAACATCTGAAATCCACTCATTTAAGTAAAGTTCATTTCATCAAAGCCTTTGATTTTTCGACACTTTACACTACAATTCCACATTCTAAATTGAAAGAAAGACTCGCAAAAATTATAAGTAATGCGTTTACAAGTAAGAACGGTAATCGCAAATACAAATTTATTGTTGTGAACTATGACAAAACCTACTTTGTAAAAGAAAAGTCCGATTCTGAAAATAAGAACACTGAAACAGATATTATTCAGATGTTAAACTTTTTGATCGACAACATTTTTGTGGTGTTTGGAGGTAAGGTCTTCCAGCAAATTGTCGGAATTCCAATGGGGACCAATTGTGCCCCACTTCTTGCCGACATTTTTCTTTACTCGTACGAAGCTGAATTCATTCAACCTCTGGTCTCTGAAGGGAAAAGATACTTAGCTTCTGACTTCAACTTCACTTACAGATACATAGACGATGTGTTGTCTATCAAAAGTCCAAAATTCGCGGATTTCCTGAGCAGTATCTATCCTTCAGAGCTTGAAGTCAAAGAAACTACAGAGACAAATAATTCAGCATCCTATTTGGACATAATGTTGTCCTACGACACTGATGGTCACATGAACACCTTACTCTATGACAAACGTGACGACTTCAATTTCAGCATTACAAACTTTCCTTTTCTGAGTAGCAACATTCCTTCATCGCCTGCTTATGGCGTGTTCATATCTCAGTTGATACGCTATGCCAGAGCAAGTACGAAATATACGGATTTTGTTCTGAGAGCTAGGCGTCTTTCAGATAAGCTTCTCAGTCAGGGATATGCTTGTGAACGACTAACATCGTCACTGAGGAAGTTCTACGGTCGATATGGGGAACTCGTCATACACTATGATGTCCCACTCTCCAGAATGATGGGTGATATTCTGTCGTAGACCATTTGAACCATCCAACCCAAGATTGTACTCTATGTCTTCCGAAATGGAAGTTACCGAATGTGACAGTTCTACCGGTGTTGCATGCAAGCAGGAGATGCTTACTCTTCCTGGGCACCTGGTCTCACTCTCATATCGGGAGTTCGCTTCTTTTCATATGGTGGAGGTTTTTGTTTGTTTGCTTTGGTTCCTGTTTTATCCTGATTTCGTATGCCTCGGTTTCTGATTTTCTGAATTATCAATTTTGTGCTGTTAACAGGGATATGGTCATTATCCATATTTGTCATTTGAAAGAAGTTATGATAATTAAGAAATCAAGAATCATCACCGAAAGTGTATCGTGTTATTTACATGATCTTGTACGTTGTACAGAAAAATTCATTCAAATTGTTAAGCAGATTTGAGGAAGAAAACGGAGAATAAATACACGCCAAACATACAAATGGAAGACATCTTATAGACGGACGGAACGCTACAATAATGATAATATCAATCCCTGTTTCAAATCAAGTGAGCTAAAAAACTTCAACAAATATTTATACCAATTCATAATATGTTGACATAACTCGTACTTTTCTCGTATCTTCTCACGCTGAAGTCTTCGTTTGTCGAGAAGATGCCGTGTACAAAAGATGTTGCTTAAACTCGTGTGTGTTCGCCAAGTGTCGTACTGATCTTGAAGAGGTCTCGAGCAAATGTCGACCTCATGTCGTAATCACAGAAAAATCAAGATCAACTCGGGGGAAATTTTGGCGAGTTATAACTCGCCGGTACTCGTACAAAACTCGTAGCTCAAATTTGTGCTAGTATGACAGGGGCTTTATGCTGTCTGTATCTATAGTACTCTTACAGTGATGAGGTTATTTTACACCGCAATTGTAAGAGATAAAGAAGATCCTGACGATAATCTCAACAGATTCACAATAAAGCACAAAATTGAGCATCGACGGACCCTTAGCAAGCTACATGTGGTAAGTTCTTCGCGATCTCTGGGTAATCGGAAAAGGATGAGGGTTGTGTGCACGTAATCCAGATGATCACACCGTGTGCTACTGGCGTGGCAGATGGCCGTCCTAGGACGGCAATGATTGCCCATTGGTCTCGTTGGTTTATGTGTAATCATTTGTTTTTATGTTTCTATGTGACCTGGTGTTCCTGTACATTTTGCGTCTCATTCTAAGTTTTTGCATTGGGTGTTTTGGGGTTTTTGGTCAGGGTGCTGCAACCAAGTGTTGTTGGAGATCCCCTCCTTTCTTTTGCAAAAGGAACTAAGTGTTTATTATAATAATACATAAGTGTTATACATGTACAAAATGTATCACCTTACACTCGAAAATGCGATGGAGTGATTGGATACGGTTAATCAATTTCTGAGGGATGATATAGTGTCTTCGGTCGCTACGGAGATATGATAAAAGCATATCAGATCCCACTTTACGGGGTGGTCGGTGACGTTTTGGGTTGTGGTTGACTGACAGTCATCATCACCGGGTAGGGGATGCTTGCTTGATGTGTGCGTCGGTGTGTGCATCGAGACGGTTGCCGGGGTTTGACAAGTTTCCATGGAGCTGTTGCGACGGTTGTTGCATGCAATCAGGAGACGCTGACTCTCCCCTGGCACCTGGTCTCACTTCGGAATGTTTTTCATTCTGGGGTTCGCACCCGTTCCTATGGTAATTCTTAGTATTTTTCTTACTCTCTCGACTTTGACACTGAATAATTGATAGGTTCTTCTTTAATGTTTATTTCAACAATGACGGACGATGGAGACTGCCCAAGGCTTTCTTAAGGTAGGATCCGTCTTAAAGTAAAGATAATGTCTATGCATGATTTTCCTTTTATATATATAGCTTGTCTGTTCTTGGTGTAGTCTTGTAAGTAGTCCATCGCTTCTCAAATCCTGTGTCTGTTGTCCGTCTGTCCATCCGTCTGTTTGTCACACTTTGGTTGTCACAGCCAATAACTTTTGATTGGTAAGTGATAGGGCTATGGTATTTCACATGTTTTTTCCTTGTAACAAGACCTTGCTCAAAATACCGTAATTTTTTACTAATTGACCTTGACCTAGATATTTTACCTACTTTTCAAAAAAAAATTATTACTGACTTAATCTTTTGATTTGCAAGAGTACAGCTTCAATATTTCACACGTGCATTTCTTATGATGAGACCTTTGTATTGTTACCAAAATATTTTACGTAGTGATCTTGACCTAGATGATATTGACTCTCTTTCTGAAGATTTGAGATTGACAATATCTTTAAATCGGTAAATCAGAGGTCTGATATTTTACATGTGAATTTCATTTGACAATGCATTCCTACTGATACCAAGAATTTTGAACCAAGTTACCTTGACATACATGTTTGATCCACTTTAAAAAACCGCTTCGTAGGCGATATAAGCATTCCTTAAATTGCTATTTTTGTCAATTTGTGTTGGCATGTCTGCATTTGTTTATGTATTTTGTTTATGATTAGATATTCACGTGGTTGTTCAGGGTTAGAAAAAAAAATTCCTTAAATTTGCGATCTTTTACAAAATCAATATAAATAATTCGAAAGCAATATGAAAATTATCTACAGTAAAAAAGAAAAAAGAGCAATTACATCAGTTTGATTCTTTCTAATTTGTACACTCTCAATGTCCGACACACAAGCCGTAATACTTTGAGGTCTTCTTTTATATTCCGAAGAGTAATATTAGTGAATATAAAAATGCTTTGAATCTGGTGTTGTTTTAATCTTGTGTTTGCTTGACTCAATAAACTGTGTTTGTGAAACTCAATTCCTAGAGGACATCTTTGTAGGTAGAATGGCTTCTATCTGAAAATAAGAACTTTATCAAGCTGGCAATATAAAAATTGGATTCTGTTTGGAAAGATATACGTACACATGTAAGATATGAAACTTATCGCTTACCATTCAAGAGATATGAACAAAATTAACGTTTTTGAGTAGAGACAGAGTCTTTGTCCTTATATCTTTCATACCCGAGGCATAAAACACATAAATACCTAAAAATGATATTGTGTAGAATGGAAAGAATGAAAGAAAGGAGGGATTTTTTTATCAATATTTTGCGTCATATTGATCAATTTAAAGTATCTTCATCCAATATGCTACATTTTGTGGTCGTGAGAACTAGCTTCTTTAAATCAGATGGAGTGCTTCTATTCTCTATTGTCTATTGTTAATGAATGCCATTTTGCTCTGTGAATTAATAGATGACACTGGAAAGGTTATGCAAAGAAAATCTCAACCGACAGAGTACGTAAAGGTCGATATGAAATATCGACTGACAAGGATTAAAAGCCATTTTACCAAACAAAGTAATAATAAATGAATAATCTTACTTTGTTGAGAAACTTTAAACGAAGATTATGTTTTCATGATAAACCCAAATAATTACTGATATTTACTTTAGCACAAAGATGCTGACGTACTTGATGCATTTCAATGTGCCTGAAAAAGGAAAATACGCACATCCTTGTTAAAATGAATTTATGTACCTATGTAAATTCATTTAACGTCAGAGAAATTCTGATTCTTTTTTAATATAATTGTAAGGAAAAATTGCAAAATCAACCTTAAAGAAACAATTTTGTTTGCATGAAAGAAAGGAGGGGATCCCCAACAACACTCGATTGCAGCACCAAAAGCAAAACACCCAATGCAAAAATACAGTGCAGACACCCACAGAAAGAGAATCAAAAAGGGGACAAGGAACACTAACTCACACCATAGAAACATGAAACACAAAAGTCCAAATATCAACCAACGAGACCAAAAGGCAAGCGGTGCAAACTTCCACGCAGGTATCAGACGGTTTTGTTATCCGAATTACGTGCTTACAACCCTACAACTTTTCCGGTGACCAAGAGGTCTCGAAGAATTGTTATGTAAAACTACCCCTCACTATAAGATGAACATACAAGCATACAACATGACACAGGGACCTAAGAAACACACAAATGGATATGTAAATAGATATAAAATTTGAAAATAATATCTTTTGTCATACACACTTGTATGAATCTATCCATTATTAATTTTGATATTTAAAAGTGCATATAACGTCAAATTATGAGCTCAAATATTTTAGCACTTGTCTTTCGACAAAAATATACTCAATTTGTGAAGATTTAGAACCTCATCAGTTTGTAACGATTTTTTCTTCGGTTCTATATTTTCTTGTATATCTTATTCTCACTCCTTTGTCTCTTTCTGTTAAGCTAAATCTTTTTATCTTAACTTTCATTTTGATTCCTGCTTTATTTTTTACGGTAGCTCCCTTTACAATAATGGCCATATTCATGTATGTCCAATTGGAAACTCAATATTTTCTATCGATAATTTATATCATAAGTAATAAGTGTATGGTGTGTTCATCAATTATATCAAGGCCGGCTTTTGTTTTAGTGAGAGCTTGCTCTATGTTCTATTACTTCACCTGAACTCTAGTGAGTTAATGTCAAAGCAATCCGTCCAGTATCAAAATTTTGTTCAGCATCAAGATCCGTTCATGGGTGGGTCCAACGCGGAACCAAAAGTGCCCAAATGGGTACCCTTCTTCAAAAATCTTTTCCTCCGGAACCCTTGCATGGATAAAAAAAAACTAATTGCATAAGACAACTAACTAATTACATAATCTATATTGATCAGTTATAAGAAATGTGTTCGGAATGAAGATCCAACAAATAGAAATTTACGCGTTTTGATGTCTGTTCGGGCTTTATTAGAAGCGCTCAATTCGGTACTTTTTCTTTGAATATCTCAGTAAAGAAATGTTGGAATGTTGTTATGCACTCGTTCACTGCATAGCTAAACAGCACTTTGATTTTATTTCAAAATATCATTTTAATGCTTTTGAATTTCCATAACCTTTTTTATTTTCGTCTGTTAAAAAGGGGGAAAAAGGTGTGGGGATGGGTTACCCCTGGGGGTTGTCTGTATATACATTTTCAGCTTCTCCTCCAGAAATGCCACAAGAATTTTGATGAAAAGTATTCATTATGTAAGCAAGGTGTCCCCTACCAAAATTGTGTTCAAGATCCAGATCTGTGTAGAGTTGGATCCAGAGCGGGGCAAAATAAGTCTAAAAGGGTACTCCTCTTCAAAACTCTTCTCCGGAACTGTTGCATGAACCAGAAAACTAATTGCATCTAGATAATTTATATAGATCAGTTATTAAAAATGTGTTTGGAATGAAAATTCAACAAATAGAAATTAACACGTTATTTTTTCGGACTTTATCAGAACCTGTGGTTTTATTACTATTCGGTGAATAATTCTATGAAGTTTTTCATTTAATGCTTATTTGTCACATTTAAATTATTCAAAACATTGAAAACTAAATCTGACTCCTGTCGACCAATTTATTCGAGTCAGACAACGCAATATTGATTTTTTAAAAATACTTAAAAAATATATGTCGTCCTTATACCCAGGGTAGTTAGGACGATTATCTCCTTGTTGCCTCAGCAACTAAATTCTATAAGTTGTGTCCATCGTATAATTTTACGGATCATAAACTACACATATCTGCCTTTATTGAAAGGAATAACATGTCAAAGCAACCTTGTCCCCAGTCATTTTATTGTTTTCTATTTGATGATCAATTGATAAATAAGAGCCAATAAGTTTTTATGTCTTTGCTTATAGACACAAGAAAAGTCGCGGATGTTTGCCTGAATCATTAATCGGTTACCATATTTGCTTTAATGAATTCGACATCCTCTGATAATAAACTATTAAAATATCGATCGAGCTTTATCGATACCATTATCTTCTGGTAGTTCATATTAAAACAGGGAAATATAAAACGCGATCATGGAAAATAGAAAATAAAATAGGAAAGATGTGCGCTTGCATGGAATATTTAGTTTGAAGTAATGTGAAAAGTGCAGGGCAGTGCACCATGAATGAACTGATAATATTTGGTAAGTACCAATTTGTTTTTTCTTTGTCTTCTGAATTTATTATACATTTATTATCTTTAGTTGAATTTATTTTCATAGATAACTTATCATTAATGCATATCGCATTCAAACTCATAAGACACTTTTTTCTTAATATGAATTATATAAATTCTTGCTCAATTGAACGAACAAATTTCGATGTGTTATTACTTATTTTGTCAGTCATAGAATTCAACTGCAAAAGACTTTGTAATATATTTCAATTCAAGTATCTTGAATATTATGTAATAACATATAAGATGCATCATATTTAGAAGACGTGAAAAATATAACAAACCAATTTCTTACATTATTTGATAGGAAAAACATATAACTTCAAAAAGAATGTTAATCAAAAGATGGTCGCAAATGTGATAATCTGTAATATCTTTTTCGTCGAACATGAAATATATTTAAAATATTTTTGAAAATATAGTACCTTGATATATGTAAATATACCAAAGATGATAGCTGTACAGGATGATAGTGTTTCTATTCATTCCCTTCTTGACAAAAAATTCAAATAAATACACGTGTTTCGGTTAGTTAATGCTTATCGGTGGTAATAAAGGCCAAAATATTATTCAGACACAGCCAAATTTATTTTAGTAGCGCCCTCTAGTTTATTTTTGTTTTCATCTTATGTATCTGCTTTGCGAAGAGTACAAGGCGCCATAGTTCCAGAAGTGTCGATTTAGTTCCACAGTTTTAGAAAGAGAAAACAATCCATAGATGTATATTCTTATTTGCCATTGTTAGTATTTTTGTTACAGAAAGTTTAAAAGTTCAAATAAAATTAAAGTCTGAAAGACTTTTTCATTAAATTGTTTTCACTTCTAATTTTCTAACCTTAATTAGTTAAAACATATGTATTTATGTAAAACCTAGTAATAACCATTGTTCGATCATACATTATCGGCGAAAATGTTCATAGGTTTCATAAAAGTAAAGCATTCTCATGATTCCTAGAGATTGTCATAGAATTGTTTCATATGTCTAATGCTTCAGGCTACGAGGACAACACATTTTCTTACTCATTTTCATTTCTTTATAAAATGTTTTGAGGGGGGGGGGGTGGTATTTTTGGAATAGGTTTTAACTTTTTGATGACATTTAAATCAAATAGGTTAAGTACTCAGTTCTTTTGTTTCCATTTCAGAAGGTTCACCGACGAAGGTTAAGTACCCGAAATGTACATGTCTGGTCCATGCTGCAAGTTTTTTTTTTCTGTTCTAATAATGATGCTATTGAATTTGAAGACGTTCAACATTTTATGATATTTGAATTATTTTCAGGTTTCCTGTTCTTTATTTTACTCATTATAGTTTTCTGAAGTGATACAATTATTAACTGCAATATTGTGCTTGCTTGACATAGGTCATTCCATATGTTCATTCCCTCCTCTCCTACGTTGATTATTACATTTAAAAAAACAAAAATGGCTTATGCAGTGAAAGCAAAACTTTTTCAGCGCCACTTCCCTCCAAAAAACTGAATAACTTATGCCTTTTGATTAAACGTAAGCTACAACATCAGAAAAAAAATCACAGCAATCTACTGAAATTTTAGATTAAAATTACTTATTCAAGAAATAGACCTCGTACTATAAATATCTTAAGGGCAAGTTGTGGCTAAAAGAAGATCAATTTATGAAATGAAACAATTTCTAATTTGAGTAACCGCCATTTGCATACCGGTATTGCCTTTTGAGATTTGTGCCTAGGGATTGCTGATACCTGATTCGGAGAAGAAAAATCAAAATTAAGACACAATGTTAAAATGCTGTTAAGATTAGGGCTTGATTAAGCCCTGAAATCACTCGATTATTTCTCGTACCATGTGATTCCATTTTAGAGAGAAGTTGGTCAAAATATACCAAACAAGAAAAAAAAAATGAAAAAAAGAAAGAAAGAAACGCACCACTTAATCTTCATTCTATAAAATATATTATGTAATCTATAGATATTCTATTTTCTTTTCCATTATAAATCGTAGGTATACTAGTGACGTATTCTGTCAAACGCCAAACTTATCCGACTTCCTGATCAGACATAGCGCCATGATAAAGACACTTGGTTTAAAACGCAATGTCACAAAATCACCGCGTACAAGCCCAAACGCGAGGTTTCTTTTATGTGTGGTACGAGGTTACAATTTTGAAGCGAGAATTCCGACGACAGAGTATGTACAAGTCTACAATTTTGCCTATTAAAAGAATATTTACAAATTTAGGTATGCTCACGGGTTGTGAGAAGTCATAAGCAACCTACTCACCACTTGACTGAATCTGAACAAACTCTAGTTTTGTCAAACACCTCGACACTATCTCGATAAATGGGAATTTCTCAGTAATTTCCTTTGAACTCTTCATGTCAATATTTCGTTTCTTTTCTATGTAATATATATATTTAGGGCATGATCAGACTTCGAATAGGTTGACAAACCATATCCTAACCTTAGATATTTTTATTTCTTCAACCATTTTTATTCATAACATCGTGTTACCACCGAGGTTTCAAATATTGTGAGTAAAGAGGTTACAACTCGTAGCCTAGAATAATGAATAAATCTGATAATTCTAACTTTTTTAAACTTAGAAGGAACGTGTTGTGGTAGTTCATGAAGACTAAGTCCCAGAAACTGATCCGGAACATTTATGTCACATTTATGGAAAAACATATAAGCAGGGATCGTCCCTGAGTAGACAAAAGAGTCGCATTTGCTGATATTTCATATGCGTATTAAAAAGATGTTTGGGCTATTTTTGATATTTACTTTTGCTGTTTTATACGTTCTTTTTATTCATTATATCGAATCCAGCTTAGACACTTCTCATCTTGACCTTTGACACTTTAAATTTGATGAGATGTTTAATTATGGTTTACCTCTAATATCGTTCGACCTCTGAAAGATACAAAGACTAAGTGAAATTCTTAAGACTTGTTGATGTATATGATCGTTCCTTATTGAAAAATATGAATAAAGGCATTTTCTTTTATTTCTCAATGTCAAATGTTTATTATAAAATGATTTACAAGGGATATAAGTGGCATCTTGTAATGCTCTTTGATAACAATAGGTCAAACTGGGTCATGTCGTTCACGTGAAAGTAGACATTGAATGTTCCTGAGATGTATTGGTTTAAGATTTATTTACTCCAATTCAAAAGCATGTATAGCGACCAAAGATATTGTAAGGGTCTGTAAAAACACAAGCTCATAACTGCTAGTAAATCATTTCCAGTGAAATGCATTCAATTAATATGAAGACAAAGGCATTGGTGGGATAGAAGTCGAAAATCTGTCAGTTTTGTTTTTTTGTATTCTGATTTCCTGTTCACAGCTGATTGCAGAACACAGATAAGTCAAAGAATTAGATAATATTGGTACACAAATGATCACAAAAGAAGGAAGGAGATCTCCAACAAGATTTCCAACACAAATGATCACAAGTCAATCAGGTATATTTGCAGTCATTTCCGATTCGGTTTAGATGAGCCCGAAACTTGATAGAAGATATCATATTTTACTTCCATTCAGGTACGGTGAAAAGTTTAAAAGAATTCGAAAATACATCAGCCAATATGAGCCTGTGACGGTCATCTTTGATTTAAATTGACATAAAAACATACACTCGGTAGAAGACATTGAGCATTTGCCTTTTGTGAGGTTTGGTGAAATTCTGTTAAGATGTCGATAGACAGACGGAGGATAGATAAGGACGGTGCGCTACGACATACTTGATCTTTAAAAAAAATGAATTAAAAAGACGAAAGACGTTTATTTCTTAATGATTATTACAATAAGAATATTTATCTACAAGATCAACCATTTTCGTTGGTTAATTGTTCTTTTGATACTGCCTGACCGAAAGCGCTCCAATTTATGTTGCAAGACGGTTGCACGACTGCTTGTTTTGACTTTCAATTGGTCTCCGTTGATCGAGTAGTCGATAGAGTTTGCAAAAATGTTCGTTTTGACTTTCATTCCATTCGTCTCCGTTTATCTAGTTGTCGATGGTACAGGCAAAACTAAACGGATACGTTTTGTTTGGATATGTTTCCTTTAGAGTAAACAGTACACGTACAATAACATTTTCATTCTTTTGTCGCTTTGGTTTCGAAAGCCACAGTTATCAATTCCTCCGAGTCATAGCCCTTCATTGGTCCACAAAAATGTTCCGGATCAGTTTCTGGAACTTAGTCTTAATGATCCACCATAACAGTTTTCATCTAAGTTGAAAAAAGAGATAGAATTACATGTACCAGATTTATTCATTATTCAAAGCTACGAGTTGTATACCTATTCCAAGTCTGATCATGCCCTAAAAATATATATTACATTGAAAAGAAACGAAATATTGACATGAATAGCTGGAAATTACTGAGAAATTCCCAATCGTCGAGATAGTGTCGAGGTATTTGACAAAACAAGAGCTTGTTCAGATGCAATCAACTGATGAGTAGGTTGCTTATGACTTCTCACAACCCGTGAGCATACTTAAAGGAGTAGGTGCGGTAACCTGCCATTTCGGCCCTATTTTCAAAGTAGCTCATATATCTATATTATTCTAGTTTATAAAATGTCAAAGTATGGTGAATACAAATGAGGAAAGCCTGTTCTATACTGAATAATACGTCACTAAAAACGTCTAAAACCGCTGAAATCATTAAAAATATCAATAAATGAGCGAAATTTCGCTACAAAATTATAAAATCAAGAGGCATTCCAGGTCTTGCCCATGAACATTATTTTACAAATCGATAGATCTCTGATCAAAATTTCATTTGTATAATTTGATGAATTTTAAAGATTTGTGTGTAAAATACGATGATTTTTCCTTTTTGCGTCATTCAGAACATGACGTCATACATCACGCGCGTGAAGTTTCGAGGGCTCAAAATTATGACGCGATAATTTCTCAAACATTCAACATTGCAAAAAGTGGTAATTGGTAATTCGTTTATCAAAAGCATTTTTCGCAAACTTACTCTGTCGTCGGAACTGTCGCTTCAAAGTTGTAACCTCTTACCGCACATAACAGAAATCTCGCGTGTGGGCTTGTAAGCGGTGCAAAATGGCTTTTAATAATTCCGTTCACTTTTTAGAAATGATTAAAGATGTCAAACCTATCAAAATTGATATATCAGGCATCGCGATTTTTTTTCAGTGATGATAAACAATTTTCCCTGAATACAAATTCATTTGATTATTTCAAATGACGTCATCAAACAGAAAATCTTGATTTGAGAAAAACATCCCAAGCATCAACTTATTTCAAAATGAAGTCCGTGGTTTGATATTTTTTGCCACAAAGCACAAGATTACCCTACTACAGCTAATATCTGACCTTTTTTCGCAAGCACAGATTTCAGAAATAATACCTCGATTTTGACAGGTCATTTTTACGTGCATTTTCAATGGCTTTGGACGTTAGTTATAAACTTTTCTGATATTTCATTTGAATATTTCAATGCAATGTTAGAAATAAATGTGCAACAGATAAACAAGAATGGCGCTGAAGATAAAATTAGTGTTCCTTTGGGATCGGAATTGCAAAATATTGATATCCTTTATTGTAAAACATACCCCAATATACAGAAATTTCCACTAAGACATTTAATTTTTAGATTTATTGGCATATTTTTGGACTACATTTGAATAGAGAAACCAGTATTCATCTATATCTTTTACTGAAAATTTGCTGAAAGTGGTCAAAGAACCAAACAGAAGGATACAAAACCTGGTGCCTCGCTTCAGAACCCCATTTGGTCAGAAAATTTGTTTTATTGATAAACACCTTTGGTGAAAGTGGCATTGTGAAGCGAGGGGGGGGTGTTGTTTAAGAAAGTTTCCGTTTCTCCGTTGATTTCTATGTAAGAAAAAGCTTTGTTTGACTCAAATATCGGTCTTATTTTGGTTCATAAGTGGGCCAAGTTACTTATCATTTCTATTCCCAAAAATTCTCAAATTTTGCATTTAGATATTTCGACTTTTCAAGGCAGACTTTACGGCTTATCTTAACACCTTCTTTGATTGTTATGATGGATTTGATGGATTTTACTTTTACAATAACATTGTTAGGCTGATTCAAAATAAAGATTAAAATGTTGAACGTCTTTAAATTCAATAGCATCATTTAAAACCTGATAAATTTACAGCATGGACCAGACGTGCACGTTTCGGGTACTAAACCCGAAAAGTGTGATTACACGAAGAAACAGCTGTTTGTCCATAGATTTTTAAAATTATTCAAAAGAAAGATAAGCAGCAAATATTGAATATAGATTTTACATTGAATTTTACTCTTGCAGGTTTCTTGTTGATGCTTTCGTTTTCAATTTCTGGTAAGTGAAACAAGTTTATAGATACTAACGGATATTTCCATAAAATAATTTTTTGATATTTTTGTAACGCTACATTTAACATGGCTTTAATAATGACCATATCTCGCCATTTGTATTGAATTTCCACGCCTAGGTGCCTGTCCCGTACTAAGTACGCCAATGAACGCAGAGGTAACCTTAATTACCAACACGACGGTTGAGTACCAATGTAAAACCGGATTCACCATAAGCAGCGGTAGCCTCTATAGGGACTGTGACAACAATACATGGACCGGGTCGCCACCGATCTGTATCAGTTAGTATAGTTTTTCTAGATTTATGTTTCTGTCTCCCATAGCCATGATAACGGCATACATGTAAACAAGAGATGATTTAGGTACACTGGCTGTCGATGTATCTACTTAAAGAAATATAATATTAATTGTAAAGCAAAGGTCGTGTAAATAGAAACATTAATGGGTATAAAAACTATGATAACTATGATAAATATCTGAATATCTGAAAACTAATACTGAAAAATATGGTTTGTTTCATAATTCCACGTTGTGTCTTATATTTGTTTTATCTTTGTTTGGATAGCTCACTCTGATTAGATTTAAATTTAGGAAATGTACCGTGGGTGTCGCTCCTGCACCACAATTCTGGCAAAAGAAAAGAGAATATATTCTAGCGGCATCATATACAACTGTATAGACTGCCAGTGATACCGTATAACATGAAATAATGTTGATCATCTACATATAATGACCACCAAGTTGGTGTAAGTCATCCTAAAACAGTATCACTCTAACGTCTTAGATAAGCGAATGGCAGTCTGGCACAAAAACCGACATCAGATCACAAAAATTACAACCAAAAGGTTTACAAATACTTGAAAATGTATAAAAGAGAACTTGGTTTATGTGAAGTCATTTGTGTGATGTGAGTTGGTGTTCTTCGTTCTTTTTGCGTCTCTTTGCATTGGGTGATTTGTGGTTTTGCTATGCATGGGTGCTGCTGGTGTTGTTGAAGATCCCCTCTTTTCTTTCATAGAAACAAGAAGGTCAGCTTGATCTAATGAACGATCTTTAGAGTCTAATGCAAGTATGGAATGTATTGTGAATGAATCATGCTACATATATCATACAAGTTATAGTTTTAAAGTTATTAGGACCAAAAAGGAAGATTAGAGCTTATATAATTTTTCTCGGTGAATTATTTTAAAAAGGGAGTTAGTTTCGCTTATTGGTCCAGATATCAGAATTTAGAAAAAGAAAAATTACCAGTGATAGAAAAAAACAGTGTTATAAGACGGAAGTGTTCCAACCGTTAACCTTCTTTAATTTCGAATAATGTTTGGATGAAATGACAAGTGTCCAAAATAGCAACATTATTATTATATAGTCAAATTGTTAGTGGCACCATCTAGAGATAGATAATATGTAATTTTGCTAAATTATTGAGAAACCTTTAATGTTCTTCGTAGCGAAATTGCGCATTGTGTATTACTGAAAATATCTGATACATCGCAAACTAAATTATCATTTATATGAGTCCCATGGTCTTTCTTACGTTCTCCGCATTCATATTTTGAATAGAGTGAATTGAGAATAGAGACTGTTACATTATTCAATTTTCTAGGTAATAACATTTTTATAAAAACAAATAATCTATAGAAATTCAAATAGGCGTAATTTAATTTTGATATGAAAGAAAGCTGCTTAACGAAAGCATGCTAATTCTGAAGAGACTTTAGTTAACTCAGATCTTTCCGAAAAAATATCACGTAACACTGATCCATTCTTTCGTATCAGCTCAACCAGAGAAGTCGAATTCGTGTAAAACAAAATGTTTGTATTGAAGATCGTGTTGTACTTAAAAATTAATTTTCTAATTAACTGTTCAGACCAAGATTTGAAAGACTTAAGGCTGGGCTCGAAAACAAATTAAAAATTCAAATTCCATAGCATCATTTAAGAACAGACTAATTTGCAGCATGGACCGGAAGTTGGAAGTCATCTATCTCCTTCAATCCGATTGATAACATCTTTACGTCACAAGAAGGAAGGAGACTCTACACGAAACTTGGCCAATATATAGGGGTTGTCCATGGCATCGTTGATGTATGTGAAGATTTGTGTATTTAAATATTTGATGTTACCTTTTTGGAGATTCCCTCTTTTCTCGCAAGCATGGAGAACATCTCAGAGAAAATCAAGAATGAGAAACAAAGAGATTTTCCAGCTGTGATAGACATGCTTTCCTTAAGTCCTATCGATGCGTATTTATTCAAACTAAGCGGATGTGATTCATTGCCTGTCCCCACGCTTGATTATTTTGTAGTTATAAGAAAAAATAATATGAGCAAATGAAATACGACTGAAAACAAGAAAATTTGTCTGTTTCTACTGTTATGAAACAGAGAGATAAAAATGTAATGTATAATACGTCTATCACGTTTGAAAAAGAAGTGGAACGTAGAAGTTAGGACAAATAAGAGGAGGAAAAAGGATACCATTATTTGAGCAGAGATCGGAGATAACAATTTCATGACAGCACAAATGAAAGTGATGTTGACAATGTATTATAAATTAAATCCCATGGACGCACTAATGGATACCTGCCATATAAATATGTCATGTCATTTATAATTGTTCTACAATTTTATTTTAGTATTGCATAACAAATCGTCATTTACAATTAATCTACAGGGACTACACCGTATCGTACCTAACACTTAATACGTTTTGCATGATGTTGCAAGTGAAATGGTTTTTAGATACCTTTTCTATGAATTCATCAAAACTAACAAAACATTGAAGCATTCCGCCATTTATCAGTTGTTCAGTATTCATGAGATGAGGGCTTAAATTGACATAGCATTGTGAACGACGAAATTTGTAATAAGTGATGATGTCAGCGCACTTGCTGTACAAAGTTCTTTTCATTTGGCTTACACAGCAATGCTAATCGGTAGGACACAGTCAGTAATGAAATATAATGTGCAACCGGCACATCCACCAGACTGTGGCGAGACTTGCTTGTCCTTTTGTTTAAAGAAATACAATCTATTATTCTTAACATTTGTATGACTAAATAACGAGTCCAATACTATGACTGATAATCTCAAGATCTGAATTGGGCAAAATATTTCCAGGGTTAATCTACCGAGGGTGTGTGTTTTAATTAAAGAAAAACAACCTATTCTGATACCAGAGGGATACTCCGCAGACCACTGACAATTTGACATCAAAGTTAAAATAACTCTAATCTTAATTTTATCTATGAGATTTGAGCAAAATGAAAAGCAATAACAATTTATTGAATCATTAACTGAACCTTGTCCCACCTCTAGCTTGCTAGGGGTCCGTCGATGCTCATTTTGGTGCTCTTTTGTGAGTGCTGTTGAGATTATCGTCAGGATCTTCTTTAACTCATTTGTGTCACACTTATGCCCTTTGCCATGTGGAGCTCGTTAAACGTTCCCCGTGAGGGGTTTGAAAGTAAGTGTTTTGAATATTTCCCTGACATGGTCACCATAGCACTTTCTATATAGATATAACCTTAGACAGTGTAATGCATGTATTTTATATAATTTTTATTTTTGTGCATGAACATCGACGGCGGGTGCGGCTAGCCAACAGAGGATGCTTACTCCTCCCGGACACCTGGTCACACCTCTAGCTTGCTAGGGGTCCGTCGATGCTTAATTTGGTGCTCTATTGTGAGTGCTGTTGAGATTATCGTCAGCATCTTCGTTAACTCATTAATGACCTGTATCAATTTATCGAACTTTGTCTTGACACCTTCACATAATCCAAACAATCTATATATATATATAAATACTGAAATAAAAGAAAAAGTGTAACCGGATAGGTGGTTGAAGGGTTGAGTTCTCCTACGTGTAACCAGATAAGTGAGATTTCCTACGTGTATCCGGATAAGATAAGTGGGAGGATTGTGCGCACGTATTAAGGAATTATTGTAATATGTTTTTGGTTGGTCGATATATATAAATTGAGCGAAAACTGCATCGTGTGCGTAGCGCATGTTGCATAAGTTTGGCGTTGATACCTCGATCAACAAAAAAAGAAATATTACAATGATTCCCTATCATTTCAATTTGAAGACGTTTTCATTTCATTTAGTCGTGTTTCAAAGTTTATTTGCAGCTTTGAAATTGTGCTGCAAACGAATTGCTTATGACGTTGCTAAGCGCGTACTTCCGGTTTGGGTTGATGCAGGTATCAGCACAATTTTTCGGCCAATCAGAATCTTCGTTTCTTAAGAATGACAATGGAAATTAAATGATATCCGGATAACCACCCCATTTGCCAATAGAAGAAGGCCGTCCAAAGTCGGTGCCGGTGCACATTGGACTCCTTCCTTGACGTGTTGTCAACAATGTTTGATGTTTCTGTACGTCTGTTTCGATTGTTTTGTATGATGTTCTAGTGAAGATTGCTGTGTCTTTTTGCGATTTGTAGTTTTGCCTGATGTCATTTATGTGTCACTTTCTTGTGGGTTTGTTTCACTAGGTGAGGGCAGGGTGGTCATGCTGGAGATTCTTCCCTTTTCCTTGCACGTTACTGTACAAGTTGAAGTATGCGTTACTGTTGTTTAGATTTCTTCTCAAAGACCACTTCGTGGACTTGTAAAATCTTAGTGAACGTGAGCGTATTTTTATACAGGTTAAATTCAAAAGGAACCTTAAGTTTGTTAAAATCTATATTGAAATAAAATCTCGAAAACATTCCGGATTGATTTTAAAATACGTTTCATACTATTTTATAAATAATTCGGATAAAATATCTGGAAGTAAAGTCCTACGTGTATCTTGCACTTTACACGTTCACTGGCGTATTTTTATACAGGTTAAATTCAAAAGGAACCTCAAGTTTGTTAAAATTTATATTGAAATAAAATCTCGAAAGCATTACGAATTGATTTTAAAATACGTTTTATACTATTTTAGAAATAATTCGGATGTGTACCTTGTAAAGCAAATGACGTCAAATACAATAAATGATGACGTCACAATAGCGGATTAAAATACAAGTACACGTATAAAAAGAAGGGAGGAGATCTCCAACAAGACTCCGTTGCAGCATCAACAGTAAAACACCAAAACACCCGATACAAAAACACAAAAGACGAGTACAGCACGAGACAGAAAAGAGACACACGACATGTAAACATCAAACACAAAAGACTACACATAAACCGACGAGACCAATGGGTAACCGGTGCCGACTTTGGACGGCCATTTGTCACGCAAGTTTAAGTAACACGTAGAAAATCTCAACCTCTCTATTATTTTAAAAAGCGGAATGAAAAATGTAAAAATATATGGAATATATATTCAAAAAAGATGAGCATCCTCCAATGCGAATGATGTCAAATGTTAATGTGTTTCCTGAAAAGAAATTGATTCAAACATGAAATGATGAACTATTTTTCCCATAGAGCAAACACATAAAAACATACTGTTTCCGATTCCATTGAACATCCAAAATACGTTTTGCATCGATCGGTATGCCTTTGATAATTAATTATGGTAAATAAACCAATCCCTTTGGCAATATAGTTGAACTCATTAAACATATCTTTTCTCGTTTTGATGTTTTTCATAATTTGATTATAATTATTTTGCTGTTTTTCATAATCTTATTTTTTTTAAATTACCTCATTACGATAACCTGTATGACGAAAAAGACAACAAAATAACAAGAAATAATAAATGACATGTTCTTTGTCTGATGGAGTAAAAGAACTGTAGTTCTAGTCCCGAATGATTTTCAAACCCCTATATTTGCACAACCAATGTAATTCCATGAGATGAAATACTGAAAAGAACATGTGTGTATTGCCTATGAAAACTCTCCTGACGTCAAAATGTATAAGATTTAAAAAGACATGCCACGACGGCTGTTCTAACCTGCAAACTGAACCCGCGGTGATCTGAATGTTAATGCCACCTTTTTACCTGGAAAAAAACGCGGTTTCAGAAAACAAGAATGAAACAGACAACTATTTTGCATTTACATGATAAATTTGGATAATGACCATATCCCTGTTTACAGCACAAAATCGATAATTCAGAAAATCAGAAACCGAAGGCATACAAAATCAGGAAAAAAACAGGAACCAAAGCAAACAAACAAAAACCTCCACCATATGAAAAGAAGCGAACTCCCGATATGGGAGTGAGACCAGGTGCCCAGGAAGAGTAAGCATCTCCTGCTTGCATGCAACACTCGTCGCTTCATTTCGGTAGAACTGTCACATCCGGTTACTTCCATTTTGGAAGACATAGAGTACAATCTTTGGTTGGATGGTTCAAATGGTCTATGACAGAATATCATTCACCATTCAGGAGAGTGGGACATCATAGTGTATGACGAGTTCCCCATATCGACCGTAGAACTTCCTCAGTGACGATGTTAGTCGGTCACAAACATATCCCTGACTGAGAAGCTTATCTGAAAGACGCCTAGCTCTCAGAACAAAATCCGTATATTTTGTATTTGCTCTGGCATATCGTATCAACTGAGATATGAACACGCCATAAGCAGGCGATGAAGGGATGTTGCTACTCAGAAAAGGAAAGTTTGTAATGCTGAAATTGAAGTCGTCACGTTTGTCATAGAGTGAGGTGTTCATGTGACCATTAGTGTCGTATGACAACATTATGTCCAAATAGGATGCTTAATTATTTGTCTCTGTAGCTTCTTTGACTTCAGGCTCCGAAGGGTAGATGCTGCTCAGGTAATCCGCGAATTTTGGATTCTTGATGGACAACACATCGTCTATGTATCTGTAAGTGAAGTTGAAGTCAGAAGCTAAGTATCTTTTCCCTTCAGAGACCAAAGATTGAATGAATTCAGCTTCGTACGAGTAAAGGAAAATGTCGGCAAGGAGTTGGGCACAATCGGTCCCCATTGGAATTCCGACAATTTGCTGGAAGACCTTTCCTCCAAACACCACAAAAATGTTGTCGATCAGAAAGTTTAACATCTGAATAATGTCTGTTTCAGTGTCCTTATTTTCAGAATCGGACTTTTCTTTTACAAAGTAGGTTTTGTCATAGTTAACAACAATAAATTTGTATTTGCGATTACCGTTCCTTCTTGTAAACGCATTACTTATAATTTTTGTGAGTCTTACCTTCAATTTAGAATGTGGAATTGTAGTGTAAAGTGTAGAAAAATCAAAGGCTTTGATCGAATGGACTCTACTAAAATGAGTGGATTTCAGATGTTCTAAAAGTTCCTTCGAATTCTTTAAAATCCACATCTGGTTGATACCACTGCGAGAATATACTGTCGAACAATATTTCTGATGCCCAGATTTGATTTCAGATAAAACTTTGGTGAGTAAGATCGATACAGATTTGGTAGAACATTTTGAGGAACCAGCGATGAAACGTTGTTTGTACGGATTCTTATGCATTTTAGGTATGCAGTATAAGTATGGTAAATCTAAATCTAAATTGTTAGTGTCGAAGCCAAAAGAAGCAAGAGCTGATTTGTGGTTATCTATTATTTCAGAGGCAGAAAGGTTTGTTTAAAGATCTTCTTTAACTCATTGGGGTGTAAGTGGGATTTCCAGGTGTCGAATTTAAACCCAACTCGGTTATTAGAATGTTACAAGTTTTGCAGTTCTTCGTGCCGCACTTAGAAATTGAGCAATCGCTTGGTGACAATTGGTGCTCTTTTAGTATATCGACCACTTCAATCTTACAGGGCTTGATTTTAATATACCCATCTGCATGTTTATACTAAAACTCATGGTTGTTACCTACTACAAATGTTTCATCTCTAATGTCGTGTAAACTAATTCTAGGGACACCTAAGTTACCTGTTGCGTATGTGTCCGTAGACGCAACAGGTTGGGGCCTTTTTATAGTGGGCGACGCCCCAGCAACTTTGTAGGTCTCTTGTGTACATACTAGAATAAATGTCATAATTTGTGTTTCAGTCTTCTGAACATCTCTAATATTTTTCGGGATCATCGCGTACAAAGTGCCATTCCTCAATATTTTGAAAATATAGAACCTCCTCTTATTTGTTACAAATATAAGAGACCTATTTGAAATTTAGTTTTTAACTACAACAAAGTTACACAAGATCCTAAAATACTAGAATCATGTCCTGCTTCTTGAGAATGTGCAACGTCTGCATATCTATATAAACAAGCTGGTCATATTATTACAGGTGACATTTCAATTATCAAAGACAGGCGGCTCCGTGGTCTTCTTAAGAAAGGACCTAAGTATAGAATCCCATCCAAGATAGATTTTATTAAATGTCGCCAAGTGCTGAAGGAAGCTTTAGATAACTATACCAAACGATGGTGTAAATCGGAAGGAGTCGAATCGCATGCTCTGAATGACTGGAAAAACCTCATTTTGGATATTATCGATATTCGAATAGATAACTACCACAAAAATCCTCAACTTTTTGAAAATCCAATTTCTAAATCTGAAAGATATTTCAAATCCAAGTTACGTAATTTACATGAAAAATATGTCTTTGCGCCTGCAGACAAAGCAGCCAACAACACCATAATTATTTGAAAACGCTACTTCATATCAACTTTAGTTTCGGAACTTTCCTCTACTAATACTTATATCGAAAGCAACGAAAGTGTTCACAATATTTTGAACAAACATAACAGTAAAATTTCTTCTTTAAACATCCCTATTTCTAAATTGGATCTCCCTACAATATACTGTATATCAAAACTTCACAAGTCTCCTTACAAGTTTCGATACATTGCTAATTCTAGCTCAACAACAATTTTGTCTAGAAATCTGACGTCAGCACTCACGGCTATAAAGGAACACGTGGCAAAATACTGTGAAATTGTCATGAACAGGAATGGCGTAAACTTCTTTTGGTCCATTAAAAATTCAGGGGATGTGATTGACAAAACGAAATCAAGAAATTTTGAAGCAAATACGATATCTTCATACGACTTTTCTAATATGTACACCACGCTTCCTCACGACAAAATAAATGATCGACTGTCCAAACTCATTAAATGGTGTTTAAATCGAGAGGGGAAAAATTTATATTTGTACTTCTGAATCGAAGGGTTTCTTTTCCGCCACAGATTACAAATCATACAAATCATGGACATGTGGTGACATGTGTATTGCCTTGTCCTTCCTTTTGGACAATATTTATGTAAGATTTGGTGAGAAACTCTCCAAGCAGGTTGTAGGGATTCCAGTGGGTACTAATTGTGCGCCTCTTGTTGCAGATTTATTTTTATACACGTATGAAAAGGAATTTATCCAAAATCTACAAAAACAAAGAAAAAATGATGATGTGAAATGTTTCATTGGTACTTCTAGGTACCTGGATGATATTCTTACTATCGACAATCCTGTTTTTGAGAAATATAAAAATGTTATTTATCCACAAGAATTGATTTTAAACAAGGCAAACGTTTCAAACACAGAAACACCATTTTTGGACCTAAATATCAAAATTGTTAATGGAGAGATCAATACAAGTGTGTACGACAAAAGAGATGATTTTGGATTTAACATAGTAAATTTCCCCTGGCTTGATGGTAATGTTCCTAGATTACCGTCCTATGGTATCTATATTTCACAGTTCATCCGGTATGCTAGAGCATGTACTGATGTTTTGGATTTTCATAGTAGAAAGTTACAAATTACCAAGAAACTTTTAGGACAAGGTTTTCGCTTTCACAAACTAGTAAAGACTTTCTGGAAATTTTACAAAAAAATATTGTCAACTTCTTCTGAAATTCGGACCAATACAGGCAACAGAGTATATTACTTTGGGTATTTCACAACCTGCATTTTATGACGACATTATTAACAACATAAGAAGGATCAAAGATAGACAACATCACTATCGAAAATGCGTCAGAATCATCAAACGCCTTTTATACCGTGGGTATGATCCTAATGTCACCAGACGGACACCAGGCTTGGTACTTGACCAATCTACACTTTTGTACAATCGCATTCTTAAAACTTGCACTCTGACTGACTGTCATGACGGGACTCCATGACGGGCCCTGTCCAAACCTCTTTAGAGATGACAGGTTCCCGACCACCTGTCCTCTCTGAATGTCAGTCAAACTCCTCGGGTGATAACATACAAGAGCTCGCGGCGGCAGAGCACGGATTGTATTACGTACGCCCTCTTTTTATATCCATTTACATATCCATCTGTGTTGCTTGAGCCCCTGCGTTTTGCGGTCTTCTTTGTATGTGGTCATCTGACAGTGAGGAGGTTGTTTAACACCACAATTGTACGTTCTTCGAGACCTCTGGGTAATCGGAAAAGTGGGAGGGTTTGCGCACGTAATCCAGGATAACCATACCTTCTGCTATTTCCGTGGCAGATGGCCGTCCTAAATCGGCACCGGTTGCCCATTGGTCTCGTTAGTTTATGTGTAGTCCTTTGTGTTTGATGTTTCTGTGTTGTGCTTTGACGTTCCTTGTCCCTTACGCGTCTCTTTGTGCTTGTCTGCTTTGTGTTTTTACATTGGGTGTTTTGGGGTTTTGCTGTGGGTGCTACAGCCTGGTGTTGTTGGAATTCCCCTCCTTTGTTTTGTAACGGATATGCAACACAAAGCAGGTGCCTTTATCCGTATAACGCGCTTACGCATATGCACTTGCTGTGTGTTGCCTACTCTTAACAAAACACAAATTCATTAAGACACTTATTATCTATGCAGTTCGCTAAAATTGAAATTCAGACAAAAACATGAAGGAAGGGAGTCATATTGCGCCAAGAGGAAATTACGTCTTTTCTAGTTTCTATTTCTGAATCTTATCTTCCAACTATTTATTGTTTATCCAAATTTTATGAGACTTCCGACAAATTTTGATTTATTGCAAACCCGAGTTATTGTAAAGTTCTACCTTATTTAGAAATCGAGTGTCAGCACTGTGATTTAAAAACAAAGTATTGAAGATATAGTAGTGTCTGAACTCTGATCCTACCTGCAATTTGATTCTACTTCTATCGACGGCGGGTGCGGCTAGTCAAACAGGAGATGCTTACTCCTCCTGGGCACCTGGTTCCACCTCTAGCTTGCTAGGGGTTTGTCGATGCTCAATTGTGTGCTCTATTGTTAGTGCTGTTGAGATTATCGTCAGGATCATCTTAAACTCATTCTAGTGTGACACACTTAGCTATGTGATAAAGCTCGTGCTCAATGCTTTACTCTATCGAAGACTAAAACACTAAAACAATGATGTTTTTCAAAGAACTCCACCTACCGTATTATGAGAGGTACACGTGTACTGCTAGAAATTCCAATAACACATTCTCGATATGGAATATTTAAGTGATATTCAAATTTCTTTGAAATGCAATCTTTAGAAAGCATTTTCAATTTAAGATTTTTGTAATGAGTATATTAAGATGAAATCAATAAACATAGTACTTCACCACAAAAATCTGTAGAATAAGTGGAAAACACGACAAACCAGTCGTGGGACACTTATAGAATGTTATTGGCAGTATTGAATTCATCACAATGAAATACAAAAAAATCCATTATAAAGTACTTAGTGTATTTGTATTTGGGCACATTTGTCATGATTTCAATGATAAGTTTAGATTTTATTTCTCTTTTCCCAATCTTTATCAAAACGTAAGGTATTTCATCCTCCACGATTCTATAAAGTAATGATTATTTTATGATGATTACATAACAACAGTCTTGAATATAGGGGAGGTACCCTAAAAGAATGTGTACTCCATTCACTATCAGGTAATTTCACAAGAAAGACTGCAGTCACTTTTGTGATGTATTATAAATGTTACCCCGAGGATTTGAATAAAAAATGTAAAAGAGATAATAAAGCAAGAATGACGCGTTCAAATGAAAATTGACATCCTATAACCCCCCCCCCCCCCTCCCCCTGTTCTAAAATAGTCAATATTGATATTGAATTTACTTATTCAGGACGTATAAATCGTACAACTTACTAAATATTGTTCGAATCCATCAAAAGTAAACCTTGGTGAAAAGATTATACAAAGGGTATTTAATATGAAACTGCATTCTGAACTTAAATGCTGTCAAACGTTTTATCCAATTGTTACGTTGAAGACATCATAGCATCATTTACGAACATATAAATGTGCATCATGGACCAGACATGCACATTTCGGGTTCTTAACCCTCGTAGGTGATCCTCAATCCAAACAATGACATATGGCCAGAGACCATGAAAGTTATGTCCAAAAAATATGGAATGACGTAACAGGATGGATGGGATATTATGTTACAGTACCCATTTTGCAGAAATTTCGAGAAAAAAATTGTTAACAGAACTTTTCGAAAGCGTTTGAAGTAACGGCCAACCGTTCTTATTATTCTATTTGATCACCTGAAGATCGTGGTGAATAAATGAATGTCCTATCAAAAGCCTTTAAAATGTCATTATAGTAATTTATTATCGACGTCAGTAAAGCGACGCTGTTTGATGTCTTCCTTTCCTACTCTGGCGTCTTGATTCTTGATTCATGTCTTCCTTCTTTAGAATGTGCAACTGGTCATATTGTTACAGGGGACTTTTCAATAATTCAAGACAGGCAGCTCCGTGGTCTTCTAAAAAGGGACCTAAGTATAGAATCCCATAAAAGATAGATTTATTAAATGTCACAAAGTGCTAAAGGAAGCCTTAGATAATTATACCAAACAATGGTGTAAATCGTGAGGTCTCAAATCGCATGCTCTGAATGACTAAAAAATCTCATTTTTGATATTCGAATAGATAACTTCCACAGAAATCCGGATCTTTTTGAAAATCCAAGTTTTTAGTCTGAAAGATATTCAAGTTACGCAATATACATGAAAAATTTGTCTTCGTTCCTGCAGATAAAGCATCAAACAACACCATGATCATTTGAAAACGTTACTGCATGTCAACTTTAGTTTTGGAACTTTCGTCTACAAATACTAATATCAAAAGCAATGAAAGTGTCTCTCACATTTTGAGCAAACAATACAGTGAGATTTCTTCATTCAGCATCCCCATTTCTAAATTGGATCTTCCTACATTATACTGCATACCAAAACTGCACACAAATTTCGATACACTGCTAACTCAAGTAACAACAATTTTGTCTAGAAATCTCACGTCAGCACTCACGGCGATAAATAAACATATCAGAAGTACCTATCAGTTATTCACTCTGATGGAGTAAAGGATAAAGTGGCAAAATATTGTGAAACTGTTCTAAACAGGAATAATGTAAACTTCTGTTCGTCTATTAAACTTCAGGGGGTGTAATTGACAAAATGAAATCTAGAAATTTTCTAGGCAATACGATTTCTTCACACGACTTTTCAATATGTGCACCACACTTCTCATGACAAAATTAATGATCGATTGTCCAAACTCATAAAATGGTGTTTTTATCGAGGGGGGAAATTTCCATTTCTACATCTTAATCAAAAGGTTTCCTTTCCACTGCAGAATTCAAATTATACAAATCATGGACATGTTGTAATCTGTGTTTTGCCTTTTCCTTCCTCTTGGACATTATTTATGTAAGATTTGGTGAGAATCTCTTTAAGCAGGTTGTAGGGACCGCAATGGGTACTAATTGTGCGCCTCTTGTTGCTGACATGTATTTATACACGTATTAAAAAAAATTATCCAAAATCTCCCAAAAGCGAAGAAAATATGATGATGTTTCATTGGTACTTCTGGGTACCTGGATGATATTCATACTATCGACAATCCTGCTTTCTGAAAAGTATAGAAATATTATTTATCCACAAGGCAAACGTTACAAACACAGAAACACCATTTTTGGACCTAAATATCATTTTTAATGGATAAATAAATGGAAACACCATTTTTGGACCTATATATTAATGTTAATGGATAAATTTATATAAGTGTGTATGACAAAAGAGATGATTTTGGATTCAACAATGTAAATTTTCCATGGCTTAACGGTGATGTTCCTAGATAACCGTCATACCGTATCTACATTTCGCAGCTCATCCGGTATGCTAAAACGCCTTTTATAACGTGGATATGATCCTTCTGTCACCAGACGGACATTTGGCTTGGTACTGGAACAATCTACAGCCTTGTACCAGTGCATTCTTAAGAATTACACTCGACTCCATGAAGGGTCCTGTCCAATCCTCTTAAGAGAAGACAGTGCATCGATCGCCTGTCCTCTCTGAATGTCCGTCGGACTCCTCTTGTGATCACATGCATGAACTCGCTACAGCCAGCAGAGCACGGACTGTATTTCGCATACCTTCTGTTTTTATATCTCATTTGTGTGTTTCATGGGCCCCTGCGTCATGACGTCTATTTGTATATTCATCTTACGGCGAGTAGGGTATTTTATACCACAATTGTTTGTTTTTCTAGACCTCAGATAAGTATTCAAAAGGTATTACGTTCATGATGTCACTTCATCCATCATTATCTTATTATGTACAAAAGTCCACTATTTTCAGTTATAACTTGTGATGCACCGACAATTGGTCCATCCATAATTGTCAACTCAACATCGTATGGTACATACGGAGATGTGATAGAATATACCTGTATCAATGGTCACCTACTGCTGAGCGGACTGACAAAAGATCAGTCTGTCTGTTCACTGGATGGCAGATGGTCCATACCTTATAACTTAACAGAACTAAGATGCTACAGTAAGATTAATCATGACAAATTCTTATTACCAATAAAATATATCTATAATATGATATGACAGATTACATGATATTCGGGCAGTCAAAGTAAATGAGATTTTTTTTCATTCTGCTTGAACTTTTAAATATTTCATGCTTGATGAAAATTTGGATTTCTTTCAGGAGACTCAACATACATAGGTTGCTTTAAGAATTACGAACCCTCTACAGACGAGTACACTGAGGCAGTATCCAGCTTCTCAATCTGTAAATCAGTTTGTAAAGAACGACAATTCAGATTTCTGATTCTGTCAAATACTTCATGTATATGTTCAAATGCTGATATGATTAACGAGTTGGTTGTTGGCGATCAGATGTGTAACAACACCTGCCCCGTTCATAGTGGAAATGTTCAATGTGGAGGCTGTTTCGGGGAAGTAGGAGTATTTACGACAATAAGTATGTTTACCTATGTTCGTTCTACATGATGATTTATATTCTCAAGAGGTTAAGGAGGTAAAGATAATTTACCATATACTGTTTCCAAAAAGCAAATTAAGGGTAAGCTGCAAATTGATATTCTTTATCTCCCCTGGTCATGGGTATAACTGTTTTCTTTTTTAGGAGGCGGTATATGCGTGGACACAACGAACATCACCTTTACGACTGAGTTCAATATATATGGTATAGCAAAACGAACATGCACTCAGAAATGCCTAGCCTTAAATAGTACATACGCATTGCTAAACAGCAATACCTCCCTATGCAGATGTGTCGACGAGAATTACGTAGAAGTAACAAGCCTAAAGTCAAAACTGTGTACAGAATCTTATCAGTACAGCACCATCTACAATTTAGGTAATTTTCCTTCCTTTCGATAATGGATACAGATAAAGGTATTAAAAATAGAGAAGGATACATTCATCCCACAAGTAAGAAATCAAAAACAATCGAAAGCAACTACCGGTGATATTTCTCACGGCAGATTGCACAAGCAACTGACATGTACAGACATCAATCGAGTCATGTAGGCTCTTTTCTTTTACATACATCCGATCTTTTCGATTCTAGCTTTAAGGTCAATGTTTGATCATTCACCCTATCAGCGTTATTATTTATAAATAACTAATAACATGACTAATAAGAAACTTTCTATGTAGAACATGCCTCGATCAATGTAACTAAATTAAGTCTCTGGGCTGCTTTCAGATAAGTAATCGCTTGGATGTTTATTAACCAAAAATAAAAGTTATCTTGTTTCTTAGTGTGCTCTTTTTATGCTAGCTTTGTTTGCGCCTCTTGCACAATCTTGTGAAGACCTATACAATACATGGGAGATACGGGACAGTGGTTACTACAGACTCAAGGATCACAACAGTTCCACTCTGTGTAATTTTCTTGGTAAGACTAATAGAAATAGAGTATAGACTAATTCCAATATATGATGTATGATGTATTTCATTTTTTGTCTTCCATCCTGACAATAGTCTCAACAGCACTCACAATAGAGCACAAAATTGAGCATCTACGGACCCCTAGCAAGCTGGAGTTGGAACCAGGTGCCCGGGAGGAGTAAGCATCCCCTGTTGGCTAGCCGTACCCGCCGTCGATGTTCACGCACGAAAATGAAACAATACCTAAAATACATGTTTTTTCTGAGGCTATGTCTATATAGAAAGTGCTAGGGCGACAATGTCAGGGAAAATATTCAAAACACTTACTGTCCAACCCCTCTTGGGGAGTTTTTTTACGAGCCCCACACGGCAAAGGGCATAAGTGTGACACAAATGAGTTAAAAGAAGATCCTGACGATAATCTCAACAGCTCTCACAATAGAGCACAAGATTGAGCATCGACGGACTCCTAGCAAGCTAGAGGTGGAACCAGGTGCCCAGGAGGAGTAAGCATCCCCTGTTGCTAGCCGCATAAGGCTAGCCGTATAAGGCAAAATTGATCTCTGAGAATTCTTAAAAACAATATTCAATGGAACTTAGGTTTAGAGCAAATCTCTACGCTCTGAAGCAGAGATATGAGTAATAGTCCAAAATTCTTATATCAATTCTTCACTTTTACAGGAGGAAGTTAAGAAAAAAACTGGTTTGAAATTTTCTTCATGAAAGTATAGAGTTTGAACACTTTCGTATTATCATCATAAACACTTATTTTTTGTTTTTTGTTGCAGTGTGGAGCAGTTAAAATCGTTCCCCGTGACTTGATGTTTAGAAGTGTATTAATTATTTTTTTCCAGCTCTGTCGCCTGAAAGAAGCTTCGTTTTGGTCCTTTATCGATTTGACATCATATACATTATTTTGCTATTTCGGAAACTTGTCATTCCATTCAAAAATATTATCGAAATTAAAGGAGGTTAACATATAAGCACCATCCCTCCAATGCTATTTTGAACATACATTTTATTTCGATATGCTTCTGAATCGACCCTACAGGAAATTTGGAGCCGCGCACTCTCTGTCAAGTAAATAAACAAATTTTAATTCTAAAAATAAAACAAGAGGGCGCTACAAGATGAATTTTGGGTCCTCCGCTGTAAAGCATCACTGATGAAAATTTAATATTCGAAACACGTGTCTGGTGCAGAAAAATTAGTTTGAAATTTTCTTCATGAAAGATAAAAGTAGGAACACTTCCGTATTATTACGTATGAGTGTACAGAACAAGAATGTGCTCTCTTGAGTTAAAAAATACGTTAATATCAAAATGAGAATGGAATCGTCGTATTTTCCTTTATCCCTTAATCTATTCTAATAAATGACGATATATATATATTTGATACTAAATCGATTTAAGAATAAAATTGCAATGCTGAACAGTGCACGACGTAAATATCTACCCTTATTGACGTTACAGACGGCACTGAATGTGATGAAGGATGGATAGGATTTAGCGGATCCTGCTACAAAATAATTACAGATGTAGAGAACTTCACCATGGCAGGGGCTTACTGTACGGAATTGAACTCACATTTAGTTTCTATCGGACATAGGGATGAACATTTCTTCCTAAGAGACACACTCAGTGGTAAACGACAATTTCACCGGATGTTTTTGCTTTTTGTGTCGCCTGCGAAGCATAGCGACACTAAGGGATCACTTTTTTAATTTATCAAGTGAATTTGTAAAAAAAAAAATCATCATCAACAGTATTTTCGACACAATATATGAGTCAATAAGTCAATTACTCATAAAGTTGTGTCAGTTTTAGCATGTTAAAGGTCTTCAAATTCAATAGCATCATTTAAGATCAGACAAATTTGCAGCATGGACCAAACATGCACGTTTCGGGTACTTAACTCTCGTCAGTAATCCTCCATCTTAACAATGTAATATGGCAAAAGAATGTGACAATTATTATGTCCAAAACTGTACAGAAAGACGATTACCACCTATATCTTGTAATGATACATTTTCTTGGAAGCAAATCATCTAATGCATCTATTTTCTCTTCACAGATTTTACAGAATATAGCACTATCGACAACATTTTCATTGGATTTACAGACCCGCAAGACGCCAACGCGTACAGCTGGACTGACGGTGCATTAGAGACGTTTACAAACTTTAGGGACGCCATTGGCGCACAGTCAAATGACGTTCTTCTATGTATAATGATGGATATGACTAAGAATGGTGACTGGCTGCGAGCTGATTGTTCCTGGGGACTAAGTTTCATATGTGAAAGACCTAAGGGTATCAAATTCTGTATCTTTTTCTGAGATAAACAACCTCTGCTCTAGACCAAAGTCCAAATAGATTATGTAGGATGAATAAAACCTTCATATACATCGTTTAGCTCCAATGTTGCATTTCTATCGTACGTATTTAAGAAACGTTACATCTTTTAAAAATATGTTCATATGAAATGGATTCTGAAGATTGATACTTGGTCTAACTTGCTCTTAGTGTCTCCTTGGTGCTTGTACACGAATGTGTAAGCCTTTTGACCGTGATTCTTGGATCCCAATTTCGGACTTTCTGATTTGAATTCACTGATGTAATGCTGGACATGATGTGCCGAATCTTTACAAATATCAGATACGGGCGATAAGTGTATTTATTTGAATTCTCCTTAATGGTGATATAGTACATCAGTTATTAGAAATATATAATACATTGAAACAATGGTATGGTTTGCTTGACTTTATACAGGAATTGGTGATCTTCAAATTGGAACATAAACAATACATAGTACTCATGCTATTTTCATTTGACCTTTTCCCATAACTAAGGCAATCAAATTTTGTATTACAATATTCATCAGTAAAACAAACCCCTTTTCATAATTTGATATCAAGAAGAATCTTAAATGCAAATCAAGAAAACGAGATGGAAACTTGACTTATATGTTATTTGCATTATTTCCAAATGATTATTTTTCAGAAACTCCAAGATGCCTCTCTGTAGTAAGCCTACCAAATGTGTACCAAATGTCAAACCAAGACATGTCACTCTCCATGTGCATCCAACAGTGTAAAGGCAAAGGTGCTCTCTTTGCCCTCATACAATACGATCAGTGCATCTGTAATGACACTTTGAATGTAGCTGCTCAATATTCTATGTTGAATTGTTCATCGACGTGTTCTGGAAACGTATATCAACATTGTGGAAACCAGTATATGGATCTTTATACTGTAAAGAACGGTAGGCACTTTACTTACCCGATCTCCTTACAGTGTGCATGAAACATATTACATAAACAAAAAGTAGGTTTACATTATTGTAGGGTCTTGTAAAGATATATCTCCCAATAATCGGGTCGTAAATTTTGTGGATACTAGCTTAGTTCTTTGAATGATTGTGTACCTTGGTATCTTTCCTTTATGCTTTTCTTCATTTGGAATCAATTCAACAAATATCCAATTTTTGATGAATCCACTGTTTTTCTCTCGAACCTCATCAAAACAGCTAGGGGAACATCTCATATTACGATTTAAATATTTTTTCTATTCAGCTTGTATCAACTTTAAAAAGAATATGACTTATAATTTCATAATCAACCCTTGTTTAGACTTCATATGAACTGAACATATGGGACGAAGAAAGAGGTCCTTATTTTATGGCTGATCATGTTTGTTTATCGCAGTGTCTTGCTCCTGAATTATATAAATTGTACATAATGAACAATGTTATAGACATAATCATGTAGAACCTGTCGAAACATATATGTCAAAATTCCTAACCGTAAGAATGTTCTACCTATAAAGGCATATATGTTAAGCGCAATTAAATAATATGGTATATTATTTTCCTGAAACTTATATGTTTTGTCCTTATCTGATGTATTGTGTCATTGATTTCCGTGGTCAACACACTTTATTACTCTTATTATTTTTCAGTGAATGAATTCAGCGCTGCTCAATCGTGCTCTGATTTAGCTGTCCAAGGTATACATGGTATTGAAGCAGAGTTGACAAGCGGGTACGAAAAATGCAATGACACAGGTACATATATACACTTCCTTATTCTCAATAATGCAGCTTACGTATTGCTCATAATTATACATTTACATATTATTAAAGGTTGTCCATTTTCCTGGATACGAAGTGGAAGAAGCTGTCTGAAGTTCGTTACAAGGAAAGCAAGCTTTGCCAATGCCTATTATTGGTGTTCTTCTCATGGTGGTCACTTGGCTGTTCCAAACACACGGGACGAAAACGAGATTTTGACAGCAGCCATAGCGACAGTACCTTCTCTGATGATTGAAGACACCTATATTATTGGTACATTTATTTGTCTAGATATCTCATTTTAATCATATATTATTGGTACATTTATTTGACTATATATCTCATTTTATTCAGGTAAAATTTTTTTGTGCACGCTCATTTACTTACAAAAGTACAAGATCATCATGTTTTTTTACCTAAGTTAAATCCCTACTAATTAGTAAAATAAGTTACATGTATACCATTTGAAAAATCTAAATGCTCTCCTCATGAGAAGACTGTGTACTGGCCCAGTTGCAATTGCTTGACTTTTTGGTATTGAAATAAAGATGACTTCCAAAAAATAAAGATGACTTACTGATGTAATTAGCGTTCAAAAACATGGTCAATACACGTCAAAGAGAAATAACGTGCTGGCCTTATCCTCATATAGAATTAATTTTATGTGCCCACATTGAGCCACCACTGTGCCCCTGCCAGGAAAGTATATTAAAAATGCTACATCAAAACAATAAAATACTTATAAATATCATATCATGATACTCTATTTAGACGTAGTTGATGTTTCTTTATTGTTTATTCAGCAAATCTAGAAATTAAAAGGTCCATATATGCATAAATCTATATTGAAATGATTGTAAACTAACAATGAAAATTGATCATGAAACTTCTCAAATTGAGGCATCTTATATTATGCCTGAACAGTGAATGAGGAAAAATTACGCGGAAATAATAACAGGAAAAGTGATACACTGTACATTTCATAGTTGAAGTCTTTTTGCAAATAACAAGATCGCTTTTGGCATTTTATCGATCCTAGTCTCTGATGTAGGTTAAATTACTTTTGTAATTACTCTTTTCTCCTACTATGTTTCAATTGAATCTCTGAAGGTTTCAAAGGAACGTCATCGAACTCAGATATTTACAGAACCGTAACGGGTGAAATGTTTCCGACATTCCAGCAGCCAATCAGTGTTTCTGAAGACCATTCATTGCTGGGGCTATATGTAAACGGTACATGGATGACATTGTCTGGAATGGATGTACAACAATATTTCATCTGCGAGATCAGTGAAGGTATGACATAAAACTCTACAGCCAACCAACCTCTATATTGTGTGAATCACTTATATTTACTTGAATAATTAATGGGAATCTGAAGTCGATACAGTCATAAAACATGAAAGTTGTTTGGTTCATAGATCTACTAAAAGCAATGATAAAATACTTTGATGTAATTGATATCTTAGGAAAATATTATGTATTTTATGCTTATACATGTACATGCTATTTTTCTTACCTATAATCAAACATAAAACCTGTCCTTTTGTTTATGTTTTTACATGATATTTTTCTTACCTATAATCAAACATAAAACCTGCCCTTTTGTATATGTTTTTACATGATATTTTTCTTACCTATAATCAAACATAAAACCTGTCCTTTTGTTTATGTTTTTACATGATATTTTTCTCACCTATAATCAAACATAAAACCTGTCCTTTTGTTTATGTTTTTACATGATATTTTTCTTACCTATAATCAAACATAAAACCTGTCCTTTTGTTTATGTTTTTACATGATATTTTTCTCACCTATAATCAAACATAAAACCCGTCCTTTTGTTTATGTTTTTACATGATATTTTTCTTACCTATAATCAAACATAAAACCTGTCCTTTTGTTTATGTTTTTACATGATATTTTTCTCACCTATAATCAAACATAAAACCTGTCCTTTTGTTTATGTTTTTACATGATATTCTTCTCACCTATAATCAAACATAAAACCTGTCCTTTTGTTTATGTTTTTACATGATATTTTTCTTACCTGTAATCAAACATAAAACCTGTCCTTTTGTTTATGTTTTTACATGATATTTTTCTTACCTATAATCAAACATAAAACCTATCCTTTTATTTATGTTTTTACATGATATTTTTCTTACCTATAATCAAACATAAAACCTGTCCTTTTGTTTATATTTTTACATGATATTCTTCTTACCTATAATCAAACATAAAACCTGTCCTTTTGTTTATGTTTTTACATGATATTTTTCTTACCTATAATCAAACATAAAACCTGTCCTTTTGTTTTTGTTTTTACATGATATTCTTCTTACATATTGTCAAGCATAAAAACTATCCTTTTGTTTATGTTTTTACATGATATTCTTCTTACCTATAATCAAACATAAAACCTGTCCTTTTGTTTATGTTATTACATGATATTCTTCTTACCTATTGTCAAGCATAAAACCTATCCTTTTGTTTATGTTTTTACATGATATTTTTCTTACCTATAATCAAACATAAAACCTATCCTTTTATTTATGTTTTTACATGATATTTTTCTTACCTATAATCAAACATAAAACCTGTCCTTTTGTTTATGTTTTTACATGATATTCTTCTTACCTATAATCAAACATAAAACCTGTCCTTTTGTTTATGTTTTTACATGATATTTTTCTTACCTATAATCAAACATAAAACCTATCCTTTTTTACATGATATTTTTCTTACCTATAATCAAACATAAAACCTGTCCTTTTGTTTATGTTTTTACATGATATTCTTCTCACCTATAATCAAACATAAAACCTGTCCTTTTGTTTATGTTTTTACATGATATTTTTCTTACCTGTAATCAAACATAAAACCTGTCCTTTTGTTTATGTTTTTACATGATATTTTTCTTACCTATAATCAAACATAAAACCTATCCTTTTATTTATGTTTTTACATGATATTTTTCTTACCTATAATCAAACATAAAACCTGTCCTTTTGTTTATATTTTTACATGATATTCTTCTTACCTATAATCAAACATAAAACCTGTCCTTTTGTTTATGTTTTTACATGATATTTTTCTTACCTATAATCAAACATAAAACCTGTCCTTTTGTTTTTGTTTTTACATGATATTCTTCTTACATATTGTCAAGCATAAAAACTATCCTTTTGTTTATGTTTTTACATGATATTCTTCTTACCTATAATCAAACATAAAACCTGTCCTTTTGTTTATGTTTTTACATGATATTCTTCTTACCTATTGTCAAGCATAAAACCTATCCTTTTGTTTATGTTTTTACATGATATTTTTCTTACCTATAATCAAACATAAAACCTATCCTTTTATTTATGTTTTTACATGATATTTTTCTTACCTATAATCAAACATAAAACCTGTCCTTTTGTTTATGTTTTTACATGATATTTTTCTTACCTATAATCAAACATAAAACCTGTCCTTTTGTTTTTGTTTTTACATGATATATTTCTTACCTATTGTCAAGCATAATACCTATCCTTTTGTTTATGTTTTTACATGATATTCTTCTTACCTATAATCAAACATAAAACCTGTCCTTTTGTTTATCTTTTTACATGATATTCTTCTTACCTATAATCAAACATAAAACCTGTCCTTTTGTTTATGTTTTTACATGATATTCTTCTTACCTATAATCAAACATAAAACCTATCCTTTTGTTTATGTTTTTACATGATATTCTTCTTACCTATAATCAAACATAAAACCTGTCCTTTTGTTTATCTTTTTACATGATATTCTTCTTATCTATAATCAAACATAAAACCTGTCCTTTTGTTTATGTTTTTACATGATATTCTTCTTACCTATAATCAAACATAAAACCTGTCCTTTTGTTTATGTTTTTACATGATATTCTTCTTACCTATAATCAAACATAAAACCTATCCTTTTGTTTATGTTTTTACATGATATTCTTCTTACCTATAATCAAACATAAAACCTGTCCTTTTGTTTATGTTTTTACATGATATTTTTCTTACCTGTAATCAAACATAAAACCTGTCCTTTTGTTTATGTTTTTACATGATATTCTTCTTACCTATAATCAAACATAAAACCTATCCTTTTGTTTATGTTTTTACATGATATTCTTCTTACCTATAATCAAACATAAAACCTGTCCTTTATTTATGTTTTTACATGATATTTTTCTTACCTATAATCAAACATAAAACCTGTCCTTTTGTTTATGTTTTTACATGATATTCTTCTTACCTATAATCAAACATAAAACCTGTCCTTTTGTTTATGTTTTTACATGATATTCTTCTTACCTATAATCAAACATAAAACCTGTCCTTTTGTTTATGTTTTTACATGATATTCTTCTTACCTATAATCAAACATAAAACCTGTCCTTTTATTTATGTTTTTACATGATATTCTTCTTACCTATAATCAAACATAAAACCTGTCCTTTTGTTTATGTTTTTACATGATATTCTTCTTACCTATAATCAAACATAAAACTTTTTCTTTTGTTTTATATTCATACATGATATTTTTCTTACGTATTGTCAAGCATAAAACCTATCTTTTATATATTCCAATGGCTAATTCATAAATCTTTATTCATATTTAATTTGATTCGCAACACACAAAGGCCCGGATGTTGATCATATTGGAAATGTACTGTACATATGTGTAATTAAAAAGATATCTTTGGAAACAAATAAAATGGAAACGATATAGGGAATATGTCATGGCGACAATTCTCATAGTTACTGCATCCAATTTTTATCAACTTATTCAAAGAAGATTGGGCCTTGATTTTCTGTTCTATCAGAAAATTCGATGAGCTCTTCAAATATATTTCTCTTTTTACATTTTCAATTCTGAATCATTCAAAGTGAGCACAAGACTGCTCACTTTAATGATTCAGAATTTAAATTTTGATTCATGTGGGATATGAAAAATATTAGTACGTTGCGTTTTCATAGCAACCCCCAAAAGGGCATTCTACAATGTCTTCCGCACTTGCTCTGGAAATTGTTCATTAGATAAGTTGACGTTTGTGTTTCTGTGGAGCTGTGTCCAGTTTTTTTGTTTTTTATTTTTTTACTATTCGGCTTTTGTGCCTGGCTTTCATTCACTGATTGTATTATTTGCTATGATATCGTATAGAGAGAGGGTTCTTTATATGGCAACTCTTTTTATATCCGTGTATCTTCATTGTATGTGCGCCCTCAGGATACGATATCTTTTGATATACATATGGACTGTCGACTGAAGATGCACATGGGCATCGCCCCTTGTTATTTTTTGTTCATGTATTTTCGTGAAAGTGTAAATAATATTCTTCTTGTCTCATGTAGATTACTTGCGAAATTTATTGACGAGAAAAGAGGGGGTCTCCAACAACACTTGGCTGCAGTACTCACAACAAAACCTCAAAACACACAATTCAAAAAACATATCTAGCAGACAGGCACTGAAAGATACGCAACAGGAACAAGGAACACAATCTCACTTCATAGAAGCATGAAACAATAATCATCGAAGAAGTACCTATCATCTATGCAGTATCAAAGTCGAGAAGGCAACTTGAGGCAAAATCATAAGAATTTCCTTTGAAACGGAGTGAGACCATGTGCCCGGGGAGATTCAGTGTCTCCTGATTGCAAGCAACACCGGCAGTTGCAACAGTTCCATGAAAATCTGTCAAATTCGATAATTGTACCGATGTACATATTGATGAACATATCAGGTAAATAGTTCTTGTTTGGTGATTATGACAGCCATCAAATCGCAATCCAGAATGTCACTGAATTTTTGGAAAAAAGGGGGGTCTGATATACTTTTGTTATACCCCCGTAGCGACCGAAGAACTTTCTCAATGATGATATAAGCCGTTGTGTAAAGTAACCTTTGTACATCTTTTTCAATTAACAGATTTACCACGAATCAAAAATCTCAAATATTTTACTATTAGTTTTAATTATATCGATTTTATGGGAATACTATAAATATTGCGTCAGTTAATCTATCATAAATTTTGATTGACCCGGTGTTCGCGCCTTCTTTATCAATGTCATATTGTAAGATTTTTAATTTTTAAGAAGTTCTGTAAATTAATTTCATTGCATTTTTTTATTGAAGCATACGTAGGATGTTTCTACAAAGGATCTGTGACTGCAGTAAGTAGTGTAGTAATGGCGGTCTCTGACTATAGCGAAATGACCATAGAGTACTGTGTAGAGGTGTGCAGAGAACTTGGACAATCTTATGCACTGTTGACGAGTAGTACTTGTGAATGTTCGTCAAGCGTTCCTCTGTTCAGCGATGATGGTGCTGTGTGTAACGAATATTGTGCAGGATCAAAAGGACAATTGTGTGGTAACAATGCCGAAATCACCGTCTCTGCTTATGATATTGGTATGATGTCTTTGTAGAACTTCATTTGTATCAAAATATTCTTGAAAAGTATTCTCTCCCCACCAATAGTACTGCATTCTGTTATAGACCCACAAGTCGTTTATGTAATTCATAGAAACACGAAGCTTAAAACAATTATGAAGTCGTAGAAGTTTACATTAAACCAAGTATAATTGACGAAATATGCAATGCAATAATTTTTTGCGATTTTTGCTAGCGACACGCTGATTGCGATAATGTTCTTGCATTTTATAAATTAGCAATGCCATCATTATGCACATTCTGTCAATCACGACAATCTTGCTGCATCGATAGAAATGTAGAAGAGATATTTTTTAATGCTAAAAAACTAAATTAAAATTGTTTGAGATTCCCTTCTTTATTCGTAGAGATCAACATGACAGGGAGCATCAATGAAAATATAAAACTTTAAAATAAGACCATAAACAAATCAATGAAATGGCATATAATACTTATGTTACACGTCTTCAAATTCGTGGCATAATTGAAGTACAGATAAATTTGCAGCATGGACCAGACATGCACTTTTCGGGTACTCAACCCTCGTCTGTGATCCTCAGTTCAAACAATGAAACATTCCCAGAGACTGAAAGTTTTGCCAAAAAAACAAAAAGACGTAGCAGGAGGGGGGAGGTTACGGTGATACAGGATCCACTTTTCATAAATTTAGAAAAAAATTGACATTAATTTTCGAATGCGTTTGCGTTTTTAGCTCACCTGAGCCATAGGCTCAAGTGAGCTATTGTCATAGTGTTGCGTCTGTCGTCCGTCGTCCGTCGTCGTCGTCGTAAACTTTTCACATTTTAAACTTCTTCTCCAGAATGGCTGAAGGGATTTTGATGAAACTTGGTAGGTATGAAGTACTCATGGTCCCCTACAAGTGTTGTTGTTCTTCGTCCGGATCTGTCAACAGGTGGCGCCACCACAGCGAAAAATAGGTCACGGGGGTACCCTCCTTTGACAAACTTCTTCTTCAGAACCGAAGCATTTATCGACAAACCGAAAGCATCAGGATGATCTAGAGAGATGTCTTAAGAAGTGCTGTTATTTTTGGTTCCACTTCGAAGTCAAATTTTTGACGTGTTTTTGACGTCTTTTCGGACTTAGTCAGAAATGCACATTTTTGCACTATTTCTTTAAAAAACTCAATAAGTGTATGATTTTACACATTCATATACTGCATATTTATCATATTTAAGTTACTTAATGCTTTGATATGTATTTATGCTTAATTTTTTTTTTTTCTAATTCTTTATGAATTTTTTTCTTATGCAAAAAGGAAGGGGGGGGGATGATTTTCATACATTTTCTGCTTCTTTTCTATAACCACTCTTCAGATAGTCATGACAATTTGTAGGTATGAGGTACTCATGCATGGTACCCTACAAGTGAAAGAATTTTGTCAAGATATCCACTTTTGGATTTTTAAGGAATATCTTTTAAAATTGTACATAGGTATAATGTATGTTTTCCATGCCCAATGGACCCATGGGGAGTGGCTTCAAACCCCGGCGGGACCCCAACAATTTTTTTCCCTTTTTAGCTCACCTGAGCCATAGGCTCAAAGAGAGCTATTGTCATAGCGTTGCGTCCGTCGTCCGTCGTCGTCCGTCGTCGTCCGTCGTAAACTTTTCAACATTTTCGACTTCTTCTCCAGAACCACTGAAAAGATTTTCATGAAACTTGGTAGGAATGAAGTACTCATGGTCCCCTACAAGTGTTGTTGTTTTTCGTCCGGATCCATCAACAGGTGGCGCCACCAGAGGCAAAAGTAGGTCACAGGGGGTACCCTCCTTTGACAAACTTCTTCTTCAGAACGGAGGCACGTATCGACAAACCGAAAGCATCAGGATGAACTAGAGAGATGTCTTAAGAAGTGTTGTTATTTTTGGTTCCACTCGGAAGTCAAATTTTTGACGCGTTTTTGACGTCTTTTCGGACTTCGTCAGAAATGCACATTTTTGCACTATTTCTTTAAATAACTCAATAAGTGTATGATTTTACACATTCATTTACTGCATATTTATCATATTTAAGTTACTAAATGCTTTGATAAGTATTTTATTCTAAAATTTAGATTTTTTGATTTTTTATTAATTTTTTTCTTATGTGAAAAGGAAGGGGGGGGGGTGATTTTCATACATATTCAACTTCTTCTCCAGAACCACTGAAAAGATTTTCATGAAACTTGGTAGGAATGAAGTACTCATGGTCCCCTACAAGTGATGTTGTTTTTCGTCCAGATCCATCAACAGGTGGCGCCACCAGAGGCAAAAGTAGGTCACAGGGGGTACCCTCCTTTGACAAACTTCTTCTTCAGAACGAAAGCACGTATCGACAAACTGAAAGCATCAGAATGATCTAGAGAGATGTCTTAAGAAGTGTTGTTGTTTTTGGTTCCACTCGGAAGTCAAATTTTTGACGCGTTTTTGACGTCTTTTCGGACTCTGTCGGAAATGCACATTTTTGCACTATTTCTTTAAATAACTCAATATGTGTATGGTTTTACACATTCATTTACTACAAATTCATCACATTTAAGTTACTTAATGCTTTGATATGTATTTCATACTGAAATTTTAATTTTTTGATTTTTTATGAATTATTTTCTTATGTGAAAAGGAAAGGGGGGGGTGATTTTCATACATATTCAACTTCTTCTCCAGAACTGCTGAACAGATTTTTATGAGTATTTTTTCAATCATGAATAGATATGTTTACTGTGAACATGGACCCAAGGCTTGTGGGTTCAAGTCCCGGCACGAGCACTCCTCAAATTTTTTTCTTCATTTTTTCCCATTTTGTCAGCTTATTATGCACTTTTAGATAATCTGAATACCTTAAATTCCATTTTTTACTTAAAAAAATTTTTCTTCCCTTTATTAGCTCACCTGAGCCATAGGCTCAAAGTGAGCTATTGTCATAGCGTGGCGTCCGTCGTCCGTCGTCGTCCGTCGTCGTCCGTCGTCCGTCGTAAACTTTTCAACATTTTCGACTTCTTCTCCAGAACCACTGAAAAGATTTTCATGAAACTTGGTAGGAATGAAGTACTCATGGTCCCCTACAAGTGTTGTTGTTTTTCGTCCGGATCCATCAACAGGTGGCGCCACCAGAGGCAAAAGTAGGTCACAGGGGGTACCCTCCTTTGACAAACTTCTTCTTCAGAACGGAGGCACGTATCGACAAACCGAAAGCATCAGGATGAACTAGAGAGATGTCTTAAGAAGTGTTGTTATTTTTGGTTCCACTCGGAAGTCAAATTTTTGACGCGTTTTTGACGTCTTTTCGGACTTCGTCAGAAATGCACATTTTTGCACTATTTCTTTAAATAACTCAATAAGTGTATGATTTTACACATTCATTTACTGCATATTTATCATATTTAAGTTACTAAATGCTTTGATAAGTATTTTATTCTAAAATTTAGATTTTTTGATTTTTTATTAATTTTTTTCTTATGTGAAAAGGAAGGGGGGGGGGGGGGGGGTGATTTTCATACATATTCAACTTCTTCTCCAGAACCACTGAAAAGATTTTCATGAAACTTGGTAGGAATGAAGTACTCATGGTCCCCTACAAGTGATGTTGTTTTTCGTCCAGATCCATCAACAGGTGGCGCCACCAGAGGCAAAAGTAGGTCACAGGGGGTACCCTCCTTTGACAAACTTCTTCTTCAGAACGAAAGCACGTATCGACAAACTGAAAGCATCAGAATGATCTAGAGAGATGTCTTAAGAAGTGTTGTTGTTTTTGGTTCCACTCGGAAGTCAAATTTTTGACGCGTTTTTGACGTCTTTTCGGACTCTGTCGGAAATGCACATTTTTGCACTATTTCTTTAAATAACTCAATATGTGTATGGTTTTACACATTCATTTACTACAAATTCATCACATTTAAGTTACTTAATGCTTTGATATGTATTTCATACTGAAATTTTAATTTTTTGATTTTTTATGAATTATTTTCTTATGTGAAAAGGAAAGGGGGGGGGGTGATTTTCATACATATTCAACTTCTTCTCCAGAACTGCTGAACAGATTTTTATGAGTATTTTTTCAATCATGAATAGATATGTTTACTGTGAACATGGACCCAAGGCTTGTGGGTTCAAGTCCCGGCACGAGCACTCCTCAAATTTTTTTCTTCATTTTTTCCCATTTTGTCAGCTTATTATGCACTTTTAGATAATCTGAATACCTTAAATTCCATTTTTTACTTAAAAAAATTTTTCTTCCCTTTATTAGCTCACCTGAGCCATAGGCTCAAAGTGAGCTATTGTCATAGCGTGGCGTCCGTCGTCCGTCCTCGTCCGTCGTCGTCCGTCGTCGTCCGTCGTCCGTCGTAAACTTTTCAACATTTTCGACTTCTTCTCCAGAACCACTGAAAAGATTTTCATGAAACTTGGTAGGAATGAAGTACTCATGGTCCCCTACAAGTGTTGTTGTTTTTCGTCCGGATCCATCAACAGGTGGCGCCACCAGAGGCAAAAGTAGGTCACAGGGGGTACCCTCCTTTGACAAACTTCTTCTTCAGAACGGAGGCACGTATCGACAAACCGAAAGCATCAGGATGAACTAGAGAGATGTCTTAAGAAGTGTTGTTATTTTTGGTTCCACTCGGAAGTCAAATTTTTGACGCGTTTTTGACGTCTTTTCGGACTTCGTCAGAAATGCACATTTTTGCACTATTTCTTTAAATAACTCAATAAGTGTATGATTTTACACATTCATTTACTGCATATTTATCATATTTAAGTTACTAAATGCTTTGATAAGTATTTTATTCTAAAATTTAGATTTTTTTGATTTTTTTATTAATTTTTTTCTTATGTGAAAAGGAAGGGGGGGGGGTGATTTTCATACATATTCAACTTCTTCTCCAGAACCACTGAAAAGATTTTCATGAAACTTGGTAGGAATGAAGTACTCATGGTCCCCTACAAGTGATGTTGTTTTTCGTCCAGATCCATCAACAGGTGGCGCCACCAGAGGCAAAAGTAGGTCACAGGGGGTACCCTCCTTTGACAAACTTCTTCTTCAGAACGAAAGCACGTATCGACAAACTGAAAGCATCAGAATGATCTAGAGAGATGTCTTAAGAAGTGTTGTTGTTTTTGGTTCCACTCGGAAGTCAAATTTTTGACGCGTTTTTGACGTCTTTTCGGACTCTGTCGGAAATGCACATTTTTGCACTATTTCTTTAAATAACTCAATATGTGTATGGTTTTACACATTCATTTACTACAAATTCATCACATTTAAGTTACTTAATGCTTTGATATGTATTTCATACTGAAATTTTAATTTTTTGATTTTTTATGAATTATTTTCTTATGTGAAAAGGAAAGGGGGGGGGTGATTTTCATACATATTCAACTTCTTCTCCAGAACTGCTGAACAGATTTTTATGAGTATTTTTTCAATCATGAATAGATATGTTTACTGTGAACATGGACCCAAGGCTTGTGGGTTCAAGTCCCGGCACGAGCACTCCTCAAATTTTTTTCTTCATTTTTTCCCATTTTGTCAGCTTATTATGCACTTTTAGATAATCTGAATACCTTAAATTCCATTTTTTACTTAAAAAAATTTTTCTTCCCTTTATTAGCTCACCTGAGCCATAGGCTCAAAGTGAGCTATTGTCATAGCGTGGCGTCCGTCGTCCGTCCTCGTCCGTCGTCGTCCGTCGTCGTCCGTCGTCCGTCGTAAACTTTTCAACATTTTCGACTTCTTCTCCAGAACCACTGAAAAGATTTTCATGAAACTTGGTAGGAATGAAGTACTTATGGTCCCCTACAAGTGTTGTTGTTTTTCGTCCGGATCCATCAACAGGTGGCGCCACCAGAGGCAAAAGTAGGTCACAGGGGGTACCCTCCTTTGACAAACTTCTTCTTCAGAACGGAGGCACGTATCGACAAACCGAAAGCATCAGGATGAACTAGAGAGATGTCTTAAGAAGTGTTGTTATTTTTGGTTCCACTCGGAAGTCAAATTTTTGACGCGTTTTTGACGTCTTTTCGGACTTCGTCAGAAATGCACATTTTTGCACTATTTCTTTAAATAACTCAATAAGTGTATGATTTTACACATTCATTTACTGCATATTTATCATATTTAAGTTACTAAATGCTTTGATAAGTATTTTATTCTAAAATTTAGATTTTTTGATTTTTTATTAATTTTTTTCTTATGTGAAAAGGAAGGGGGGGGTGATTTTCATACATATTCAACTTCTTCTCCAGAACCACTGAAAAGATTTTCATGAAACTTGGTAGGAATGAAGTACTCATGGTCCCCTACAAGTGATGTTGTTTTTCGTCCAGATCCATCAACAGGTGGCGCCACCAGAGGCAAAAGTAGGTCACAGGGGGTACCCTCCTTTGACAAACTTCTTCTTCAGAACGAAAGCACGTATCGACAAACTGAAAGCATCAGAATGATCTAGAGAGATGTCTTAAGAAGTGTTGTTGTTTTTGGTTCCACTCGGAAGTCAAATTTTTGACGCGTTTTTGACGTCTTTTCGGACTCTGTCGGAAATGCACATTTTTGCACTATTTCTTTAAATAACTCAATATGTGTATGGTTTTACACATTCATTTACTACAAATTCATCACATTTAAGTTACTTAATGCTTTGATATGTATTTCATACTGAAATTTTAATTTTTTGATTTTTTATGAATTATTTTCTTATGTGAAAAGGAAAGGGGGGGGGGGTGATTTTCATACATATTCAACTTCTTCTCCAGAACTGCTGAACAGATTTTTATGAGTATTTTTTCAATCATGAATAGATATGTTTACTGTGAACATGGACCCAAGGCTTGTAAGTTCAAGTTCTGGTACCCTGGTAACTTTAGTTTCGTATAAGTTGGTACATGTTCATGTATGCAAGAGTTGTCTTTCTTTAATATTGATATATGTTTTTGAGGTTTAAATTTTTGGATTATCGATTCATTTGAATGTTATATATTTTAAATTATTAAATAAGTATGCAAAAGGAAACTAAATAATTCAAAAAAGATAAATAAGTTTTTTCAAATTCATCTTGTGAAGACTTAGATATATAACTTTGAAATTAAGGTATCCGTTGTATAATTGGGTCATTTTGCATAGTGTTTTAATCATCTCCATAGTAAAGTATAGTAATTTTTATGCCTGGTAAGGTACTATAAACTATATATTTTCTGAAAGGTAATTATGCCCTGAGTACAGATATAAGACTCCCAGGTCTTAAAAATCAAAGGGGGAAAACTATTGTACAACTTTGTTATTTTGCACATGTTATATATAGAAAAAGATAGTCAATTTAAATGCTTAATCAGTTATTCCCCTTCGTTTTTCTGGCCCCCAAATTTTTATTTCTGAACAGTGGGCTTTATAACCTTTCAGAAAATATATAGTTTATAGTACCTTACAAGGCATGGAAAAATGCCCTATTGTACATCGGATACCTTAAAATATTGAGAGCAGCTCAAAATATTAATGTAAAAACATGCAGAACTCTACATTTACATAACGTAGTGAAAGGAGGGGGAGAAGGCTGTAATTTATTAGCAGGATTTTGCTTAAGCTTCTGTACAACTGTCTCTCTCGGGTTACTTAGATTACTCAAGAAGAAGGGGGGAGATGTTTTCATACATATTCAACTTCTTCTCCAGAACCGCTGAACATATTTTCATGAAACTTACTCCTCCCGGGCACCTGGTCCCACCTCTAGCTTGCTAGGGGTCCGTCGATGCTTAATTTCGTGCTCTATTGTGAGTGTTGTTGAGATTATCGTCAGGATCTTCTTTCACTCATTTGTGTCACACTTATGCCCTTTGCCGTGTGGAGCTCGTAAAAAAGTTCCCCGCGACGGGTTTGACAGTAAGTGTTTTGAATATACTTCCCTGACATTGTCGCCATAGCACTTTCTATATAGACATAACGTCAGACAGTGCATAAGTTATATATATTTTCATTTCCATGCTTCATTAACATCGACGGCGGGTGCGGCTAGCCAACAGGGGATGCTCACTCCTCCCGGGCACCTGGTCCCACCTCTAGCTTGCTAGGGGTCCGTCGATGCTTAATTTCGTGCTCTATTGTGAGTGTTGTTGAGATTATCGTCAGGGTCTTCTTTAACTCATTGATAGGAATGAATTAATTATGGTCCCCTACAAGTATTCTTGTTTTTTGTCCGGATCTGTCAACAGGTGGCACAACCACAGGCAAAAATACGTCATGGGAAGTACCCTCATTTGACAAACTTCTTCTTCAGAACGGAAACACGTATCGACATACCGAAAGCATCAGGATTATCTACAGAGATGTCTTAAGAAGTGTTGTTAATGTTTGTTCCACTCTGAAGTCTGGTTATTTTCCTCTTACAATGTTAAACGTCTTCAAATTCAATAGCATCATTTAAAACCTGATAAATTTACAGCATGGACCAGACATACAAACTTCTTTTTGTTTGATATGCTTAGTTTACGTAGTTTTCAGGTGAGCGTTGTGGCCCCTGGGCCTCTTGTTTCATATACGATTAAGATTGATATTAACGTTAGATTTATATTTTCAGACATATGATATAATGTAAACACCGTATTTGTTGAATTTTCATAGGTGTTTATCCAGAATATGAGAGTTGTGAGGAATTATATGAAGCAGGATTTAGACGGTCTGGAGAATACAGATTACTTAATGGTACAACAACCTGCAACTTTTATGGTATGGAAAAAAAGAAATACATATATTGCAATTCTCTTCTACATCAAAAAGCAAGACGATAAGTATATCTGGGTTAACAACTTATAAGATATATACATGTTGTGCTGTCTGAACGTTCTTGAAATTAATATAATTTCAGATATATATGACACATTTTTTCTGTTTATATCATCCATTCCCAGATATTACAGTCAACACAGTACTAACGAAAATACATTAAGATCTAATATTATATAACTTGGATGTAACATCGATTTTGATTGGTTGACGATCGAGTCATTATTTTCCGATAATGACCGCTGACGGAAGATAATGACTCGGTGTGGTATTTGTCCTGATTTCAGTATTTTCAAAAAAAAATTTTTTAGTTATTTTGTAAAATATTAAAATTTTAGATATACTTTTCACAAAAATGTGCAATTAATTGTTGAATTCTTAATTGACGATTATGTGTATATATTGTTTTGAATTATTATTTTAATCATATATAGTCTAACTATTCCTTATATAATATAACAAATAAGGACTTGGTCTCGGTCATTATGTCATTATAATGACCCGATGATATCTGTAATATCGACCTCGGCCTTCGGCCTCGGTCAATATTACAAATATCATCGGGTCATTATAATGACATAATGACCTCGACCAAGTCCATATTTTTATAATATAGCAACCCGAAGGATATGTTATTCACTGATGCCGTTGTTGTGCTGTCTGAACGTTCTTGAAATTAATATAATTTCAGATATATATGACACACTTTTTCTGTTTATATCATCCATTCCCAGATATTACAGTCAACACAGTACTAAAGAAAATACATTAAGATCTAATATTATATAATCAGGATGTTACGTTGATTCTGATTTTTTGGTGCACGAGTCATTATTTTCCGATAATGACCGCTGACGGAAGATAATGACTCGGTATGGTATTTGTTCTGATTTCAGTATTTACGATAAAAATTAATATAGTTATTTTGAAAGTTCAAATACATTTTTCACAAAAAAGAACAATTAATTGTTGAATTCTTGATTTAAAAGTATATGTTCATATGGGTTTGAATCATTATTTCAATCATATGTAGTCTTACGATTCGTTATATAATATAACAAATAAGGACTTGGCCTCAGTCATTATGTCATTTTATTGTATGACTGGAAAATATGTCCATCGCTGATTGGCTGAAAACATGTCTGGAACTTCGAAATATATCGTTATATCCACCTCCAGAGAGCTAAATTTAGAACAACTCTCATATTTTCCCCTGTATCTTTCTAAAATTAGTATTGTAGTTATGACGTTATAATAGTAGCGGCGTATTCTTATATTTCGCGCCATCAGAGAATACCTATACATTACTTACAGCAATGGATGCTATCAAGCTGATCGTTGTATTTCATGATCATACAATAAAACAATTAATTACCTTGTGTTCAGTAGATAGCAGTATAGCAACCCTCAGCACATGATATTCACCTCGGCCTGCGGCCTCAGTGAATAACATATCCTTCGGGTTGCTATACTGCTATATCTACCTCACACAAGGTAATTAATTGTATAATAACGACCCGATGAGATTTGTAATATCGACCTCGGCCTTCGGCCTCGGTTGATATTACAAATTTCATCGGGTCATTGTAATGACATCGACCATGTCCATATTTGTATGATAAAGTTCATTCCACAGATAATTCCACTCGGTGTCCTGAGGACTGGATAGCCTACAATTACAACTGTTACAGACTTTTGATGGGAACTTTTTATACTGAAGATGATATCACACAGAAATGTACCAATCATAATGCTACAGAAGCTACGATTTTAGACGATCAGATGTTGACAGTGATAGCAAACTATATGATGGGTAAACTAGTTGTTTTTTTTTGGGGGGGGGGGGGTTGAAAGATGTTAATATATGTACATGGGGGTACATGTAATTCAAAGATATCAATTAATCATATCTTTTAGAAAACATTCAAACATGTTCCTTTACGCGGATCATTTCAGGGCGGTTTCATTGTAATAATTGGTGCTGAAAAGTTCATAATTTACGAAATATAGAGTCGTTTTTTGACATAAAACCATAATGACGACATCAAAATCGTATGATAACGTTGATTTGATACCATCATTACCCAAAGTTTAAAGACCGTTTCCATGGGTTTTGATGATGTCATTATCAGTCTACGTCAGATACCCAAGAGGGAAACAAAGGAGGGGATCTCCAACAGGGAAGTAATGCTATTTTTCATAAATATTGAATACTGTAATGGTTATTGAATTATACTTAAAAATCAATCATATCATTTAGCAGTATTGTCCTCCGAATTGAACATGACCATTTTAGACCATAACACGATCATTCAGCATCTGAATTTATGCCTCGTTTACAATGCTAATCAAGAAATTTGCTAAAAAATGTTATTGCAAAACAATTTTTTTCTTTATTTTTTGCTTTCACATGACCTGCATGAACCTGTAACCTGCAATGAAATGTCAAAAAACATTTTCAATTTCGAGTTATTGTTTCAAACTATTGTTCCCAAGTTGTTTTACATAATCAATGTAGAAATAAATGTTTTATCAAAAAGATTTACACCATAAGCATATTCAACCATTAATGTCTCACATGTTATATCTCACCAGCTATATCTCACCAGCTATATCTCACCAGTAATATCTCGCCAGTAATATATCACCAGTAATATCTCACCAGAAATATCTCACCAGTAATATCTCGCAAGTAATATCTCACCAGTAATATCTCACCAGAAATATCTCACCAGAAATATTTCCTCAGTAATATCTCACCAGTAATATCTCATCAGTTATATCTCACCAGCAATATCTCACCAGTAATATCTCACCAGCAATATATCACCAGTAATATCTCACCAGAAATGTTTGAGGCCGAAATGGAGGAAATTATACATTCATGAAAAGCGAAATTCTTTTAATTGTTTATGTATTTTGCATGTGTTGTCACTTTGTCATGTTTACATTATACATGTATGTTGTTCCTCATGTTTCACTTAAAACTGTTTAAACTGGTAAATGCATGTATGACCTCAAATGTTGCCAAAGAACTTGCTAAGGATAGACCTTTATTGCCAGTGAGGAATCCCTTAGTTTTAGAAGAATTGATGAAATTTGATGATGGATTATTTACATTACCTACCTCGAAGAACATTATGTCATCACATCAGCGGACAATGCCTCAAATAATTACACATTTGCTTGCAAAAAGTACTATTTCGACAGTCTAGTTAAAGAGTTGGGTTTAAATTCGACACCTGGAAATCCCACTTACACACCAATAAACCTTTCTGCCTCTGAAATAATAGATAACCACAAATCAGCTCTTGCTTCCTTTGGCTTCAACACTAACAATTTAGATTTAGATTTACCATACTTATACTGCATACCGTTACAACGTTTCATCGCTGGTTCCTCAAAATGTTCTACCAAATCTGTATCGATCTTACTCACCAAAGTTTTATCTGAAATCAAATCTTGGCTTCAGAAATATTGTTTGACAGTATGTTCTCGCAGTGGTATCAACCAGATGTTGATTTTAAAGAATTCGAAGGAACTATTAGAACATCTGAAATCCACTCATTTTTGTAGAGTCCATTCGATCAAAGCCTTTGATTTTTCGACACTTTACACTACAATTCCACATTCTAAATAGAAAGAAAGACTCGCAAAAATCATAAGCAATGCGTTTACAAGTAAGAACGGTAATCGCAAATACAAATTTATTGTAATTAACTATGACAAAACCTACTTTGTAAAAGAAAAGTCCGATTCTGAAAATAAGGACACTGAAACAGATATTATTCAGATGTTAAACTTTCTAATCGACAACATTTTTGTGGTGTTAGGAGGAAAGGTCTTCCAGCAAATTGTCGGAATTCCAATGGGGACCAATTGCGCCCTACTCTTGCCGACATTTTCCTGTACTCGCACGAAGCTGAATTCATTCAATCTTTGGTCTCTGAAGGGAAAAGATACTAAGCTTCTGACTTCAATTTCGCTTACAGATACATAGACAATGTGTTGTCCATCAATAATCCAAAATTCGCGGATTACCTGAGCAGTATCTATCCTTCGGAGCTTGAAGTCAAAGAAACTACAGAGACAAATTCAGCATCCTATTTGGACATAATGTTGTCCTACGTCACTGATGGTCACATGAACACCTCAGCATTACAAACTTTCCTTTTCTGGGTAGCAACATCCCTTCATCTCCTGCTTATGGCATGTTCATATCTAAGTAGATACGCTATGCCAGATCAAGTATCAAATATACGGATTTTTTTCTGAGAGCTAGGCGTCTTTCAGATACGCTTCTCAGTCAGGGATATGTTTGTGACCGACTAACATCGTCACTGAGGAAGTTCTACGGTCGATATGGGGAATTCGTCATACACTATGATGTCCGACTCTTCAGAATGGTGGATGATATTCTGTCATAGATCATTTGAACCATCCAACCAAAGATTGTACTATATGTCTTCCGAAATGGAAGTAACCGGATGTAAAAGTTCTACCGAATTGAAGCGGCGGGTGTTGCATGCAAGCAGGAGATGCTTACTCTTCCTGGGCACCTGGTCTCACTCAAATATCTGGAGTTCGCTTCTTCTTTTTATATGGTGGAGGTTTTTGTTTGTTTGCTTTTGTTCCTGTTTTATCCTGATTGTGTATGCCTTTGGTTTCTGATTTTCTGAATTATCGATTTTGTGCTGTTCAGGGATATTGTCATTATCCATATTTGTCATTACAAATAAATCAAGTCAAACACTGTTAAACATAACAAACAATGTCCCCTTAGGTCAAAAGTAAACCAGTAAAGACACCAACCTAGTGGTTGAAATTACATTCTTCAAGCTAAATTCGGGTTTTGTATTTGACTTTCATTAGCTGATTGAAATGTATTTTCTTTTAATTTTTGTAAGCGTAAATACCATGCCATGGCTATTGCTCCTTGGGTGCAATAATCCATTTTTGACCGATATAAATCAAGATTTAATTTACAATAATCCATTTTTGACCGTTATAAACCAAGATATTACATGCAATAATCTATTTGTGACCGTTATCAGATAATTTGCTATGAATAAACCAGATGACGATCCGCAATCAAACCAATGTTTACATAGCTATCCTTTCTTTCTTGCATTTATGGTTCTATTCTGCTTTTGTTTGTTTTTGCTTATATTCTTTTGGTGCAAATGAGGGAGTCTTTTAACGTTGCGTATTGTTCTATATTATTTACTTACTCAACATATAATAGGCCAAATTGCTTTTATCGAGGAAAAAAATCATGTCCATAGGATGTGAATTATTTGGATAATTAAGAGTTAATTACGGTTACCTCTCCTTCGGTTGGCTTCTCTCGTTTAAGTATACGAGACACGGGAATATTTAATTTGACATCCTTTATTTTTAATTTTTTCAAAAAAGCCGTGCAAAGTACACTATTGTCCTGTTCACTAAATTCAGAGCACCATGTTTTTCCGGTTTTCTCTAACATACGAAACTGTAATCTTCCAAAAAGATATGAATCTTATAGTACTCTTTTAGTCATAATATTAGTTACCTATTTATTGAGTGACATGTTACGGGATGATACCAGGTCACTAGATTTTATACCGGGCGAGGCGAAGCCGAGTCCTGTATAAAACCTAGTGACCTGGTATCATCCCGTACCAGGTCACTAGATGACTAGATAACGAATTTACCCCATCTATGACTTATTTCTATAATATTCACGAGGCGTTTGGACGTAAATGTTTCAAATTGTGCTACGACGTCAACACGAAAGATAACACTGGGACGTCACGGAAGGCCTGGTATGAAAGTTTAGGCACCTGGTATAAGATATACCACGTCTTCATGTGACCGTAATTAGCCAATCGCTATTCATGATTTCCCTGCACACTTGTGGGTGGGTTAACAGAAAATACCATGATTGGTTTGGCTGTTCGTCAATGAACTTAGAAATAGGACGAAAATTAAAAACTCTACCGGGATTTTCTATAGTCAAATCACTGAAAATTCGTGACGTCGGACGCTTTGACTTCGATTTATTTGGCCCTTATTAGACTAAAGCTTTTGTTGGCACAATCCATAAAAGATTCCGTTTCAAAGTAAAGCCAGTCTGTATATTGTTAGACAGTGGTCATCTTTCTTTTCATGCTTTGTTTTTCATGTCCAGTGGTGTGTTGCCTCGTTCGTTGGTCGTTTTAGTATGATTGTTTTTGTCCCTGCATGATGTTTGTTTATGTGATACATGTAGTACCTTTACTCCCATTGTTGTGCTGTGATAATAGTAACGATGTTCTCTTTTGAGAACTTCTTATTTTCAACGTTATCCGTTTAGTTTTTAGAATAAGCTTTTTTCATTATTCAAATTGATACTTTGAATTGAGTCGACTGGTGTTGCATGCAAGCAGAAGATGCTGACTCTTCCTGGACATCTGGTCTTACTCATATATATAATGGGAGCTCGCTTCTTTTCATGTGGTGGATGCTTTGAATCCTGTTTTATCCTGATTTTGCATGCCATCTGTTTGTGGTTTTCGGAATTGTCGATTTTGTGGTGTTTATTGGGATATGGTCATTGTCCATATTCGTCATTGCTATGTTGTTTTTGTTTCCTATTTTTAGGTAGTGAACACACTTCAGTAGACAAGGTAATCATCGGTCTAGAGGATGCATGGGGAATGGATATACCAAACTGGCCAGATGGGAAGGTTCTCAACCAAAGTAATGTCGAATATTCAAAAAATTATAATTATATCAAGATGTTCAATGCCTTGGAGCGTGAACGGGGATATAGGAGATACTCTGATGTCAAAAGTACAAACTACGAGGTGGAAATAAATGGTGTCCTTTGTCAAAAAGAAAATGAAGGTAAAACATCGGATATGGTGATGAAAAATCTTGAAAACAGGTAAATAGACAGGACAAAGGCTATAAGCTCTCAGTCTTCGATTCGGGGGAATTAAAACTTTCAAACGTAGACGCATTGACTTGTTGCACTAGCTTCACACTTCAACAGTCAAAATACACCAAATACAAAAAAAAACTATTCTTATATTCTTTGATATAGGCGGTTAATAATTCATTCACATTACTAAAACTTTCTTCCTTTCGATTATGTATATCAATTCTTCTTAAAAAGAAATAGGTATATATTTGTCCTGAAAATCTCAGCAATAAAGTTCTGATTGAGATGAAATATTTCTTTGTAATTTTAATCATAGAAATTGTGTATTTTGACATTGGTTTTTCGAAATTTGAAATTTTGATGAAAATGATTTTTTATTTGTTTTCAGAATGGAAGGGTTGCTTTCAATACCCACATTCTATATCCTCACAGATGATAAGCAACAGTATGGAACTAACGCAGTGCCGGCAACTGTGTATGGGACTTGCTGAAAAGTTTGCAATACTGAATAACAAAGAGTGTTTCTGTGCAGATGATGTTGTGTTATCTACCCTATTGTCCGTTGACAATATTACCTGTAATGAGCCATGTCTCCATCACCGACAAAAATGTGGAGGAAGCACAGTCGTCAATGTGTATGAATTAGGTAAAGACAAATGGCTTTAGTTAATACTAAGACCTTACAATGTATTGTAAGAATTAGCTACGATTAGGTGATTTTGTTTAATCGTAGCGCATTCTCCTCTCAATCGCGAGCATTATCGACTCATCATGTCACTATCGTGTCATGATCTCCTGCATTCTCCTCTGTTCGCGGCACCGACGCGAATGCTTCAAACTGTTTAAAACATTCGCGTCTGAATTCATATTCGCCTCACACTCGCGGCACACGCGCAGTGCATTCGCCTTGCAGTCTCTTCCATTCGCAGAGCGTTTTCCACACATTCGCGAGCATTCTTGTTCCCAAGGCGGAGGAGAATGAGCCACGATAGAGCCCCGATAGAGCCCCGACAAGAAACAATCCGAAACGAGTGCGCCGAGAATATGACGCGAATGAAAATATCAACGCGAATCAGACACGATCTTGGCACGATAGTACTACATACACACACGACAATGACAATAATAATTATCTCAGAGTTGATGTAAAAGTGTGCGGATCAATATTTTGAAAACTTTGACAATGCCTTACAAGAGAAAACAACCTGGAAAGAGGTCAAAGTCAACAACGAGTATTGGTGCTCCTGGATATGTGAAATGATTTTGATTGTGCTCATGTTACATTCTGGTCATGATCGCAGCGCTTTCGGGTTAAAGTCGTGTCTCAATCTCCTGCATCGCAGCGCTATCGGGTTAAAGTCGTGTCTCAATCTCCTGTATTCGCCTCTCATTCGCCTCAGTGTCTTTTTATCGTGGCACATTCGTGTCGCATTCTTCTCTATTCTTATCACACTCGCCTCACTATTGTTGCTTTCGCGGTGCTACCGTGTGCCTATCGCACAAAGATATACTTTACGAGAACAGACAAGAATGTGACACGATTGTTCATTCGCTTCTGATCGTATCTTATTCTCCTCTACATTCGCGGCAGCGGAAGCCCGGCTTAAGACCTTACAATGTATTGTATGAATTAGGTAAAGACATATGACTTTAGTTAATACTAAGACCCTACAATGTATTGTATGTACTCGTTACAATAATTTGATACATTGTTGTAGTATAATACCATACATGTAGTATGTAAGGGTAAATTCTAGTATTTTTACATTAGAACGGGAGATAAAAATGTCAAGTAACACTACATTTTGTAATATAATATTTATTCAACACAGGATACGAAGACATAGCATCTTCGTGTAAAACTTTATCAAAATATGGAATTTTCTACAACGCGACCTATGCAGTTAATATCAACGGAGAAATTAAAATCCAAACTTGTGGATTCACAGGTAAGTTGACATTTCGTTTTACCAAAAAAAATATTGATATGGGTTGTTGATACGGTCATACTCTTATTTCATTAAATTCTTTGACAAAATGCGATTCTTACGAACGTGTTTAAGCTCAAGTACTGGTCTTTGGTAAAATGTTGTGTATCATTCATTTCACATAATTCACAAATCCCAGCACACTTATGAATTTGTAGATGACACATTGTGTAGGCAGCAGTGGTTTGGTCACCATGGCAAGTGTTACCACTTTCATCACGGATGGAATCCAGATGATTCCACTTGTCTTAAATTAAATGGGTATCAGGCAACCCCTGCGACAAATGATGATGTCAATTTCCTCATTAATGCGATCAGTCAAATGGAACAATTCGACGACAGCGAATTATTCCGAATATTCCCTTACAACAGGTAGATATTGTACCATCAACGTTTGTAATAATATAGATACGAAGTCATCAAGCGGCTGACAAGACGGCCAAAACAGCTTTCCTTTGCTGTTTAATAGGTTTAATAATGTAAATATCGAATTTTGTCATCTTTATAATTTGTAAAGAAATCATTCATATTTTCGGAATTACATTTATCGGTTCAATACAGATTTCCTACCTAAAAAGCTACTTATTTCCCTGAGTTTCTCAATAGATTTCCTCTCCAAGCATTCTCTTTATTTCCTTTCTAGATTTCTGAATAGGAAATTTCTCACTGGCGATGGTCACTTTCTAAGGAATTCTAAAGAAGCTTCTGACGCAAATGCGTTTAATTTTGAAAAGAATACCGGAAATTGGGAGAGTGCAAGTGGCAAAGCACATGTCCATATCTGCGAACGATCAAAAGGTGTGTAAACGAGATAAAACCTGAAACCTTGATAAAATCATATTTAGAACTATTATACCTAATATGTCGATTAAAAAAAATCACCCCTTTTTGTGGTATGACAGCTCTACTCCATTTTGCAGGGTTTATTGGATGTGTGAGAGATACTCACAATAACAATGCTGAGTATGAATTCACGATGACTGAGGCTACTTCAACACAATGTATCCAGTTTTGCATGGGAAGAAATAATAGTTATGCAGGGGTACAAGATTTGAAATGTTTTTGCTACAATATGCTGTCTCTGATAGATGATGATGATGATGACATAATATGTAGCTCCTGTAGTGGCTATCCAAAACAAGCTTGTGGGTCTGTGGATGAAACAAGTATTGCCCTATTTGATCTAGGTATTGAAACATTATATATATTTTACTCAAATTGGACACATTTAATGAATTGGTTCAACTTTGAAATGGAATTTTTGTTATAATATTAATGCATATAGATTTGTATGCTATAATTGCTATAATGAGTTCACTTTAGCATGAAACATGGATCGTTTCCATGGAACGTTGGATCATTATCAGATTTACTTTTATGACAAAAACATAGGTAAGAGACATTGTATTACCGAAAACAAGACAAACATTCACAACAAAAGGAACAGATGCGGATAAAAAAGGTAACCGATAGAAGAACACCGAAATAAAAAAGGTGCTGAGGAAATGACATGGAGGTTATATGCTCAGGACAACCATGGGCATGTTATTTCTGCTTAATTTGACAAGAATGCTTTAAAAATCTGGTATTATCCGAATACAAGAGGAACTAAGGTACACATATGTATACGCATGAAAGATTAATAAAATATATCACCCCTTTGTACAGGGACAGGGAAATCCCACCCGATTATCAAAGATTTGCAGTCCACGACGAAAGTCTCGTATCTTTGATTCGAAGGTGGGATTTCCCTGTCCCTGTACAAAGGGGTGATTGATTATTTTTCTCTCATCCATATATATTTTCACATAATTCATGAATAAACATTGCTTGTTTTGCGTTAAATGTTCCTCCATATAACGTCAAACACTGCTAAACGTACGTAAATGTATATGACGTCACAATAGGGGGTTCGAGACAAACATCCGGGGGTGCGAGACAGAGTTGTCTCAGAACGGGTAAATCTGTAGATATCTCTGTCCGAGGTGAGAGATGATCTGTTCCAAGTCCAACATGTCTTTAGAGGCAACATTCTACGATGATTGAAAACAAGGTTTTAACAAGACAGCAAAATAGTAGAGGCAATCAGTACTACTGGATAGTGGAAATTTTACATACAGATGAAATTCTCTTGCTAATTACGAATATATGAATTCTTCAGTTTTTCTTACATTGCATAGAATATTATCAAGAAGATCTGTCCACCTCCTGTGATGAGCTATATTCATACGGAGTTATCAAGGAAGGTGTTTACATAATACGACCAGAAGGCGCCAACTTGACTATCTTCACTACTTGTTTTGATACAGGTACGTCAAGTAAATAATTCAATATTACCATTTTAGAACACATCACTGTGACGTCAAACACAAATAAGAATGTTATACTTTACTTAAAGATCCTTCCCTGAAGACAATACCTATATCCGATATACAGGTTGATGTTTCCTCAGCGCAAGAAGGTTTCCAGGCATTATGGTTGAAGTAAGTTTTGTAACTGATTGATTTGAATTAGTTTTTCCTTTCTTACGCCTCCTCAAAAAGCTTGCTGTGCTTCAAAAGTTTAATATTCCAAAAACATAGGACACAGACCGCGGAATATCCGTCATAGAGTTTTGTTTTTTTTTTTTTGTTGTTGGGCAAATATGCTTTACATGTTTATGAACTTTAACGAGTGCTTTCTATAGAGTTTCAATGGAATAACACTCTTGAACAATTTAATTGTTGTTTTTTTCTGTTTATGTACTACGCTCTGAAGGATTTTCTATCTATGGTCAGTTTTCCTTGGTGCTTAGAGCAATTGAGGTGTTTTAATCATTTTATGTATTATACATATATAATTCATTTATTTTCTATTAAGACAATGTTTATGGATGGATTTGAATGTTCTGAAATTACCACAGTTATATTTATTTATAGAATAAATCCTTATCCTGTATCATCAGAAGTCTGGATCCCCTCAGACATTTCAAGTCCCCACATAACATTTTCCTTTCAAGATGACTACCTCATAACTGGTGTGGCGACTCAAGGTAAGCCAACAACAACACCACAATCACTACACATCAACTTTAGTTTCGGAACTGTCGTCATACTTATATCAAAAGCAATGATAGTGTTCCTAACATTTTTAGCAAAAATAATTGAGAAATTTCTTCATTCAACATCCCTATTTCTAAAGTGCATCTACCTGCAATATACTGCATACCAAAACTGCACAAGCCTCTTTACACATTTCGATACATTGCTAATTCTAGCAACTGCTCAAATACAATTTTGTCAAGAAATCTTACGTCAGAACTCACGGCGATAAAGGAACACGTTGCAAAATATTGTGAAACTGATCTAGATAGCTTTATTTTCATGTTCGCGGACTTCGCACTTCCGACATCGCACTTGGAAGGGACTATGTCACAAAAGTAAATGTCGATGTTATCCCATTGAACCTAGAATACTTTGTGTGAGAATTATTTCATGAACATGTGTTAATATACATATTTTAAAGCTCTCGAGTGTCATTTCGTCTATTCCGCGTTCAGATTTTACATTTTTAATTTCACCTGATTACTTTTACATGACCCCTAAAGTGCGAAGTTCGGAGTGCGAAGTCCGAAGTACGTCAACTTGAAAAATTTCCATTAATAGGAATCATGTAAACTTCTTTTGGTCTATTAAACATTCAGGGGATATGATTGACAAAATGAAATATAGAAATGTTCAAGCCAATACGATTTCTTTATACGAGTTTTCTCATATGTACACCACGCTTCCTCACGACAAAATGAATGATCGGTTGTCCAAACTCATAAAATTGTGTTTTGATCGAGAGGGGAAATTTATATTTGTACATCTGAATCAAAGGGTTTCTTTTCCACCACAGAATACAAATCATACAAATCATGGACATGTAGTGACCTGTGTATTGCCTTGTTGCCAAATGCAAATTTATTTTTATACACGTTTGAAAAAGTATTTTCTCAAAATCTTCAAAAGCAATGAAAATTGTTAATGGAGAGATTCATACACATGTGTATGACAAAAGAGATGATTTTGGATTCAATATAGTAAATTTCCGCTGGCTTGGGATGATGTCCCTAGATTACCGTCATACGGTACCTACATGACAAATATGGATAATGACCATATCCCTGTCTACAGTACAAAATCGATAATTCAGAAAATCAGAAACCGAAGGCATACAAAATCAGGATAAAACAAAACAAAAACAATAACCTCCACCATATGAAAAGAAGCGAACTCCCGATATGAGAGTGAGACCAGGTGCCCAGGAAGAGTAAGCATCTCCTGCTTGCATGCAACACCCGTCGCTTCAACTCGGTAGAACTGTCACATCCGGTTACTTCCATTTTGGAAGATATAGAGTACAATCTTTGGTTGGATGGTTCAAATGGTCTATGACAGAATATCATCCACCATTCTGGATAGCGGGACATCATAGTGTATGACGAGTTCCGCATCTCATCCAGTATGCTGATCCATACAAGCAACAGAGTGTATTACTTTGGGTATATCACAACCTGCATTTTATGCAAATAGGAAGGGTCAAATGTAGGCAGAACCCCAATCGAAATTGTGTTAGAATCTTCAAACGCCTTTATACCGTGGGTATGATCCTTCTGTCATCGGACGGACACTTGGCTTGGTGCTGGACAAATCTACAGCCTCATACCTGCGCATTCATAAGAATTGCACTCCGACTGACTGTGACGAAAGGACTCCATGACAAACCATGTCCAAATCTTTTAGAGAAGGCAACTGTCCTCTCTGAATCTCAGTCGGACTTCTCTGGTGTTCACATGCATGAGCTCGCTACAGCCGACAGAGCACGGACTGCATTTTGTATGCCTGCTATTTTTATATCCACCTGTGCGCTTCTTGGGTCCCTGCGTCATGCTGTCTTTTTGTGTGTTTATCTTTCAGTGAGGGGGTTATTTCATAGCACAATTGTGCGTTCTTCGATACCTGGGTATTCGGAAAAGTTGGAGGGTTGTGCGCATGTAATCTAAATAACTACACCGTCTGCTAATTCCTTGTCGACTGGTCGTCCTAAGTCGGCACCGGTTGCCCATGGGTCCCTTTGGTTGATTGTGGTCTTTTGTGTTTTATGTTTCCATGGTGTGAGTTGATTTCGTTTGTTTATGTGTTGTCTTTAGTGTTTCACGTTTCTTTGGTTTTAGTCAGTGTTCCTTTTCCCTTTTGTGTCTCTTTCTGTGAGTGTCTGCTTTGTGTTTTTGCATAGGGCGATTTGGAGTTTGTTGTTGGTGCTGCAAGCGAGTGTTGTTGGAGATTCCCTCCTTTCTTACTCATGTGTCTCTTTATGGCGACCTAGACTAAAAAGTTTGCGTAGGAGAATTAAGCTGCAGGCTATGATACTTTAGAGAATTCCCGTTGATTAAGTTTTCGTGGGTAAGTTGCTTTTGATGCCCACGGATTCGGGGGGGGGGTTCCCTGTCTGTCTGTCTGTCTGCCCATGACAAAACATTGGGCATACCTTTTGAATGATAAGAGATATGGCTTTAATATTTTCCATGTTTATTTTTTCTGACAAGACCTTTCCATTGATATAGTACCATTGTCTTTGACCTCGTGGGTTATATTCACCACGGAATAATGGATATCAGGAATGAAAATTTCAATCTCCGTTTCCATAGGAACGGGTCAATGTTTAGGATTATGTTTCCTATGTTGTTACTTTAAACATATTTTATTTCAATAAAACGGAAAGGGATTGGGCAACAAGTTGTACAAACATTATATAAAGCCCTCTCCCTATTTTGTTCATGTGGTATCACCACATGTCATGATATGAAAAAATGAGGAAATCTGAGTCGTCCATGAATCACCCCCTGCCTGAATTTTACACGGAACTGCACTAAAAGTTTAGTAAATTTCTTTCTTCGTTTTATTCAAAAATAAGGGGGGAGGTTTTCTTATTGGCTCTTGTATGAGAACCTAAAACAAGAAAATTACCAAAAACGATCGTAAGTAGCGCCACCCTGAATAAATTGAATAAAGAAATTGGATGTACGCTATAATTGAAAATGCAATTCCATTGATTAAAAAAAGCCTTCTAAACATAATGATATATTTTTGGAATTTGTTGTTACAAAATATGATCAGAAAATATTTCAAAAACATATAATACAATAACTTAAACATTTTGTTTGTATAGAATTTTTTTAACTAAATACAAAATTGCAGACTTATCAAAAGGAGTTAGATTTATATAATTAACATCAAAGAAGTACCTAACAGTAACTCAGTCTCAAGGTCGAGGAGGCAACGCCAATTCGCAAGAATTCCCATCGAAACGGCTGCGAACCCCGGAATGAACAACACTCCGAAGTGAGGCCAGGTGCCCGGGGAGAGTCAGCGTCTCCTGATTGTATGCAACACCCGTCAGTTTACATGTGTGCGGTGCCTCACAATCTAATATTAACTGCACTACCTACAATGCATTTCCATTTCAGTTCTATGGAGATCCAAATAGTACAATCAACTTGAAAATTATGCAAAGAAGCAAAAGTAGACCCTCAATGGAGATGAGATCAGATGCCCTGGGAGAGTAAGCATCTGTTGTTTGTCCGCAACATCCGTTTATTATGCCGTGCAAAAAATAAAGTCAAATCCGGTAAATTTTAGAGTTTGGATTGTTCTAATCTATAATATCTTCCAACATGATTTTTCATTGTATTGTCATTGTAAATTTTGCAGTGACAAAGTCAGTCGCTTAGTAGTTTTTTTTTGTTTGTCATCTTGCCCTCAGAACGAAGTCATTGTAGTTTGAGCTTGCTCTGGAATAGCGTATCAATTGTGATATGTAATCTTTTATCTCATATTACATAGGCCGTTTGGAGGTTGGTGTTGAACAGTGGACATCCGCATATAGATTGAAATACACAAATGAATTTGGTGAGATGCAAGAATGGAATTCTAATATGTTCGATGGAGAGGTAAGTACAAATATTACCTTGCATAATTGTTTTTTCTCCATTATGAGGTCTTAAAAAAGTAAGAATGCAAATGCCATATTTCGGATAAATAAAACGTAAATCTCACAAACGAGAAGGATCAGTCACCGTCTGTAATTTCTCTGACCTTCAGATCCCCGGTAACGTGAACAACTATTCAATAGTTACCCATTTCCTATCTGCTCCAATTGTGACCAGACAATTGGAATTATGGCCTACCAATTGGACGGACCAACCAGCTATGCACGTAGATATTCTAGGACAACATTTCTCATACTTCAATCGTAAGACTCGTTTTTCTCAAAAATGTAAATTGAACAAAATGCAGTGACTATCTCAGAAAACAAAACAAGCACACAATATAAACATCAAGTACCTAACAGTTATTCGGTCTCAAAGTCGAGAAGGCAAGGTCCATCGAAACGGATGCCAAACCCGAAATGAACAACACTTCGAAGTGAGACCATGTGCCCGGGGAGAATCAGCGTCTCCCGACTGCATGTAACACCCGTCGCAACAGCTCCATGGAAAGCTGTCAAATTCGGTGATTATCTCGATGTACATGTCTTTTTTGATGATGACTACAGCCATTCAATTACAATGAAGAATGTAACTGATCATTCTGGAAAGGGGGATCTGATATACTTTTATTATATCCCCGTATCTTATAACAACAGACAAAACAATCATATCAACAAAATTCAGGAGACACCGATAGTAATGCAATCAATCACAGTCAAAGGACCACCTATGCAGAAAAATAATACAAACATGAAGGACATAATGTACATTCAAGAAACAACTTAGAGGCGACTTTGAAGACCATCTTCTATTTTCATAGCAAATAACGTGGTTCTCCGGATTAAGCTACACTTATATAGATACACGGAGGTCGAAAATACAATCAAGAGGTGCAGAGTGTTTTGATTTTGCATCTTTCCTTTATTTCATTCATACTAATAAATAATCGTTTCACGATTTATTTGAATACATTTGTTTGAAGATTTTGAATATTCAATAATTTTCTATTTATGCAATATTTTCGCTCTCTTATAGATACAGCTACCTCACTTGGACGTTTTTATGACATAGAAACATCTCCAGATGTCGTTTTTACGATACAGAATCAATCATCTTGCAGGCTTCATTGTATGGATGTCGGATTCGCTTTCTACTCATACAGTAAGGGAGCAACCATTTGATATTATGGGGGGGGGGCAGGAAGACTTTGCAAAACAAATTTTTTTGATCGAGATTTTAGGGAAAAAATTATCCGGCCCATAGGGCCGGCAGATTTTTTTCCGGATCATGAAATTGGGTCCCCCCCCCCCCCTCTTCCGACCTTTCCACATGCCCGGTAAACATATTTTTGTCATAAACTAAGTACAAATAAAACTTGAATGAAAAAAACTTTATTCAAAGGAACCAAATCCAAAATTCAAAAGTCATTAGCACCGTATAGCCTGTCTGGGTTGAGTTTCATTTAAGTGAAAAGATCATAGGTTTCATATATGCCCATTCAGATTCCAGAAATTAAAAAGTGATCTGCTAGCAAGATATGCCTTAAAAATTGGTTTGGAATTTTCTTCATGAAGGTATAGAGCTGGAACACTTCCGTATTATTCATATACATTTTTGCACCTGATCTCATGTACTTGATATTTGATATGTCCGACAAATTGCACTAAATGATTTAAATTTTAATAGTAATTCTCAACACTAGAAAATAAAAAAAAATAATATTCCAACCCGAAGGTCCAGCGAAAAAAAATTTATTCCGGCTCTTAAAATGGCTGAAAAAATGTCTGGCAGGGAAAAGTCTTTCTGCCCCCCCCCCCCCCTAACATTTAAATGGTTGCTACCTAAGTATAATTGTTCTAACCTCAGTAAATGAAAAAATAATGCTAGTTTTATTTTCTCCTTTACATAGAAGTTTTTAAATTTGATAAATTGTGACTTGCCCTATGCTGTATCGTCTGTACTTGTATACATTAGTAACAAACCATCTCTTGATACCGACATAGTATGGCATATATTTTTGATCTAAGACTTATATTTTTCTGCACTAGCAAAATCAGACCGTCGAATTGTTTTGCCGAGTGAATTATATGACTTATTCGCTTATCACCGTCTTTTTGATAGTGCTAAAATACAATTTTATAGTTGATTCTTGTTTACATAAATGTTATTCTTCAGAAAGTCTGTACATGTGTTTTTCATATTCCATTTTTATTTAAAAATTATGTTAAATTATATTAATTATTGTCGTTAAAAGTTATGGCTCTTAAAAATCGACAGAATTTTTATATAAGTTCTAATGTTAAGAAATTATATGAATGTTTCCTGATTTTGATTTTAGAGGGTATAAAATGTTACTGTAGCTCCAGTATCGGAAAATATGGAAAAGTGGTAAATGAAAAAAACGAAACGGATTTTCCAAATGTAGAATATTACAGAACGTATGGTAAGTCGAATTACAATTTTATTGACTTGCACATTTATCATTATTTCTATATGTACGAGGGTAGATTGGGACATCATAGTGTATGACGAGTATCGGCCGTAGGACTGATACAGTGATGATGTTAGTCGATCACAAACGTATCCCTGACTGAGAAGCTTATCTGAAAGACGCATAGTTTTTGTTTGTTTGCTTTGGATCCTGTTTTATCCTGATTTCGTATGCTTTGGTTTGTGATTTCATGAATTATCAATTTTGTACTGTGTATTGGGATATGGTCATTGTCCATATATGTCATCTCAGTACAAAATATGTATATTTGCTACTTGCTCTGGCACAACGTATAACTTGGGATATGAACGCGCCATAAGCAGGCTATGAAGGGATGTTGCTACTTAGAATATTTATAGACATAACCTCAGACAGTGCACGTATTTTAGATACTGTTTTCATTTTCTGGCGCGAGCATCGACGGCGGGTGCGGCGTGCGAAACAGGGGATGCTTACTCCTCCCGGGCTCGCATTTATTTGACTTAAGATTAATGGATTATTAATTGACAGCACATCGTCTTTATATCTGTAAGCAGAAGCTTAGAAAGTCTGATGGAGCAAGATCAGTTGAATAAGGCAGATGCTCAATGAATTTTAAGCCACAGTCATGAATGGTAGCCATGCAGTGACATACTTGTGTACATGAGCATTGTCCTGATAGAACAACACACCTTTAACTTGTGAGCTTTCCGCGGCGCTTAAGTTAAATATTTTCCCGTAACTGTTTCAGAAGTGAAACATAGTATGTGCCATTGATTTTTGTCCTTTTTAGAGATAATTTATCAGCAGAATACCTTCTGCATCAGAGAAAATCATATCAATCAGCCCTCATACATGTATGTGCATGACATTCTTATGATGCCATTTTTATTTTGAAAGATGGTCTTTTCTTAGATAAAAAATGTTGAATGAAATACTTCTTTCCAGATCTCTCGTGTAAATCCCCACAGTCAGTCAACAGGGCTTATATGACATACGCCTTCCCTCATGCTGCAGATGTGTACACTGTTACGTCATTTGTGACGTTTGATTGCGAGGAAGGTTATGAATTCCCAGATGGTGAAAGGTCAAAATATGTAACATGCCTTCTCAACAACACTTGGTCAGCGGTACTGGAGGATTGCCAATGTATGTATCATCAAGAGTGGACGATAAACAAACAGTATACACTTTAAACTCATTTCATACTTTATGTATTTTTTGGAATATTGTATACGCGCAATTAAGAGTGCCTCGGTATCAAACTACCAAATATTTTGTATATACAGGAGCGAATTTGCATTTTTTTTACTTTTGCATAGCGTTAATGATTATGTTGTAAATTTCAATATGATACATCTTTTTTTCAGTATTACATTGTTATATGAACCTCTCAATTGTACATGGCGTATTCTCATCGACTAGTGCACAATTCAATAACACGTTAACTATGACATGCAATATAGGATACGTTCACGCAGGCAATATGGAATCGAAGACCTTCTTTTGTTCGGGCGATGGAACATGGAACGATACAGTAGAGGACTGCATGAGTAGGCGTTATATTTTACTTCTAAATGTCTTAATTTATCATATTGAAATGTATGTTCCATCGTAATATTAAGTTCACCATATGCGCATCACAACAAACGATATATCATCAGTGATGCTCTTGGTCAAAAGAGAGGAAATCCAAATAGTGAATACATGAAGATTGAAACTCTAAAATGAACTAAGATGTATGCAAAAATTCATCTACGAACAGAGTTATCTCGTGAGGGAGCTACTTTTTAGCTTCAGAATAATTTATCAAATCTAGAATCTGAAAATTTACAAATATAAATTTTGTTTCTGTATATTGAACTTTCATCTTCATCATCTACCTTAAGATCAAGTTTAGGATATTTTTTTATTATTTCAATATAGTCCATCTATCCTTCAATTTCATGTATGTTGTTAAAACTTTATAATTTATTAGTAAGGAGTTGTCCGGCTCCATCGGCTTTCACGAACGGGGAGATAACAGGAGATGTCTACACCGTGAATGAGACGTTACATTATCAGTGCGTTTCTCATACACACATTTCAACTAATGTTTATAATACTTCTGTAAAGTGTGGAGCAGATGGTCAGTGGTCTCCTCTTCCTCCCCAGGAATGCGTCGGTACGTTTGAACTTTTGTTCTGTCTCATTTGACTTACCTTTCTTACAATGATTCAAGAAACTAAAGGAAAACAATCATAATTCTAAATAAATTTAAAATGTCCATAGTATTAGAAAAACGAAGTGTCCCAATTCTTCTTTTAAGTTCTTTGATTTTTTAACTTACACTTAACTTAACCCCGAGTAAATATAATCAAGAAATATCTTTATTTTTTTGGAAACAATAGAAATTTCAAAACATAAATACTTATAGTTCGACATAAGTACACTTTTTCCCTTTCATTTTTACGATAAACAGTTTATGAGTGTCTAAGTGATCCACCTGTAATCCCTAACGGTATTGTACAAAGGCTGGACATGACAACGGCTCAGTATTCATGTGGACCATTCTATGTGTTGTCAACAGGAAGACCAACAGAAAATATCACTTGTGATGTCCATATGACATGGACACCAACTAATTTTAGTTGTAAAGAAAATGGTAAGATCTAGATTCAACTCTTATCCCACATTAATTATCTGTCATTCATCAAGTAAATTACAATCCTTACCGTATCATGTATGCCTTTGACCTCGTAAATGCGTTTTCTTAGCCTAATGTGTCCTTGTATTGTTGCTTTAAAAAGTTTGTTTATCTGTACTTTTACACAGGAACATTACAGAAGCAAGCGGAGTACAGAGTAGCTGGTCAGCTTGAACGAATGGACACCTCGGATCTGCTCCCTTCCGAGTACTCCTATAAGAGCTTATTTGATTGTGCTGACAGATGCTTAAAACATTATGCCTGTGTTGCCTATAACTTTCATAGACTAACCAAAGCTTGTAAATTATTTTCATCTCTTCTTTCTACTCCTTCGACAAGAGCAGATCTGGAATGGAAATACTTTGAAATTCAGAACTTCATATTTTCTTGATGATAATATGTTCTTGCTCATATTTTTCTCGAAAGCCTTCATTTGCAATTGTTTCAAAACGTCAAAGATAATCGTTCATTTTTAGATTAACACTGCTTCAAAGATATTTCAGTTGTATCCAGGATTTCGATCAATCAATTGATTAAATTGTTATTTATTCTTAAAGAGGGCATAAACAGATAAAAATATATGATTAACTAAAATGTCATGAATTCAAGAAAGGAGGGGATCACCAACAACACCAGGTTGCAGCACCTACAGCTAAACCCCAAAATACCCAGTGCAAAAAAAAAAAAACACAGAACAAACACCCACAGAAAGAGACGCATAAGGGACAAGGAACACCAACTCACACCATAGAAACATCAAACATAAAAGACCACACATAAACCAACGAGACCAATGGACAACCGGTACCGACTTAGGACGGCCATCTGCCACGCAAGTAGCAGACGGTGTGGTTTTACTGGATTACCTGCGCACAACCCTCCCACTATTCCGATTTCCCAGAGGTCTCGATGAACGCATAATTATGGTGGAAAACAACATTCTCACTGTTAGATGACCACACACAAACAAGACCGTAAAACACAGGGGTCCAAGCAACACAGATGAATATGTAAATGGATATAAAAAGAGGACGTGCGTAATACCCTCCGTGCTCTGCCGGCTGTAGCGAGCTCATATATGTTATCACCCGAGGAGTCCGACTGACATTTAGAGAGGACAGGTGGTCGGGCCCTGTATTCTCTAAAGAGATTTGGACAGGTCCCGTCATGGAGTCTCGTCGTCACAGTCAGTCAGAATGCAAGTATTAAGAATGCGCTTGTATAAGACTGTAGATTGGTCAAGTACCAAGCTTAGTGTTCGTCTGGTGACAATAGGATCATGTCCACAATATAAAAGTTGTTTGATGACTCTAACGCATTTTCGATAGTTATGCTGTCTACCTTTGATCCTTCTTCTTTGTTAATGATGTATCACCAAACAATGCAGTGCGTATCGAAAGTAACCAATCGCAAAAGAAGTAAAAGAGACCACTGAAAGTGTTACCTCTGCTAATTATTTATACAAGATCCTATGTTATTATTTGATAACAGTGGTCAACTAAATACTAATTATATATCACAAACGTGACGCCTTCAACTTGGAATTAACAAATTTCCCTGTCCTGGGAAGTAACAAATTTTAATTTAGTATCCTTCCTTGTATAAGGTGTGTTCATTTCATGATTGATACGCTATCCCAAACAACAACGACATCGTAATGAAGTCGATCCAATTTACAAAAACCCACTGTACCAATAGCTTTATTTGTCAGCGACTGCTTAGTTACTACACTATTATTTTGGACGATACAATTAAAATAATGCATGTAACACCTTGTTGTCCCCAATTTTGAAGTATACTTTGTGTAAATACTAGTAATCATCAAAGAAGTATCAATCGGTCATTCAGTCTCAAAGTCGAGAACGCAATGCCAAATCATGAGAATTCCCATTGGAACGGTTGCGAATCTCGGAATGAATAGCATTCCGAAGTGAGACCGGGTACCCGGGAAGAGTAAGCATCTCCTAACTGCATGCAACATGCGTCGCAACAGAATCATGGAAACTTGTCAACTTCGATGATTGTTTTGATGCACATATGAGGCAAGTATTTCTTGTTTGGTGATGATGACAAGCACTAAATCAGAATTCAGAACGGCACTGATCATTCTGGATTGTGGGATCTGATATCTGATACAAAATTTCGGATCACTTCAGCAGAATCTATCAGCCAGAGCTTGAATTCAAAGAAACTACAGACAACAGAATCAAATAATTCAACATCCTATTTGGACACAATGCTGTCCTATGACACTGATGGTCACATGAACACCTCACTCTCTGGCAAACAATGTCAGAGCAAGTACCAAATAAACAAATTTGAGAGCTAGGCGTCTTTCAGATAAGCTTCTCAGTCAGGAATATTTTTGTGATCGACTAACATCGTCACTGAGGTAGTTCTACAGTCGACATGGGGGAACTCGTCATACACTATGATGTACCACTTAGTGCTGATGACGTAATTTGTGACGCGTTGTTTATCGAAGCCAGCAGACATGACATTTGAAAGTACAACATGAAGCAGTTTGTGTTGGAATTTATACTGACTTTCAGACAGCATTTCTTGCACATGTAGATGTTTAATGAGAAACCACATTATTAAGATTTGCATGTATTGGAATATCAGCTGTAAATTATTTTATCGGGAATCAGAATGAAATCGGATTGAAAAGTGCGGTAAGTCACTGATCGCGCTGAAGCTTTTATATTTTGTAGATTTTGTTTTTCATTTTCGTACGGCGTGAAAAACGACGGCGGGTGCTGCTAGCAAAACGGAGATGCTTCCTCCTCCCGGGCACCTGGTCCCACCTCGAGCTTGCTAGGGGTCCGTCGATGTTCCATTTAGTGCCCTATTGTGAGTGCTGTTGAGATTGTCGTCAAGACCTTCTTTATCTCATTTTTAATTCAAGTGTGATGGTTCGGGTATCGTACCCGGTTAGCTCAGTCGGTAACAGCGTCTGCCCTGTAAGCAGAAAGTCTCGGGTTCGATTCCTGGACCGGCATATTTTCCATTCCGCCTGTCACAGTATTTGGTGCCGTGAGAGTGAACCTCATGAGTTGCTTGTAGTTTAACTACAACTATGAGGAAGAACCATTGGGAAGAACCAGGGATTTGTCTTTCTTTGTGAGGTTTCCGGTTAACAACTTTGGAAAAACCTCGAAATTTGGCAGGGTGGAGTGTGACGATTCGGGTATCGTGCCCGGTTAGCTCAGTCGGTAAGAGCGTCTGCCTTTTCTTGCCTGCCTTTGCATCTTCTTTAACTCATTTGTAGCAGAAGGTATCGGGTTTGATTCCCGGACCAGCCACATTTTCCATCCCGCCTGTCACACATGCATCTGTTATCCATGCGTAAAACTGTATTTGGTTTATTTTGATGTTAACAAGTAGAAGAATTTGAATTTCTAGTATACCAATCATAATATTTCATGAAATACGTAAAACACAACGTTTTTGTGAGTTGAATATTGAATTACCGCTCACTTGTTTCATTTTTCAAATCATGCGCGTAGCGACCGATGTAACATGAGGAATTATGGAATATTTATTGAATCCTGGAGCCGTTGTAGGTTATCACAGTATAATCACATTCCAAAAGACTGTTTTTCTATAAATAATTACATTGAGGTAGAAAATAGGGCTACAGGTGATGATGAGCGTCGCCTATCTTCAAATCGACACTTGACATTGTGCGTCGACGATCAACTAGTTGACAGATGAAAGTGCGTGTACTATAAGATAGACTGGTTGACAGATAACAGCACTAGTGAATGTAGAAGAAAAGTTAAATTGTCGACAGTTGACACAAATTTATTACAATTAATACCATTAATTTTTAGGGTTAACATACTTATATTTTGAAAATAACATAACATGACATTACTATGTTAAATATAAAAGAAATCCATATCGCTGTTATGTAATATCATACATTCAAAATATTACTGAAGAACATTAAGTTTAACGTATCCAATGTACAAATGAAGATCTCGCGGACATCTCGTCCATTTAAACAGTGTTAAAACTATCTCGGTAATCCTCGGCAGTGCCTCGATAGTTTCCGTGGCTTGAACGACGGTCGGCATGTTGACCTTTGATGATAGAAACCATTGCTGTATTAGGTATATTTAGGTTAGAATATGCCATGATTCTAACTATATAATACACTTGATATTTATTTGTACAACGGATACCTTCAGTCTCTTTATTCATTAAACATATCAATAAAGATATCAAAAAGTTAATTGCTTGGTTTACTGAAGATGATTCCCCTTAACGATTAAGTTCAATTAGAAAAGAAGTAATTGGCTTATCAAATCTGCTGATAACAGGATTAAATACACCCTTAACCGTTGTCGTTTCTTGTGATAATTCTTTAACTCAATGAAGTTTATTCTCATTGAATGCAGATAACATTACATTGAGAAATATGGTATATAACAGAAAGTTTACAATACATGCTTTTACAGATGTATGAACAAATGAATCAAAAGCTTGACGGTGATGTTCCTAGATTACCGTCCTATGGTATCTATATTTGTTCCTAATTTAGATGTTCCTAGATTAGATGAAAAGCTTGACGGTGGTGTTCCTAGACTATATTATACAGCTCATCCGGTATGCTAGAGCATGTACTTATGTTTTGGATTTTCATAGTAGAAATTTACAAATTACCAAGAAATTTTTAGGACAAGGTTTTCGCTTTCACAAACTAGTAAAGACTCTCTGGAAATCTTACAAAAGTTATTGTCAACTTCTTCTGAAATTCGGACCTATACAGGCAACAGAGTATATTACTTTGGGTATTTCACAACCTGCATTTTATGGTGACATTATTAACAAGATAAGAAGGATCAAAGATAGACAACATCACTTTCGAAAATGCGTCAGAATCATCAAACGCCTTTTATACCGTGGATATGATCCTAATGTCACCAGACGGACACTAGGCTTGGTACTTGACCAATCTACAGTCTTGTACAAGCGCATTCTTAAAACTTGCATTCTGACTGACAGTGACGACGGGACTCCATGACGGGCCCTGTCCAAACATCTTTAGAGAAGACAGGGCCCCGACCACCTGTCCTCTCTAAATGTCAGTCGGACTCCTCGGGTGATAACAAACATGAGCTCGCCAGAGCCGACAGAGCACGCACTGCATATCGTAAGCCCTCTTTTTAAATCCATTCACATATTCATCTGTGTTGCTTGGGCCCCTGCGTTTTGCGGTCTTGTTTGTGTGTGGTCATCTGACAGTGAGGAGGTTGTTTTACACCACAATTGTACGTTCTTCGATACCTCTGGGTAATCGGAAAAGTGGGAGGGTTATGCGCAAGCAATCCAGGATAACCACACCTTCTGCTATTTCCGTGGCAGATGGCCGTCCTAAGTCGGCACCGGTTGCCCATTGGTTTCGTTGGATTATGTGTAGTCCTTTGTGTTTGATGTTTCTGTGTTGTGCGTTGATTTTCCTTGTCCTTATGCGTCTCTTTCCGTGCTTGTCTGCTTTGTGTTTTTGCATTGAGCGTTTTGGGTTTTGCTGTGGGTGCTACAACCTGGTGTTGTTGGAGATCCCCTCCTTTGTCATGATTATACAATAACTAAGAGGATCTTAATTACTCTCTCCACAGTCACTGAGAGGAATTTACATAATGTTTTATGTAATATTTCGTCTTTAGTATTAAACAATGTCGTAAATTTATTAGTATTCGGTCTCTGAGTATAAAATATTGGTAAATATTTTCTCCGTGCGCTTGAAATAATATCTAAATTACAATTAAATAAATATTCATGGTATTCAATACCATTTTTAGTTTTTACTACAAATCTAACATTTTCTTTGATTTGGCATATTCTATAAAAAGCTGACAAGAGTACAAAGTGAAAAGATTTAAGTCTCATTTGGGATTTTCAAGTTAAGCATCTTTGAACAGCGTTATGTTCGTAAAGCGATGGTCACAACCCGCCGTACGTGCTAGTGCGTGATGTCTATGTGCAAAAACGTAGGCAAACTTTGGAGAACCGCACGTTGTAGTGCGTTATCAGTGCGTGGTCCGCACGGATTTGGGAACACGCAGACAGGACGTAGCAGTTTTAGTACATGGAGAACGTTTGCTGCGTCCTGTCTGCGTTCGGTCTACGGATTCATACGACACGCACGTTATGAGTACTTGCAACGTACTTATCGCCTACGGGAGTGAGGAACACGTGCGTTCGCAGTTCGTGAAGGTACAACAACCATACTATTACGCGGAAGACGTATTGAGATCGTACGTTGTAAGCAACTTGCATGTATGCTGTCTACACTTACGACGTACTTGCCGCGTGCGCAGCATATGATGTATGAAATAACTCCATATAACCGTACGTGTGTTGACGTACTCCTTTCATACTCTTGCCACTTTCATCATTGTGTCCTCAAAAAACGTAGCGCATGTAGCCTCTCCAAACACGCAGCACGTCCAAAAAGCATGCACGGCGGGTTGTGACCAGGGCTTAAGATTCAGTATAAATCAATCAGTGACTATAAAATGTCCTGTTTGAAATTCTGCAATAACCTATCAAATGAAAACAAATATTCAAAATGGAAGTCAACCAAAACACTATAGTGAAAAATAAATTGTCAAAGGAAAATCTGTTTCTGAAGATTGTTTAACTTTTTTGAACAGAGTACATATTGAAATGTTTCACGGTAGGTGGTTGTTTTTCTTCCTGATAGGACTCTAAGAAAATGACAGAGTAATCAGCTCCATACAACGCAGTCAGCTCTTCAGGAGAAATAAAGTACGGAGGTCCCAAGTCGTCACTTCTCTCTGCGACTTCCACCAAACAGCGGCTTCCTGGACTCATCAATGACATCATAAGCTGCACATATAACTGACGTTCAGAGGCCGGTATTGCTTCCAGGGCACCACGATCCCACACCGCAGTAAATGGATCCTCCCCTGTGCTCCTCATGTCATAATAGTTTCCATAATACAGCTTCAGTCTTCCATCTTTACTTTGGTATACCTTAAGTGTTCCGCCTTGTACATCTAATACCTCATATTCGATCTGACTCTCTTTGAAGAACTCTATAATTGGCAGCTCTACTCCTTCAATACCGATGACCTCGTGACCTTCATCATACATCCATTTCATATCTACACATTTTCCACAGAAAGGAAAGAAAACCCTAGATTTCTGGTCATCAGATAGCAGCCATTTTACGTGTTTATGATATGAAGTGTTCAACTCGGCTTTATGATATGGTGTAAAATCGTTTTCCCATCCTGTTGACCAAAATTCTTTAATTTCTGGTACATTTGATTCCATGCCTACAGCAAACTGTAAAAGGAAATCAACATTATGAAAATGTAGAGAATTATACAAAATGGAAATGCACAAATCTGATATTGTCGGTTACATTTTTTTCCTGTTCATTAAAAAAGATAAACGTCTTCAAATTCAATATAATCATTTATGAACAGATAAATTTTCAGCATGGACCAGACATGTACGTTTCGGGAACTTAACAGTCGGGTCAATGATCCTCAGTCTAAACAATGTTATATCGCCAAACTGTCAAAAATGTACTGAAAGACGTAGCAGGATGGGTTGGATTTAATGCCACAGGACCCACGTTTTAGAAATTTCAAGAAATTCTGATAACAGAATTATTCGAATGCGTTAATCCATCTTTTCACAAAACTATGGTACAAATTATCATGATTACTGTATGAACCTTTTAAGCTTAAATTTCTGATTTACAATTCAAAAGATCATAATAAAAAAGCTCACAAATTCTGGAAAAATATAAAACAGAACTTTCTCACGTGAACATGGTGAAAACAAAAATCGGTCAGATAGACAATATTACATCTCCATGAAAACACGGGAGGACAACGTTATCTAATGTACAATCTACAGAATCCAGGGCGAGTGCGGAATGAATTGTGGGTGGCGCTGATAAAACGCGTCATGCTATTTTCCAAAATTAAATTGTATTCAAATATCATGAATCATGAAACATATCCAATTCAAAAATTGCACAGAGAAGGAACAAAATAATATTGCTTTCCTGACTATATGACTTTAAACGATTGTCCTTCGATTTTTAATACATTTTCATAGAGCTGAAATTTTTCTCATGGTGTCTTAATCCTATGTGTTTATCACGAGGATAAGAATTTTACCTCGGAAACATATTTTGATGTTCATGTTATGAAAAACAATTCTTGAGTAGATTGGCTAACAGTACTATTGATGACCGTTTTTTGTGTCGCCTGCGAAGCATAGCGACACTTAGGGATCATTTTCCGTTGAACGTCAGTCTGTCTATCACACTTTGGGTGTCACATCCAAAAACTTTTGATTTTTGACTGCTAAACATACCATTTTTGAAAAAGTGACCTTGACTTAGATATTTGATCTACTTTTCAAAAACATTAAGACTGACCTAATGTTTTGATTGGTAAGTGATACGGCTTGGATATTTCTGTGTATTTCTTATGATGATATCTTTCTGTTGTTACCAAAAATGTTTACGTAGTGACTTTGACCTAGATGATTGATCTTCTTTCTTAAAGCTTCAGATTGACCATATCTTGTAATCGGTAGTTACGAGGTCTGATATTTCACATGTGAATTTCATTTGACAAGGCACTCCTACTATTACAAATAATTTTGATCCAAGTGAACTTGACCTACATATTTGATCCACGTTTTAAAAGTAAGCCGCTTCGCATTCGACAAAAGCATTCCTTGGATTGCTATTTCTGATATCTGAAACCATTCTAGTTAAAACGGTCGATACATGTAGATTTAGTAGAGCACATCGACGATCCAGCTATAAAGCGTTTTTGTATCGGGAATTGGGCATTTCTTGTACAAGTAATGTCTAACTTAATTCTCACGATTTTGCTTTGCCTTGTCGACGTTGAGACTGAATAACGGTTAGTTACTTCTTTGATGTTTATTTATATTAAAGGGGACAGGAACATTAGTTTTTTCAAACACATTCAATATTTAAAGAAAAATGATCAGATTCAGCATAAAAAAAATTCCAATCTTTTTTTTATGCTGAATCTTATCAGTTTCTTTAAATATTTCAGACCGACCTCGGTGATCTTCGTGAACTATCCGTGATCGACGTCATAGGTAATCGAAGGCCAGAATGTAAATAAATAAGCATGCAGATGTGCGCACGTAATCCATGAAAACCACATCGTCTGCTACTTACGTTGCAGATGGCCGTCCTAAGTCGGCACCGGTTGCCAGTTGGTCTCGGATTATGTGTGGTCTTTTTTACCATGTTTCTATGGTGTGTGTTGGTGTTCCTTGTCCCTTTTGCGTCTCTTTCTTTGGATGTCTGCTTTGTGTTTTTTTTCCATTGGGTGTTTTGAAGTTTTGCTTTGGGTGCTGCAACCGAGTATTTTTGGAGATCCCTTCCTTTCTTTCACTCTTAAAGATTACTATAGTAAGTCGATACAGATGAAGCAGAGATTTGCTTTTGGCTTTACGGTGATGTTCCTAGATTACCTTCATATGGTATCTACATTTCGCAGCTAATCCGGTATGCTAGAGCAGGTACTGATGTTTTGGATTTTTGTTGTAGAAATTTGCAAATTTACAAATTTCCAAAGACGGGAGGGGATCTCCAACCAGACCTTGTTGCGGCACCAACAGCAAATCGTCTGATGCGAAAACACAAAGACGGGCACACGAAGAGACGAAAAAGAGACACACGACATATAAACATCAAACACAAAAGACTACATATAAACCAACGAGACCAATAGGCATCTGGTTGCGACTTTGGACGGCCATTTGCCACACAAGTAGCAAATGGTGTGGTTATCCTGGATTACGTGCGCACAACCCTCTCACTTTTCCATTTACCTAGAGGTCTCGAAGAACGTACATTTATGGTGTAAAACAACCTCCTCACTGTTAGATGACCAGACACAAACAAGACCGCAAAACGCAGGAGCCCAAGCAACACATGAATTTGTAAATGGATATAAAAAGACGTTATACAGTTCGTGCTCTGTCGGCTGTAGCGAGCTCATGTATGTTATCACTCGAGGAGTCTGACTGATATTCAGAGAGGACAGGTGGTCGGACCCTGTCTTCTCTAAAAAGGTTTGGATATGACCTGTCATGGAGTCAAGTCGTCACAATGAGTCATAGTGCAAGTCTTAAGAATGCTCTGGTACAAGACGGTAGATTGGTCAAGTACCAAGCCAAATGTCCGTCTGGTGACATTTGGATTATATCCACGGTATAAAAGGCGTTTGATGATTCTGACGCATTTTTTATGGTTATGTTGTCTACATTTGATCCTGCTAATTTTGTTTATCATATCATCAAAAAAGGCAGGTTATGTTATACCCAAAGTAATGTACTATGTTGCTTGTATAGATCCGAATTTTAAAAGAAGTTGACTGTATTTTTTTTTTTGTTAGATTCCCAGAAAGTCTTAACTAGCTTATGAAAGCGGAAACCTTGGCTTAAAGGTTTCTTGGTAATTTGTAAATTTCTTCTGTGAAAATGCAAAATATTAGTACATGCTCTAGCGTACCGGATGGGATGTGATATGTAAATGCCGTATATGACGGTAGTCTTGGAACATCACCGTCAAGCCAGGTGAAATTTACTATGCTGAATCCAAAATCATCTCTTTTGATATATACACTTGCATGAATCTTTCCGTTTACAATTTTGATATTTAGATCCAAAAAAATGGTGTTTCTGTGTTTGTAACGTTTTCCTTCTTAAGTGTTAGTTCTTGTGGATAAATTTCATTGTTATATAACTAAAGAGCAGGATTGTATAAAGCTAGAAGATCATCCAGAAACCTAGAATGAGTTAAAGAAGATCCTGACGATAATCTCAACAGCGCTCACAATAGAGCACAAATTGAGCATCGACGGGACCTTAGCAAGCTAGAGGTGGGACCAGGTGCCCGGGAGGAGTAAGCATCCCCTGTTGGCTAGCAGTACCCGCCGTCGATGTTCACGCACGAAAATGACATCAGTATATTAAATATATGTACTGTCTGAGGTTATGTCTACATAATTTTTTTTTTCCGTAGTGTCTCTGTAACGCCTATACAAAAGCACGGAGCGAAATTTTATCCATAACTGTATAGCCAATGGTACCTATTATGACGTCACTAACAAATATTACGTCACCAGTTTTTTAACTTGAAAATCAACAATGGTAAAATGTTGTCAATTCCAAAATAAGCTACATAATCATATAGTAATTTAATTAAATTATAAGAAATGACTGTAATTATTTTCTGTCTATCGATGTATGGACAAAAACCGATGCACAAACAATATATAATCCGCTTCGTCATACATCGATAGACAAAAAAAATATTACAGTCATTTCTTAAATAGAAAGTGCTATGGCGACCACGTCAGGGAATAATATTCAAAACACTTACTGTCAAAGAAATATTATTGAAATATTTGGAATCATCAAATTTCCTTTCCTTTTGAAGATTTTTTTTTCTTTTTTGTAAGTGTATAAAAATAAATCCAAGAAAGTTTTAGGTCAAGGTTTTCGCTGTCATAAACTATCTGGAAATTTTATAAAAAAAAAATTATTTTCCGCTTCTTTTGAATTTCGGACCCATACAAGCAACAGAGTATATTACTTTGGGTATTCGCAACCTGCACTTTATGGTGACATGATTAACAAAATAAGAAGGATCAAAGGTAGACAGAATTACCATCGAAAATGTGTAAGGAACATCAAACGCCTTTTATATCGTAGATATGATCCTTCTGTTTAAAAACGTGATGTCATGGTGGCAGGACTGATTTTTTGAGTGTCCATAAAAAAGTGCTTGGAATGGTGTTATTTCCTTGTGTGAAAGTGCAGAAACTACTAGCTTTTAGATGAGTACTGTATAAACGTCAAATCTTTGTAATTTTGACAAATTCTGGTAATTATAAGCCTGTATTTACGAGGAACAATTGTTTTCGAAATCGTGAGTTCACTCCATGGTTGAATGGTTGACTGACTTGTTTACATGTATGTCCGCCATTAGGTTACATGTCCACTCTCAAGCGTAAACAAGTTGATAGTGCTTCGCCACCATTGAACATAAGAAGTATAAGGCGACGATATTTATCATCGAATATGGCATCAAATATGGCAAGGTCCATGCCCGACCTCTCCGATCTCTCTAAAAACTCTACAACGAATGAAACTGATAATCACGGCAATGAGCCACCCACCCACCCAGATCTTTCTACCCTGAAATCACCTAACTTTCCAAATGTCAATATTACGACAGAGACCGGGGAACATATAGATCTCACACAGGCTATGTTGTGTTTGTTTTCTGAACCCGCATTCACATCAGCACTGGCAGCATCCATGGTACCAGCCCTAACTACGATTCTGACAACGGCCATATCCCCAGATATTAAGTCTTCGGTTACTAGTGCTGTACACGACGCCATGAAATCTCTACAAAATCAAGTGTCTGATCTGACAAAACGGGTGGATGCGAATGAGAGCCTCATCGCTTCCCTCTCTGATGAGAATAATGATCTCCGATCGAAGGTCCGTCAGCTTGAGTGCGAGGTGACCGAGCTCCATGATGGTCTTGAGGAACTGGAGCAATATGGCAGGAGAAATTCGCTACGATTTCATAACGTCTCCCTCTCGTCCAACGATACTGATGAAGCCGTCGTGGAACTTTGCCGTAATAAACTCGATGTAAGCATCACCACTGACGATATATGCCGATCCCACCCGATTGGTCGACGAAATAAATATGGCAAAAGTCAAATAATTTGCCGATTCAAAAATTGGAAAATAAAAAACAAAATATACAGTAACAAGAAAAAGCTGAAAAATGACTCTTCAAAGATGTTTATAACAGAAGACCTTACGGCATATCGCCAGCAGATCGTTTCCGAAATGGTCAAGGCAAAGCGCGCCCGCAAGATTCACTCCTTCTGGAGCAACGATGGCCGATTGTTTCTAAAGACCCACCCCGATGGAGAGAAGTGCCTGGTGAAATCACTTGCGGACTTGAACTATCTCGCGCCACCATCCGATGAATTTGAGTTTTCCCAGTTTTATGATGACTACCAGGGTTAATAGTTCTAATTACACATGTATCTTATCTTCATAAACCTACAATGATAAAACCTCACCATGACATTTTGTCTTCTTAGTTATGACAAAGGAAAACATGTTATCTCAATCTATAAAACAAAACAAAAAAGAATAAAAATTTAAGGAGCGGACATTTAACCAATATTAATCCCCTTCCTACCATAGCCCTCCCCCATTTCCCCTTGTTTATCCATCCTTTCCATCTTCTTATCCAACTCATATCCATTTCCCCTTGTTTATCCATCCTTCCCATCTTCTTACCCAACTCATATCCCCTCCCTCCTCGACCATCCAAAGGACCCCATTAACCCCCCCCCCCCCCACCCTCCTACCCACCCTTCCAGACATGTCCGCTCCAATTAATATACATGTACCTATATGTATCATTTACTCTGTACAAATTATTTGCAATCCATAAAAATTTTGATTAATTATTTTGAATATATTCTAAATACTGTGAATATTTCCTATTACTATTATTTCGTTTTGTTGGATATTACGTAAAATTTCTGTACATGTATTATGCTACTTTAAGCCTTCTTTGTTTCCAAGTACATGCTCATTATTCATTTATGTCCTTACTCCTTATCATTCACTGTTTCCTTGTCTCTTTGTACATCTATCTCTTGTTTACATTCTCCCATTTCGTTCTAGTTATTGAATCTCTTTTGTTTATTTACCCTGCATTCATTATATCCACTCGACCGCGAAGACCTGCTGCCGCCCACGATTATGTCACTAAATGTAATGTATTGAAACCCCCATAGGCACTGATATAGCACAATACAGGGCGGCAATAGGTACCCATCATGCTAGAATCAATTCTTATTATTCTTCTTCAAAATATAAAATTATGGTAGGTGATATTTTAAATTCTCTTCATCCAATTTCACTGAAACATGAACTTATATTCCAGCTTAAATACAATGTTGCCCTACTTGCGTGTTCGACTCTACTTCGTCAACACGACCATGCTTTTTTGTCCCTACTCATGCTTCTTTTTTTCATGGCCTGTATGGAAGAAAATACTAAACCGAAAAATGACCCTCCGATCCTTCCCGAATACCTCAACAAAACTAGTATCATGAACAAAATAATTGAAAATGTCTACGATTTTTGTCATTCATACTTTATCGACACGGTCGGCCTATTTTCAGTTTGTATAAATCGTCAAGGTAATACAATCCCAATCCTTTATTTATACCTACTTCTTATGTTATGTATGGATATTCATCCGAATCCGGGACCGGATTCATGTAATGATAATCTTTCCCTACTCTCTATCTTTCATTTAAATATCCGTAGTCTCCGAAATAAAATATCTTACCTTGAAGATATAGCTCATGAATATGATATAATTTGTGTCTCAGAAACTCACCTGGATGAAAATGTATCTTCTAACGATCTTGCTATCGATGGATTTTATCCTAATCCAATCAGAAAAGACAGAAATTCATATGGAGGGGGTCTTCTTATATATGTATCCGAAAAAATAATTGTAAAGCGTCAAACACAGTTTGAACTACCAGGTTTAGAAACTATCTGGATAGAAGTTAAATTCCCACACTATTCATTTCTCCTTTGCTCTGTGTATCGTCCGCCAAATTCCACCAGTCAGTTTTGGGATAATTTCCACATTTCTCTCGAAAATGCCATCTTACAAAACGAGCGTATTGTTATAGTAGGGGATCTAAATGTAGATTTACTCACTGAAAAGAATCATAGAATTGTTGATATTATTGACTCTGCTGGCCTCCATAACTATATCAATACACCCACCCGTTTTGGTCCAACGCGTCAGTCCTTGCTTGACCTCGTTCTGATTAAGGAGTGTTCGGTTGACAGTTCCGAGGTTGTTGACGTTGATAGAACAATTTCAGACCACAATGGCGTTCTTGTATACTTAAAAAATGATTTTCAATTAAAAAATGTATATAAAAGGGAAATTTGGGATTATAAACAGGGTGATTTCAACAACTTTAATCGGGCTATTAACGAAACAAACTGGGAGGATTTATTTAACTGTGATATAGATTGTGCCTGCGAGCGTTTTACCTCGAAATATTTAGAATTGGCCAACTTTTATATTCCAAAACGAACTGTCACAATTAGACCTAATGACAAACCCTGGTTTACTTCTGAACTTCGCAAAGAAATAAGAAAAAGAGATAGGTTGTGGAAAAAAGCTATGAAATCGAATTCTTTGACAATATATGAACATTATAGGAAACAAAGAAACTATGTTAATAATATTAAAAAATCTGCTAAACAAAATTACTACATTGATATTTATGGACTTGTAAATGATTATTGCACGAGTAACCATCAGGACTTTTGGAAATTAGCACGAAAAATAACAAAAACCAGTAACTCTCAAACCATACCTCCACTATTAGATGCTGAAACTGGGGAATTTGCAATAAGTGATACAGATAAAGCAATGCTATTGAATAATTATTTTGCCAAAATATCAACGATTGACGATTACGATGATGATGTCCCTCTTTTTCCATCAAGAACTGAAAATTATATTGATTCTATTGAAGTAACTGAGGATGATATAGTTGATATAATAAAATCTCTGAAATTGAATAAAGCATCAGGCCATGATAACATTAGCCATAACATGTTAAAGTCTACTGTCTTGTCTGTATGTAAGCCCCTTCTTATTTTATTCAAAAAGTCTCTCAGCTGCTGTAGATTTCCCGCCACTTGGAAACACGCGCGAATTATGCCTATCTTTAAAAAAGGAGATTCTAATTTATGTTCTAATTACAGGCCTATTTCACTACTCAGCACCGTTGGCAAACTCTTTGAACGCATTATACACAAAAATATCTATAATTTCTTATTGGACAATGATCTTTTCTATAAATATCAGAGCGGCTTTCTACCAAATAACTCGACCATCTACCAACTACTTGAAATTTATCATTCAATTTTAATAGATATGGAAGATAAGAAAAAATCTTGCTTTACATTTTGTGATATTTCGAAAGCTTTTGATAGGGTGTGGCACAAAGGTTTGTTAGAAAAGATGAAATCACATGGTATTAAAGGTCCTCTTCTTCTTTTTCTTCAAAATTATCTTTCTGATAGGAATCAATCTGTATTCATAAATGATGATATTTCTCCTCCGATCTCAATAAATGCCGGCGTGCCCCAGGGCTCAGTGCTTGGGCCCCTAATGTTTCTCCTATTTGTGAACGATATTTCTGATAATCTCCTCAATATCTCAAGATTGTTTGCAGATGACACCTCCTTATCAGCTTCTTCTACCGAACCTCAAGAAATCAAAGTCAGTCTAGAAAATGATCTTGCTAAAATACATGAATGGTCGAAAATATGGAAAATCAACTTTAATCCTAGTAAAACTGAAATTTTGTGTTTTGGAAACTTCCCTGATGATTTCGAGTTAAAATTTGATAACTCAATATTAAAGCCTTCAGATAGCCATAAACACTTGGGCTTGACCTTTGAAAATAATGCAAAATGGTCGTCTCATATTGAAAATATATGTAAATCTGCATTATCAAGAATCAATTATCTTAAAAAGCTTAAATTCAATCTGTCGAGAAAAACACTTGATAAAATTTACTGTTCATTTATTTTACCAATTTTGGAATATGGGTGTGAAATTTGGGGTGGGTGCTCAAAAACGGATGAAACTAAACTAGAGAAAATACAACTAGAGGCAGCACGACTAGTCACCGGCTTACCTCTCTTTACTTCAAAAGAAATTCTTTACTTTGAAACGGGATGGGAAAAATTATCTGAACGCCGTGAACGTAGAAAACTGAATCTTTTTCATAAAATATATCATAACAAAGCACCTGACTATTTAACAGACATACTTGAGACGTACAAACGACAAAGACAATACAACTTACGAACTGACACGGACTTGTACATTCCGAATTATCGTTTAATGCTTACACGAAACTCTTTTTTTCCTTCAACAATAATTAGCTGGAACAAATTAGATAAAGAAATACGAGATAATCCATCCTATAATGAGTTTAAATCCTATCTTAAATCTCAAAGAAACTCCATTTACTTACCTGATTATCTCACATGTGGAGATAGAAAGTTGAACATAATTCATACCCGTCTACGTTCATTCAGCAGTAACCTTAATTCTGACCTTCATCGCGTTAACCTCATCAATTCTTCCACGTGTCAATGTGGCCATACTAATGAAAATACTTTCCATTTCTTTCTTGAATGTGCCTTGTTTGATCAGCAGAGAACCCGACTAGTCCAAAAGTTAGTACATTTCACACCTCTAACATTAGATAAACTCTTATTTGGTGATCTATCCCTATCGGATCAGGAAAACTACAATATTATGGATGCAGTCTACTGTTACATTAAAGAAACAAAGAGATTCACATCATAACTCTCTCTCTCTCTCTCTCTCTCTCTCTCTCTCTCTCTTCTTATACTTATTTATATATGTATATATTTCAAAGATTCATTTGCATATCATCTTATATCAAGTTACCTTATATGTGTTTGTTCTGCTATCCATGACATTGTTTTGTAATCTTATTTTAGGGAGAAGGCGTCTATAATGTTGTTAAACTTTTGCCTAATCCCATTTCGACATTATGGAAATAAAATATGTTTAAACTAAACTAAAGGTAGACAGAATTACCATCGAAAATGTGTAAGGAACATCAAACGCCTTTTATATCGTAGATATGATCCTTCTGTCATCAGACGGACACTTGGCTTGGTACTGGACCTATCTACAACCTTGTACTAGCGCATTCTGATGACTTGCACTCTGACTGACTGTGACGAGATGACTCCATGACGGGCCCTATCCAAATATCTTCAGAGAAGACAGGGCCCCGACCACCTGTCCTCTCTGAATGTCAGTTGGACTCCTCGGGTGATCACATGCATGAGCTCGCTACAGCCGGCAGAGCACGGACTACATTTCGTATGCATTCTGTTCTTTATATCCATTAACATATTCATCTGTATGTTTCTTGGGCCCCTGTGTCATGCTGTCTGTTTGTGTGACAAATATGGACAATGACCATATGCCAATACACAGTACAAAATCGATAAGTCAGGAAATCACAAACCGAATGTATACAAATGGTAAACGTCTTCCCATTCAATAGCATCATTTATAAACGGATAAATTTGCAGCATGGACCAGACATCTCAACCCTCGTCAGTGATCATCAATCTAAATAATGAAATATGGCCAAAGAGGGTGAAAATTATAATGTCAAAAAATGTACCGAAAGATGTATTAGGATGGGTGGGATATGATGCTACAGGACCCACAATTTAGAAATTTCAAGAATTTTAGTACCAGAAAATGTTGAATGCGTTGAAGTGACAGACGATCAACCGAAGGATAAATCAGGAACCAAAGCAAACAAACAAAAACCTCAGCCACATGAAAAGAAGCGAACTCCCAATTACAAATGTAGGAGTGCGATGTTCATCTTACAGTGAGGGGGGATTTTACACTACAATTGTGCGTTCTTCGAGACCTCTGGGTAATTGGAAAACTGGAAGAGCTGTGCACACGTAATCAAGGATAACCACACCGTCTGCTACTGACGTGGCACATGGCCGTCCTAAGTCGGCACAGATTGCCCATTGGTCTCGTTGGTTTATGTGTAGTCATTTGTGTATGATGTTTCTCTGTGATATGGCGTTGGCGTTCCTTGTACCATTTGCGTTTTTTCTGTGCGTGTCAATGGGTGTTTTGGGGTTTTGTAGTTGACACTGCAACAATAGTTGTTGTTGGAGATCCCCTCCTTACTTTTTAATAAGAATTATCTAAATATGAAAGTAAACGCGTGTTATTTTCTAAAAATGTCCGATTGACTGTTCGTATATAATCATGACGATTGAATACATGACTACTTATAGAATAACTTAGCATCCTGTCCTGTAGCATCATATCCCCCATCCTGCTACGTTTTATTTTTCACACTCTTTGGTCATGTTACATTGTTTAGATTGAGGATCAATGACGAGGGTTAAGTACCCGAAAAATGCATGCCTGGTCCATGCTGTAAGTTTTTCTGTTCTTAAACGATGCAATCGAATTTGAAGACGTGTAACCTAATAAACGTCACATATCTCTCCATTGAAATCTTTTGATTTCACTAGGGTTATATCACTCGCGCTTATTGCAATTTTTACGAAAATTATGAAAAAAAAATAATGTTAAATGCGTGAAGAAAATGACGCTTAACATATTTTGATTAGTTAATTTTCATTTTCTGGGGAAAAATTAGAAAAAAAGGCAATATTACCGTTCTCCTTTTTTAAAAAGTCCAAGACCAAATTCGTGTTTTATTTAATTGTGCATAATGTCATCCAATCTATAGATAATTATTATGTCGCGTTTACCGTAGAAAAGCGAACAGTTGCAAATCAGTTACAATGCATGTGACGCTTGAATGGAAGACATGTGTAAGGTACAAGTACGTAGTATACACAACAGATCTAAGTAGGGAATTCAAAGCTTCCTTATTAATCATACTAATTAGATAATATTGCAACTGATTAAGATGTCACTGAGGAAATTCTATGTTCGCTACAAAGAACTAGCCAGGATGATTAAGGACATTCTTGAGTACGGCCTTTCCAATTGACCGTCTTTTACCTATTTGGACATTACTGGACTTGACACATTTCCATTTGGCATTCATGACTGATGTTGCATTGAGAGGACGTTCACTCCTCCCTGGCACCTAGTCCTGCCTAAATTAGCCGGTTCGCGATTGCCTTGTGAATAGACACACACTTTTGCCATACGCCTCTAGATCTTCGACATCTGAACTAAGATTGGTACTTATTCTCTTGTATGCTTGCATTATACATCAATCTAAATAAAATTTAGCGCTCTTTATTTCGTAAACTGTCCATTGGAGGGCTTATATAAGATAGGACTGATAATTCATAGACCGGTAGTACTTCGTGATTTAAATGAATTAGATTGCCGTGAAATTGCAACATAAAGAATACAATCAATGGAATACAGTGAAATTCTATCGTTTAGTTGTGATTTTTGAGTCCCTAGGTATGTCCACATTGGCAAGTTCCATATTTAAGATGGCTCAATAATCCAGGAATTCTTTGTCAGAGCAAAAAAATATATTCTGTTTATTTGACATTCATGTCTGATGATTTATATTTGTAATTAAGATTACATATCATCGTTCATTTGATTGACTGGTGGTCCTCTGAATATACATGTGTAAACCAATTCCGAGATCTGTCGCAAAACAATGAATTTTGATAGATAAATACATGATATTGGGATAATAATTTCACATTGAAACCATTCTTGTGATTATTTTCACCATTATATAATCAAATATGTATATTTCTACATAGCTAATGCTTTCAAAGAGTGAAATAGCTAAAACTGTTCCCGAAAAGTACATTTTATGCCCCCCCCCCCCACCCAAAATGAAAATCTTTAAAAAAAAGGAACCCAGTACCCTTATTTGTCATCAAAGCGATAAGAAGTCTTTGTCAGAAGTTTTTTTCTTTTACATATTTCTCAACGACAAACTCTGTTCTTCAAAAAAATTATAAAAAAGTACATGTTTTCGTTTATCCTGATTCAAAATACTTGGTTGTCATAGTAACGATTTTAAGGGGGGGGGGGTTTAGGGTTGTCAATAATGTTTAGAGAAGGGGGCGATTTTTGAAATAAGTTAAACAGGAGATGAAATTTCTAGATATAGTTATATTTGAAAAGGCGTTAACAATGTAAAATAAGCGGGGTTTTTTTCAAAGTACAGCGATCGCCGGGTGTCGGTGATACGGAAATATGAATAAGAGAAATGGAAAAGTTTTAAAGTAAACGGAAGCGTTTTTATACATTTTGACGTTCAAGGTCAATAAGTGGACGTCACTCTTTTCCCTCGTTCTCGATAATGCGTGCAGTTATCTGTAAAATGGATATACCTTTGAACAAAGCAGGGTTAAAACTAAAATTCACTCGCTCAAAGTTTTTAAATGGGGAAACTTTATTCGATATAACATCTCGCTGCAAAGTACGAAAGTTGACAAAATTGAAGAAAAATTCTTTTAACGAGAAAAAATGGAGAAAGTAAATTTAAAATATCTTATCTATGATACCGCTAAAATCTCCAAGTAATATCCTGTTTGATCATTGACTTAAATTTACCTACTTCATTTTGTTCCCAGGCAACAAGCGGTTGAATTTCCGATGATGACGTTATAAAAATAATACATATACGGCAGTAGCCAGGGTATCTCACTTACGGGATATTTTTAATATATAGATCTTATGATGCATTTGACTATATATATATTACACTCAGATAGTAGATGATAATTTTCTGGTTCCATCGGTACCAAACTTGTCGAAATCCGCCAAGAAACTAGTGAAGAGGAGTTTGAAGACCGAAACCGCACTCGGTACTATTCGAACCAGTATTGACGCCGGGAATATGATGACGTCAAACGATTATTAAGCCTCCTTAAAGAAAGCTTACATAACTTAGTAATTCGTGAACACAAACGTGATTGTATATTTATAGAAATAAAGCTTAAATAAAGAAAAATTAGTAAACACGAACTATGCGGCTTTATGCAGCCACTGTCAGTTCTGTACTTATCATATTTTATTGGCACCTTACACGCCAGTAAATCTCCCTCAACTTCATTATTGGTGGTATAAAACAACATAATTATAACACTGGAGAATATACTTATAGGGTTTCGGTAATTCTAGTCAGTAAAATTCAAATTCAAAGGTATTTATCGTATATGTATGGTACCAATAATATATGCTTAGTACAAGTTACTGGTCGTGAACATGAGCGTTCCTACACTGTGTGTGTGTGGATACTTGAGATTCCGAGGTAATACTTTCTTCAGTTAAGACTTTCAGGTAGTTTCATTTTAGCATATCATTTTTGTCAGATTGTAAGACAAAATGAAGTATTCAAAACGTTTCAATATCTTTGAAAGAAATTTTCATTTTAAATATTTTGATACCGTAACGTATATTGCTAATTTGAATACTCAAACGTAGATTTGATTTTCTCATTGCGATATCAAAAACGTTAAACACAGAGGTGTATTCTATATATAGGGAAATATCACTTTTCACATAACCGTATCTGAATCGTATCCAGGCACGTATCGTGTTTAATATAGAGCAAATGTCCGGATTCTGAATGCAGTATAAATTAATCATTTACCTTTGATTGTTGGAAAAAGAACTTGCTTTAGACATAATACAGTACGACATGATACGTGATATGAATATAATGCAACAATATAGAATTCGAGTACTGAAGCATTCAAAATGAATACTTATAAACGGATAAACCTGATGTATCTGGTGTATATATGAATCCTATATTGAGTACGAAAATATGTCTATGTGAATGTCGTACACTGTTAATATATGATCTTTGTGTTCTGAAACTGCATGTATCTGCACGAATTTCGTTCCGTTATGGACTGGAGAATAGGCACGATACGTTACTAGTCTGGGATGTATCACTGGGTTGGGTGCATCCCCCCCCCCCCCCTTGATCCTCCAAAACCGGCCTAACTTTGTAGCATTTTTTGCGCTCTTTCAGGTAAAAATTTGTCTCATGGAAATTTCCATTGCAAAAGTGGTTTTTTTTGGGAAAAACATGTTTTTTTAATCAAAAATCACTGAAAATAGGAAAAAAATTATAACTCTTATATGGTTGTTGTTTTTAAAAATTGAAAAGTGTAAATATATAGTATTTTGATGCTCTTTCAGATGAAATAAGCTGCAAGTTCCAATTCCTATTTTTACTGTGTGTTTTTTGGGGTAAAAAAGTCGAATTTTTGCCAAAATTCACCGAAATTTGAGGAAATTTTAATTTATTTCTGCTTCTCAGCTCCTCAATATTGCATATGATCGTTCAGTGATGATTTAAAAAACATCTTTAAAGTCTCCTCTTTCAAATGACATATATTTTATATTCTTATTTTTTTGCAAAATCCTCGAAATTAATTATTTTATACAGAAACCTGTATTTTTAATCAGAAATCTCAGATTTCTGTATATTTATTTAAAGAACCCTTATTTGTTATAAAAGCAATGATTGAAAGCTATTTTCTAGTGTAACTTTTCACACTCTATCAGATTATATATGTTTTACTAACATTTCATTCAAAATCAGCGTGTTTTTTGGGGAAAAACGTATTTTTTCATTTAAAAATAGCTGATTTCTGCAGAATATTTATTGGATCTATAGAAGTTCTTGAAATGATAGCAGGAATGTATTTTGAATTGTAATTATTTAGGTTCACTCATAAATTACATGTATGAAACATAAAAGGTATATTTTCTACTTAATTTTGGGGCAAAATGCCTGTTTTTGTCTAGAAATTACAGATTTCTGGAAAAATTTTATTAATTCATTTTCTTTGCTAAAACTATACATTTAAAGCTATTATCATTATAGAAAGTAATCATCTTGTCAGATGATTGTGAAATTAAATGTAATAATCAATTAAAACCATCATTTTTGGGTAAAATATGCATTTTTATGCAAAAACCACTTATTTTGAGAAAATAAGTACTAGCTCTTTTAATTTGCCTAAATTGATATGTTTTAGCTTTGATATTATGCTGTTTCTTATTATAAATGGATAGAAATGTTATTTGATAACTGAAATTTAATTTATATCTTATTTTGGGGCAACCTTACATTTTTTGCACCAAAATACCAATTAAATTAACAGATGATACTTCAAAAACATATGACATACAAGGACAAACTATGATATACCCAGGAACACTTTAGAATATAAATGATAACGACACATTTTATAGTAATAAGGATTTTCCAGAAATCAGCGGTTTCTAAATGAAAATTGAGATTTTCCACCCAAAAAAGCAAGATTATCAAAGAAATCTCTTCTAACTCATTAGACTTTATCACTTTTATGCCATCCAATTATATGAAACCTCTCCAGCTTTGATTGAATAAAAAATATAGATTTGAAACAATTTTCACAGAAATAAGTGAATTTTGCACATAAATTAGGTTTTTTGCCCCAAAATATCAATTGAATTAACAGAGGATATTTCAAATGCATATGACTTACAAGAACAAGCTATGATATACCCAGGAACTCTTTTGAATATAAATAATAACGTCTGATTTCATAGTAATAAGGATTTTCCAGAAATTAGCGATTTTTAAATAAAAATCAAGATTTTCCACCCAAAATAGCAAGATAATCAAAGAAATCTCTTCTAACTTATTAAATTTGAACACATTAATGCCATCCAATTATATGAAACCTCTCCAGTGTTGATTAAATAAGAAATATAAATTTTAAAAAATATTAACAGAAATAAGTGAATTTTTCACATAAATAAGGTTTTTTGCCCCAAAATAAGATATAAATTAAATTTCAGTTATCAAATAACATTTCTGTCCATTTATAATAAGAAACAGCATAATATCAAAGCTAAAACATATCAATTTAGGCAAATTAAAAAGCTAGTACTTATTTTCTCAAAATAAGTGGTTTTTGCATAAAAATGCATATTTTACCCAAAAATGATGGTTTTAATTGATTACTACATTTAATTTCACAATCATCTGACAAGATGATTACTTTCTATAATGATAATAGCTTTAAATGTATAGTTTTAGCAAAGAAAATGAATTAATAAAATTTTTCCAGAAATCTGTAATTTCTAGACAAAAACAGGCATTTTGCCCCAAAATTAAGTAGAAAATATACCTTTTATGTTTCATACATGTAATTTATGAGTGAACCTAAATAATTACAGTTCAAAATACATTCCTGCCATCATTTCAAGAACTTCTATAGATTCAATAAATATTCTCCAGAAATCAGCTATTTTTAAATGAAAAAATACGTTTTTCCCCAAAAAACACGCTGATTTTGAATGAAATGTTAGTAAAACATATATAATCTGATAGAGTGTGAAAAGTTACACTATAAAATAGCTTTCAATCATTGCTTTTATAACAAATAAGGGTTCTTAAAATAAATATACAGAAAAATACAGGTTTCTGTATAAAATAATTAATTTCGAGGATTTTGCAAAAAAATAAGAATATAAAATATATGTCATTTGAAAGAGGAGACTTTAAAGATGTTTTTTAAATCATCACTGAACGATCATATGCAATATTGAGGAGCTGAGAAGCAGAAATAAATTAAAATTTCCTCAAATTTCGGTGAATTTTGGCAAAAATTCGACTTTTTTACCCCAAAACACACAGTAAAAATAGGAATTGGAACTTGCAGCTTATTTCATCTGAAAGAGCATCAAAAATACTATATATTTACACTTTTCAATTTTTAAAAACAACAACCATATAAGAGTTATATTTTTTTTCCTATTTTCAGTGATTTTTGATTAAAAAAAACATGTTTTTCCCAAAAAACACCACTTTTGCAATGGAAATTTCCATGAGACAAATTTTTACCTGAAAGAGCGCAAAAAATGCTACAAAGTTAGGCCGGTTTTGGAGGATCAAGGAGGGGGGGTGCACCCAACCCAGTGATACATCCCAGACTATACTGGATATGATACGGTTACGGATTCGTCAAAAGTGATATATAAAAAGTACAAAAATGTGTGAAAAAGACTGAAACAACATGCATTATTAAGGTTAGCCCTGTGATATTAAAGCATAGAAAATATTTCGAAATATATCTTACTTGTAAAGATGAATGTGTCCCAATGAATTATTTTAAAAGTCTGTGCTAACCGCACAGTACAAATGTAACAATATGACGCAACTAGTGACCTGGATATGCAGCATGCGTAAAAAAAATGGGTCAAATCATTGACCTTGAAATCTTGTTGTATAATCTTAATTTAAGAAAACACATATTTTCTCTCCTACAACAAAATAAATTCCAGTGCACCTGACAAGCCTATTTCAAACTTCTCGATGGCGGCACTTTTAGAGGAAAGATGATTCATGTAGCACACGTAAAATACATTGAGACAATCTTTCGGATCAATCAAATAATAGCTTAAGTTACTGTTAAAAGTTTGTAAAGAGTTCTCAGTGCACTCATCCTAATTGTCAGATGGACATTGTAATAAATTTGTAGCCAAAACTTTCTATAGAAGAAAGGATGGTATCTCCAACAAAACTCGGTTGCAGCACCCTCTGCAAACCCCAAAAACACACAATGCAAGAACACAGAGCAGACATCCAAAGAAAGAGACGCAAAAAGGGACAAGGAACACTAAATCGCATCATAGAAACATCAAACACAAAAGACGACACATAAACCAACAAGACCAATGGGCTACCGGGCAGCCATCTGCGACTTAAGTATCACACGCTGTGTTTATCCGGATGACGTGCTCACAACCCTTCTGCTTTCCGATTACTCAGAGAATCCCACAATGATCATTACAGGCCGGTCTTGTCGGAGGTTGTATATCCAAAAATATGTGAGGTATTTTTAAATTGAATAATAGCTGTCTTTTGAAATGCGACTATACCGTTACAATCTACTATGAATCCAGAAACTATGTTCCATAATGTGCGTTAGCGCATTATGAGAACAATGTAGGATGTAACAAAATTTAAACTTTATTTATTTTACAACGTTTAACAAACAAGTTACACAACTTATATTAATGCCTCACGTTGGCTCAGATATTGGTGTGAGGAGCAGGAGAAAACCGAAGTACCCGGAGAAAACCGCCCTGCAGAGGCCTGAGTGGAGGACCACCTACCCTCCCACATAAGACCCTTCGCCGAATCTGGGATTCTTAACCCGGCCTTTGGTTGTAACAGTATAGTCACATTTCAAAAGACAGTTATCATTTATATTTACACTTTTACGTTCAAGTAACCATACAAATGAATCACTATAAAAGATCAAACTATCATGATACTTTAATGAAACAGACATTTTTACCATATCAAATTGGTAAGTGATTAAATAAAACTTCAGATAACCAAAGAAAAATAATATGTCTCTGAACGAAAAAGCTTTTATATAGAACTAAATATTTGTTCACTGCTTGTTGTCCATTGATGATTGGTTCACTCTATCTAGCATTACTTTCTCAGAAGTCTCAAAAGAAAGTTGTCCTCTCTCTGACGTCGTTCAAGTTTCCTCCTGAAAAGAAACAAGCAAACAAACGTCTTTATGTTATGAATATTGTGTTTGATATGGCAATTTTGGTATACGCACATACATGTACGAGGGCTGTCCTTTGAGTTCGTGAACAAGTCTTAAATTAAGGAAAGTTAGCGTCAAAGATATTTATTTTTAGTATACGTATTATCATAAACTATTTGTGAATTACGAAATGTAAACAATTATCATATTTTGATTTCATTATTACAACTATGACTTCTTAATTAGAAATAGGATTGTGATCCGGTCCGGAGCACGGTGAATTATTACCGAATTATGTTGTTTATCATTTTATTCATTTCATTTGTATTTTGTAAAATCCCGCAGATAAAATGATAAGTTTGACACTAGTAAGGACATCACACATGCAAACTTTGAACGTTCTTCAAGTTGACAGAGAAAACCGGATCTGAATGTAATAAGATGTGGTCGTCATTGTAAGATTTCGTGACATTCTGTGCAGCAGTTGCAGAGGAGCAGTCGAAAATGTGTCAGACAATCAGGGCCCAAGACGGCCAAATTTGCTGACCGATCGGCACAAAAAAACACAAACTTGGTTAAGGACCTTTCGTATTTGCTTCCTGTCAGGTTTTCTGGAATTCTGTGCAGCAGTTGCAGAGGAGCAGTCGAAAATGTGTCAGACAATCAGGGCCCAAGACGGCCAAATTTGCTGACCGATCGGCACAAAAAAAACACAAACTTGGTTAAGGACCTTTCGTATTTGCTTCCTGTCAGGTTTTCTGGAATTCTGTGCAGCAGTTGCAGAGGAGCAGTCGAAAATGTGTCAGACAATCAGGGCCCAAGACGGCCAAATTTGTTGACCGATCGGCACAAAAAAAACACAAACTTGCATGGTTTAGGACCTTTAATTAGTACATGTACTTGCTTCCTGTAAGGTTTCCTGAAATTCTGTGAAGCGGTTGCAGAGGAGTAGTCAAAAATGTGTCAACCAATCAGAGCCCACGGCGGCAATATTTGTTGACCAATCGGCACAAAAAAACACAGACTTGGTCGAGGACCTTTAGTACTTGCTTCCTGTAAGGTTTCATGAAATTCTGTGAAGCAGTTGAAGAGGAGATGTCGAACATGTTAAAAGTTTACACCGGACGACGACGGACGGTGCGCCATGACAATAGCTCACTTGAGCTTTGCTCATTGTAACAAGCACATTGAGTGTCGCTCAAGTAATACAACATATAGGTGAACTTACTTTTGTATCTTACGGCAGGTTTGACAGCAGTGCTTGGAATAATATTTTGATTCGCAGAATTGTTCCTCTGTGTTGTATAGTCCTGACTTGATCAGATTACCACAGGGTGTATATCCTCCTGGATACCTCATATCCCGACACGCCTGTCCATGGGATTCCGAACTCACTGGTCAATGTAAAGATATTCAAAAATGAAAATAGTTACTATAAATGCATGTACGAACTTCATGTGTAACACGAATATTCATTGTGATTCTTTTTTTCCGAAAACAATTTGTGTTTTTTTTTTTCAAAATAAACTTTTTAGAAACTTTTTTTCAATCGCTTCCTGTTATTATAACAAAACTATTTCTGTTTTACATTTGAACTATTTGTAATGTTTTGATGGTGATTTTAAAAGTATTTTCATAACATTTCAATCCTCTATCCCCTTGTTTTTCGATGAAAGGAAATATTTGAAATTTTCTCGTTAATACGAGAAACTTTCTTTTATTACGATTTTCTGGTACACGTAACAGCGAGAAACCTCAAAATAACGAGAAACTTTCTCGCGATTACGAGAAACAAGTTGTAGTTTCGACAAGTAATTGAAAAGTCTTAATAACGAGAAAAAAAAGTCTTAATAACGAGAAAAAAATTGTCGTTATTTCGACATTTTTTTCTAGTAATTACGAGGAAATATTTCCGACTACCATGATTTGGAATGAGCCCAATTGGCTTCTGTAGTGTTACAAGTTACAATTGATAACGACTTTTATCGTTAACCTGACATGTTCTTTATTACTAAATACTCAAGGGCGTTGGAGAAAGGGGGCAGCCCACTTTGAAAAGTTGGTGGGGGGCCACAACCATGTTTGTGCCCCCCCCCCCCCCCCCCCACACACACACACACACACACTTTTCATTCACAAAATTTTATGGTGCATTAACATTGTTCAACATAGCAACATTTTGTACTATAAATCTACAATTTTCGGTCAATATTCAAAATTTTTCTTTGGCTCGCTACCGCTCGCCAGTTCTTTATAGTATAGTCTTTCTTAATAATTTAGCTATTCTGATCCATCCTTTATACATATTACTTTATCAATGTACATGAAGGCATCTAACTCAACATATACAGAATATTATTACATGTATCATGATTACATTTTTGGTTAATCCCTCATGATTACATTTTTGATTTACTCGGGGCCTTAACCAAAAATGTAATCATGAAAGTTATCATGATTACATTTTTGGTTAAGCCCCCAGGTAAATCAATAATGTAATCATGATACATGTACTTGTTTATGATAGAGGGTATAGAAAGTATTTTCTGATAAGTCAATGTTATGCTAATTTGCAGACATTTATTCATGTACTTAAAATTTAGAATTGCACCAGAAATGTTAAATTTGTGCATACATGAAAACCCCATATTTTTTCAATCTCTTATCTCCCCCCCTTTTTTTTTCCTTTTGCTTGTTAGAAATTTTGGGATGTTGTGCTCCTCCACTTTTTCAAGCGGAGTTACGCCGTTGATACTGATATATATTTCTACAAATCGACATGATCTTACCTTTTAGAGTGCAAGACAGAAGAAGGATTATACAAAAGCAAACGGACATAGTCTTTCCTTCTATGGCCATTGCTACTATTTATTGTCCAAACCTGCTGAATAAAGCGACAAATAACAAGTAAATGAAGTTATGGTCAGCTGAGACGTTTAGGGACTCTCGAGTTACACACACGTAGATCAAGCCACGGACTTCACGGTGTATGATTCAGGGATCGTATCAATGTTTAAAATACCCGAGTGCTATTCACTCGTGCGAAGTAAAAAAAAATATGTCGAGCTCAAAGGTAGAGAGATTGGGTACAATTTTAGTGAAAATTATTCCTTCATAACATTATATCAAAGAATAAAAAGGAGCAGCGACATTTATTGGGGAGGGGAGGGGGGAGGAAGGGAAGGATAACTTTACAAATTAATGTGTTTCCCATCTGAGGGCATCCCCTTCCCCTCCCTCTTTCATAAAACTCTTCCAACTAATTAAATTTTGAAGACGAAAAACCCGGCCCGAAAGTTTAATTGATGCGGCCGACAAAAGTCTTCTAAGCACCCCCCACCACCACCACCACCATTGTAAAGATCCCCTAGGCTTAGTTAGAATTATTGGTTAATAGCTATAGGTAAAAAATCTTTGATCAAAAAAAATTAAATACATGCACCGACCTATGTAGGCCAGGGTGTAACACATTTATGTTGGTAAGGCACGGTCCATTTGATATTCTGGGGGGGGGGGGGGGGGGGGGGGGGGGGGCTTGGGTTTTTTTCGAAAAAAAATAATTTTGCTGTGAATTTTGATGAAAAAAATAAATTTGCTTATGGTGTGACAGAAAAAAATAATCTTGCTCTTACAAGTAATCTGAGTTTGAAGAATAACCATAAAGTTCGCTTAAAATTCCTGAAAAATTTTCGGCTCGCTTCGCTCGCCGCAGTTTTTACTTTCTATAAAAAAAAAATAAACAAATTAAATGCTTAAATACATTATCAATATAATTTATTACTATTAACAGCCAGTCCACGTAAAAATCATGCAGGGGGTGATACACTTGGGTACTCAGATTTCAATGAAACTTTGCACAAATATTTATTTTAGTACCAAAAATATGTATTTTAAATGTTATGGCGTTAAATAAAAGGTTGCTATGGAAAAAGACATTTTCAAATTTCCTTAGCAACAGGCCTTTCTTTGCAAGATTTTGCTGCAATAGATACATTACTTACATCATTTAATGAATCATTAATCTTTATAATTCAACTTTGATATTCTAAACGTGGAAAGGGTATGCCATGAAGTATCCATTTTTTTGAAAATTGTGTAAAATTGATTTTGTGGAGAAAGAGAAATTTAAGGGCAAAAATCTCATATTTTTGCAATTTTGACAAAATGGCCGATTTTACATTTATTTAAAACTAAAAATATGAAAAAGCCAGTTGGTAACATGAACAACAGATACATATTGTGACAGAAGAGGATTTGTTGTTATAAAAACAGATTTTAAACACGTGGGATTTTTTAAAATGTGCCGTTGCCATGGCAACAAAATATAGACATTTTCACAAAGTCACTAAAATTTGCTTTATTCAAGGCATGATTTCAACAGTTTTACCAGATGATGTGCATGCATTACCTGTATTGATGAAAGGAACAACCTTTCCGATAGAAAGAAAAATCTTACATTTGTTGGTTTTTAATAAGCGAGCCGTTTCCATGGCAACAAAATTGCAAATCATTGGTAAAATAATTGATTTTGACCTATATTTATACTTTGTCAGTAGCGTTATATAAGGGATATCATTTCATATATTTAGTTTGTTTATATAATAATTAATGTTGTCTTTTTGATTTGTAAATGCTGAATTTCTGTCATTTTGACAAAAAACCCTGTTGCCATGGGAATAAAATAATGAAAATTTTACGAAATTGTCTATTTAATCCATTTGGAAACTTTGATACATTGTTTTCATGACATGAATATGCAAAACTCAGTTTATATTGTGAAAAAAAATTGTCATGCATTAGAAATTTTGAATTGATGCAATTTGATTTTAAAAAAAAAGATGTCCCCATGGTGACAAAATTGAGAAATTATGTTTGAATGGTAATTGATTTTGATTACATTTATTAAAAACAGATTTTGTGTATAATATAAGAAACAATCTATATTAATACTAAAACAAAATTAATATTTCTTTATCATATACAATTTATTAACTTCTTTCATTGCAACAATAAGCCGTTGCCATGGCAACACAGTTTTTTAAAAGTGTAAATTTATTATCCCCTGCAACAATAGTAACGCCATCATTCGTGTGTGAAGGTCACACTTTTATTTATACAGCCTAGAGGGCACCGTTTTGATGGGATCTTGACAAAACTTCATACAATCATTCCTTATTGTACGACGTACGACCCAAATTTTTTTACAAGGTCACAGGTCAAAGATCAAAATCCTTGTAGTTTTGATAAGATCTGGATCAGGCATCATACAGTCTTTGCTTATGCCAAGAGGAAAACCCTGTTGATTTTCAATGTTACACATTGGAAGTGTATTCAGCCGAGAGGGCGTAAGTTTTTATTGGATCTTGACCAAACTTCATACACTTATTGCTTATGACAATAGGACGAAACATATTGATTTCAAGATCATATGTCAGCGGTCAAGGTTATTTATTTTAATGGATCAAAATCCTTGAATAGACTCTAGAGCTGTCATTCATTAAGCGATTTGGGTCAAACTTCATACAGTCTGCATTATATACATTTGATGTTATTATCTAGGTCAACGATCAAGATCACAGATATCAAGGAGGGCGGGGGAGGACACTTTTGCCATGCGAGGGGATGCTACTATTTGCGTTGCTTGGTATTTATTTATTTTACAACGATTTATGACTTGTACAAATGTAGCTCGATGGTTCATGCTGGCATGAGGGGGGGGGGGGGGGAGGGGGAGGGGGGCTTAGCGTAGGATGAAACCGGAGTACTCAGAGAAAACCACCTTGTCTGATTCGGCGACCCCCATACCTTCTTCCATCCAACCCCTGCCTACACATCCCCTCCCCCCACACCGCCAAAACCCCTTCATATCCAACACATTTCCATAATTCTGGCAAATTTATTAATTCTTATACTAATTAGACACTGAATTTGAATAATTTTTTATGGGGTTTATGTGTAAAAAGGCAACGCAAGCAAAGCACCCCCTCGCAATTGAATGTTCTTTGCAATCAGCAAAATAATTTTAAGCTTAAGTCCACTGTGACCTTGACCTTTGACCATAAAAATTGACAGTATATATAATCTCCCCATGGGGAACGTTTGTTGAAGGTTTGGTGTTTCTTCTATGATGATTGCGGTCTTCTATGCTGTTCACAAGGACTTTAAGCCTGAGTTGACTGTGACCTTGACCCTTGACCTTGAAATTCAATACGGTTCATCCCCTCCCCATGGGAAGCATTTGTTGAAGGTTTGATGTTTCTATGAGGACTCCTTTGGCTTCTAGGCTGTTCACAAGAATTTCAAGTCTAAGTCCACTGTGACATTGACCTTTGACCATGAAAATCAACAGCTTCATCCTCTCTCCATGGGGAACATTCGTGGAAGGTTTTATGTTTCTATGACGGTTTCCTCGACTCCTATGCTGTTCACAAGGATTCGACTGTGACCTTGAAATTCAATAGGGTTCATCCTCTCCCCATGGAGAGCATTTGTTAAAGCTTTGATGTTTCTATGACCATTTCTTTGTCTTCTATGCTTATCACAAGAATCCTGACACACTCTAACACACAAACGAACAGCAGCGATGCTGTATCCCCTCCGCAACAGTTGTATATCTTTTGCACCCCTGGATTATTTTTAATTATCAGTAGCATGCGCATGATCTGAAAAAAATAATTCTTGGGGGGGGGGGGGGTATTACATCTTGGGCAAGTTGGATCAAAAACCTATGTGGTCAGACAAACTTGAGACAATGAGTACTTGCTTCCTGTAAATTGTCGTGAAATTATTTGCATTAATGAGAAATGAGCAAGTCAAAACATAAAGTTTCACATTTTGGCCATTCGTTTTCAGACAGACGACCAGCGACTATAACTAAAAGACAGCTCAATGTAACACTCATTTGGTGCTGAAAACTCAAAAAGTGATGACGATCTATTTTACAAACTTTAATCTTTATTTGATGTGTCTTTTAACATAATTTTTTATCAGTTGAGTAACGGTGTAAAACAATTATAGTACAATTGACCTGCGATCTAAATTATCCAATATATAAATTGCTAGATATAAGATTAAAAATTATGAAATATGATGTGTTTAAACTATCCATTCAATTGGCACATGAGGTACAGATCGTTTTCTATAATTTGCAGCCTGCTGTAAAGTTCCGTTTGTGGTGAAGTCTTCATTGTTGAATATACATGCCTGAAAAATACAAAGGTTTATATTAAAATAAGAAAATAATATAAAATAAGAAAATAAACTATTAGTCGATAAGGATCGTATCAATGGATCATATACAAAACATCATAGGAAATTTTGAATGAAATAATAGCGTTATAACAGTCGACTTCAAATCAAATGAATAGCACAGGATGAGTGGAGGAACTATGATAGATGATTATATGTATTGCATTACATACGTGTAAAGTAAGTCAAATAAGGAACATATCTCTTACAATCTTACAATACATGTACATTAAAATGAAATAACATAATGGTTTGTATCAAATATTACAAACCTTCAAATGTGATTCTTTTGTTATTCATCGGTCATTTTATTTCATAAAGACCGCGGACGATTCTAAATATACAAGGTTTGATGAACGTTCAGTGAAGTGTGGAGGTCAATAAAAAACAATGAGGGGCGGAGAAAAGTAAATTATTTCAGTCGCGAGTGTGAATTGTTTCGATTATAATGAGTATTCGACCATAGTATAGAAAATATTGTGTTACAAGTCCGCGAAAGACATCCTTTTATGAGAAATTTTAACAGAAGAAAAATATATTCCTCTATCTCGAAAAGCTCAAAATGCCATTTGAAATCAAACTATAGATCCCTATATCGATTCTTAACGACCAGTAATTCTAAATGCTCTTTAAATAAATGTACACGTATATCGAGTAAATGGACGGACAAAATAAAGAAATATTATCCTCACTTGATTAGAAAATCTTTCCTTATCTCTATTTGCAATAATCTAATCACTTATTTAAAAACGTTTATGGAAATAGAACTTATTTTCTTCTCTGACTGAATACAGGGTACCGGGATATCGGGATGTATAACAAACTATTTTTAAATTACTACTTTGGCCTAATAATCGTTACCGCTGCATATTTCCACCCAATGATTTGCATGGTCAATTTCATTTTGAAAAGCAGGGGTGTATAAACACTTTAATTTTTATTTTTATGAAAATTCAAGAAAATCTGCGGTTTGTAAGTCGGATAAAGACCTCGTTGAGGTCTGTATGAAGGTTAGATGCCCTCGGAGAGAACAGGGTGGTGTTTAAAGACCTCGGCCTTCGGCCTCGGTCTTTAAACACCACCCTGTTCTCTCCTTGGGCATCTAGCCTTCATACAGACCTCAACTCGGTCTTTATCCTATACTTAAACATTCCTTTGATATTGTTTCATACAATAGATAGAGTTAAAACCCCATCTTCTCGAGACAAGTGTTTGTGAATTGTGATCCTTTAACAACTCCCCCCCCCCCCTAAATAATTTAGTCTCTTGACTGCCAAGAGACTGAATTTTTTTAAACCCCCCACCCCCTCTTCGTTGGATGTCACACAAGATTAAGTTTATTTCCAAAACAGGACCCTTATTCATGTTATTATAGGCATAATATTTAACATAGATACAACAACTGGGTCCTTGATGAGTTTTGCTGGGAGAGTCAATGCGACAAGAACAGAGTTTATATTGTACCACACTATCAACAATTTTGAGATACATGTATTGCTATTTTGCTTGGAGGAGGTTGGGGGACAAGAAGAGGGGGTTGAAGTAGGGGCCTCCTTCTATTGAATCTGCCCCTAGCTGTTCCATATCACAAAATCTACAAGAATATTACCATTTCAACATAGAGAATGTTTACAGAACTAAAAGGGGGGACATTTAATCAATTTTAGTGTATGTAGTATCGGATCACGATTTGTACATGTATACTGTCAGGTTCACTTGAAAAATAAACAGGGGAAATTTCAATTATTTGTGGCTAATATATGGATGAAATATGATATACAACAAAGAAATCCTGTCTATTAACATAACTTTTACGTGTGAAATCTGTTTGGTTTATGTATCAATAAAATAAAAACTATATTCATCGTGTACACGATGTGCATGTACATTTATATATATATATATATATATATATATAAACATACAATGTCATATTTTATATTTTAGCAAATATGAGGTATACCTAACCCTGTAAGCACCATACAGAGAGATAGTTCATCCTCATGGGAGCATATAGAGTGCACTCACCACCCTGCCCATTATAAATATATGTTTCCTCCCATGATATTTCTAATTAAACGTGCCTTATACATGTAGTACAGTACCTCTTATTCTGATGAATGAGTTGTCAGATGAAGTTTCTTTCTTTCCAACTGCTTTGCAAGTCCATCACCTACAGGTAGATAATGATCATAATAGAATGATATGTTAAACCCATATATTAAATGTAATTCTAAAGATTGCTGGTAGGAAGAAAAGACCTGACTGTATGAATAAATAATGATTAGTAATTTGATATTTGCATGTTTCACCCAAATGCTCATTCATTTCATTTTATATTCTATTCTTACTTCATTTCAGAGTAAATACTTGTACATGCACATGTAAATGCTTAAATATACAGAATTATAGAGGGCGCTATTCGCCAAAAGTGACAAAATGCTTATTTCTCCGGTTTTCTTACTGGAATAACCACACCCCCCCCCTAACATGTGCACTGAAAATATTAGTTTCAAAATATATACCATGATTTTGTGTATCATGTATGATCTTTTTTTTTTTGAAGGGAGGGGGTCATATATGATTTGCTTACCTTCATGAAGCTATACAAGCATGGCTACAAAAAAGCTCATATGTTTTGTCCACTGCATCTTCTACTGTAAGCGCACATGAAGTCCTGTGATTTATTAGGCCGCTAGATGTCATGTCCCGACTCCGCCAGTTTTGTATTTCACACGAAATTGATACGTTCCAGTAAAGATTGAAGTAACAGAATGATTGGAAAATTATATTTTGTTGTTTAGGTGACGAAAACTGTCATGAAATTCAAGAAATATCGTGGTTTCTGTATTGTCTGCAACGAATTTGTTTACATTTTCCCGAACTTTTCGTAGCATTGTACACTTAATAGTGTTTCATCACTGAAGAGTTCCGTCAAAGGGAAGTAAGAATTTGACATTTAAACCCATTATTTGCTATCGTTATGCGCATCACCGATGAAAAATCCCACCGAACAAAATATTGTTACTGATAGAATAACTATCCGTCTTTCATTTCTAAGTATGTTGATGTCACGTGCAAGCTGGCTTTTTAAGAAAAATAACTAATTCAAATGAGATATTAACATTGTTTGCTATGGGAGGGAAAATTCAAGTGTCAAATTTTAAATGAGGATATTTTCCTTAATTCTCATGAAAAATCGCTAAAACTTTCAGGATCCCCTTTTTTATTGATTATCTTCAATTTCTACTAATTTTCATTAGATTCCTAGAGACACGCTATATCACCTTTTGCCGATTTTGCATGATTCTTACGTGGACTGGCTGTTAATAGATACATGTACATGTATCACCATAGTGTCTAATTTTATATACAAGCTTGGAAGGAGAATTTAAATGAGTTTTTCACTAGTTTTCATTTCTACATGTAAAAACTTGCATCAGGCCCTCTTACATGTTACATGACCTTATATACATTTTGTTTACAAAAAATTATATATCACATATTGTAAAAATATTTCATCTCTCTCAGTTTAGAAGTGAATACAATTTACATGAAAGTAATGTTTGGAGTAATTTTAGTAAAAATAAAGAATAACACAAACATTCTTAATATTCACATCAATTGTTGTAAAAAAAATTTTCTTGCTCAAACTTTGCAAGAAAAAAATAATTTTGCCCCGGTCTGGGGCGAAAAAAATAATCTTGCTCCGACAAAAAACCCAAGCCCCCCCCCCCCCCCCCCCCCCCCCAGAATATCAAATGGACCGTGCCTAACAACGCTAAACTTATATCCATACTCTTACACTTTTTCTAATAGATGTAAATCCAGTTGTAGAGGAACTATTCATGATCTGAAAAGAAAGGCAATTCTTTTTTAAACTCCAACACTACCCTCTTTCATTTCCTGATTTTTCATTTAAATGGCGCCACCTACAACTTTGTATAGAAGTTGTCTTGTTTGTTTGTTTGTACTGTTGACTTGAGACGCCATTTTGTTGGAGATGGAGATTTTCCATGATGGTATGTTGTAGAGCTTTACAAAGCATGTCCTCTGCAATATATATATTATTTACATTAATAGAATCGACTACTAACTATGTACATAATTATAAATGTTTGTAGTTGTTGTTGTTGTTGTTGTTGTTACGATTTTGAAAGGTCCCATCTCTGTCTTAACCACATCCATTTTCTTTTATATTTATTTGATATACATCACTTTTTCTATGTTTCACGACGTTGGTGTAATCAACATGCTAACTTAGTAAGAGTCAAAAAACTAAAGAGTTGAAATGCGGGGGTTTGTCTAGCCATTAAAGGGGCTCCTCTAAAAATTTAAGAAATTAACGAAAAAATCAGAATAGAAAGATAATTTTTGACAATTTTTACTAGAAGGCTATGCCCCACATCCCTCTATCCTCAGCTTCTCTTTACTCACTCATTCATAAAGCACATTTATAAAAAATTCAAGCATCTGATCTCCGACATATTTCTGTTTTTTTTTTTTTTAAAGAAAACATGAAAAGGGATATTTAATTTTAGCGGAGGGGATAGATAGTTTCAATTCCGTTACATAAAATACCGACTGATGCCGGTCTCTTCAACTAAATTTTGATATGACACCTAGTCTTTTGATTACAATGGTGCGAATTTCACAATTAATGGTCCAATGTTTTCATTTCATTTTCAGTATTGTACTATGGAGCTGCCATCATTTCAAGTTACAATACCATAATGTATTATAGATAACATCGTGACTTGATCACATCTAAAATAAACAAGGCTTTCATACGGTGAAAGACAATTCTTGTAATTTTAAAACATGCCCGAGGACTATAAATGTAACTTGGTACTATCGATATGGTCAAAAGATATTACATTTACATTCTTATTACTACATGTTTTATAAATACATGTATATTACATGTAAAAGATGAGCAAACAATAGATACGACGAATAAACAATTTCCTTAATTGTTTTTCGTGCATAAAACAAGAGCTGTATACAAATCATTTTAGTTAATTTCCATTGTTATTGTTAAGAAACGACGATTTTGATTGACCGAGAGATTCTGCTTATACTTGTATCAACACAAAACGGAAGTATGCGCTTAGCAGCGTCATAAGCAATACGATTTCAAAGCTAGAAATAAACGTTGAAAAGCGACGAAATGAAATAATAAGTTATCAATGTAATATATGTTTGGTTGATCAAGGTATCAACACCAAAAATTGAGGGAAAACTTATGCATCGTGCCCTACTTGATACCTCGATCAACCAAAAAATATTACAATGATTCCTTAAATCAATTTGATTCATTTCTTCCTGTCTTGTCATGGTGTTCATATACAGCAATATACTGTAACATCATAAAGTACATACTTGCATACTACTCACAAAGATAAAAAATGTTTGAATATTATCAAGTCATTTATGTTTCACGGAAGTCTATTTATAGCACTATTTTTAGAACCGGGTGTTCCCTCAAACACGAATGAACTCGTTGCTGAAAATACTATTTGTTAATGTTTGCTTATCATTTCAAGGGTACCATTTCTTTTGTACTTACTCAAAAATTAACAGTGCATGTAGAATTTGCTCAAACTGGTCCTTATTCCAAAGATATAGAGAGACGATCGTTCGCTGTTTGAATCATGGCGGCTGCCATAACTTGTTTTGGCAGACGCATCACTGCGAAACCCTCCGACTTACAAAATATAGTGCAGTGATTGATTGTTTTAAGATCCAAGAAAATAGTCTGTTTTCCACAAATAAATGATAATAGCGAGCGAAGCTCGCCCTTATGGTAACGCGTATACACATATCTTATTGAGAAAATATGCTGAATCAAAGAATGAGAATGTACTACTATGCTTTCAAAAACTTTCGTCCCCTCTCAGACAGAGTTGCTGCGGAGATGCTGGATATTGCCATTAAAAATTTTTTTTCGACTCCAAGTAGACGTATATGTTATACTCAATTTTTGTTTATTAGTTAAATTTATTGAAAATATTTTTCGTAAATCGGGTAACGATAAAGCATCAACAAGGCGGCATAACCACGGGAAATCCGACATTTCCGGTTTTAGGGAGACGTTTCGCTCTGATTGCTTTTCTCGTCTCGTGTGGTTTCGTACTGTCAGAAGTCGGAATAGGTTTGTTTTTTTTTTTTTCTTTTTTTCTTAAGTAATTAATTTTCAGCTAGCCTACACATTATTTTTACAAAATAAAAATGAATTATAAAGAACCATATTTTAGGCCCCCTCCCTTAAAATGTTCATCTGCTAGTCTAGATCAATTTTACAAATGCCTCCGTGTTTCCACTCGCCTTATACTACCTTTTTTGGCAATCATCAAACAGAAAGTTTTGTAAGATAAGATAAGCCATCATAGTCAAAAGAAAAAAGAAAGATCTTTTTTTATTTTATATAATCATATCTATTTTCTCTCCGCTCGCACAAAAAGGCTTTGCCTTGATTCATATCAAAATGATAAGAAATGAGTCTTATATTTTTTCTGTTGATGCAGGAATCACCCGATAAATTGGACAGAAAACTTTTGCATCAACGCGCTACGCGCATTGATGGGTTTCTTTCGGATACTGTTCTGGACCCCCTTAAAGTGTGCGTCTAATTTCTTCGTTATTCAAGGTGGCGCCACTTACAATGATTTTTGGTCATTTTTCTTTATCTGATACCGGGGCCAATGAGCCAAACTCGCCTTGCTTTTAACTAATACAGAGAGAGGAATGAAGTAATTACAAATATGGACAAAACCATATCCGTATTAAGAAGTACAAGATCGTTCATTAAGGAATCATTGTAATATTTTTTTGGTTGATCGAGGTATCAACACCAAAAATTGAGGGAAAACTGCATCGTGCGCGTAGCATAAGATGCGTAAGTTTTCCCTCAATTTTTGGTGTTGATACCTCGATCAACCAAAATAATATTACATTGATTACTTATCATTTCATTTCGTCGCTTTTCAACGTTTATTTGCAGCTTTGAAATCGTGTTGCTAACGTCGTTACTTATGACGTTGCTAAGCGCGTACTTCCGTTTTGTGTTGATACAGGTATCAACAAAACTTCTCGGCCAATCAGAATAGTCGTTTCTTAATAATAACAATGGAAATTAAATGATTCGAAAATCATCTAACTAAGGGCATACAAAACCAGGATAAAACCGGAACTAATCTACCATCTGAAGAGAAGTGAACTCCCTGAGAACGAGTGTGATCAGGTGTCCAGGAAGAGTGAAAATATCTTGCTTGCATGCAACATCAGCCACTTCAGTTCGGTAGAAAGGTCACAATCGGTAACTCCCACAAAGGAAGACGAACGTATAAATTGGTATGTCTTTGCACAAAACATCAACGTCAGAATCACATTTATGACTCTGGACAAGAAGACGTCATAGTGTGCTACCATTTCCCCCATATCGACCATAGAACTTCCTCAGTGACGATGTAAACGTCTTCAAATTGAATAGCATCATTTAAGAACAAATAAATTGGCAACGTGGACCAGACATGCACGTTTCGGGTACTTAACCCTCATCAGTGATCCTAAATCTAAACAATGTAATATGCCAAAAGGTATGAAAGTTACTATGTCGAAAAAGGGTACCGAAAGACGTAGCAGGATGTTAGTCGGTCAAAAATGTATCTTTGACTGAGAAGCTTAACTGAAAGCCGTCTTGCTCTTTGAACAAAATCTAAGTACATCGAGCTTGTCCGAGCATAACGTATTTATTGAGAAATGAAAACGCCATATGCTGGTGACGACGGGATGTTGCTACTCAGAAAAGGAAAATCTGTGATATTGAAATTCAAGTCGTCACGTTTGTCATAGAGTGAGGTGTTCATATTACCATGGGCGTCAAAGGACAACATGATATCAAAATAGGACGCTGAATTAACGGTATCTGTCGTTTCTTTATCTTCAAGTTCAACGGGATAGATTGAGCCTAGGTAATTTGCAAATTTTGGACTATTGATGGACGGTATATCATCAATGTATCTATCTTTACGTGAAGTTGAAGTTAAGAGCTAACTGCTTTTTGCCCTCAGAGATGAAGAATTGAATAAATGCAGCTTCGTATGAGTATAAAAGTATGTCAGCAAGGGCACAATTGGTTCTCAATGGAATGCCAACAACCTGTTGGAAGAACTTACCTACAAAGACCACAAAATGTGATAGATCAGTTCAACATCTTTTTGACTTCTGATTCGGTATACTTTGTTTTTAATTCAAATTTATCTTTAACAAAGTAAGTTTTGTTGTAATTTACGATAATTGATTCATATTGACGATTATCATTTTTACTCGTTAATGCTTTGCTGATAATTGCAGTTCTTGTTTTTCATATGTTTTCATTTTCGTGCGTGATCATCGACGGCGGGTGCGGCTAGCCAACAGGGGATGCTTACTCCTCCCGGGCACCTGGTCCCACCTCTAGCTTGCTAGGGGTCCGTCGATGCTCAATTTGGTGCTCTATTGTGAGTGCTGTTGAGATTATCGTCAGGATCTTCTTTAACTCATTTGTGACAGTCTCTCTTTCAATTTAGTGTGTGGAATTGTGGTGTGAAGTGTCAAAAAGTAAAACGATTTTATAGAGTGTACTCTGTTGAACTGTGTTTATTTGAAGTGTTCTAAAATCTCTTTCGATTTTTTTAAGATCCACATTTGGTTTATACTTATAATATTTGGTGTGAGTCAGTTGGACATGTTGTTGGTCTTCCTTTGGGTACTAACTGTACGCCTCTTGTTGCAGATTTAGTTTTATCCTGCTGACACAAGACGGACATTTGGTTTGGTATTGGACCAAGTTACAGCCTTGTACCAGTGCATTCTTGAAAATTGTGCTCTGACTGACTGCCAGAGTTAGAGACTCTCTGAGTTAAGGTCGGACTCCTCGGATTTTATCATGCATGAGCTCGCTGCATCCGACAGAGCACAGACTATATTTCGTATTTCGTCTATTTTTATATTTATCTGTGTGTTGCTTGGGTGCCTGTGCTATGCTGATTTGATCTTAAAATTAGGAGGTTATTTTAAACAAATATTATGCATTCTTCCGGACCTCTGGGGAAAAATGGGAGAATAATGCGCACGTGTTCCGGATAACCACACCATTTGCTACTGGCGTGGCTGGTGACCTTCCTAAGTCGGCACCGATTGCCGATTGGTCTCATTGTTAGTGTGAAGTCTTTTGTGTTTCAACTCGACGGGGATGCTTACCCCTCACGTGCATCTGATCCCACCTCCAGCTTGCTAGGGGTCCGTCGATGCTCAATTGGTGCTCTATTGTGAGTGCTGTTGAGATTATCGTCAGGATCTTCTTTATCTCATTTGTGTCACACTTATGCCCTTTGCCGTATCGAGCTCTTAGAAAAGTTCCCCGCGAGGGGTTTGACAGTAAGTATTTTAATTGTTTGCCCCGATATTGTCGCCATAGCTCTTTCTACGTATATACATAGACATTACCTCAGACAGTGCATGTTTTGCAGATATTGTTTTCATTTTCGTGCGTGAACATCGACGGCGGGTGCGGCTAGCCAAACAGGGGATGCTTATTCCTCCCGGGCACCTGGTCCAACCTCTAGCTTGCTAGAGGTCCGTCGATGCTCAATTTGTGCTCTATTGTGAGTGCTGTTGAGATTATCACCAGGATCTTCTTTAATGTTGTGTTTTTGTATTCTTTGTCCCTTTCGTGTCTCTCGCTGTCTGTTCTATGTTTTTCTTATAATTGATATTAACTCTATTTTATAACCTGAACCTATGTTAATAAGTAGAGGCAATCTCCAATTGGTCTGAGCCACAAGACATGTAGCAACAATTTTAAACACCTAAACTAGAAGAAATAACAAGCAAGCAAGAAAAGGAAGGAACAAATATGACCAAGCTACCATCATATCAATTTGTTTTGCTTTTTTTTTCAAAATTTGTCAGTGGTTTCTGGTTTTTGGACTATGGTCTCGGCTTCTGTGTTTGACTTTCATTCACTGATAACAGATCCTTTGTGGTTCTACTTACTTAGATACTTCAACATGCATCATACATGGTATATGATTCATGTGATTTTTAAATATGTTTAAACTGTATGTAATATGGCGCCACATTTTGGCAGCCACCTAAAATACATTACGTACTCAAACTGGACTCTAGAGATTGTGAATTGAATAAGGTCTTTGAAGCTGTGCCATTGTTTCTGTCAGTTTGTTCTAATTTCTTTTCTCGTGAGAAAGTTCTGCTTTATATATTTTTTCAAGAGTTTGTAAGCCTTTTAGGAATCTAATTTCGGGTTTTGTGTTTGATTTTCATTTACTGCTGTGTGAAGAATAAGGATCGGGAGAAGATTCCCATATCAACAGATCTATACAACACTACGGTGCTGTGTTATTGTCTCAGTCTGTAAGTGAGCTTTATTCTATTCTCGTGAGAATATATTCGCTGTTTCCACTGTTGAGAACCTCCAACCTATGCTGTGTTATATATACTGCTCAAAAATAGTTTAGAATCACAATGGCATTTCTCTATATTTTCTAGTCAAATCCCACCATTTTCAGTTGAGCACAACTATTAGATAGTTCATTGATTACGAAGTCTAATATTCTGACATTTCTCTATCGGAATCTGTCTGTCATATGTTAAAAATGCACCCTCTGGGAAACTACAGAGGATTTGCAAAAAAAAGTGATAATTTTGAATTTCTTCCATTATTGCATTTGTACCATTTCTTGTTGACTACTGACCCAAATAGCACCGAAACACCATCATCACGAAGGAGACACTTTATGTCTCACAATTACGGGGTAAAAAGATCAACTTTAAAATGGAGGGCTTGGTTCCGGTAATTTGAAAAAAAAATACTGAAATTTCTAAATACTGTCACATTTTTCAAAATTCTAGCAGATTCCTGGAAGGACAATTACATTCAAATTGATCCCATATTTGTGTTCAATTATGTCTTGACTTTGTACGGTGAGAAGAGAAATGTTTATATTTTTCTTATACTTCGCAAAGATTGTATGATAACAGAGTACCTGTTGGCTAAATGTATACAAGAAACGGATGTGTGATTCTATACTTTTTTCAGTAGTATACTTTTCAAGAAGTTATAAGCCTGTTGATTGAGATTTCAGGATTCTGATGTAAGGTTTTATGTTTGTTTTTATTCACTGACCGACGGGTGACCGTTGAAGTGATCACAGCGACAGTTGAAGAGACCACAGCGAATCAACTATGATTTTTTTCAATAATGGTATCCAAATAAAAAAAAATTGAGAAAACAAAGGCGTTCACAACATATTTATCATCTGACAACATCAAAAATCAAACAACATTACTTTAGGAATATCAATACTTAAGAGACTTAGAGTATGTCACATTTGAGCTAAAAATAACCATAATCAGCTTATCGAGGGAAGAATTGTGACTCTGACAATAAAGCAGAAAATACAAGAAGTGAAAAAAGAAAGTTTTATTTACTAAAACCACTATAAATTTATCAATCATGTCGTTACTGCACGTCGCACAGTGGTAATGCATTAGCAGCATATTTGGAAGGTTTTGTTTGTTTGTTTGTTGTTGTTTTTTAAGGTTTTTGTTATGTTTGTTTTGTTTGGTTTTTATTTTTGTTTTTTTTTTTTGTAATAAGAATCTGAAAATCAAATTGTTTGAGGGCTAGAGCTTTCCAACGTCTGAGTATTCTCCAGCGCTTTCACGAACCTAAGCAGGTTTACGTAATTCTTCAACAGGTTCCGGTATTTATCCCCCGTATCCTGACGTCGTTCCACCTGTCTTCTATAAAAATGAACAAAGAATATATCAAGTACTTTTTATGAAATGTTTGAAAAGATATTGATAAATGAGGTTAATTTAAGTATCAATGACAAGTATGGATAATGAACATATCCCTGTGTACAGCACAAAATCGATAATTCAGAAAATCAGAAACCGAAGGCATACAAAATCAGGATAAAACAGGAACCAAAGCAAACAAACAAAAGCATCCACCATATGAAAAAAAAAGCGAGCTCCCGATATAAGAGTGAGACCAGGTGCCCAGGAAGAGTAAGCATCTCCTGGTTGCATACAACACTCACCGCTTCAATTCGGTAGAACTGTCGCATCCGGTTACTTCCATTTCGGAAGACATAGAGTACAATCTTTGGTTGGATGGTTCAAATGGTTTATGACAGAATATCATCCACCATTCTGGAGAGTGGGACGTCATAGTGTATGACGAGTTCCCCATATCGACCGTAGAACTTCCTCAGTGACGATGTTGGTCGGTCAAAAACATATCCCTGACTGAGAAGCTTATCTGAAAGACGCCTAGATCTCAGAACAAAATCCGTATATTTGGTACTTGCTCTGGCATAGTGTATCAACTGAGATATGAACACGCCATAACCAGGCGATGAAGGGATGTTGCTACTAAGAAAAGGAAAGTTTGTAATGCTGAAATTGAAGTCGGCACGTTTGCCATAGAATGAGGTGACCATCAGTGTCGTAGTGGCTCCGAAGGATAAATACTGCTGAGGTAATCCGTGAATTTTGGATTATTGATGGACAAACCAATATCGATTTGCTGACATATCCGTAAAACATTCGGTACTAGAAAAGGACACGCGCAAGCGCGGGAAAGATGGTCATAGATACGTTGACATATTTGGATACGTTATGTATGACTCTAGTATGAAATACATAGGGATTCTTTTCATATTCATAGCATTATCACATTTTGTTTGGCACTGATATTGATAAAACCTCATGAATTTGAAATAATATAATTTTCATTGTTACCGGTGTAGCCCTTTCGGGTCTACATATCCTGAATGTTGCGTTGTGTATTATATTGTCACTTTGTGTAACTTTGAATAATAGTCCTGGTTAAGTTTTACGGTTTATAAACATACGAAAGTAAAATGTCGATTAAAGCAGTATGAGAATGAATCTGACATACAAAATCATGCGCACAGTATATATTGAGAGCATGGAATATTTCGCAATCATACGGAAATCGCCATCGAAATTCATGAATAAATTGGAATCCAGACGTATAAATAAAGTTGCCTAAACCTAGAACAAATCCTCGCCGTTTCGCCTTAGAAAGAAAGAAAGTAAGAAAGTGTAACACAGGTCATTTGTGAAATTATCAATTTAAGCTATGGATGAAATGACAAATATGGATAATGAACACATCCCTGTATACAGCACAAAATCGATAATTCAGAAAATCAGAAACCGAAGGCATACAAAATCAGGACAAAACAGGAACCAAAGCAAACAAACAAAAACCTCCACCACATGAAAAGAAGCGAACTCCCGATATGGGAGTGAGACCAGGTGCCCAAGAAGAGTAAGCATCTCCTGCTTGCATGCAACACCCGCCGCTTCAATTCGGTAGAACTGTCATATCCGGTTACTTCCATTTCGGAAGACATAGAGTACAATCTTTGGTTGGATGGTTCAAATGGTCTATGACAAAATATCATCCACCATTCTGGAGGGTGGGACATCATAGTGTATGACGAGTTCCCCATATCGACCGTAGAACTTCCTCAGTGACGATGTTAGTCGGTCACAAACATATCTTTGACTGAGAAGCTGAGAAGGTCGATCTAGAAGAAGTTCTGTGAATTCAAAAGTCGCATTTTAGACTTGAGTGCAAAATAGTGGTCCTTAACTTTCAATATGGCTAGATCTTTTCAGACGTTTTGGTCATTTTTTCCTAGTCATTATTTTTAGGTATCATTAACCTTCGTGTACAAAACCTTTCCAATGAAACTTCTGGGTATATGTTATGAGAGAGTTGGGATGTGCAATCGAGCAGAGGTGGGTGCTCCATAGACTTCAAAAGAAAAGGCATTGAGTACTTTCTCTAATGTTCTATGAAAAATAAAATTGTAAGTCGTATATTTCAGAAAACGAATATGGAATCCTGATTTTTCTTTTCGAAGAAAAGGTGACGAAATTAGCCTTCTGCTAATATGAGAAACGTCTTGCAAGAATCGTCTCACTAAATTTTGGAAAGTCGGGGATTAGAAAGGGAGTATAAATCAGAGGAAAATATAAAGTTAGTGGTAAGTGTCCGACGCCGGTTTTTAACTTTAGATTTTCTAAGATTTCTTTTAGGAAAACGGTGAGACATAATTAATCATTACACGTTAATTAGAAATAATTCTTTCTAAACCATTATCAAATTCATATTGTCATATCTTATGCTTTATCTTCATATCATACCCTTTATCTTTGACCTCTTCGTTTCGACGGAGAATCGGCTAATTCTTTCCTTTAGTAGTATAGATGAGTAAAAACAATGAACTTACTTTTGAAGCTTACGACAGGTTTGACAGCAGTGGATGGCATAATAGGCTGATTCGCAGAATTTTTCCTCTGTGTCGTATAGTCCTGACTTTATCAGATTTGGGCAAGGATGGCTTCCTCCGGGAAACGTCATATCCCGACACTTCCGTCCACGAGATTCCGAACTCACTAATTTTATATGAAAGAAAGTTGTAAATTGTGCGTGCAAAATGATATGCGACAACACTATATCTTATAAGAAGTATTTTTTCGCACATCAAGGCCTAGGCTAAATTGGCTAATTAAATTAGGGCCCTGATTCACAAAACTTCATACGAAAAATTTCGTAATTTTCGTCTTTTGATAAAATGTTTTAATATATCTTCATTTAAATTGCATCATGCTTTACAATCTAATTTGTACCTACTAAATAGAAATTCAGAATCTAAGCATTGTAAATTTTTGTTTATCAAACGAACAAATCCCCTACAATTTACGTGAATTCCAGAAATTTTTCGTAAGAGCTTCTGAAACAGGGTGCCACTTCTATAGAAATCAGAAAAAAATATGTTAAAATTGTTGTTTATAAATAATAATAGTGAAAACAAAATTACAAAACAAATCAAAGTATCCTTACCAGTCATTCCTTCAACGAATAGAATAACTATAGAAATATAAATTGTAATTGATAAACTTGTTCCCTTCATGTTTCTTTCAAAGTGTTGATGCTATGAGGTTTGAGTCCAAACTGACGGGGATCTGTCTCCTAAAGAAAGTTTTACTGAAAGGACGCATTTTCGATTGCCTCTTTTCTGGCCAAAGTATAAATCGAAAATAAATTACTACTACATTTGTATATCCGTTGATCAAATCGCTTTTAAATGTCTGGCATTATTTTCATTTCATTTTCGGCATTGTGCCACTATCCTGCCATCAGAGTCAATTTCAATACTACGATAAACCATAGATTGATAACATCATGACATGGTCACACCTGAAATAAAGATTGCTGGTAATTTGGTGAAACTAGAAACCTGTAAACAATCTTAGACCATATTTCTGCGGTTGCTTACAGTCAAGAGATAACCAAACAAGAGTACCATGGGGCACACCGCTCACCTGATAACCATGTACACTCTTACCACACTAACAATGCATAATGATACATACTGTAGTTGTACCATACCAGGGTAGATCCAGATTATCGTGTTCAAATGAAAATATCAATAGGTACCATCAGGATGCGTAGCAATTGATGTAAGAAAGATAACTCTTGCATATTTAGGAAAATTCAAACAAAAAAATAAAATTGAAGGAAAAAACAATTAAAAAGAATATAGAATCCTAAATGTGTCAAACATGCAAATGAAAGCACAAAATCACACAATAATAGATTTTATCAAAGAAAAAGTTTAGAAAATTAGTATTTCTGACAAAGTTAGAAAACATGTCAAAAACTTGTCAAAAGAGTGGAACCAAAAATAATACCACTTTTTAAGATATTCCTCTAGATCATTCTGATGCTTTCGGTTGTCGATACATGCTTCAGTACTGAAGAAGTTTGTAAAAGGAGGGTACCCCCTGTGACCTACTTTTGCCTGTGGTGGCACCATCTATTGACGGATCCGGACAAAAAACAACATGACTTGTAGGGGACTATTAGTACTTCATTCCTACCAAGTGTCATCAAAATCCCTTAGCTAGTTCTGGAGAAGAGGTTCAATATGTATGAATATAACGCCGCTTCCTTTTTTGACACAAGAAAAAAAAATCATGAAAAAAAAAAGAATGTGACAAATATGCGGTTAATGAGTGCAACCAGAAATAACAACACTTCTTTTAACGATATCTCTCTAGATCATCGTATCATCGTGATGCTTTGGGTTTGTCAATACATGCTTCCGTACTGAAGAAGTTTGTCAAAGGAGGGAGAAGTAAAACAAAATGTTATACGTTTACGAAAGACGCCACACTATGACAATTGCTCACTTGAGTAAAAAAAAAAGAAGAAATTTTTGTTGGTACCACCAGGATTTGAACCCACTACCCGAGTCCATTGGGCATGCGAAACATACCATGTTGATTTTTTTAAAAATCATTAAAAATCTAAAAGGTGATACTTTGACAAAATTCTTTCACAGTTACATTTTTATCAATGGATATTCAAAGAAAATGAGGAAAAAAACTGAAAAAAGATCATTTTTTTAGGTCCCGCCGGGATTTGAACCCACTACCTATTATCAATCTTTAAAAAAAATCCTTAAAAATCCAAAAGAGCATATCTTGACAAAATACTTTCACAGCCGCATTTCTTACTATAAATAGCGAAAAGTATATAAGCAATTTCAGGGGAGAAGTTGAAAATGTTAAAAATGACCATCCCCTGTCCTTTTTTGCAGTTAAAAAAATCATATTTTTTTTTAACTTTTCAGCAAAATTTTTTCTCATGGGCATTCTTCTAGTTTATAGTTTATCATGGCTATAATGAATTAAATTGAGGTAGCAAATTTAGCCAAAAAAAGAAAAGAATAAATGAAATCATTAAAATAACTAAGTCGAAAAAGACTTCAAAAACGCGTCAAAAATTAGTTATTGAATTTTAACGAAATGAACAATCTTAAATAATACATCCATCCTGATCACTCAGATGCCATTAGTTTTTTAGTCCATGCAGTGGTTCTGAAGATTTTTCAAGAGGGGTACCCTCTGGGGCCTATTTGACCCCGCCCCGGATCCACCCCTGAAGGGATCCGGCCGAAATGAACAAACTTGGTAGAGGACATTGAGTTCTTCATGCATACCAACAAAATGGGATGATCTCCATCACGACCACCCTGCATCCACCCAGCGAAACAAACCCACAAGAAAGTGATACGTAAATGACATCAGACAAAACTACAAACCACAAAAAATATCGACAACAATCACTAGGACATCATAAAAAACAATCGAAACAGACGTACAAAAACATCGAACTGTAAATTTATCAGGTCTTAAATGATGCTATTGAATTTGAAGACGTTTAACATTAATGACAATACATTAAAGGAAGGAGACCAATGTGCACCCGGCGCCGACTTTGGATGGCCATCTGCTATAAGCAGATGGTGTAGTTCTCCAGATTACGTGCGCACAACCCTCCCACTTATCCGGATACACAGAGGTCTCTATAGATGCACATAGTTGTATAAACATAAAACTACTCAAGGTAAGGTGACGTCACAAACAAGACAGTTAATCGCAGCGGCCTTTCAAATACAATTCGAATTCATTCTGTTTGTTTCACGCATTCTGATTGGTTCACAGGATGTCTACAAGCACGTATAACGACGATATACATGCCGCAAACCAACTCACTTGACATACTTTTTAATCCTACGTAAATTTTCACGTTACAAGCTTTAGCGCACTTTTTGCGTACGACGTCATGCTTCCCTTTGTTCTTCGCTCCTGTGACGTCATACTGTGACGTAAAACTACAAGGTATGAGCTTGTAAATGGCGTTCTCCACATGTAAACAACAGAGCATGTAATTTTATTATTGATAACACTTTGATTTTCCCATATTGTAATAGATACGAAGCAGTTGGATTTCATATTTTGCAGCGCAATTATTTCTGTTGGTCGTTGTTAGTCCTCCGTAGCAACGGCATCTCCAAAGCGATACGTGAGACCCTCTGAGAGGTATAAAACGTTAAAATTTGTCACATGCATTAGAATAGAGATAAACGTACTATGTTTTGTGTTTCCGACAGGTATATGTTGGATATACTGTTATCATTTAATTTTATTCCATGTTAGTGTATTACGCCTATTCTGATTGGCCGAGACGCCTTTCAGAAATTGAGGTGATTACTCGGTCACCCTTATTTTTGTGTCACGCCGGAACTACTTTTACAGGAATGCGTTCTATTTATAGCGCTATTTTTAGAACAGGGTTTTTTAATCTTCCGGTCTAATCGATCGGGGTCGAAATATTTGTTCCTTTGTTGTTTCATTCTCTAATTACATGCATAATCAAATAAAAAACAACAACAAATACAATAAAACCATAAATAAGGTCATGTTTCTTTCAATTCCGCAAACAGACACTAATAAATAGCACAAACGAAATTTTTTTTTGCCCATCCTCCCCTGAAATAAACAATATTCGTCTGCTTACAAATAACACGATCGATCATGGATGAAAACGCTCTTTTCAATCTTGAGAATGTGGATGATATATTTGATATCCAAATGCCAAATGATGAGGAGGCACTCAGAATGCTACTGACAGGTATGGAACAAAATGATGATGATGAGTTTGGTTTTGGACTAGAAGAAATCCAGGCCTCATCAACCAATGACCAGGCCTTACAAGAAATGACAAGAGCCCTTCAAGAGGACCAGAAGTCTCCAGCTTCCCCAAAAATGTCATCACGATTCAAAACATTGACGGAATCGGATCTTCAAGAAATGGAGGACCAGAGACAGTCCAAATCAACTAAAAAAAAGACAAAATGGGGCATAAGAATATTCCAAGGTACCATACTAAAAAAATCAAAGAATTATAAAATTCCAATAGCTCATATTGTTTAAAAAGAAGTATCATTTTTCTTATATTCAAAATGAAGAAAGCATACACACATGCATGTATCAATAATAGTAAAATTGACCAAAATATGCCACTACAAGTAATCACAAAAATTCACACCAGGATTTGAACCTGGATCTTTCCAAATAATGGAATGCTCTCCTTTGAGCTATGCGAATCTTCTATTGCAATGACATAACTTATGTGAGATTTAGAAGAAGTTCTTTCTATAGATTTACAAATTGTTTACATCTACAATCTATATGTACCTACATTGCAGACAACAATTGGATTCAGTCTATTATAAACAAGAACTCTACACACATACAAAAAAAAACATAATATAAACCACGCAAAATAAAATAGATAAAAAGAAATAACAGAACACAAACAAAATGGGTTATATTTGTTGAATTTCAGACTGGAGTTTAGAGAGATATGGTAAAATTGTGGATTTTCACACGATTTCTGTAGAGGATCTACATAACAATCTTCGGCGGTTCTATGGCCAGGTCCAGCCAAAGATTGACCACAGTGTTGGGAAAGAGAATGAACCGTCTGGTGGAGGAGAGTACTGTCTTTTTCTAACTTTCCTTTTTATAAAATGAAAGTGAGCACACGACAACTAGTTGTCATGTGCTCACTTTCATTTTATAAAAGGGAAAGTTAGAAAAAGACAGTACCACAAAAGCACAATGAAGGGTTTACGAGCTGCTATAAATCGCCATCTAAGCGACATTGGAAGGAACAATGATATAGTGCGCGACAGGGATTTTAAGCAGGCGAATGCTGCACTTGATGGTAAACTGAAACAAAATATGAAGATGGGGCTCAGTAAGCCAACACAACACAAACCTGTCATCACACCAAATGATCTAAGCAATATTTCAACTTACCTGATGTCAGATCTGAACCCCGTCATACTGCGATATCGTGTATGGTATGACTTGTCCATCCATTTTGTAAGTCGCGGCCTAGAATTCCACCAGCAGCTTAATATAAACTCTTTCCTCTTTCTCTCCGATGACAAAGGATGTGAGTATGTAGCTCTTTCTCACGAAACAAAACAAAAAAACTGGCAGGGTGGCCTTGAAAGTAAGGAGGCTCCGCAAGATAAAAGGATGTACGCTACTGGAGGAGAATTCTGTCCTGTCGCATCTCTGAAAACCTTCCTTAATCACACGGATACGGAAGCAACATCATTATTTAACCACATAAACAAGGAGGCTATAAAATCACCCGAAAGCACCGATATCTGGTACACCACAAAGCCTGTTAAGCAGTACCAATTCTCACGATTCATGGCTGATATATCTAGAAATGCTAACTGTTCGATAAACTACACAGCACACTGTCTGCGATCTACAGCAATCCAGGCTCTAAATGATGAGGGATTTGAACTACGTCATATCATGTACATGAGCGGGCACAGGAATGAAGCTTCTGCGATTACGCAATTTACAAGAAAAATATGTCTGCAATTACGCATTTTACACGAAAAATATGTCTTCGCTCCTGCAGACAAAGCAGCCAACAACACCATAATCATTTGAAAACGTTACTACATATCAACTTTGGTTTCGGAACTTTCGTCTACAAACACTTATATCAAAAGCAATGAAAGTGTTCCTAACATTTTGAACAAACACAACAGTGAAATTTCTTCATTCAAGATCCCTATTTCTAAACTGGATCTTACTACACTACACTATACTGCATACCAAAATTGCACAGGTCTCCTTACAAATTTCGATACATTGCTAATTCTAGCAACTGCTCAACTACAATTTTGTCTAGAAATCTGACGTCAGCACTCACGGTGATAAAGGAACACGTTGCAAAATATTGTGAAACTGTTCTAAACAGGAATGATGTAAACTTATTTTGGTCTATTAAAAATTCAGGGGATGTGATTGACAAAATGAAATCGAGAAATTTTCAAGCCAATTCGATTTCTTCGTACGACTTTTCAAATATGTACACCACGCTTCCTCACGATAAGATTAATGATCAATTGTCCAAACTCATTAAATGGTGCTTTAACCGAGAGGGTAAAACTTATATTTGTACATCTGAATCAAAGGGTTTCTTTTCCAATACAGAATACAAATCATATAAATCATGGACATGTAGTGATCTTTGTATTGCCTTGTCCTTTCTTTTGGACAACATTTAAGTAAGATTTGGTGAGAATCTCTACAAGCAGGTTGTAGGAATCCCTATGGGTACTAATTGTGCGCCTCTTGTTGCAGATTTATTTTTATTCACGTATGAAAAAGAATTTGAAAAAGAACATGATGATGTGAAATGTTTCAATGGTACTTCTAGGTACCTGGATGATATCCTTACTATCGACAATCCTGTTTTTGAAAAGTATAAAAATGTCATTTATCCACAGGAACTGACTCTAAACAAGGCGAACGTCACAAACACAGAAACACCATTTTTGGACCTGAATATCAAAATTATTAATGGAGAGATTCATACAAGGGTGTATGACAAAAGAGATGACTTTGGATTCAATATAGTAAATTTTCCCTGGCTTGACGGTGATGTTCCTAGATTACCGTCTTATGGTATCTACATTTCGCAGCTCATCCGGTATGCTAGAGCATGTACTGATGTTTTGGATTTTCATGATAGAAATTTACAAATAACAAAGAAACTTTTAGGTCAAGGTTTTCGCTTTCACAAACTTGTCAAGACATTCTGGAAATTTTACAAAAATCATTGTCAACTACTTTTGAAATTCGGACCCATACAAGCAATAGAGTATATTACTTTGGGTATTTCGCAACCTGCATTTTATGGTGACATGATCAAAAAAATTAGAAGGATCAAAGGTAGACAGAATTACTATCGAAAATGCGTCAGAATCATCAAACGCCTCTTATACCGTGGATATGATCCTGATGTCACCAGACGGACACTAGGCTTGGTACTTGACCAATCTACAGTCTTGTACCAGCGCATCCTTAATACTTGCACGCTGACTGACTGTGACGACGGGACTCCATGACGGGCCCTGTCCAAACCTCTTTAGAGAAGACAGGGCCCCGACCACCTGTCCTCTCTGAATGTCAGTCGGACTCCTCGGGTGATAACATACATTAGCTCGCTACAGCCGGCAGAGCACAGGTCGTATTACGCATGCCCTCTTTTTATATCAATTTACATATTCATCTGTGTTGCTTGGGCCCCTGCGCTTTGCGGTCTTGTTTGTGTGTGGTCATCTGACAGTGAGGAGGTTGTTTTACACCACAATTGTACGTTCTTCGAGACCTCTGGGTAATCGGAATAGTGGGAGGGTTGTGCGCACGTAATCCAGGATAACCACACCGTCTGCTACTCACGAGGCAGATGGCCGTCCTAAGTCGGCACCGTTTACCCATTGGTCTCGTTGGTTTATGTGTAGTCATTTGTGTTTTATGTTTTTCTGTGATTTGACGTTCATTGTATTACTGCGTCTCTTTCTGTGCGTGTCATTTTTGTGTTTTACAGTGGGTGTTTTGGGAGGTTGCTGTTGATGCTGCAACTAGGTGTTGTTGGAGATCCCCTCCTTTCTTCTGTTCGCAGCTACAACAGGGACTGCTCTACTGACCAGAAACAGAATCTTAGTCTTGCCCTTGCTAAAGTAGCTCGTCCGTCCATTCCCTCGGCGACTGTAAGCCGTCCGACAGACGACAACACAACTGCTGTAGTTACTGCACCTGCGCCAACGCCCCTTGGATTTCCTGCGATGGGCCCCCCTGCGATGAGCGTGAACAACAATACTCACAACAATTTAAGCCACAGAATGTCGTCCTCGTTCATCGCTAACTTCGCCTTCAATAACTGCACATTTAACTTTGCAACAAATCCATTTACAAGTGATTAACTGTCCGTACATACATCTAGTACGGTTTTGTTTGTTCTCCTTTGTTGACTGTTCCAATGCCAAGAAGGCCGCCATTATTGACGTGCACCAGCTGAATTGTTATATTATTGCGCGTGACCGCTTCGCATCAACCCAATGTATTAAAGAAATAATCCATTAATTCAAGTTAAATTAAATTAAAGTTTAACTCATTTTTTCGTCGTTATTTAATAAATTCATTTAATAAAATAATAAGAAACGAATCTTATATTTTTTCTGTTGATGCAGGTATCACCCGAAAAATTGGACAGAAAACTTTTGCATCAACGCGCTTCGCGCATTGATGCAGTTTTCTGTCCAATTTTTCGGGTGATACCTGCATCAACAGAAAAAATATAAGATTCATTTCTTAAGGAAACATACGTCATACCGTCGGGGACACGCCCAAAAAATTATAACATTGATTACTTAGCATTTCATTTCGTCGCTTTTCAACGTTTATTTGCAGCTAGTTAAATCGTGTTGCTAACAACGTTGTTATGACGTTACTTAGGGCGTACTTCCGCTTTGTGTTGATACAGGTATCAACAAAATTTCTCGGCCATTCAGAATCGTTCTTTCTTAATAATAACTATGGAAATTAAATGATTACTAAGTCACCGTAAAATGAAGGTAATGAAATTCCCAATGATACATACTCTGATGCTGGGCGTGTCCCAAATTTTGCAAGAAGTTCAGAATAGTTATTGTAAAATTTCCAAAAAGATTTTACAAGTTTATGATATCTAAATCCTTTATTGATAGGTTTCTTTGTAATTTGTCTATCTTTATCAAGGAAGTACGAAACATGGGATCAAGCTCTAGCATACATTTTTTACGTATCTCATGAGCTGAGAGATGTTAATACCGTGGGATGGCCACCTTGAAACATCGCCATCAAGCCAAGGAAAATTAACTAATGTCTTCTCTTTTGTTGTATATGTCTGAATTTCTCCGTTATTGATTTTGATATCAAGATCCAAAAATGGTGTTACTTTATCATCTGCGTTTGCTTTATTCCATGTTAACCCTGTTTGATAAATTTGAACAAAGGTTAATCAAAATCCTACAAGCGGTGGTTCCTGAGGAGAAGTCGAAAATGTGAAAAGTTAACGGACGGATGACGGACGCCAGACAAACCAGTATGCCAATTCCGTCTTTTCGATTTGACATGCCTACGTTCGATTTGTGCAGGTATATGACGTTAAAGCATTGTGACGTCATTAAATTCCATTGAAAACGTCATATATGTAACTCTGTTTCCCTGAATTTCAGGCTGGTTTCCATAAAAATTGATGACGTCACAATGCGTTGACGTCAGATACCTGCACAAATGGGAAGTAACTCAGTATTTCGAAAAGACCGAATAGCTCACTTTGAGCCTTCGGCTCAGGTGAGCTAAAAAAATCTGTACGCTCTAAAATGCAACGTAATTATAAAATATGTAGAAAGTAATTATGTGGATACCCGTTTTGCACAACCTTCCAATTTATCAGAATATGCTAATAGGGTCTTCTTAAGCCCCTATCACACTTTTTCGTATCAGCTGCGTAAGAGAACAAACGGTCCGTCTGACTGATCAGACCTCATATTTAGGCACCGAGATATCAGATAAACTTACACATGGGTCGTTAAGTCTAAAAAACATACTGTTAAAATGGAAATCATCATGATGATAGATTTTAAAAGTGATGAAATTATACGCACAAATTTTAAAGATAAACATAATTCACATTCTTTACAACCAAAAAGTTCTACATATAGGAAGTTAGACGATAGTATGTATGGTATGAGAGATGCTTTTGGCTTCATTATTGACATCTTCGGTATACTATCTAAAACAAAGACGGGATCTCCAACAACACCAAGTTGCTGCACCCAGGGCAAATCCCCAAAACAAAACACAGAGCAGATCCGCACAGAACGAGACGCAAAAGGGACAAGGAACACCAAATCACATCATAGAAACATAAACACAAAATACCACACATAAACCAACGATACAGTAGGGCGGCCAAGCCAGATTTGCGCGTGACGGCAACCGTTGCTAAGAACGGCGCATTAATATCGAACGAAGTTCGCGTCGCCGTTACTAAGCATTTTTTCGAAACACATTCACAGCAGAAAAATACTAATAACAGCGATGCAAATTGATGGCATCGGATTTTAAAAGATTAAACAAACTCTTTAAGATTTTATGTCTCTAAATATACCCAAAATGTGATGTTTTATTCTGTAAATTTGTCGAAAATCAGCTGACAAAATGACAGCAGTACTCTAAACGTTCGACTCCCATGCCCCCTTCCTCGCAAACAGGGGGATCGTTTTCAAAAATATTAAAAAGTGGTTCTGTAATTTTTTGATATGTTGTGGAGAATATATCCAAGTGTTCAATTCTCAAATTTTATGAAAATCGGCGAGGGACCATTTTTTTGTACCTCATTTATGTACCTCGACATGCTGCACAGTTTCGACAATTTCGGAGAAATCGTCAATCGACCGAACGCTTCGACATCAGAAATTCACAAAGCAGAATATAAATTCGAATTTACCATTCTAGAAGGAAGGTTGTTTTGACCTTTTGATGAGCAAACATTTAAATTGTAAAAAATATCACCAGAATTCAACAGACCGAAGATTTTTCCAGCGACCTTCCTAATTTCCTCTGATCAAGTACAAAACTGCCACGCACAAGGGAAAAATGACATTTTCTTGGATATGCCAGACAATACATCCACAATTTGAAATATACTCATTGTATCCGAGAAAAATACATATAAAAATTCCAATTTTGTTCTGTTTAATGCGCAGGAGCTTTCAATAATTGGAAAACAAAAGATACAAATATGTGAATTTTTTTTTGCAAGGAAGCCTATATTTACTTTTTTACTCCAGATAGTCACTACGAAAGAAATAACTATCATAATTTGATGTGCCCATGATCCATGACAGTTGAATTTAAATTCCTATATCATGAAGAAGAAATTTAATTGACCAATTCATCCTCTGCAAGAATTCACAAAAAATATTTATTTCATTATCTCACTATATCTGCCATTGTCCAATAAGATTCACAGTCATTAATCATGTTAATTGTTTTCTGAAATTTTGACAGGTCTTGAACTCTTCCATCTTCTGTGAATAATCCATTTGTATGGTATTTTTGCACACTCACAATTCACAAAGAAGAATATGATGGCAATATGCACAATCTTCAAACCAATTCGATGTAGAATATGATATCAATATAGTCTATAGTACACAATTTCCAATCAATAATTCCTTTTAAATGCATGCCTTCCATATAAAAAGCCACTTGGTGATTTTCAGACAGCAAGATTTCTTCTAACAAGTTTGACCTGAAAAAGTAATTTTACATTTTCAATTAGTTTTAAGTCATTCATTTATTATTTACTCATTTATTTATTTGTTTATTTTGATACAATTTTCACTAATGCATAGTCATAAACAGAAAAAATTCAAAATGATTCATTAATTGTACTTAAATTGTATTAATCCTTTATAACTATTTGATTGTATATGTTATTCATTTAGCAATCATAAATCTATCACTGGAAAGAATAGTATTGATATTAAAATTCAACACTCAACCAATGGATTTCATGAAAAATTATTTTTAATGACTTGAACTACAAGATAATCAAATTATATAATGATATATTATCTATCTAGAAATTCATAGTTTAAATTACCCATGTTGCATTTTGCATTTTATATGTTTATGTCATTGTGTGAATGGAAATGTGAGTAACCCCCCCCCCCCCCCCCCCCCCCCCCCCCCCCCCCCATTCAATCTCTTTTCCCTTTTCACTTTATATTCTGAATAAAAAAAAAATACATTTATAATATCATGTATACTTGTGAATGACAGTGTGTAATTTTTTAAAATTTAAAAAATATGGCTTGGGGCCCAATGGGGTGGGGTGGGGGGTGGGGGGGGGGGGGGGGGGTTGGCTTGGTTGGTCAAAATAAAGGCACATAAATGAACTTAATAAACTGATCATTTCAGTGATTGAAAATTATTACATATCTTGGTAGTATTAGTAAAGTGTGTATATGTACGTGTGAGAGAGAACGAGAAAGAGAAAAAAGATATTTGTTTACAATTTTGTTTATTTACCTTGAGCTTGAGGAAAAAGTCGATGTTTTCAATGGTTCCTAGATTAATTTCGTCATCGAGGCATCGGCCTAGTATCCATTTCACTATATAAACAAACAGCTGAACTGAAGAAAGTACATGTATGTGAAGTACACAAGTCGTACCATGTTTTTGCGTCATCAAGTTTACTAAAGTTTACATCACACCGACACTGGTACTGTACTGTACTGAGCTGACATCGGCCTTCGTGACGTCGGGTTGGACAAAAACAGCTTGAAACCTTCATTAATCTCTTCTTAATTGCAATTCCAAGGTTAGAAATGGGTTCACGAGATAAAAATCATCCAACAGTTATACTTTTTCATACACAAAATACTTTAAACTCCGAATAAAGTCATTCATTCATGTTTACAGTGTGACACACGTTCAATGTGTATTGGGTGCAAAATCGTGATTCTGCGCATGCCGAAACGAAGCTAACACCAGCTGATTTCAAACGGGAATTATTTCAATATATGAAAAAGTGGTTCTGTAATTTTTTGATATTTGAAAGATGCCGATGTGAATGTCATTTTTTGAAAATATTATAAAAATCTGCGAGGGACCATTTTTTTGTACCTCATTTTTATTTTCCACTTTTTGGGGCATTTTTTCCCGGGAAAATTTAGCCAACTTCAATCATCGATTTAGTAATTAAAATGTCAGGTTTGTCTAAAATAAACTAATTGAGGGTAAAATATAAAGCTAAAAGCAAAAGTTTGACGATATTTTATTTGCTGAAATAAAAAATTGTGCTGTCTAGAGCTTTCGGAAAAGGACCAAAATTCGGAGGCGTCCATATTTTCTCCGACGAGAAAGAGTGCGTCATGCATTCGCGGACTCACATTTTCCTTTTTACGCCGCACGTGCAAATCCGGCTTGGCCGCCCTACTGGATACCAATGGGCAACCGGTGACAACTAAGGACGGCCATCTGTCATGCAAGTAGCAGACGGTGTAGTTATCCGGATTATGTGCGCACAACCCTCCCATTTTTTCCGATTACCTAGAGGTCTCAAAGAACGCACAATTGTGGTGTAAATGTTTATTGCACTATCACCATATTGTTACCCTGAAAAGCAGATATGAAATTGATCTATGATTTCAAAGGGAACTTAATATTTAAAATGAAAAGGATTCAATGTAGATCGATGTATTTCGTTCCATCCATATAAGCAGAATGAGTCATGATAAGTAATAATTATTATTGAATTACCATTGATGAAAACAAGAAAGGAGAGGATCTCCAACAAGACCCGGTTGCAGCACCAACAGCAAAACAACCCAAGTGAAAACACAGGGAAGACATACTCAGCAAGAGACACAAGAGGGACAAGGAACAGCAAATACGACACCAATGAGTTAAGAAAGATCCTGACGATAATCTCAACATCACTCACAATAGAGCACAAAATTAAGCATCGACGGACCCCTAGCAAGCTAGAGGCACAAACATCAAAGACCAAACGTAAACCAACAAGACCAATGGACAATCGGTGCTGTCTTAAGACGGCCATCTTCTACGATAGTAGTAAATGATGTGATGAATCCGGACTACGTGCTCACAACCCTCCTACTTCTCCGGCTACCCAAAAAGGTCTCTAGGAATGCACAATTGTAGTGTAAAATTGAACCTCCTCACTGTAAGATAACCATATAACCAAGACAGCAAAACGCTGGAGCCCAAGACAAAACATGACACGATGTGTTCTAATATTGATCATTTTTGAAAATACACTCAAAATTACAAGTATAAGATTAGAAAATTAAAAGAACAATGGTTATATAATTAAGGACACTTCCTAGATATAGTCATTTCTGAAGACACATTATATCTAATAATTACAAACAAATAATATATGGATCTATGAATATAAACTTATATCATACTGGTGAACAGTCATTTCGAGTAAAATAGTAGTAATGCTAGCATCATAAAGTCGTATTATTCGTTGGATAGAAATGCTTCCTTCAGTTTAGACATCAGAAGATTGTCGTCTAGCTGGCGTCTTGTGATTTTCCTGCAGGGTAAAAATGTGTAACAGTAAAATATGTTATAAAGTTGTAAAAAACTTTCATTATAGATAAATAAACTTGCTGGCATTGTTTGTCTTTGAAACCATGACTTCATCAAAACCTAATATAGCGATTTATAAATTTCTCATGAGAAAAAGTGGCCGACCAAACCATGTACCTAGGCTCTGATTCTGAAATTGAGGATTTGAAGAGCGAAGGTATAAAGAAGGCTATAGGGTGCCCTTGTATGAATTGAATAAAAAGAGGATATTTTTATTTCTACTTTATATCTACTTTTTGTAAAATACAAGGGCTTTTTATCAGTGAAGAGTATTCTTTCTCCTGTAAAAAAATCTATTCACGACTATAAAGCTAGCCATCAAATACTAAATAAATAAATATACTAACCTATCTTTCCATCGTTGACATGTAGCACAGCAGTGTTTTGCATAGTAAGGTGCCGCACAGAACTGATCTGCGGTGTCATACAGTGGCGACTTGATCAGATTGGGGCATGGATTCTGTCCTCCCGGCCATATCATATCATGGCATCCTCTACTCTGTGACTCTGTTAACATACATTGTAGTATTAAATCATGATAACTCACTCAAAAATTAAAAAAAGGCCGAGACTAAGATGTGTACATAACACTGACATGAATCAGTGAATAAAAGTCTAACACAAAACCAAAAATCGGAATCGAAAATTCACACTCAATGGGTATACAGATTCTTGTAAAAATAATAGAAAAACTAAGATAGGAAGGGGATCCCAAACAAGAGAAACAGTGTGCAAACAGAGACATAACCCAGCAGCATAGACGCACGAATACTATCTCATGAACTATCTCCACAGAGTCCAATATAAGAATGAAATTTATAATAGGTGGATAGGTGGATATTTTCGATACATTAATATTTTTAAAATTAATTTTTTCAACAAATTACAACTTATTAGACGTTTTTCATGTTCGCGGACTTCGGACACCGCACTTGGAGGGGACTATGTCACAAACGTAAAGTGTTGATGTTATCCCCATGAACCTCAAGGGCGTAGGAGAAGAGGGGGCACATCCCCCACTTTGAAAAGTGTGGGGGGGGGGGGCACAACCATGTTTGCCCCCCCCCCCCCAACTTTTCAATCACAAAATTTTATGATGCATTAACATTGTTTAAAATAGCAACATTTTGTAACATAAATCTACGATTTTTCGGCCAATTTTCAAAATATTTTCTTTGGCTCGCTACCGCTCGCCAGTTCTTTAGAGACTTTCTGAATAATTTATCTTATCATGATCCATCCTATGTACATATTACTTTATCAATGTACATGAAGACATTTAACTCAAACTATATAGAATATTATTACATGTACTTGTTAATGATAGAGGGTATAGAAAGTATTTTCTGATAAGTCAATATTTTGCTAAAAAAAATTCCTGGCTCACTACCGCTCGCCATACATTTATTCATTTACGCCGAAATGTTAAATTCAATTACTGTATATATTTTTGTAAATGATTTTCTGCTTTACAGATTAAAATAAGTAATAATTAAGAAACATTTGTTGAACTCATGTATATGTTCAAAGAAATACCGAATTATTGTTACTGTCAAAGATTGAGAATATAAATTCATCAGCAAAATATTCCAAATAGATCAGATAATGTCAAATACTGAAATATATGCTCTATCATAATTACAATGCACCATATGCGCATTTCAGTTACGTCTCATCAGTAATGACCGAGGCCGAAAAAGAGGAAAGAATACAAAATTATAAAGAGAAAAAGTCTAAACTTGACCTAGAATTGTCTGCCAAAGAACTATGTCATCGGGGAGATACCCCTTAGTTTAAAAAAAAAATCATCAGAATGTTCATATATTTCAAGTCAAGTGCCGAAACACTGCGAAACTAGGTTGACTACTGACAACTTATGAAAAAAAAATTATTGTACAAAAAATATTTTTATCATGAACATATTTGAAATTCAACCTGGTGTTCTGAAACTTCACAACAAATCATTTGTTAATTGGAACTATTTATACTCATTAATAAGTTAAAGATTTTTTATAGTTATTGCTGTTTGTTTTGATCAGTTTAGTATGAAATTTTAGTCCTTACCTCTGAAAATACTTAAAATCACCAGAAAAAGAACCCCAGCTTTAATGCCTGTCCACTTCATGTTTGTGAGATACTGTAACTTGCCCAATGTCCAGAAAAAGTGGTCAGTAAATGACCTATGTCATCTATTATTATGGACGGACTTAAATGATACAATTATAATGTCCTGTAATCACAATCAAAATCGGCTCTAAAATTTTAGTCGATGAAAGCTGTTTACTTATACGGGGTATGAAAATGGCCTTTTAATGTAAGATTTTATTTTGCTGTAATCTTGTAAATTGTCCGTTATTGTCCATTTGATCTGATAAGTCTAGGATGACCACCGAGTTTGACCAAAGTCACCTACTGGCATACAAAGTTACATCATTCTATCCATAAATATAGATCGAGGTAGTGAACTGTCATGGTCACTCATTGAACCAATATTTTCGGTGAAATTGTTGGAATTGTTGGAATTAATTAAAGTCGTTCCAGTTTGGGAAAAATTATGGAGTATAATGAAGATGAAAAAAAATTAGTGAAACACTGCACTATGTAAAATATTCTTTAAAAAAGTTTGAAAGTTTCCTTTTCCATTTCGATATATTTTGACACTCAATATAAAAATATTCTTTTAATACAATGAATTGTCCAAACTCAGCTACCAGAGAGTAGTCATTATATCCCTCTATATACGAGACAAGAAGAAAATGGAAGTTCTTGTGAAAACCAATTTTTAAACCAAATCCACATCAGAGGTACTAAAGTGATTTTCGGGCATAACAAACTTTATTTCAGTAGCGCACTCTAATTTCATTACTTGAATTTTGTGTATCTACATGTACTTTGTAAAGAGTGCGCGGCTCCAAATAAGCCCTTAATTAGCATAAATAAATGGAATGTTGACATATTTAACATGGGTCATCATCTTATATTGAGAAGACTAGAATACACATTCTTTGCGTTTTTCGAGACCAATGGATAACCATGTAACCCCACAAGTTAGATTGTTGTGCATGCGTATTTTGCACACGTATGCTATTTGATACAAACGTGACAATTCCCGTCGATGCCAATTAGTTTCGTTGGTTTGTGTGTAGGTGGCGCTAAAATCAATTTGTGCCGCGCCGCACACATATTTACTCTCTTCTTCAGACTTGTTAGTCTGCAATTTTGTATTAGTTTTAAAATATATAAACAAATAGAATGTTTAAGTTGATTTTTGCATTAATTATTATTCGATGTGTTTCTATAATATAACGACAGTTTCCATAAAAAATATCGTGTTTGGCAGTATTCCAAGGATCAATGGAAATGCATTCATTAATTGTAGTGTACATCTATTTTTTTATCGAATGTATTCATGGTGGCGCTACTTTTATTGTGTCGCCTGCGAAGCACAGCGACACTTAGGGATCACTTTGTCCGTTGTCCGTCTGTCCGTCCGTCTGTCAGTCCGTCCGTCTGTCTGTCTGTCACACTTTGGGTGTCACAGCCCATAACTTTTGATTGGTAAGTGATAGGGCTTTGATATTTCACATGTGTATTCCTTGTGACAAGACCTTCTTACATATACCATAATTTTTGACCTAGTGACCTTGACCTACATATTTGACCTACTTTTCAAAAAAAATTAAGAATGGATATATCTTTTGATTGGTAAGTGTTAGGACTTTGATATTTCACATGTGCAATCCTTGTGGCAAGACCTTTCTACACATACCATAATTTTTGACCTTGTGACCTTGACCTAGATATTTGACCTTTTGAAAAAAAGATAAGATTCGCTATATCTTTTGATTGGTAAGTGATAGAGCTTTGATATTTCACATGTGTATTCCTTGTGACAAGACCTTCCTACACATACCATAATTTTTTACCTATTGACCTTGACCTACATATTTGACCTACTTTTCCAAAAAAATCAGAATGGATATATTTTTTAATTGGTAAGTTATAGGGCTTTGGTATTTCACATGTGTATTCCTTGTGACAAGACCTTTCTACACAGACCTTAACATTTGACCTTTTGACCTTGATCTAGATATTTGACCTACTTTTCAAGAAAAGTAATATTGGCTATATCTTTTGATTGGTAGGTGAAAGGGCTTTGATATTTCACATGTATTTTTCTTGTAACAATGCCATTCTACACATACTATAATATTTTACCTTTTGACCTTTACCTAGCTATTTGACCTTCTTTTTCAAGGTTGTATATATCTTTTAACTGGTAGGTGATAGGTCTTAAATATTTCTTATGATGACACCTTTTTGTTACCAATTTTTACGTAGTGACCTTGACCTAGATGATTGACACTCATTTCTGAAAATTTGAGAATGACCATGATAAAATGAGATAAGATGAAATGATAATTTGTAATTAAGAGGTCTGATATTTCAAATGAATTTCATTTGACAAGACTTTTCTACTGATACCAATAATTTTGTTCCACTCTCTAGAATAATAATCAAACCGCTTCGCAGGCGACACAAGCATTCCTTGGATTGCTATTTTTTATATTATTGGTAATTAGTGGTCAATGATAGAAACTTTGGGTAATACTAAGACAAAAATAGGGATGGGCTTTGGACATCTTTTTTGGTCCCACCAACTTTGATACAATACTTGCGTTAGATATGTAACATAATTCATGTGAAATATGAAAATAAATAGTACGGCGCGTTTTAAAAGCGACACCTACAATGTATTCTACAATGCCTTTCGCATTTGCACTGAAGGTCATAAGAAGTCATAAGATAAGTTGTCCTTCGTGTTTCTGTGGAGTTATGACATTATCCCCGTATGTTTATATTTTCTTTTCGCGTGAGAAAGCTCTGGGTTTTTTTTATTCAATAATTCGTAAGCCTTTCGATTGTGGTTATTGGAATCTGGTTTCTGCTTTTGTCTTATTATGTTAAGTCTCTTGCTGTGCTTGCCTCATCTTTCTTTTTGCATTTGGGTGTTTTGGTATTATGTTGTGGGTGTTACAACCGAGCCCGGTTGGAGATCACCTCCTATTCCATAGCTTGTAGGTCGACATAATCTGGAGAAAATATTTCACATGTAGACGCAGATGTATGCCACCATAATTAACTTTGACATTGTGATTAATATTTCTATGCAATTTAGTTTAGCCGATTCCTTCGTATTCTTGAAAAGTCATGGACACAGGGTTTTATCGCACATGCTCGATGTACTATGGGTTATGTAAAGGATTCTAAGTCCGATTCTATCGAATAATCGACAAGTTTTCGTTTCAGTATTCAGAAATAGACTTATCAATGTCAAAACCCGTTTTCCCAGTATATTACGATAGAATAGTTCATACCGGATCTTCATACAAAATTTGAAATCAGTACCTCACTTACAGGCCGAGATAACACCGTCGGACCCTCCTACCGTCTCCCTACGAGCGCCGTTTTCTAGGTCTGACAAAAAGGTGTTTGGTGATAATAAGTTAGTAGCGACCAAATTTGTGCACCGCTCGACCATTTAATGACCCGCACATTTCGAATGTTAAACGTCTTCAAATTCAATAGCATCATTAAAGAACAGACAGATACAGCATGGAGCAGACATGCACGTTTCGGGTACTTAACCCTCGTCAGTTATCCTCAATCTAAACAATGCAATATAGCCAAAGAGTGTGAAAATAATCATGTCCAATAATGCACCGAAAAACGCCGATGTTGGGATATGATGCCACAGGACCCACGTTTTAGAAATTTCAAGATTTTTGTAAAATAACAGAAATTTTCGAATGCGTTGAAGAGACAGACGATCAACCGAAGTTGATCGAGCTTGGCTACATGTGCCCTCGGGGACTCCTGGTCCACCAGCAGTGACACTCACCAAGAAGTACAAATATTAAACGTCTTCAAATTCAATAGCATCATTTAAGAACAGATAAATTAACAACATGGACCAGACATGCACGTTTCGGGTACTTAACCCTCGTCAGTGATACAACTTAATGAAGGCATACAATTTAATGATGTCACCATTTCACATGCTTTGTCAAATCCCGTTATTTCCACGTGCATAGTATACATCACTTTCAACATGTTAAATTTCATCTCACTGGGTCGACACTTGTCTTATTTTTAAAAGTTAATCGTCAAAATATGCTTTATTTGAAACTGTACCGAGCATATAAGGGGTTATTTAATGTAATGTTATGTCTTTGAGATTTTTGAATGATTAAATGGCCGAGCGGTGACTCAAGTTGATCACTGATGGTAACACCAGACATCTTTTGACCAAGAAATGCGGCGCTCGCAAGAGATGCGGTAGCGGTATATTTCGACTTGCAAGGGAGGTTCTGATTTCAAATTCTGTATGAAGATCCAGCATAAATTAATCTGTCGAAAATTTGTCGGGGTTGACATTGATTTAACTTTTCCTGAATACTGAAACGATGTCTTGTCATTTTTTCGATAGGATCTGACTTAGAACCCTTTACATATATACCCATGTAGTACATCGAGCAACAGCAAGCGCGATAAAATCCTGTGGTCATGGACTGTTTTGGTGAATTTGAAATGCGATAGGTAGAGTGAGGGAATATACGGACTGACATTATTGTATAAAATCCATCAGAGGGCAAATCGTACCAAACATTAAATTGCTAGGTTTTTTTTTAAAAAGCTGTTATGCCGAAGTTCTGTCTTCCAAGGTATAATACTAATGTTATAAAAACCCCGTGAAATAAGTAAGTGATGACAAGTTCTAAGAGTAATAATGCATATTCATCCTATTCAGGTAAAAGAGACAGGAGCATACCATTGCAAGCTTTTTGAAATTTAAATAATTTCAAAAAGTTGAATAACATAGTATTCAACACGCGTTTTCTGTAATAGAATTACTAAACAGTCACAGAAAAGGCAATCAGCTTCAACACTTTGATTTAGGTTGTATGTTTTCTTTCAGACAACCATCTCCCAGCGTAATTTTCTTATTAAATAGAAATCCATTTGTTGTCCTCACAAATACAGAAGTAGTTTTGAATGACAAATATGGATACTGACCATATCACAATACACAGAACAGGTGTCCAGGAAGAGTCAGCATCTTCTGCTTGTATGCGACACCCTTTGCCTCAGTTCGGCAGAAATGTCACATCCGGTTACTTCCATCTCGGAAGATACAAGTATATTCTGTGATTGGATGGTTCAAATGGTCTAAGACAGAATATTATCCACCATTCTGGACAATGGGACATCATAGTGTATGATGGGTTCCCCGTATCGACCGTATAACTTCCTCAGTGACGATGTTAGTCGGTCACAAACGTATTCCGGAATGAGTCTGAAAGTCATTTAGACGTCAAGCTCTCAGAACAAAATCTGTATATTTGGTACTTGCTATGGCACAGCGTATCAATTAAGATATGAACATGTCATAAGCAGATGATGAGGGGATTTTGCAACTCAGAAAAGGAAAGTTTGGGATGCTGGTATTGAAGTCGTCACATTTTTCGTAAAGTGAGGTGTTCATGTGACCATCAGTGTCATAGGACAGCATTATGTCCAAATAGTATGCAATATTATTTGTCTCTGTTGTTTCTTTAATTTCAAGCACCGAAGGATAGATTCTGCTAAGGTAATCCGCAAATTTTTGATTATTGATGGTCAGCACATCGTCTTTATATCTATCAGTGAAGTTAAAGCCAGAAGCTAAGTATCGTTTCCCTCCAAAGACCAAAGATTGAATCAATTCAGCTTCGAACGAGTAAAGAAAAATGCCGACAAGGAGTGGGGCAAAATTGGTTTCCAATGGAATTCCGACTATTTGTTGAAAGACATCACAAAAATATTGTCAGGAACACCACAAAAATTGTCAGAAACACCACAAAAATATTGTCAGGAAGTTTAACATCTGAATAATTTTTGACTCAGTGTACTTACTTTTAGAATCGGACTAGTAGTTTTTGTCATACATGTAGCTCATATCAATAAATTTATGTTTGCGATTGCCGTTCGTGCTTGTAAACGCATTACTTATAATTTTGGCGAGTCTTTCTTTCAATAAAGAAAGTAAATCATTTCATTGATTTAGAAGATTTAGAATCATTATGAAAATTATCAATAAATTCAATCGAAAAAAAAAGTATTTTTGCATTTGTAAATCATAAAAAATTGTATTTTTGATTTCAAAACCAAACTTAGAAATCAAGAATCCTTACCTCTCATAATATAGGAAAAAGGAAACGCAAAACTTTATTCCTTGTCCACTTCATACTCGTAAGATCGATGCCTTCGCTTCCCATTTGTCCGGACAGCAATGGTCAGTAAATGACATGGCACAATATCGTAACTATTGGTAATTGTTCAAACCTGCTACATGTATCCCCGAAGGTGTATCATGAGGAGCTGTTTGCATGGCCATTGTTAGCCATCATACAATTATCACCAACGGCTGAATAATTCAAATACTGATGCAAATAATTATGAATTCCAATGGCAACCTACTGTGCACTACTTCTGGCTGATATTATTTTTATATCCGTATGAAGCCGCCGAGATTGTTCAGGCATCATCTTATGAGGAAAGAAACACTTCGCACTTAAATTCGTTTCTACACGCAAGTTTTGCTGATTATCTTTGGACAATCCATCCGTGTGACCAGAGGTAAAAAAGCATTCGCTAACGCAGCAAGATACGCCCGTCGGGATTAATAAGTCATTAGTTTAAAAGTTTACTTGAGAAAATCTAAGATCCACAACTGTGTAATGACGAATAGTTTATCCTGAAATTCTATTTTTAGCCCGAAAATGACCTATGCAAATCAATAGGGTTCTTTGTCTCATTATACTAAATCCACATGGTAAATTTGATGTTCCTAGCTGGTTTGAGCTCTATCTTGTTTACAAGGTACATGTATGCATTTATCATGTACATGTTTATTGACCCAACCCCTTCCCCTTACACATAATTTCTCAATTGTCTGACATAAGATATGAAAACCCGCTACATAGTGAAAGAATATACTTTCTTCTTGAGGCATGTATCAAATTTCAAATCGTTCTGATTAAAACTATTTTTAATGAATTTTTAAAATATTTTCACCAAACAAATCAATTTCTAGACCCAAAATGCCCTTGACCTGTGACCTATGACTTTGAAGATCAATAGGGTTAATTGTCTCATTATACTCAATCTACATAGTAAATTTGAAGTTCCTAGCTCAACTGGTTTGAGCTCCATCTTGTTTACAAGGTACATGTAAGCATATATCATGAATATTGGACACCCCTTCCCCTTACACATAATTTCTCAGTTTTCTGACATGAGATATAAAAACCCATTACATATGTGAAAGAATATATTTTCTTCTTGAAGCATATCAAATTTCAAATCGTTTTGACGAAAAATTGATTTTTAATTGTTTTTTTCATCAAAAAATCTATTCTTAGCCCCAAAATGACCTTGACCTTTGACCTATGACCTTGAAAGTTAATAGATGAAATCTTCGTCTCATTATTCTCATCCACATGGTAAATATGAAAGAAGAGAGGGGGATCTCCAACAACACCAGGTTGCAGCACCCACAGCAAAATCCCAAAACACCCATGCAAAAAACACAGAACAGACACCCACAGAAAGAGACGCAAAAGGGACAAGGAACACCAACTCACACCATAGAAACATGAAACATAAAAGACTACACATAAACCAACGAGACCAATGGGCAACCGGTGCCGACTTAGGACGGCCATCTGCCACGTAAATAGCAGACGGTGTGGTTATCCTGAATTACGTGCGCACAACCCTCCCACTATTCCGATTTCCCAGTGGTCTCGAAGAACACACAATTATGGTGTAAAACAACCTCCTCACTGTTAGATGACCACACACAAACAAGACCGTAAAACACAGAGGTCCAAGCAACAAGATGAATATGTAAATTGATATAAAAAGCGGACGTGCGAAGTTCCTAGCTCAACTGGTTTGGGCTCTGTCTTGTTTACAAGGGTCGGATGGATGAACGGACAGGCATCACTGTACCATAATACGTCCCGTCTAAAGACGGGCGTATAAAAATTACAAATTTCCCTACCCTAGGTATTTCATTGTCCACAATATTTTAGGCTAGAACCTAGACTAGTGATGTCATCGAGATAGTCAAATTTTGCATTAGTGTTCTATGGTACTGGTACATGTAACGTATCAGAATCAAAAGCATGAAAGAGTCCAAATTCTTCAAATATTTCCAATTATGTCTTCTAATACTATTATTCTTAATCAGAAATATAAAGAAATCGAATGAAAATAAAGCAGTGATTCTTATTCATATTAGATCATCCAATTTATTTTTTAACATTGTTTACACTATGTATGAAACATACAGTATTTCGTACAGCAGATGCTTTATTACATTTACGAGCCATCAATGATTCATTTTTATCAATATTCAAATGCATGTCCAATTTGAGGTATTCATGACGGATCACTTAAACGGACCGGAAGAATAAAGATCTATGTCTCGTTCGAAAAGCATTTAGTACAGTTTATCTATGCTTTTCTATGGAGTACAGTTTAAACCCTTTTTTGAAGATAGCCGACGTTTCTTTAGAAGTATCTGCTTTTTCCAGATACTCTACAGAACTACAAGATCCAAATAGATTTGTAATTTCTTCTTCATCGATACAGAACGGAGGTCCCATGTCGTCATCTCTGTCAGCAACTTCCAAAAGAAGTCTGCATCCGGGGCTCATTAGTGACGTCATTAACTTGACGTATTTCTCTCGATCACTTTTGTCAATGGCTTCTAATGAACCGCGATCCCAGATAAAGAGGAAGTTGTTCTCGCCTGTCATATCTATGTTGTAGTAATTACCGACATACAATCTAATTCTCCCGTCATCACTCTGAAAAAGTTTCAGGATTCCATCTTTAATTGATGAAGTTGTAAATGATATTTTACTTTCGTCAAAAAATTGCTGGACTGCAGTTTCCGCTCCTTCGATGCCTACAATTTCATGACCTTGATCATAAAGCCATTTCATATCAACGGATTTTCCACAGAGAGGTACAAAGACTTTAGATGGACTTCTTCCTGCAAGTAACCATTCATAATGCTTTTGTAATAATGGATGAACTCCGTTCCTGTGAAAAGGTATTTTGCTCGCTTCCCATCCCTCTATCCAGAACTGTTTTACTTCAGGAATAGTCTTATCCATCGTAAGAAGAAACTAAAAATGAAATTAAAGAAGAAAGTGTGAGAATCAAACCGCAAAAGATTCTGTATTGAGGGGGATTAGGGTCACAACGCTATTTGACTTACTTACAAATTCAATTTTAAATTTAAATTCAAATTCTATATTGGCGAAACACATGTTGATAAAATGGCCATTGCTCATGAAATCACGCTTCAATTATCATAAAAGAAGAAGAAAGCATACATGGCATATAACAAATATCATGCATTACATGTACATATATATGAATATACAATATGAGCATACATTTACAAATATTAACTGATAACATGAAAAAGATTCTAAATAATAAGCAGAAAGTTAACATTGATGCTTTCTAAATGCCAGTAATTACTAAATGAATTTATAATTTTCCCTATGGCGATGAGTTTTTCATGAAGTTTTGTTCTGATTTCCCTATAGATGCTACAGTGTATATACACTTATATCAGAAGCTTCTCACATTTATATCAGAAGCTTCTCACATTTATATCAGAAGCTTCTCTCATTTACATCAAGAGCTTCTCCCATTTTGAAAAAGATATATATATCAGAAGCTTCTCATATTTATATCAGAAACTTCTCATATTTGTATCAGAAGCTCCCCATATTGATATCAGATGCTTCTCATATTGACATCAAAAGCTTCTCATATTTATATCAGAAGCTTCTCACATTTATATCAGAAGCTTCTCATATTTATATCAGAAGCGTCTCATATTTGTATCAGAAGCTTCTCATATTTATATCAGAAGCTTCTCATATTTATATCAGAAGCTTCTCACATTTATATCAGAAGCTTCTCATATTTATATCAGAAGCTTCTCATATTTATATCAGAAGCTTCTCATATTTATATCAAAAGCTTCTCATATTTATATCAGAAGCTTCTCACATTTATAACAGAAGCTTCTCATATTGACATCAAAAGCTTCTCATATTTATATCAGAAGCTTCTCATATTTATATCAGAAGCTTCTCACATTTATATCAGAAGCTTCTCATATTTATATCAGAAGCGTCTCATATTTGTATCAGAAGCTTCTCATATTGACATCAAAAGCTTCTCATATTTATATCAGAAGCTTCTCACATTCATATCAGAAGCTTCTCATATTTATATCAGAAGCTTCTCACATTTATATCAGAAGCGTCTCATGTTTATATCAGAAGCGTCTCATATTTGTATCAGAAGCTTCTCATATTTATATCAGAAGCTTCTCATATTTATATCAGAAGCTTCTCATATTGACATCAAAAGCTTCTCATATTTATATCAGAAGCTTCTCACATTTATATCAGAAGCTTCTCACATTCATATCAGAAGCTTCTCATATTTATAATATAATATATACAACTTGCAAAATCTTATATTGATACTGAGAACATTCTTTCAAGTTCCGAATTTTTCTTACAAATTACCCTCTGACCAGGCATGAAAACACCATGCACATGATCAAAATGAAGGGATTTGAAGAAATCATTGAATGCAAGTCACACAAATCCCACAAAGTTGCCATTACCGAAGAATACTATGGCGAGCGAAGCGAGCCAAAATTTTTTTATAGAAAGTAAAATCTGTGGCGAGCGAAGCGAGCCGAAAAATTTTCAGGAATTTTAAGCGAATTTTAGGGTTATTCAGGAATTTTAAGCGAATTTTAGGGTTATTCTTCAAATTCAGATTACTTGTAAGAGCAAGATTATTTTTTTTCTGTCACACCATAAGCAAATTTATTTTTTTCATCAAAATTCAGAGCAAAATTATTTTTTTCGAAAAAAACCCCAAGCTAATTGTCAGTAATTACTAAGTGAATTTATAATTTTCCCTATGGCGATGAGTTTTTCATGAAGTTTTGTTCTGATTTCCCTATAGATGCTACAGTGTAGTAAAAAGTGTTCTTCATTCTCTACAATTCTTTTTTTACATGCCTTACAAAAATGTCCAGATGCTATCATTACGTACTTTTGAGAATAATCATTATTTATCTTTAAAATACAAAGAAATAGTATCATCTAAAATAAGGGTTAAAGGTCACTATGTAGGACATTCCATAGATTCTTTATATATTCGAATAAATATTCTTTATAAACTATAATGTAAAAAAGAGATATACATTGGTCTTTTTGTATATTCAAACGAAGAGAAAATCAAACCCAAAAATTCTCAGTAACGCCGGAAAAGATCAATAATATGTACTACATATATTAACTTGACAATTGGTACTTAGTCTCATGAAGTCGTCTCACCTCTAGGGTCTATACATAAAATATTGTATTACTGTTTTGACTTTATTCTTAAAAAACGAAAGCATTTATGATTATGAGAAATTAAGTCATATGTCCTCAAAGTTATCAATCAATTTCATTTTTATCGAATAAAACAGAGTACCTCACCTGTTAACATGTACGTCCTAGTTTATCACCTGAAGAGTAGAAACAACTAAATAGTTTTCCATAGGCGACAATGTTAACCTTTCCAAAATTAACTACCTGTTGCAGATTAATTTTCTGTATAATCTATATGTCATTTGAAAGAGCATTCTGGACCTTTCAGAAACCAAGAAGAAATATACCTGTTCCCGTTGATATTCTCACCTCAAATTTGAGATGTTTATAACTAGTGTCAGGACTGCACAAAATTGACATATTAATTTCCAAGCCAAGGGTCAATTATATATTATTTATTTTAAAAATATATCTTCAATATTTAAAAGAAAAATTTTGGTGTGCATAAAGAGTCAAGTTCATGTGCTTTTATCTGATATGACCATCCATCATTATTATCCAATCAGCTTCCAGAGAATCTTCACTATGCGGCTGGAGCTTGGGTATCCAAAACTGGTCACGTGGAAAATCTTAGTCTTTTAGTTGTTTCTACCCTGAAAGGATATGGAAGGGGAGTGTTTACATTTCATTTCAATATTCCTCTATCTGTCTAATCAAGACAAATAGAATAGAAATGTACGCAAGAAATGTACGCAATTTCAATATTCCTCTTGATTGCAATTCTATCTGTCTAATTAAGACAAACAGAATAGAAATGTACGCAAGATACATAGAAAACGAACGAAAATATACGAATTGAATTGAAATCAAGAAAGTAAGCAAAAACGAATACGAATGTATAAGTACTATCAATGAAACAGCAATTTAACAAGATTCATTAAAGAAGGAAATAAGTTAGAGGAATTTGAATGTAAGCAAGACAAATGGAATTGTATCGCTGTCTTATTTTATGAGTAAAATATTTACATCTCAGAGCATTTCAAGCAAAGAAAATAGTCGTACTAGACATGTAGTAATTGTTATCAAATTTCTGTTATCAAAACATCTTGAACTTTCTAAAACGTGGGTCCTGTAGCATCACATCCCACCCATCCTGCTGCGTTGTTCTGTACATTTTTAGACATCATAATTTTCACACTCTTTGGCCTTATTTCATTATTTAGAATGAGGATCACTGACGAGGGTTAAGTACCCGAAACGTGCATATCTGGTCCATGCTGCACATTTATCAGTTCTTAAATGATGCTACTGAATTTGAAGACATTTTTACATTTGTACCATCTTTTGCATAAATTTCAAAGAACATATAGGATATTTTTCCTACAGTGCAGTTGGATGGATATTTGTTATTTCGATATAAGAATTACATGTATTACTACAAATCACATTGTTCCGAACCCTTCGAATCAATTCTACAGGATAATATATACAACTTGCAAAATCTAATATTGATACTGAGAACATTCTTTCACGTTCCGATTTTTTCTTACAGATTACCCTCTGACCAGGCATGAAAACACCATGCACATGATCAAAATGAAGGAATTTGAAGAAATCATTGAATGCAAGTCACACAAATCCCAAAATCAGATTCTGAAGGCTTGTAAATTCTTGAATAAATATACATCAGAAGCTTCTCACATTTATATCAGAAGCTTCTCACATTTATATCAGAAGCTTCTCACATTAATATCAGAAGCTTCTCTCATTTACATCAAAAGCTTCTCCCATTTTGAAAAAAATATATATATCAGAAGCTTCTCTCATTTACATCAGAAGCTTCTCATATTTATATCAGAAGCTTCTCATTTATATCAGAAGCTTCTCATAAGAATTGACTGTTCAATTTTGACAGTTTATTGGAGTATGAAGTTTGGTTTGTCGCATCACAAATTGTGTAAAACCGCGTAGCGTAGCGAAGCGGTTTTACGCAAATTTTGTGATGCGACAAACCAAACTTCATACTCCAATAAACTGTCAAAATTGAACAGTCAATTTTTATAATTTCCAAACCCAAATTCATCCCAAACTCACAAATATACTCAGAAATTAGTAATTTAATACATTGCGTATGAAAATATCAACTCTGTAGGGCCCGGAGGCGAACTAGTTCCCAGACGAAATAGATATAATGTATACGTTGCTAGTTAAAGGCAGCAAATGTGTCAAAAATATTCGTTCCCCATCTGGAGCCCCATTTTACCAATCCATTACATCATCCGATGATATGACGTAGCATTTTGATGACGCGTTCTGCAGTTCAAGTTCAAGGTCGCCGACATGGCAGTTATGTGTTTGAATTGACACGCAGGAGCTGGGAGTATATACAGACAGATTCTCTGTACTTATAGATCTAATACTAGCAGAAAACGGCATGATTATGATCTATTGGTATCAGAATACCTTCCTAGGATTTAGTTATTTCATAAGTGACAAGTTAATTGTGAAAATTCATGACGATACTGTATCCTGATCGAGGCCGAGGTAGGTCGCCGTCTTTTGATCTCTCATTTTCTATTCGCTGTCAATATTTTCTTCTAAATTCTTCATCTCGCCGAAAATATATCATTAGAAAAGTTTCTAGTTTCAATACTTCATAGGTTCAGAACGATTGTACCTCATAGAAATCATTTGAAACAGTGATCTTCGGTCCTTTTGGAGTTCTCAATCAAAACTTTTGCACGTTGTCGTTGACAGTCGTCAGTCATTGAAAAATTTCAAACGCAGGTACTTGCTACTGTTACGACGGGAATGTAATTTTGAAGAAAATGCTGAATATTTCTGTTTTTCTCGTCATTTACTGAATTTTCTGTCTTTCACGAAATATTAAGAATAGGAAATGGTCTAAGAAACTTCAAAAACAGGAGCATAGCAACCGAACAACGCTGTAAAAACCACGTATACCGGTACATCATCGAAATTGTCATGAAATTTTCATTAATTCTGATATCGTATTTATATCTAAGGGCTGCTGTTAATAAAACTATTTTTTCTTTGCATAATTATCATTCGAAAGCCGATCTTAGCAACATACTAAATGATTTTGATGGAAGTAGTTCCGGCTCTTCCGGTATTTTATCGTGTTCATTGGAGTATGAAGGTGTATTTCGCCATTTTTCTGACGATCAATTAACCAATCAAAATGCATAGATTCGTGTAAACAAACTTGTTTGGAAATTATATATTTATATCTGAAGCTTCTCACATTTATATCAGAAGCTTCTCATATTTATATCAGAAGCTTCTCACGTTTATATCAGAAGCTTCTCTCATTTATATCAGAAGCTTCTCATATTTATATCAGAAGCTTCTCATATTTATATCAGAAGCTTCTCACATTTATATCAGAAGCTTCTCTCATTTATATCAGAAGCTTCTCATATTTATATCAGAAGCTTCTCATATTTATATTAGAAGCTTCTCACATTTATATCAGAAGCTTCTCATATTTATATCAGAAGCTTCTCATATTTGAAAAAAATATATATCAGAAGTTTCTCCTTTCTTTCACAAGAAAAGAAAAAAGGACTAACAAACGAAAGCAATAACAAAGCTTCAAGGAAACACGAAGGGCAACTTAATGAACAATCTAGAGAGTTAAGTGAAAGTACGACGGAATGCATTATAGGCAGTGCTTTTAACGTGGTGATGTGCTAATTACTACATTTTATCACATGAATCAAGTAGGAGGCTTAAAGATTATTTCAATTTCTCTCTTCGACGACTTCGGAAATTATTAAAAAAACAAAGGGGGAGTTTCGCTCATAGCCCTGATGTGACAACCTAGAACAAGATAATTACCTAAAATTAATGTAAGAAGCGCCATCCTGCATAAATTCGATGAAGAAATTAGATACATACACTGTAATGCGACTCCATTGATCAAAAAGCCTGCCAAATATAATAATTCTTGTGGAATCTGCTATTACAATATATATTATTTGAAAAAAAAAATTCCACAACAAACAATACAATTAAATAACTTAAACATTTAAATCATTTTAAACTAAATATAAAATTTCAGATTAATAAGAAGAAAATTGGATCTACAGCAGTTTATATGTGTGCAACACCACCTACAAAGAATTTCCCTTTTGCAAAAATTAACATGGAGATTGAAATAATACAATCAACATAAACATTCTACAATGAAGCAAAAGTAAATACCCAATAGAGACGAGCCAGGTGCCCGGGGAGAATAGGCATCTCCTGTTTGCTAGCAACACTCCTTACTTAGGTTGTGCAGAAAAGAAAGTCATATCCATTACATTTCATTCGTTACATTTGGAGTTTTGGATGGTTCTAATTCATTCGGTTGGTTCTAAGACTGAAAAGACAATAATAGAAAAATATCTGTCTTCCATAGAGGTGGATAATTCTGATTTTAATTTTAGAAATCATTATCATTTCTTGATATAATGATGGTATAGACATGATGTTCAAGATATTTTACTGATATTTCTTTACCGAAAAATTGCAGTTTTTTTTGTGTGTGTTTTTGTTTTCTTAGCAATAATACGGAAGTGTTCCAACTCTATACCTTTCCGAAGAAAATTTCAAACCAATTTATTATGCACCAGACACGTGTTTCGGATATTAAATTCTTATCAGTGATGCTTCCAGCCAAAGCCATTTTCAGATACAGCGAAATTTATTTTAGTAACGACCTCTGGGTATATTTTTTAAAAACTGAATTTGTGCATTCACTTTGCAAAGAGTGTGCGGCTCCAAATTTCCTGTAGGGTCAATTCAGTAGCATATCCAAATAAAATCTATGTTCAAAATAGCATTGGAGGGATGGTGCTAAGATGTTAAACTCCTTCAATTTCGATGATATTTTGAATTAAATGAACAGTTTCCGACATAGCAAAATAATATTTATGACGAAAAATTGATAAAGTGCCAAAACAAAGCTTCTTTCAGGTGAAAGAGCTGATAAGAAATAATGAATACACTTCAAAACCATCATGTCACGGGGAACGAGTTTAACTGCTCCACACTGGAACAACAGGAAATAAGTATTCATATTAATAGTACGGAAGTATTCCAACTCTTTGCCTTCCCGAAGAGAATTTCAAACCAATTTATTATGCACCAGACACGTGTTTCGGATATTAAATCGTTATGCTTCTTAAAGGTACCCGTCATCGGACATGTACATATTAAAATATTCAATAACATTTACCATGACTTAATGAAAAGAAGAAAAAGCCACAACAGCGTAACGGATAACTTTCATTATAGAAAGTTATCGGATCTGCAACAGAACTCGGTTACAGCAACGACAGCAAAACACTACAACACCCCTAAGTGAAAACACAGAGCAGACATGCACAGCAGACATGCACAGCTAGAGACTAAAAGGGATAATAAACACCAATTCTAATGCACTGTTTGCAACGCGCTTTTTGGCTGCTTGAGCGATGAAAAACCCAAAAGGTGGTGGAATTACACGTTTCACTACAATTTCTTCTATGACGTCATACGTTCCAATAGCGACGTCGTTAAAAGCAGACGTTTTCTAGCGCATAACTGACCATTTACATTAGAATAGGGATACCATACTGATGTTTTACAAAAACTATACCAGGGTATCGGCAAATCTTCTGTCAGAAATATCCGTTTTAACTCAATTTCTGACAGGGTATTCGCCGTGTAAATCACACGCATGGTAACCCCTAAATACTACATCAACACGCGAATGAAAAAAAAACACCACGAATCAACCACGATCTTGACACGATATTGCCACGAAAGTACTACATACACACACGACAGTGACAAGAATAATTATCTCAGAGTTCATGTAAAAGTGTGCGGATCAATATTTTGAAAACTTTGACATTGCCTCAAAGAGAAAACAACCTGGAAAGACGTCAAAGTCAACCAATGGTATTGATGTTCCTGGATATATAAAATGATTTTGATTTTATTTTTGTCATACTCTTGTGCTGATCATAGCGTTATCGGGTTATAGTCGTGTCTCAATCTCCTGCATTCGCATCATTCTTTTCTATTCTTGTTTCACTCGCCTCACTATCGTAGCGGACTAGTAGTATATTCTTGTTGCATTCGCGGCACTATCGTGTGCCTCTCGCGCCAAAAAATACTTCAAGAGAAAAGACAAGAATGTGATACATTTGTATGATTGTTCATTCGCATCTGATCGTAGCTCATTCTCTTCTACACTCGCTACATTGGAGGCCCGTCTTTAAATGATGGGTAAATATACAATAGTTGGGTTATTAAAATATCCTTTATTTAAATTATTCTTATTAAATTTGTTACATCTATATGTTATATCTATAATGCTATCATTTAAGCTATCATATTTTGATCAGCCCATTTTAGCAGATGGTGTGAGCCGTAGCAGCTGTTATCAATTAAATGTTGCAAACTGTTATTAGGATGTCGGAAACATATCTGTCTTTCCTCTTCTTATTTGTCATTTTGTGTTTCATAAAACAAAGTCTTTAAAGTTAGCTTTTCCTTGGTAATCTTAGATATGATTGGTTATCATATCCTCCATTCTGGTCAATTCTTCTTTGACGATGAAATACTGATTAAATCCCAGCTCTGTTATTTTATGCGATTTATTTCAACGGTCTTTGTTATGTTATATGTACATAACTAAACAGGGAACGTCCACCTATCCTCTCTGAACGTTGGTCGGACTCCTCTGGTGATTGCATACATGAGCTTGCTTCAGTCAACAGAGCACGGACTGTGTGATTTTTTTTATCCATTAAGATGTATATATTCACCTGCTCTTGTTGTATTCTTTGCTGTGGACATATTTACAATGTTTCCTCATCTTTGTCAGTGTGGTGGTCTTCAGTGTTCGCCGTGATTCTATTTTATTCTAATTATACAAAATTCGCGGATTACCTTAGCAGAATTTATCCTTCGGAGCTTGAAGTCAAAGAATAATGGACATAACGCTGTCCGACGACACTTATGGTCACATGTACACCTCACTCTAAGACAAATGTGAAGACTTAAATTTCATCATCACATACTCTCCTTTTCTGGGTAGTAACATCCTTTCATCGTCTGCTTATGGCGTGTTCATATCTCAATTTATACGTTATGCCAGAGCAAGTACCAAATACAAAAATTTTGTTCTGTGAGCTAGGCGTCTTTCAGATAAGCTAGTACTCAATCAAGGATACGTTTGTGACCGATTAAATCGTCACTGAGGAGGTTCTTTGGTCGATACAGGGAACTCGTATGATGTCCCCTTGTCCAGAATGGTCGATGATGTCTTAGACCATTTGAACTATCCAACCACAGAATATGCTTATATCGTTCGAAATGGAAGTAACCGGATGTGACAGTTCTACCGAATAGAAGCGACGGGTGTTGCATGCAAGCAGGAGATGCTAACTCTTCCTGGGTGGCACCTGGCCTCACTCCCATATTGGGAGTTCACTTCTTTTCATGTGGTGGAGGCTTTTGTTTAGCTTTTATTCCTGTTTTAACCTGATTTTGTATGCCTTCGGTTCATGATTTTCTGAGTTATCGATTTTGTACTGTGTATGGGAATATGATCATTATCCATAATTGTCATTGTTACGTTTAGAAGGCTTTTGAATTGCATTTTTAGAATTATAGTGTTCATTTAATTTCTTCATTGAATTCATTCAAGGTGGCGCCACTAACAATTTCTTATTTTAAAATTCTGATACCAGAGTTAATGTGCGACCCCTTTGTTTTAAATAAATCGGCGAGAGAAATTTAAACAAGCTAAAAAGCTTCCTTGCTGGTCCTACTTACTCAAATTACATGCATGTATGACAATTTAAAATGTTTGAGCTTTACTTACTAGCACGGCTTGTTTTAAAAGCGCTACCTACAATATTTTCCGTACTCGCACTGAACTCTGAAATGGAAACCTCATGTTCTCCACTTCTTGATGATATTTTTCAATACTCATGTACAGCTTTTTTGTTCAGTCCTTGCTCTTTCATGGAATGAAGCACAAGTTAAGCTTTTCAATTCAATTCTACATACAGATATACTGATTTCGTGCTCTCAAGTAATAATCCAAATTTTGTAGATTATAGCAATTGATACACTATTCCAGAACAAGCTCAAACTAGAACGACTTCGTTCTGTGGGCAAGGCGGCTAACCGTGAAACTAGACTTAACCAGTGGTACATGTATACTTGTGAGAGCAATATCAAAATATGACATCTCGTTGTCCATAAAATATTGTAAAATCTCGTTGTACATTAAAACATCCTCAATGTTAAAAGAGGTAAGATCCATCCAAAATACTGAATTTGACGCGTTCGCCGATTTTTGACTTTTTCTGCACGAGTGACAGGTGTTGCTAGCAAGCTTGAGGTGTTACCTTTCCCGGGCACCTGTTCTTAATATCTCTGCATCCGAATTATTGTGAATAAACGATCGTGAAAAATAAAGAGAGGTGCTTCATCACTTTGCACGATTTTCATTACTCAAGATTAAGTATTTCTATATATACACTGCTCTTTCTCGTGTGTAATTTTGAATATCATGCTTGATCAAAAACATAGTATTAATAAAGATATAATCATATTTTCAAAGAAATAATTCTATGAACAAAGAAGAGGTTTAAAAGAATATAAAGATTAGGGAAATTGTTCTTGGTTAACGGATACCGAAGTACATATAAACATGATCAGATAGTTGCGAAATATTGACAACCAACTTGAACCGTGTTTAAGTGGAAAATAACATTCACCAAAACCAAGATGGAGATTCAGTAAGCCATCCCTCCATTTCCCGGGACGATAAAATGATTGGCGGATTCAAATGTTGAACGTCTTCAAATTCAATAGCATGTGATTTAAGAACAGATAAATTTGCAGCATGGACCAGACATGCACGTCTCGGGTACTTAATCCTCGTCAGTGACCAAAGAGTGTGAAAGTTATATGTCCAAACATGTACCGTAAGACGTAGCAGGATATGTGGGATATAATGCTACATGACCCAAGTTTTAGAAATTTCAAGAAATTTTGGTAACAAAAACGTTCCAGTGCATTAAAAAAACGATTAACCGAAGTTGATCGAACTTGGCTACATCAACTGGGTATAATCAGTACGGCACTTCGTGTACGTATGCAGAAAAAAATACTCCTTTTTGCGTACAAAACACACCCACATATCCATAATTTCCCATTTTCCCTCGATAATTGAAATACGACAGGACTCCCTCGTCGTCTATTCGTCTCTTTGATTTATAAACCTAAGACTTATCAATTAATTTTGTTCATCTGTGTTTCAATGCTGCATAACTAACTCTCTACAACGCATTTGAATGAGCATTGAATAGGTAAGTTCAATTTTTTCATCATTTATTTCTTAAAACTTGAATGTAACAAAAACTTAAATATGATGTATAATAGATAAACAAAAATTATGTTATGAATAAAATGATACAGAAAGTGAAGAACGAGTTCAGAATTGTACTATGAATAAATCGTACGTTGTATTATAACATTAAGTAAATGAACGATTACAGAGGATACTTAATGAAGATTTACTGACATTATCAAGGCAGCATCACATCGTATAACGGCAATGAAAACAGTCCTCAATCAAATATGACAGCAAATAGGCCATATGACAGAATCTCCAAAAATTCTACTTCAAGAATAGTTTATCAATATATAAATGATATAGGAACAATCGATATTTCTTACTAGAAAGAGCTACTCTTAATAAATCCATATACTGATGCCGATTTTTATTCAAGATTTTTTCACATTATATACGTCCTAGGTTCTTTTACTTGACGCCATTTCATATTTTGTTTATGACACGTAACATTACGCGCCATTCGCAAGAAAAGACGTCGAAATAGCCATATTTGGACGTTATTTCAATTAATAACAATGTAAATCATATGATAGAAAGAATACAAAATTACGTTTCTATTGCAAACAGTATTTATGTCGAAGATAACAGTGATGTGGCATCTCCGTTCCAATCCATGTTGTGATCTTCGTCTGTATTGCAATAATAATTTTCAACAACTTTAATTTCCTTTTCCAACTTTCTTTATTTGTTCCTTGCATATCTTGAGTAAGTCTAGACTTTCTTTTCTGTGGCATCTAGAAATATTTGAAATCAATATGATATTATATTCATTTGAAATAAGATTTCTGTAAGAGACAACATCTCATAATGGCATTGATTCAAGGTCACTGGGTCAAATATTACGACATAAAGAAATAAATAAAACTTAGGCAACGTAAAGCGTAGAATCCCCTCGGATGGAATGCGAATCAATGTGCTCAGGCTGTATACCAGGATTCTAACTTTTTCCAATCTATGACCTTTACCTTTGACCTTGAATATCAATAGGGCTCTTTCTCTTGTCATAAGCAATAAATGTATAACTTTTGGTAAACATCCGATAGAAACTGCGTCCTCTAGGTTGTAAACAAGGATTTTAACCATTCGGCGGGAATTTTAACTATTTACAATTTGTGACCTTGACATATGACCTTGAAAATCTAGGAATCTTCTCCCTGTCAAGATCACATAAAAATTGCACCCTCTATGCTGTATAGAAGGATTTTAACTATTTCAACAGGAATTTTAACTATTTCCAATTTGTGACCTTGACATCCGACCTATGACCTTGAAGATAGATGTAAGTTTAGTAAAGATCACATAAAAACTGCGCTCTCTATGCCTTATACCAGAAAAAAGAAAAAAGTGTATGAAATTTGGTCAAGATATTATCAGAACTGTGCCCTCTATAGACCTTATAGAAAGATTTAAATTAATCGGGCTCTTTCTCTTGCCCTAATGAATAAGTGTATGGAGTATGGTCAAGATCCGATAAAAACTGTGTTCTCTAGGCTGTATACGAAAGTGTGACGTACACACACAACGACGGTGTTACTATATCCCAATGCAACTATAATGTTGCGAGGGGATAATTATTACGTGTAAAATATATTTTCAACGGCAACCCATTTGTAAGCATTATCTTTCTACTGCATATAGTTCCTTACATTTTGCTTCAACCATAACATTTAACCAAAATGTTGACGGAAGACAACAGACAGTCAGACGGACAGACAGCGACCATCTATAGAGCAATGCGGTCAACTATGCTTAATGTGAAATGAAGTAATCGATCATTCGTAAATGACAAAAGAGCGACTATAGTCATGCTCTTTAAGTCTATTCTGAGTCCCTGACCGTTACATGCTGCTGCGTGCATATCTGATATGTCAGCTTCTTTCGTTAGAACCTTTTGTAGATCTGTTTCAATCTTTCTCTTTCTCAAAAAATGCATTGCCCATTATGTTTGCATAACTAAAAGTGCACAATGTACAAGAAGGGTCTTATTCCGTTGCAATGCGTACGAAAACAGGCTTGTTCTCAATTTTTCTATGAAAATCTGGTTTAAGAAAGGCAGATGATAAATATTTAGCTTTCTTTCATGATAAGGTAAGTAAATAAATATACACATAAATCAGGATATACGAATTCTGGAGCAAAAATGAGTTTTTAAGTAGGTTGCCTTCATAAAGAAAACAAGTCACCTCGTGGTTCTGCAGGCTTCCTGACAAAATTGGCACGTTAGAAGGTCTGTGACAGTACAGATAATTAGGTGATATATTTCGCTACCGAATGGTTATAAGAGGATCTTTCTCTTTATCTTGAATATGTCATAAAATGCAAAATTCAATCAAAAAAAAAAAAACTTACCTGAAGCGGAAGTTTACTTCATATTTTTTACAGCGTACATGTACATGAAAATGCGTACTGATTAAACCTCCTGTACATGTGTCCTCCGGAGAATCCTTGTCTACCAGCAGCGACACTCACCAAGTGGTACAAATGTTAAACTTCTTCAAATTCAAGGAGAGGAGTAAATATCCCCTGTTTGGCTATAGTCGCATCCGCGGTCGATGTTCATGTACGAAAATTAATACAATATCTATAGAAAACATGCACTGTCTGAGGTTATATCTATAAAGAAAGTGCTATGGCGACCACGTCAGGGAAAACATTCAAAACACTTACTGTCAAATCCCTCGCGGGGAACTTTTTTACGAGCTCCACACGACAAAAGGCATAAGTGTGACCAGGTCCCTGGTGTGACACAAATGAGATAAAGATACTCACCAAGTGGTACAAATGTTAAACGTCTTCAAATTCAAAAGCATCATTTAGGAACAGATACAATTGCAGACATGCACGTTTCGGATACTTAACCCTCGTCAATGATCCTCAATCTAAACAATGTCATATGACCAAAAAGTGTTCAAGTTATTATGTCCAAACATGTACAAAAAGACGTAGCTAAATTCAGGCAAAATTAAGAAATAAGCAAACCGATAAAGTTGCAGTTGATTTATAACATAGCAAGTAAATCAAAAAGAGATTTAAAAAAAAAATAGAAGATGGACAGCGTATATTTCAATAAACCTAAAGACAGCATGAAGAATAAATACTCCCATAGAAAGCTTCTGGAATATTATAAATTCTTAAACGATATTATAGTACATAACCAGTATAAAAGAGATTCTAGTTCATTGAGTTCAAAAAAGATGGAATGATTCAATATACGTCTCAGAGAAAATATTGTGTATATTCTCTGAAGAAGTCAGTGGTTTATTCCTTTCTTTCTATAGAGTACAAGAAGAAGCCTTTTAGGAAGGATGGCATTCCTTTGACAGGTTCTTCTTTATCCAGATATTTTACTGAATACCCTTTAAATAGGTTTGACATTCCCTCCTCAGTAATAAAGAATGGGGGACCTCTGTTGTCGTCTCTGTTAACAACTTCAGCAAGGCATCTAGATCCGGGGCTCATTAATGACGTCATCACATCCACATATTTTTCACGCTCTTTAATATCAATGGCCTCCAATGAGCCTCGATCCCAAATGGCGGGAAAATTACTTTCACCTGTTGAAGGCATGTTGTAGTAATTACCGACATACAATCTTATTCTCCCGTCCTCACTTTGATAAAGTTTCAGGAGTCCATCTTTAATTGATGATGTTTTAAATAATATTTTACTTTCGTCGAAAAATTGCTGGACTGCAGTTTCCGCTCCTTCGATGCCTACAATTTCATGACCTTGATCATAAAGCCATTTCATATCAACGGATTTTCCACAGAGAGGTACAAAGACTTTAGATGGACTTCTTCCTGCAAGTAACCATTCATAATGTTTCTTTAACACAGGATGAACACCGCTCCTGTGAAAGCCTATATCACCTGTCTCCCATCCTTCTACCCAGGACTGATTGACTTCAGGAACATCCATCGTAAGATAAACTGTAAAGATAACAGAGAGCGTGAAGTAAAAATATTTTCAGATACACAAAAAGAATGAATGCATCAAATTGATTCGTATTTTGATCAAGGTAAAAATGAAATTTTGAAGCCATCCAGCTGTCAGACACCAGTCATTCTAGATAAGGAGTCCCTATTAAACTATTCTAGAGGACCAAAGAATTCGGGTATAGATCTACATGTATCACGAGGTCATGCATGCCATATCAGTTATGATTTACTAGAAAAAAAAACAATAAACCCAAAACTCAGATTTCAGTTATCATAATCTAGAAGAGGGGATCTCCAACAAGACTCGGTTGCGGCCCCTACAGGAGAATACCGAAACACTCCCACGCGAAACCACTGAGTGAACAAGTACAGCGAAAGACACAGAAGGGACAATGAACATCACCAAGTTGGTCATACAAAACCATGAACTAAAAATTCTGCGAATCCTTATCTACTGGAAATGAGATCAGGTATCCTTGAAGAGTAATCATCTCCTGTTTGTTAGCGACGTCAGTTTGGTCAGAATTCTAACCAAGACGTACATGTTTGTTTCAATATTTTTGAATAACGAAGTATTGTGAAATAAAAAAAAATATATGGATGCTTTTGATTGTTCTAATGATCAATGAAATAATAATATTTCAATGAAATAATAAATAATGAATTAATTGAGCGTAATCATGCATTGTAGATTGAAAGTCCTTGGTAACAAGGTCATTATGTAGGATGTTCTATCGTTACTTTAAAAAAGCGAAAATATTGATATAATGAGACATTTAACTCACGGTCCATTTGCTACGGGGGCGCTTGGAGGGGGTTGTAATAAAATAATTTTGCTCGAAAAACTTGCCTATGGTCTGACAGAAAAATATGATTCCGTTTGTATTATCCGCAGGCAGATTCGGAAGAAGTACCTCAAACTTCAGCTTTAAAAATTCCTGAAAATTTCATGAAAATCATTCGGCTCGCTTCATTCGCCACAACATTCAATTTGTCTCCTGATTTTTGGTTCACTTCGCTCGCCATTATATAAGTGCTCTATCTAAACATCATCATTCCTTTAATTGTATAGTTCACATGTGAAATATCAAAACTTTTTTAATAGTGCTTATTATTACACCAGGCTTTTTCAAAGGCTCAAATACATGTATGTGTAATCAGTATACATGTAATGTACTAAATTGTATAATAGATATATAAAGAGAACATTGTTATATCTTAGCCGAATTGTCTTGAAGCTAATTGTAAAAATCTTTATAAGAACTATTTACAGTTTTGAGTACAAATAATGTACCGTAATAATTGATAAAATACAGACATTTTCTACACAAAGACATCTCTTGATCTTAAAAAAAAACTTTCCCTATCTTTGCCTTACATAAATAATTTTAGCTCAGTCCGGGCGAAAAAATAATCTTATCCCAATAAAAAAACCCAAGGCCCCCCCCCCCCCTTCCCCCTGGAAATCAAATGGACCGTACCTTACATAAATACTTTTGATATTTTTATCCATCGACTAGGAAAGTGTTACATAAATGTTTAACATGTTAAACGTTCATTTTCATATATAAATAGAATAATTTAACTGAAAATATCAGAAATAAAACTTACCTGGATGTACAAATGTACGTGATGCAACATCCAATATTATGGCCCACGTTCTGGATAGTCACCTCTGTCCGATTGGGTCACGACTTAGGGGGACCCCATAGGGAGTTTGCAAGTATTGCATGTATCCCCCTCATTCAAAATCAGGTTATTTGACATCACAACGCTAGGGCTTTAGGAGTTCTGGGGCAAAATCCATTATTCTTTTAAAAAATCGATGAAAATTGATAAAACTAAATAATTATAGCACAATAGTTAAATCAAAATTATATCTGAAACAATTATTTTAAAAATGTAAAATGTCACATATTTTTCATATTTTTTTTATATTATTTTCAGTCAAATTGTAGTTTTAAAAAAATGTTAAAATTTATGAAATCATGAGGAAATTATATTTCCAAGTCACAGTGATCGATCCGCGTTTCTTTGAGAAGAGAAGAGAAGACGGAGGAAATACACAAGCTTATTCCTTGTTAAACTCATTAACAATTAGAACATATAATGTACGTGCTTGTCATCATAGATGAATATTAAAAGTATATTAAAGTTATAATTTTTATCGGAAAATACTGAAAACTAGAGTTTTTCCTGTGCTAGATTGTATGAATAGACTGCATGAAGAATATCATAGAAAATTTGGAATAATATTCATTCATTCAGTCGTTATAAATAATTGTTCAATCTTAATAGAGAAAGGGCAACATGAAACACATGTTCAATGCAGTTGCCCTACGACTCAGTATATACTGGTATCGGCCGTCTTTTGACCTTGGTGGTTTTCACCGCTTGGGATCAAAACGTATGATGTTGTGATTCCTTACATAGTTTTTTGGTATTTTTTTCATTTTCTAAATTAAACTTTAAAAAAATGACGAGCCGTTGTGCACAGTAGGGCAATACCTAATTTATCAATCCCTATCGTCCAGGTATATGAAAAGTTCATAGTTTTTCGAAACACTTCAATAGTTTGTCGACGACAGAAAATCATTCCTTCTGACGAACTCTTGAAGTGTTTGCAAAAACTATAGACTTTTCAGATATATAAACGATATGGACTTACTTATTAGGCATTGTCCTACTGCATCGTCTCATCAATTTTGTGCAGTTATCACTTAAATTATGAGAAAACATCAAAATTCTCCGTAAGGAATCACAACATCATACGTTTCGATCCCACGCGGTGGTCTTTCGACCCTTATCTTGATGTTATAGTAACTACATGTACTTCTAACCTTGACCTTGGTATAAAATTCTATCCGGCAAAGGTGACTGGTCTAAACAGTCCAATTTTTTTCAACGTGTGACATTTACCTTGACCAGTTTGCATTCATGTTGGTTTTATGTTTTAAATTATAAATTTGAAATCGTTCTCAATTATACATAACAGAAATGTAAATTAAAGGTAAATTTAAATTTAAACAGAAATGTAAATTAAAGGTCAGGAATTCTGTTCAGTGCAGTTCATATAAATTTACACATATGTATATGTTATAGTGAAAACTGATGTATAAATTATCAACATGTCAATACATGCACGTGCACGGAACCAGGTATCTTATCTTCTCAGGTATGATATGAGTAAATGACAAGTTTACATGATGAAAATTTCGAATATAGCGCACATGTTTGATGCTATTTTCTATCCTTCTTATCATTTTCTCTGTTCAGTTATATTTTCACCGAAGATTTGTAGCGTATAAAGGTGACTTGCTCATTGCACGAACGACCTTAATCAGCCAACAACTCTTGTCAAAATCTATTTATAGGACAACCGCGGGCAATTTTACCTATGGGACATCACATACTTGGGACTGTATAATACACAAGTAAACAACCAAGATTGAATTACATCATACATGGACGCTGAGAATGATAAATATGGAAGGACAAAGAGCAAGAAGAAACAAAGTAAGTTTGCATATATATATATTAAGGATATGTTATATGTTAGATGGAAACATCGAGGGTTTTTAATAAGCTATCATCCATAGAAAAGTCTGCTACTGTCACCGATGTGTTGTCTCCTCTTAGATAATTTTGGACGTTCAGCTAAAAATAAAACTAACCCCCCCCCCCCCCCCACACACACACACAAAGGAAACGTAGATCATTTTAAAGAAGCTCTCTTGAACGTATTTAAACTCGATTCGAAGGTAATGACAAGGCGCGATGATTTTGAGGATTTTTTACCTCTTTATTTCAAAATCCACATATGAAATATGACACAAAAAACGTGGTACCTACATGTACATTTATCAAAATGTGTACAAAAATGATCTAGCGAATGCATGAATAAACACTGTGAAACTAAAATGGTTGTAAGAGCATTCTGCGCGGGTCCCGTTGGAGTAAAAGGCATTACTGCTTTAAAAATTGTTTCAGAATTGAAATGTCCATTTTATCATCATCATTTTTTGCATAATTTTCTCAAAACCATAGTCCAATCTCGTTGGAAATTTTATTTGTAAGAGTTACCCTTCTTTGTCTGCAACACTCAATGTAATGGATTGCTCGTTCCAGAGGAGGATCGAAATATTTATTGGACTGAATGTGATTTAATTTTTTGATTAACAAATGTACTACAAGATCATCTTTCGAGTGAATTTCATTCGTTTCCCTGTGGCTTTTTTTACATTTTCATTGCTTATACATGTACTCCTTTAATGCATGATGCTTTACACTCCTTCAAATTAAAGTGAAAATATAACGTCAATTCTCGTATTGCTGCCACAAGTTACGCGTGCCAATATCAGATCTAACATTGATTCGAAACCCCCTCCCCTAACTTTATAACTGTTACTTGGATCAATGTCGAACTTCTGTTATGCATTTTTAAGTAAAATTTTTAAAATAAACAACTCACGAGTTCAGGCTTCAATTCTGAACATGGTGGTCATCGTGTGTTCCGCTGTGATTACTGTAACGTTGTCTCCGGGTGTTTCAGAGCGCCTTCTCTTTTCCTTCCAACTCCTCTTGAAAATAATATCTCTCATATCCAATATCCAACATCATAGAAAAAATGGGGTATGTAAGATAGGTATGGGGACTGTATGGGAGATTCGAATCTACAAATCGTCACCTTAATCTATTATTTTTCTTAAATGTAAGTTTAGTCGTGCAGTAGTTATAATTCTGATCGTCGATAAAACCTTACCCCTAAAGACCAATTGTATTAATAAAGCCTGGAGGTTGCCTTTTACTTTTCTGATGAAACATTTGTGATATTCTTTATATGAAAGATATCGATCATTAAGTGACCAGGCGAGTAAATTGAAAGAGCAGATAGCAGCGTATGTAGTCCCCATTATATACACGGCCTATGTCTGGTATTTTTAGCAAATGATTGCTGTTGGCTCTTACATTTTAGCTTACCGGAACCAAAATATATACATGAACACTGTCGTCGTTCGCGTTGTCCACACGGTCAATTATATCTCCTGAACAATCAGAGATGGGTGTTTGACAGGTCACATTTAGATTGTGACAATAGCTTTCGACAGAATCAGTGAGCTTTCGGCCTAAGGCCTTTATTTTTGACTTTGCCCTACTTGTAAAAAGAGTCAACTTTGACTTTATCTCTTGAACCATATAAGCATGCATGTCCGTCTCGAACTCTCCGTCTGTATGTATATGTCATACAGATGTACTTTAAGTTCCTTCTATTTACCTGCTTACCCCTCTCCCCCTCCATGCTTGGTGTGGCATAAAGGACCATTATAATTTCTCTTAATTCAAAGATCATCAGTCATCAGTAAACTTTTTCATAATTTCGACGTCTCTTCTGCAATCACTGCACAGAAGTAAGCAAGTACATGTATAACCTTCGAACAACATAGCCGAAGAGGGCTCTAAATGTCTTGTACATATTCGACTACATCATAGAGTTTTACGAACCCTAAGGGAGCAATGTTTTTGAACCAATAGTCTAGCATCAATAAACCTCATGTAACAATTTGCATTTAGTGATAAAGGGGTGGTTTATGTAAACATGATTGCATTTACGTTGCATTAAGCAGAATTGTAAGGAAAATATTGGTAATTGACATTAGTTGTCGTCTAAACGTACAGTAAACATAGGGTATGTTTGCCTAGACTTCGCTTCATTGCCTCTTATCTATGGGATTAGGAGAAATTTTGCAATACCTCCTTCGTACTCCTATTAATATGAAAATAACTATTTTTACCCATTTACATTATTATTTTTTTTTTTGTATTCCATATTTCTGTCCTCCATACAATTCTGTTTCCTATGCATGAGGACTCGGTGTGAATATTGTAAATGGTCGATTGAACATGTTGATAATAGCTTGTCACTTTTCCTCAAAGGGTAATTGAAAAGTACCCACAGAGCTGAATGTGAGGTACTCTATATACCTATCTACCAGGATATACATATATTAAAGAAAACTAGATTTTTTAGGGCGTGCCATTTTAAATCGACCTGTAAACGTGTATTTGATTGCTGTGATTGATGATTAGAGAACTCAGTCATTCGTAATAAATGTGTAGGTCTGTATCTTAGAATATGTTCAATACCGGTTTGAAGTTTTTAGCTAAGGGATGAATGGGCGTTACATACTGAACACCTAACCACGCGGGCATCAAAAGGCATGTAGACACTTAGGACAAACTATACAAAAAGTAAAAATACTGAGGGATTTACCTTAACTCACGTGTAAGTTATTTACTTTATAAATTGTAATTAGTTAGTGCATATCAACGTAGCCATGCAGTTTTCGGAAAGCAAAGGAAATCTTCACGAGGTGAATTGTGTCAAGGGGACGCCAATCACGATACATATTGTGTGCGATGATAGTGGACGCAAAAGTCTGCGTGTCACAACTACAAGCGTCAACGACAGCTTACGTGAACCACAAGGCAAGGGATCAAGATATAATGCGAACATAATTAGATCAAGTAAGGTTAATTCTAGTGCCAACACATCAGACGTGAACACCAAGTGTAATGGACTTACAGACATAACAGAAGTCACTATGAATAGCATGGCTACAGATCATATCAACGGTGATATCGAAGACGAACAGACTGATTGTGTCATTCTGAGCGAGATTTACACACCAAAGGTAGACGTTGTGACGTCACATATGACTAGTAGCGACAGTGGTGCCGAATCCGATAGCATACCGTCGTCTTCAGTCAAAACGGATCCATTTCCGGTAACAAATCATGCGGAGATAATTCTTACTGGTTCCAGCATCTCGGATTCATGTATTGTTTCTGAAGATTTACGGATGGATGGAAATTTACAAGAGGAATCAGAGAGGGAGAAAGGTTGGTGTCTGTACTATGTGAAGGATTAGGTCAATCAAATATTGATTTTTGAAAAAAAAAAAGTTTTCCTATACGTATATTGAGAATTTGTGATATTAGAAAGAAAGATTTTTCAAATTGAAATGCTTGAAGACGAAGTAAGAATGTTACGTTACTTCTGATGGTATGATATTTGTTTATGTCATTTACAAAATGGTTCTATATGAGATTGTGTTTATTTTGACCTCCATTCCTTTACAATGTTAGCTCCACAAAGGCACGGCAAAAATTAAGTACAATACTCTTTAAAAAATCTTTAAGTCTCTTAAGGGGACATTTAACCCGCCACCTTCTATTGAGAGCTTATAGATTGATGCAAATTCCACAGACAAGATTTTAAATTGCACAAAGGATTTTCTGTACAAAATCGGGAATTATTTTAGGATTATGAATAAAGTAAAAACATTTACTCAAATTTACCGACATTAAAATGATACCGATATCGTACATATAGTTCACAAGATCCGCAAAAAAATCATGATAATTAGGGAATGTGCACCTATTTTAAGTCTAAACATGTACTTAGTTGTAAGGCTATAAACAGTAACAGGATATGTAGATTTAGGGCAATACTACAAGTTAGGATTCATGTACGGATGTACACACAGGGAAACACCAAATGTACGGATGTACACAAGGGGTAACATCACATACATGTATGGATGTACACAGGGTAACACCAGATGTACACAAAGTACGACGCCACATGTACGGATGTACACACAGAACAACACCATATGTACGGATGTGCATACAGGGCAACATCGAATGTATGAATGTACACACAGAACAACATCACTTGTACGGATGTACGCAGACGTCAACATCATATCTACGGGTGAACATAGATCAACACCAAACGCATGGATGAACATACAGGCATCATAAAAAAGAGCAACATCTCACATATATATGGATATTAAAAAAAGTAGAACTATACGCATATACATAGGACCAACCTGCAACAAGGTCATTGGCGGCACAGGCTTGCAATATAGATTTCGAAGTGAAGAAAAAGCGGAACTGAAATCGGACGCATGCGAAGGAGATTGACATAGGACAACAGCAAATGTATGAAAGTATAAACAGGACAACACCCAACACCGCTTGTTATGACTGTTTTGATGTACACACAGGTCAACACGAAATGTACGGATATACACACAGGACAACAGAATATGTACATACAAGACACCAAATCTACGGATGTACACATATATAACAACACCAAATGTCGGATCTACGCATAGGACAACACCAAAATATACATATGTTCGTAGGACAACATCAGTTGTACGGATATACACATAGCGCAAAACCACAATTACGGATGTACACACAGGGCAACACCATATATATGGATAAACAGTGGACAGCACCATATGTATGGATGTACAGAGGACAACGCCACTTGTCAACCCAGGGTAATACACCAAATGTACGGATGTACACACACGAAAACATCACATGTACGGATATACACACAGAACAACATCGCACGTGTAGATATACACAAAGAACTGGACAACATCACATGTATGGATGCACAAGTACACACAATTAAGATACAAATGTAGCACAAACTGTACGGATGTATAACAGCACCAACGGTACATGTACGAATATACGCATTGGACAACACCAAATGTACAGAAGTACACAGGACATCGCCAATTGTACGGATATTTAAACACAACTTCACATGTACGGATGTTCACACTCTACAACACAAGATGTACGGATATACACACAGGACAACATCACATGTACGGAAAATTACGTTTACGGATATACACACAGATCAACATCAAATTAAGGATGTATAGGCCTTACACACAGGACAACATCAGATGTACGGATAATCGAATAATTATACATGTACACAAAGAACAATACCACATGTGCGGATATAAAGCAAAAATAACATCACATGTACTGATGTACGCACAGGACAACATAACATGTACGGTTGTACATAGAGAATAACACCACACGTACGGATTTACACACAGCAACACCAGATGTACGGATTTACACACAGGACAACACCAACTATACGGATATACACAGGGACAACACCACCTTTTGTACGATAACCGCCTCGATCCCTTTCCTCGTTGTCCTATGATATGCATAAACATGTATGAAGATAATTAGTTGTGCGTTTTCATGCCTGGTAATGCGAGTCGGTCGCCTATCTGCCACATCAGTGCACGTACGTTACCGAAATGAAGATGTATATACGGACATGTCAATTAATAATGTAGAAGATGAGAAGACCACATACGTTTTGTTAGCCCGGGGTCCATCTATAAGGTCAGCGCGTCCCCTGAGGACAGACAGTATTGTTGTTTCTGGTCTGTGGTACTCGGCTGATGGCTCAGGATCCCGGTCAATTATCGACAGAGACGGCATTAAGTGGCCCATCATGGATTTTTATTGGGAGTGTGTGTATTAGAAGTGAACGACTGATCACTCCGTGTATTGGTGCCAACGTCTGTACAGCCAAGTAAACGTGTGGAATATTCGTGTTTTGTTTTGACTGCAATCAGAGAAATATTACTCATACATGTAACATCCAACGAGGTGCATATTTGTGCAACGCTGAAAATTCGGAAAGTGGAGGGGAACTTTATATTATATTTAGACGAAATCTATATACATGTATACCCATAAGTTATCAAACTTTGAAGTGTAGGATAATTATGGCATGTAGTAAGAGCCGAGATAGCGGGATAGATTGGAAGCCCCCGAGCGATGAATATTATGAGAAACTAAAACGTACACTACCGCAAGCATTAGGAGACGTAGGTAAGTTATCGCATCAGAGTTATCCTTCTTTGCATGTCTTGTTACAGTATATTGAGGTTACATTAAGCCCCTCGTTCCAAAAACATCATAAGAACAGCCCTACCCACCGTTTTTTGCCCTGCTGTTTGATTACACGGACGTAATTCAAAGTGTTTCCTGTTCCTTGACTCTATCATTAAATCACACTTATAGAGTTTCCAGATCTATTTAAATCAATTTTGATACTTATAAGTAGATCAGCAAGTGCTTACAAACCACAATGATGTACATGGAAAAGGAAAAGTTTTAAGTTCCTATTGATTTTGAGGCCAACCAGTCAAAGGTACGAAAAGTATCATTTACATACTGGTTTCCAGATGGTACCTTTTGAAAGAACAGGTTTACATGTAATCTACAGATACAAAACTACGTAAATATATATTATTTTTTTATTTGACTAAACCTACTCATATATTGATGATCCTTTCATTGAAATCAAGAAATACTGTTGCAGCGAGCAAATTTTTTATAGAATTAATTCCCTGTTTGGTACAATATTGGATCCGGTCACATTTTATTTGCCATATATATATATGTGTGTACCCCACAAAGTAAAGATGGACGATTAATTCGTGTCTATGCCTTCTGACATCATGAAGTCCATAAAGAGTAAATCAGTTTGTGTTTTCGTAGACGCTTTAGAATAGCAACTTGTAATATAGTAAATTAAGTAAATGAACTCGTCATGACCAACTCATAATTGGTAAAAGAGATCTGATCATTTTGTTTGTCATAATAGCTAGTGTACTCGTATTATATATCTAAAATCTTACTTTTAAAGACATTAGATATCTTAATCTTACTTAAAAAAAATATATATCTATCTTTGGTGCAATTTTAAGGGTTCTGTACTCAACAACAACAAAAAAACCAACCAACCAACAAAGTAAATTTAAAATTAAAACTAAAATAAAACACGATAACACTAATTCAGGACTGCTAGTTCATCCAAAATTGTATTTATTTACCGTTTTGAGGAGTCGGGAATGTAAAAAATTGATAGTTTGAAACCAAGGTTGAACGAGAATAGCTGAACGACGAAGGTAAAAAAGAGTAACTGGCTAAAATACCTGTGCTGTTTCATAGCAACAAGCAAACGTCAAAACCCATCTGCTTTTGTCTAACTTTTAATTACATGATGTTTGATAGGTATAGTCTAGTTGCCAAATGGCTATTTTGGGGTGAACCCAAAAAAATGTTACGCACAAAATGTTTTTGCATGAAAGTGATGTTAATGCCCTCTACTTTGATAATCCGGCGGATGCCACTCTGGCATCCTTGGGCATTTCGAAATTTTTAGGAAAAAAGGTAATTTTTCAACGAAAACCGTTGAAAATTGGAAAAAAGCAATTACTTTGTCCATGTTGTAGCTAGAACAACAAATTTGGTATCAAATGAACAGCAATGCCATTGCCTTTAAGTCCCAAGCTCATTTTATCAATTTACTCGTCCATAAAATGGGGAAAACTATGGATTTTCGATGAAAAACCGTTGAAAATTGGGAATATGTCATATCTTTTTTCATACCGTAGATAAAATAACAATTTTGGTACCAAACGCATAATAAATGTATTGCCTTTCATTTTAAATATCAGATTAGCAATTTGCAAGTACGAAAATGGGGGAAAGAATGAATTTTGAATGAAAACTCGCTGAAAATTGGGATATTGCAATGTTTTTTTCCATGCTGTAGTTAGAACAACAGCAAGAAAAATTATTTCATTGCTTTAAATTCAGCATTCCACTCAAGCAAATTGAATCTTCTTGTTTTTTTTTTTTTTTTTAGATTTGCATTCTCTTATTACCCTTTATTCTACTCTAGATATATCATTCTAAATAGTATAAATGTCCTAGCATCATCTTACAATATCACGCAACATTTCACGAAAAGAATGTTCCATTTTAATTGCATAATTCATACATTGCTTATTTGATGTTTGATGTCGTGTTTGCTGTTCCCTGCCCGTTTAATTTCTCTTGCTGTGTTTGTCCTCTCTGTGTTTTTACTTGAGGTGTTTTGATGTGTTGATATTGGTGCTGCAACCCAGTTTTGTTGGATATCACCTCCTTTCTTATTGCCTTGTTTTTTCATCAACATGCAATTGTAATTCTTGTGTGCAACTACTTCTAACAACAAAGAGCAACTCTTACATGGTTCATCAAAATGCCTCCTTTGCATCGTACTCTGACAATTTTCTACTCCAAAACATTTACAGAATTAAAGAAAATTGAGCACAGAATTTGTCACATCTGTTTGTTACACAGCTCAGATTTCATGTGCGACTACAACAAATCAACAGGATAACAGATAGAGGTTCAGACGCAATTGGCAAAATATTATCACAATAGGTCTCTACATTTATTTTAAATTTTGTTCTTTCAGCAGATCCAGGTTTGATTGAACTTCATCTTAAAAATGTTTCCTTATGCATGGCTAAAAATATTTCGTTTTTCTTGACATTTTATCGAAATTATTCAATTAATAAAGTTGGTGGTAATGGTCATCCAAGAGTTTTGAACTCTGTGAGGAGGTTGTTTTACACCATAATTGTGCGTTCTTCGAGACCTCTGGGGAATGGGAATAGTGGGAGGGTTGTGTGCACATAATCCATGATAACCACACCGTCTGCTATTTACGTGGCAGATGGCCGTCCTAAGTCGGCACCGGTCGCCCATGTTTATGTTTAGTCTTTTATGTTTCATGTTTCTATGATTTGAGTTTGTTTACGTTTAGTCTTTTATGTTTCATGTTTCTATGATGTGTGTTGAGATTATCGTCAGGATCTTCTTTAACTCATTGGTGTTCCTTGTCCCTTTTGCGTCTCTTTTGTGGGTGTCTGTTCTGTTTTTTTTTTTTTTTTTTTTGCATGGGTGTTTTGGGATTTTGCTGTGGGTGCTGCAACCAAGTGTTGTTGGAGTTCCCCTCCTTTCTCTTATAGCCCATTTCATTCAATCGTACACTGGACCTGACATCAGATATACTGTCTAGATTCTCTAAACCATAGTAATTTTTTATGAATACCATGGCCTCAGTCACCATCTTTTCAATATCTGAATTAACTTCTCTCAAATTTGACACGGAACACCACTTCAAAAGCTTCCCACAGAACAACCTTTGTCTCTCCAATACCATCATATATTGATGGTATCCATCATCATGATCTGTTCGCAATACCTACATCTTTAGAATAATGTGTAGAATGCGAGTTCTTAATCAATCGGATTGCTTTCTCGATCAACTGATTGCGAGTACATGTAATATCAATCAGTTGCACTTCATTTCATGAGATGTAGCTTTCTTGACTGAATCTTTTATGTCATTGTGATCGTAAGTAGGAGTCAATTGAATATCATTTAAATTTGCTCTCTGCAAAGTAATAGCAATTTCAAGTTTAGAAAATATGACCAGAGGCGCTGCTGGAGAGGATTTTGGCTTTGCTATGAAGTCACTTTAATTGAAAGCATCACTGATGAGGATTTTTCTATCCGAAACACGTGTCTGGTGCATTAAAATTGGTTTAAAAATTTCTTCAAGAAGGTAGATAGCTGGAACACTTATCATTGAACATCTGAAGTGTATAGTTTTTTTTTTATTATATGACCAGAAACAATCAAGGTATTAATTCTGCCATTTAATGGTCAGTTGATACACCAGAGCCCTTCATACATCAATCGATCATCAGCTCCTAGGCATTCTTGTCGAATAAAAAAATCTGAAGCTTAATTTTAAGAACATATTTCGAAGTTGCAAAACTGAAGTAATCTTTTTAACATTGAACAATGTCACCACTAAGCAGGTCTTTAAGATCCACTTCAATAATTGAAAACAATTTCACAACCCTGGCAGAAATCATCTATGTTAAACATCTTCAAATTCATTAGCATCATTTAAAAGCAGACCAATTAACAGCGTGGACTAGACATGCACGTTTCGGATATTTAACCCTCGTCATTGATTCTCAATCCAAACAATGAAATATGTCCAAAATATAAGACGTAGCAAGATGACTAGGATATAATGCTACAGGACCCAGGCTTCAGAAATTTGTGACAATTTGGTGAATACACATATCTTTGTTCTAGATTTTCTCTAAACGTTTTGCATTTTCCAAAGTCCCAACTTTGTATGAAAAAAACTTCAAAAATCAAAGTTTTCTACCTCATTGTTCTTCTCCCATTTTATTTATGAGCAAGTTGCTTAATATGTATTCAGAATAAAAGACAATAACAAAAACCTTTATTTTGGTTACAAAATTGCAGAACCTCATACTACAGTTTGAAAAAGTCATTGCATTTTGCAAATTTTCAGCGATTTTTTATCCAAGAGTAGTTGTTTTTCCCAATTTTTCGTACCAGCAAATTGCAAATCTGACTTCTGTATTATTTAAAATGAAAGGCAATAAATTTATTGTGCGCTTGGTACCAAAATTGTTTATTTAAATACAGAATAAAAAAAGATATGGTGTTTTCCCAGTTTTCAACGATTTTTCATCGAAAATCCATAGTTTTCCTCATTTTATGGACAAGTAAATTTGTAATTTGAGCTTGAGACTTAAAGACAATAAGATTGTCGTTCATTTGGTACCAATTTTGTTGATCTAGCTGCAGCATGGAAAAAGTAATTGAATTTTTCCTATTTTCAACGTTTTTTCTTCGAAAAATTCGATTTTACCCCAAAATTTCGAAATGCCCAAGGATGCCAGAGTGGCATCAGCCGGATTATCAAATAAGAGGGTATTGACAACACTTTCATGCAAAAACATTTTGTGCGTAACAAATGTTTGGGTTTCGTGAATGGCACCTAGACTAGTAGTGTCTTTTTCTGCCTTTCAATTCTGAATCATAAAACCTTGACCTTTTGCAGTCATATTAAAGTCTATCTTTACCCTGTGTTCCACACTTGGCATTGTAAGCTATGACATTCCCATTTTATAAAACAATAGAAGATTTATGAATAATCGTTATTGACAACAGATTGCATCTTTGAACAAGTGAATAAATCACGACTTTAAACTTCCCTGGGTAGCATCCTGTCCCTAGATATTTATAACATAAACTTCAGTTACAAAGTTTGATGTAAAGGTTTATGGATGTCTTGAGTCTTTGATATGACATCTGTATAGCTGTTAGGACACGGTTCAAATACATCAAGTAATATATATTGACTTTTATAACTTCAGGCTTTGGTATAATAATAATTATAAAGAATGCCGTTAATTTCAAAGAAGAGTTACTTGCAAATTTTTTTTTTTTTTTTTTTTTTTTTTTTGTCAATCTCTCAAGTCATTCTACAGCAAATTATATGTAATCTTATAATACGATATAGCAATTTTGAGAGAAAGTTTTTTTTTTTTATGCAATACATTCACACATCATTTATACCACTTTCATACCATCATGAGTACTTTACTGAGATGAAAAATCAATGTTGTATGGTGTATAAAAGAAGTCATAGTGAAAGAAAGAAGAAGAAAAATTATTATGTAGAAATGAAAAGATAGGGAGAGAGAAATCCATCACAGCACAAAGACAATCCCCCCCCCCCCCGCCCATACACACATACTCTTCATTATACATATTTCATAAAAATCATTCAATGTTATCTCAAAATTGCTCATCTGCGATGATTAAAGAAATCATTTAAACCGTGCCATCTTTTTTCAAAGCTTGCCGTTTTATTCTTTCTTTTATAAAGATATTTTTCTGTATTATAATAAAACTTTAAATCTATAAGAAATTGCTGAAGTCTTGGGAATAATTGTTTACATCTTTGTCTATATATATGTGATTTTCCCAATAAAATAACCATATTCAATAACAATGTATCATTTTTAATGTTCTTTCCAAAGATAACATCTAAATTTTCTATGCTTATTGGTATATGAAGTTGTTCCTGTAACCAGTTGGATACATCTTTCCAAAAATCTCTTGAAAAACTACATAGAAAAAACAAATGATTAATACTTTCCGTTTTTGATTTACAAAAACTACACAATTCTGAATTGATAATGTTTTGTTTAAAAAGTAGAGAATTTGTACCTATACATCTATGAGTTATTCTGAACTGTAACCATCTTAAAGAAGTATCTTCCGTAAGGTAATTTGTTAATAAATGTACTTTTTTCCAGTTCAAGGATTCTGGCTCAATGCCAAGATCAGAATTCCATTTTATCTTGTATTTATGTTCAACATTAAGGTTTTGAATAAAGACTTCATAAATGGATATATTATTTTGTTTATTTCTGATAAGAATTTTGATAAATGTTGGATAATGGGGTAAAATAATTTGATTATAAGATTCTTCTACCTTTGGCCAAGATTTTAAAATTGACATTTTTAATCCATAAAATACTGTAATTGGTGGGCAAAAACAATATTTCTCACAGAAACTTTCATAACTTAAAAAATGTCCTTCATCCATTATATGGTGAATATTATAAATACCTTTTTCTGCCCAGCTCTTGTAGTAAACAACTTTACTATCAATTTTAATGTCATTATTAAACCATAGATCTGTATACAATAATTGAGAATTCTGTTCATTTCTCTTAATTATGAGTCTTAATTCATACAGGTCTTGTAAAACATCCTTCCAAAACTTGTTTTTAGTCCTATTAGCTGTGTTTTTAATGAATTCTTCTCCAAATGAACATAACCTTAGTTTATCTATCTGGGTAATTTCTTCAAAAATTGTACACCAAACTGTATCTGTAGTCAGTAATCTCTTTATCCATGTTAATTTCATAGACTTTATGATAGAATTAATATGAATCATTTTCAAACCTCCTATTTCTGTTTTTTGTACAAGTAAATTCCTAGCAATCTTATCTGGTTTTTTTTCCCATATGTAGCTAAATAATATATTTTCAATTTGTTTAGTAAATTCTTCACTTGGATTTGGAAGAGTGATAAAGAGATGTGTAAGTTTAGATAACATGATTGTTTTAACTACTGTTATTCTTCCCAATAAAGTCAGTTTACGTTTATTCCATGATGATACTAAGTGTTTTAATTCTTTTATTTTTTTCTGAAAATTCAATTTTTCCATACAATCAAGGTCAACACTAAAAGTAATGCCCAGGAAAATAAAAGGTTCATCAGACCATGATAATGGAATGTCTTCACAAAGTTTATCTGTACTATGTTTTTTTTTACCTATCCATATACATTTTGTTTTGTCAATATTTGGCTTAAGGCCAGAAAATTTAGCGAATTGATCCAAAAGTTTCAGGGAATTTCGAAGCGAATTTTCTGATCCATCAAGTGTGAGACCAGTGTCGTCTGCGTATTGTGTTATCTTTATTTCTTTATTTTTTATCCTAATACCCTTAATCTGTTTATTATGTCTAAACATTATACCTAAGATTTCAACACAGAGAATGAAGATATACGGCGAAACCGGGTCACCTTGCCAATTGCAAATTTGGCTATTTTGAAATATTAGTCCCCCATGATAAAACCAGAGGAAACCATAAGTTCCAAGTCCGTCTGTGGCATTATGATTTTCCTGACTGCTCTCTGTCATCGCTATGAGAATTAGTGAGGAGCTCCATAATGACGAGTTACAGATCAAGTTCGACTATGGTTGAAGTTGACTTAATTTTACAGGAGTTATTGCCCCTAGAAGAAAATTAGATTCCGTGGTTTTCTCTGTTACCATAACATATGCTCACTTTGGTGTTGTTGAGATTGTCGTCAGGATCTTCTTCATCAAAATTGTGTGTTGCTTCAGAGCCATGAATTACAGACTCGGCTTGACGATCATTGTTAGGGCCCCGCCACTAGGCGGGTGCCCTATAGTAATTACTCTGTCCGTCTGTCCGTCCGTCTGTCCGTCCGTCTGTCTGTCCGTCTGTCCATCAGCAAAAACTTTAACATTGGCCATAACTTCTGCACTGTAAGAGGTAGAGCTTTTTTATTTTTCATGAGTGTGCCTTGTGAAGTTGGTACCAACATTTTTCATCATGTGACCTTGACCGTGACCTTTGACCTACATTTGAAAAACTTTAACATTGGCCATAACTATTGTATCGTAAGAGATGGGGCTTTGATATTTGACATGTGTGTTCCTTGTGACAAGACCTTTCTGTTGGTACCAACATTTTTTGATCATGTGACCTTGACCGTGACCTTTCACCTACATTTGAAAAACTTTAACATTGGCCATAACTGTTGTACCGTAAGAGATGGGGCTTTGATATTTGACATATGTGTTCCTTGTAACAAGACCTTTCTGTTGGTACCAACATTTTTTGATCATGTGACCTAGACCGTGACCTTTCACCTACATTGGATAAACTTTAACATTGGCCATAACTATTGTACCGTAAGAGATGGGGCTTTGATATTTGACATGTGTGTTCCTTGTGACAAGACCTTTCTGTTGGTACCAACATACCTACATTGGATAAACTTTAACATTGGCCATAACTATTCAATGGCGTAGCTCTGCTTGATAAAGTGGAGGGGCACAACATCCCAAAATTTCTAGCAAGCAAAAAAAAAAAAAAAAAAAAAAAAAAAAAAAAAAAAAAAAAGGGGGGGGGGGGAGAGATTAAAATATAAATATTGGGTTTTCATGTACTGTATGCACAAATTTTAACATTTCTGGTGCAATTCTAAATTTTAAGTACATGAATAAATAGCTGGCGAGCGGTAGCGAGCCAGGAATTTTTTAAGCAAAATATTGACTAATAAGAAAATACTGTCTGTGTCCTCTATCATTAACATATATACATGTAATGATATTCTATATAGTTTGAGTTAAAGGTATTTTGCAGTTTTTTTATATCTGTATGACCAAAAATTACGTCAAAAAGTGGGGGGGGGGGGCACAAACATACTTATGCCCCCCACTTTCAAAAGTGGGGAGGGGGGCATGTGCCCCCCTGCCCCCCCCCCCCCCCCCCCCCCCCCCCCCCCTTTGTCCTACGCCAGTGCTATTGTACCCTAAGAGATGGGGCTTTGATATTTGACATGTGTGTTCCTTGTGACAAGACCTTTCTGTTGGTACCAACATTTTTTGATCATGTGACCTTGACCGTGACCTTTGACCTACATTGGATAAACTTTAACATTGGCCATAACTATTGTACCGTAAGAGATGGGGCTTTGATATTTGACATGTGTGTTCCTTGTGACAAGACCTTTCTGTTGGTACCAACTTACCTACATTGGATAAGAGATGGGGCTTTGATATTTGACATGTGTGTTCCTTGTGACAAGACCTTTCTGTTGGTACCAACTTACCTACATTGGATAAACTTTAACATTGGCCATAACTATTGTACCCTAAGAGATGGGGCTTTCATATTTGACATGTGTGTTCCTTGTGACAAGACCTTTCTGTTGGTACCAACATTTTTTGATCATGTGACCTTGACCGTGACCTTTGACCTACATTTGAAAAACTTTAACATTGCTTTTATCATCATTGTCTTTTCAATGCTGTTTGCCTCTATTCCTCTGGCAGCAATTCTTTTGTTGCCAACCATGTTGACCTTGTTGCCTTCACATTCAACTTCTTAAAGAAGTGGCCGGCGGGGCCCGTTTTCTGACTTTGTCAGTGCTCTAGTTGTTGAATTGATTTTACAGAAGTCATTTCCCTTTGAAGAAAAATTGAATTCCAAAGTGATGAGTTACAGATCCAACATCGACATTGGTTGTTGTTGTCCCATTTTGCTGTGTGAAGAAAATTTGTTTCCAAACTTTTCTCTGTTTCTTATACATACTCTAGTTGATGGGAGAAGTTATTGCTTCTGCAAAACTTAGAATGCTTGTTTGATACATATACGTACGAGTTTTATAGAGAACTAGGTGACATACTAGTACTTCATTTCATTACATAAACCTCCAGTCGAAGTCAAATGATTTTACACGGCTCTTCGGGTTAACAAAGAAACATTGATTCCGTGTGATTACTATCGCCAGGAGAAATCAAATCCAAATAATAATGCAACCCTATGTCCGTTATATCACATGTCTATATATAGTGCATCGACTGTACGATAAAATTAGAAAATAGAGTGTTACTGACGACGTGTTTATGACCTTATCTGAGAGTTTATCGTGTCAACTGTCCATTTAATACATGTATGATCTTTGCTCTTTATTTCATTATAAATTACTTTCCTGAAACTGTTTCAAACAATATTTTATGAATCTAAGTATAACGATTTCTTGATTTAGATTTTAAAAAGGTTTCACTCTTTTGAGAAAAACCAAACAAGAAGCAATAACCATGCAACAAAAATCGGGAATCGGGATCCTGAGGGGACGGACGTCTTTGTTGCCGCTCTTGAGTACATTATTAGTTATTAGGTTTGTTACTGACCTTACACGGAAATCTGTCGGGTTGATAAAGCCCATAGAAGGCGAGGCGCTTGCGCCGACCAAATTCAAGCATTCCCATTGGGTCAAACTAGTCCGAGGCAAAACAAAGACGTTTGTCCCCCCACGATCCTAAGTGCGAAAATACTTAAGTGGTGCAGCACTATAGTGGAAGAAGAAGAAGAACAAAAAACATTAACAATAAAACGAACGACCAATAAACATGAAAGGTACGTCAACTTGTTACAACAAACAAGAACAACAGCACCTGTTACAACAAGCAAACAAGCAACCACAACAATACAACAACAAATGTTACAACGAGCAAACAAACAACCACAACAATACAACAACAAATGTTACAACGAGCAAACAAACAACCAACAACCATACAGCTGTTACAAGCAAACAACAACAACGACAACTGTTACAACAAACAACCAAACAACAACAGGCAAACAATTAACCAACAACCAAACAACAACAGCTGTTATAACAAACAACCAACCAACAACCTTACAGCAACAATTGTTACAACAAACAACATCATTAACAACAACTCTGACAACAAGCAAACAAACAACCAACACAAACAACAACTGTGACAACAAGCAAACAAACAACCAACAACCAAACAGCAACAACTGTTACAACAAACAACATCAACAACAACTCTGACATTAAGCAAACCAACAAGCAAACAACAACAAATGTTACAATAAGAAAACTAACAACCATAAAACAACAGCTGTTACAACAAGCAAACAACCAAAAATCAACAAAACAACAACAATTGTTACAAAAAAACAAACAAACAACCATTAAACAACAACTGTTACAACAAGAAAACAAGCAACCAACAACCAAACAACAACAACTGTTACTACAAATAAACAAAAGAACAGGCAACAGTCATACAACAAGCAAACAAGCAGCCAGAACTATACAGCAACAACAACTGTTACAACAAGAAAATAAACAACCAACAATCATACAACAACAACTGTTACAACAAGAAAACAAACAACCAACAATCATACAACAACAATTGTTACAACAAGAAAACAATAAAACTAACAATCATACAACAACAACTGTTACAACAAGAAAACAACCAACAATCAAACAACAACAACTGTTACAACAAGAAAACAAACAACCAACAATCATACAACAACAACTGTTACAACAAGAAAACAACCAACAATCAAACAACAACAACTGTTACAACAAGAAAACAAACAACCAACAATCATACAACAACAACTGTTACAACAAGAAAACAACCAACAATCAAACAACAACAACTGTTACAACAAGAAAACAAACAACCAACAATCATACAACAACAACTGTTTCAAGCAAACAAACAACCAACAATCATACAACAACAACTGTTTCAAGCAAATAAACAACCAACAATCAAACAAGAACAGCAGGAACTGTAGCAACATGCAAATAAACAACCAACAACCGTACAACTGTTACAAGAAGCAAATAAACAACCAGCAACTGTACAACAACAAAATATTTTACAACAAGCAAACCAACAATCAACAGCTAAGATATAACAAACAATAAACACGCAACTACTGTTACACCAAGCAAACAATCCATCATGCTACAGACATCAACAACAAGCAAACCTACTAAATGCAACAGCAACAACTGTTGCAACAAGCAAATAACCAACCAAGAATCAAATCACAATCACTAACTATACTGTTACAACAACCAAACTTGCAACAACATCAAGCTAATAAACAACAAAGAACCATGTACATGTAACAACAAGCAAACAATCAACCAGCAACCATACAACTTCAATTATTTCAACAGGCAACTACGACCAACAACTATGTAACAAACAACAACTGTTACAACAAGCAAACCAACAACCATACGACGACGACAACAAACTTACAACAAACGAACAACCATATAAAGCAACAAGAGACAGCAACCGACAACCACATAACAACAAGAAGCAAAAAATGCAAAAAAAGAAAAAAAATCAACAAACAACTGGATGCATCTGAATCACATTCAAATTCAATACGAGGTTTTCCGTGTATTCAGGTGAGCGATGAGATCCCCTTTCGCCTTTTTCAGTTGACGTTCTTTTTCTCCCAGAGTTCTGTTCCTTTGAGCGTTGTGAATTATCTTGACAGATTATGACATGTAGAACAATTGTTTCGAACTCATTGCTTTGAGAACGAAAAGACGAGCACCTAAAAAAATGAAGATTTTCATCATTTACAAAATATGCCAACTAAAAGGTGGAATTCAACCCTTTGCATCCGAGGAATCTTTCTATAAATAATGCTCGTCTACTTTAAAGGAGAAATGGATGGCGGAGTTGTGTAATACTTTATACTTCAAATGAAAATTATAAAGGTGGTTCCCCAGTCTCACTACGTAATATATTTCCCTGAGAACCACCACGTTATTGGGTTTAATGACTACCACATTTTGATGTGGTTTATAACACAGCGGACACATGCCGAGCAAGTACATGTAGTTTTCAGCCATGAATTATAGATAAGTTCCAGATCTTTTTCCGGTCGTTTCAAAGTAGATAGTTTCCTCGCTGTTAAATAAGGCATGAACATTTTCCATTGGATTTGCGACGTGCTAGAACAACACTCAAATTCTGTGACAGTATAGATTTCTGATATTTGGCATTATATGGTTGTTGTAATTTTGAGCGAAGCCCAGCATCTTTTTGACGGTTGATATAGATGGATCCTGGGTGTACCTGCCCGGGACAAGAAAATTCAATACTCTTTATCGAACCAACGTAAATCTCAGTTACTTGTGTAAATATATAGTAGATACATTGAACTTTAAATAGTAGTCGAAACAATGCCTTTGTGGACGAATAATGTGATTTAAAATTGTGATGAAATATTAAACATTGAGAATAGCTTGTGTTCCATGGAAGTTATGCCGTCTCTATAAAGCTCTTGTGATTTCAAGTTTTTGCTGAATGGCTAACAGTTTACATGGAATTTTAATTGCTACAGACAAATTCTTGAACGAGGATGGTACGTTTTCAACAAAACCTACATTTTTCACATTTCGCACATATAACGTTTTCGTTTGAAAGTATAGAATTATAGATTTTGTCCCCCTTCATATTGTATTAATGACATTTTTGATCAGAATTACTATTTAATTACCCTTTTACCTGAGAAAATGTGTATCACAATATGACCTACTCTCGATTCTCTTTATTTCTGTATAATTATTATAAGGCACATGCTCTGAACAGAGAGATACTCAGTCGTTTAGTCTTTTCTGCATTAAAATGGATATTTGATCGTACGTCATATTTTTTTTAATTAATTTATAAGATTCAGAAAATAATTAATCTCTTAATGCGGTCACTTCCTTTTGCCTGCGAAAGTTATAGCACGATTTCAAGAAAGCTAATAGGTCAAGCTCATGCCCAGTCCAGTTCAGCTTAGGAAAATAATACAAAAACAGTCATGATCTTTATTAAAAGAAGTTACCCGAACGTCCCGCAGGATAATTTACCTTATTTCCTCTACATTCATAGATAATAGAGATGCTTTTAAGTTGCACAAACCGTGTGTGTGTGCGATTAACATTTCCTATTTTAACAGATTGCGGTCTGTAGAAAGTATGTTGCATTGAAATTGGTTTCAATAGATTGAACCTTTTGTAGTGTTAGTAATTAACAGCCACAAATATGTGCACATATATTATAAAAATATTGTAGTCACCATAACATTGATAGGGGATCTTTATCTGTAATGTTTAGCCCATTGTCTTCTACAAATAAGTCAGATAATATGTCGAGTCTGTATGAACATTTGCCAGGTGTGTTACAAGCAAATACAGAATTTGCCGTTTTATTCCGGGCAAAGGTTAAAAATCCTGTCCTCTGGAGTCTGGACTAGCTAGAATAAATTGTTTCTGTACGTTTAATAATGTTTCCTGTAATTGTTTTGCTCAATCGAGACTCTCGGGTATCAAAACCTTTTTGCCGCTTATTATGAAGTATCGCCAATTTTTAGTACAGTCGCGGATTCAAGGGGTGCGGAGGGGGCGTCCGTATCAATTTATTTGTAATTGTAATTAGTGTGGTAGTGAGTCACTATATCATATTTTGAGTTTGATGTACTTTGATATACTTTTCCCATAGTTATTCTTCTTTACAAAAAAAGGACTTGTACTGCTGTATTATTTGTATAACTACATTTTGTAAATACGTATACGTCTATATTTTCAATATTTACATGTACCAACGTTTATAGTATGAACATGGTTGGTTATTTGATCAGATAGCTCAAGATATAACTTTTTAAGATTTTGTGTTTCAAAGTACTTTATGATGGTTTACTCAAATTGAAAGTCAAGTTCAACTCTCTTGAGTTTGACACTTCATTTTTCTTAACCAAACTATCAAATTAGTCTAATTATGCAGCATTTTTTTATTTATCATTGAAGTGCATACATGTATAAACCTTGGACGGTTATTACTCAGTACTGCTGACATTATAATGTAGAACTTTTTGCTTATGATTTGGTACTAAGATGACGACTGATGATATGGTTACAGTGGACAAGCTGCTCAGACACCTGGCAGAGGGGAGTATGCTGCACAAAGTGAAGAGTGGGGGTATCCTCTACCCCAGGAGGTTCTATCTGGACACGGACAAGATGGTCCTCAAATATACCGGCTCAGAAAAACGTGTCAGGCGGAAAAACACATCATGTATGTACTATATTATATATATTATTTATGTTCATAGTTACTTTTTGTTTCCCCAAAGTATTCCATGTTCTGACTATTTATTTTAAATGTTTTTGTGAATGAATGTTAATTGTTCATACGAGTTTTTACGCCTCTTTCGGAAAATGTAATAATATTATTTAGCGTTTAAAATACATTTTGCCCGGATTTTGATGGAATTCCTTCTTATGGATTGATAACTGATGTCTGTCCGTCCATCCTTTGTTTGTCAATTAACATTTTATTGTACCATAGGGGGTAGGGCTTGTATATTTAACATGTGACCGGCTTTCATTTGAGACGTTCACTTTTGACTAAATGACCTTGACCTTGAAGCTTGATCTACTTAGGTAGCATAGTACTGTACAATGAATTCTTTCACTGCGACTCAGACAATTTTGACACTAACAGAGTTGTCTTTTTTCTAACTTTCAATTCTGAATCATTAAAGTGATCGAGTAGTCATGTGCTCACTTTTAATGATTCAGAACTGAAAGTTAGAAAAAGACAGATTTTTTATGCAGCTTTGCAATACTGTCATAACGTATAAAACTTCAATCTAATTTTTAAAAAATCAGCTCGTTATTCTGAGAAAACTGTTATCGTCACAGTAATGTTAAGATTGCATAAAACTTATAAATACGAAACCGTTTTGCACTTTGTCTCTCAGCTAATCCGCTTCCGGTTAATAGATAAGTTTGATAAGTGTCAGAAATAGAACAGAAGAAGTTGGTGTTTTTATGCCCCCGGAATCACAGATTCGGGGGATATAGTTTTTGGCCTGTCCGTCTGTTTGTTTGTCTGTTTGTCCGAAAAAAAAAACTTTAACATTGGGCATAACTTTTGAATGGAAGGTGATACAGTACAGTAGAGCTTTCATATTTCACATGTGTATTCCTTGTGACAAGGCCTTTCCATTGATACCAGATTTTTTGACCTCATGACCTTGACCTTTGACTTACTTTCCAAAAACTTTAACATTGGGCATAACTTTTGAATGGTAAGTGATATGGCTTCCATATTTCACATGTGTGTTCCTTATGACAAGACCTTTCCATTGATACCAAAAGTTTTGACATCGTGACCTTGACCTTTGACCTTCTTTTCAAAAACTTTAACATTGGGCATAATTTTTGAATGGTGAGTGATACCTTGGGCTTTCATATTTCACATGTGTATTCCTTTTGACAAGACCTTTCCATTGATACCAAAATTGTTCACCTTGACCTTTCACATACTTAACAGAAAATGAAGTTGATAACAAAGATGCCACCGGGGCATTCATGTTTCTTTATTCAATTTTTTTTTTTACTTATCACCAGTTTGAGTTAAAGAAGTAGAAACAGTGAAACAGTACCGAATCGGCGAATGTTTTATCTTCACCTTGAACATTGAAGTTCATAGACCTACTTTTGTACATTTGTATTGTCTTACAATAGCTTTACAGTAATATTTTAGTGTTTAAAACAACTTTTTAATCTTCCGGATTCCCCATATTCACAGAATTTTTACCAAGATTTCAGGGTTGTCTTGACCTTAATATCAAGGTCATATCTTTAAGGAAAATGTCACAATAAAAAGAGTTTGTAAAATCTTGATCGAACCAACGATTTTGAAGAGAATTTTCACATGGAGGTAAAGTGCTTCATGGGAATGATTATTACCTGTTAGCCTGAAGGGAAGTATAAGGTAACATTTCTCTTCTTATTTTATTAATTAGGGCCTATATCTAAAATACGTGAAGTGAGAGAAGGAGAGAAGGATTATTCAAAAAGGCTTGATCCTTTTGACGTAAGTCTCTTACCATTTATGTTCAGTCTTTCTTTTTAGCTCATATGGACGAAAATTCCGGAGAGCTAAATGTCATACCCTCGGCATCGTCGTTGTCGTCGTCCGTAGACAAAACTTAAACATTGACTTATCTCTTGAACTATAAGGGTTCATGCTTTGATATTTCATATGAGGGGGACGGACAGGGAGTTCCTCTCCCCCCCTCCCCCTCCCACCACCACCTCCCTCCCCCTCCTGCCTCCCTCCTCCCAACATTTCTCTCCCTTCTCCCGCCCCTTTCTCCCCCTCCCTCCCATTTCGCCCCTTCCCTCCCTCCTCCCTCTCTCCCTCCTCCCGCCCCCTTCCTCCTGCCTCCCTTTCACCCTGTCCACCCCTCATATGTAGATATCTTGTGATGAGAGCTTTCATTTGAGACAATGTCCTTTGATCTAGTGACCTTGACTTGGGACTTTGACATACTTTTCAAAGACTTGAACCTTGGCTATATCTCTTGAACTATAAGGTGTAATGCTTTGATATTCCATATGTAGATACTTTAACCTTGGATAAAGCTCTTTAACTTTAAGGGGTAATGCTTTGATATTTTGCATGATGAGACCTTAAATTTCAGACTATGTCCTTTGACCTTGTGACCCTGACCCTGACTTTGGAATTTGACATACTTTTCAAAAACTTTAACCTTGGCTATATCTCTTGAGCTATAAGGGGTAAGGCTTTGATATTTCACATGTAGATACCTTGATACTTTTCATATGAGAACACGTCCTTTGACCTAGTGACCTTGACCTTCGACTTTGACCTACTTTTCAAAATTTTTATCTGTGGCTATGCCTCTTCTATTATAAGGGGTAGGGTTTTGATATTTCACATGTATGTTTCTTGTGATGATACCTTTCATTTGAGACCATAAGCTTTGACTAAATCGCCTTGACCTTGAACTCTGACCTACATTGAAAATTTAGTTTGGTTTTCAACTATCATGGAAAGGAATTATTAACAAGACCTTTCATTTGAAACAATGACCATTAACGTAGTGACCTTGACCTTAACCTTTAACCTACTTTTTAGCTCGCCGGGACGAAAAAGTCCGGAGAGCTAATGCCATACCCTCGGCGTCGTTGTCGTTGTCGTCGTCGTCCGTAGACAAAACTTTAACCTGGACTATATCTCTTGAACTTAGCCGCAGAAACGGCCAACGACACTTGGATATTTGGTTGGTAGGTGTAACACAGCCCTACCAACCAAATATCCAAGTGTCGTTGGCCGTTTCTGCGGCTATCTTGAACTATAAGGGGTAGAGCTTTGATATTTCACATGTAGATACCTTGTGACGAGACCTTTCATTTGAGACCATGACCTTTGACCTAGTGACCTTGGATTTTGACCTACTTTTCAAAAACTTTAATCTGGTTTCTGACAAAAACCTGTATAGGCGAGCTATGTAATCTTTGATTACCCTATGTTTAGTATGCTCGATGCTTTAGCTCTCTAAGGGATAGGACTAATATTAGATGCATGGACTCCGCATTACATTACTTTTTGGATTTTAGAAGTTGTTTGATTTTTGACAAAAAGCTGCTACGGCGAGCTATGTAATATTTGATTACCCTTTGTTTAAAATTGCATTGCATTTGCAATAATTTCACATTTCATGGGACGGAGGGCTATATCATGCAGATGCATGACCCTATCAAACAAGGACTATGAAGCTTTAGTCATTATGTGATTGTTGGATATACAGAATTTTATATTATACTTTTAAAAGTTTCCTACCAGGATGAAAATTAAAAAGAAAGTAAAGTTACCGCCCTGGCCACATTTTATCTTCCGGGGAGGGGTATAACTACATCAAGTAAACAATCCAGGGCTAAAAATAACCCTATCTTTTCGTAGGAAAGAGCTGATTTTTATTTTTCTTCAAAAACGAAACCAATATTTCATCAAACTTTTTTTAAAATACGTACTTGCACAGAGAGGGCGTTGTTTTGCTGTGATATTCGGGGCCAATCACAATGTGCTACATCTATGTGCAGACAGCTACGAGGAGAGGGACATGTGGTTAAAGGGACTTAACTTTGCCATGCACATGGAACAGTACATGGACCAGAAGGAGCAGACAGACAGATATCCTTATATTAATTTACTTGTAATTTAATAATACGTCGAAAATATACTAAGTATATTATTTCGTCATAGATAGAATTTTATACGATCTATCAAATTTTTGTTCACTTTAGACTTGTGATCACATGGTTATTACATTTAGTAAACACTTCTTAAATTTTTGGCGAATGTTAGGGCAAATAGCAAATGATATCCTAAATTAGAATACGAGACAAAAATTGTATTTGAAGACGAAAACTCGATCGTGATGGTTTCAAATTTGATGCTATATGAGGCAAACAATCTACAGTCTTTTTTAAAATTTGAACAAAGACGCTACACATTCATTTTCAAATGCAATAGAAATCCTTAGCACTATTAACATGGATTAGGGAGGCATTTAACATGGCAGACAAGAACAACGATGGAAGTTTGGACTTTGAAGAAGTGATGAAGTTATTGAAGCAGCTAAACGCTGACATGGACAGAAAATACGTCAAAGTCCTGTTTGATGTATGACCTTAGCTTGGCATGACAGTTTGGATTTATTTTACATATAACTTTATAAGAAATTCTTGTAGGATTCATGATTATCTCCCTTAGTGTTTTTTATTAAATTATTAGCCAATGATAACGTATTGTTGGTAACTTATGGACTTGATTGGAAGAGTTTTACATAATTGTTATGAAAATGATGCAAAGTTGGTATTTTATTAGCGTAAAGATGACAAATAATTACTACAAATATCTATATTTACATAGAAAGCAGACATCCACAGAACAAAGGGAGAGAAACCATCATTAGATGGGGAGGAATTCGTTAAGTTCTATCATCTCCTTACAGAGAGACCAGAACTGGAGGATATATTCATTCGGTATGAGATTTTCAATTTTTAATAATGGTTTGACTTCATTCATTCTGCCCTGCAATTTTGCATTCTTTCTTATGAAAAGAAAAAAGAAATTATTGTTATTTTGGTCTTTCTTTGTTTATGTTTTTCTGCTATTTGAAAACTGTCACAGTTGTATCCTGTTTCACCTAACTGTCAAAGATAAGGTTTCTACAAATTTCTTGGAGGCGGCGTTGTAAACGTTCAAACCATGATAAGTATGATATCTATTATAATACCGTTCTCTTTAATGAAAAAAAAACCCAAAGTGAACAGTTTTGGGAAAACCTTCCTTCCGGGAGTTTTAAGAGTGAAGAAGTTTGATAAATTATGGTCTATTTACTTGACAACTGTGTAATTCACAAATATGAAATAAACTGTTGGGATTTGATCCAATGTTATGCGTTTGAGTCTCGGGTGTCTTGCTCTGCATTAAAAATTCATATTCTCATTGTATACGTACTGTGTAATCACCTATTATCAACTCTTGTATTGATTGATATAGGAACTTGGAAGCCATTGTTTCTCTCAGATGGCTTCCATTCTATAGAACATGATACATTTATTTATTGTTTATTATATCAGTTTATGTAACAGAAACCTCGTTGTGATTTGTCCAATGAATAGTTTATTTTATATAACACGTGATCATCAGAAAGATAACCCCCTAGTGGAGGATAAATGGCAAATAATCACAAAGTTTTTTACACAGAACAAGCGTTCATCATTTACTTTATTTTTCAGTTATGACGGAGGGAAGGGGTACTGGGACCACGAAGATCTCCAGAAATTTGCCTCCACAGAGCAAAAGGTATTGCAAAAAAAGAAGGATGTTCATCATATAATCACTTCTGGTGAACCATGTTCATACATCGGCTTCTTTATCTCTCCTACTATTTCTACCCTTGCAATTTTGTTTTGAATCCCAATAGGGAAACTAGAGGTGGTACATGTACTTGTATATGTGTCAAGTTTGCATATCCAGTGGATGCATCTACTCATTTACTCTGACTTTCAGACATTAACCTTGACCTACTTTCTAGTAAAATATTTTTTTGCAATTCATTACATATATGTATAATCCAGAGTTGGATTTCTACATATACCAAGCTTAAACATTGGATATACATTAATTGCCACATATAGATGTTATATCTCTGTTTACAGTCGGGATTAGTATAAGATAAGATATATTTTATTACCTAAAGAAGGGCCCGTAAGGGCATGACATGAACATGACAAGATAACAATTAAGGAAATGAAAATTAAATTATATTACATTCAGTTGCAAGCATCTCAGATTTTCACTCTTTGGTACATGTTAATGTGGGGTCACAATATCAAGATATATAGATATATGTGATAAAAGCAAAATAATACTAGATACTGAGTCAGTAATTAATGGAGTAAACACATTGGAAAACGTAGTGGGAATGCAGGGGTCACCACGAGACGATGCTACAGGACAAAGTATATATGTTTACTGTTTAGCTGGTATATATACATATGTTTACAGTTTATATGTTTAATGTTTATGGTTTAGTTAGTACATATATGTGTTATACTTACTCTATCTTGATCTGTTTCCAGTTAGATATAAATGAGGAGTATGCCAAGGAGCTGATAGCTGCCTATGAACCTCAGAAACAGCTACAACTGGAGGACAAACTCAGCCCTATAGGTAATATTATTATTACACAACCTCAGCCCTATAGGTAATATTGATATCACTTAAACTCACCCTTATAGGTAATATTGATATCACACAAACTTAACCCTATAGGTAATATTATTATTACACAACCTCAGCCCTATAGGTAATATTATTATTACACAAACTCAGTTCTATAAGTAATATTATTATTACACAACCTCAGCCCTATTGGTAATATTGATATCACACAAACTCACCCTTATAGCTAATATTGATATCACACAAACTCAGCCCTATAGGTAATATTAACATTACACAAACTCAGCCCTATAGGTAATATTATTATTACACAAACTCAGCCCTATAGGTAATATTGATATCACTTAAACTCACCCTTATAGGTAATATTGATATCACACAAACTTAACCCTATAGGTAATATTATTATTACACAACCTCAGCCCTATAGGTAATATTATTATTACACAAACTCAGTTCTATAAGTAATATTATTATTACACAACCTCAGCCCTATTGGTAATATTGATATCACACAAACTCACCCTTATAGCTAATATTGATATCACACAAACTCAGCCCTATAGGTAATATTAACATTACACAAACTCAGCCCTATAGGTAATATTATTATTACACAACCTCAGCCCTATAGGTAATATTGATATCACTTAAACTCACCCTTATAGGTAATATTGATATCACACAAACTTAACCCTATAGGTAATATTAATATTACACAAACTCAGACCTATTGGTAATGTTATTATTACACAAACTCAGCCCTATACGTAATATTAATATTACACAAACTCATCCCTATAGGCAATATTATTTCACAAACTTGGTCCTGTAGGTAATATTAATATTATACTACTCGACAGCTCAATAGGTAATAGTACTTTTACAAAAACTCAGCCCTAAATGTAATATTGATATTACACAAACTCAGACCTATTGGTAATATTATTATTACACAAACTCAGTCCTATACGTAATATTAATATTACACAAACTCATCCCTATAGGTAATATTATTACACAAACTCAGACCTATTGGTAATATTATTATTACACAAACTCAGCCCTATACATAATATTATTACACAAACTCAGCTGTATAGGTAATATGCATGTATAATTAAAGTACAAATTCATCCCCATAGGTAGTATTATTATTGTACAAACTCAGCCCTATAAGTAATATTATTATAAAAATTCAGCCATATAGGTAATATTATTATTGTACAAACTCAGCCCTACAAATAATTTTATTATATATAGTCTAGTGAGTGGTCATCAGGTAGGACGTGTTTTTGAAATGAAAGAAAATTTTACATGAAATGGATCCGAAAGACTCAAATAACATAGTTTTTGCTGAAATTATTAGTTGCAGATTTATTGATATTGATATGGATGGCTTTTGATGGCTTTTGAGTGATTTAATGGATTTTAAAGATATTTCAAAGATAGTTATTTGGAGTGTCTACCTTTCGAATTAATGGACCATGGCAGATCAAAGCAGTGAAAGTTGTGACAGGAGCGTATCTGAAGTACTAGGTGAGTGTCGTAGCACACTATATGATAATGACAACCAAAATCCTGTGAATAGCAAATTTATGAGTACATTGATAGATCTGATGGCTCGTGTAGATTTACGTCTAACGGCGATAGAGAAAAATACGAGTACTTTGGAACAAGTAAACCAAAAGTTGGACGTCATAACAGTAAGGGTTGACACGACAGAAAGAGCAGTGGCGGATGTAGAGAAGAGAATATGTGATCTAGAAAAAGATATGGAGGGTCATGGTAATCTGTATGACGGAGTGAGGGAGGAGGCAAAGAAAGCCTACAAGGATGTGACTGATATACGTCGAGAAATCGGGAGGGCAGAGGCAAACGACTCAAAAATGCAAAAAGAAATTGATGAACTGAGAAAGATGTGTGTAGAGTTGAAAGATCGAGTCGTAGACCAACAGTGCAGGGCCATGAAATACAACCTGATCTTTCATGGTATCACAGAGGCGGATGTAGGGACAATCGAAGATAGCGAGTCTGTGTTAAAGTGCTTTATAGGGCGCAACCTTAATATCGAGGATGACATACCGATGGCGAATGTACACCGGATCGGTAGGCGGGATGACAGGCGTCGAGACGGCAAACCGAGGCCCATAATCGCCAAGTTTGTACACTATAAAGACCTCATGAATGTGAAACGATCGGCGAAACGTCTCAAGAACACTAGCTATGGGATTAGTGAACAGTATCCGTCCGAAATCGAGGATGTCAGGAGGAAGTTGTTTGCCATCGCCAAGGCGGAAAGGAGCAAGGGGCGCAGAGCTTACGTTGTTAAAGACAGACTATATGTAGACAATGAACTCATCGATCCTGAGACATACGTATTTGGTCGAGCTAGTACCGTTACCCCTCGCCCACCCCCGCGTCACAAGCGACCCCGGACTGGATCTACCCCTGACCGCGAATAGGAATGCGCCGGAGGGCATACTGACTATTCTGTGAACGACTCTGATCATAGTTCTCGTATATGTACTGATTGTTTTACCTGTAATTATGATACCAGTGACACTGTAAATAATTATGTTAGCTCTGTAAATAATGATTTTGTGAAAATTCTAACTTTGAATGTGTGTGGCCTAATTCGAAGATCCCAGTACCCCGAGTTTTTAGAATTTATTCAAAATTATGATATTCTTTGTTTGGTAGAAACAAAAACTGATGACTGTGATGACGTTAACCTTCCTGGATTTGTAGCGCAAATGAAAAACAGATTTGTATTCAGAAAAGTAAAGTCTGGTGGTATTGTTTTGGCTTACAAGAAATATTTGGATAATTATATACATAGCATAGAAACAGAAAGTACATATATTAAGTGGATCGAAATTGACAAATCATTGTTCCAAATAAATGAAAATTTTGTATTTGGTATTGTTTATATACCGCCTGAAAGTTCAATTTATTGTATCGGGGACCCATTCGGAGAGATCGAAAATGAATACATGAGACTTAGTGAAAACCACTCATATATATGTTTGATGGGGGATTTTAATGCTCGAACGTCAAACGATCATGATTTTATTTCTATTGAAGATGCCAATAATGATTGTTTTATCGCAGAAATCATTGACTCTAATTATAATTTGAATGTTTGTGAACAGTATGGGATATCGAAAATAAGAAATAACAAAGATACGAGGAAAAATAACTTTGGCAACCAGTTATTACATTTTTGTAAAAATAATGACTTACGAATATGTAATGGAAGGGTAGGAAAAGACAAGCTCAATGGTAGCTTTACATGTAAAAATGCAAGTGTTGTTGACTATGTTTTGTGTTCCTCTGATGTGTTTGAATTAGTTGAAGATTTTGATGTTTTAGAATTTAATAGTTTATTATCCGATGCGCATTGTCCTTTGTCTTTCACTTTACATAAACAAGAATTAGATAATGGTTTGTATTATAATAATGAACAAGTATTAACACAAAAGACAAAAATCAAGAAATGGGATAATGATAAATGTGGTGAGTTTATTAGTAATATAGATTCACACAAAATAGAAGAAATCATAGAGAGTTTTGACGAGATGGATGATAGTATAAATATAGATGAAATTGTAAGTAAGACAAGTGACGTATTACTGAGCGCTGCATCCTCCGCCTTAGGTACGTATAAATTTAAGGAAGGTATGAAAATGAAAGATATATCCAAAGACAAGAAACCTTGGTTTGACGATAAATGTAAGTATGCACGGACGTTGTACAGACGTGCAAAAGGACAATATAGACGTCACAGGAATGAACTCTTCTTAAATCGATGTAAGTATGCAGAACAGGAATATAAAAGCACGATGAATAATTGTATGAAAAAATATAGAAATGAATTGAAAAGAAAGTTAAAAACAATGAAAAGCAATAACCCGAAAGATTATTGGAAACTAATCAATTCAGGTAAGAAAGGTAAAGGTCAAGGTAACATTACAATTGATGCATTATATGATTTCTTCAAAAATTTAAATAGTAACGACGAACAAGGAACTGGCGATGACGGCGACACTGACCTTGACAATGACCTTGACGGTGACAACCTGAATGACATTATTAATGGAGCAATTACAATTGAAGAGGTAAAGAAGGCAATTTCAAGTTTGAAAAATAATAAAGCTTCGTCAGATGATGATATTTTGAACGAATATATAAAGAACTCGACAACAAAGATGATTAACTTGTATGTAAAATTATTTAATGCCATCTTTAATTCTGGGCGATTGCCTGAAGCTTGGTTAAAAGGAAATATTTTGCCTATTTATAAAAATAAGGGTTCATCATCAGATGCTAAAAATTACAGACCGATCACTATTGTAAGTTGTTTTGGCAAATTATTTACGAGTATTTTGAATACAAGGTTACAAACATTTTCAGATGAATATAATATTATTTGTGAAAACCAGGCTGGATTTAGAAAAGATTACTCAACTATTGATAATATTTTTGTATTGCATAATTTGATATCACTTTCAGGATTGTATAAGAAAAAAATGTACTGTATATTCATAGATTTTGAAAAAGCGTTTGATAAAGTTTGGAGGTTTGGATTGTGGAATAAATTACTAAAAAATCATATAAATGGTAAAATGTATAAAATTATTTTTAACATGTACCAAGGTATTAAGTCTAGAATTAGTTTTCATGGAACAAATTCAAATTATTTTCCTTGTGATAATGGCCTAAGACAAGGTGAAAATTTATCACCTTTTTTATTCAGTTTGTATCTTAATGATTTAGAAAAATTTATGTCACAATACAATGTTAGGGGATTGAATAATGTTACTCAAGACTTAGCAAATACGTTTGATTTATATTTGAAATTATTCATTTTACTTTATGCTGACGACACAATACTTTTTAGCTCACCTGAGCAAAGCTCAAGTGAGCTATTGTCATAGCGCACCGTCCGGCGTCCGGCGTCCGTCGTCTGTCGTCTGTCGTCTGTCCGTCGTCCGTCGTCCGTCGTAAACTTTTCAACATTTTCGACTTCTTCTCTAGAACCACTGAACAGATTTTCATGAAACTTGGTAGGAACGAAGTACTCATGTTCCCCTACATGTGTTGTTGTTTTTCGTCCGGATCCATCAACAGGTGGCGCCACCAGAGGCAAAAGTAGGTCACAGGGGGTACCCTCCTTTGACAAACTTCTTCTTCAGAACGGAAGCACGTATCGACAAACCGAAAGCATCAGGATGATCTAGAGAGATGTCTTAAGAAGTGTTGTTATTTTTGGTTCCACTCGGAAGTCAAATTTTTGACGCGTTTTTGACGTCTTTTCGGACTTTGTCAGAAATGCACATTTTTGCACTATTTCTTAATTTAAATAACTCAATAAGTGTATGATTTTACACATTCATTTACTGCACATTTATCACATTTAAGTTACTAAATGCTTTGATATGTATTTTATACTGAAATTTTAATTTTATGATTTTTTATGAATTATTTTCTTATATGAAAAGGAAAGGGGGGGGGGTGATTTTCATACATATTCAACTTCTTCTCCAGAACTGCTGAACAGATTTTTATGAGTATTTTTTCAATCATGAATAGATATGTTTACTGTGAACATGGACCCAAGGCTTGTAAGTTCAAGTTCTGGTACCCTGGTAACTTTAGTTTCGTATAAGTTGCAGTTGGTACATGTTCATGTATGCAAGAGTTGTCTTTCTTTAATATTGATTTATGTTTTTGAGGTTTAAATTTTTGGATTATTGATTCATTTGAATGTTATATATTTTAAATTATTAAATAAGTATGGAAAAGGAAACTAAATAATTTTAAAAAGATGAATAAGTATTTTCAAATTTATCTTGTGAAGACTTAGATATACAACTTTGAAATTACAATATTGAGAGCAGCTCAAAATACTAATGTAAGAACAGATCAATGTTATCAATAACACAGTGAAAGGATGGGGAGGGGTGTTGTTATTTTGCTTTAGCTTCTGTATAACTATCTCTCTCGGGTTACTTAGATTACTCAAGAAGAAGGAGGGGATGATTTCCATACATATTCAACTTCTTCTCCAGAACAACTGAACAGATTTTCGTTAAACTTGGTAGGAATGAAGAAATCATGGTCCCCTACAAGTATTGTTGTTTTTAGCTCACCAGAGCGAAGCTCAAGTGAGCTATTGTCATAGCGCGTCGTCCGTCCATCATCCGTCAGTCCAACGTAAACTTTTAACATTTTCGATATCTTTTCTGCAACCGCTGCACAGAATTTCACGAAATTTCACAGGAAGCAAGTACTCAATGCCCTCTATCAAATTTGTGCTTTTCAAGCCAATCGGAAATCCAAGATGGCCGCCACAGGCTCTGATTGGCTGACACATTTTCGACTTCTCTTCTGAAACTGCGTCACAGAATTTCATGAAACTTCACAGGAAGCAAGTACTCAATGCCCTCTACCAAGTTTGTGTTTTTCGAGCCGATCGGAAATCCAAGATGGTCGCCACAGGCTCTGATTGGCTGACACATTTTTGACTTCTCCTCCGAAACCGCTTCACAGAATTTCATGAAACTTCACAGGAAGCAAGTACTCAGTGCCTTCTACCAAGTTTGTGTTTTTGGAGCCGATTGGAAATCCAAGATGGCCGCCACAGGCTTTAATTGGCTGAAACATTCTCGACTTCTCCTCTGAAACCGCTGCACAGAATTTCATGAAACTTCACGGGAAGCAACTACTCAATGCCCTCTACCAAGTTCGTGTTTTTCGAGCCCATCGGAAATCCAAGATTGCTGCCACAGGCTCTGATTGGCTGACACATTTTGGAATTCTCTTCTATAACCACTGCACAGAATTTCATGAAACTTCACAGGAAGCAAGTACTCAATGCCCTCTACCAAGTTTGTGTTTTTCAAGCCAATCGGAAATCCAAGATGGCCGCCACAGGCTCTGATTGACTGACACATTTTCGACTTCTCCTCTTAAACGGCTGCATAGAATTTCACAAACCTTCACAGGAAGCAAGTACTGATTGCTCTCTACCAAGTTTGTGTTTTTCGAGCTGATCAGAAATCCAAGATGGCCACCACAGGCTCTGATTGGCTGACATGTTTTTGACATCTCCTCTGAAACCGCTGCACAGAATTTCATGAAACTTCACAGGATGCAAGTACTCATACCCTCTATCAAGTTTGTGTTTTTGGAGCCTATCAGAAACCCAAGATGGCCGCCACAGGCTCTGATTGGCTGACACATTTTCAACTTCTCCTCTGAAACTGCTTCACAGAATTTCTTGAAACTTCACAGGACGCAAGTACTCATTGCTCTCTACTTAGTTTGTGTTTTTCGAGCCGATTGGAATCCAAGATGTCCTCTATAGGCTCTATTTGAATGACACATTTTTGACTCATCCTCTTAAACTACTGCACAGAATGTCACCAAACTTTACAGGAAGTAACTTGTACACCTTGTCCTTCTCAAAGCTCCACTAAAAGCGTTTTCCTTCAGGTCTTGACTTTGATTGAAAACATACATACAGTCTCCTCAGGTGAGCGATGTGGACCCCTTGGGCCTCTTGTTTCTGATTGTCCAAAAGATTTACAATTACAATTGGATGTATTTCATGATTATTGTAGACAATTTAAATTGAAGGTTAATATTCATAAGACGAAATGCATGATTTTTTCAAAGGGGCGTAACTCGCACAACCCGCCAGTATTTAAATATGACGGTGAAATCATCGAGACGGTAAATCAATTTAATTATTTAGGTATTGTATTTTCTCGAACCTGCACATTTACAACAGCCTTGAATCATAATGTAAAGAAAGCAACTATAGCCATGTATGATGTTTTGAAAAAAGGAAGGAAATTTAATTTAACAGTCAGCTGTATATATGATTTATTTGAAAAAATAGTTGTGCCAATCTTATTATATGGATGTGAAATATGGGGATACTCTAATATTCAAATGATAGAAAGATTACATCTAAAATACTGTAAAATGTTATTAAATGTTAAGAAATCTACGCCTAATTATATGATTTATGGAGAATTGGGAATTAAACCGCTTATTTATACTATAAAGTCAAGAATGGTAAACTATTGGACAAGAATTGTAACAAATGATGATTGTAGATATAATAAGATACTGTATAATTTAATGTTATCGAAGTGTCAGAATGGTGAACATGTTTTCAAATGGTCAAAATGTTTACAAGATATTTTTAATGAATGTGGTTTAAGCTATATTTGGGAGTGTCAATATACTCATGGTATTAATAAGGATTGGTTAAAAGCTGTGGTGAAACAAATATTGAATGATCAGTTTCAGCAATCATTTTTATCTGAAATAAATAATTCTTCTAAAGCTGTCACTTACAGATTATTTAAAGAAAATTGTTGTTTTGAGGAATATTTGGATTTATTGAATGAAAAAGAAAGAATTTTGCTTTGTAAACTTAGAATGACTAACCACAGACTGATCATAGAGACAGGTAGATGGTACAATATTGAAAAACATGAAAGGATATGTACATTATGTAATGAAGGGTTATTAGGTGATGAATGTCATTATATTTTAGAGTGTCCATTTTTTGAAGATAAAAGAAAATTATTATTAGGTGAGGAATACTGTACGAATCTAAATGTTTTAAGATTTAAACGTTTAATGAATTGTCAAGATATTACATTATTACGGAAACTATGTCAATTTATAAAGATAATATTCTCATTTACTTAATATTTAAATGTTAACACAGTACAATTATTGTCTGTCCTTCACAAAATGCAAATTTATCATAGTCCTATTATTATCATCTTATGATCACTCACTTTATGAATTGTATATATTGTATATATGTTGATTCTCTGTACCAAAATGGGCAAAGAGAAATAAAGAATCTGAATCTGAATCTGACAAACTCAGCCCTATAGGTAATATAATTGAAATATAAATATAAACTAAGTCCTGTAGTTAATCTAATTGTTGTACAAATACAGCCCTGTAAGCAATATGATTATTTTAAAAACAAACTCAGACCTATAGGTAATATTGGACCTACCTACCTGTTTCTCACAAAAGGTGTTACAGTACTATTTTGCTCAAGGAAGTGTTATTCAGGAAGTAAAGCATTATATGAACAATTTGTTGGGATTTTGGAGATTGTTATATAAATATATTGTTTACACACTTACTGATACAATATCAAATCATCTTACAAAGAATTCATGTTTAAAAGTCATTCTTACATGGAAATTTCGTTCAGGCATATAATGGAGCAGCAAAAGTGTAGAGCGTAATAATAGGTAAAAAAATTGTATTAAATACGCCAAAATTGTAAAAAAGGCAAGTCTGTAATATGTACATGTGTATGTATAATGACTGTACAAACTTGGACCAATAAGTAATATAATTATTACACAAACTCAGCCCTGTAGGTAATCTTATTATCGTACACACTCGGCCCTATAGGTAATTAAGGAATGTTTCTTAAATTCTGTTTGGTTATGGGAAATACATGTAACCTCAAAAAGCCGATGCACAAACGGTATAATTCGCGTTGCTAATAACAACAGCCGACAGTACAAGAATTGGAGGCTGGTAGTTGAATGGCGCCGGCGTTTGTTTTCATACATTTCAGCCCGAGTCATTTGATATATTTTAAACGATGAGAATAGAATGACTCTGGATGGGATGGCAAAGCATCTGACTTGTGATAGTAATAGATTTTGATTAAAATGCAGTCTTTCATCAGCGTGACCTATCATCGCACCGACGCGATATGTTTACCTAAAAATCTCATGGTATTAAAGTACTTCATTTAATCGTTTACCTGTTGCTACAATCGATTATGTTTGTATATCTAAAGATGAAAATAGTATAAATGACGTATATCTTGTATTAAGTCTTCGTTTTTCGAGGTAAAATTCAGTGTATCAAGTGTATTATGGCGAAATTTAATGGGAAAAAAATCTCCAAAACTAGTAGCTAGTGACAAGATCTCACCTACACCAAATGCAGAACCTGTCGACATGGCTAAGGCGCTCTCGGGCATGCAATCAACTTTAATTGACATACAACAGCGATTGATTAAAATAGAAAACACAAAGGACACGGTGGAAGAAATCAAGTGTGATATATATGAGGATAACGGATTACAACAGCGTGTAAACAGAGCCGTTAAAGTTTCAACGGAGAACGAATCGGAATTAAATGGATTGAGAGAAGAAAACAGGGCACTGAGGGATGAAATTGACCTTTTGCGTAACGTGGTGATCAGGATGGACAGAAGAATGAGTGACATTGCTACTGATGTCGTTCACCTCAGAGGACGATCCATGAGGGATAACATTTTAATACATGGATTTGCGCAATTTCCATGTGAAGATTTGTACAAAGGCGTCCCGGATGCCATAAAAAAGAATTTAGGGGTCGACCATGTGAAATTCGCTGTCATACACCGCAATGGAAAACCAAATGTAAATGGAAAACCGGTAACTATAACTGGGAAGTTAGTTGACAGGAACAAGAAGTTTGAAATACTGAAAGCACAACGTATGAAGAAGAACGAACGTGTGCAAATTCCCTTTTATATTACTGCGCAAGAGCCAGAGGAAGTTGCAGAGGAGAGAAAAAGGCTTTACAATGTCTCTGACAGATTTCGTAAAGAAAACGTAATAACGAAGGTGGTCAAGAATCAATTGGTGATGCCTAGTGGTGAAATATACAAGGACAAAGTCCAGCCGGTCACTAACGCGGATATCCTCTCGATTTCAAATGAGGAGTATGCGGACCTTCTGAAAACCAACATCGTAATAACTGAATGTACGGAGCGTAAAGAAAATCTTTTCTTTGGTACAGCGGGTGCAGTTAAGTCCGAACAAGAAGTGAACAATGTATATAAAAAGGCATGTCTACATAATGATGCCGCAAGTTCTAACCACCGTATCCTGGTTTACCGTTTCCGTAATAATCAGTCGGGGAAGCAGTTCGACGGATACCACGATGACGGTGAGCACGGTGCTGGACGTCGATTATTGAAATTTATGAAAGAAAATGATATTGAAGATACGGCGATTGTTATTAGTCACTGGGTAGGTCGAGAACATGTTGGATTCGAGAGGTTTCAAATTATGGAAAACGTCGCTAAGGACGCAGTTCGACTATTACGGGATCAAGGTGATGAAGAAATGGACTCAGACTCAGAATCGGACAGTAACTGTTGAGACAGCGGAGTGCGAGCGAACGCGTGTACATACAGATATTATATAGACTAAATGAAGACTGAAAACTGTAAGTGTTGTATTTAACATATAATATATATATCTTTTTTAGTTATTTAAGATCACAGACTGAGAGACAGTCTTTATTTCATTTCAGTTTCTTTTCTCAGTCTTTTACATGCATGTAATAAATTATGTACATGAAATGGACTAAGGTTCTAGTAGTTTTTGAGCTACCATTTTCACCATACAGATCGAATTAGTTGTCAATTTGACAAATACTCAAAATATATCTGTCGATAACTATTTTATATAAAACATCCGGATCATGTGAAAACGATAAGGTTCCTACGTTTAAGGCAACTTTCTGGATATCCAGTGTTGCTTGACATATGGGGTTTACATCCAGGGTTTGTTGACAACATGTGTATCGTCAAAGTTATGCATTGGCGTAAGGTTTTACTTTACTCATATGTTCGTTTATTAATTTTGCATGGTTTCACTATTTGCACAGATTTGAATATAGGGTTTGTCAATATGGATTATGGTTGAAATAACGAGTATGAACTGTCAGGGTCTTGGGAGCTTTAAAAAACGAAAAGATGTATTTCAATATTTGAGAAAATTGAATAAAAATATCTACTGCCTACAAGATACGCATTTTACTGAAAGCATAGAAAATCAAATAAGAAATGAATGGGGATATAAAAGTTTATTCAGTTCATATACTTCTAATGCAAGAGGTGTATGTATTCTTTTCAACAATAATTTTGACTTTGAATTGGGAAGATGTAAAGCAGATGAAAACGGGAACTATCTCTTGACTGAAATAACACTTGATGGTAAAAAAACTACAGTTTGTAATATATATGGGCCAAATAGTGACAATCCAGATTTTTATGATAATATTTTTAGATTTATTGAAGAATTTGAAAATGAATACACGATTATATGCGGTGATTTTAATCTTGTGCAGGACCCGAACTTAGATTATTTCAACTATAAACATATCAACAATCAGAGGGCAAGGGCTAAAGTTTTGAGCTACATAGAGGATAGGGGGCTAGTAGATCCTTATAGGGAATTACATGAGGGTAAAAAGAGATATACATGGAGAAAAAGAAATCCTCTTAAACAGGCTAGACTTGATTTTTATCTTATCACAGAAAATTTACTTCCTAGTCTTCAGGTATGCGATATTGAATCAGGATACAAATCAGACCATTCTCTTATAACACTTAAACTTAATTTCAATGACTTCAAGAGGGGAAAGGGGCTATGGAAATTCAACAACAAACTTCTATATGACCAAGAATACTCATGCACTATTAATGATGTCATTGAAAACACAATTAAGCAGTATGCTTTACCTAGTTATAATCTAGAGAGCTTAAATTCCATTGATATCCAAGATATTCAATTTACAATTAATGATCAGCTTTTTCTCGAAACTTTATTACTAGAAATCAGGGGAAAAACAATATCATATTCCAGTTATAAAAAAAAGTTAAGGTTACAGGAGGAAGAAACATTAAAATCAGAAATTAAATCCTTAGAAGACTCATCTGAACTAACTGAAGATAATTTTGACACACTTAATGTAAAAAAACAGCAACTGGAGAAAATAAGAGAAGAAAAACTTGAAGGTAGCATTGTCCGCTCACATGCAAAATGGTTGAATGATGGAGAAAAAGTCAGTAAATACTTTTGTAATTTAGAAAATAGAAATTATGTTAGCAAGACTATCCCAAAAATAGAAAAACCTAATGGAGAAATCATTTGTAAGCAAGAAGATATTTTAAAGGAAACAAAGTATTTCTACTCTAACCTATATAAAGAAAGAGAAGATATATGTGATATTGATCTAGAAGACTTATTTCGGGATTATAATGTACCAAAGTTATCAGATGAGGAGTCAAGAAAAATTGATGGACCAATAACATTACTGGAAGCAAGCAATGCTCTCAAGTCCTTCAAGAATAATAAAAGCCCAGGCTCTACAGGTTATACTAACGAATTCTATAAATTCTTTTGGAAATATTTAGGTCCTTTAGTTGTACGATCCCTAAATTATGCTTATGAAAAGGGGGAGCTCTCAGTAACACAAAAAGAAGGTATCATTACTTGCCTACCGAAGGAAAATAAACCAAAACATTTTTTGAAAAATTGGAGACCTATCACCTTATTAAATACAAGCTATAAAATTGCATCTTCTGTGTTAGCTAATAGAATTAAGCCTATTATGAGTAAACTGATTCATGAGGATCAGACAGGTTTCATTACAGGAAGGTACATGGGGGATAATACCAGACTAATCTATGATATTCTTAATTATACAGATGAAAAAGATATTCCAGGACTTTTACTTCTCATTGACTTTGAAAAAGCATTTGATTCAGTTTCATGGAAATTTCTATCTAAAGTATTGCAATATTTTAACTTTGGAGACTCTTTTCAATATTGGATAAATACTCTATATAAAAACATATTCTCTCGGGTCAACCAAAGCGGAAATTTATCTGATATAATATATTTGCAGAGGGGCTGTAGACAAGGGGACCCGATCTCATCTTACCTTTTTATTTTATGTGCGGAAATATTAGCTATTAAAATTAGGAATGATAAAGATATAAAAGGAATATGCATTGATCGATTTGAATATAAAATATCTCAATATGCGGACGACACTACATTATTACTAGATGGTTCAGAGAAATCTTTGAATAAATCATTAGATACACTTGCTTGGTTTGAGACAGTTTCTGGTCTTAAAGTTAATTTTGAGAAGACACAAGTAGTTTGGATAGGGGGTAAAAAGTATAGTTCAAGTACAATGTGTAACCGGTGGAAACTCAAATGGGGGCAATCATCATTTAAATTACTTGGAATAAACTTTGATGTTGACATTGGGAAGATAGGAGCTATAAACTATACAGAAAGATTAAAGAGAATGGAAAATATTATAAAACAATGGAAGAAAAGAAGGATAACTCCGATTGGCAAAATTGCAATTGTCAAGTCATTACTCATATCACAATTTAACCACTTATTTCTGTCATTACCAAATCCCAACGAAAATATACTATTACAGCTAAAAAGATGCATTTTTAACTTTATCTGGGATAATAAAAGAGATAAAGTTAAAAGAGAAACATTATGTAAAAATTATGAAGAAGGAGGGCTTAATATGATAGATATAGATGCATATATTTCTAGTCTTAAAACAACATGGGTGAGGAAAATCCTCAATATTGAAGGTATCTGGCAGAATTTACTATTTCAGAATATCAAGAAAGACTTTTTAATGAAATGTGGTGATGACTATATTGAGAAATGTATCTCAAATACAAAAAATCAGTTCTGGAAAGATGTTTTCTTGGCATGGAAATGTGTGGTCAATAAACAAACCAAAGCTTATCCAGAGAAAATCAATATAGCAAAGATGCCTTTGTGGTTTAACAAAAATTTTAAGGTTGGAGGAACTAGTATGTTACAAAAACAAATGTATGACAATGGTTATGTATATGTCAATGATATTTTAAAGGAAAATAATTCCTTGTTTACATATGAAGAATTTAAGTCAAGAAATAATTTTAATCTAAACTTTATTGATTTTCTTAGTATCAGATCAGCAGTCTTACATTTTGTGAGGGAAAATAAAACATTTGAATTACAGAAAATTTTTGGACCGTTTAAGCCCATTATGTTTGAAATAATTATAAAATCAAGAAAAGGAGGAAAAGATATGTACAAAGTACTGACATTTAACTCATTCTTTACTTCAACAGTTCAAAAATGGTCAAATCTTATTAATCCTAGTGACTTAGATGAATGGAAAGATATTCACTTATCAATAAAGCATATTCAGGATCCAAAAATGAAATGGTTTCAGTATAGAATAAATCGCAATATATTGACTACAAATAAGGCAGCATGTCAAATGAGAATAAGAGATGATCCAAATTGTACATTTTGCAAAAATTCTATAGAAACAATAATTCACCTTTTTTGGGACTGCCCATTAGTTAAAGAATTGTACCAAAAACTCGAAGATTTATTAATTAATTGTGATATTCAAATAAATTTAAACTCCATCAAACTGATTATTTTGGGACCTTACAAACAAAATATAGAAAGTTTAATTATAGTAAGTTTGAAATACTATATCTATGTAACAAAATGTAAAGAAGCATCACTTAATCTGCAATCATATATTCTGTATCTGAAATCTTTATATCAAACATACAAATATGCTCTTAATGCAACTAATAAAACTGAATTATTTCAAACAAAATATGCTTCACTTGGAATCTTATTTGAAGATTAGTATCATATTTTCATAAACAGGAATCATAAGTTAAACAAGAATATGATTGTAATAAGTTAGTGTTACTGTGTATGTTCATTGTGTTTGATGTGTACCAATGTATATTATGTTGCTACGTTTAATGTGTAATCAAATGTGTGTCCTATCAATGTGTTCTATTTGTCATCATGTGTGTTGAGTCTCTTATCATTTGATTTACCATACTATATTACTCAAACATTTAATGTTTAACCAGTAATGTTGGGTAACTATGATGTTTGCAATATGTGTCACTTTGTTTGATGTGCAATTGCGATGTGTGTGTTGTGTCACCGTTTTCTATGTGTAACTTGTTCAAAATGTAACTATATTCTGTGTGCTTCCATTTATTATCATGGCACCTCAAATACATCCTCGTGTATGAATACTATAAATTAGTTGTATACATGTACGTAGTGAAAACCTACCCCTTTTATTTATATCACTAAGAGATCGATTTTGAATAATTCATATCCTTCAGTTTTATAATATTATTCCTCATTTATACAATAATTTCATCTATTCTGTAATACTATTTTTAAGAACCAAGTACATTCCCTGACTTAAAGTTCTTAAAGTATAAGAATGTAAAAACTAAACCCTGTATTCTACTTATCGACCAAATTCTACAGTAATAGTGAAACAAAACTTTTCAATTTATTAGCAAAGTCAAACCTATAGTAAGATTTATACATGTTTATATGTCTCAAATTACATATGTCTAGTTATACAAGATGTGTGTGTGTGGTGTTCAATCATATGTATGTCATTTATGAATTGTGTGTCATTGCTATATGTTTACATGTGATCCTATATGAAAAAATGTAAAAAAAAAAAAAAAAAAAAAAAAAAAAAAAAAAAAAGTTTACGGGATCCGCCATTTTGCTAAATTTGGGAAGTAGTTCCAGAAAAGGGGGCGTGTCCTAATATTTTTCAGGTTATGGAAAATAACCTCAACTTTTAAGCCAATGAAAATCATTGTTACATGCAAAATTAAATTATTTAATTATTACACAAACTCAATGTAGGGTAGCCTTGAATGCGTAGTAATATCTTGGTAGCGTGTCTATCTTAGACAATTCTTTGGTAGCGTGTCTTTCTTAGACAATCTGCAAACTTGTCGTCACAGAGGACTACGTCACTGTGTAAAGTATTGATACCACTCGTCCCAGACGAGAATTCCAGTCATCCCAGACGACAAAGTATTCACCCTCGTCCCAGACGAGAATTATCCAAGTGTTGTTGAAGTGAGACAAAGTAATAAAGTGGACATTTTATTTACACTATGTACAAAATCAAGTATGAGAAAAAGAAATCACATCACATTAACTAATCTGTTATTCATAAAACGGGGCTCTATTTAAACTCTCAGGCAGGGATCGACCCGATGTAAACAAAGGTCGTGGCCTCTGATTGGTCAGTAGGAATGATCGGCCAATACATACATAATTAATTAGGGATCGACATTTCTATGAATACTAATTAGGTTATGAAACTATGTAACCAAACTGATAAATAAAGCTATTAAAAGTACAAATATGGCAATTATTACGATCAAATATGAAAGTTAAGATATTAAAAATAATTAATACAAACACAGGTAAACAAATAATTATGTACAAACAACGTATAAAAGAGATCGGTCGCTGTATCTCGCATGTAAAGAAACATGTAAACAAGGCATTTCAATACTTTTCTACAACTGCCCCCCGCTTAAGTTTGACCCCCTGGCAAATAGAAGTACAACATATCATTAGAAAAGTATGAAAAATATACAATCTACAATTCTAAATTATTAAAAAATGTCAAAGTAGGAAAAAGACGATCATGTTTTTACTCAGAATTGCAATCAATTGCTTATACTAAACTTAACTTTCCTTAATTACACTTTCTTTTGCAAACTTTTACACTTTTTTGGTAAGAAACAGGTCCTGGGAGGTCATATCCATATTTTCCGGTGTCCATACTACATGCATTATTGAAAGTATGTACAAGTACGTGTGATATTGATTTCGTACATGTACGCTTATCGGAAAAGAGGGCCGTATGTTACTAAAAATATACATATGAAAGAAATGTTGTCTGAAAATAGAGAAAATTGATTCACATTTGATAGTTCCTATGGCGTTCTCATAGATAAATGGGAGTTCATGCCCATGCCCCCCCCCCCCCCACCCCCCACCCCCATTTCCTCGTTCCAAATTTCCTCAAACTTGTCCTTGGATAATCACCATGGTAATCAAAAGAAATATCCTTTTAAGCTCATCTCACGAAGTGAGAGGGAGCTTATGCTATCACCCTGTCGTCGGCGTCCGCGTCCGCGTCCGCACTAGTATGTTAAGAAGTTTTATTTGGTGCACACTAAAAGTGGTAGTCCGAGTCCGAGTCGGGAAAAGCCAAAGTGAGATTTTTAATTTCAATTTTCTCGGCAACGGATGGATAGATTTTGATGAAATTTTCAGGAAATATCAAATTTATATATAAAAATCGACGCATTTTATTTGATTGTAAAATAATTGATTATTTTGTAAGTAATTAGCAATAAACTGATTTTTAGTACTAAGTAGTCCGAGTCCGAGTTGAAAAATAAAAAAAACGCAGATAATTCAGGAATGAAATGGATATTGGAAAGCTCGGAAATCTTCTTTTTTCCAAATTCATAGCTTTATTTTGTAATTTAAGTGTAATAAGTAGAGGCCGAGTCCGAATCAAAAACGAAAAGCCGAGTTGGGATTTAAAATGCAGATTTCTCGACAACGAATGCATTAAATTTGATTAAAATTTCAGGAAATATGTATTTTATGAATACAAATCGACATGAATAATTGGATTTATTAGATGTTGATTATTATACACGTAATCAGCCTTAAACCGAGTTTAATTTCATTGAAACCGTTTTAATGAAAATCTAAGGGGAAAAAAGAAATGTCAAATCACTTAAAATGGTCCTTAAACGAACAAAGATGAATGAACTAAGGCCTATCGAAATTTAAACAAACGAACCCCCCCCCCCCCCCCCCAAAAAATAAAAGCCCCCACCCCCCGATTTTATACAAAATTGTTCAATGAGCATCATGCGTTAATTCTGTCAAGCAAAGACTGATTCCAATATCTAATAATTCTGTCTGTGGAAAGGGAGAGTGTCTGATTTTCTAAGCTTCTAAAACTTTGGGATCAATTATTATTAAATAATTCCAAAGATCCTCCTATTAAACATGAGTAAGTAAACATCAAAAGCAATTGATGGGGCGGGGGGGGGGGGGTCTACACCAATGTAAAAACTTTGGAATTATTATTCGTTCCTATTAAACATTAGTACACATGCGTAATTTGAAGCACTTAATTAGTATTGCTTTGGCAGCCCAGTACAATCACTGAAGTGTTTTAAATATATTGGTGGAGAAGGATGGTTGAAGGGGAGGAAAGGAAGCCATTCAAATATAAATGACAACTATTTATATAAATATTGTCATTTATATTCATAGGTGAATATCTGTTTATGCTGATTATTTATAAGATGATTAATCATTCAAAAATCAAATAGATACATAGATTTATTTGTATAAGATAAATATTTCCTGAGATTTTCATCAAAGTCTATGCACTCATTACAGAGAAATTCGAATCTGAAATCTCAGCCCGGACTCGGATTTTCGTTTTGACTCGGACTCGGCTTTTGCTTATTTTTTTTTTTTTTTTTCAAAAACAAAAAATATTGTAAATAATCTTGGTAAAGGATGTGTCTGTTCATTCTTATTTGAATTTCCAACAAATTCTGAAAATTTGGGGAAAAAATCATCCATCCATCATGTCCATGCATGGATTAAAAGTATCTGAGATTTTTTATTTCTCAACTTTGACTGGGACTACCACTCGATTATAGATAAATACTTCCAAGATAAGCAAATATTTCAAAATCAAATGATATACATCGATTTGCATGTATACAATGGATATTTCCTGAAATTTTCATCAACATCTATTAACCCGTTGCCGAGAAATCTGAATTTAAAATCTCAACTCGGCTTTTTGTCTTTGATTCGGACTCGGCTTTTACTTATTTTACTTCTAAAACAAAACTTTGTCCATAGACCTGGGAAAATGAGGTTTCTTAGCATTCAAATATCCATTTCTAACAAATTCTGAAAGTTTGAACAAAATCCATCCGTCCATTCATGAATTATCTACGTTTTTTGATTTCTCAACTCGGACTCGGACTACCACTTTTAGTGTGGTAAAAATCGGTATATTGCTATATCTTCCAAGATATACAAATGTTTCAAAATCTAATAACATACATCGATTTGTATGTATAAAATGGATATTTCCTGAAAATTTCATCAAAATCTAATCATCCGTTGCCGAGAAATTTGAAATTAAAAATCTCAACTCGGCTTTTCCCGACTCGGACTCGGACTACCACTTTTAGTGTGCACCGTTTTATTTCTCTATTATAAGTGCTAGGAAGTTCAAACTTGCACAGATGGTGCGTCTTTATGAGTACAACACAAATCTAAGTTCAAATGTAGGTCATGACCTATACTTTCCGCTTGAGTGCACATGTTAGGAAGTTTGGGGAATCAATGTTAAGAAGTTTTATTTCTCTATTATAAGTGCTAGGAAGTCCAAACTTGCACAGATGATGCATCTTTATGAGTAGATCACAAACTTATGTTCAAATGTAGGTCATGACCTATATTTTCTGCTTGAGTGCACATGTTAGGAAGATTTCGGTATCAATATTAAGAAGTTTTATTTCTCTATTATAAGTGCTAGGAAGTTCAAACTTGCGCAGATGATGCGTCTTTAAGAGTAGATCACGAATCTACGTTCAAATGTAGGTCATGACCTATATTTTCCGCTTGAGTGCACATGTTAGGAAGAATTCGGTATCAATGTTAAGAAGTTTTTTATTTCTCTATTATAAGTGCTAGGAAGTTCAAACTTGCACAGATGATGCGTCTTTAAGAGTAGATTACGAATCTACTTTCAAATGTAGGTCATGACCTATATTTTCCGCTTGAGTGCACATCTTAGGAAGATTTCGGTAAAAATGTTAAGAAGTTTTATTTCTCTATTATAAGTGCTAGGAAGTTCAAACTTGCACAGATGATGCGTCTTTATGAGTAGATTATGAATCTACGTTCAAATGTAGGTCATGACCTATATTTTCCGCTTGAGTGCACATGTTAGGAAGATTTGGGTATCAATAGGGTACACCCATTCAGGCAAAATTTGGGTCAATAAATGAAATACTCTACTTCCCTATTCTATTTTGTTTTTGTGTGGTATCATTTTTAGCTCACCTCGACGAAGTTGAGTGAGCTTATGCTATACCCCCGCGCGTCCGCGTCCGTGTCCGCGTCCGCGTCCGGTTAAGAAGTTTGGGGTAGCTCAGTATTTGGCAAAGTACTGATGCTACAGTAACCAAACTTGCACAAGTGATTCATCTTTGGATGCTGAGGTGAACCCATGCATCGGATGCTGCATCTGACCTACATTTTCCGCTTGAGTGACTTGGTTAAGAAGTTTGGGGTAGCTCAGTATCTGACAAAGTGCTGATACTACAGTAACCAAACTTGCACAAGTGATTCATCTTTGGATGCTGAGGTGAATCCATGCATCGGATGCTGCATCTGACCTACATTTTCCGCTTGAGTGACTTGGTTAAGAAGTTTGGGTTAGCTCAGTATCTGACAAAGTACTGATGCTACATTAACCAAACTTGCACAAGTGATTCATCTTTGGATGCTGAGGTGAACCCATACATCAGATGCAGCATCTGACCTACATTTTCCACTTGAGTGACTTGGTTAAGAAGTTTGGGGTAGCTCAGTATCTGACCAAGTAGTAATGCTACAGTAACCAAACTTGCACAAGTGATTCATCTTTGGATGCTGAGATGGATCCATGCATCGGATGCAGCATCTGACCTACTTTTTCCACTTGAGTGATTTTGCTTTTAAAAGCCAATATTGAGCAAAGTATAAGTGCTACGTGTACCAAACTTGCATATTGGATGTATCTTTGATCAAACTTTCATAAAATGACCTTGACCTACTTTTTCCGCTTGAGTGATTTTGCCTTTAAAAGCCATTATTGAGCATAGTATAAGTACTACATGTACCAAACTTGCTTATTGGATGTATCGTTGATCAAACTTTCATGTAATGACCTTGACCTACTTTTTCCTCTTGAGTGATTTTGCCTTTAAAAGCCAATATTGAGCAAAGTATAAGTGCTACATGTACCAAACTTGCATATATGATTTATTTTTTATCAAACTTTCATAAAATGGCCTTGACCTACTTTTTCTGCTTGAGTGATTTTGCCTTTAAAAGCCAATATTGAGCAAAGTTTAAGTGCTACATTTACCAAACTTACATATTGGATGTATCTTTGATCAATCTTTCATAAAATGACCTTGACCTACTTTTTCCGCTTGAGTAATTTTGCCTTTAAAAGCCAATATTGAGCAAAGTATAAGTGCTTCATGTACCAAACTTGCATATTGGATGTATCTTTGATAAAACTTTCATAAAATGAAATTGACCTACTTTTTCCGCTTGAATGATTTTGCCTTTAAAAGCCAATATACATGTATTTAGAAATATGTTTGAATTGAATTTTGCTGCCACGAGTTGAGCTTCGTAATCTGTGATTACCTATGTTTGTTGGTTCTCAGTAGGACAGGTTTTCAAATTCAAAACTGTGTATTCTTTGACTCCTGCCATGATAGAATGCTGCCATGAGGTGAGCTTTGTAATCTTTGATTACACTATTGTTTTAATTTATCAAATAAATTAGGTAAAGGTATGGTTTGAATACCCCTTATTAGCTCACCTCGACGAAGTTGAGTGAGCTTATGCTATAACCCCATGCGTCCGCGTCCGCGTCCGGTTAAGAAGTTTGGGGTAGCTCAGTATCTGACAAAGTACTAATGCTACAGTAACCAAACTTGCACAAGTGATTCATCTTTGGATGCTGAGGTGAACCCATGCATCGGATGCAGCATCTGACCTACATTTTTCGCTTGAGTGACTTGGTTAAGAAGTTTGGGGTAGCTCAGTATCTGACAAAGTACTAATGCTACAGTAACCAAACTGGCACAAGTGATTCATCTTTGGATGCTGAGGTGAACCCATGCATCGTATGCAGCATCTGACCCACATTTTCCGCTTGAGTGACTTGGTTAAGAAGTTTAGGGTAGCTCAGTATCTGACAAAGTACTGATGCTACAGTAACCAAACTTGCAAAAGTGATTCATCTTTGGATGCTGAGGTGAACCCATGCATCAGATGCAGCATCTGACCTACATTTTCCGCTTGAGTGACTTGGTTAAGAAGCTTGGGGTAGCTCAATATCTGACAAAGTACTGATGCTACAGTAACCAAACTTGCACAAGTGATTCATCTTTGGATGCTGAGGTGAACCCATGCATCGGATGCAGCATCTGACCTACATTTTCCGCTTGAGTTATTTGGATAAGAAGTTTGGGGTAGCTCAGTATCTGACAAAGTACTAATGCTACAGTAACCAAACTTGCACAAGTGATTCATCTTTGGATGCCGAGATGGACCCATGCATCGGATGCAGCATCTGACCTACTTTTTCCACTTGAGTGATTTCGCTTTTAAAAGCCAATATTGAGCAAAGTTTAAGTGCTACATGTACCAAACTTGCATATTGGATGTATCTTTGATCAAACTTTCTTAAAATGACCTTGACCTACTTTTTCCGCTTGAGTGATTTTGCCTTTAAAAGCCAATATTGAGCAAAGTATAACTGCTAGATGTTCCAAACTTGCATATTAGATGTATCTTTGATCAAACTTTCATAAAATGACCTTGACCTACTTTTTCCGCTTGAGTGATTTTGCCTTTAAAAGCCACTATTGAGCAAAGTATAAGTGATACATGTACCAAACTTGCATATTGGATATATCTTTGATCAATCTTTCATAAAATGACCTTGACCTACTTTTTCCGCTTGAGTGATTTTGCTCTATAAAGCCAATATTGAGCAAAGTATAACTGCTAGATGTTCCAAACTTGCATATTAGATGTATCTTTGATCAAACTTTCATAAAATGACCGCGACCTTCTTTTTCTGCTTGAGTGGTTTTGCCTTTAAAAGCCAATATACATGTACTAAGAAATATGTTTGAATTGAATTTTGCTGTCACGAGGTGAGCTTCGTAATCTGTGATTACCTATGTTATGTAATATGCTTCAGTGGTCGTGTGTAATTGCCGTGAGGAAAAAGCTAAAGGTACTTTCTATCAATTGATATAGTATTACCAGGAAATTTGAAAGGAATTGTGAGAACATGTACGTGGAATTGAGGAACTTTTTCGTTCACTTTTTAATGATAATAACAATAATTGTTACACAAAGTCAGTCCTATAGGAAATGCTATTATTGTACAATCTCAGTGCTGTAGCTTATATTACTATTACACAAACTCAACCTTGTAGGTAATATAATTATTGTAAAAACTCAGCCCTATAGGAAATATGATCATTACACAAACTCACATTTGTTTTAAAGCCAACAATTATCAAACTTTACTCATTGATAGATGAAAAAGACTACCAGTAGGATTCTTGAAAGATATTGCTATAAACCAGTTTGTGGGATTGATTTCAGTGATTGAAGATTTAGCAGATTTAGAATTATTTCATTTGCAAATGGACATAATTTTCTTCAGTCACTTTATAGTCTACTAACTCTGATATGAATATTTCATGTATGTGTCAAAATTGAATTGATGATGGAGTACACTGGAAGTTAAAGTTTGGATTTTTACAATCAATATAGATCATATGACTCACATACAGAACAAAGTTTTGCCAAAAATACTGATGGAACTGCATACTTGACTGAATATGTATTTATCTTATTGTTTTTTGTTTTTTTTTTGGTAGGTTTCAGAATCTTGCTGTCCTCCACTGATCAGATGTTGTTCAATCCAGCTAACAAACGTGTGTACCAGGACATGACCAAACCAATCATAGACTACTACATTAATTCATCTCATAACACGTATGGATATTTATTAATTTTTGTATTCTACATTCTATTCCTGATCACTAAACTCTTTGCCTAATTAGATTTGACTCTCTTTTCAAGAGCTACTATCCTGACTAATTTTGATCCAGCTTTTGATGGTTAAATTTTAGATTTTAAATGTATTGACCTTGACTTTTGACCCTGACTATAGGGAGTGCTTATTGAAAAGTTATAGAAGTATATTTATGATTTTTTATGACAGTTCATTTGACCTTTGACCCTTTTGATTGATTGCGTTACATACTTGACTATTACAGATATTTAATAGAGGACCAATTAACAGGACCAAGTAGAGTGGAAGCCTACATAACAGCACTGTCACGGGGATGTAGATGTGTGGAATGTAAGTATCTTATACTAGTTTATAAAGTGAAAATTATAGTCTATCATTGAGAAGATGGAATGAATTTGGTATTTTCTGTTTTTACAAAATTGCCATTCTCCATTTTGACAGTGGATTGCTGGGATGGAGCAGATGATGAGCCAGTCATATATCATGGACACACACTGACTTCCAAGATCAAGTTCTATGATGTTATATCTGCTATAAAAGACTATGCATTCCAAGCATCACCGTGAGTTTAAAATAATTTCAAGTGATTTACAGGAAGATTTTAGGAAATTGCAAAGAAAAGATACAAAAAATTCGAATTTGTAAGAATCTGAAATTCCTCTGTGTACTAATAAGTAAGGTTACACAACAAAAAAGAATGTCATTTTTATAGAATTTTGACTTTGTAGAATGTCATATTAATAATGTAAAATTTGTAGGTACCCTGTGATATTGTCAATAGAGAATCATTGTTCAGTGAAGCAGCAAGCAGTTATGGCATCATACCTACGAACAGTATTTGGCGGTAGGTCTTCACACATGCTTAGATATATCTACAATGTCATTTTTAGCTCGCCGGGACGAATGTCCGGAGAGCTATTGTCATACCCCCGGTGTCGGCGTTGGCGTCTGCGTCTGCGTCTGCGTCTGCGTGCGCGTGCACAAAAACTTTAACCTTGCTTATAACTTTTAAACCAATACAGATTGGGCTTTCATATTTCACATGTGCATTCCTTGTGACAAGACCTTTCCATGGATACCAAAATTTTTGACCTTGTGACCTTGACCTTGGAGATTGACCTACTTTTGAAAAACTTTAACCTTGGCCATATTTTTTGAATGGTAAGTGATAGGGCTTTGATATTTCACATGTGTATTCCTTGTGACAAGACCTTTCCATGGATACCAAAATTTTTGACCTTGTGACCTTGACCTTGGAGATTGACCTACTTTTGAAAAACTTTAACCTTGGCCATATTTTTTGAATGGTAAGTGATAGGGCTTTGATATTCCACATGTGTATTCCTTGTGACAAGACCTTTCCATGGATACCAAAATTTTTGACCTTGTGACCTTGACCTTGGAGATTGACCTACTTTTGAAAAACTTTAACCTTGGCCATATTTTTTGAATGGTAAGTGATAGGGCTTTGATATTCCACATGTGTATTCCTTGTGACAAGACCTTTCCATGGATACCAAAATTTTTGACCTTGTGACCTTGACCTTGGAGATTGACCTACTTTTGAAAAACTTTAACCTTGGCCATATTTTTTGAATGGTAAGTGATAGGGCTTTGATATTTCACATGTGTATTCCTTGTGACAAGACCTTTCCATGGATACCAAAATTTTTGACCTTGTGACCTTGACCTTGGAGATTGACCTACTTTTGAAAAACTTTAATCTTGGCCATATTTTTTGATTGGTATGTGATAGGGCTTTGATATTTCACATGTGCATTCCTTGTGATAAGACCTTTCATGCCGTACCATAAATTTTGACCTAGTGACCTTGACCTTGAAATTTTACCTACTTTTCAAAAACTTTAACTTGGGCCATATTTTTTGAATGGTAAGTGATAGGGCTTTGATATTTCACATGTGCATTCCTTGTGATAAGACCTTTCATGCCGTACCATAAATTTTGACCTAGTGACCTTGACCTTGAAATTTTACCTACTTTTTGTTGTTGTTGCAATTTACATATGGTTGCCACCGGCGAGCTATGTTGTCATTCTGACAAGTCTGGTTTTTCAATTTTGGGCATTCTGTTCATTCATCTCAAATTATTATTAGTCCCCAACTGGCTCGCCGGAGGGGACTTATAGTTTCCAACCCCGTTTGTCTGTCTGTCCATCCGTCTGTCTGTCGCACTTTAGTTTTCCGGACTTTTTTCGCTGTTGTTGCATATAATGAACTCATTTTTGTTATGTGGATATATCTCAACGTGATACAGATCAAGTTTGAGTTTGGCTTCGATTGACCTATTTTTATAAGAGTTATGGCCCTTACACTTAGCAAATTTCATGAAATTTTGAGTTTTCCTGACTCTTCTTGGCTTTTATTGCACATAATGAACTGATTTATTGTATGTAAATACATCTTAGTGTGAAACAGATCAAGTTTAAGTTGGGTTTTGACTTATTTAGTAATTTTTCAATTTTAGGACTTGGCAATTGTATGAAAATTTCAGTTTTGCAGACCTTTTCTGTTACTGCAGGTAACATGGGTAATGAACTGATCTTTGTGTGGGCATTCATCTTTTGGTGCAAGTACAGGTCAAGTTTTTATTTAAAGCGTTCTAGGTAGAGTTGAATTAAGGACATAGATTTATGCCAGTAGGGGATTTTTTTTTTCTTCCCACTGGAGGATCAATCAGTCTAGATAAATACTTGTAATATTGTTATATGAATCAATCTTCTATTACCAGATTTACTGTACGCTCCAGAGATACCAGAGGCAAACATTCCCTCTCCACATGACTTAATGGGCAAAATTATACTCAAAGTAAGTATCTGCCTAAATTTACCTTATAATCAATAATATCACTCTTAGAATAGTACCTGCTTTACCTTAACTATAATTACCGTAAAAGCAAGTACCTGCTCTTAAAATGATTATAATATTTAAAAAAACATACAGTATCTTTCTGGTTTGAATTTTTCAATGACTCTTTAAGTGTCGCTGTTTGTTTATATTTTGTTTATAAGAATGACAGATTTTAATATTGGCACACTTTAGTTTGCATGAAATCATTTAAACTTTACCGGAGTGGTAATGCATACTTTAATATATTACATGTTGTTCTTACATCTCTCTGTCAAATAGTTGCTTTATTACCTTATTTAAATAGGAAAATCTTGATAAATTATTTACCTACTGAAGTTATCATTTATGCATTTCTACTCATTCTTGATAAAACAATGAGATTTGTCCATATAGGGTTAAGCCTTAAATTAAAAGATGAGTTTATTCTATAAATTTAATTTTGAAACGAACAATTAGCGTGAATATTTTCATACTGCCTACACAGCACAGCAGCATAGATCACTCTGTCTGGTGTTCGAATGCCTGTTTGTCTGTCGCTCTGTCTGTAAGTCACAATCTGTCCGGCTGTCACTTGAATTTACATTGATTGTAACTTCAATTGTGATATGTTATGTCAGACATGTAAAGGCAATTGCATAAAGAGCAAACTCAAAGGTTACCATCAAGTTAAAGGTAATTTCTAAGGTAAAACATAATGGTAGGCACCATTTGCATCCCTGAAAATGCTATAATATATTTTTCACTTACCTTGATTCAACATTAATTGATGTTGTATATTGCTGAGATATTTATTTTTCTGTGTTCTATCTTTTATGTTTATTGGCTGCTATGCTGGATATGAATAGACGGGTAAAGTTTTTACAGTGTAAGGGCTGATTAACGTTGTGTGTGTTTATGAGTGCTTAGGGGACAACCATTTGATTCTGAGGGTGAGGGAGAGGGGGGGGGGGGGGGCTGGCACTTTTTGGAAAAAAAGTATTCTGACCAAGGAAATGTTGAAAATAAATAATCTTACCCTCTTGAATGTAGAAAATAAATATTTTGGCCCACATGTGTTCAAATTCTAATAATGATTGGCTTGCTTAGTGTGACATTCTTAGTGTGTGTGTCTTCTTGCTTTGGATTGCAAAATCCAGTCTATGAAATGGCGCAGTCTGTCTGTCAATCTGTTTGTCCGTCAGAGTGCCAACATTTTGGTTAAGGTGTTATGTTTAAGTAGGCTTGTGTGCTTAAGTGCTTGAAGCAGGAACTTGAACTTAACATGGTGATAGACTATGATGTGACAAATCAAACTAAGCAACAAAAAAGAAAGGAGGGAATCTCCAACAACATTCGGTTGCAGCATCAACAGCAAAACCCCAAAACGCCAAATGAAAAAACACAAAGCAGACACGCACAGAAAGAGACGCAAATGACTACACATTAACCTACAAGATCAATGGGCAATCGGTGAACTCTTAGGACGGCCATTTGCCACGTCAGTAGCAGACGGTGTGGTTATCCAGATTACGTGCGCACAATTCTCTTACTTTTCCGATTACCTAAGAGGCCTCGAAGAGCGTACAATTGTGGTGTGAAATAACCTTACAACCAGACAGCATAACGCAGGGGCCAACAAATCACACAGATCGATATGTAAATGGATATGAAAATTTGACCTAGTGACCTTCACCTTGTAGTTTGACCTACTTTTAAAAAAAATTAACCTGGACTTTATCTGATGAACTATATAGAGGATATGGCTTTGAGAGTTCACATGCAAAATCCTCATGACCAGCTAGACCTTTCATTTGATATCTTGACTTTTGATTTAGTTTCCTCGACCATGGAGTTTGACCTCCTTTTAAAAAAAACTTTAACTTGGGCTATATTTCATGTAGTATAAGGGGTTTGGCTTTGATATTTCATTTCATAGGTAGATTCCTCATGACCAGACCTTTCATTTGATGTCATGATTTTGACCAAGTGACCTTGACATTGATCTTTGACCTACTATTAATCTGTAAGAGGTAGGGTTTTGATATTTTACATATAGATTCCTCATGACGAGAACTTCCATTTGATATCATGACCTTTGACATTGACCTGTGACCTACATTTAAACAGTGAGAGGTAGGGTTTTGATATTTCACATATAGATTCCTCATTACCAGAACTTCCATTTGATATCATGACTTTTGACCAAGTGACCTTGACCTTGACCTTTGACCTAATTTTAAACTACAAGAGGTATAGGTTTTGATATTTCACATAAAGATTCTTCATGACCAGCATTTTCATTTGACATCATGACTTTTGACCATTAGTGACATTGCCATTGAGCTTTGACCTACTTTTAAACAATGAGAGGTAGGGTTTTGTAATTTCTCATAGATTCCTCATAACTATATCTTTCATTTTATATCATGACTTTTGACCAGGTGACTTTGACCTTTAACCTACCCAAACAAAAAAAAATGGGTAAACGGGATACTCTAATATGATACTAATGTGATATAGTATCAAAATTCACATGCAAATTAGGTTAACAAGATACCTATGAGATACCAATGGGATACTATGATGTGATGCTAATAGGATAACCAATGTCATACCAATGGGATACTACAATATGATACTAATAGGATAACCAATGGATTAGCATAATGTGATTCTATACTTTTGAAATATAAGGGCTTTGATATTTCACTTGTAGAATCCTCATGACCATAGCTATTTTCTTTTTGCAATAGTATCAATGACCTTTCTGTCTGCACAAAAAAGTACATGTCATATAATACAAACACTTCACAATCTGGCCTTACCACTTTTAGCAGTTTATGGTTTATAAATCTTTGGGGTTTTTTTATTCATTTGGGTATTTTTATCTATTTAATTTATTTATTTTTGGTCTGCTTGAGGTTGAAAATCAATATTCTGACCTAGAGTTACTGAAAAATAAATAATCTTTCCACTCTGCATTGAAAATAAATAATCTGACCCCCAAAAACTTGCCAGCCCCCCCCCTTCCCCCTAGGATCAAATGGTCGGTCTCTTAATGACTTAAACTTCAAAATGTCTCCAACTCTCCAACTGTAGATGTGTACTTAGAGTGAACAATATATGAACAAGTTTCACGCTGCACTTACATGTGTGATATTATGGTTTAATGTTGTGATTTCACTGTATCTTAGTCAATAATTTGCTGTGAATTTTCCTAATTCTAATTTTTTGTATCGCCTGCAAAGCATAGCAACACTTAGGGATCACTTTGTCCGTTGTCCATCTGTCTCTCTGTCAGTCTGTCTGTCACACTTGGATGTCTCGATCACCCTATAAAAATGATTCCTGAGTGTCGCTATGTTTCGCAGGCGACACATGCATTCCTTGGAATGATTTTTAAATTAATTAAGGTCAATGATGGGAAATAATGTTAAATTAAAATTGAACAGAAGCAATTTAAGAAAAAAAAGGAAGAAGGAAAAAAATAGCGCAAAATGCCATAATTTAGAGCTGTTGAACACTTTGTTTATAAATAGAACCTGAGAGACTTTTCAAATCATGGGAATTTTACGATGGTGATCTTTTAACTTTTACCTCTGCCATAATGCATATGATTAATTCATAAAAATAACCTTTAACAGGGGAAGAAGTTATCAGTGACGGTAACAGGTGAAGATTCAGGGGAGGTCAGTGATGAGGACGAAGGGGCAGAAATCCCAAACTCTGACGTTAACAAGGACAAAACAGTAGTCAATAAACCATCAAGCAAAGTCAAACATAAACTAGACCCAAGCTTCTCATCTTGTGTAGGAATGAAGGCTATAAGCTTCAAAGGTGTAGAAGAAACCCTCAACTCTAGTAAGTACACAAATCAAGTTACATTATTTTAGGAGGAATCAAAATGTTGTAGCAATCATGTTTCTATTTTTAGATTATCCTACATTTATAGATGGAGATGGAACATGCACACAAATTATTAACCAATTGTGCAATATCTTTTATAATGATATGAACAGAAATAGAGTTTAATAGATATCAGATATGTATAATATTATTATGGAATATAATATGTACAAATCAATTAGTATTAATATTCTTCAAGTACCTCCAACTCTCGTCAGTGGACTAGAGCAATATTAAACAAAGATGTTTACATCATGTCAATTATCCTCTTTTTCTGTTATTTTCAAGATGGAATGTTTGTATCTCTGGGGGAAAGTAAGGTACTTAAGATGATAGATCACGGAGATGCCAGCACACTGAACAAGATGGCCGGTCATTTGTTAGTGCGGACATACCCAGCCGGAACCAGAACGGACTCCAGTAACTATAATCCTGTACCAATGTGGAATGCCGGCTGCCAAGTGGGTCAGTTAGCATCACTCTGATAAAGATCAGTCTGAATTAGTCTGTATATATGTATATTACATACTTGAATTATTGCTATAACAGAAGTGAACTTGACAAATGTAACAATTTCATTTCCTATAGTTGCCCTGAACTTCCAGACAGCGTCAGAACCCATGATGATAAATACAGCCAAGTACATGGACAATGGTGGGGCAGGGTATCTACTCAAACCAGAATTCTTACGTGCAGGTTTGTGGAATTATACATACACTGAAATCTGCAATAAATATCAAGCTTACAATCTTTATAAAATTGTAACAGCTCTTGTTTGCACAAGTATTAAATTACAATTTATTTCAATTGTATTGTTAATTATGGCAATTTTAAAAACTCTACAGGTGACGAAAGGATTATATCAGAAGGCAGAGAGAAAGGCCATAAAAAACTACACATAACTGTAAGTTACTGCTATAGAAAAGGATTTAGAAGCAGCCAAAAATTATCTTCAAATAAGTTCTTTTTAAAGTACGTTAATCATTTGAAAGTTACAGTTTTACCTCTAATAGCTCTGTTTTATTTCACTAGGTAATAAGTGGATCACAGATACCAAAACCTAAAGATTCCAAGAAAGGAGAGGTCATAGATCCTTTTCTTAAAATAGATGTGTATGGTGCTAAACAAGACACAAGGTCCGTCAAAACCAGTCATATAGACAACAATGGTAAGTCAAAACCGGTCACATAGACAACAATGGTAAGTCAAAACCAGTCATATAGACAACAATGGTAAGTCAAAACCAGTCATATAGACAACAATGGTAAGTTAAAACCAATCATATAGACAACAATGGTAAGTCAAAGCCAGTCACATAGACAACAATGGTAAGTCACAACCAGTCATATAGACAACAATGGTAAGTCAAAACCAGTCATATAGACAACAATGGTAAGTCAAAACCAGTCACATAGACAACAATGGTAAGTCAAAACTGGTCATATAAACAACAATGGTAAGTCAAAACCAGTCATATAGACAACAATAGTAAGTCAAAATGAGTCACATAGACAACAATGGTAAGTCAAAACCAGTCATATAGACAACAATGGTAAGTCAAAACCAGTCATATAGACAACAATGGTAAGTCAAAACTGGTCATATAAACAACAATGGTAAGTCAAAACAAGTCATATTGACAACAATGGTAAGTCAAAACCAGTCACATAGACACCAGTTACATGTAAACTAGACAACAATGGTAAGTCAAAACCAGTCATATAGACAACAATGGTAAGTCAAAACCAGTCATATATACAGCAATGGTAAGTCAAAACTGGTCATATAAACAACAATGGTAAGTCAAAACAAGTCATATTGACAACAATGGTAAGTCAAAACCGGTCATATAGACACCAGTTACATGTATACTAGACAACAATGGTAAGTCAAAACCAGTCATATAGACAACAATGGTAAGTCAAAACCAGTCATATAGACAACAATGGTAAGTCAAAACCGTTCATATAGACAACAATGGTAAGTCAAAACCAGTCATATAGACAACAATGGAAAGTCAAAACCGGTCATATAGACAACAATGGTAAGTCAAAACTGGTCATATAGACAACAATGGTAAGTCAAAACCAGTCATATAGACAACAATGGTAAGTCAAAACCAGTCACATAGACAACAATGGTAAGTCAAAACCAGTCATATAGAAAACAATGGTAAGTCAAAACCAGTTTTATAGACAACAATGGTAAGTCAAAACCAGTCACATAGACAACAATGGTAAGTCAAAACGAGTCATATAGACAACAGTGGTAAGTCAAAACCAGTCAATTGACAACAATGGTAAGTCAAAACCGGTCAATAGACAACAATGGTAAGTCAAAACCGGTCATATAGACACCAGTTACATGTATACTAAGCAACAATGGTAAGTAAAAACCAGTCATATAGACAACAATGGTAAGTCAAAACCAGTCTCATAGACAATAATGGTAAGTCAAAACCTGTCATATAGACAACAATGGTAAGTCAAAACCTGTCATATAGACAACAATGGTAAGTCAAAACCAGTCACATAGACAACAATGGTCAGTCAAAACCAGTCACATAGACAACAATGGTAAGTCAAAATGAGTCACATAGACAACAATGGTAAGTCAAAACCAGTCATATAGACAACAATGGTAAGTCAAAACCAGTCAATAGACAACAATGGTAAGTCAAAACCAGTCATATAGACAACAATGGTAAGTCAAAACCAGTCATATATACAGCAATGGTAAGTCAAAACTGGTCATATAAACAACAATGGTAAGTCAAAACAAGTCATATTGACAACAATGGTAAGTCAAAACCGGTCATATAGACACCAGTTACATGTATACTAGACAACAATGGTAAGTCAAAACCAGTCATATAGACAACAATGGTAAGTCAAAACCAGTCATATAGACAACAATGGTAAGTCAAAACCGGTCATATAGACAACAATGGTAAGTCAAAACCAGTCATATAGACAACAATGGAAAGTCAAAACCGGTCACATAGACAACAATGGTAAGTCAAAACCAGTCATATAGACAACAATGGTAAGTCAAAACTGGTCATATAGACAACAATGGTAAGTCAAAACCAGTCATATAGACAACAATGGTAAGTCAAAACCAGTCACATAGACAACAATGGTAAGTCAAAACCAGTCATATAGACAACAATGGTCAGTCAAAACCAGTCACATAGACAACAATGGTAAGTCAAAACCAGTCATATAGACAACAATGGTAAGTCAAAACCAGTCATATAGACAACAATGGAAAGTCAAAACCGGTCATATAGACAACAATGGTAAGTCAAAACTGGTCATATAGACAACAATGGTAAGTCAAAACCAGTCATATAGACAACAATGGTAAGTCAAAACCAGTCACATAGACAACAATGGTAAGTCAAAACCAGTCATATAGAAAACAATGGTAAGTCAAAACCAGTTTTATAGACAACAATGGTAAGTCAAAACCAGTCACATAGACAACAATGGTAAGTCAAAACGAGTCATATAGACAACAGTGGTAAGTCAAAACCAGTCATTTGACAACAATGGTAAGTCAAAACCGGTCAATAGACAACAATGGTAAGTCAAAACCGGTCATATAGACACCAGTTACATGTATACTAAGCAACAATGGTAAGTAAAAACCAGTCATATAGACAACAATGGTAAGTCAAAACCAGTCTCATAGACAACAATGGTAAGTCTAAACCTGTCATATAGACAACAATGGTAAGTCAAAACCTGTCATATAGACAACAATGGTAAGTCAAAACCAGTCACATAGACAACAATGGTCAGTCAAAACCAGTCACATAGACAACAATGGTAAGTCAAAACGAGTCATATAGACAACAATGATAAGTCAAAACCAGTCATATAGACAACAATAGTAAGTCAAAACCAGTCATATAGACAACAATGGTAAGTCAAAATGAGTCACATAGACAACAATGGTAAGTCAAAACCAGTCATATAGACAACAATGGTAAGTCAAAACCAGTCAATAGACAACAATGGTAAGTCAAAACCAGTCATATAGACAACAATGGTAAGTCAAAACCAGTCACATAGACAACAATGGTAAGTCAAAACCAGTCATATAGACAACAATGGTAAGTCAAAAGCAGTCATATAGACAGCAATGGTAAGTCAAAACCGTTCATATAGACAACAATTGTAAGTCAAAACCGGTCAACAGACAACAATGGTAAGTCAAAACCGGTCATATAGAAAACAATGGTAAGTCAAAACCGGTCAGTCAATATCAGTTACATGTATACTAAACAACAATTGCAAGTCAAAGTCAAAAATATGCTGTCATAATTTGTACATTTTGTAAGTTAACAACATTTATAAGTCAAAGCCAGTCATAATATTCGGCATAATGCCAGTTATGATAAGTCAAAGTAATTTATATCAGACAACAACTGTAAGTTATATAACAAGTCAGATTGATGAATATTGTAAGTCCTAACCAGCTCATGTACACTAGACAAGACTGAAACATAAGATTGGCAATAGTAAGAATGGTAATTGAGTCAAAAACCAACTGTAGCATTAGCCATTTGTTTGACTAAGATAACTATTTTATGTCTGCAGGATTCAATCCTCGATGGGATGAGGAAGTGACCTTCAACATTTCCTTACCAGAATTAGCCATAGTCAGATTTTCAGTGTACGACAGAGATCCGGGGAAGGATGATTTTATCGGATACTTTGCATTGCCATTCCACTGTATACAACAAGGTACGTCTCTATGCTGCATTATACGTGTGTACATAAAAAACTATCTCCAAGATTTTATGATTTGTTAAATTATACCTGAGGAAAATTCAAATCTTTAAAGTATTATTCTTACCTCTTCTAAATCATACACTATTTTAAAGATAAGTTAGTCTGACTGAGTTGATGTTTTTATTTTAGGTTATCGTCATTTCCCATTGTACACAAAGATTGGAGACAAAGTGCCACAAACATTGATCTTCATACGAACGGACATCAGGGATGCACACTGAGTTACGTTGATATACTTAGGGCTAACATTCTACCAGTCTGTCTATGTCAAGAATATTTTATCCTTTTGTCACAAAACTAAAAAGGTATAATGAAACGTCATTTATAGACTTGGATGTTTTAGAAGGAAATCATTACTTTTGAAAATTAATAGAAAAGTAAACAAAATGTCATTTACAAACCTAGTTATTGAATAAGCAATATTTTTTTCAAAAATGCATGTCATTTTATGGCTCATCTTTTGATGTCCATTACAATATTTATATTAGAAATATTAATTGAGAACTTTTTTATGAAATATTTCAGTCTCATTTTGGCTTATATAACTATAGTCTTTTAATATTCTCATCCGTGGTCATTTATATGGTAATTGGTTGTAACAAGGAAGATATTTATTAGCTATGCAACTTTTGTTTTGTTGATACTGCTGTGTTTATTGATGAATGCAGACATTTTATAGTCATCATGCAGTTTGTTTATATACATTGTCTTTGATGTCATACTCACTCTTTATACACATAAATTTGAAAATAGATTAAAAATGCTGATCACACCTTGTATTATAACTGTGACAAGTTTTAACTTCTTTCATACTTTCTAAAACACAATGCTGATTATGATGGTATTTATACAGTACTAAGTATACTAATGTTAGTCATGTAATTCTGTGTTGATTGTGTTTAAAAATGATTTCGTAACTTGCTTTAAGGCAGCAATTCTTAGACTAAATGCAAACACCTTTCTCTTTTTTCCGAAATATATCTTTTTAGACTTTTTCACTGAAAGATAAACTGTTCACTGAAAGCAAAATCAAGGAAAATGAATACACTGAAGTCTTCCTTTTTTATGTTGATTGTATTTGGAGACAGAAATAATCCTTTTGAATAAGAGTTGAGAATGTTTTGAAAGAATTAAAAATCAGTTTTGATTAGAACTTAAGCATAAATTAAACATTCAGATTCTGGAAGAGGGAACACCTTTTTGATGATCGTTTATGCATTTTCCACAGGTTTATTTGGTTATTTATACATATTAGCATTTTTTAGCTCGCCGGGACGAATGTCCGGAGAGCTATTGTCATACCCCCTGTGTCGGCGTCTGCGTTGGCGTTGGCGTCGGCGTGCGCGTGCACAAAAACTTTAACCTTGTTTATAACTTTTAAACCAATACAGATTGGGCTTTCATATTTCACATGTGCATTCCTTGTGACAAGACCTTTCCATGGATACCAAAATTTTTGACCTTGTGACCTTGACCTTGGAGATTGACCTACTTGTGAAAAACTTTAACCTTGGCCATATTTTTTGAATGGTAAGTGATAGTGCTTTGATATTTCACACGTGTATTCCTTGTGACAAGACCTTTCCATGGATACCAAAATTTTTGACCTTGTGACCTTGACCTTGGAGATTGACCTACTTTTGAAAAACTTTAACCTTGGCCATATTTTTTGAATGGTAAGTGATAGGGCTTTGATATTTCACATGTGTATTCCTTGTGACAAGACGTTTCCATGGATACCAAAATTTTTGACCTTGGAGATGATTGACCTACTTTTGAAAAACTTTAACCTTGGCCATATTTTTGAATGGTAAGTGATAGGGCTTTGATATTTCACATGTGTATTCCTTGTGACAAGACGTTTCCATGGATACCAAAATTTTTGACCTTGTGACCTTGACCTTGGAGATGAGTGACCTACTTTTGAAAAACTTTAACCTTGGCCATATTTTTTGATTGGTAAGTGATAGGGCTTTGATATTTCACATGTGCATTTCTTGTGATAAGACCTTTTTTATTGTTGTTGTTGCAATTTACATATGGTTGCCACCGGCGAGCTATGTTGTCGTTCTGACAAGTCTGGTTTATTTAGATGGAGTCTGTCTCTATGCAGTTTATTATTTAGATATTTGCTGCTTTACTTACATTCATTATGACATTGATATATACAAGTTCCACAGAGAATAAAATGTTAAAATTAGATTAAACTGTTACAAATTTTGCAGTCATTATAATAAAAGGTTAGTCATATTGTTTATGCTTTAATTATTTCTTTGTTGGGCTACCTTCAAGGTCACTGGTCTTTGTCCATATCTGTCAAATCTTGTTTTACCAAAATTGCTAGGCCAGCTGTCGATGAGTTTTATATTGAGGGTCAAAAAATAAAATCCTATCTTTACACATGCTGTACAAAATAGTTGCGACCTTGACCTATAACCTTGGTTCAAGGTCATGACACACTCTTAGGTCATAATTAACATTTTTGTGGAATATTATTGAAATCCATGAACAGGGGAAGGAGGTATTCCCCGACCATGGGTTTAGTAATGTTGTCTTTTGCCACTTTGACCTATGAACGTGGTTCAAGGTTGTGGCACACCCTCAGGTCCTTCAGAACATTTGTGTGTGTGAAATATTATTTAAATCCATGCATAGGGGAGGAGTTAGGAGCCGTACAAGGTCTCACTGATGATGTCTATTTTGACTTTGGTTCAATGTCTTGACACATGCATCCTTAGGTTCTAAGGAACATTCGTGCGAAATATTCTTAAAATTCATGCACAGTGGAAGGAGTAATGTCCCGTACAAGGCTTTACTAATGATGTCTATTGTGACCTTAACCTTTGACCTATGGCCTTGGTTCAAGGTCACGACACATCCTTTGGACATAGGGAACAATTGTGTGAAGTATGATTGAAATCAATACACGGGTGAAGGAATCATGCCCCGGAAAAGGTGTGATGGATAGGTAGATGGACGAACGAACAGAGACATACAAGGTCATTCCTATACCCCCCCCCCCCCACCCAACTTTGATGGGATAGAAACAGTTTAGAGAAGCGATTTTTTTGAGTTCACGCTTTGATTAAATTATATGATGACCCTGACATGTTTGGAGGGTTATATATTGTGCCGCTGACGTCTATATTTATGTGTTGTCTGGTGTTTGTTGTGGTTTTGTGCGTGTTTGTTCCGCCGTGGTCGCTACAAAGTGGTCTTGTTAGAGAGCTTTTTCCTCATCCTCCACTGCTATGTTAAGATCGTCTTAGTTCTGAACATTGCAGATATCATTCAGTCGAGAAGCTACATGTATATTTCATATCGTAGTATTGACTCCCTGTCATTTTAAAAGACTATGTAATCACTGCTTTTCAGCAGACGAGAATATCTATTACAAACCTAGGTAAAAAAATTTGTGGAGAAATCAACCGTAGAAAATTCTTCGTGCAATATGTTTGCCAACTATATACAGATATATATACGGGTTTTTTCCCACATAACATTATCAAAAAGATTTTTAGTTTTTTTATTTTCTTGCGCAAATAAATGTATGAGTGTGAGCATAAAGGCAATTATGGTAGCTACGCCCCTGGACTATTTAATGGATAGAAAATAGCAATCCAAGGAATGCTTGTGTCGCCTGCGAAGCGGTTTGATTATTATTCTAGAGAGTGTATCAAAATTATTGGTATCAGTAGAAAAGTCTTTTCAAATGAAATACATTTGAAATATCAGACCTCTTAATTACAAATTAAAAGATATGGTAATTCTCAAATTTTCAGAAAAGAGTGTCAATCATCTAGGTCAAGGTCACTATGTAAAAATTAGTAACAAGCAGGTCTCATCATAAGAAATATTCAAGACCTATCATCTACCAATTAAAAGATATATACAACCTTAGAAAAGAAGGTCAAATGGCTAGGTCAAGGTCAAAAGGTAAAATATTATGGTATGTGTTGAATGGCCTTGTTACAAGGAAAATACATGTGAAATATCAAAGCCCTATCTCATACCAATCAAAAGATATAGCCAATATTACTTTTCTTGTAAAATAGGTCAAAAATCTAGGTCAAGGTCAAAAGTTCAAATAATATGGTCTGTGTAGAAAGGTCTTGTCACAAGGAATGCACATGTGAAATACCAAAGCCCTATCACTTACCAATCAAAAGATATATCCATTCTTAATTTTTTTGAAAAGTAGGTCAAATATGTAGGTCAAGGTCAATAGGTAAAAAATTATGGTATGTGTAGGAAGTTCTTGTCACAAGGAATACACATATGAAATATCAAAGCCCTATCACTTACCAATCAAAAGATATAGCGAATCTTATCTTTTTTTCAAAAGTAGGTCAAATATCTAGGTCAAGGTCACAAGGTCAAAAATTATGGTATGTGTAGAAAGGTCTTGCCACAAGGATTGCACATGTGAAATATTAAAGTTCCAACACATACCAATCAAAAGATATATCCATTCTTAATTTTTTTGAAAAGTAGGTCAAATATGTAGGTCAAGGTCACTTGGTCAAAAATTATGGTATGTGTAGGAAGGTCTTGTCACAAGGAATACACATGTGAAATATCAAAGCCCTATCACTTACCAATCAAAAAGATATAGCGAATCTTATCTTTTTTTCAAAAGTAGGTCAAATATCTAGGTCAAGGTCACAAGGTCAAAAATTATGGTATGTGTAGAAAGGTCTTGCAAGAAGGATTGCACATGTGAAATATTAAAGTCCTAACACATACCAATCAAAAGATATATCCATTCTTAATTTTTTTGAAAAGTAGGTCAAATATGTAGGTCAAGGTCACTTGGTCAAAAATTATGGTATGTGTAGGAAGGTCTTGTCACAAGGAATACACATGTGAAATATCAAAGCCCTATCACTTACCAATCCAAAGTTATGGGCTGTGACACCCAAAGTGTGACAGACAGACAGACGGACTGACAGACGGACGGACGGACAGACGGACAACGGACAAAGTGATCCCTAAGTGTCGCTATGCTTCGCAGGCGACACAAAAAAAGGGTACCGTTCGACAGAGAAAACTGCAAGCGCGGATCTAGAGGGGGGACCCCTACCCCCTAGAATTTTCCAAAAACTGCTTATTTTCTGTTTATACGTATGCTTTTTTTCAATTTTAAAAGTCGTAGCCGAATCCAACCCGGCCTAGACCCCTCCGAATCTAATTAAAATCAGATCTACTTCTTCTCTCTTCCAAGAGAGAAGAAGTAGATCTGATTTTAATTAGATTGAGACCCCTCCTAATTTTTTTTAGCTCACCTGAGCGAAGCTCAAGTGAGCTATTGTCATAGCGCGCCGTCCGTCGTCCGTCCGTCGTCGTCGTCGTCGTCGTCCGTCCGGCGTTAAGTTTTAACATTTTCGACATCTCCTCTGCAACCGCTGCACAGAATTTCACGAAACTTCACAGGAAGCAAGTACTCAATGACCTCTACCAAATTTGTGTTTTTTTAGCCGATCTGAAATCCAAGACGGCCGCCACAGGCTCTGATTGGCTGACACATTTTCGACTTCTCCTCTGAAACCACTTCACAGAACATCTCGAAACTTCACAGGAAGCAAGAACTCAATGCCATCTACCAAATTTGTGTTTTTCGAGCCGATCGGAAATCCAAGATGGCCACCACAAGCTCTGATTGGCTGACACATTTTCGACCTCTCTGAAACCACTGCACAGAATTTTATGAAACTACACAGGAAGCAAGTACTCAATGCCCTCTACCAAGTTTGTGTTTTTCGAGCCGATCTGAAATCCAAGATGGCCGCCACAGGCTCTAATTGGCTGACACATTTTGGACTTCTCCTCTGAAACCGCTGCACAGAACATCTCGAAACTTCACAGGAAGCAAGAACTCGATGCCCTCTACCAAGTTTGTGTTTTTTGAGCCGATCTGAAATCCAAGATGGCCACCACAAGCTCTGATTGGCTGACACATTTTCGACCTCTCTGAAACCACTGCACAGAATTTTATGAAACTACACAGGAAGCAAGTACTCAATGCCCTCTACCAAGTTTGTGTTTTTCGAGCCGATCGGAAAGTCAAGATGGCCGCCACAGGCTCTGATTGGCTGACACATTTTCGACTTCTCCTCTGAAACCGTTAAACAGAATTTCTGGAAACTTCACAGGAAGCAAGTACTCAATGCCCTCTACCAAGTTTGTGTTTTTTTAGCCGATCTGAAATCCAAGATGGCCGCCACAGGCTCTGATTGGCTGACACATTTTCGACTTCTCTTCTGAAACCGCTGCACAGAATTTCATGAAACTTCACAGGAAGCAAGTACTCATTGCCCTCTAAAAAGTTTAAGTGTTTTGGAGCCGATCGGAAATCCAAGATGGCAGCTACAGGCTCTGATTGGCTGACACATTTTTGACTTCTCCCCTGAAACCGCTTCACAGAATTTCTTGAAACTTCATCTGTTTTACAGGAAAAACATTTACCATGAAGTCCGCCAGAATAATTATAAAGGACAGACTCTTTATTAATTGTCTTTCCTTTTCATACCGATATAAATTTAAGGTAAGTAAATTAAATCATTTTAAAATAGTGGCTCCACCTGCAATGTTCAATGAACTTCGTTTTAGCAACAGCTTTGTCGTATGCATTCATGCGACATTTTCTCGATTATCATTGTGTAAAAGTACTTGAATAGTTTGTCCTCATCATTCCAATCGTCTATCTAGTGTCATCTCGGACTGTTCTGTTCAAACCACAACTACGTACCGCTGAATGGAGTCCGGATGTACTTGACAAAACTAATGTGATCAATCAATCCTGTTCGGAAGTTTTTAGAAAAAATAAAGGGAAATATTGTACGGACACAAGTACGTAACAGATGCATGTACTTACTGTAACATAATTGAAAGAAAATAAGGTTGTAAAAATATGCAAAAATTAACTTGATTGAAAAGCCGCTCCGAGCACTTGCCCTGACCCCAACCCTACCCCTTTTTCCCATGACTCATCACTATATATTTTCTTCCTTTATAGATACGACTGAAAGAGTACTACGTATGTTATTGATTTGTGAAATCAGCGGTTTTAAATGCCTAGACTGAATAGTTCTGTGCCTCATACCTGTAAACGTGTGTGTCAATGTGAAGGAAGACCTCGCCTCGGGAGGAGTTTACAGGGGGAACTATTTATTTTAACGCCTCATCTACACTATATAGAGTCCTCAACTTGTATGTCTCATACACACCTATATGATGGAAATATGACGGACTAAGAATGGCTTGTACGAGTAACAGGGAATCAGAGTCGTCGTGGATCCCCCCGGGGGAGGAGTACTACACCAGGCTGAAGAGGAATCTCCCCACGGTGCACCACCAGTTCGGTATGTATCAGACTATGTACGTTATGGGGAGTTAACTTATTTGTCTACATTTGTTTGCAATATGCAATAATTTACCTTTGTACATAATATCTATATCACCTGTCTGGCATATGTACTAGTATTGTATTTATATATGCAGGGTCAAGGGAAGTTTACTCTACCCGCTAAATTGCTCTTTACCTGATCGAAACGTAAGATATTGTGATTCTTGATGTTTCCTCATCATTTTAGTGATACTGCACAAAATTGATGAAACGTTGGAGTAGGGCATTATGCCTAATTAGTAATTTCATATCGTTTATATATATAAAAAGTCTATCGTTTTTGCAAACACTTCAAGAGTTCGTAAGAAGGAATGATTTTCTGTCGTCGACATGCAAAAACTATGAACTTTTCATATACCTAAAGATATGGGTTTATTTATCAGACATTGCCCTACTGCAACGGCTTATCAATTTTGTAAAGTTTAATTTAGAAAATGAAAAAAACTTTTGATCAAAGTCCGTCAAAAAACTTAACGAGGCCTTCTACAATTAGAAAAATTTGATGACGGTGAACTTCCAATTTCTTTTTCTTAAAATGATATTTGAAGTACAACAAATAAATAACATGAATTAAATAAAAATCTCTTGCGCAGAAATATGAAAAATTTGAGAAAAATCATTATTTTGCAGTAAAATCCTATAAGGTCGCACTGTAAGATGCCATTATCTTTGAGATGACCCTTACATAATACTGAACGGTGAACTTCTATTTTCTTTCTCATAAATTGAATTTTAAAATACTGCAATTATATGATCCGTATATAGTCAAAATACCCTGGGTAGAAGTTCATCATTTTCTAATTAGACACAGTCACGTCAAAGAACTTGGATGGACTCTTTTCTTGAAAATTTGACAGACTTTGACGGGAATCGACCAATCAGAATAGGAATTCAAATGAGGCCAGTTGTATTTACAAAGAGCATAATTTCTATATTCATTTGGGTCTTCTATCTGCATTTCTCTCACGGTGTTACTGTGTTGGCTCAACTTGTGCCGTCTAAACAGCTCCTGGTCCACCGTCCCTTTCCCACGTACCCGACGTCTTAGAAATATTACAGATACACAAGATGCGCAAAAGCACTTCTATTTTAATCGCTCAAAGAACTTCGATAGTGTTTATAGACGACATTGTCAAGAAAATTTTTACCATTTTTTTGACAGACTTTGTAATATAAACGCGGCTTCTTAAATTTAGGTTGCGTTCACGAGTATGTCCTTCCAAGTGTTTCGCTAAAAAGTGAAAAGTGTGTGTTTTTTTTTTCATTTCACGTAACATACACGTAAATTGAATTGTTTAGAAAATCTTTTACTGTACTAGCAAAGATATATATCTGTACCTTGATGTTTCACTTCGTACGTGTTTGAATTAGCGTATGATGTAAATTGTTATTAGGTCTTCCGACTTCCGTCGGAAGACCTATTGTTTTCGTAACCGTGGAAAATTGGATCAGCGATTTCTCAAGAACCCTGTAAGCTAGGACAATGAAAGTTCTCCAACGTTACGTTTGGAGTAAAAGCTAGATTGGTCTTTTTTATTTTTGGTCTCTGTTATTTTTTTATCATGATTTTTAGTAGATTCAAATATTTGACGGGAGCGTCGAATTACTCAAAAGGACCGAAAATTTCATGTTTTGCTATTTGTAAGCTTAAATATCTCGTATTTTGCTATCTACAATTTCCATTCTTTTTGAAAGTCGACAGTCATGCAAGATATGAAATGCTAGATGCACACTGTAACGATTTATTACGATGACGTCCTTCACCGTCCTTCATATTTCCAAATTCAGAAGTTCATAGGAGGAAGACACTTTTTTGCTTATAATAGTAAACAAAAATTAAGCTTATGAAGTTTCCTAAAAATTTCAATATTATTATTTTTTATCCATATATCTGTCTTATTTAGTCTTTCTGATTTTTCCTATCTCTTACTGTTGAAAAGATATGAGCATCGAAATTTTGAGTTGGGTATTTCGATACACCTTCACGCCAACAGATCGGGCGCACACTAAAATTGGTAGTCCGAGTCCGACTCGAGAAAAGCAGTGTTGAGATTTTCAAATTCCGATTTCACGGCAATGATGAATATGCATTTCATAAATACATTTCGATATACACAATTTGATTTTAAAACAGTTGATTAATTTAGAAGAGATCAGCTACAAACCAGAATTTACACACAAAAAGTGGTAGTTTGATTCCGATTTCTAACCTACAAACCTGTTTCTAAACTTCAATAACTATATTTTGAACATCAAGTTTAATTTCTAATTCTAGCAAACGTTCGAACATAATTTTCGGTTGGTTTATTTACAAATTGATGAACAATTTCTCCAACATTCTTCCCTCTCCTCGTTTTTCGAAAACAGTTCTGTTTATATTGAACGATGTCGCCATGATGGAAATTCAAAATAAACTTTGAAAAAAGGGAAGGGGGGTCCAAATTTGAACCTGCACAGCGAGAACCTCATGGTATTTATATATATATATTGAACGTAACTTGTTATTACCATTTCTCTTCTCAAGAAAATTGGTTCTACAGCTACGAGCTCGCCTTTTTTATGGGGGAAGGGGGCAGGAAGAATTTGCAAAAAAAAAATCCCGGCTCTGAAAAATGCTGAAAAAAATATTCCGGCCCAAAGGGCCGGCAATTTTTTTTTCCCGGACCATGCAAAAGTAAGGATACATTGCATGATATGGAAATTTTTGCTGGCCCTTTGTGCCAGACAATTTAAAGTCAAAAAATTAATTAATATAAATACAAACTGTTGACATAGCTGTATCTACCAGAGACCTAATACGCATAGGCACAAAAATCTAGAAAAGGTCCTATTTAAACATCATACAATCTGTCTGAAATTCGCTAATTGCAAAGAGACATCTGAAGGAACGGTTATTAACTCATACTCTGTAACAGCGGGGAGTTTAACTTACACAGACATTCACAACATTTGACAATTTGTTTAAATCCGGCCCGAAGAACCGGCGAAAATTTTTCTCCGACTCTGGTAATGGCTGAAAAAAATGGCCTGCTCAGAAAATTGCTGAAAAAATTTTACCGGCTGGCAATAGAATTCCTAACCCCCCCCCCCCCCCAAATCAAATGGTTGCTCACCAACAATTATCGGTTTGAAAATTTAATGTTACTGCTATTTGAAAACTTAAATATATAATATAAATACATGTAATGTGACGTCCTTCATATTTCCAAACCAAAAATTGTATAGGAGGAAGACACTCTTGTTGCAACCGCAACAAGTAACCTTTCTAGTTTCATTGAATTTTTCAGTTGATGCACAACTTAAAAGCCTGGCAGGGGGTATGCCCCTCTATAAAGTCAAAGGGAGGGGTAAACTCTTACCTCGCAAGTTTTTCTTGGACACAGAGAAGATGGTACTACGTTACAAAGGCTCAGAGAGGGTACTGGGCGGCGGTAGCAATGTCTGTACGTATGTCCCTTAAAAAGAATCAACCATGAAATGTTGGGGTCCCTGTAAAGTGCGAAACGAAACAAAAACGAAACGAAACGAAACGAAACAAATCGAAACGAAACGAAACAGATCGAAACGAAACAGATCGAAACGAAACGAAACAAAACAAAACGAAACGAAACGAAACGAAACGAAACGAAACAAAACATAAATCTTAAAGAACTTGAGAAAAATCGATGTAAGTGCAGAGAACTAGCACGGATGTCAATATCTGCATATATTATTACCTTCAACCATTAGTTCTTGTGGCTGGAGGGTTTTTCAAAGGGTCAAAGTTGACGATTAAAACATAATATATACGGTATATAGCACAATTACATTTTAAAGGATTAAAGGAGAGTGAACGGGATGTATAACCTCCTAGGCGGAAAAAAACATTATTTAGCAGGGAGGAGTCCAGTACAGAGGAAACGGAACTGTTCCGTTATGTGTATTTGAAAACTTTACCAGAAAAAATTTCTTGTGGTATGGATTATCTATTACAAAAGGGGGAATGTGATGCCGTGTAGGGATGCAATAGCTATGAATTTTGTCCAACATAAGAGAATAATATCTTTTCATAAAGTTGAAATAATGATCGGCGTGATTCACAAATACTGGGGGAGGGGTATATTTCGTTTGAAAAAGGATAAGATTTTTTTGCTGAATTGTGCCTCCCCCCTCCAGTTTTATTATCTCATTACGGTGTCATAGCGTGGTTTTCTATCCCCTCCCTTTAATTCCTCTTAAATACACGAATGGCATTTGACATTTACTTTTATTAATTGTCAACTTTGACTCTGTCAGGAAACCCTCTCGGCACTAGTTACGAATGTAGAACTCTTGGATTAAGGCAATATTACATGCTGACTTTGTCTTTGAATATTCATTCTCGGCAACTTTTCCTTCTTTTCTCATATTCTTTAAGTTTTATGTTTTGTTTCGTTTCGTTTCGATGTGTTTCGTTTCGTTAATTTTGTTTCGATCTGTTTCGTTTCGTTTAGTTTCGATCTGTTTGGTTTGGTTTCGATTTGTTTCGTTTCGTTTCGATTTGTTTCGTTTCGTTTCTATTTGTTTCGTTTCGTTTAGTTTTTGGTTCGCTTCGCACTTTACAGGGACTCGAAATGTTGTTACGCTGAATAATATGCAAAACATTGTACATTAAGAAATAACTTTATTAAAAAAAAAGTAAGAAAATCTTATGACAAGAGAATAGTAATCTACATGTACTAAAACTTACTAAAACTATCCTTTTTACCATAAAAATATTGATAAATTTAGGGTCAATATCCAGTATGAGCGAGGCGAGGGAGGGAGAAAAAGACTTTACAACATACCTGGACTGGATGGACAACATAGTAAGTCTTCTGTTTGAAGTGTCTTTATTAATACATTATAGGAGTGATTAGTTTCCTTTTTAAGAACTTGTCAAATATCCCTATGCTAAGAAAATTCATTGCCAGTATAATTCCTTTTCAGAGGGATCACTGTCTGGCCATAGTATTTAATTCTGGCCAGAAGGTAAAGTACCTCTACACAGCTTCTCGTCCAGAACGAGACATGTGGATTAAGGGTATCCGGTTTGCAATGCATCTAGGACAGTACATGGATCAGAGGGCACAGACAGACAGATATCCTTACTCATATTTAGGTTTCAGTGAAAATTGGGCTAGGAACAGAGCACAGACTATATATTTGTATCTGCTCCTTGTGCGACACTAGAGATCGTTTCTGATAGCAAAGCAGGAATAACACGATCGATGTTCTTCACGTTCATATTGTCATGATATATGACTGTATTCACTACCAAAGTCTGTATAAGTGTGTTCTTGGAATCAAATTCTTCACTGAAATCCAAAGTGATATATAATGAGCTTTACAGAAATAAATAATAATGACGTTATCAAACCGAAAACCCACCAACACCTTTTACAAGAATGCACTAGATTATATTGACATGCAGAGATATGTAAATAGCCATGTCTAAACGAGTATTATAGGGATCTTGGAAACATTACTTTCCTTTCCCGTCGTTTCACCTTTTGAAAACGTATTCTATTAAAACTATTAAAATTAATGTTCTTCAGTTTTTAATTATCAAGATCTGTAATCTTTGATGCCCTAGTCAGCTGTCGTAATGATATAATAATCCTTATCTATGATTACGTGGTTACGTGAATCTTTCGTACAAGTCGACAAGAACAAGAATGGCAAGCTGGAAATAAAAGAAGTGATGAGCCTCCTTAAACAACTCAATGCCAGGTTTGACGAGAAACAAGTCAAACAACTCATGCGGGTAATAATATACTTTTTATTCATTCATTCATTCATTTTTTAATCGTAAAAATAGAATAAAACTATTTTCTAAACATGGATTCTTAAGATGTGATGATATATAACATTTTATATCAACCCTCACTTCCCTGTTATAAATCTGATGAACGTTTCAGGAAGCCAAGAAACAAGAGAAGAAAAGTGATGTGTCACTTAATATAGACGAATTCATAAGTTTTTATCATCTTCTAAACACAAGACCGGAATTGAACGAACTGTTTTGGAGGTTTGTAGAAAACATTTTTTTCACCTTTGAAAATTTGTTCAATTGAACTATCTTGAATTGCTGAAACCTGGTATAAATTGTGAAGATAACGCTAACAGTTGAAGTATCTTACATTTCATGTCCATAATGTCTGTAACATAGGTACGACAAAAACAACAAAGGTTATTGGTCTACAAGGGACTTACAGGATTTCTCAAAGCAAGAACAACAGGTACATGTACATGTATATTATGTGACATTAAAAAATATATATTGCATAACTAAGTTTAGAAAAGAGATAATTCTTTATGGATGTAATTGGTTTTAAGGAAAGTTTATGTATACATTCGCAACATATTAGTTTTGTTTAAATGTAGGCAATTCAAACTACATTCAACATATGCAGGTATCAATTGATTCTCCTTTATTGTTCTAGGTGATGTTAAGTGACAATAAAGCAAAAGAAATAATACTAGAATTTGAACCACAAAAAGATTTCAGGGAAGAGGGCAGTAAAATGAGTCCAACAGGTTATTTGATTGCTTCTTTTATTTTGGTTGAATCATACAGAAATCCGCCAATTGTTGTTCTGTATATTGTAATGTAAAGTGGTATATACACGTGCCTCTACCTCTTTTAAAAATGAAAGATGTTTTTTCTTCAATTTGTGTAAACAAGTAATGTTTAGTTTCATGCAACGAAGAAAAAGAAACCAAAATATTATCGGCATAAAGTATGCTCAAACGTAAATTTTTCCCATCGTTTGTAACCCACGGGGAAGCTCGTCAACCCCGGGTTTCACACGATGGTCTTTTTCTAGTACTTTCATATTTAAAAAAGACAATTTATTCATGAACATTTAGATCCTCGTCTGCTTACTGCATTGCATGTCGTAGAAAGAGAGCCAGCTTGGTGTTCTGAAAGGCACCATAAATTATATACATGTACTCGTATATCAGAGAGCCAGCTTGGTGTTCTGAAAGGCACCATATATACATGTACTCGTATATCAGAGAGCCAGCTTGGTGTTCTGAAAGGCACCGTATATACATGTACTCGTATATCAGAGAGCCAGCTTGGTGTTCTGATAGGCACCATAAATTATATACATGTACTCGTATATCAGAGAGCCAGCTTGGTGTTCTGAAAGGCACCATATATACATGTACTCATATATCAGAGACGGTGCATGGCACGAAAAATCCAAAACTAAGTGGCAACGTCTATAAAGAAGTGGTCACTTTTAAAGTCCCTAATTCCCTATATCGTCTGAAAAAAAGAATAGAAAATTGCATCTTGCCACTCTGCTGCCTTATACATGTATCGAATAAAGAATCCTCAGTTGGAACTTCAAGCTGAAATTAATGAATCAGAGTTCTCTGCCATTTCGTTGTTTACCCTTGTTTTATATCAAAGTTGAATGCCATGGATTGTGTGATATGCGAAAGTAAAGTTTAATTCCTCGACAATTTTTGTCTGATCAGAGTTGAAATTTTAGGAAATTAAGAAAACTGGTTTAGGGCTACAGACTGCAAAAAAGAAACACCCCATTAACAACTAAGACATATATTTTTAAACACGATATTCGTGAATAAACAGAACGACCTGGAATGGCCATCCTCAACATGAATTGCATGTATACACATGGTGTGTAATTCACAACAGGGAAGAACAATAATTATTCTTCCTTGATAAAGTTTGGAAAGGCCCGTCATTACGGTTCCAAGTACAAAGTTTTAAACTGTGTACTTGTTAATAGGTCATATACCTTTTCAAAACATATTTTTTAAAAAGGCCTGAAAATCCGATACATTAAATAAAGGAAGTGTTCCAACTTCACCAGCAGCCCTCTGAACCATGTCAAAGTGCAAAGATTTGAAATATGTGCTTGTAAATGGGTCGTATTCCTCGCAAAACTCTTTTAAAAGCCATAAAATCTGAAACAGTAATTAGTAGATAAATGGAGTGTCTGACTCCGCTATCAGAGGGCAGTCTTCTGTACAGACATCTCTAAATGTGATGCATATGGTTGATCGTTTCTTCAACGCATTCTAAAATATCTGTTATCAAAATTTCTTGACATTTCTCAAACGTGGGTCCTGTAGCATCATATCCCACCCATTCTGCTACGTCTTTCGGTACGCTTTTTCGACATAGTAACTTTCACACTTTTTTGGCTTTTTACATTAAGATTTGAGGATCACTGACGAGGGTTCAGTACCCGGAACGTGCATGTCTGGTCCATGTTGCCAATTTACCTGTTCTTAAATTATGCTATTCAATATGAAGACGTTTACATACATACATGTTTTGGAGCCAAAAATGATTCACAGCTGAAAGAATGATTTTGTCATATACCTCCTTGAAATCCCACGTATATATTTTAGTAAGAGTGAGCGGGCCCAAATTCCCGAAGGGTCTAACCAGAAGCGTGAAAGGGTCAGCCATGCATGGAGTCCCGTCAGCACAGTGGTTTGAAATATGTATAAATGCTGATGGGCCCAGCGCAATTTAAAAATTAGTATATGAACAAAAGCTTGTAAACATACATTATTTGAATATTTATCGAAGGTTTTATAGGATTTGTCATACTGTCATCGTAATCGAAATGTAAACTTTTACATGTAAACCATGTAGATAGGCCCTGCGCAATATAACATGTGTACTAATTCGTATAGGAGTTCAATAGGATCCCGTCCTCGCAGTTTACAGTGCGCAAAGCTTCAAAAGAAACTTGTATAAATGTGTTCAGGTGGATAGCTAGGTCCATTACAGTATGTGATGTGTCTCTTTTATTCATAATCTCCAGAAGGACCTCATCCTTGCTGAAGGACTCTGATGTCACATACAAAACATACATCTACTTGCACGTTAAGTCCTACATCTATACAATCTGTACAATATATATTTTATAATACGTAGTTTTCGGAGTATGCAACAAATTAATATTGCAGTGATGACTCAATAAAAATTTCGTAGGTTTTAAGGACTTTCTGACATCACGTGATGAGCAGCTGTTTAATTCAAACTGCAGGGAGGTGTACCATGATATGACACGACCAATCACAGAATACTACATTAACTCATCACATAACACGTAAGATAATCTGATATCACTTAAAATATGGAATTATTCAAGAGAAGAAAATGATTGAATATATCATATGAATCGACGTAGTCTTGAATTCTGCAAATGGAAATTACATGAAAAGTTTAATGTAAATAAATATTTTGGAATTTAAAAATGAAGATTTGAATGCGATTCTCCAGAAAATCTTCAATCATGGCAGCGAGACTTCGACACATTTTGATGCAAATTTGATGTGTCATCACCAAATTACAATGTACATCATCTTACAATCGTGAAAATGATTTTGTTAAGATATTTGGAGAAAGGTCAGTTACGTGGACCAAGCAGTACAGACGCCTATGTCGCAGCTCTTCGCAAAGGATGTAGATGTGTGGAATGTGAGTTTTACATTTCTTTATTAATCTTACGGATTGTTCTTCAAACAAGAAATAACGAAAAAACTCTTACCTGTCTTTGGTAAAATTAGAAAATGATTATCCTCCAATTATATAGTGGACTGCTGGGACGGAGATGGCGACGAACCAATCATTTACCATGGACACACCTACACAACCAAAATCAAATTCTGTGATGTCATATCTACCATCAAAGAACATGCCTTCAAATTCAGATCACAGTAAGTCAGTTCATGGGTTTTAGACGCAGAGTCAAATCAAACACAGAACCAACTGAAATTCAAGTTAAATCATACAGATTTGAAATTAAATCACAATGAAAGGTTGTAATTATTACGACTTCCTCTTTCTTTGAAGGTATCCTGTCATATTGTCAATTGAAAACCATTGTTCAGTGAAGCAACAAGAAGTTATGGCACAGTATCTCAGGGATATTTTAGGAGGTATGCAAGAATAGTCATCTTTTCGTCGAAAATGATTCTTACTTTCTGACTGGCGACGATAAAACATTGAACATTGTGTTTTATAATATTTCTTTATGTTCAGTTATGTTGTACGCACCTGAAAATCCCGAAAAGAAAATTCCATCCCCCGACGATTTAAAAGGAAAGATAGTTCTAAAAGTAAGTATAGCATGTATGTCTTGTCACTTGATATTGAGTTTGTCGATCATTTCAAGATCTATATCACCTCTGTTGTTGCCTTTCAACCATCTTATTTCTTGCTTTCCTCCTAGGGAAAGAAATTACCATCCAAAGTGGTAACAGACGACGACATAGGCGAAATGAGTGAGGAGGACGAAGCTGCTGAGATACCACCGGAAGAAAGGAGGGAACAGACGACACACGGCAAACTGAAACTAGCACCTAGCTTCTCAGACTGTATAGGAATGAAGGCGTTAAGCTATAAAAGTGTCTCTCAAGTTTTAGACTCTGGTAAACAGTTTCTGGCTCTTCTGAAAGAATGAAACTTCTCAAACAAGATGTCATTGTATTTAAGTGACCATAACAAGCAAATACTAGTTACATACATTTGGAATGAAATAACATTGCCACTGATAAGTAACTGCATAATAGCATAACAAAGGAGGGGATTTCCAACAACACCAGGTTGTAGCACCCACAGCAAAACCTCAAAACACTCAATGCAAAAACGCAAAGCAGACAAGCACGGAAAGAGACGCATAAGGGACAAGGAACGTCAACGCACAACACAGAAACATCAAACACAAAGGACTACACATAAACCAACGAGACCAATGGGCAACAGCAATAGCAGAAGGTGTATATCCTGGATTACGTGCGCACAACCCTCCCACTTTTCCGATTACCCAGAGGTCTCGAAGAACGTACAATTGTGGTGTAAAAACAACCTCCTCACTGTCAGATGACCACACACAAACAAGACCGCAAAACGAAGGGGCCCAAACAACACAGATGAATATGTAAATGGATATAAAAAGAAGGCGTACGTAATACAATCCGTGCTCTGCCGCTGTTATCACCCGAGGAGTCCGATTGACATTCAGAGAGGACAGGTGGTCGGGGCCCTGTCTTCTCTAAAGAGGCTTGGACAGGGCCCGTCATGGAGTCCCGTCGTCACAGTCAGTCAGAGTGCAAGTTTTAAGAATATTACGCTTGTACAAGACTGTAGATTGGTCAAGTACCAAGCCTAGTGTCCGTCTCGTGACATTAGGATCATATCCACGGAATAAAAGGCGTTTGATGATTCTGACACATTTTCAATAGTGATGTTGTCTATCTTTGATCCTTCTTATCTAGTTAATAATGTCACAATAAAATGCAGGTTGTGAAATACCCAAAGTAATATACTCTGTTGCCTGTATTGGTCCGAATTTCATGAGAAATTGACAATAATTTTTGTAAAATTTCCAGAAAGTCTTTACTAGTTTGTGAAAGCAAAAACCTTGTCCTAAAAGTTCAAGAACGTTATATAATTGTAACATTTCGAAATATTCCTAAAATAGTTTATTTTATCCATAACTCTTAAATGTTAACCACAATATATGTCATGTTATTAAGTCCATCAGCACGCACAACAAATATGATAAAAAATCAAATCTTTTAATATTGGAGGTAGCGTCGAGGACTCGTAAATACAGGATAAGCTTCTAATGACCAAGGTATTTGTATCTCATTTCAGACAGTTTGTTTGTATCGCTAAGTGAGAGTAGATCATTAAGTATGAGTCCTAACGATATAAACAAGATGACGAACCATCTTCTGGTAAGGACATATCCAAAAGGCACTCGGACAAACTCTAGTAACTACTACCCAGTACCTGTGTGGAATTATGGATGCCAAGTCGGTAAGCATTGCCTATATCATACGTAATAAAAGTACCTGTTTTAATAATCCCCACTGTAGCTCATCTCTTTCTGTGTTTGTATATCTCCATTATAGTTGCCCTAAATGTGCAGACATCAGACAAATCGTTGACGCTAAACGCTGCCAAGTTCAAGGACAACGCCGGTTGTGGTTACCTGCTAAAACCTGATTTCTTACTATCCAATAAAGGTATCAATATATGTATGATCAGTTCTAGCTTGTGAAGAATTGAGCTTTTGAAAAAGTTCATGTTAATGGGTCAGTTTTGTTTATTTTGGAAAAACCTTTGCAAGCTTTAGCATTAAATATGGTTCAAAATCATCACGATGACATAATGATTCATAGATCAATAACAAAATAAACTTCAAATGAGGGAGTAAAATAATAACATTATGTTCTTCATTACTTTCAGAGGATGGAATAGAGAATGTGTTAAACGGTAGACGAGAAAGTGGGAGGAAGCGGCTTCATATCAAAGTATGATTTCTCTTTCTTGAAACTATTTTTGAAATGTTGCTTTTTTGTTGTGCAGTGTTTTTGACGTTGAATAATATGATGTATTTTAACGTATACATGTAATATATTTACAGATAATTAGTGGGTGTCAAATACCAAAGCCAAAAGATTCTAAGAAAGGAGAGGTGATTGACCCGTATGTGAAGGTCAAGGTTCATGGAGTAGAGAAGGATACGCGCACCCAAACGACCCAACGTATCAAGGATAATGGTAACTCTTGTTTCTGACACCTTTTACCAATATTTTAGTATGTATTTTATAGTCTGGACCAATCCTCTTTACAATCAAACTCTGATATGCATTACTTTCATGTCCACCTCAACATTCTTATCACGCTCGATCAATTTTCCTGAATTTTTTTTTGGCAGAGTTGCCAACTCTTCCGTTCAGGAAAATCTGGATGTTCAAAATAAAGAGAAGGTCTTGTAAGTTTAGAAAGTGTTGGCTATTTAATGGTATAGCCAAGTTAGATTGATTGAGAACAATCGCAGTGAGAAGATTTAGTAACTCTCTTATGAACATTACGTTTAGGCATGGTATTTAAAATTGTACTCGATGATGATCGCCTTTTGCTTGCCTGCAACAGTTTGTTGTAGATTCCTAATCGGGGACTTCCAAACATGGTCATCGAATGTGCCTTTGTTGGATGATGTATCGGTATAAAACACGTTTCGGTGCATCATGTATCAGAAGAGAAGATTTAAAAGTGCCATGATGAGAGAAGCTAACATATAAAAATGAAAATATTTCGATCGAATCACACTTTGTTAGGTGTCGAGACGTATTCAGTATATCGATCGTCAGTTATGACTCTGAATAATGATAGAAAATATGTAACTATTTTTTTTAAGGAAACAAAAGCTGAAATTAGGCAACATAGCCATTGCGATGTCATACTTTTTAGCGGACAAGTATTTGCGAGAAGTTATAATTTATGGTTGGAAGATATCTCATGTTTTAAAACTATCAATATCGTTAATGTCGAATAACTTTTTTAAGATTACAACGAATTCATCTTTAGATGCATTATTTTAGGTTTTAACCCCCGCTGGGACCATGATGTTACGTTTGATGTATCCGTGCCGGAGCTAGCCATCGTCAGATTTGTCATCTATGATGATGATCCTGGAATAGATGATCTCATCGGTTGTTTTGCTTTACCATTCAATACTATCAGACAAGGTGATCGTCATCTATCATTTGGTTGCTTATATAGTTATAAAATTCGAGAAATCTATGAATTAAAAAAGCTAAGTATATTTTTAGTTTAAAAGCACTATTCCTACAGTATCATTATTGTCTTTTTCTTACTTTATATTCTTAATTTCATATTATCATGTAATTATAAAATGTCGCGAATTGAATTATATATTTAATTTTTTTCTTGTTCAGGATATAGGCATTTCCCGTTGTACAATAAAGACGGTGACAAGTTAAACCAAGCCATGATCTTCGTACATGCATCTATAACAGATCTTAGCTAGGAATTATAGTGGGGATTTTTAAGATTACTATGGTTACTTATATTTTCTGCAGGGTAATATGAATTCTGAGAACATATATAGTGCTTCCCAAACGCGCCATCATATAGTGCAATGTAGTAGACCAATTTTAATTATAACGTCAATTTTGAATTATTACTTTTTAACTTATGGTATTCATTCTATCATTGTTTATATGGCATTCGTATATATGATCTCATATGATTTGACATAATATTATGATAATTATGTAATACTAAATGGCAGCCTATATAAGCTTAATCCATTTTAACATACAACAATAGAATACTCCTACATTAATTAAATCTGCATATATACTTATGTTAATTTTGATATCAATACACAACAGAGGTGAGAAGAATTTGTCTGCTATTTTCTCATTTGATTTTACATATTAATGATACCTTTATACTGTCATTTGAAGACGTTTAAAATATAAAAGCAATATCTGTGATGATTGATATGTATGTACTAAACACATTCTTTTGTACTTTTTCACTTTGACCTATACTTTATGCTTGTTCCAATAAATGCATTTTCTGATTGATTATTGACTTGTTCTTTATTTACTGTTGATAGGATCGAAATTTCTCTTTTTTTCAAATCTAGATTCAAATAAAGTTGATACTGTTTTCATCTATGAATCTATGATTGCTCAACAAACATGATCACAAGCACAATCAGTCAGTATATATATGGTATAGGGGTCATAAATTTCTTTTAGATACTCATATCAGAAACCGTATCATGCTCGTTTCAGAAATTATACTCAAACGATTCTCGTAAAAACCATGCGCATACTAATCCATACTCAGAAATAAATACTCATATTAGAATTACGACATTTACTATACTAATGGTGTAATACATTTGTCATCCATACTCAGAAATAAATACTCATATTAGAATTACGTCATTTGCTATACTAATGGTGTAATACATTTGTCATCCATACTCAGAAATAAATACTCATATTAGAATTACGTCATTTGCTATACTAATGGTGTAATACATTTGTCATCCATACTCAGAAATAAATACTCATATTAGAATTACGACATTTGCTATACTAATGATGTAATACATTTGTCATCCATACTCAGAAATAAATACTCATATTAGAATTTCGACATTTGCTATACTAATGGTGTAATACATTTGTCATCCATACTCAGAAATAAATACTCATATTAGAATTACGTCATTTGCCATACTAATGATGTAATACATTTGTCATCCATACTCAGAAATAGATACTCATATTAGAATGACGTGTTTGCTATACTAATGATGTAATACATTTGTCATCCATACTCAGAAATAAATACTCATATTAGAATTACGACATTTGCTATACTAATGGTGTAATACATTTGTCATCCATACTCAGAAATAAATACTCATATTAGAATTACGTCATTTGCCATACTAATGACGTAATACATTTGTCATCCATACTCAGAATAAATACTCATATTAGAATTACGACATTTGCTCTACTAATGGTGTAATACATTTGTCATCCATACTCAGAAATAAATACTCATATCAGAATTACGACATTTGCTATACTAATGGTGTAATACATTTGTCATCCATACTAATGATGTAATACATTTGTCAATCTGTCTGACATTGCCCGTACACATCGTTGATTGCTGTAACAATCGTCCCGGATCCAGTCTGTGGCGTCACCAGACAGTGATTGTGCGTCTTGGAATACCTCTATATTTTTTTTTTGATAAGTGGGGGGGGGGGGATGTGCGCACATTTAATTATATGATGGCTACACCCCATGTGTACATTGGACTCCTTTATTTTTGTGATGTGATACATGTTTCACCTCTGTTTTTGGTTCATATGGTGATTGATCCTTTTGATGTCATTGTTTCTTCCGTATCGGTGTCCTCAGATGTTTATTTGTCAGACTGTTTGGCTGTGTTTGTTTGTTGCAGATCTTTTCCTTCCTCTGTGAATACCTTCATGATGAACATGCATAAAATTCATATTGAAACGGTGCGTATCGACAACTCCCGAACTTGAGAGCTCCACAATTTCCGCAATAATATTTATGTAGTTATTGTATTATAAATTGCTGAAGAAAGTAAGCGTCATTTTTTTTAACCATTGCGAATTTTATACAATATTCAGCGTAGCCTAGATTATTCAAGGCGATCGTAAAGATGTCTCACTTGCGAGCATTGCCATGTATACACTCCTACATTACACCAATGGATTGTTTCAGGTTTCAAAAATTGCTATCATTAGAATATCATTTAACGAAGATTCATATTGGCTGAGAAATTTTGTTGATACATCGATTAACACAATTTTTCACGGTAGTCTATTTATAGCACTATTTTTAGAACCAGTGGTTCCCTTAAGGTGGGTCCCTACTCGTGAAGTTAACAGATGAATTTTGTATTTTAAGGTTATTTTCTATACATAATAGTCAAAATGACATAATGAACACAGACATAGATAGGTAATTTTGTTTCAATTAAAGATACAGTACATTAAAGAAAGTGATAGAAACAATAGTAAAGATGTGAAAGATAAAACCACAAACCCCCCTCCCGACCCTCCGCAGGGGAATCAAACAAAAACAAAATCTAAATCGGGGAAAATAGATGAATTGGCAGATATAAGGTCGGATTTGGCAGAAATCAAGAAGGCGCTGGTGAGGTCCGAAAAAAACTTTAGAGAAAACTATAAAAACGGAGGACTTGAAAGAAATCGTAGTCAGTATTGTAAAGGAAGTGATTGAGAAAAACAGGGAAGAAATAGAGATTATGGTGGAAGAAAGGATAGAGGAAAGATGTAGTGAGATCGATAGTGCGCTGAAAAATACTAACATAAATTTCCGAGAAGAAATTGACGGAGTTAAAATGGATGTCAACACACTGAGGGAGAAACTAATGGAAACTAATAAAGTAATCCGAAATCTAGAAAAAAAAGGTTGAAACCGCAGAAAGAAATGCCAAAGACGCTATTCAAAAAAGTAATAAAAACGAGCAGTATTCCCGAAAAACAAATATAAAAATCTGTGGAGTTCGTGAGGAGCAGGGAGAAAACACATTTGATGTTGTGAAACGCGTTTTGTCGGAAAAGGCGGATGTGGAACTATCCGAAGGAGACGTGGTGGCAGTCCACAGGATCCCCGGGAAGAGGTCAGACCAGCCCAAACCAATCCTCTTAAAAGTAAAAAACTCAGAAATAAAAACACGGATAATGAGAAAAAGATCCGAAATTAAAAAAAGCCAGGAAACGTAAGACGTGTGGATGATGTGACTGAGCGGAATGCGAGACTAATAGACTCACTGCTGAAAAATGATAAAGTCGAGTCCGCTTACTATTACAATGGATCGGTGTATGCGATTAGTGGCGGTAAGCGTTTTTCTTTTGACATTGACGATAATATTACGACCGCTATAAAATCTGACACTAATTTGCTTTTTGCAGATTCTATATATATTTGTTTGTATGACCAATTTTCTTATGCACTTATTCTTTCCCCTCCTCCTTTGCAAATGTGAACTCTTAGCAATCACGAGAGTCGGTTTTATTGAATTCCAAATCATTTCTCTGTTTCATATATGTCCATTCATAACTTAGATGGCATTAAAATAATATCCGTAAACTGTCAAGGTTTGGGTAGCTTTGAAAAACGTAAAGATACATTTGCCTACTATAGAAATATGAACCCAAACATACTTTGCTTGCAGGATACTCATTTCTCTCCAGAATCTGAAAATTTAATACAAAACCAATGGGGCTACAAAGCATACTTAAATTCTTTTACTTCTAATGCCCGAGGAGTAGCCATATTTTTAAATAATAATTTTGAATTTGATGTAAAGCGAGAAATAAAAGATGATGATGGCAATCTCTTGGCTATTGATATTTCAATAGATTCAAAAGACATTACACTTGTTTGTATTTACGGTCCAAATCGAGATCAGCCAAACTTTTATGAAAAGGTTCATGAAACTATACATTTAATTGGAAATTCTGACGTTATAGTAGTTGGTGACTTTAACCTTGTAATTAACACTGACCTTGATTACTTCAATTACTTAAATATAAATAACCCAAGAGCACGTGATAAAGTCCTTGATATAATAGAATATAATAACCTTCTTGATGTATACCGCTTTTTCCATCCTGACACAAAAAGATACACATGGAGAAAACGTAATCCTATTAAACAAGCTCGTCTTGACTTCTTTTTAATTTCAGAATCCTTACTGTCCTCCTGCAAAAATTCTAATATTTTAGGTGCCTATAGGTCTGATCATTCCCCAATATCACTTAATCTTAAATTTGATAATTTTGTGCATAAATCAGGCCTATGGAAACTTAACAGTAGTTTATTATATGATTCCAGATATCTAGATACAATAAAACAAATCATAAGGCAAATTAAAGAACAATATGCACTTCCTGTTTACAATAGAGAAAATTTTGAAGAAATACCCAACAATGAAATCCAATTTACCATAAATGACCAATTATTCCTTGAAATTCTTCTGTTAGAAATTAGAGGCAAAACTATATCTTTTGCAAGCTATAAAAAGAAAGAAATGAATAAAACAGAAACTACTCTTATTGAAGAAATAAAAATTATGGAAGAAAATGAAAATAATTCAGATCATGAGACACTAGATTTGAAAAAGCAAGAACTTGAAAATTTAAAAAAAGAAAAACTTAATGGTAATATCATACGGTCGAGAGCGAAGTGGATACTTGAGGGCGAAAAACCATCCCAATATTTTTGTAATTTGGAAACCAGGAACTACACCTCCAAAACCATAACTAGACTAGAATGTGATGATGGGCAAGAAATTTCTGAACAAAAACTCATTTTAAAAGAAATTGAAAGTTTCTATAAGCAACTCTATAAAAAGCAAACAGATATAACAGATGATTTTGACCTTGAAAACATAATCACTTGCCATACCCCAAAATTAACACTAAATGACCGTAACTTACTTGAAGGAAAATTTACTTTAAAGGAAGCATCAGAAACTCTAAAAAGCATGTCTAATAATAAGTCGCCTGGCTCTGATGGATTTCCATGTGAATTTTTCAAGATGTTTTGGAAAGAAATAGGTGATTTTATCATTCGGTCATTAAATTATGGATATGAACAAGGCACTCTGTCTGTAACTCAAAGACAAGGGATAATCACTTGTATTCCCAAAGAAGGTAAACAAAAGAATCAGATAAAGAATTGGCGACACATAACTTTACTTAACACAGTTTACAAAATTTGTTCTGGTATTTTGGCTAATAGAATTAAAAAGGTAATTTCAAACATTGTCAGTTCAGACCAAACAGGATTTATACCCGGTAGATATATCGGAGAAAACACTCGGCTTATTTATGATCTTATGCATTTCACTGAAGAAAATAATATTCCTGGCACTTTACTCATGATAGACTTTGAAAAAGCATTTGATTCGATCTCCTGGCATTTTATAGATAAAACTTTGGAATTTTGTAATTTCGGCCCATCTTTCAGAAAATGGATCTCTATTACTCATCAAAATTCCGCTTCTGCAGTTATTCAAGCTGGCTTTCTATCACCCTTCTTTGAACTTGAAAGAGGTTGCAGACAGGGTGACCCAATATCAAGCTATATATTTTTACTATGTGCAGAAATGTTGGCAATTCAAATAAGAAATAATGATAGAATTAAGGGTATATGCAAAGATAATACTGAATATAAACTTACATTATATGCAGATGACACTACAGTTATTCTAGATGGCACAGAGACTTCGCTTTATGAAACAATTCATGTAATTAATAACTTTTACTCTCTTTCAGGCCTTAAAATTAATATTGCAAAAACCCAAATTACTTGGATAGGCAGCAAAAAATACTGTGATCAAAAATTATGCAGTGATATTGACTTAAAATGGACAACAAGATTTACTTTACTTGGTTTTACATATGATGTTGATCTTAGCAAAATTATTATGCTTAACTATGATAAAAAAAACTTGTTAAAATTAAGAACATCATTGATATGTGGAAAAAAAGGAAGATAACTCCAATTGGAAAAGTATGTATTGTCAAAACTCTACTTTTATCTCAACTTAATCATATGTTCATTTCTCTTCCAAATCCACCTGAAATAATATTAAAAAAACTGAAACAAATGATTTTTGAATTTATTTGGAACTCAAAAGTAGAAAGGATCAAAAGAGATGTACTTTTTCAAAAATTTGAAAATGGGGGACTTGGTCTTGTTGATATTGATAATTATATTAAGGGCTTAAAATGTACCTGGATAAAACGTATTCTCCTAGGAAATGAAACAAAATGGAAAAATCTATTAAGTGAGTTTGCTCCAATACTAGATATGATTTCTCATGGAACTCAATTTTTAGAAAATCTTGCAACAAAAGTGAATAATCCATTTTGGTTTGATGTATTTAGAGCATGGATAGAATTAAGAAATAAAGAATGTATAAATTCATGGGAGGATTATATTTTACAGCCCCTTTTCTTCAATAAAGATATAAAAATTGATAATAAACCTTTATATAATAAAAAATGGTATAAAAAGGGAATAGTCACTATAAATGATATATTGAGACACGATGGAACTTTTTTAACTCTTGAAGATTTCCAAAATAAGTATGATGTTTCAACCAATTTTCTTGAGTATAATGGAATAATAAATGCAATAAAAAAAGACATAAATAAAAGAAAAATTCCTATTCAAAATTTTAAAATATCTAATCCTTATATACCAAGACCTCTCCAAATTTTTCTATATAATATGAAAGGTTCTAAAGCTATGTATAATATTTTAATATCAAATAGTACCACTCCAACTGGCCAGACAAAATGGAATAATACTCTACTTCGTCAGACAAATGACCAATGGAAAACTATTTTAATCTTCCTTTCAAAACATTATTAGGTCCTAAGTTGAAATGGATGCAGTTCAGAATCAATCATTATATATTGATAACCAATAATTTTCTGTGCAAAATTGGCACCATAAACTCTGATCTCTGCTCCTTTTGTAAATCTGAACCAGAAAGTATCACCCATTTAATGTGGGACTGTAGAACTACTCAAAATATAATAAATCAATTCTCCCAATTTTGCCTTTCAAATCATAAGAATTTTGCACCTGACAAGTTAAGTTTTCTTTTTGGTATACATTCATCCAAGTCAGTCCCAGAAAATAATATCATTGTTACCTTTAAACAGTATTTATATAGATCACGTTGTTTAGACAAAGTACCTTCTCTTCATTTCCTGTTATTTGATTTAAAAAGACTATATTCCACTGCAGAATATATTTCCTTTAAAACCAATAAACATAATATATTCCTTTGCCTATGGCATGAATGGTCTTTCTTAAAAAGTTTTAAACCTTAAGAACCATTTTCACTCTCCTCTCCCATAATACATATCATTTTTTTTTTCTAATTAGGAAGTAAACCGACACTCTCCTTTCAATCTTCTCTTATTATTAATAACCACTCTCTCACTTGCTCTATCTCTACATTCCTTCTCTTCTCCTATCATTCTATCTACCTTGAATGCTCCTTTAACTCCCTCACCCACCCTCCCTCTATCTCTTAGCTCTTACTCACCCCACCCATCCCCTTTTCTTTTTGCACATCCTTTATCTAAAAAAAAATCACTTCAATTAAATAATAATTGTTGTATAAGTTATATGTATGATTTTATGATAACAGTCATATAGAAGAAATACAACTCATAAAATGATATTGTAACATAAATCTAAGTATGATATATCTCCAAACATTAGGGTACCCCCTTATAATTTCACAACATTTTTGACCCAGAATATGTACTTAATCCAACTTTTTGCATAAAAAAAACAGATGAATTTTTTCCATTTTGTAATATTTCATAAAATTATGTATGTAGATGAAGAAAAAAATCACATACAGGTACACAGTTTTTGAAATGATCAAGGTATGGCTCCAAATATAGGGGTACCCCCTTTTAATGTTATCATATTTTCGACAAATAATATATAGTATATCACATTTTTGTGCAAAAACAACAGATTGAATTTCTTCAAATTGGATAATTTTATACGATAATGTATATAGATGGTGAAAAAATCGCATACAGGTATACAATTTTATAAATGATCAAGATATGGCTACAAACATAAGGGTACCCCCTTACAATTTCATCACATTTTCAACTAAGAAATTATACTATATGATTGGTGTGGACATTGATAGATTGCACCATCTTTTGCTTCTTTTGGCATTTAAGATCTTCTGTCTGTGTTTTTCAATGCGCTGGCTCGTCCCTCACCAGCCATTGTAAAACGTTATACGCAGACTGCTGCATATAAGGAAAAACCTATAACGGTTCGAGTAGGGAGCCACCTTAAACACGAATGAACTCGTTGCAGAAAATACCATTTGTTGATGTCTGCTATCATTACAAGGGTACCATTTCTTTTCTACTTATTAAAAAATTAACTGTGCATGTACAATTTGCTCAAACTGCTCTTCATTCCAAAGATATAGAGAGATGATCGTTCGCTGTTTAAATAATGGCGGCTGCCATAACTTGTTTTGGCAGACGTGCATGTATCACTGCGAAACCCTGCGAACTTACGAAATATAGTGCGGTGATTGAATGTTTTAGATCCGAGAAAACAGTCTGTTTTTCCATTTATAAGTAGAAGATAAAAAAATGATTCACGGAATTTGCACGTGGCCAACCAGAATTATACTACCATGAACACCCAAAGTAAGACAGTCATTTCTTAAGTGGCTCTTCCTATCATTGCTTGTCCAAATATTTGGACCACACTTTTCATTGAGACTTAAACGTGTATAATGTTAAGATATTTAAGGTACCCTTTATCAAAATATCCAAACAGATTGGAACTTTTCAAAGTCATAAATAGATTGCAATAAATATCATGATAATCCATAATCTCATTAAAAGCATATCACAGCTACGACACGTCAATAATTACATGATCACAAGGAAGCAAAGCCTGGAGATCTATCGTGCGAACCACAGGTTTCTGACTCTCAATTTTCCGAGGTAATTAAATTCAATGTAGAAAGTTTTATATTAACTTGTATCAAACATTCCTAGCTGGATCACCAGACGTTTTATTTAATTAAATGCATATTCATCACTTTTATTGTTATTAAAGGGAAGTTATTGATAGCTAGGTCGTTAAACCTGTTAGTTTGTAGCTAATTTACTTCCCGACCACCTCCTTCCTATATAAAGCAGGGGTATTTAATGTTATTGAAGGACAGGATTATTAAAATTTCCACTCAGACCAAAGTGAAAGAACATATTATTTACGTAAATTACATGTAATATATACAACAATATCCTTCAGTGGATTTATGAAGATTAAACAATAATCTTTTTATACGCTTTAACCTTGAATAACATTCCCCTAAAGTCTAGTTCTATCACGTAAACACGCCAGTTTTCTGGTTTGATCAGCTGTTCGGACCACATAGGTAACAGGTGCGCAGAGGCTTGGGAGTATTTGAAGACTTTAGGCGTATAGTTTCGTTTTTCCAGCAGGAACAGTGATTTTTCCAATTTTCAAAAAAAAAAAAAAATCATTTGTTTATATCATGGAAGGCGAAGTGACACGGAATGTACGAGTCCCAAATCACGTGACTATGACAGTTATTCAGGAGTCCATCAATCTAAGAAACTTACCACAATCCATACTTCTCGTGAGTTCTCGTGAGATTTGGATAAAGGAGGACATGGGGAGGGAATTATACCAATACAGCAATAAAGGCAACCTACTCCGGACCATCAAGTGCTGGTGTCCGATCAAAAGTGCCGTTCTCACGTCTCCCTCGGAAATAATATTCATAGACGACAAGTCACACTGTATCAAGAGAGTGGATCTCTCTAAAGAGGACGACAAGGCTGTATCTATGTTGATTCGACACAATCCACTCCAAATACCCACTGCATTGTGTTATAACCGCGTCCAGGAGCTGGTGGTGGGAGCCACTGTCGACAACGGCGCGAGTCACAGGCTTGCAATATACTCAGGCACAGGCTCTAAGCTTCTGAATACGATAGAAACTTATGCCGAGGGTGACGAGAGGAAACCAACGTTCCAGCAACCAATATCAAAGATAGTACACAATGGTAATGGGGATTACATAGTAGTTTGTGGACAGGAGGTCATGGCTGTGGACGTCAAAGGGAACATCAGATGGAGGTACTCCGCTACTCAGAAGGGAAAGAGGGCTTCACAATTTACAGTGTCTGGTTTAGTGTGTGATAAGCACGACCACGTTCTGATTTCCGACGCCAATAATTTTGAAATCGACATGTTGGATCCAGATGGTAATTTTCTGATGTGTGTGATGACACGGTCCAAGTTGAATGACAAGCCCTTGGCCTTGGAGTTTGATGACAGAAACAATCTTATTTTAGGCCAGGCAGACAAGACTTTAACTGTTGTAACGTATCTCAGATGATCTTCATTTCTTGATGGTCATGTATCACAAATTCTTGCAATATTTTGGTATGTTGGAAAAACAGAATTCAAGTTGAACTCGGTATTTTAATACATTCCTACCTTGGGTAAATATTGTGTATAATGATAGTCGTTATAAGCATGTGACAATTATGTTACATTCATTTCTGAACAGCAGGCTGCTATGTCAGCAGAAATCCGATACCTCGTTTTTCTTTATATGAAATATCTTGATATCATATTCAGAAATATACATTTTGAGCAATGTGTAATATTTGAAAGACAAGAAACCATTAATATGAGATCAATTCAATTTGGAAATGAATATTGAAAACGTGATGCACATATATAGATTTTGCTTTAAACAACAAAAATGTTTTATAAATATAATGCCATAGTTGAATGAGATTTCAAAAGTATATTTATCGTCATATAAATGTTTTTCATTGCTTTTTGTATGACACTTCTGAACCGAAACATTTTTCTATGGTTAGATAAACACTGATGTCTTATAAAATTTTATGCGATGTACACGTCAAGCACATACGAATGAACCGCTATCAGACCATGCCCCACCAGCCTGACACGTAGATGTGTCTGTTGGCGTCATCGTCAGCAATACGTCAGTACACGTGTATGTCACAGTAGCACCATATGTGGTTGTTGGTGGATCCGGTGTGAAGGTGGCGTCTGCCACTGTGTCAGGGGCGCCGCAATCTGAAGGACAACAACTTAAATATGTTTTCTAATGCAAATGAATATACACATACATAATGTATACATATATATTTTATATTGAACGCTGTTTGATTGTAATCTGCAAATGATATATTCCACTTGAATCCCCTTTGATTAAACCGGGTAAATACTGTCTTAATGTTATAATTACCAATTTATTCTGGCCAAGAATTTTTAAAAAGAAAATTTTGTATCCGTCCATTTACCATATCATAACATGTGGTGAGCATGGACAATTTCCTGCTGAATATCACTCTATTCTTGATAAAAATAGGTTATCATCATATAATTGATAATGATGTTCAAATGATAGGCCTAAAATAAATTCATATAAAAAACATCAAAGAAGTACCTATCAATTATTTAGTCTCAAAGTCGAGAAGGCAAGGAAAAATCATTCGAATTTCTATCGTTCAGAGCTGTTGCGAACCTCGGAATGAATGAGACAAGGTACCCAGGGAGAGTCAGCGTCTCCTGATTGAATGCAACACCTGTCGCAACAGATCCTTGAAAACTTGTCAAATTCGGTGATTGTCTCGATGTACATATTGCTGTACATATCAGGTAAATATTTCTTGTTTTGTGATTATGACAGCTATCTAATGGCAATCCAGAATGTCGCTGATTATTCTAGAAAGAGGGATCTGATATTCTTTTTTTATATCCTCGAAGCGACCGAAGAACTTCCTCAAAGATGATTTCAGCCGTTGTGTAATATAACCCTGAACAAGTAGCTTACTTGCAAGCTGTGTGACTCTAACGATTAAATCTTCATATTTGGAACAAGCCATTGCGTACCATATCAGCTGAGAAACAAAAACACCATTAGCAGGAGAAGGCGGAATGTTGCTACTCATGAAATGGAAGTTAGTTGTGTGGAAGCTGAAATCATCACGTTTGTCATACAGTGAATATAAAGTAGATTAGGTTTTATTTATTTACCATGTTTAATCAAAGGGGATGCCCGTGGAAAATATCATTTGCGTATCACGTGATATTCGACAATGAGTATTTCGTAAAGTGAAACCAAATCTTAACATTTTTGGACATAATAATTTTCTCAATGTTTGGCAATATTACATTGTTCAGATTGAGGATCACTAACGAGGGTAAGTACCCGAAAGTGCATGTCTGATCCATGCTGCAAAATCTGTCTGGTGCAATTCAATTTGAAGACGTTTAACATGAACAATTTAGAAGACAGAAATAATATAATGCTGCATAAAATATAATTCATAACAAGAAATGCTGCTATCTAAGTATAAAACGCTGGTATTAGGGGGAAACGAAAAAAAACTTAGTGGCAAAAGTTATCGAGAAGATAGTTCAGTCTAAGCACATTAATATACAAAAGCACAAGCGAACACTCCACCTTACCAACTATGTCACACGACGGAGCTGTTCCAGACCACGTGCCTGCGGCCTGACATGTGACCGTGGATGTTCCTACCAAGTTATAACCTGTATTACAGCTGTATATGGCACTGGATGAGTAAGTAGTGGATCCGAATGTTATTGTGCCATCTGCTGAAGAAGCCGGAGGCATTCCGCAATCTAGTATCATGCAATATTAGAAGAATTATTTTTACATGCAGCATGCAAGTTATATCATGCAGAGAAGATAGTATAAATATCTATTAGCTACTCTTTCATATTATTTTGTAAATAGACGTATAACCACATTTGGAAGAAAGAAAACTCCAAATGCAAGCTCTCAGTAGATTTATTAAGTTTTTGTCCGAAGAAACAACGGAATGAAGAACAGATTCTGAAGTTCTGAAGAGAATGTTTCAACCCAATAAACATGATTAACTTTGAAGCAGTTCAAAACAAAATGGAGAGCAACTATCGCTGGTCAATAATTAAGACATAGATCTAGTGTTTTAAATAAAGGGAGGGGATACCCAACCAGACCTGGTTGCAGTACCAACAGCAAAACACCTAAACACCCGAAGCGAAAACACAGAGAAGACGAGCTCAGCAAGAGACAAAAAGAGGACATACGGCATAGTAACATAAAACACAAAAGACTACAAAATGTACACATTAACCAACGAGACAAATTGGCAACCATTGTTTCTTGAAAAGTTTTAGGGTTTATTTTGTATTTATTGATCTAGTAATCAAATCAAGTTAAAAATAAGTATCTTAAAGATTTTTTGAATTATCGTATAATATGGCCTACCAACAATATCACATGATGGTTCCGCTGACCACGCCCCTGTGCCTTGACACGTGATTGTAGCCCCGCCCACCATATTGTGTCCAACGTTACACGTGTATGTTGCCGTTGAGAGATAGGTGGTCGTGGTGAAAGCCCTAGTACCTCCTGTTACCGTAGGCGGATTACCACAATCTGACGTCCAAACAAAATTATACATTAAATTAGATTTTATCTCGGTCATATAAAATGGCACTGTCTGAGAAGGATTAAATATCAGAAACATGTCCAGTGCAAAGAAAATTGGTACTATAGAACATATATATCAAAATTGACAATTCATATTGTTTTGGAGGGAATGACATTCCTTTGACATTTTAGAGATTCACACCTGTGTATAGACAGAGAACCTGAGAGTTGTACATATCAGTATGGCTTGTTCAAGATCTCTCTTTGATTGCATACATTCTTAAACTGTGATATAAGGCATACGAGGGATTTCTTTGAAAGGCTGGTACTCATTTGGTGACATTGGACGTTTTAAAGTGTATTAATTACTTTATTCCAGCTATGTGGCCTGAAAGAAGCTTTGTTTTCGCCCTTTATCAATTTGACATCATCCGTTTTATTTGACTATTTCGGAAACTTGTCATTTCATCCAAAAATATATCGAAATTAAAGGAGGTTAACATCTTAATTTGATTTGGATATGCTACTGAATCTACCATACAGAAAATTTGGGGCCGCGTACTTTGTAAAGTAAATACATAAATTTAAATTCTAAAAATAAAACCAGAGGGCGTTACTGAAATTAATTTTCGCGGCTTATGAAAAGCATTTTGGCTGGATGCATCGCTGATGAGGATTTTATCCGAAACACGTGTCTGGTGCATAATAAATCGGTTTGAAATTTTCTTCAAGAAGGTATAGAGTTGGATGTTGGAACCCTTCCGCATCATTTATTCCAAAGAATATTTAGGGAACAAAATATCCAAATATCAGTCCCTGCTCCTTTAAAGGCATTTAACAAGTCATGATCGTACGAAATATGTAGCAGTTAGTGTTTTCTTACCTTTGATAGTACAGGTAGGTGCAGCCTCCCAGGTGCCATCAGCCTTACATGTTATAGAAGCTGTTCCAGTTCGGGTATACCCCACACTACAGGTATAGTCTACTGTAGATAGGTAGGTGGTTGTGGTGTATGTAGGTGAACCATCTGTCACAGTAGGCGGTGTTCCACAATCTGAAAAAGTATTTTATTTTGATTATTAAGATAATGAGACGAATTAACAAAAACGTTTTATAGACGGCTGGCTGATAACGAAGTTTTGTAAGAATGTCAAATTCATTAGCATCATTTAAACAGCATGGGCCAGACATGCACGTTTCGGGTATTTAACCCTTGTCAGTTATCCTCAACCCAAACAGTGAAATATAGCCAAACCCTGCGAAAATTATGTCCAAAATATACCGGAAGACGTAGCAAGATGGCTGGGATATGATGCTACAGGACCCGGGTTTCAGAAAATTGAGAACATTTTGCAAACAGAAATTTTCGACTGCGTTTGAAGAAACCGAAATTGATCGAACTTGGCTACATGTGCCCTCGGGGACTCTTGGTCCACCAGCAATGACATTCACCAAGTGGTACAAATGTGAAACTGCGATAACAATATCAATGAGTCATATCTGAGGTATAGCCTGATACAATACATGGTTTTTATTGTGATATATTTATTTTGCCAAAATATCAATTATTTCTATATAATTCAATGAATGTTTCTGGTTAAAAATTAAAATTTTCTGGTCTTGTATCTCGTGCTAACTGTGCACCTCTTGGTGCAGATTTATTTTTTTACACTTATGAAAAAGAATTTATCCAAGATCTTCAAAGGCAAAGACAACTTCAGAACTTGATGATTTGAAATTATTCAGTGATACATGGATAATTTTCTGACTAGTGACGACGATGTCACGTAAAATAAAGGATGTTTATCTACATAGATTGACACTCAACAATGCAAACGTTACAAACACTGAAACGCCACTTTTAATTTAAATAGCAAATTGTAAACGGAGATAACCATACGAGTTTGAATGACGAAACAGATGAATTTGGATTCTGCCTGGCTTGGCGGTGATGTTCCAAGGCTACCGCCGTACGGTGTTTACATATCACAACTGATGTATACAGTAGATATTTACACATTACAACGAAACTTTTAATTCTATGTTTGTATTAAAGGTAATTATATATGTACGTTGCTATCTGGGTAAATGTATACGTTACAGGCAGGTGACTCACCTTTGATGTCACAGGTAGGTGCTGTCTCCCAGGTACCGTCAGCTTGGCATGTGATAGTAGCTACTCCGTTTAATGTATACCCCACGCTACAGGAGTAGTCTACAGTAGACAGGTAGGTGGTTGTGGTGTATGTAGGTGAACCATCTGCCACCGCAGGTGGTGTTCCACAATCTGCAAAAGTTTAGGTCTTCATTAATAAATTATTTCAAAAATCATGTAAAACATTCACCACGGTAAAAGTAAACGAATGTTGTCCGAAGATTTTGATTGAAATATTTTGAACATAGATTTTATTTGGATATGCTACTGAATCGACCCTACAGGAAATTTGGGGCAGCGCAATCTTTGTAAAAATGTACAAATTTAAATTCTAAAAATAAAACTAGAAGGCGCTAGTGAAATGAATTTGGGCGGCTTATGAAAAGCACTTTTGCTGAAGCATCACTGGTGAGAACCGTATATTCGAAACACGTGTCTGGCGCATAATAAATTGGTTTGAAATTTTCTTCAAGATGGTACAGAGTTGGAACCCTTCCGCATTATTAATGTAAACACTTATTTCTTGTTGTGTGGAGCAGTTAAAATCGTTCCCCGTGACTTGATGTTTGTTAAGTGTATTAATTACTTCTTTTCCGCTATGTCGCCTAAAAGAAGCTTTGTTTTGGCCCTTTATCAATTTGACATCATTTATATGTTTTTGCTATTTCGGAAGAAAAATAACATTGAAATTAAAGGAGGTTAACATCTAAGCATTATCCCTCCAATGCTATTTTGAACATCGATTTTATTTGGATATGCTACTGAATCGACCCTCAGGAAATTTGGAGAATCGCACTCTCTGTAAAGTAAATGCACAAATATAAACTCTAAAAATAAACCAGAGGGCGCTAGTGAAATGAATTTAGGCGGCTTATGAAAAGCACTTTGGCTGGAAGCATCACTGATGAGAATTTAATATTCGAAACACGTGTCTGGTGCATAATAAATTGGTTTGAAATTTTCTTCAAGAAGGTATAGAGTTGGAACCCTTCCGCGTATTTTGAATCTCTACAAGTAAGGTATGACTAATGTTATTCTCCCTCTCTTGGCAAATATCTAGACAACGAAAAAGCTACCGAATCCACACATGATGTATCGTAATATTAGTGAAATGTTTATGTATATTTCAACTAACTTTGTTAGTCAAATGGTACACAAAACCACTTAAACAACAAAACAGCATCCAGGAAAACGCCAATCTATGTACGAAACGTTAATCTCATTTTCTGCTAGCAATGATAACACGTTCGTTACTAAAGCTCTAAATTGAGGTCAAATAAATAAATTGCAATTTTGAAACGACCAAATCCTTGTTTTATACCGTCGATATTGGTCATATCCATTTCATCATATTTCATGTTGCACTTATTGTTACAACCGAGGAACAATGCTACTCACACTCGCTGACGTTAGCTGAAAACCTTGTGTGTAAGTGACTAAAGCTCTAAATTGAGGTCAAATAAATAAATTGCAATTTTGAAACGACCAAATCCTTGTTTTATACCGTCGATATTGGTCATATCCATTTCATCATATTTCATGTTGCACTTATTGTTACAACCGAGGAACAATGCTACTCACACTCGCTGACGTTAGCTGAAAACCTTGTGTGTAAGTGACTAAAGCTCTAAATTGAGGTCAAATAAATAAATTGCAATTTTGAAACGACCAAATCCTTGTTTTATTCCGTCGATATTGGTCATATCCATTTCATCATATTTCATGTTGCACTTATTGTTACAACCGAGGAACAATGCTACTCACACTCGCTGACGTTAGCTGAAAACCTTGTGTGTAAGTGACTAAAGCTCTAAATTGAGGTCAAATAAATAAATTACAATTTTGAAACGACCACATCCTTGTTTTATACCGTCGATATTGGTCATATCCATTTCATCATATTTCATGTTGCACTTATTGTTACAACCGAGGAACAATGCTACTCACACTCGCTGACGTTAGCTGAAAACCTTGTGTGTAAGTGACTAAAGCTCTAAATTGAGGTCAAATAAATAAATTGCAATTTTGAAACGACCAAATCCTTGTTTTATACCGTCGATATTGGTCATATCCATTTCATCACATTTCATGTTGCACTTATTGTTACAACCGAGGAACAATGCTACTCACACTCGCTGACGTTAGCTGAAAACCTTGTGTGTAAGTGACTAAAGCTCTAAATTGAGGTCAAATAAATAAATTGCAATTTTGAAACGACCAAATCCTTGTTTTATACCGTCGATATTGGTCATATCCATTTCATCATATTTCATGTTGCACTTATTGTTACAACCGAGGAACAATGCTACTCACACTCGCTGACGTTAGCTGAAAATCTTGTGTGTAAGTGACTAAAGCTCTAAATTGAGGTCAAATAAATAAATTGCAATTTTGAAACGACCAAATCCTTGTTTTATACCGTCGATATTGGTCATATCCATTTCATCATATTTCATGTTGCACTTATTGTTACAACCGAGGAACAATGCTACTCACACTCGCTGACGTTAGCTGAAAACCTTGTGTGTAAGTGACTAAAGCTCTAAATTGAGGTCAAATAAATAAATTGCAATTTTGAAACGACCAAATCCTTGTTTTATACCGTCGATATTGGTCATATCCATTTCATCATATTTCATGTTGCACTTATTGTTACAACCGAGGAACAATGCTACTCACACTCACTAACCTTAGCTGAAAACCTTGTGTGTAAGTCCCTTTATCAGAACAACAGATTCACTTTTGTTCCATAGCAGAATGTATAACTTGATTAGTCTGGTATTTTCATGGTTTTGGAAGCCATTGATAAACGATAATAACTTTGTTCTGAGAGCGATCGAGGCGACTTTGTCACTAATTTAGACAATACGTACAATCAAAATATAAAACACCGTGACATCGTTGAAAGATATAAGATCTATCTAAACACCCAATGTGATGCATTCGCCGGTTTTGATATTTTTGTATGGCTTACGCGACGGGTGTTGCTGACTATAATACCGTAATACATATGTATTCATGATCACATTTTAAACAATGGACACCAAACAATATCAACAGACAAATATGGAAACAACAAGACACATCTTACCAAGAAAAAGACACCATTGAAAAAAATGTTGGTGACTCATATAAAAGAAGGGAGAACAATGTAAACCGTGCATCCATAGAAGGATTATGCGCAATTAAGAATAGCGGATGACCGTCCAAAGTCGGCGCCGGGTGCACACTTGTATTTTTGCAATGTAATTCGTATATTATCATGTTTTGGTGTTTCTGGATGTATCCTGTTGATAATTGAAGCTTTGTCTGATATCTGTTGCACCTAAATGAGTTCCGCTTTGGTCATTGTTGAGATCTCTTCCATATAACTTACAGACAGGCGTCTCACCTTTAATGTCACACGTGGGAGCTGTCTCCCAGGTACCGTCAGCCTGACAGGTTATAGTAGCTGCTCCGTTTAAGGTATACCCCACACTACAGGTGTAGTCGACTGTAGATAGGTAGGTGGTTGTGGTGTATGTAGGTGAACCATCTGTCACCACAGGTGGTGTTCCACAATCTGATTATAAAGATACTTATCTTTTCATTCTGATATATAACTTACAGTATACGTTAGTACAAACATCGTTTGAATATACCTATTTCAAATGCATCTCTTTTCATTTTTAGAATAAGTAACTTAGCAAGTATCTCCAGTTCACAGCGTGAAACAAACTTAGAAATGAGAAATTCATAACTATTTTTGTACTTCAATACATTCATTTTGATACCTCATGAACTTGTGTAAAAGATGATTTCCTTTCACGCAATTACTTTTCATTAACTCGTGCAAAAACTAGAATAAAGTAGTATCGAATTGAACGCATACACCGGTTTTCGCACAGCAGGGGATGCGAATGTTGTCAGCGAACGGGAGAAGCTTACTCTCGCCGGACACCTGATCTTTTCACTTTTGATTTTTTGCAAAAACATAAAACCTGTGTTTGTGAAACACGAGTGCTCCCGTTGGCATCTTTGTCAGTAAAACAGATGAAAAGTAGTTTCACATTTGAGGTCAAGGTCACAAAATCAAATTTGGTTGGATGGTTTTGTTATCCCATAAACATGTCTCTTACCTTTGATACTACAGGTAGGTGCTGACTCCCAGGTACCGTCAGCCTGACAGGTTATAGTAGCTGCTCCATTTAAGTTATACCCCGCGTTACAGGTGTAGTCGACTGTAGACAGGTAGGTGGTTGTGGTGTATGTAGGTGAACCATCTGTCACCGCAGGTGGTGTTCCACAATCTGCAATATTTTTCTTGGACGTTTTTGAAATATACACTCAATACGTGATAGAGAGTTGGAAAGGAGTATCAATCATGTTCAGGCACATGTACCATCAGTTAAATAAGGTCAAGATGAATATTTGTGAGTGAATGAGAGATATCCCTATCTAATCTGAAGACATCAACATTGAAATGTATGTTTCAATATATGAGGCGAGATTAGAAGCGCCATGCATCTTCAACGAATTTGGTTTTACAGGAGAGATCTACCAAGGTTACTCTATTGTATACTTTGTATTTGGCATTCTAATATGACTTGAAATTTTCACCCTATATATACCATAGAACTCGCCTGGTGTAAAATATCCAACAAACTTCCAGTGCGCTAAGCTCCGCCCATTAGAATAGAAATAACAACTAGCTAGCCGTGATTCATTGTCCAGTAATTCCACTCGTCACATGAAGCAATCAAATTATCACCTCGACGCTTCGCGGCTCAGTGATAATTTGATTGGTTCATACGACTCGAAGAATTACTGGACAATAAACCACGGCTAGCTAGTTGTTATTTCTTAATTATTTCATGTATCAAGTATGGGATGAGGGATCTCCCACCAGACTCGGTTGCAGCACCCACAGCGAAGCAACAAAACACCGTGTGCGAAAATACAGAGAAGTAAAACACAGCTCAACAGATGTGAAAGAGAGAAAGAACACCATATACGACATAGAAACATCAAACACAAAAGACTACACATACTCGTATATGACCAAGAGACCAATTGGCAATCGCAGTGTAGTTATAAGGATTACGTATGCACATCCCCCCCCCCCCAACTTTTCTGGTTACCCAAACGGTCTCTCGATGAACGCACAGTTATGGTGTAAAAAAAACCCAAGATGACAGCAAAACGCAGGGGCCCTAAGTCTTGAAATTTCACAGAGGTTTTTTTTCTAGCTTCGGAGTGTACTCAGTACCACTCTGTTTTTGGCAAGCCATGTATAAGTCTTGTTTTTATCTTTTATCACATAGAGTAACACAGTTATATTTCTAGGTAAATGCATCCTCTGGATTTATTTCAAACAGTTTAGATATATTTTGGCACTTTTCTATGGTAAATTTCGCTCTTACACTGGACTATTTGGAGATTGTTCAAAAAGATAATGTTGTCCTTCAAGTTTTAATGGTGTGGTGTTACTGTCTCCGTCTGTTTGTCCTTCGTGCTTCTACGGTGTCTCCGTCTGTGTGTCCTTCGTGTTTCTATGGTGCTGTGTTATTGTCTCCGTCTGTGTGTCTGCTTTTCTCGTTTCCTGAGAGTGTATTCCGCTTTTTTCACTTTCGGGGATCTCCTCCCTATCTTTGTTTTATATTTGTCAGGAACGTGTATCCTATTGACTGTGATTTTTGGATTCCGGTTTTTAATCGACTTTCATTCACTGGTTTAGTGCAATAATTCTTCATTACCATATGTGCATTTCATGAAGTCCTATCCCTTCAGTGATGCTCGAGGCCGAAATGGATTATATCACATTTGGAATTAAATTAAATCAGTAAGAGACATTTCAAAATTATAGATATGTTATCTTACCTTTTATTGTACATGTACTGGTGCCATTCCATTGTCCGTCGGCTTGACAGTGAGATTCTACGTCCCCGCCTAGATCGTAACCTATCTCACATGTATATGTGGCTATCGATTGATACGTCGTGTTCTCGTATATGGCATAACCATTACTTATGTTCTGTGGCACACCACAGTCTGTGACAAAATATAAAAAAATAAATATACCATTTCGAGACATCGTACGTATGTATATGATTAAATGAGAATCACAATCGGTTTTACATAATTGTTACATATCCATCGTCCCAACCATGATATGCCCTTTAAATCGTTTTGATTTTTATGTGACTTTGTTTTACCTCTTTTTCATGTAATTAAAGGACAAAATACAAATACATATTCCAACAAGATCTCAAACAAGACTATCCTGTACCGAAAACCAGTGGTTTATAGACCCATTGTTACTCTCACCGACTAAATCACACGTCCTATTCCCGCTCCAGGAGTCATCATCTAGACACTCTGTGGTGGGGTCGCCCGTCAGGTTATACCCTATGTCACAGAGGAACTCCACTATAGTCTGGTATGTAGTCTCAGTGTAATTACGATACCCATTGTCTACCATAGGCGGAGTACCACAGTCTGAAAATGTACACCATACAAGGCAACTAGTTGTAGTTTATAATATATGAAAAGTTTTGCTAGTTGTACATACAAATAACAGAATAGAGATTGTATTTTCTTGGTCCAATCTTTCTTTTGATGAAAAGATAAAACTTGACTCTTTTTTTCTTCAGAATTGACGAAGATCCTGTTGATAATCTCAACAGCACTCAAAATAGAACACCAAATTGAGCATCGACGGACCCCTAGCAAGCTAGAGGTGGGACCAGGTGCCCGGAAGGAGTAAGCATCCCATGTTTGGCTAGCCGCACCCGCCGTCGATGTTCATGCACGAAAATGAAAATAATATATGAAATACATGCACTGTCTGAGGTTATGTCTATATAGAAAGTGCTATGGTGACCATGTCAGGGAAAATATTCAAAACACTTACTGTCAAACCCCTCGCGGGGATATTTTTACGAGCTCCACACGGCAAAGGGCATAAGTGTGACACAAATGAATTAAAGAAGATCCTGACGATAATCTCATCAGCACTCACAATAGAGCACCAAATTGAGCATCGACAGAGTTTCAGTTGCCGTGATATCAAAATAGGTATTTTAACTTAAGCGAAATGAGTGTTTTTCCTTCTTTGCTGACAAAATGTACAAAAAATACATCAAAATATTGACAATTTCAAAAATTTCATCTAATGACAGGTTATGTCTAACTGTTTTCGTATATTTCTCATTACCCAGTTTTTGGATTCCCGCTTATAAACTCATCTTATTGTCCTGTTTGTAATATATATCGTAATAACGACATGTATGTCTTTCTGCAAGGCAGTTCCAATTGTGTTGAGATGTTTACTTTCCCTGGCTACGTATTCACCGGAAACAACGCAGCATTACGGGGGCTTGTTGTGCTGCGACCCGGGGGCTTGTGCTGAGGCCATGAAAAGCAGACAGAGCTGTGCATCAGCTCCTATAACTCCAGAAATAAGAAACATAGGCTCCTAAAACTGATCCTACGGAACGCAAATATCAAGGAATGTTCCCATATGCTTAGTTTCGTTTCACAGTCGTTTGTTCTCTCAAACACTTCCACACTATTTCTCGAGTTGGACGATCCAAATAGGGAAATAATTTCAATCGGACATTACTGTCTTATAATAGGATTTTACGCACATGTTCATACCTGGAGACATGGATAATGGTAATATATTTCTATAATGAATGTTTTCATGTGATAATAGAACGTAATAAATGAACTGCATTGTATGACAAAAGAGATGATATTGGATTCAGCATAGTAAATTTCCCCTGGCTTGACGGTGATGTTCCAAGATTACCGTCATATGGCATTTACATATCTCACCTCATCAGGTACGCTAGAGCATGTACTGATATTTTGGATTTTCACAGTAGAAATCAACAAATTACCAAGAAACTTTAGGTCAAAGTTTCCGCTGCCATAAACTAGTTAAGACTTTCTGGAAATTTTACAAAAATTACAGTCAACTATTTTTAAAATTCGGATCTATACATGCAACAGAGTACATTACTTTGGGTATTATACAACCTGTCTTTTATGGTGATATGATAAACAAAATAAGAAGAAATTACAAAAATTATTGTCATCTTCTTTTGAAATTTTGACCAATACAGGCAACAGAGTATATTACTTTGGGTATTTTACAACCTGCATTTTATGGTGACATAATTAACAAGATAAGAAGGATCAAAGATAGACAACATAACTATCGAAAATGCGTCAGAATCATCAAACGCCTTTTATATCGTGGATATGATCCTAATATCACCAAACGGACACTAGGCTTGGTACTTGACCCATCTACAGTCTTGTACCAGCGCATTCTTGAGACTTGCACTATGAATGACTGTGACGACGGGACTCCATGACGGGCCCTGTCCAAACCTCTTTAGAGAAGACAGGGCCCCGACCACCTGTCCTCTCTAAATGTCAGTCGGACTCCTCGGATGATTATATACATGAGCTCGCTACAGCCGGCAGAGCACGGACAATATTACGTATGCCCTTATTTTATAACCATTTACTTAATCTGTGTGCTTGGGCCCCTGCGTTTTTCGGTATTGTTTGTGTGTGGTCCTCTAACAGTGAGGAGGTTGTTTTACATAACACTTCTTCAAGGCCTCTTGGTAACTGGAGAAGTGAGAGGGTTGTGCGCACGTAATCCAGGATAACCACATCGCGTTTGCTACTTGCGTGGCAAATGGCCGTCCAAAGTCGGCACCGGTTACCCATTGGTCTCGTCGGTTTATGTGTGGTCTTTTGTGTTTCATGTTTATATGTCGTGTGTCTCTTTTCCGTCTCTTGGTATGCTCTTCTTTTGTGTTTTCGCATCGGATGTTTTTCTAATCCATTTTCATGCATTTATCGTGTCTGAGAGAGTGTACATGCATGTACATATATCATATACAATGTTTTTTTTATCCATTTTCATTAATATAATTGTGTGTCATCAAATAGATACGTCAGTCTTCTTCATCTTTGGTACTTGTACTTCGTTTAAGTAATTTCCATAAATAATGTTGACGGGATTTGAATACAGCATATCTAATTAGGAAAATCATACATGTTCATTGTGCTAAATTGAAATATAACATTAAATATCAACCAAAGTATAGTATGAATTGCGACAGAACATACATCCATTCACAACATAGAAACAAGCCCCCATACACAACATCAAAAATTGTAGAATATTCCATTTATTACGCTGTATTACCACCTGAAAGCATTCAAACTAGAAGTATATGACCATTTGCCATGTCTCCAGGTATGAACGTATGCATAAAATCCTTTTTTAAGACATTAAAATCCTATTGAAATTATTTCCCTATTTGGATCGTCGAACTCGCGAAATAGTGTTTAAGTGTTTGAGAGAACAAACGACTGCAAAACGAAATTAAGCACATGGGAACATTCCTTGATATTTGCCGAGTTCCGTAAGATCAGTTTTAGGAGCCTGGGTATCTTATTTCTGGAGTTATAGGAGATGATGCACAGCTCGATCTGCTTTTCATCGCCTCAGCACAAGCCCCCGGGTCGCAGCACAACAAGCCCCCGTAATGCTGCGTTGTACCCGGTGGTATTCAATGTTGTTCCCTAGCATGATGTCATCATTTCTATGTTTGGTTTTCATTGTTCATGTTTTATGTCTACTGATGATAAGTTAGGAATTTTTGATTTTGGGGTTGGATTTGACTTTCACGCATTAGCATACTCATTTGATACGTTTTCCGTACTGAGTACAGTACCTAATGTGTTAAATGTAACAAACTATGAATGACTGAGACGGTGTCAAACGCTTAAAAATTACTGTGATATACATATGCATGTCAGTTATTTCCGATGTTCTACCTGGTATTACTAGTGTTTGCCGGTGTTAATCGATATACTTACTCCCTATGGTGCAATTTCTACTGCCTGTCCAGTTACCATCTGCCCCACACTGAGTATGACTATCCCCGAACAAATCCCATCCTGTACGACACGAGTACGTAGCATTCTCCGCGTATGTCGTTATATTGAAATCAACATAGCCATCAGTGATGTTGACGGGATCCAAACAATCTGTGAAACAAGTTTCTTTCATGAATTTGTAGAATTATATCAATCAATTAAAAAGAAAGTTAAAAATAAATCAAAGGAATGGTACTCTTAATTTTTCAAATTCTCGGAAACAGTCATCTCAACCATCCGGACATCGATCGGACAAGCTTGACTCCCCAATCTGTCTGACTGTCTCAAAATTACATACGGTACATTTCCATTACTCTAGGTGCATATTTCTAGTCTTACATGTATACGTACACACTCGTTTATTATACTAGAAAAAGCTCAAATCACGTAAAATCTTTAAGTGACATTTTTCTAAAGATCGGAGAATGCAAAGATGCTATGTAAACATGAATGATAAATCGTCAGGTCGTGGTGGACTTCGAGGAGAAATTTGTAAATGCTTTTGATCTGAAATTCAATACCTATCTTATAAAACATTGTTGCAGATTTTTGAAAATTGAACAGAGCTTATCCTAGAGATTCTGTATCATCTCTTTGAAAGGAACTTTGAAAGGGATAAATTAAAGAATTATATACGTACATGTACCATTGAAACTATTAACACTAATTACAAGATCATTGTTTTTGCAAATAAGATAACAAAAAATAATTTAAGCATATGTCGGAGAGAAACATTATACTATTAGTTATACTATTCTAATATATTATACTCGGCTTCGCCTCGCCCAATACAACTTTTTTCATCGACCCAATATATTTCTGTATCCCCCCTGTAAAACACTGTATAACGAATATATCCCACCGATGGCTTTGGCTTGTGTATGTAACGTCATCATATTTTAAAGCATTTCGGTGACGTCAATATCGTAAAGCGTCTTAGTGGAAGCAGGATGTCAAAATAATATCATGTCAGTGAAATAATACAACATAATATTCTATTCTTCTCGACCAATCAGATTGCAAGAAATTTGCCAGAGGTGGGATAAATTATCATATTGCAAATCAACATCAAATATTTACATAAATCAGGTATAACTGGCGAAGATATATAACCTGCATTATCAAATGGACGGTGTGCGTGCATATGTTTACTTATCATTATTCATCAACGTCAAATACGTTAAAAACTGCCTGTATCGGCCAGAATGAAAAAAAAAATAGCCAACATGGAAAACAGGGCCAATATGGAAAAACAGGGCCGATACGGAAAAACAGGGCCAATACGGAAAATGACGTACGTCACTTTGTCCGGCTGCGCCTCGGGCCAATACGACAGACCTTTACGCAATATCAGTGCCAATATGGAATACATCCTATAATTATTATGTTATGCAATAAAAAAGACAAAATGTCCTATATATACTTATTACTGACCAACTATTTCACAGTAACGGGTTCCGTTCCACGTGTCGTCATCTTGGCATACTGTGGTGTCGTTACCCATCAGATTATAACCAATATCACAGATAAATAAAACAACAGCGTCGTATGTGGTCCTTGTGTATGTACGAATCCCAAACGTCAAATTCTCGGGCTCTCCACAGTCTGAAAATAACGGACAAGAATTGGTGCCATGCGTACGTTATTCAAACATCAAATTGTCCGGCCCCACGCTTTAATTTGTAGATATCGTGAATATTGTACATAATGTTCGATGAGTTTAGGTTTAAAGAATCTGATAAAGTTACCTCCAATTTGACATATCCGTGAGCCAATCCAGCCTGCGGGGCTACAGTGAGAGTTTGGTGTACCTATCATGTCCCACCCGGTCCTGCACGTGAATGTGGCGTTGGAGCCGATCGCGGTACCTGTACTTGTGTAGAAACCATCCACCACGGCGGGAGGAGGACCACAATCTGAAATCGCCATAACTTGTTCTCAGTGTTGTTACATATGACAGTAAATTTTATTAGGCGTTACAATATGCAGAAATGCTAATGCTTCACAGAACTTTTTTTTCTATCTCTTACATTGTGAAAAGTAAGATGATGAATAAAAGAAGTTGAAGAATAAAAACGATTGTAACAGTAACTTACAACGTATAACTTCATTCAGTAAAATACGTTACCGTTTGAATCTACAGTGGTTGACAACAGAATGAACACAGCAGTAACGGTGGCCACTATAATAACCACAGCTATCGTTATAGATATTACTTTGGGTTGTAATAACCATTTCTTTGTAAGCGGTCGGATCCGTATGTGTTGTTCAGCATAGAAATGTGATAGATATTTTTCGGCCGCTACTTTCGACATGATTTCTCTTTGTCCTTCATCTCGTCACTGTAAATGTCCTTATCGAAGAACTTCAATAAATCCAGGGTTTTGCTGAAAACACATGCTTCGGAACATTTTGAATGTTAATTTGGTAATATATTCATATGTTAACTACATTCTTAAACTAATATTTTATATGCAATGATTATATTTGGAAGGCGTTTAAGTAGTACTAGTACAGCTATTGTAAATATGAATTGATACGTTTAATCAGTTGATGAATCTTTGGTTTAAATGACTTGGTGCACACCGCATAACGTCCAAGTTGACGACTGAACCGACCCGTGGTTACATGGACATTTATTTGGTAAGTGACAGAGTGGAACCGTGCCAGAGAATGTCCAAGGACGAGCTGTGACAATGTAACTAAAACCTTGTCATATTATTATCATGCATGCACTTTATTCAAAGTAAAAGCGATGGTTTTAAGACCCCCCCCCTTTTTTTTTCAAGACAATAACGCCTAATTGAACAAATGACAAACAAACTATACAAACACTTATAAGGGGAAATCGGTTTTAACGATGAAAAAATCAAATGAATATCACATTTTTTTTGTTATAGGCTATATATATGGAAACCAAGTGGCAGCCATATGTAGACAAAAACTTTGGCGTCTGAAAAGCTGTTGCTCAAAAAGAAAAAAAAATGGTAAAACCAATAAACTTTCGTAAATAAGAGAATAAGGATGATATGACGATTGATAAAAAGATAGATAAGAACGAAACAAGAATAATTTCATGAAATTATTGACTTGTGTTTATGAATCTATATAGTTTAAAATTATTTGAGATTATGAGTAATTGATTCACTTATTATTTATTATTCATATCGGATGACAACCTTACAGTATGTACCTTTTTTTTTTTTATTTTTTCAAGCTTGCACGGAATTTTTTTAACTAAAGGTAAGCATAATTTTGGACGTGTCTGTAATTTTTTAAGCCAAATATTCGAGTTACCTTCCTTTATCTATCCGGAAATGGATGTAAACTTCAGAGCAATATGGCGACGATGGAACGGTTACCGAAGGACAGGTGAAATTTTAAAGGAATTTAAGCGATGTCTCGCTTAGCCGACTATTTTGTCGTGATAGGATATGATCACGAAAAAGACAGTAAGTAAATAAGACCTGTTTTATTCATAGGTTCTAGCATTGCTTTCAAATATTTGCAAAAAGTTGGAAACCGTTATCGCTCGGGACTCTTCGAGATCAAATGTCAAAATCAATTGATGGTCAATAAGTCAAACGAAATATGTGTCATATAAATTCAGATACCAGAATTTGGAAGAATTGTAACATGATAGAAGAATTACGTTGTACTTTGAATTTTGAAAAGAAATCTAGTGAAGGGGGGGTTTCTTTCTCAGTTCGAAAGTGAAAGTAGCTCGAATTGTCTCGAGCATAGTAAGCATGGTATTTCTTTAGTTAACATAGTTGTAATAAATGAGCAATAGGTTTGATAAGATTTTTTTGGAGCTAAATCCATAAAATAATGCATGTAAATCAATGAAATTTGTACTTCATCAAAGTAATCATAGGAAACTGAGGAGCTTTTTTTTTTTGTCTAGCGCTAGATGAACAAGAAAGAACTCAAGAAGCTCCTCAGTTTCCTTTGAAATTATCATAGATATACAAAAAGTACAATGCACATGAGTTCATATTTAGATCTGCTTCTGTCTGCATGGCTCACTCCAGAAACCACACAAAGGCAATTTTGACTACTCTATACTGTAGTCAGACTTGCAGACCTTCGACGGTGTTATCTGATTTTTCGTCTTCGGTCTGACTGCTATGCAGGATCATGTAAACTTGGCGATCGCAATACTGGTATACCAGTATTGTTGACAATACTGGTATAAATTTTTGTTCCAGTATTGTTGTACAGATACTGGTATTCCAGTATTGTTGGGATAAAAAAATTATTTTGTGAAAGTGACAATACTGGAATTCCAGTATTGTAAATATTACAATACTGGAAAATACTGGAAAAAATAAAAATACTGGAATATCGATTTTACCAGTATTGTCCATATCACAATACTGGTAGACTAGTATTGTCCAGTATTTTCCAGTATTGTCATATATACAATACTGGAATTCCAGTATTGTTGAATTTACAATACTGGTATTCCAGTATTGTTATATTGACAATACTTGTATTCCGGTATTGAAATATGACCATATTGGACATGAATCCTACACTTTATTTACTTTGAAACAAAATAGAGAAATATAGAGTATTGTAAATGTGACAATACTGGTGTTCCAGTATTGTAACTTTTACGATACTAGTCTTCCAGTATTGTTCTTTTGACAATACTGGTATTCCGGTATTGAAATATAATGACCATATTGGATCGGCATCGTAAACATGAATCTTATACTTAATTTCATATGTTTTGTTTTGTATACTTAAAGGTTGATTGCAGATGATTCCTTCAACCGAATTCTGCTCTTAAAACCTTAAATTTGCAGCAATTAAATGGAGAAATATGTGGTTTATTAACTTTGATATAAAATAGAGAAATAGATAGTTTTGTGTCAATTCTTGTTAAAATGTTATCCTTAAAACTTTTCTATTAAAATTGAAAAAATATATAATTTATTAAATTTGAAAGAATCGAGAAATATACTGTACTGACTGTGATGCCTCTGCCGACTCTGACGTGGCAGCGAGACTTGGTTCCTATACTGGTATTGTTAGGTTAACAATACTGGTATTCCTGTATTGTTGGGTTAACAATACTGGTATTCCGGTATTGTCACAATAACAAGTGATCAAATCAACAATTATGTCGGTAGAACAGAATGATGAGTGCATATTAATTCATAGCATACCAGACCTAGTATTACTAATCTGACGATACTGGGATACTAGAATTGTTCCTCTGATAATACTGGAAAACCAGTATTGTTACTCTAACAATACTGGTATTCCAGTATTGTTAGAGTAACAATACTGGTTTTCCAGTATTATCAGATGAACAATACTGGTATTCCAGTATTGTTGGATTTACAATACTGGTATTCCAGTATTCTCAATTCTACAATACTGGAAAACCAGTATCTGCAAAAAAATATGTTGTTATTTTAACAATACTGGAATACCAGTATCTTCCAGTATTTTACCAGTATTGTACATAACGAACAATACTGGAAGATACTGGTGACAATACTGGAACAAAAATTTATACCAGTATTGTCTACAATACTGGTATACCAGTATTGTGATCGCCAAGTTTACATGATCCGCTATGCATACCAGTATGTGTATTTGACAAAAACTTTTTCATTCTTTTCTACATTGTATATTTCCGATTTTAATCGATTAAAAAAAACATAATCGATTAATCAAAATCAAAGGGTATTAGCGATGATGTCGCTGATGTCGGCAATAATCGTTACAACACCACTACTCTCTTGTAAGGAGGGAGATAATAATATTTGCCTTTCAAGAAAACATACCCATAATTTGTGTAATGCATAGTACCAAGTATTATGGTCAAGGGTTTGTCCAACTGTTTATGCTGATTTTAAAAGTGCTGTGTTCATAACTTCATTTATGGGCAATGATGCATGACATTGCCTGACTTTGAATTGCATCACATAAGAGACTCGCCAAGTGTTGTGGACTGACACCTTTTTAAAGAATAGCCAAGTAACCCCAGCCCACATGTAGTCTATGTGAAGTGACTACATGTACCGATACATGTATAAATTGGGGTCCAGTGTCTTGGATTGGTGTTGCATAGGTTAAAATTCAGCTAAGGCCCTGGGATATGTACTAGATAAATAAGTAACCTGGAGCACATACTGTTATGGAAAATATCCACTGTTCAAATATGATTTTTTTTTTTTCTCAGTGAGGTAAATACATGTACAGTATAAGGCACAGGCAATCATGGTAACGGATATGAATAATAGAATGGCAAAATAAAAATTCAAACTTCATATTAATGATTTACTTGAAGGTTTCATATATATCAGAAGCGCATACAAATTTCTATAACTAGCTCTAATGCTCAACATATCTATAGTATAAATATTTCATATAGAATTAAAAAAAGGCATGTTTGCTGTTTTTGAACTTCAAAGTTTCATACTATGTATTTTAGTAAACTTGGGAAGGAGGTAAAAGCTACATATTTTAGATATGTACTGTATCACATTCCTTTGCTTGTTAGATACTGTACACAGATTTTAAAATATCTCAAAAAAAAAAAAAAAAAAAAAGAAGACTTGTACTGGTAGAACACAAATGTATATATGTAAATCATATGCCATTTGGAAAATGGATGTACAGATGCACTGTTTATAGCATTTATCATTAGTTCCTAGTATCCTACATTTACCCGAGAAACCTACTCACAAAAAAAAGCAAAATAATTTCTGTTTAATAAAAAAAAAAAAATGAAATAAACAGCTAAAAGACTAAGTTTCCCTTTGATCATGTTTATTGTGCTCCAATTTATCAATCAAGAATACAGAAGTGGTACAATTAAGATATCCAGATTAAGTTATGATTATAATACAGATAATCCATTTTTAGCTCACCGGAGCAAAGCTCAAGTGAGCTATTGTCATAGCGTGCCGTCCGGCGTCCGTCGTCCGTCCGTCGTCCGTCGTCCGGCGTAAACTTTTCACATTTTCGACTTCTTCTCCAGAACAGCTGAAGGGATTTTGATGAAACTTGGTGGGTATGAAGTACTCATGGTCCCCTACAAGTGTTGTTGTTTTTCGTCCGGATCCGTCAACAGGTGGCGCCACCACAGCCAAAAGTAGGTCACTGGGGGTACCCTCCTTTGACAAACTTCTTCTTCAGAACCGAAGCATGTATCGACAAACCGAAAGCATCAGGATGATCTAGAGAGATGTCTTAAAAAGTGTTGTTATTTTTGGTTCCACTTCGAAGTCAAATTTTTGACGCGTTTTTGACGTCTTTTTGGACTTAGTCAGAAATGCACATTTTTGCACTATTTCTTTAAATAACTCAATAAGTTTATGATTTTACACACTCATTTTACTGCATATTTATCATATTTAACTTACTTAATGCTTTGATATGTATTTTATTATAAAATTTAAATTTTTTTGATTTTTTATTAATTTTTTTCTTATGTAAAAAGGAAGGGGGGGGGGGTGATTTTCATACATATTCAACTTCTTCTCCAGAACCACTGAACAGATTTTCATGAAACTTGGTAGGAATGAAGTACTCATGGTCCCCTACAAGTGTTGCTGTTTTTCGTCCGGATCCATCAAAAGGTGGCGCCACCAGAGGCAAAAGTAGGTTAAGGGGGGTACCCTCCTTTGACAAACTTCTTCTTCAGATCCGAAGCAGGTATCGACAAACCGAAAGCATCAGGATGATCTAGAGAGATGTCTTAAGAAGTGTTGTTTTTTTTGGTTCCACTCCGAAGTCAAATTTTTGACGCGTTTTTGACGTCTTTTTGGACTTAGTCAGAAATGCACATTTTTGCACTATTTCTTTAAATAACCCAATAAGTGTATGATTTTACACACTCATTTACTGCATATTTATCATATTTAACTTACTTAATGCTTTGATATGTATTTTATGCTTAAATTTTATTTTTTTGATTTTTTATGATTTTTTTTCTTATGTAAAAAGGAAGGGGGGGGGGGTGTTGATTTTCATGCATTTTCTGCTTCTTTTCTATAACCACTCTTCAGATTGTCATGACAATTTGTAGGTATGAGGTACTCATGCATGGTACCCTACAAGTGAAAGAATTTTGTCAAGATATCAACTTTTGCATTTTTAAGAAATATTTTTTAAGATTGTACATAGGTATAATGTATGTTTTCCATGCCCAATGGACCCATGGGGAGTGGCTTCAAATCCCGGCGGAACCCCAACAATTTTTAGCTCACCTGAGCATTGCTTTGATATGTATTTTATACTAAAGTTTTAATTTTTTGATTTTTTATGATTTTTTTTTCTTATGTGAAAAGGAAAGGGGGGGGGGGGGGGGTGATTTTCATACATATTCAACTTCTTCTCCCGAACTGCTGAACAGATTTTTATCAGTATTTTTTTCAATCATGAATAGATATGTTTACTGTGCACATTGACCCAAGGCTTGTGGGTTCAAGTTCTGGTACTTCTTTTATCTATATCAGGAATTTTAAACCCTTTCGTATAAGAGGCAGCAGAACTCATGTATGCAAGAGTTGTCTTTCTTTAATATAGATATATGTATTCTTGGATTATCGATTCATTTGAATGTTATATATTTTAAATTATTAAATGAGTATGCAAAAGGAAATTAAATAATTCAAAAAAGAGGAATAAGTATTTTCAAATTCATCTTGTGAAGACTTAGATATATAACTTTGAAATTAAAATATTGAGAGCAGCTCAAAATATTAATGTAAAAACAGAACTTCACATTTACTTAACGTAGTGAAAGGAGGGGGAAAAGGCTGTAATTTATTAGCAGGATTTTGCTTTAGCTTCTTTATAACTGTCTGTCTCGGGTTACTTAGATTACTCAAGTAGAAGGGGGAGATGATTTTCATACATATTCAACTTCTTCCCCAGAACCGCTGAACAGATTTTCATGAAACTTGGTAGGAATGAAGTAATCATGGTCCCCTACAAGTATTGTTGTTTTTTGTCCGGATCTGTCAACAGGTGGCACCACAACGGGCAAAAATAGGTCATGGGAAGTACCCTCATTTGACAAACTTCTTCAGAACAGAAGCACGTATCCACATACCGAAAGCATCAGGATTATCTAGAGAGATGTCTTAAGAAGTGTTGTTAATTTTTGTTCCACTCTGAATTAAGTCTGGTTATTTTCCTCTTACAAACTTCTTTTTGTTTGATGTGCTTAGTTTACGTAGTTTTCAGGTGAGCGTTGTGGCCCCTGGGCCTCTTGTTATAAAAGTACAATGTAAAACTTGACAAATGTACCTGATTTTTTTTCCTGTTTTAACATGCACTTGAAACAAACATTTTATAAATGCACAAAGATGTAATAGTTGACACATTTATTGATATTGCATATATTGATATATAGAATGACATTTTGATCTTGTGATGGACTGTACGTAATGTACAGAATCTATAACATGTCAAAGATATCCATATTCTTTTATGCTCTGTGATCACATTGTCTAAGAAGTGTATTGAACACAAAAATTGTTTAGACAAATTACATTAAAATTCATTTACATATTATCATATTTGTATAAAGAGAAATTGTAAACATTAGAATTGAAATCAGCTACTTCAGATTGTGATCTTGTTCGTGTTGTTATTCTACTTATTTCTAGTAATTATAAACAAATTAAGGCGGTTGTACCATTTTATCTAAATGTCTGAATGCATTAAGATAAATATAAACCAGTTTACAACAATGTGCTTTAAGAAGCAAAGCAAATTATCTTACAAACATTCTTATCTATGAATATCATGAAACATGTAACCCTTTCAATATAGGAAGCCTGTATGTAAGCAGACAGTTTAAACGAGGTTTAGTTTCCATCCATCATTCTAACCTGACAGACAAAGTGTCAGTTTCGCTTCCCTGCCTCTTTTGTTTTCTTTATTGTGAGATAGATGTCTTCAAGTGAATGAGACTCATTCATATATGATTGATTGTAATTAAGCCCAGAGTTAGGTGGTAGTGTGTTGGTGTCACTCCCACTGGGTTTGTAAATTGTTATAAAGATCTTATTGAGATCTGTAACGTTGTGTAATTACTCTCAAAATCACGAAAAAAATATACAAACATGATAAATGTATTTATAATAAATACAAAAACCCATTACCATCACTTGCACTTCAGTGCTTAGTATTCAAAGGTTGTATCATGACGAAAAAGACTGATATAATTGCAGATTGAGGGAGGGGTCATAAGAACTTTTTCCATTTAGTGCAATGTGTAGATGTATTTGTACCAATGGATTTACTGCACAAAATGTAGCTAATATAATGTTCTATTTGGTACAGGGAATAAATCAGAGATCAATGCTGTATTCTTTTAAAAATGGTCTATGGTGCATTTCAACAAACTTTTGACTTTTGAAATCTTGTGATACTAGTAGATAAGGCCTAGATTGTGTAGTAAATCAGCTACCTTCTTGACAAACTGGCTTTGGTCAGGAATAATACAAAAAATGTACTTCTCCATTTTATGTGCACTTGAGAAAAAGATAAAACCTGGTTGTCTTTCCATAATAAAAAAATCAAATATTTAGTTTGTTTTTATAATAGTTTGAAGGTCAAAGTGATACACAAAATTTGCTTAAAGAACATTTTATGGATGCCTTTATACAATGTGTTCTATGTGATTTTACATCCCATTATCATTGGGCTGTATGGCTTGTGGACAGATCTCTTGTATGATAAACTTAGTTTTATCTCATCTGCTGCCTAAAGTCACGAGATAAAAAGAAATAAATGCATGAATGAAATGCGTATGATATTTGTATTCAACATGACCCCAATACATTGTTTTGTGTAGGCATATAATGATTTAAATGCATTTGCGTAGACTGCTGAATATAGATTATTATATCTTTCCAGCTCAAAGTATCGAAGATGTTGAAAAGTATCAGTTCGAAGGAAATGTGGGACAAAACATTGAGGATAGTTTTGTGCTACATTTGTACTATTTTGCAGTGTAGAAACCTATGCTAGTATTTTATCTTAATGATCAATGTTTTGAAAATATTACTTTTATTGATTTTGTCAGGAAAAAAATAATACAACTTCCCTGTTTCAGTCACCGCGCACTCAAATTTAGATTTAGTATATTAGTCACTTATTTTTTTTGGGATAATCTAGTTCCGTGTGAATTGTTCACCTATTAACTTGTCATAATCTTAAGATTTCATTGCTGGGTTAATATGCTGGTCAAATTGACTGAAAAATGAAGTCCGTGAAACACCACCGTTGTCATCATCTGAAAAAAAATGTCTAGAGTATCATCTCCTGGTTTTAGAGACAGGAAATAGCTATTGCATCCCGGTAACATTACGTGAAAAGGAGACATATAGCGACAATAATATACTTCCTGTAGTGGCCTTGAAGTGCCTGTAGCACGTTCCATTTTTGCTTGACGTCGGGAGATCTATCAAAAATCGTCGAAGGATTCTCTCGTACAATAATGGATTATACTATAGGGTTGTCAGATGATTTCGCTTCCCGCCAGTGTTTCCTGGTTGGTTTTGACATGGGCTTTTAGTCTTGGAATTCTACCAATTTCTGACTTCGATCATCGTCATGTTATAGATTTACAACGTTTAGCTCTCTGACGCCCATTCCATGATGGCTCTGGTACCGGTTAACGGAATTACTGGTTTCCTCTACCTAAAACTTCCACTCTCGTTTACATGTCAGGGCGTTCTGTTCTCATTTTAAAGTTAGAATTAGCATCTATTTCTGCATAACTCCCCCTCCACGTAGATCTCTCAGTAACCTGCCAAGTCATCAATCCATAACACATTTCTTCTTTAAAGTTTTTCTGGAAATTTAGAATCTTAGCTTGCTTGTGAATGAAGTACTTTTGCCTGGAACGATAATATAGCATCTAGCAAAGTAGCAGAAATTTTGTATAAATCAGAACGAATGAATATGCTAAAAACTATATTTTATAGGTATATAATAGGACAATCAGCCCCTTTTGTTTGTAAATTGTTCTTTAAAAATTTGAAAGGCGACAACGAAGTAAGCCGCATGTTAACGCACGTCCTGATATGAATGTTTCATTACGTTTCCTTCATGATGACCACCCTTAGAGAGATTGCACCGCAAAAATCTGAAAGGCAGAATGATAAAACAATTAACATGTAATTATGTAATCAGTATTTTTTGTTTTATCTGAAGAATTCGCTAGAAGATTCCTTAGAGTCATCGTGTTTTGTAAAAAGCAGACTTCAGATACACTCTGTGTGATATAGACGTCGGCTTTTCTCTTCATGATTGCATGGTTACGTAATGACCGGATCATTTACGTGCAACAATCGTCATTTTGTCGGACCTTTCCATTAGTGTTATGGTCAACATGACCATGATTACGGATTTCCCACTTCGCCTCCGAGGGAACATATGACCAAGACGAGGGGTGTCTGACATCAACTTTATACGAATATTTTGAAGTTGTGTCAAGATTCAGGTTATAATCTTAGACACGTATCAGTAATCTTGATTTAACTTCTAATTGACGCCAGCACGTGATGTCATCATTTGATCCGTGGAGACAATCCATTCATTCCCTGGTTTTCATTTTGTAGAGCTGCCTTTAAAAACCGTCTATTCTTCCTATCTTGAAAAAAAAGGCAAAGATGAAGATTTTCTTCTCCTATATTTTCCGTCAAATTTCATTTCTTGCGTATATCATGTATATAATTAATATGTGAAACGAAACTAGGTTTTGAAAGATCATATTGATTATTCACTAAAATTGACAAATAAATGATGCAAAGAAATACATGTATGTGTGTAGATTTTAACGTATTGTTGTCTTTGCAAGATACCATCAGTCTATCTTAGTTGTAGTATATAGGTGTGCTTGTTGACCACCTGGACACCCGGAGAGTGGTCATTTGTGAGTAATGACCTTTTAAAGTGTCCGGGTATTTGTTTACATATCGAGGCTATTGAGTGCGATTGACCATCAATATAATACAAAAATTCTATAAAGCTTACACAGTCAGTAAATGAAAGTAGGGTTAACCCATAATTACTACTTTATAAGTGAAACAGGAAACGAAGACTTTAACTTGTCTTAATGGCCGTCCATGGCTAGTCTTTGTTTAACTGAAACCTTTTTAAGGCAAGTCCTATACGAATTTATAGAGGTAGTCAAGAAAGGAATACTGGCTATGGTGTTAACTTCTTCATAGGGCGTGACCGGATGTGTCTTTTCTTTTTGTTGCCCAGTGGCAAACGCTACAGTTTGATAACAAATTACATTGTACGTGTATATATATTAATTTTGACTTGTGACATGATGAAATTGAGGTAATACTTTGTCACAGAGTACTTTTAAAATACGGGAAGTGCCCCCCCCCCCCCCCCAAAAAAAAAGCTTAGAGTTAGGAGGACAGGAGAGGTTAGAAAGAAATTTCACAAAACAGCTCTTTCCCTTCCTAGAAAAAGCAGAAGTCCCCCACCATAATCTAATTACTGTTTATACATATTAATATAAATTACTTTGTCTTTCAGGAAACGGCTCGAGCTGTGGGAAGATAATACAGAGGTTTCCAGACAAAGATTGGGAGAATTGTCCATTCACCCAGGGCATCGAACTGGTCAGTAATACAAACTAGAACGAGAATCATAACTTATCCAAAAGTATTTAGGTTGAATTTGTTGGGACCTAAATAAGCTTCATATTAACTTATTATTAGCTCTACCAGAAACTTGTTAAATTCTTAGCACCTTTCCTCGTGTGGAGAATAAGACGCGAGCATCACTTGGTGAAAATCAGTAGTAGAGCGATACAGACAGACAGTGCAACCTGCTTGGTAATTTCCTTTCTCTAAGTTAATAGCGTTAATAATGTTACTGCACTGTTACAAAACTGAAGTCGTGCAGGGAAAGTGGTGTACTCGTCATTTTAATTAGAAACATATTTCAGCCTGTTTTACTGGGGATTCTTTCAAGTTCTTTTATCACAGGCTCAGGTTGTTGGCTTTGTTATGTCTATATTCTATTTTCGTGAAAGTTTTGGTCCATTAAACTCTATGACCTATATAAACTTATTTTGAAAATCTAAGGAACAATTAATGATACAAAGAAACTTGTAAAATATTCTGCTTGGGAGAGCATCTCCAGAAACCCTGTATAGAAACATATATAGATTTTATGAAACAGGTATACTAATACTGATATAGCATTCATTCTAATAACTGAAAACGAACGAAGCATTAAAGCAGAAGATTTTGATAGCTTATACCTAATAAGGACGTTGTATTTCTTGAAACCAGCCCCAAATTCCTTAGATTTTGGACTCAGAATGACCAAACACTGAAACAGGCTGCGACTGAAATACGTTGTCCCAATGCAAATGTATGCGTTTACTGATATTATATATTTTGTGTAAATGAAGTGCACTGTAAATTGCCTCTCATTATCATACATACGCAATAATCATTGTGCACCCAAGTTTACATTACCATGGAAATAATGACTGTAAATTACAGTGTCTATTTGTTTATGACTGAGCATCCTTGCATATGGCTCGTTCCCGCGGGAAATGTCGCGCGTTGAGTCGTTGACAAACCATCATGCCGTGGCAGTATAACATTTGTAGTCGATAATGCTAGGAAATTCTATTGTCCATCATCACATTCAATATTCATAAAAATACTTGTAAAATATAGTTCTCAGGAACTGATCCGTGGAATGAGGTGTCGGGGAATTTCCATTGACGAGGCTTGAATGGTCAAATCTCTGTTCGTCTGTTGCTTGTCCTAGTTTATCCGGAATTTTCTCTTAAATGGATAAACGTCCGTGCATGATGAATTTTATATTGTTTTGTCTTTAGTAGTTGCAGATCGGGTTTTAGTTTTGTTGCACTTGTTCTAAATCATCTATTTCTTTTTATTTTGACTGTGACCTTTGACCTTCTTCGAAAACTGTAAAATTTGGACATTATGCGTAAAACCTTACCGTAAGAGTCAAGGATGTGTGTTTCTAATGGTATAGGTCGTTTTCGTCATGTTGCCTTGACATTGACCTATTCTTAAACTACCTTGGAAAGATTTTAGGCATTTGCAATTACTAAACTTCTACATGTTTGTTGAACAAAACTGACTATCCAAAATGATAATGTAAAATACCGGTAGTGCCTAACGGGGATGACTTTTCAGTTTTGAATTTACTCTCTGACTTCGTCAGTTTTCAAGTTTGAATTTTTTTTCATCTGACTTTTTGTTGACTTGAACGGAGTTTCATGCATGACAAAGTACAGATATAAGAGGTATTAATATTGTATAGATTATAAGTATTTCCTCTTCCTTATAAACACGACCGTCGTATACCATCAAATGAAAGGAATACAATATTATATTGCTTCACCGTGTTTATAGGAAGATCTGAGTGTGATACTTGTACATTTTGTACTTGGATCTTCAATACTTAGAAGGTTACAGATTTCTAGGAAAATTAAAGACACGAGCTTTTTAACCTAATCCTGGTTCATTCTAACAGTTTCCTTGAAGCTTGATTTATTATCTGTGAAATGATAGAATGATCGCAAACAATTGGTAACGTGCATCAGTATATATACACTGGAAAGGGAATGAAGGAATGGCTTCCTGTCAAAATCGTCTTACACGAGTTTAGACTTTGGTTTTTCTATATGATATACTGCAGCACCTTCTGATTTAATTACTCACCTGTTTTTGTGTCTTTCACCTTCATAGCATTGTAATGTCAGAAATTTCGATCGTCAGCTCACGATTACAGACAGTAACGTAGAAAATGATTTATATAAAATTCAATTTCTTACAAAAATCTTTCAAGAACCATGCGCAAGTCCATGAATTATTAAAGGGATGTAACATTGTGTGGAAAAGGGGAGGGATTGTTCCGATCCGAATTGACGATTGAGAAAAATTCGAAAATTAAGTGTTTTTAACCATTTCTGGACACCTTTTCCATCACCATCTCTTCAAGATCCGCGCTGTTGTCAGATCACAATTTATTATTAAACTTTTTATTGGCTTTCGTCAAACTTGATGTACATCAAGGAAATAGACAAGATATATGCACGTTCAATATATTACGCTTTACAGAATAGAAATTAGGTAATCAACAAATAGTGAAACACGGTACAGATCTCAGGCGTTAGAACATGGACGTATTGATGAATTATTGATAATTTTCCAGTTGAGGTCAGAATATGCATGTTGTGTGATGCTCAGTATCGCATCTCGCTGATGAATTAGTTAATAACACACAAAGGTCTTGGGTGTTGGGGAACCTTGGAAGTCTGTTGGAATTCTCTGTAGTTCCGGCTTGTTATCTACGTTATCTAATCAGAAGCTGTACTATTTTACTGAGGGCAATTTACATACCGACGGAAATCACCCCGACACAGTGGTATATTGGTGCAACGGGAATTAGGTTAATCTTAGGCAATGGGCACCGATAGAAGTCTCAGACTAAATCATATGAATTGTAAACCATGCATGCTGTATACAAAAAAAGATAGATACTTGAAAAGATTTTCATCATCTCCGTAGTGGATGTTTCTAGTTGATGGGTCTTTTATAATAAATAATGAGATGTGACTTGTATATACATTGAGCCGAGACTGTGGTAATATTCTAAGGAATGGAGCAAGGTTGTTTGTAATGTAAATCACACCTGGTAACATCTGGGCTCTATTGATTATCATATCTCAAATATTTCTCTGGCTGAACCTATTGACTGAAGTTGAACCGATAGTGGCAGAATTAGTACAGGGTGTTCCGAAAGTTACTTCCCATGGGGATTCATTCTTTATCGCCATAGTTTTGTCGACCAACAGGCTGAATCTGAATGTTTAGTTTATGTCAAACACCTTTTTACATGTATATGACCTCATTCTTTATCATTATAAGATGTAATTTAGTCTAACAAGCTGGGCCTTTATATAAACGGTTTATTAGTCGGCCTACAGACTGAATCTTGATTTATGTACATGTATGTGGCTTTTAGTTAGTTTAAACATATTCATTTGTTGTGTCGACCTTCATCTTATACATGATTTCATTCTGTATTATTACAATCATACTTGACCTATGTAATAGTTTACCCCAGTCTGTAAAATGACTTAAAGCTTAACCCTTTTCGTGACATTAATCTTTATATTTTACAGTTTTGTCGGCCTACATACTTGACCTGTATACAACATTTGACCTCATTCTGTGTATTTAAGGTTTTGTTGGTCTACATGTCGGCCCTGTTTACAATAGTTGACCTCATTCTTATATTTGCAGTTTTGTTGGCCAACAGACGTGACCGATTATACAATATTTGACCTCATTCTGTATATTTACAGTTTTGTCTGCCTTCAGGCTTGACCTATATACAATATTTGACCTCATTCTGTATATTTACAGTTTTGTCGGCCTACAGGCTGGGTGTTATCGGCCCATCGTCAGCCACCCGAGTTCTTCGTGGCCATACTGACAGATATTGATGCTGACCGACATTACCTTGCCTGTCTCACCTTTAACGAGAGCGTCTCCCTACCACCCACCAAATCAGATGACGTGGATGCTGAGAGTGATGACACGGACAACTCCTTGGCTGTACATTCCCTTATGTTCTCACCAAAATGTCTGGTCGTTGTATCCAGGCTAGACTACTTTGAGACTTTCAGGGTATCTAATGAATATGATCTTGTATTTTATTACTGTCACAGTTACTTGTATATTTTATTTATGTTAAAGATATAATGATTTTCAAAGATTCCAAAGAATTTTAGATGAAGCAATAAAGAAAATGAGATATGTTTCTAAAGTGTGATGTAATTTAATAAAAGCCTCCTTAGACTTAGAATCTTATATAGTCTTTGAACTCTTTCAGACTTTCTATATCTGTGTTACTGTTTATTTCCAGAACTGTTTAGGTATTATTTATTCAGCATATGTAGACAAATTGGAAGTACAGCTAGAAGTCTTGGTTGGCAATATACTGGGCTGTGTACAAGTCCCTCCTCCAGGTATCTTGCACATTTCTATATTAGAATATTTTCATTTAGCAAGACATTATACAATTTATACAGCTCTCTTACATGTATATTTGTTAAATGATCTGTAGTATGCTTTATCCCACCTCTGGCAAATTTCTTGCAATCTGATTGGTCGAGAAGAACAGAATATTATATTGTATTATTTTACTGACATGATATCATTTTGATATCCTGCTTCCACTAAGACGCTTTACGATATTGACGTCACCGAAATGCTTTAAAATATGTTGACGTTACATACACAAGCCAAAAGCCATCGGTGGGATAAATTCGTTATACAGTGTTTTACAGGGGGGATACAAAAATATATTGGGTCGATGAAAAAAGTTGTATTGGGCTCGGCTTCGCCTCGCCCAATACAACTTTTTTCATCGACCCAATATATTTCTGTATCCCCCCTGTAAAACACTGTATAACTAATAGTATCATGACATAGATATATATGAACTGACATGTGCGAGATAATTTCAGGTGGTCCTCAGGTGCGGTTTTCAATAGGAGCAGGTGACAGACAGGCGTTACAGCCCCCTCTAAGTAGTACCCTCCCTGTGTCACGCAATACCTCAGCCCTTCTCTTCCAGCAGCTAGGTATGTAACTACTGGTATATATCACTTTGTCATAGAATGCTCTGTCTTTTCTTTTAGTATGACCTAGTATTCGAGGATCAGATGTATATACTTTGGTCCTGTCTGTTTGTTTGTCTGTCCATAACATCATATCTTGGTCATAAATTTTTAGCTTTATTAGGTATAGACTAAATATTTCACATGAGCTTTCTTTTTGACAAGAGCATTCATTTTATATACAAACATTTAACCCTTATGGCAAGGGAAATCTGTTGATACCTTGACCTTTGACTCTGTGACCTTGACCTTTCTTTAACCTGAAAAAAAAGAATCATGGAACCATCATCACTCTGTATTTTTAAAGACTTCATATCACAAAAGGAAACATTCTTCTCGTAACGTCGCTTCTCATTTTGGGCCGTATTTAACGTCATAGATGTTACGAAGTCATTGTTCATATGACGTCAAGTACTTGTCAAAATGTACCTGTTGCATGAATTTGGTTCATCAAACATCTTTATGTTTCATGATTTATTGGAATCATTTCTCAATCGTGAGTAATTCATTCATTTTCTCCCGATTCTAGATGTAGAATTGAAAGCCTGCTGTGCAATATCGTAAAATAAGGAATCACTAGCTAGCAATCTGATTGGTTGATACTAATCACTTATATAATATAATGAGGTATTGCACATTTGCATTCTCCATACCAAAGTCTTTCATTTGATATCTTGGCCTTTGACCTATGACCTTGAACTATCAGTAACTTAAGATTACCCTGAGAAAAGTTGCTAACCTTGCTATAGTGTTCTGAAAACATCTTTTTTAAATTGAAAAATGAATTAGAGTACTTTCATAAAAAATTAAAAATCTGAATCCCTATATACTTCTATTTACATTTAGTAGAACATATATTCAACATGTCTTTGTACCTTTACAGGCATACAGAATACGATACAGCTTTTCTGTGCTGCCTTGACAGATCATAAGATTTTGTTTCTATCACAGAGTCTGTCACGACTGACAGACGCTTGTCAAGCTATAACCATACTACAATATCCACTCAAATACAGGTAGGTAGTTTCAAGCTTTAGCCATTCTGAAATACTCAATAAAATACAGGTAATTAGTCGTCTACCTGTACATAATTAGTTTCTTCTCTGTTTAAGCAGTCAGTCAACATGTCTGTTCACCATAATTAAGTTTTTCCAGACTTTTCTGCAATGGACATAGATATTAAAATGAAATTTGATACATACTGTAACTTGATCTTAGATCTTTGCATAAATTGTTTTTGTGTGATCATCATATACCTTTTTTGGAGGAGTTATGCCCCTTTGATGACAAAATTTTTACTGCTGGTTGGAGACTTCTGCATTGCAAACTGAATGCTATAGCTATGTTTAGCTTGTGTGTGTATGTCACTTCGCATGACAGCTGTATCACATGTGAGATGGTTAAATGTTTTCTATTGTTACTATACTGCCATGTCAGTGGTACTGCTGTACAGAGAGCAAAGGAATTTGTTACAAAGCATTCAATTCTTTATTCACTATTGTTTTTTTACACAATGATGTTATGTTGGAACAGACTAAAATTTGGTTTTGAATGATTTTGAGATCTCTGAGGAATTGAATAAGGAATATCATTATCATTTTCTTAAATTTAAAAAAAAATAGAAGTATTTTCTATAATGGCCACTGATGGATACATTATTGCATTATCAATAATACACATACTTGTAAGATTTATCAAAATTACTTTATCAGTCATAGAATTTCACAATTGATAAAAAATAAAAACAAACAGAAATATCTTTATTCAAGTATTTTGAAAATTTTCATTAAAATTAAATGAATATTGAAACATTTGTTTTATTCAGCTATGTGTACATACCCATTCTTCCCGCCCCTCTGGTAGAGGTCCTTGACACGCCCACTCCCTTTATAGCTGGGATTCACTCATCTCTGGTGGATGATACATCAGATTTGGTAAGTACATAAATTTCAGTTTAACATACTTTGTCTCTGTGTGTCATACATGTATGTAGAGGGAGCTATGTTTCTACCAACATTGGTAATGTACAATATTGATTATGAATTATGTTTGAGTAATAGACCACTTGCCAAAATCCATAATACATGTAGCTGACAAAATTACAAAAAATGTCCAAGGCAGGCAACTTTTGTGCACTTTTTTATTGTTATGTCTCAATAGTGACATCATAATAAAAAACAATGCCAAAAGATGTTGACTGGGACATTTTTTAATCAAGATCGGAAAATGGTCTATTAGGCTCCTACAAACTTCATGTATCCAAATTACTTTGTACATGTACTTGTAGTTTTACATCATGTATCTTTACTGAAAGCTACCAAATATACCTGGTACTTGAAATTACATGTATAATTTTCTGTGTTTTACAGGTGGACGTAATCATTGTGGATTTAGACGGGGGCAGCGTTAAAATACCAGAATGTGTCAATCTTCCTATGTTACCAGAACCCATCCTAACTCGGACCAAGAAAGCTCTCACCATGGTATACTTGTCTTAAATTTTTATTGTCATGTTTCTATAAATAGCCCTGAAGTCATCTAATTTAGCGTCAATTCATATTTTTTTTTTATTAACATAACATGAAGCACAACTTTAAGATAGATGAAAATAAAACTTCAATCAATTTTAGTAAATATCTGTATTATGGTTGTTAATGTTTTTTTCATTTTTTATCTTTTACACTTATGTACATGTAAAGGTCCAATTCTTAGAAATGGCTCTAAGTGAGGTATTGTTATTACCATAAAACTTCTGTGTCCACTTCATTGAGGGTTTCATTTTGCTGTTCAGAATTATTTTGCCCTGAAATACGGTCATTATGATATACATGTACATGTATATACGTAAATGCAAGGAAAGTATACATTTAATTCTATCATCAGAAATTTGTCCATGTAAATGTAGGTGAAAATCTTTATCGAAAGTATTCAATACTTTCTTATTTGTTGAATTTTGCAAAGCTAATAATTGGTCCAAAATCTTAACTTTCTAAAATCTTAACTTTCTTAAAATCTTAACTTTCCAGACAGATATTTGCACATCTTTGGTAAGGTTAAAAAGTAATGTGTAAAGAAGGATGCAGATGCATGAGAGAGTGTTCAGATAGTGAAGTCAATGGCACAAATAGTGTCATACATCATATGGTCATCTTAACGTACTATCTTGGAAGGCTTTTTCTATGCTGTAACTAGTGCATGGGTTTCACATCGTCAGTCTGATGAATTCTTTTCTTTTGCTGTGAATTCTGTGAAACTCCCATGTATACATCTACATTCATCTTAAAGATGTAAGAGGAATGCATAGAAAGAGATGAGAGTGTTGCTTGATATAACATATTTCTGCGGAGAGAACGTTGTATGACCACTTTCAACATCTCAAAAATGCTTTAAGAATTACGCCTGCCACTGTCATACATTGTACTTTAAAAAAAAACTACATGTATCCATGGTGTTCAGATACAAAGAAAATCAACTTTTCACTGTTACATCAGCATTCTGATAAAGGAACTTTGAGGATATAGAAAATACTTGAAACATTTCATAGAACATAATTACTGTATTTGTTTTCATTGTTCATCTAATTTTCTACACTTCATATTTTTAGTCAAAAATTCTCAAATTCATGATTTTCATGATAATGAATCATTCTGTAATTATTGACATTAAGTGTGTATTTTTAGATTGTTTCACCTGACCTTCTCACTGCTGACCATGCCTTCCCCCCACCATCCCCAAAACGGCCTCCATCACTCGAACAAAAGGTTTGTATTCAGATTTGTACATTGTTTTATTCTTTGTGATATACATAGTTTAGAACTACCTGTATTTACCTGTATGTAAGATTTTTATGTCGCCTACAATACAAGAGTGACATATAGGGATTACTTTGTCCAGTGTCTGATTGTCTGTGTGTCCATCTGTCTGGTAGTCTCAATTTAACATATTTGGCTATAACTTACTTGATATACATACATGTAAGACATCTCTCAAACATGCAGGGATGGTAAAGCATGATAAGACTCGCCACCTAATGTAGGACAAGGTAGGTCACTTTGAAGGTCAAGGTCACACACTAAGGGTCAAACATAGTAACATGCAACAGGCGACTTTCCTGTTCTTGAACATTGCTATTTTTAATGTACCGATCAAAATGTTGAAATCAGAAAAATAAACTTTTTCAATTACATGTATAGGAATATTCAAAATTATTAAGTTTTTAATTGATGTTACCGATAAATTTCAGTTTCATGTAAAATTATGTTGTTGTTATCTTATTAAGTTTTACAGATATTACATGAATGGTTTGTACATGAATGGTTTGTACTTTCAGGACAAGGAGATCAGAGCTGTTTTTATCCGTTTATTTGCTGAGCTGTTCACAGGATACAGGTCTTGTCTCACTGTCATCAGAATTCATCCAGAACCTTTCATCACTTTCCATAAGGTAAATGTTATCAATGCTAATTCGCTATTTTCGAAAACCAGAGTTACCTCCCATTTGAGACGGTATCTGACGTAGACTGACTATGACGTCATCAAATTCTATGGAAGCAGTTCTAAATGTCTGGGAAATGACGGTATAAAATCGACATTTCCATACCATTTTCATGACGTCATAATGGTTTTCTGAAAGGGGAAAAAACTCTGTATTCCGCAAAGACTCAATACCTCATGTGTGAAGTTGTAGGTACATACAATCAGATACGTTTTCCTTATTAACAGTGCTTGGTGCAAGCAGAATTATTTAGTCGTGTCTCATTCTTTACAGATTTATAAATTAAAAATCTGATGTTTGAATCGGTCAAATTCATTTTCATACCAGTATCACCTTCTGAATAAAGATTTTTTCTTTGTATAACTTGTCAATATACCATTGAATTTAGAAAAATTTAAAATGAAATAAGCATGCTACCTACATATATTTCAAGTGTGTAAATTGAGAGATATAGACATTTATTTTATTGACATTACAGGCTAATTTTCTGGGTCATCGTGGTATGGTAGAGGATGATTTCCTGGTCAGAGTACTGGACAGTATGGGCTTTAGTGCCTTTGTCTCAGAGAGGGGTACACCATACAGAGTCTGTGATGTCTTTGATGAGGTATGTCTCTCTCTCTGTAGGTTACATTAATTGGCTTTTACTTTTAGTTTTGTCACAAAGTTTTATATGCTTTAGTCCTTTTCAACCCTAATTAAAAGTCCTCTGATGTCTTTGAAAGCAAATTCAGAATTTATGTACATTTAAAATTACATGTATGTTGACAAAAAGCAAACTTTTTTATGTCGCAAACCTTTTTATGTCGCAAACCTTTTGTCATGAAGCCTTGCTCAAGAGAAGGATTTGAATTTCATAATGAAGAAGTGAAGAGGTGAAGTTATCAAATGTTAATTTCATGTCTAGGTAGCTAATGATATCTGAGAAAAAAGTTCTAAGTCTCAAAAAGAATGGGTAACATCAAATGAGAGCATTGTTCTTCTAAATTTCACAAGAGGACATTGAATTAGAAAGTTGTTCTTCTTAATTTTGCAAGTGGAAATCACCTTTCTATTTTAGGTGTATGCTTCCATGCAAGATCAGCTGAAGTTAGAAAGAGCAGACCCAGACAAAATGATAGACCACATCAAGGATCTGGCCAAACAACTCCATACAAATGTAAGTATATCAGACCCAGACAATAAGTATATCAGACCCAGACAAAATGATAGACCACATCAAGGATCTGGCCAAACAACTCCATACAAATGTAAGTATATCAGACCAGACAAAATAAGTATATCAGACATGTATGTACATGTATATCAGACCAAGACAAAATGATAGACCACATCAAGGATCTGGCCAAACAACTCCATACAAATGTAAGTATATCAGACCCAGACAATAAGTATATCAGACCCAGACAAAATGATAGACCACATCAAGGATCTGGCCAAACAACTCCATACAAATGTAAGTATATCAGACCCAGACAATAAGTATATCAGACCCAGACAAAATGATTGACCACATCAAGGATCTGGCCAAACAACTCCATACAAATGTAAGTATATCAGACCCAGACAATAAGTATATCAGACCCAGACAAAATGATAGACCACATCAAGGATCTGGCCAAACAACTCCATACAAATGTAAGTATATCAGACCAGACAAAATAAGTATATCAGACATGTATGTACATGTATATCAGACCAAGACAAAATGATAGACCACATCAAGGATCTGGCCAAACAACTTCATACAAATGTAAGTATATCAGACCCAGACAATAAGTATAGCAGACCCAGACAAAATGATAGACCACATCAAGGATCTGGCCAAACAACTTCATACAAATGTAAGTATATCAGACCCAGACAATAAGTATAGCAGACCCAGACAAAATGATAGACCACATCAAGGATCTGGCCAAACAACTTCATACAAATGTAAGTATATCAGACCCAGACAATAAGTATATCAGACCCAGACAAAATGATTGACCACATCAAGGATCTGGCCAAACAACTCCATACAAATGTAAGTATATCAGACCCAGACAATAAGTATAGCAGACCCAGACAATAAGTATAGCAGACCCAGACAAAATGATAGACCACATCAAGGATCTGGCCAAACAACTTCATACAAATGTGTAAGTACATGTATATCAGACCCAGACAAAATAAGTGTATCAGACCGACCCAGACAAAATGAAAGACCACTTCAAGGATCTGGCCAAACAACTCCATACAAATGTACATGTATGTACATGTATATCAGACCCAGACAAAATGAAAGACCACTTCAAGGATCTGGCCAAACAACTCCATACAAATGTACATGTATGTACATGTATATCAGACCCAGACAAAATGAAAGACCACTTCAAGGATCTGGCCAAACAACTCCATACAAATGTACATGTATGTACATGTATATCAGACCCAGACAAAATGAAAGACCACTTCAAGGATCTGGCAAAACAACTCCATACAAATGTATGTACATGTATATCAGACCCAGACCCAGACAAAATGATAGACCACATCAAGGATCTGGCCAAACAACTCCATACAAATGTAATTACATGTATATGTATCATAAATCAACAAATATTATTGAATTAGACTACACTTTCTGCTGTATTGAAAAGAAAACTGACCAATACACTGTATTTTCAAACTTATATTTCATTGCAATTTTGCTTGTATTAATATATTTAGCTTGACTGCACTTTAGTGCAAAAGAGCTATTACAATACCTCCGGCGTCGGCGTCGTCGTCATCCGAACTAGATGATAATGTAAATGTTAAGATCACACTATTTTCTTTCCTATATTCATATTCTGTTGGTTTTTGTTGTTGTTAATGTTTAATTATACTTTTAATATTACCAGATGGGGATGTAGCCCCTGTGGTTGGGATTTTTGAAATCATTTCAAATGATAAGGCAAATGTTGAGATGATAAGGTAAATGTTAAGATAGCAACATTTTACCTTAAATGGCCAATATGAAGCAAAGTATAAGTGCTACATGTTCGAAACTTACATGTTGGATGTATCTTTGATCAAACTTTCATAAGATGACCTTGACCTACTTTTTCTGCTTGAGTTATTTTGCTTTTAAAGCCAATATTGAGCAAAGTATACATAAGTGCTACATGTTTAAACTTACATGCTGGATGTATCTTATAAAATGACCTTGACCTATTTTTTCTGCTTGTATGATTTTGTCTGTAAAAGCCAATATTTAGCTAACTTTAAATGCTATGTGTTCCAACTTTCAAAATGGATGTATCTTTAATCAAACTTTCATAGATTAACCTTTACCTGCTTTTTTCGCTTCAGTGATTTTGCCTTTAGAAGCCAATATTGAGCATAGGTGCTACATCAGTATACTATTGTGTATAACGTAATTATATAAATCGGAGAAAAAAGTGAGCTTAAGAAATTGGCTGTCATTAAAGACATTATGCTATGCAGTCGAGCATAGGGTGACTCTGGCAACTATTTTTTGTGATTTGTAGGAGGTTCCGAACCCCCAACCATACGTACAGAAAGTCCCCAAACCTACAGATGGAGCTTACTCCAGGATACATCATCCTCCTTTCCCCTATCTGGACTGGCTACATGTACAGGAAATCATAGACGAAGGAATGCAGAAGTTCAATATCAAGTCCAAGTAAGATTTCAAGATCATAACTCTCAGAAGATTATAAATACATTGTCCTATCTACTTACACTTGTTCTTCAATCTATTCAAGTTTGATTAAATTAGGTCAATGTAAGATGTAGAATGTAATTACTGTAGATGTATGCATCTTCTGTTTGAAATGATTTGTTTGATATTGCTTATAATTTAAATAAATCGAAAAAAAGATTCTAGTTATGCTATGTTTATACGCAATCAATTCCCTTTCAGAATAACCAATATACGACCCCAGCAAGTGCGTGTTGTTCCTATGGGACCACATATAGCCACGCTGGATAGACAGAGAACTGTAGACAACAACGCCAGACGGTTAGAAGTCCTCAGGAACTGTATCACATTTGTCTTTGAAAACAAGATCTCAGATGCTAGAATTGTAAGTAATCATGTGTAAAGTTGTCTGTTTGTACAAGTAACATACGTGTATGTATGATTTTCTTCTGAAAAGACTGATTCATTACTGCTTTTACCTTTTATTTTTGCAATAGAAAGAGGTACTTAAATCATCATTCTTAATATTACAGATATTCCCAGCTGTTTTACGAGCGTTGAAGAGTCGCGTGGCCCGACTGGCCATGACGCAAGAGTTAGGTTACCACATACGTAGTAATAGGGCAATGTTAGAGCACCAACAGTTTGATCTGGTTGTTAAACTACTCAACTGTGCTTTACAGGTACGTAGTAATAGGGCAATGTTAGAGCACCAACAGTTTGATCTGGTTGTTAAACTACTCAACTGTGCTTTACAGGTACGTAGTAATAGGGCAATGTTAGAGCACCAACAGTTTGATCTGGTTGTTAAACTACTCAACTGTGCTTTACAGGTACGTAGTAATAGGGCAATGTTAGAGCACCAACAGTTTGATCTGGTTGTTAAACTACTCAACTGTGCTTTACAGGTACGTAGTAAAAGGGCAATGTTAGAGCACCAACAGTTTGATCTGGTTGTTAAACTACTCAACTGTGCTTTACAGGTACGTAGTAATACATGTAGGGCAATGTTAGAGCACCAACAGTTTGATCTGGTTGTTAAACTACTCAACTGTGCTTTACAGGTACATAGTAATAGGGCAATGTTAGAGCACCAACAGTTTGATCTGGTTGTTAAACTACTCAACTGTGCTTTACAGGTACGTAGTAATAGGGCAATGTTAGAGCACCAACAGTTTGATCTGGTTGTTAAACTACTCAACTGTGCTTTACAGGTACGTAGTAATAGGGCAATGTTAGAGCACCAACAGTTTGATCTGGTTGTTAAACTACTCAACTGTGCTTTACAGGTACGTAGTAATAGGGCAATGTTAGAGCACCAACAGTTTGATCTGGTTGTTAAACTACTCAACTGTGCTTTACAGGTACGTAGTAATAGGGCAATGTTAGAGCACCAACAGTTTGATCTGGTTGTTAAACTACTCAACTGTGCTTTACAGGTACATAGTAATAGGGCAATGTTAGAGCACCAACAGTTTGATCTGGTTGTTAAACTACTCAACTGTGCTTTACAGGTACATAGTAATAGGGCAATGTTAGAGCACCAACAGTTTGATCTGGTTGTTAAACTACTCAATTGTGCTTTACAGGTAAATCATTTAATTTCCATTGTTATTCCTAAGAAACGAAGATTCTGATTGGCCAAAGTTTTGTTGATACCTGCATCAACTGAAACTGGAAGTACATGCTTAGCAATGTCATAAGTAACGTCGCTAGCAACACAATTTCAAAACTGCAAATAAATGTTGAAACGTGACGAAATGAAATGATAAGTAATCAATGTAATATTTTTTGGTTGATCGAGGTATCAACACCAAAGTTGAAGGAAAACTTATGCATCTTGTGCATAATGCAGTTTTCCCTCAATTTTTGGTGTTTATACCTCGATCAACCAAAGAATATTACAATGACTCCTTAAATGATATAACAGATTTATAATTTATATGTTTGTGTTCTTTAGAATGATTCCAGTATGGATGAGAATGGAGTTGCAGCAGCTATTTTACCTCTAGCTACCTCATTTTGTCGGGTATGTTTTTCATCCGTAGCTTCATGCACATAAAAAATATCATGTATATCAATTGTCATATAAGACCTTTCATTTCTATCATGACAAAGACCTTGACCCATTTAAGTTGAACTGTAATGTATATTTTGATATCGACTGATGACTGTGATCTGAAATAGCCATGTCATCTTGCAGTCTCTTGTTTGTCTGATTTTTCTTGCAGACTCTTGTTTGTCTAATTTTTTTATACTTAACATGTAGGTGAATTTTATGTCAGTCCTACAGTTTTAAGACCCTCTGCTTTCAAACTATTATTATACAAGTGTACAATGTTACATCAGTATTATAACATGCTGATTTTTTTTTATTAACCACATATACACGTATGTACATGGATGTACATGTACATGATGTGTATATAATTTCACATGCTCTAGTTTTCCTGCAAGAATCCATTCTGATACAGTTTTACTTGTTTCTTACAGAAACTGTGTACCGGTATTATACAGTTTGCGTACACATGTGTTCAGGAGCATGCAGTTTGGGCTAACATTCAGTTTTGGGAAGCAGCTTTTTATCAGGACGTACAGAAGGAGATACGGCAGCTTTATGTACCCCAGTATGAGGAAAACACGGTCATGGAGATGAAAAGGGAATCAGGCTCGGAAAAAATCAATGGTTCTACTAAGGTCATTGTTGTCATAGCTATAAAAAACTTACCTGTTTATGTAATGTATGTTGTGGTTGATAGAGTATGTACAATTCCTATCTAGAAGGTACATGTAAATTATGATGCTTTTAGAATTTATGACAATTAATATGTACATGTAGTAAGAGATTTAAAGTGTATGCATTTCAAGCTCAGAGTTGCCATTTCCATTGCTTGGTCTATCCTCACTTGAATTATTACACCATGTCTACTCATAGTAACTTAGCTTTCAAATTTCATGCACCTCTATGTGGTCTCAAGTGTAAAGGACCAAAGCCATAAATTCAAATTTTCAGGATGTTAGCTGAAAGATTTTAGATGTTCTAGATGATAGCATTTAAGCATGTACATGTATATCATGTTCACATAATGAAGTAATGAGATTCGTCAATCATACATGTATAAGTGTATTATATTGTGTATACAGAGTAGTGAGCTTTGTGTTAACCAGAACAACAGATCAAACAGTATAACGCCTGAGACAGGTAGACGTGCATCATATAAACCACGGGAGATTGGAGCTCTGGAAATAGCTGCTGAACAAGTAAGTATATGAAAGATATTTTAATACTTAAAAGATGATTTGATACTGAATTATAGAATTTACCATTTATATATCTGAAGTACCTCAGCTCAACTAAAATGAATTGTTTTGTTTGTATACCTGTATATACATGTACATGTACATGTATGTAGTGGACAAAGATATGTATGATAGGGATGGGTTTCATGTTTACAGCTGAGAATTTGGCCAACATTGAACAAAGATCAACAGCAGGAGATGATAAATAACGAAGAGTCTACAGTGTACAGTCAGGCCATACATTACGCTAACAGGATGGTCTTCATGCGGGTTCCTCTGGAGACATCAAAACCTCCAAAGAGCTTCTCACATGACTGGGAAAGCACAAGTAACAGTAATATTGCCTCAAGGTAATTTTTTTTTCTTTGCTGTGGTGCTCTGTTTCATATTGTTTTGGATATATCTGTGAAATAGTCTATGTTTGTTGAGTATCTAGAGTTATTTTCAAAGCTTAAGATGTACATGCTTGAGTTCATATTTGGTATTAAAGCTCTTTGAGTTAAGCTTTTCATTTGTAACAATGGCTAAAGATTTTCTGTCCTTAATCTCTGTACTTATTGTAACTTTCTTTCAACTTACATGTAAGTGATTTATTAAAAAAAGGAGAATTTTTATACATGGTACTTCTTATTCTGTTATATTATCCTCTACTCACTCGAAGTCAATAACCATGTGACCTGATTGTTACCTTGATTCTGATATACATGTAACTGACCAGTGACATTGGCTTCACACAGATAATTTACATGTATTTGTACACGGTTATTTTCAGCCTTGCGGACAGTGAGAGTGTAGACGCGGAGAGTGGTTATGATGAGATGGAGATATCTGACGTAGGTAATAACGTCGTCAAGTTTGTCACTCGATTCGTCGATAAAGTCTGTAACGACAGTAAGGTAAACTCTGACCACATCAAGGCCTTACATCAGATGATACCGGGGGTGGTACACATGCATATAGAGACACTGGAGGCAGTTAACAGGGAGAGCAAGAGACTACCACCTATACAAAAGGTACTGTTCTGTTTTGGATCTCATGGCTATAGACTTAGGCATTGTCATATAATTTTAGTAAATTATTGTATGCATGAATACTCAAATTTTCATCATTTTACATTTGTGCACATTTATTTAGGATTTTTTTCATAAAAGTACCATATACCCCTACATGTTAAGAAACTCTTAGAGTACGTTAGAAGTTAATGAATTGCCATATTTATTTTACAAGTTTTTTCTTGGAAATCAATAGAATTGAAGAATAGACGTGTATCAGTAAAGTTGAAAGACTTGGATTAGATACCTCGATTTCATCTAAGTATTACTTGATTACAGCCAAAGATTTTGAAGCCGAGCCTGTTACATGGAGAGGAGGTTGTGATGGACGGACTGAGGGTGTACCTACTGCCTGATGGCCGGGAGGAGGGACTAGGAGGGAATGTCGGGGGACCAAGTCTACTGCCGGCAGAGGGGGCAATATTCCTCACCAACTACAGAATCATATACAAAGGCATACCCTGTGATCCTATGGGTAAGAAGACTTGTGTATTTATTTCATAATAATCATAAACTAGTAGATAAGCATTGGTTCATGAGCTTAAAACATTTACATGTATCAAAATGTGAACATATTCAAAGTTAAAAAAAAACCTTTTTAATATTGTGAAATAATATGTTATGAATGAATTACATTGTAGCAAGATCAAACAGAATTAATTTTACATTTTCAGCTTGTGAGCAGGTTATTGTACGTTATTTTCCTATTTCAACACTTACCAAAGAGAAGAATGTCAAGCTTCAATACACGCCACATATAGACCAACTACCAAAGGAAGGGCTTCAACTCAGGGCTAATATCTTCCAGGTAAACATTACATGTAAAATATAGTTAAGGATAATGAAAAATTTATCAATTTGGATTAGCTTGAATACATGATTAAATCAAATAAAAATCTGCTCGCTTTTTCCTTTTTTAATATCACTAAGTATCCTACATGTATATTTATATGATACATCTACCTGGATATTACATTTATTTGTACCTGGATATTCTTGAAAACTTTTTGAAAATTAATTTCATATTCAAATTAGATGACTTTTTAGGGGATTAGTTATTCAATCTAGTATTTTCTGTTGATATCAGTTGATGAAGATAGCCTTTGATGAGGAGGTGAGTGCTGAGGACATAGAGGCCTTTAGGAAGCTAGCCAGTAAATATCGTAACCCTGCCACTATATTCCAGACATTTGCCTTCGTGGGTCAGGCCGTGTCACAACCCACACAGACATATAAACACAAGGAAAAACATGCTACATTAAAGTAAGTCTGTTGCCGTTACATAGAAAGTAAGCGCCTAGAAAATGGTCAAGGTACATGTAGCTCTTGGAAACGCATCTTTGGCAATTCAATCTGCCATTTTTTTTTTGTGTAAAAAGAAGCCATACTTATTTTTGTTTATTTACAAGGATGATTTATATGTACATTTTGAGAAGATTTTTATAAATTTGTTTAAAAGCAAATTTTAATTTATTACAGTATTTCCTCTCTTTTTTGTGACAATGCATGTAATAGTATTTTTAATGTACAGGAATTTTGCACTGGTGAAGACTTTAAAAAAGACGGCCAGGAAAGCAGGTATTGCCAAGCCAAAGCAGCCCCGTACCAAGACAAAGTACCTCCTACCGACCCCGCCCACACAGAGACGGAGCATGTCACCACGATCATCGGCCGGCTCAGACAGCGAATCAGACAGACCTAACAGTGAAATCTTTGATGACTTGTCAAGTAAGATAATTTAATCAATTAAGTATCAAGTACGTGTATGTTAATGCACTCTATAAAGAAAAACATAACTGTATGAATCAATATTGTACTGGTAGTTCTGATTCTGTAACTCAACACGTTCTCTTTGTACAGCCTTTATAAATATACAGATAAAGGTTTGAGGGAAATATTCCATACAAATTGTTCATTTATGCACATTCCGTAGGGCTCCTCTTTACTGTATTAGTTTTCCAGTTGTCTTTGAAAAAATTCTCAAATTAATCTATAAACAAAGACATTATTCACTAGATTTTTAATAAATTTCATAGTCAGATGAAAACATATCATGCATATTATTCGATTGTTTTAGTAATCCTAATGTCAGATGAGATATTCATATGATAATGTTTATGTGATTTCAGTCATAGATGAGAGTGAGTACAGTTCCCGTTTCACTGCTGACCCTAAGAACTTAGAACGTTTAATGGAGAGGCCTGGCTATCAGGACTTTATTAGACTGGGCTTTATGGATGTTATGGAGCCTGGGCCTCGGGCTAGGGCAGAACAGTTCAGAATCACGTCAATCAATGCAAACTTCTCTGTGTGTAGAAGGTATGTAGGAAGTATAAGTGATTTCTTGAATTTACACGTAACAGATTATGAATATGTTTGGGATCAACAATCATGTTTTAGAAATTTATACATGTATAATTGCAATAAGGATGAATGTATTTATGCTTCATTGATTTTATCTCTCTCCTATAGTTATCCAGCTTTGATGGTTGTGCCTAACTCTATAACAGATGACAGCATCAGAAAACTAGCGCGTACTCACAGACAATATAGGTAAGTCATTGTGCCTAACTCTATAACGGATGACAGCAACAGAAAACTAGCACGTACTCACAGACAGAATAGGTAAGTCATTGTGCCTAACTCTATAACGGATGACAGCAACAGAAAATTAGCACGTACCCACAGACAGTATAGGTAAGTCATTGTGCCTAACTCTGTAACGGATGACAGCAACAGAAAACTGGCACGTACTCACAGACAATATAGGTAAGTCTAACTCTATAACAGATGACAGCATCAGAAAACTAGCAGGTACTCACAGACAGAATAGGTAAGTCATTATGCCTAACTCTATAACAGATGACAGCATCAGAAAACTAGCATGTACTCACAGACAATATACAAATGTAGGTAAGTCATTATGCCTAACTCTATAACAGATGACAGCATCAGAAAACTAGCATGTACTCACAGACAGTATAGGTAAGTCATTGTGCCTAACTCTATAACAGATGACAGCATCAGAAAACTAGCAGGTACTCATAGACAGTATAGGTAAGTCATTGTGCCTAACTCTATAACAGATGACAGCATCAGAAAACTAGCAAGTACTCATAGACTATATAGGTAAGTCATTGTGCCTAACTGTATAACAGATGACAGCATCAGAAAACTAGCATGTACTCATAGACAGTATAGTTAAGTCATTATGCCAAACTCTATAACAGATGACAGCATCAGAAAACTAGCACGAACTCGCAGACAGTATCGGTAAGTCAATGTGCCTAACTCTATAATGGATGACAGCATCAGAATGCAGACAGTATAGGTAAGTCAATGTGCCTAACTCTATAATGGATGACAGCATCAGAAAACTAGCATGAAATCGTAGACAGTATAGGTAAGTCTTTGTAAACTAGCACATACTGACCGGTAGAACATGTGAATCGTATTAGAAATTACTCATTATTGCAGACAGTGTAAGTAAGTAAATGTAAACTGACATGTACTCAAAGACTGTGTACAGTACAAACAGATGTAAAAACTGTTACAGCAAATAGTAAAGCTCAGTTTATAAGGTACCTTTAACTCACAGGCTATACTGGTTATCAATAGTATGAAACTACTTAAAATAGTCATGAAGTCAAAAACACACTTGTTATAATTTATAGTTGATACATGTAATTGCTTTCTATCAGATTTCCTGTGGTATCATGGCGACATCCTAGGACCAAGGCTTTATTACTGAGAGCCAGTGGATTCCACAGTAGAGGTCTTATGGGAATGCTCAAGTCAGATTCATCAACTGGTATGTTAACTGTTGCCATAATAGTTGAGCTTTGTGACAACTAAAACAAAAATTATCTAAATTTATTTTACTGATGTGATGAATTGAGAGTACAAAGGATAGGATATCATAAATGGATCCAACAAAAATTGTTCTGTATCATTGTTTTACATGTAAGTAACACCTAAGCATTGACATGTTTTGACATGTTCTAGATTAAAATGAATATTTATAGGTAGTTTAATTAAAGAATTAGAGGAAAAAGGTACATGATTGTAGAACTTTATGCTCATTCTATATTATCTACTTTTGTTGTTTCTCCTGCAAAGCATAGCAGCACTTAGGGATCACTTTGTCCAATGTCTGTCTGTCCATCTGTCTGTCACACTTCGATGTCTGTCACACCCTATGTAAAAGTGATTCCTAAGTGTTGCTTTGTTTCGCAGGCAAAACATGCATACCATGGAATGATTTTTTTTACCATATACAGTAATATTAACGTACAGTATGTCTTTCTGGTACTTTAATCAGGTAATGTCAGTGGTGAGATTTCCTCAGCTCTACAACAGGAGAGATACTTCAAGGCTATCGTAGATGCTACACCTAACAGTATGAGATTATACCGACAATCATGTAGCGACTCGTTGACGAGCCTGGACTCCCTGATGATGGCAGGGACCACAGATACCCTGACGGTCCCAGAGACTCCGGACGTACTACGACGGCACCAGTATACCACAGGTAGTCTCAGGAACCTACCCCCTCCTAAAGCCTGTAAGTAAACGTCATATAGATACCAACCTCTGTAGTTACTGTATGGGAGAGGGGAGTTTTAACTGATATAATATCCATGCTGTTACATATCCCTCCCTCTGCATGCTTTCCTGTGTTTACATGTATCCTGTGTAGTGCTAGTATTTTGCCTTACATGCTGTTGTTTTATTTTGATGGTGTATGTGATTTTGTTGTCACTGACATTAAAAAACATGCTTGCCAGATCTACCCTATTTAAGGAGACCCCCCCTTTTCGACCCCCTTTTTCATCGACCCCCTTTTCCATCGATCCAAAAAATGAACAAATTTAATGTGATCAATTATAAAATTTCAAGGTCCCTATTTAAGCTTTTTAAACCACCATTTTTGAGTTCATGTACATGTATGCATGACTTATGGATCAACCATACAAGTACTTGTATATGCCCATACTAATCAGAAATTATTGGAAAGTATAACCAACCTTTTTACCTCCCCATTCTATTTGTTATCTGAATGGAAACATTTAGCCCACATTCTTTTTTGGTTTGTCTTGCTTTACTTGAAGACATTTACTTAGAAAGAAATAATAATTTAAAACATTTAGCAATAGGCCATGTAAAATAAAATCTATGTTTTTCAGACACCGCTGTGCGCTATAATTTGCCGCCGATGAGACGTTTTTATTGCAACTTCAGAAAAAAATATCCGCCGTGTCTCATCCTCGATTAAAAATGAAATATCCATTTATTTTATTGAACATGTTTTATGTCCTGTAAAATCGTCCAAACAGTACCCGATGAATAAATACTTTAAAAGCCTGTATAAATCTATAAATCACGGCGCATTCTGAATTTATGTTATGGGTAAAGACTTTATCCGCGCGCCGTTTAAAGGGAATTGTATAGGATATACACTAAGAACTTGCCGACGCGGACATTTAATACATCAAGTATTACATGTATTAGAACGATGGTATTAGTTTTCTTCATTGATCTCTACAGCATAATTTATGTAAATACCTATGCCGAACAATAGCAAGTGTCCATTGTAATACTTCCGAATCTATTAATAATGACGTTCATGTTGTAAAAAGTATAAGCAAGGATCGCCGACGAACGCAAGAGAAACGTAATTAAATCCTTAAATTTATGAATAAAAGAATGTCTATTGTACCCGTGTACATTATTTTATCAGACGATGGTTAATGCTGAACACTTCATTCGATTTCTAGAGATTCTGCTTCATCCAGACTTTCCGAAGATATACGCTATCGGCCACATCTTTGACCATATGAACGGATCCATCCGAGATAGTGAAGGGTCTTATTTTATTTGAACTGGGTTTAAATAAGGTGTGAGCAAATAACACCCATCGAGTCTCTTACGCGATTCTACTAATGTACTCGGGGCAATCAAAACATGTCATACTTCCTATATTTGTATCTATTAGCTTCTTCAATTTAGACAGATGAGCTATGTCTCCCCGTTCTCAGAAGGAATAGGCTAGGGAGACAGCATAAGATTTTTTGCATTAAATGAATAATAGGGGGATTAGACCGGGCATACAATTTTTTTGTCTTACATGAATAATAAGAGTTCTCTTGATGAAAAAAAACCAAAAAATAAAAACCCTACCTACCTTGCCACTTTTTTAGACCCAGTTATCTGAGAAACATAGAATAAATTTTACTTGGCCATACCTTATTTAATGTTCACTTTCATTGGATTACAAGTTAAATTAATTTTTTTCATGTATCAAATTCTTGTAATTAGCGAGATTGCAGAGAGATGCTCTTAATTTAAAGACTTGAATTGCTTTCTTGGTTTTGAACCAATATGGCCTAAACATAGATTAAGTAATTTAAATGAAAAGAATTTCATCCTCCAACAATAATATTGCTTTTTTGGTTTTGGGATACATTTATGTTGGATCAGTTTAGATGTACATTTGTTTTCAAAGTTCATAAGACTGATTTTAAAGTAATGAACATTCATGACAACTTATGATTTTGTCAGTGAAAAATGAAGTTTGAGCAAGCATAAGTATTAACAAACATGTTTCTAGATTAATCATTTACAATTTGTCAAAGTTAGACCATGAAGAATCTCCAACTTATTGAACAAATTTTAATGGAGGAATAAAAATATTTATCAAATAAGATAGATACTACTTGTACATGTATTTAGTCTAAATCTGTTGGTATTCATAGATATATTCATCGTGTTCATATTCATTTATCACTTTCACCTCCAACATTTTAAATCTATATTCTGCACTCATTTTCAGACAGATGTTGTAAACATTTTCATTTTAAGTTTATCCTTTCTACCTTTATCACAAATTTTCCCTTTTTCACATTCTGTTTTACAACACAGCCTTTGTTGGAGACTCTTTAGGTTAACTAGATGTAGAATTAGTGTGAGATTAATTTTTCCGTTGATTTTGCCAGCAGCTAGTCGAGATTCTCTAATCTCCCTTGCCGAATCTAACCCTGGCATGACGGGACGCAGTAGTGTGTTTAAACGAGCAGTCAATAGCCTGAGGGCAAGCGGAGGCAAAGGTTACTCATGTATGTCCAGCATTCACATGCTTCTATTGAAGATGTTTTGTATTAACAACATTTCTAAATAATGTTAATTTTAAAAGTTTTTTTATGGGATAGTACAGAGAGAGGTTTAAAAGATTGCTAGCAAATAATCAGGAATTGTGGGTTTTACTACATGTATGCAGTTCAATTTGTGGTTTCGATAATTTAAAAGAATAATTTTCAATATGAAGTGTTCTTTGAATTATTCTCGAAACTTATATTCTGAAACTAATTAAGCATGCTGGTGATAAAAGGAGGACAAAACTGATATTCATGAATATTTTAAAATGAAATAAATTTAGATATACATGCATTGTATAAAGAGCATGTTTTTATTCTGCATGTCATCCTGTCTCGCAATTTAAAAAAAAAATTTTTTTTGATTTTTAAGATTTAACATTTTCTTTAGTTGGTGTCCCATTTGCATGTCTTACTTCAGCACCTTCTCCCTTTCCCAAATTTTACAGCATGAAAATTATATCAAACCAATAAACTTGAATATGAAAATATGTCGAAGGAAGGGGGAGGGGGTTGAATTGAAGTCTTTGAAAAATATTTTGGATGATTTATTGGCACACTATGCCTCTTGGAAAAATACTAGGTAGAATTCCATGATAATAGTTGATACATTTTTTTGACTTTTGATTATTTATTTTTCAATTCAACCTGATTTTTCAGTGTTTGCCTTGTATTCTATTTAATTGAATCAATGAAATTATAATTCAACCTTTTGTTTATATGAGATAGATAGGTTATGCGTGTTTTAGTGTATATATGTTACAATTATTTCAGAATTGACTTTTTAATGATACATTGTAATTTGATAATTGTATTTTCATAAAGATTTTATCTTATTGAATTCAAAATTATCCTAAACAGTAGAATACAGAAGTGAAAGGATTTTGCTTGATTATGTATTTTTCAGTTTTAACGTTACCCCGAAGGACTAGGAACACTTGGCAAAGTATAAAACTCTATAACGGAATGCTGCATGCGTGATTTGGTTACGTTTATATATGTCTACCAAATCACGTTATGTTGATCATTGTATACACTTACAACTGCATACTTCCATGTATGACAAGAAATTTCTTCCCAAAGCCCTCTCTTTCCCTCTTACCAAAAGTAAAACAGCAGCTTTCATTTTAAATTAGTTGTACATTATACTTTTAGCCATGCTAAGTTAGACACAAAGCACAATGCTTGAAACTCACAACTATATAAATGCCTATTATTGCAACTGAATTAATTTTCAGTTGATCTAAAGTTCTAACTTTCTCCTTGTGAGTCTTATATAGTTTCTGATGAGTTTGTTTGGCATGGACACTTTATACAGAGGTAAATTGTATGGATTAATGTAAAGAATTTTACATCAGGTAAAGAGATTTATGAGAATTTGACTGATAATTTTCCAGAGACCTGACCTCTAAGTTTATAGGCAGTGGCTCCAGATACAAATGCTTGTATCTTTAGACCTATGGCTCTGTGTATGAACAAGTATCTGATTGGTCTGTAACAATCATGTGACTCAGATCATGTGTTCATATTGTAGAAAAATAAGCTATTTTTCTGTGAATGTATCAAGGTTTTGTGTGAGTTTCTACTGCATCCTCAGTGATTTAGCAACTGGGACAAAAAGCCCATTGTGGTTTCAAATAGTGATTACAGATAAGTACAAACATCATGTTTGTTGATTAACTGTAAAAGTTCTGACGTCATAATTAAGTGGCCAAACAGATCATCCCTCTGCAAGAAGTTGATGAGGCTAAAATTTATATGTTAATCAGTAAATTGATTTCAAGGTCCAAGGTGGGGTAAAATAGAAAAAGAATTATCAACAGGAGTGTTTTCACCAGAAAAAAATTATTGACATAGAAAAACTTCTAGGTATGTTTAGGCTATATATAGAGGACTAAATACAATATACTGAGAGTGAAATGTCCTGAGTAAGAATCCTTGTTACCAGCAGTTGTGAGTGTATGAACTGAGATGTGATTATGTCTGGGTATCTGAGTAAGTGTTAGTGTGATCTGACATACTACTAGCTTAGCTTAGCTTGCCAGTTACATATAAATATACCCATGTATAATCATTAACCAGTTTGACATAAGTATTCATGTTCATTAAACAACTGAAAAAGGTAAATTTATAGTACATCTGTAAGTTTACTCATAGTGTAAGAGACCATTATTATGTAAATACCTCCTAACCCAGTCACAACCTTGACCAATCCCTAATGCTATGACTGAGATGTAAATGTTTCTTTATTTTCACAATAGCTAGAAATGTTGATAAGAGTAGGGACTTTGTTTTAAATATTTAAGCTTGGAATAAAAACCTAGCTGTCTGCACTTTCTGTTTTAGATGGTGATATTAATGCACAGATATCTTATTTGTGATAATGTGTTGTTTGCACAAGACATTTTAGAATAATCTTTTGTTACTTTAAGAAATATAGTTTCCTTTTTGCAAATGAGTTGAGGAAGAGGACGTCTCCTATCATTTAAATCATTACTAAGTAGTTTGATTAGTCTGTGAAGATAATATAATGTTTGATGCAAAGTACATTTTTACATTGGAGTGAATTTTGAAATTAGTAAGAAAAAAAGGACTGATGCAGATGGACAATTATTGAGAAATCTGAGAAACTTAGAACTAAAATAAGTAAATCACATTTTGTAAGATTCTTATAGAGAAGTACATGTAGCTCTGGTAACAGAGATTTTTGAGAAGAATCGTTTATGATTGCATGGGGAAAATCCATCTTTCAGAAAAAAAAATTTTGATTTCCTCTTTGTAAAAGGGGATATTGAAGATTATTAATTAATAATAAACTAATTAATATGTTTATGATTTTTGACAGATTGGGCTTTCTCTATTAATAAGCTTTTAAAAGCTCTTTGACTTTGTTTTTGTTCCTGTAAATGGTGATTAACGGAGTGTAGTAGATAGACCATTTTTCTATTACTATGTGCTACTAATCAAGGATGTTTGAATTTAATTGTATATTGTGTCTTGTTTATACATCCCAACACTAAATATGTGACTGAAATTTTGCTTATTTGTGTTGTGTAGACACTAGATGAATGTTGGTTTTAAAACTTGATTTCAGCATTTTCACGTATTGGAAGCACTAAGGACAAGGGGCGGTTAGGGACGGCTACGTTAGACTTGACACACCATAACGGCACACTGACTGAGAGTAAAGGTGATCTTATCAACAGCTCTGTACAGGGCTTCAAACAAGTAGCTCTTTATGTACTGGGGGAGAAGGCACAAATGAAGGTGAGGATCAACTTTACAGGATATATCAATGTTTTTTGACAATTAAACCCTTCAATTTTTTTTAATGTAGGTAGATTAATGTTCCTAGTGACAAATTATCCAGAATGTAGAGATGGTCTACCATTCATGGTCATTAAATAGTTTATGATTGTTAATCTGCTTATAGGGAATAAAGATGGAATCTTTTCCCAAGTGTGACTTCATACCTGTTGATTTCTATGAAGTGCGACATGTAAAGGCAAGCTTTAAGAAGCTGATGAGGGCATGTGTGCCTAGTGCTCCACTAAGTCAGGACAACTCCTACCTGAAAGCCGTAGAGGAGTCCGAGTGGCTGTTACAGGTAAATTTTATTAAGCTGATACAGGTGAATTTTATAATTAGGGATCAAAATGATCTGATACAGGTAAATTTTATAATTAGGGATCAAATAGCTGATATAAGTAAAATATATAATTAAGGGTCAATAAGATAATACATGTAAACTTCTGCAGTTTTCCTCAAGTAGCTAAGATAACAAGGGCAAATAACTCAATACTAGTATCTGCCTTGAGCAATACACATGTAAAGGACTACTGCCCAAAACCTGCATTTCGGTCCTATAATGACGAAAAATGTTTTTGATAAACGAATTATAAATTCCAGAGACTTCTGGTTCAGTATAGGACTATGAAATCAGAACTGGCTTTCCTGATTTGGATTCATCATAAATTTAACCTTTTATAAACTAGAATATAATGGATATATGACCGCACCTACTCCTTTGTAGATATATATATTTATATGGTTCATTAGAGAATTATTATTCCCCTATGATGAATCCTGCCTTGAAATCTTGACAACATTTTCTCTGTTTGATTTTACAGATACAGAATATCCTTCAGCTGGCTGGGGCTGTGGTAGATCTAATGGACGTACAGGGATCCTCTGTTATGATGTGTCTGGAAGACGGCTGGGATATCACTACACAGGTAGGTAGAGTCTGTCTGTACATGTGGTAGATATGATGGACGTACAGGGATCCTCTGTTATGATGTGTCTGGAAGACGGCTGGGATATCACTACACAGGTAGGTAGAGTCTGTCTGTACATGTGGTAGATCTAATGGACGTACAGGGATCCTCTGTTATGATGTGTCTGGAAGACGGCTGGGATATCACTACACAGGTAGGTAGAGTCTGTCTGTACATGTGGTAGATCTAATGGACGTACAGGGATCCTCTGTTATGATGTGTCTGGAAGACGGCTGGGATATCACTACACAGGTAGGTAGAGTCTGTCTGTACATGTGGTAGATCTGATGGACGTACAGGGATCATCTGTTATGATGTGTCTGGAAGACGGCTGGGATATCACTACACAGGTAGGTAGAGTCTGTCTGTACATGTGGTAGATCTGATGGACGTACAGGGATCATCTGTTATGATGTGTCTGGAAGACGGCTGGGATATCACTACACAGGTAGGTAGAGTCTGTCTGTACATGTGGTAGATCTAATGGACGTACAGGGATCCTCTGTTATGATGTGTCTGGAAGACGGCTGGGATATCACTACACAGGTAGGTAGAGTCTGTCTGTACATGTGGTAGATCTGATGGACGTACAGGGATCATCTGTTATGATGTGTCTGGAAGACGGCTGGGATATCACTACACAGGTAGGTAGAGTCTGTCTGTACATGTGGTAGATCTAATGGACGTACAGGGATCCTCTGTTATGATGTGTCTGGAAGACGGCTGGGATATCACTACACAGGTAGGTAGAGTCTGTCTGTACATGTGGTAGATCTAATGGACGTACAGGGATCCTCTGTTATGATGTGTCTGGAAGACGGCTGGGATATCACTACACAGGTAGGTAGAGTCTGTCTGTACATGTGGTAGATCTAATGGACGTACAGGGATCCTCTGTTATGATGTGTCTGGAAGACGGCTGGGATATCACTACACAGGTAGGTAGAGTCTGTCTGTACATGTGGTAGATCTGATGGACGTACAGGGATCATCTGTTATGATGTGTCTGGAAGACGGCTGGGATATCACTACACAGGTAGGTAGAGTCTGTCTGTACATGTGGTAGATCTAATGGACGTACAGGGATCCTCTGTTATGATGTGTCTGGAAGACGGCTGGGATATCACTACACAGGTAGGTAGAGTCTGTCTGTACATGTGGTAGATCTAATGGACGTACAGGGATCCTCTGTTATGATGTGTCTGGAAGACGGCTGGGATATCACTACACAGGTAGGTAGAGTCTGTCTGTACATGTGGTAGATCTGATGGACGTACAGGGATCCTCTGTTATGATGTGTCTGGAAGACAGCTGGGATATCACTACACAGGTAGGTAGAGTCTGTCTGTACATGTGGTAGATATGATGGACGTACAGGGATCGTCTGTTATGATGTGTCTGGAAGACGGCTGGGATATCACTACACAGGTAGGTAGAGTCTGTCTGTACATGTGGTAGATCTGATGGACGTACAGGGATCGTCTGTTATGATGTGTCTGGAAGACGGCTGGGATATCACTACACAGGTAGGTAGAGTCTGTCTGTACATGTGGTAGATCTGATGGACGTACAGGGATCCTCTGTTATGATGTGTCTGGAAGACGGCTGGGATATCACTACACAGGTAGGTAGAGTCTGTCTGTACATGTGGTAGATCTGATGGACGTACAGGGATCATCTGTTATGATGTGTCTGGAAGACGGCTGGGATATCACTACACAGGTAGGTAGAGTCTGTCTGTACATGTGGTAGATCTGATGGACGTACAGGGATCCTCTGTTATGATGTGTCTGGAAGACGGCTGGGATATCACTACACAGGTAGGTATAGTCTGTCTGTACATGTGGTAGATCTGATGGACGTACAGGGATCCTCTGTTATGATGTGTCTGGAAGACGGCTGGGATATCACTACACAGGTAGGTAGAGTCTGTCTGTACATGTGGTAGATCTGATGGACGTACAGGGATCCTCTGTTATGATGTGTCTGGAAGACGGCTGGGATATCACTACACAGGTAGGTAGAGTCTGTCTGTACATGTGGTAGATCTGATGGACGTACAGGGATCATCTGTTATGATGTGTCTGGAAGACGGCTGGGATATCACTACACAGGTAGGTAGAGTCTGTCTGTACATGTAGTAGATCTAATGAACGTACAGGAATCCTCTGTTATGATGTGCCTTGAAAAAGGCTGGGATATAACTACTGTCTTGTTCACTAAATCCAGAGCATCCTGTTTTGGCGATTTATTCTGTCATCTGAAGAATTTTGCCATAAATTATTGTTTCTGAGAATTGACCTCCTTTAGTCGTAACTGAAAATTAAATTCAACTTACCCTTTCAGCTGCCTTCAAACCGCAATACGAAAAATAAAATGTCTACAGGAAATTCCCATGTTAATTTCAAGCCGCCACCATATTGTTCTCCGTGTCAACAATAGTAAACAGTGACGTCAAAGCCTCCCACATTTTCAGCAATTTTACTATAGAAAACCCCTGTAGACTTTTTATTTTCCGTCCTATTTCTAACTTAACTGAAACACAGCCAAAACAATTGTATTTTCTGTCATGACTAAAGGAGTACTATAAAATTGATATGTTTGTGGAAGATGACATTATCATATTTTAGAGAAAACCGGGAAAACAGGGTGCTCTGGAATTATTGAACAGGACTGTAGACAGCTTATGAGCAGTGGAGCATGATAACAATATTCTAACACAAGGATCAGTGAAAACCTAGAAAATATCTACTTTTTACAATGTAGTATTGGGATAGTTTGAGGTCACAGCAAAAATTACTGTAAAACATGAATGAACTTGTGTTTTTCATTTCTCAGCAATCTGAATCCTCATAAAGAAAACCTGAATGCAAGAGAATATTATTTTCAATTCTTCAGGTATTATCCATAGCCCAGCTTCTGTCAGACCCTCACTACAGAACTATTGAAGGTTTTAAAAGCTTGGTGGAGAAAGAGTGGTTGTCATTTGGACATCGGTTCACTCACCGTAGCAACCAGACAGCAGCCAATCAGGCCAGTGGATTTGCTCCCATCTTCCTGCAGTTCTTAGACGCCGTACATCAGGTAAATTGCCATACAGTTGTAGTACCTATACATGTACTTACCATACTTTTTGTGCATTGTTACTAATCTTTGTCTTTGTTTAGCTTTGTTTAATGTTAGATGTTTTACAGAGGATACCGTTTGCTGTGAACTGGTCATGTTATTATTGTTTCCGTATGTCAGTTAAACCTGTATTTACTGAGTGGATCACATTTCTATTTAGATGTTCTTATGTGCTGCCAGAAATTCTTATGACGTTAACTTCAGTATTACTTACATGTTAAAGTAAAGGCCACCAACAGAATAAGGTCACCTGTAGATGAATCATTTTTTTTTGCACAACGTCAAACATTGAATGTATCCTTCTGTGAGTGTGACAAAAGAAAAAAAACAACAATAAATGACAGCCAATTTGAAGAATTTGCAATGTACAGAATAACTTATTTCTTGATGATAATGATGTCATGGAGTTTCCATGTACATATGTACATGTATATATACATTTATAAAATGAGAAGTTATGTATGTACTAATGTGTCTGTAAGCAGGATATTCACCTATTACATTGCTTATTTCTTATTACATTGTATTACAGATTCATAACCAGTTTCCATTGTCTTTCGAGTTTAACCAGTATTACCTTCGTTTTCTGGCGTACCATTACGTGTCTAATCGTTTTCGTACATTTATGATGGACAATGAGTATGAGAGGGTAGAAGCAGGTTGGCTGTTTGAGGAGCGTAAAACATCAAAGTTTGACCATGAGCCAGGTCATGAAGATGGTAAGTAGTAGTTTGACCATGAGCCAGGTCATGAAGATGGTAAGTAGTAGTTTGACCATGAGCCAGGTCATGAAGATGGTAAGCAGGATTTTGTTATCAGTATAACTTCTAAATCATCAAAGTTTGACCATGAGCCAGGTCATGAAGATGGTAAGTAGTATTTTGTAATCGGTATAACTTCTAAGTCATGTACTACATGTATATAGAAACTGATAAGAAATGTAAAAAATGATAAAAATAAGTTTCAAATGTAATTGAACATAACTTGTCTTGAAGACATTTATATTGTTACAGTTACATGTTGTTACAGTTACATCTTATACATTGTACTATACATGTAAAGACAGATAGTGTAAGTGATAAGTACCAGGTCATGTATCAGTTTATATAGCATCTTTGTAGGAGTTTCATGTTTCAGTTTTCTATAAGTTTTTGTTTTTAATGCACACATAATATTGATTATCTATAATAATTATAGGTGGTTTTGGGAATCACAGACATTCCTCCTCCTCTGGTATGTCAGTTTGGGACTATATAGACAAGTATCACCGCAAGTCCTCAAGGTTCATGAACTTCCTCCACAGTCCTCTGGATCAGGAGGCAGTCCTCAGGCCATACTCCCAGATCTCAAACCTTAAGGTGTGGGACTACTACTTCAGTGAGGACCTGGCCCATGGGCCATCATATGAGATAGACATTGTATATAAGGAGATCATGCTGAATGAAGAGGAGGCATCAGACAGAGTAGGGCAGCAGAAACAACGGAGGATTGTCAATGGTTGCTATGACAATGTCCTCCTTAAACAACCAGATGTGTTCATGCAGAAACTACAGGTAATGATTTAAGACTGCATTTACAGAACTTGAAAGAGAGGAAATGAATTTAATTATATTTATTTGATATACATGTATAAAGAAATTCTTGAAGAAGGCATCCTGTTCCATTCTATACTGAATACATCTTTATGAAAGAACTGAATGAAAGACTGATTTATGTAACCTTGTTTTACTTGTATAGGAAATCCACAACTTAGAGACAGACTTGGGTCACTTCCAACAGAAATGGAGAGCTTTGTGGGACAAATTAGAATGTCCAAACAGAGAACATATACATAGAAATGTGTCATTTAATACTCAGATTGTGAAATCTCACGGACGCTCAATTCATAAGCGATCAACTCTTGAAATACTTGTGAAGGGTAAAATGCTTGGAGAAGCAGCTAAGATGTTCAGTCAGCCCCATCGGTTTGAGAAGTACACCTACACCACACCCGCGTACTGTGATTATTGTAATCAGGTCCTATGGGGGCTTCTCAAAACAGGTGATTTGTATTACTTTATACATGTATATGTGAAGCAAAGAGTTTCAGTATTCTTTTCTTGGACTATCTGTGATATTGCTATTCTATAGTTGTTGTATTTGTTCCTGTCATGTTCACTAAATACATACCTCACTGTTTTATCCCTCAGATATCTCCTAAGGTCAAAATATAAGACATTCTTTATTTTGGCGTAATGGTTTTACAATAGACACTGAAATAGAAAATAACTTCTTACAACAGAAGGACTGATCCACATGCCTTGAAAACATTATTTAAAAGACAGTTCATAAGTTTCAAGTCAAGCCATTACATCAATATTGATACATATTAATAAAGATAAATATTCATCTTGATTTTATTGATTTTGATTTTCAGGAATGCACTGTGCCGACTGTGGTTACAACTGTCATGAGAAGTGCATGTCACATGTGCCAAAGAACTGTACAAAGTTAAAAATAGTCCCTGATGCAACCAATAGCAGCTCAAACATATCCAGAGGAGGAGTCTCAGAGGCTAGCTCAGCACAGAGTGGTCAGTTGATGTTACATTTCCTTTTTCAAGCAAATGAAGTACACTTCTCCCACGTGATATCGCCACCTTTTATTGTTCTAGAATTTGGCGGTATAATGGGTTTGGCAGTATATCAAGGTTTACTGATAATGTCAATAAAATCGGTGACTGTGTGCATTAGCATATTGAAAATTTGAATACCAAGAACAGCGTAAATAGCGTTTTGTAAACATACATGTATGTCCATCGGTATTATAAATGAAATATTCAAATGGTAAAAATACACAAATGTTTTTGTTGAACGCTTATTTAGTATCCATACTTAATTTACAACTACATTTTGTACATATATTTCATAATCTAAAAATCTCAAGAGCAACTGCTCTACATTTGACTTAATATTGTCACTTTCCTCTGCGTGATCCACAACTCGCCATAGTCTTTAAGTATTACGTACAGCACAGCAACGATGGTGGTAAATTCGTCAACATAAATTGAATTGATGACATAGAATTGGCAAAGACGATGAAGAGGAAGATTAAAAAATTTAATTTTCTGCTATTCTTTATTTTTGTCCCTATCACTCCGCTGTGAAGGGCGCATATTGTCGTCTATAAGAGTAAATTTCGGCCACACAGTCAAATTTATACGTGAAAATCAAACTCCTTGGAATAATTATCTTACCTGAGGCAGTGTTTATTTTAAACAACAATTAATTTGTATCAAAGAACTCCTAATTACCTGAATAATTGCCTTGTTTGGCAGTTTTAATGAGGGATTAACATTTTTTTGTACCTTTACATAAGTGTAGGATGGCGGTATGCGGGTAGGCGTTATAACGGGGGATTTATATGGGTAGAATTCTGTTCTTTACAAAATCGTGGTGGTATGCGAGTTTGGTGTTATAATGGGGGGCAGTGTAGCGGGATAGGAATGTACTTTATTAATTCTTTTTACAGACCTTCTACTGGTTTGCTTTAATGAAATATTGAATTGGACAATTTGTTTTAAAAAAAGGCTTTTTGTACACCTATGATACCAGACTTATTATGGTATGGTGCAGTCTGTGCCAATATTGTTGTGGATGGATTCTTGCTGAACTGTTAGCTTTAGGATCTTCATACCTTCCACAAAAATCACTCAAAGAACTCTATTGATCGTCAAGGTTACAGTTTAATTAAAATTATGAATGTACAATATGCAGCTTGCAATATTATTCTCAGATTAATTTGACTTTAATCTCTTGAGTACTGTTATAAACAAACATACCACTTTATTGTGTCGCCTGCGAAGCATAGCGACACTTAGGGATCACTTTGTCCGTTGTCTGTCTGTCCGTCTGTCCGTCCGTCTGTCAGTCTGTCTGTCTGTCACACTTTGGGTGTCACAGCCCATAACTTTTGATTGGTTAGTGATAGGGCTTTGATATTTCACATGTGTATTCCTTGTGACAAGACCTTCTTACACATACCATAATTTTTGACCTAGTGACCTTGACCTACAAATTTGACCTACTTTTCCAAAAAATTAAGAATGGATATATCTTTTGATTGGTAAGTGTTAGGACTTTGAAATTTCACATGTGCAATCCTTGTGGCAAGACCTTTCTACACATACCATAATTTTTGACCTTGTGACCTTGACCTAGATATTTGACCTACTTTTGATAAAAAAGATAAGATTCGCTATATCTTTTGATTAGTAAGTGATAGGGCTTTAATATTTCACATGTGTATTCCTTGTGACAAGACCTTCCTATACCACTTTATTGTGTCGCCTGCGAAGCATAGCGACACTTAGGGATCACTTTGTCCGTTGTCCGTCTGTCCGTCTGTCCGTCCGTCTGTCAGTCTGTCTGTCTGTCACACTTTGGGTGTCACAGCCCATAACTTTTGATTGGTTAGTGATAGGGCTTTGATATTTCACATGTGTATTCCTTGTGACAAGACCTTCTTACACATACCATAATTTTTGACCTAGTGACCTTGACCTACAAATTTGACCTACTTTTCCAAAAAATTAAGAATGGATATATCTTTTGATTGGTAAGTGTTAGGACTTTGAAATTTCACATGTGCAATCCTTGTGGCAAGACCTTTCTACACATACCATAATTTTTGACCTTGTGACCTTGACCTAGATATTTGACCTACTTTTGATAAAAAAGATAAGATTCGCTATATCTTTTGATTAGTAAGTGATAGGGCTTTAATATTTCACATGTGTATTCCTTGTGACAAGACCTTCCTACACATACCATGGTTTTTGACCTATTGACCTTGACCTACATATTTGACCTATTTTTCAAAAAAATTAAGAATGGATATATCTTTTAATTGGTAAGTGATAGGGCTTTGGTATTTCACATGAGTATTCCTTGTGACAAGACCTTTCTACACAGACCATAATATTTGACCTTTTGACCTTGACCTAGATATTTGATCTACTTTTAAAGAAAAGTAATATTGGCTATATCTTTTGATTGGTAGGTGATAGGGCTTTGATATTTTACATGTATTTTCCTTTTAACAATGCCATTCTACACATACAATAATTTTTTACCTTTTGACCTTGACCTAGATATTTAACCTACTTTTCTAAGGTTGTATATATCTTTTAATTGGTAGGTGATATGTCTTTAATATTCCTTATGATGAGACCTTTTTGTTACCAATTCTTACATAGTGACCTTGACCTAGATGATTGACACTTTTTTCTGAAAATTTGAGAATGACCATATCTTTTAATTTGTAATTAAGAGGTCTGATATTTCAAATGAATTTCATTTGAAAAGACTTTTCTATTGATACGAATAATTTTGATCCACTTTCTAGAATAATAATCAAACCGCTTCGCAGGCGACACAAGCATTCCTTGGATTGCTATTTTGTTACCATAGGTATGTCCCTAGCCGAGCCGTCGCCCTCGTATGAACAGTACTCTACTAGTAGTAGTACTGAGCATCGTACACATGAAGGTTATCTGTTCAAACGTGGAGCTCTACTCAAAGGATGGAAACAGAGATGGTTTGTCCTTGATCTAGTCAAACATCAGGTAAACTTATCTTTTTCAAGTGTTTAGTTATGTCATTAATTACTTAATGGGCTATGTACTATATTTGGTATAACCCTAAACACTTTTTGTTTCTCAGAAATTTTTAATCAAAGCTGCTGTCAATATTCACTCATCAGGATATCTGATCTTCATTTACAGCTTCGTTACTATGACAATGAAGAAGACCCCAGTTGTAAAGGCTATATTGACCTGTTTGATGTGATATCTGTGCAGCCAATCAAAAATGTACAGGGTGCTCCAAAAAGATCAGATGAAAATGCCTTTTTTGAGGTACTGCATGTAAATAACAACATAGACAATTTTTATGCCCCCGTAATCAAAGATTGTTTTGTCTGATTTAAAGCATATTTGTAGTAAATCTTAGAGATGAAGAATGAGTGTATTGAATATGAAATAATATCTAACCTTAATCTTGACTTGAATGATTTTATTTCAGTTGAAGACAAACAAACGTTTCTATCACTTCCTGGCTCAGGATGCCAAAACGGCCCTGGAGTGGATAGAGAAAATACAGAGCTTTATATGAACCAACGGTCCTAATATATAGAATAGGTAAAAAAGAAATCTTGTCACTGTCTGAAGAACTCATAGATAATGACTGTTAAATGATACTGGGAAAAACTGGTGAATGTCCTGAGTGAAAGTACCGTCCCAGGGGCAAGAGGCAATATGAAGTTGAATGGTATGTAATGATTAATGCATAATAAACAATACCTGTTGTTGAAGATGATTTGGATGCACTCTGTACATTCTGCTGTCTTGTGCTGGAAACAAAAGGAGGCCTGTATGTTAACTCGTGCTACATTGTGAGGAATATTTCTGTGCAATATGAAATACACATATATGTACTATCAGAACTTGTGGAACAAAACATGAGAAAGTTTTATACTGCTGACGTGCCTTCATACCAAATCTGACTTCACGTTATCACAGATGTACATGTATGTTATATATGTTGTCGGAGTTGTGCAATATCCAAGTCACATGCACATGACACAAGCACTCATGTTTTCGAAAGTTTTGATTTAATGGGAAATGTTCATGCAGAACAGATGAATTCATATACCATGACTTGATTATTTTATTTCCTGAATATCATACAGGTATCAGCTTGTATGTAAGCTGTCAGACTTTGTATAAAACTAGTCAAAATTCAGAAATGTTAAATTTACATATATATGTCCTTGAAACATGTGAAATGACAAATATATGTGACTATTAGCAATACTGTAAACCCAGGTGGTTGTGAATTGTATTGTGGATATTCTAGAATCTTTCTAAATGTTACCTTTATGTCAAAAATCACAATTCAATTTGAAATAGAAAATAAATGTTTAAGTTTTGTGTATTTAATAACAGTATATAAATAACCATATAACATAAGCAATCCTTTCAGTGCATGTGATGGCAAAATTTGAAGTATTTTGATACCAAAACATTTAAAACTCATAAGTAAGAGCTGACACATTTAAATCAGTTTAATTGATATTGTTTCCTACATATTTCATTACTGTGAGTGTGTGCACCAGTAAGCAAGGGCACTTATGTCTAACTGTGAGTGTGTGCACCAGTAAGCAAGGGCACTTATGTCTTACTGTGAGTGTGTGCACCAGTAATCAAGGGCACTTGTGTCTTACTGTGAGTGTGCGCACCAGTAAGCAAGGGCACTTGTGTCTTACTGTGAGTGTGTGCACCAGTAAGCAAGGGCACTTGTGTCTTACTGTGAGTATGTACACCAGTAAGCAAGGGCACTTGTGTCTTACTGTGAGTATGTACACCAGTAAGCAAGGGCACTTGTGTCTTACTGTGCATAAATGTATTGTAATGTTCCAAGTCTGTAGGTTAGACATATTGTTGTTACATTGAACATAAGTGTACAAATCTCATTATTTATTTAAGCTTGTACATTGTCACGTTTTACATATTTTGTCAGTTTATGTAGTCTTGTCTTAACTTGTGTATAAATGGCATATTCTTACAATGTAAAGTTTGAATCTCTTACCTTACTGTCTGTAATATTGGACTTTGTTTTACTCTGTACTACTTTACAACATTGTATTGAACTTTTATGGTGCAATTCTGTTAGAGATTTTTAGGAAGCTTAGGTTGCAGTAGCAAACATGTTGATACATAGTGTAGCATACATTACGTAGCTTCGATTTACTGATTTTAATTAGATGAAGCCCTAGTGTTACTGAAGATGAAAAAATAATCTGTTAAATCCATGACAATTGTAGATCTGACTTTATCTTAGAATTAGACAGGGTTGCATGATACTGGATTTTGTTACAAATTTAGAACTCAGATTTCAGTGCTACGTCATAGTTCCCTCCGCTACTTTCTCTACTCTCAGTATAACATTACCTTTAGCCCTAATGCTATATACTATGTATCTTAAAGTAATGAAAAACTTGAATGCTTATAGAAAAGAATGACAGTTCATTTACAACAACATATTCATCTAAAGGCATACTCCTTATTAGCCTGAAGCTCAAGGTAGACTGAGGTCAAGGTCATGGTACATTAAGGTCAGAATAGATCCACGGTATTAATTTGTATTACCAAAGATGTTCTCTGTGATTTGATTTATAGTATTGGTTTTATTGTCAGATAAAGATGTTCTCTGTGATTTGATTTATAGTATTGGTTTTATTGTCAGATAAATGTACGATGGTAGGAAACCATACATGTATGTTGATATAGGACATCGGTTCTGTCATTGAAGCTTTATTGATCACTCTGAATTCTACACACAAAACAAGCTGGACATGAAGTCTACATGTTGATGTGAGAAATCTGTCTCAGTATTATTATAAAAACCAACATGGTACTTCCTAATTTTGAGACCCTCTTTCTTACAATGGCCTTAGTTTTATCCTTCTAATTCCCTGTAATACCTGGGTTTGCATGATGAAAGGAATTCTTAGAAAAGTTTTTTTTTTTTAATCATGACTGCAAATGATGTCTCCCCCCCTCCTCTCCCCTAATGGAGAGGACACGTATTGTTTTTGTCTTCGCATCTTTTTTTCTGTCTGTCCATCTTTCACACATCGTCACTTAGTACATTTATAATGAAATTATACATTCATTCCTGTCTGGGCTACATTTCTTGAACCGTTTGCTGGATCACTTTCATATTTTAGTATGTTGTTGCTTATGACCCAAAGGTTTCACATCACCTTGACCCAAGGTCATGTGACCAAGGTCAAGGTCAATTAGTGCATTTTAATGAAATTTTACATGCTATCCTGTCCAGGCTATATCTCTTGAACTGATAGCTGGATAACTTTTATATTTTAGTGTGGTCTTGCTTGTGTCCCAAAGGTTTCACATGTGATCAAGTTCAAGGTCATTAAGTACATTTTTAATGAAATTGTGCGTTCGTTCCTGTACTGGCTTTATCTCTTGAACTGTTTACTTGATCACTTTTATATTTTAGTATGTTGCTGCTTATGACTCAAAGGCTTTCACATCACCTTGACCCAAGGTCATGTGACAAAAGTCAAGGTCACTTAGTACATTTTAATGAAATTTTACGTGCTATCCTGTCTGGGCTACATCTCTTGAACTGTTCACTGAATAATTTCCATGATTGTTGCTTATGATCTAAAGGTTTCACATCACCTTGACCCAAGGTCATGTGACAAAGGTCAGAGATACTGAGTACATTTTTAATGAAATTGTACATGCTACAATGTCCAGGCTTTATCTTTTGAACTGTTTACTGAATCACTTTCATATTTTAGTATGATGAAACTGATGACACAAAGGTTTCACACCACCTTGATCCAAGGTCATATGATCAAGGTCAAGTTTTTCATTTTTTAATGAAATTGTTCATGCTATCGTGTCTGGGCTGTATCTCTTGAATCGTATACTAGATCATTTTGATACTCTAGGTATGCTGTTGTTCATGATTGAAGGGTTTCTTATCACCTTGACCCAAGGTCATGTGTCTAAGGTCAAGATCATTTAGTTGTTTTAATGAAACTGTGCATGCTAATACTGTCAGAGCTATATCTCTTGATCAATTTTTACAATTGTTTTCAAATTTTAGTATGTTGTTTCTCAGGACTAAATGTTTCTTATCCCATTGTCCCAAGGTCACTTCTTCAATAATGAAAATGTATATGCTAATCATGTCCAGGTTGAAATTATATATGCTAATCATATCCAGGCTATATATTTTGAATTGTGTATCCAATCACTTATGCTGTTTGATGTTGCTCATGGTCCATAGGTTTCAGATCACGTTTATCCAAGGTTATGTGACCAAGGTCAAGGTCACCCAGTATGCTTGTAATAAAATTGTATATGCAAATAATGTTCAGGCTATATACCTCTTAAAAACAATATAATAAATCACTTTCATGTTTTAGTAGGATCTTGCCCATGACTCAAAGGTTTTTTATCATCTTGGCCCAAGGACATGTGACCAAGGTCAAAGTAACTTAGAGGGATAGGGGAAACATCTTTTTTTTTTTTTATGAAAAAAACATTTTTTTTTTAAATTTCCTTTGTAATGTCCAGAAAAAAAATCCACACATACATTTATTTTGATATTTTTTGCTCTTAATCTTTATTTTATGCAATCTTCGTGCCATATTTCTCATGACAGTACCTTGATTTTAGAATACTCTTTTATGTATCAACATTAGTCATCAGACAAGTTCTATTGCTCACAATTTTTTATTAAATAGTCTAATTGGCATGTTCAGTGTATACTACAGGAAGTTTTAGTCGCTTTCAAAATTCAAACTTGTAAATTTGTTTCCATTTGTGAATAAGTCATGTGACCTAGTCCCTGTCTTCACCATGAAATCATAGCACCTCAAAATGTTTGTCATTTCTAGTATTTCTGTCTGTCAAAGATTAACTATGATAAAGTTGGTCAGTCCTAGTAGGATTTGTTTACTGTGTTTACTATGTAAATTCTTCATAATTTTGATATGAAGAATGTAGATTTATACAATTAACTTTTTAATTCATGTCATTAAATGAAACTTAAAGCTGCATCTGTCTTATTGCTGTGACTATCAAAGAAGTAGAGAGATGTTAAAGAAAATGGCATGCATGCTTATATTGCTATTATTTTCTTGGAGATGTGAATCTACATGGGTTTTGGAGTGGTAAATCTACATGGTATTTTGTATCTATGATCTGTCTTGTTATGAAAATTCTATCTTTATTCTAATAAGATCTATTAGGATAATATAGAATGCCATCTGTAAACCATGTATGACTCCTTGTTCTGTATGTGAAGTCATGTTGATCAAAGTACATGTAGCATATGCAAATCATATTTTCTACGGAAAATTTCAGGCCTATCATATCCATATGGTATCATTATCACTCACACAATGGGAAATTTCAGGCCTCTCATATCCATATTGTATCATTATTACTCACACAATTGGAAATTTCAAGCCTCTCATATCCATGTGGTATCATTATCACTCGCACAATGGGAAATTTTAGGCCTGTCATATCCTCATGGTATCATTATCACTCACACAATGGGAAATTTTAGGCCTATAATATCCATATGGTATCATTATCACTCACACAATGGGAAATTTAAGGCCTATCATATGCATATGGTATCATTATTACTCTCACAATGGGAAATTTCAGGCCTATCATATCCATTTGGTATCATAATCACTCACACAATGGGAAATTTCAGGCCTATCATATCCATTTGGTATTATTATCACTCACACAATGGGAAATTTTAGGCCTATAATATCCATATGGTATCATTATTACTCACACAATGGGAAATTTCAGGCCTCTCATATCCATATGGTATCATTATCACTCACACAGTGGGACAAATCCGCATGGTGTCATTATCACTCACAAAATGGGAAATTTCAGGCTTATCATATCCATGTGGTATCATTATCGCTCAGACAATGGGAAATTTCAGGCCCGTCATATCCATATTGTATCATTATCACTCACACAATTGGATATTTCAGGCCTATTATTCCCATATGGTATAATTATCACCAACACAATGGGAAATTTTAGGCCTGTCATATCCATATGGTATCATTATCACTCACACAATGGGAAATTTCAGACCTATCATACCCATATGGTATCATTATCAGTCACACAATGGTACATGTAATTCATTCTGATCATAAAAATAGGTACATGTATTTTACTAACGAATGTAAATCTGCCTAGTGTATCTGGCATTTAATGTCTAATAACATGGTCTAATCAAGAATATGATTCATTCAACCAATGGGAGAAAGAGTACAGGCTTTTTACAGCTTTGGAAGGAAGAATTTTGTCCTTTTAAAGGATGGTATGTTCCACAAACATTCAACAAATTTCAACAAGATTAAATACATATAAGATAAAGAAAATCCTGACGACAATCTCATCATCACTCACAATAGGGCACCTAATTGAGCATCGACGGACCCCTAGCAAGCTATAGGTGGGACTAGGTGCCCGGGAGGAGTGAGCATTCCCTGTTTGGCTAGCCGCACCCGCCGTCGATGTTCATATAATGAACGTTTTGTTAGAATGTTTTTGCAATAAAACAATGGAAGAGTAACGCTGCGTAGACGAATAGCATGTGGTCGAACACTCACAAAAGTTAACTCAGTACAAAACATCCTGAACAAGAAATTGAAATTCATTTGTGTAGAAAGTCGATAGATCAATGTGTGTGGCTTGAATTGAAACTTGTTTTGTACGACCTCCGTACGGATTTTGGAGAACATTGACATACCGTAGCAGTAGTAAGCAAGTTGTATGCACGGTTTTTAAAGCACGTACAACTCAATTACCGTGAGTACAACGTATAATGACGTTATCGCCTTGCTACGTCTCCCCTGTCTTTTCCATTTTCTTCCCTCCGTCTTTAGGGAAAAAAAAAAAGACTAAGAAATGTCCATAGCCTCCCTCCCTCAGTCTCCTCCCAATCAATGTCCCTATCCTTGCAATTTATACATTTACCATTGTCATCATATATATGTGAAATTGAAATAAATACAGTTTAAACTAATCCCAATCAATGTTCGCCCCCCCCCCCCCTCACAAAAAAGAATGAAATGTATAAATGGAAAGAAATGCGGGTTGGTCACAGCGTTATTTGAATTGATTTGAATCATGTGTTCTGCCCTTTCGTAGGTGGAGAGTGAAAGCAATTTAACTTTTTGCACTTGGATAACAAGGAACAAAATTGGTATGGCTCGTGCGAACAAAGTCTACTCGAAACAAATCGACCTTCATTCCGGTCTACTTGGAAGACATCGACCTTCATTCCGGTATAGTGTTCAAGATGTACTTCCGATTCATCCTTAAGTAACATGGGCGTAACACAGGGCACTTTATTTTAATACTTATACGGGATACCTTACGAATTTTGAAGGGGATAAGTGGAAAAATTGAAATAAGGACAGATTACCAATTATAATTGCCAAATACCATCAAAGGACAAGGCGAAGCATATTATAATTATTTACAAAAGTCACAGCAATTTTATGCGTTAGGGAGATTTACCCTATAGAATAATTAAAGTCGTATCAAAGCCGTATATTTCAAGTCAGTAAAGCTTCAGCATGATAACTTTGCACCTACCACGACAGAAGACACTCGCAGGAATCGAAACTTCCAATAATCAAGAGGGGAAGACCGATTATTTTCTTAACTAGTGAATAGAGTTTCGATTAACTAGAAACGATACCAACATGGGAGATAAAATTACATAGAAAGCAAATATACGTTATAATTTCATTGAAGAATAGATAATAATTATATCAGCAAAGCTGCTTAATGCGGTCTGGTGCGAAATCTGAACACATATTCCTTTGGAGAAACGCTGAATTCGAGGCGTACAAATACAAATACAAATTTATTTATTCCAAATAAGGGCCCATCTGATCATTACACGTAACGATCATGATTAGATACATTCACAATTACAATACACAAATCAAATGCATATATATACTGTATAAATACTGTCAGTTATACCATACACATCAAGAAAAAATGTTGATTATACATTTGTTATACATTTATCATTTTATGATGCAAGCTTAAATAATTTGTGGAACATTTGCGATTTGCTATCTATATGAGACTAGTAAACATTTCAACAATCGTTGGACACAATGCAAGGGACACCATGGGACGATGCGAATTAGTAACATAATACTCTACATGTGTCCCATGTAAAGTGTCCAACATTTAACAGTGTACTTATATATATGACGCAAAATCAATAATATATTAGTTAGATCAAGATTCATTTCAGAGACTGACCACAGTACAGAGGACACATAGGGATATTGCCCAAGTAGCATTGTACATAATCAGTGTGTCCCATGCAAGGTGGTCAGTGTTTTTAGGTGACAAATAATCAATATAATTACTTAATCCTCAGAAAGAAATTCTCATAGTAGTATAACGAAGAGAAAATGGAGAAAAGTTGTGTTGACAACGGAAAGCTCGCCCGACGTCGTCTGTCGGCGACAGGAGCCTGGAATGTTGGCGCGTCGCTGGCCGTAACATTAGAAACATTTATCTTTATTAGTTTGGATATTGATGTTTAATTTAATTTTTGAAAGTATTTCTGACGTTCTTTTCAATTATCATTTAGATCATTTACACCAAATCACTTATTGTTTATTTATCGCAATTAACTTTATTCTTAAAAATGTTGTATAACTTTCATTTGAATCTTCGGGGACGAAGATTCCCGGACCAAGGAGGGATTTATCATGAAGTATTTTTCATCTTCATGATATTTAGATTTTTGCAAAATTATTTATTTCAAAATTTCATTTTCAAATTCAAGTTTAATTTATTTACAAATTTTCAGACAATTTTCTAATCAAAATTTCCTAAAGGCCATTAAACTAACTTTTTATCTTGACAAATAAACTTATCTTTATCTGAGAGCGGTCAGTTAATCTCTAAGCATAATTAAGCTGACACTTTAATTGAGGTAAAGAAATCGGGTCTTTTATGTGTCAGTACTCTGTTTACGCGCATTGCGCAACTTGATTACTCTGGTCACCTTTAGGACTATTTTAAGACTCTGGCCAAGGAAGTTCTTTATGTTGACAATGAGGCCCACGAAAGGTTTTATTTATTGATTTCAAGCAGATATATTAAGATAATTAAATTTAATTATCCCTCAAGAGCCTGTCTTTGTTCTGGTCGGGTATTTTACGTCACTGGCCAGTAGAGGCCAGAATAGGTTTATTGTCAATTGAATTATTTACTTTAATACTGAGAAAATGTAAATTAACCTTTATGGATCCTCATCGAATTGTTATTTGCTCGTTTCATGTAACTTGTTATTTTTATTATTCTCGATGCCTTTTATCGGCAGTTGGAACTAGACACTCAAGCTAGTAGCATCCATCTACATTTCGGAATTATATTAAAGTTGTAAAATCCATATTCATCGTTTTCCTGTCCATTCTTATGTTATGTACGCCATTGTCATCGTCATCACCTGACATCATCATTCGGACAGCTTTACCTCCTAGGAGCACACATAAGCCTCCTCTTAGATCATCGTTTTCTACGGTACCTAACAGCGCACCACGCCGCACCAAGTTAGGGTACCACTCTAGGGATAAGGACACATCCCTGTGTAACACCGCACACACCTCGTTTTCACCCGGTGTTAGTAGTCTCAAAACGTCAATATTTTCACACTTCATTATCCAAAACAATTTTTCGTGCAAGGAGAGACACCCAAAGTGGCAACGAGATTCTGTTATTTTGTCATACAGTTATTGTCTACTATGTTGTTTAGAAGGACAGGTGAACAGAAAATGAATCTCGTCATCAACTTCAGACGATGAACACTTTTAAAATTAGTACAATATCATTGTTCTCTCGGTACCTTCTTTTATCTGCCGCGCTCAATTTCAAGTCTATCTGATGATGTTCTAAACTTGGTTAAACTTTTTCGTTTATCTCGTGGAAGGAGAGTAAGATAATTTTCAAAATTAAAAGTTTGTTTAAAAGATAAATATGTCTCCAGTTTTCCATGAAAGGTGGTCGTTTTCATTAAGAAGCTTTGAGGCTTGAAAAGCTGCTTTAAGGATGGGAAAGGAGTCATCTAAAGTTTCTAACCTATGCCAATACATGTACATCATCAGTTGTTTAACTATGTTATAGTACAGAGGGAACCTACCAAGTTCTGATAAAGCTGCAAAATTTGTACATTTCCTGTGAACTCCTAAAATAAATTTACAAAATCTCATATGCATTTTTTCACAAAGCAAACTTGAGTACATTTGTTCTAAAGATGGTGATTTCCTAAATTTGGCTGAAAGGGTGTTGAAAGTGCCCCATATTTCACAGCCATAAAGTAATATTGCTTTTATTGTATGATCAAAGATGTGCATGGATGTTTTAACACTAGGATGATATGAAAAAAGGTGTTTCTGCAATGTAGAATATGCTTTAAGGGCCTTATTGTATAGTTCACAATGAACATTGAAAAAGTACCAGAAGAACAAAAGAGGATACCTACATGTTGTAGGTATCTATAGGATTTAACACATTCAATTACATGCTTATTAAGTGTAAATTTCTGACATAGGAATCTGCCTGCTTTGTTGAATATGATTACTTTTGCCTTGTTTATATTAATGCTTAAGCACCAGTCATTGCAATATTGTTGAAGTTTGTCAAGTTTTTGCTACAATCCTTGAGCAGAAGATGATAATAGTACAATATCATCAGCATACATGAGACAATGGACAGACGTCTTGTCAATATTAATTGGACCTGACGTATGTTCAATATAATTAGGCAACTCATTAATGAAAATGTTGAACAATGGTAGGCAGAGATTATCCCCCGGTTTGACTCCAACATTTAACCTACATACAATTATGATCTATTGAACACGTTGAATGCTTAAAATGTCAAAATTCGTAAAATTCTTCGACATTGTTAATATTGAGACCACGTGAAAGTGAATGTCTATCCTATTATAACGAACATGATTATTAACTTCCTTTAAAAATTATGAGAGGTCACATTTACCCGAAGGAAGTTTTATCGATACGTATTGTTACTTGTTTATGACACTGATACTATGGCCTGTCATCTGTACCACAGTGCTGTGATTTTAACCAAATTGATAATGTCCGTCTGTGTGTCCATATCTGTCGGTATGTATGCTTGTTTTATTTACTTCTAATTTATTCATGCCTGTTTTTACAGTTGTGAAACCTTTTCGTTGATTATCTCTTCATAAACTAGCTAGTATAACCACAAGGAGATAGAACTCTACAAAAACAGAGTCAAGATTACTATTAAAGTATAATGGAAACGCAAATCAATTTGTATAGAAAACAAAACCATCAAAGAATGAAGTAATCTCCTCCATAACAACCATCACAGTTACTTCATATGTAGTCTTATGGATGATATTTTTCTGAATTGTCAGTTTGATTTGAGGAGGATTTACTAAGATAATCTGAGGACTGGTCTGTGATATTATGCTGTACTTCATACTATATTGGAGTCAAATCTCTTACAAAATGGTCTTCGTTATTTTCCTATAAGGATTATATTATGTGAACACCATGGTTTCCAAGAAAAAGACCAACCTGCAGTTTTCCACTGTTATTGGTCTGTAATGTAGTTTTCAATTGATCTTGAATTGATTAAGCCCCTCTCCCAAGATATAAGGAAATGGGTATGGCTATTTCACTTGTATAAAACTGTGAACACCATTTCTCAGAAAATGTCATTGCATTTTTAAGTTAATTGTAGTCTGTGATCTAGTTGTGCTCCTAATATTTTGTTTTAACTCATTAAGCAGTGCAAGGACATGTTCACAATATCATAATTTCGTTCTAGGGGCTTAACAACGCGCATATTATGCACTTTTTAGAATAACATGTACTTTGTGATAGAATTAGAATGTTAAAGAGAAATTTCTAAGGTTTTTATACACAACCAATTGTGCCTCATATGAAATTCATGTGAAATTGACATGAACTTTACATAAAAAATCACATTAGATATGTGTGAAACGAGCACGAAAATGAAATTTACGTGAAATTTCTGACATGAAGTTTAAGCGAGTTCAATTTCACATGAAGGACACAAAGAAAAATTCATGTAAAATGCGCGTGAAGAAAATTTTTGTGAATTTCAGGTAAAATGTTTTTTACATAAATTATTTCAAATGAGTTTCAAGTGAGACACAATTTAAGCACCAATCATTCAGTGAGCAGGACGTAGACTAATCGATTTTACTAAACCATTAAGTACAGAACTCTGTAGCTAAGGTTATTTCATAAATGTTATGATCATATGTATATTTCAAAATAACATCCACCGTCAGGCTTCTAATGTTCTCGGTTCAGCAGTATGACTCTTTGTTTTATTTTAAGAGTAACTGAACACTTTGTAGAAGATACATAGAACTCATTTGTTCCAAATAGTTTGCCTTATGCAGTATATGTAATAATCACCGTATATATATTACAGGAACTAAAGTACATGTATTAGAGCTGGAGCTGAAGAACTGTACCCAGACACAAAACGGGGTGTTCGATTGTTCAGATAGAGGATTTCACACATTACCGAAATTTCCATCATGGACAAAATCTGTGAATCTCAGCGGAAATTATATAGAGAGTATTGATTCTTCCCTGTCTGGACTTCAGTATTTAAGCATATTAAATCTGGCCAATAATAGGATTGAAGACATTTCATCAGATGCATTCTCAGACTTGGTCGAACTGCAGATACTTGATTTGTCTAACAACAGACTCGTGTTCGAATCGTTACAGAATGAAACTTTTTCAACTGCTCGCAGTATCACTCAGCTATTTATTCAGAAAAACAGATATGACCCATATCCTCTCGGGGCTTTGAGTATTTTACCATCACTCTCAACTCTATATATTGATGTGTTTGACGGTTTCCAATTCGGCGAAGAATTTCTAAGTCTCAGAAATCTATCAAAGATTGAGTTCTTTCCGCGAAATAAATTCAGTTTACGCAATGAATCGTTTTCTGGACTGTCGAATTCCCCTATAAAATACCTGGACCTCCAGTTCAGCGGAATGTTATATCTGCCCATTGATCCGTACGTATTATCCCCTTTTCGATATCTTCATGGTATTAATATAAATATCCGTCTGAGCGCGAACATAAAGGATGCGCTTTCGATGATGAACGGATTAAGGAATATGGACATGGAATACATTAGAGCAACCGGTAATCTAAAAACAGTGTCAGTTCCAGTAATTTTAGCGGAAGAAGATATGCTTCCATTGTTATCGATATGCGTTCGGAGTCTTGATATTTCAGACAATGATATTTCCGCATTTCCATTCCAAACTTTCTTTGGTTCTAGATTTTCCTCTTGCTTACAGACTCTGGACTTTGGAGACAACAACATCAGTGGAGGCAATTATATACCTTTTCTTCAATATCTGTTCTTTCCTAATATTACTCGATTGGATTTTTCCAACATGAATCCTGTGCCCAGGTCTTCGACATTAAAATCAAGCGTCAAGACAGGAACAGTTCCAAGACTTCAAGTATCGATGATCTTACCAAATACCTTGACAGCAATAAACGGTTCATGTAACTACATGTATAGCACACATGACCCACCTTACATTACTTTTATTTTTCATGCGCCTGGTCTAACAGTGGTAGATCTTTCTGAGACTGGTATAAGGTTTTGCGATCCTGCATGGAATATAACCTACCATACAGATATCAGGGAGTTAGACATATCTGGCTGGCATTGCCAGATACTAAACCCTCTTTTCCTCTCCACAATCACAACTTTGGAAATCTTGACATTTCAGAGGTCTCATCTATCGGAGGGACTCTGCAGTGATACAAAAGGCAAATTTCTAAGTGGACTTACTTCACTGAAGATGGTTGATCTCTCTGGAAACGGTTTAAGTTACTTCAATAACCACACCTTTACAGATCAAAGTCATTCCTTGCAATCGATCATACTGGATAATAACTACTTTGACCACATTCCTTATTGTATTTTTAATACTATAAATTTACAGACGCTCAGTCTAAAAAATAATAAAATATCTAAACTCTCAAAAAGCGACATGTCCATAGTGAAATCTTATAGAAATATACGGATAGAACTTAATGGAAACAGATTCGACTGTTCGTGTTTGGCTCTTGATTCTATCAAATGGATGATGAGTAATGTTTATAAAATTGCTGATTTCGACAAACTTAGATGTCAAGACAGTTCCATGACCATTAAAAATATAACAGATCGTATGAGAGCTTTTGAACTGCAGTGTGTCTCTGCCTTTTGGTTGAAATTATCTGCGACTTGTTTAGTTCTTCTGCTTTCATTTGGAGTGATAGTGGTGCTTTTGTTACGATACAGGGTGACACTGGAATACTTCTATCTGAGAGCCCGGATGTTTCTCAGTAGATACAGACCATTATCAGAGTCACAGGCTTATACTTATGACGCCTTCCTGTCATACTCCAATCGCGACTCTGATTGGGTCATTAATGTGTTATATAGCCACCTTACAATTAATCTGAATAAACAAGTCTGCTTTCACGACAAGGACTTCCAGGTCGGTCACTGGATTTCTGATGAGATTATACGATGTATCGATGAAAGCAGAAAAGTTATATTCATCGTAACTCATCATTTTCTTGAGAGCGAATGGACAACGTATGAACTGGAAATGGCGCGAATGCACGCGTTTCGTTCTGAGAGAAATGGACTTATTATTATTATGAAAGACAAAGTTCCCATAAAAAGCATGCCGAACACACTGAAGAAGATGTGGTGGAGAGTTGTCTGCCTTGAATGGCCGCATGAGCAGAGTAGTGATTCAGAATCCTTGTTTTGGTCAAAATTAAAACATGCCCTAGAAAATTAATAAACAAATAATAATTTTGTATAAGCTTTATCTATTTTCATCTATTTATTTAAAATTTTACTCATATATTGTGCTAAAATTTGTATTGCTTATGCATCTATGAGTAAAACGGCATTTGCAAATAACAATGCATTGTTTTAATCATCATATCTTTTGTTCAGTAAGGATCTGATTCTGTAATTGAAAGAAGAACAAAATTAAGGATATGGTCTCACTCCCATATCGGGAGTTCGCTTCTTTTCATATGGTGGAGGTTTTTAATTGTTTGCTTTGGTTCCTGTTTTATCCTGATTTTGTATGCCTTCGGTTTCTGATTTTCTGAATTATCGATTTTGTGCTGTATACAGGGATATGGATATTATCCATATTTGTCTTGTGCATATTCTATATTGTTCACAGTAATGTGCACGTGTAAGTTTGATTAATGCCAAAATGAAATGCACACGCTGGGAGCAAGAAATCATTATAACCGTACCATTTGCTACAAACGATTGCTCATTGGTCCTGTTAGTATATTGTGTAGTCTTTTTGTCTGTAGTTTAACATCGTGTTTGGTGTTTCTTGTATGTAGATATAGTCTCCTGTTTGTGTAGTCAACATACATGTAGCATTTGCAAATGATATTTTCCACGGAAAAAAATCATCGATTTCAGGCCTATCATATGACAACGTTCATTATCACTCACATGATGAGAAACTGATATGAAAATTTATGTTATACCTTACGAAACATATCTACAAAACCTCTATCCTTTTTGCTTACGAAAATATTAACACGCATCAAGCAAGGTCTTCAAACATATTGCGAGACAACTTATTCCAGAAATGGAATCAAGCAGATGTGGATCCTAAATAATTATAAGGAACTTTTGAAAACTTAAAAGCAACCAATTTCAATCATATTTCCAGCATAAACTCTTTCGACTTCTCCACGCTCTACACTACCAATTCCCACACCAAATACTCAAAAAACAAACTTGTCAATATTATTCGCAACACCTTTCTTTCAAAAAAGTGGTAATAGGAGATACACATACCTTGTCATAGGGCGGGAGGATACTTAATTTCGTGAAGGAACACTCTGATCAAAACAAAGAGTATACCGAAGACGATATCATCCGGATGCTCGAGTTCTTGATTGACAACATTTTTGTGGTGTTTGGGGGAACCGTATTCCAGCAGATAGTCGGCATCCTCATGGGTACCAATTGCTCCCCACTGCTTATTTTTATATTCATGCGAAGCTGACTTCATCCAGACCTTGCTCTCGACTGGGCGAAAGAACCTTGCATCTCGGTTCAGTTTTACCTTCAGATACATAGATGACGTGTTGTTCATCAATAATCAGAACAGACAGATCCGCTTCGTACTTGGATATGCTTATATCTCTCGAAGCAAACGGCCATTTGAACACCTCACTGTATGACAAGCGTGACGATTTCGGCTTCCACATAACTAACTTTAGTAGCAACATTTCGTCTTCTCCTGCTTGTGGCATTCTTGTTTCTCGGCTGAAACGGTACGCCAGGGCATGTTCCAAATATGAAGATTTCATCAATAGAGCTATTTGTTCAAGGTTATATTACACAACGGCTGATATCATCATTGAGGAAGTTCTTCGGTCACTACGGGGATATAATTAAAGCAGATCAGATCCCCATTCCAAATTGATCAGTGACATTCTGGATTGTAATTGAATGGCTGTCATCGTCAACAAACAAGACAAACTTACCTGATCTGTACATCAAAATGTACATCGAGACAATAACCAAATTTGACAGGTTTCCATAGAGCTGTTGCGACGGATGTTGCGTGCAATCAGGAGTCGCTGGCTCTCCCTAGGCACCTGGTCTCACTTCGGAATGTTCTTTATTCCGGGGTTCGCAACCGTTCCGATGGGAATTCTCACGATTTGGCCTTGCCTTCTCGACTTTGAGACTGGATAACTGTTAGGCACTTCTTTGATGTTAATATAAAGAAGATCCTGACGACAATCTCAACAGCACTAACAATAGAGCACCAAATTGAGCATCGATCGACTCCTAACACGCCAGAGGTGGGACCAGGTGCCCGGGAGTAGTATGCATCTCCTATTTGGCTAGCCGTATCCGCCGTCGATGCTCACGAACGAAAATGAAAATAATATCTATAAGGCATATCTTATGTTATGCCTATATAGAAAGTGTTATGGCGACCATGTCGGGGAAGACATTTCAAAATACACTTACTGTCAAACCACTCGCGGGGAATGTTTGTACGAGCTCCTCACGGCAAAGGGCATAGGTGTGACACAAAATGAGATAAGGAATATCCTGACAACAATCTCAATAGCACTCACAATAGAGCACCAAATTGAGCATTGTATGTTCATCTTACAGCGAGGAGGTAATTTTACACCAAAACTGTGCATTCTTCGAGACCTATCGGTAATCGGAAAAGTTGGAGGGGTGTGCGCGCGAAATCTGGAATACCACACCGTCTGCTACTTGCGTGGCAGATGACCATCCTAATTCTTGTTGGTTTATATGTGGACTTTTGTGTTACATGTTTCTATAGTGTGAGTTGGTGTTCCTTCTCCCTTTCGCGTCCCTTTCGATGGGCGTCTGCTCTGTGTTTTTTTATGCCCCCGGAATCAAAGATTCGGGGGCATATAGTTTTTGGCCTGTCCGTCTGTTTGTCTGTTTGTCTGTTTATCTGTTTGTCTGTCTGTTTGTCTGAAAAACTTTAACATTGGACATAACTTTTGAATGGGAAGTGATAAGGCTTTCATATTTCACATGTGTATTCCTTGTGACAAGACCTTTCCATTGATACCAAAAGTTTTGACCTTGTGACCTTGACCTTGACCTTTGACCTACTTTTCAAAAACTTTAACATTGGGCATAACTTTTGAATGGTAAGTGATAGGGCTTTCATATTTCACATGTGTATTCCTTGTGACAAGACCTTTCCATTGATACCAAAATTTCTTACCTCGTGACCTTGACCTTTGACCTTTTAACCCAGTGACCTCACATACATGTACTTAACAGAAAATAGTGTTCATACTAACAAAGATGCCACCGGGGGCATTCGTGTTTCACAAACACAGGCTTTATTGCATTGGGTGTTTAGGAATTTTGCTGTGGGTGCCGCAACCTAGTGTTGTTGGAGATCCCTTCCTTTTTTAGATTTAAAGTACATTTACTTTACAGAGAGTGCGTGGCTCCAAATTTCCTGTAGCATCAATTCAGTAACATATCCAAATAAATTCTATGTTGAAAATAGCATTGGAGAGATGATGCTTAGATGTTAACCGCCTTTGATTCAGATGTTGTTTTTGGATGAAATGACAAGTTTCCGAAAAAGCAATAAAATATTTATGATGTCAAATTGACAAAGAGGCAAAACAAAGCTTCTTTCGGGCGACAGAGCTATAAAGAAGTAATTAATACACTCCAAAACATCAAGTCAAGTCACGGGGAACTGCTCCACACTGCAACACTTGTCGGAAACCCACGCTCGGTCATATAAGCTCACCTCCCCCGGGTCATAACGACAGAGTTTTCGCTGGATAGCATTACAAAAATCTACATATTAAAAGCCAATGTAAGTCAAATTGTTCAGTAACTCTTTTAGTCTAGGTGCCATTCATAAAACCCAAAAATTTCTTACGCACAAAATGTTTTTGCATGAAAGTGTTGTCAATACCCTCTTATTTGATAATCCGGCGGATGCCACTCTGGCATCCTTGGGCATTTCGAAATTTTGGGGTAAAATGGAATTTTTCAAAGAAAAACCATTGAAAATAGGAAAAATTCAATTGCTTTTTCAATGCTGCAGCTAGATCAACCATATTGGTACCAAACGAACGACAATTTAATTGTCTTTAAGTCTCAAGCTCAATTTTCCAATCTACTTGTCAACAAAATGAGGAAAACTATAGATTTTCGACGAAAAATCGTTAAAAATTGGGAAAATACAATATCTTTTTTCTATTCTGTAGCTAAATAAACAATTTTGGTACCAAACGCACAATAAATTTATTGCCTTTCATTTTAAATGATACAGAAGTCAGATTCGCAATTTGCTGGTAAGAAAAATTGGGAAAAAGAACTACTCTTGGATATGAAAACGCTGAAAATGCAGAATGCAATGAACTTTTTCAAACTGTACGTAGTATGAGGTACAGCAATTATGGTACCAAAAGAATTATTGTCTTTTATTCTTAATTCGTATTAAGCAAATTGCTCATAAATAAAGTTGGAGAAGACCAATGAGGGAGAAAACTTTGATTTTTGAAGGTTTTTTTTCCATAAAAAGTTGGGACTTTGAAAAAAGCAAAACATTTACTGAAAATATAGAACAAAGATATGTGTATTCAAGTCAACATTTTTTAAAAACAAGTTACTGGTACATGGAGTCTTGTAACGTTAACATTTGTACCACTTGGTGAGTGTCACTGCTGGCGGACCAGGAGTCCCCGAGGGCACATGTAGCCAAGATCGATCAATTTCGGTCGGTCGTTTCCTCAAACGCATTCGAAAATTTCTGAAACCTGGGTCCTGTAGCATCATATCCCAGTCATTTTGTTACATCTTTCGATATATTTTTGACATAATTATCACACATTTTGGCCATATTTCCTTGTTTGGATTGCGGATCACGGACGAGGGTTAAATATCCGAAACGTGCATGTCTGGTCCACTCTGTTAATTAATCTGCTTTTAAATGATGCTATTTTGAACATAGATTTTATTTGGATATGCTACTGAATCGACCCTACAGGAAATTTGGAGCCGCGCGCTCTCTGTAATGTAAATGTAAAAATCTAACTTCAAAAAATTAAAGAGGGCGCTACTGAAACTGTTTGTGGTGGCGCCGCTGAGGGCATCACTGATGGGAATTTGGTGTTCGGGGCGCATATCTGGTGCATGTAAATTGATTTGGAATTTTCTTCAAGAAGGTGGAGGGTTGGAACCATTCGGAATTATTAATGAATTTGAAGACGTTTAACATAGATGATTTCTGCCAGGGTTGTGTAGTTGTTTTCAATTTTTGAAGTGGATCTTAAAGACCAGCTGCTTAGTCATGACGTTGTTCTAGTCCCTAGGTCAATGTTGAAAAGAGGGCTTCGGTTTTGCAACTTTCAACCTTTGCAATGTATTTTTTTTAAAGACATTGAATGTATTTTATATATTCTTTTCCTTTTCGTGCGTGAACATCGACGGTGGGTGCGGCTAGCCAACAGGGGATGCTTACTCCTCCCGGGCACCTGGTCCCACCTCAAGCTTGCTAGGGGTCCGTCGATGCTCAATTTGGTGCTCTATTGTGAGTGCTGTTGAGATTATCGTCAGGATGCTCTTTGATTCATTCGAAATATGTTCTTAAAATAAGCTACAGGTTATTCATTCGACAAAAATGCCTAGGAGCTGATGATCGATTGATTTATGCAGGACTCTGGTGTATCAACTGACCATTAAATGGCAGAATTAATACATTGATTGTTTCTGGTCGTATATTTCTAAAAAACACTTCAGATGTTCAATAATAAGTGTTCCAACTATTTACCTTCTTGAAGAAAGTTTTAAACCAATTTTGATGCACCAGACACGTGTTTCGGATAGAAAAATCCTCATCAGTGATGCTTTCAATTAATGTGACTTCATGACACAGCCAAAATCCTCTCCAGCAGCGCCCCTGACCATATTTTCTGAACTTAAAATTGCTATCACTTTGCAGAGTGAAAATTTAAATGATATTCAATTGACCCTTACTTACAATCACGATGACATGTAAGATTCAGTCAGGAAAGCTACATATCAGGAAATGAAGTGCAACTGATTGATATTACATGTCCTTGCAATCAGTTGATCGAGAAAGCAATCCGATCGATTAAGAACTCACATTCTAAACATTATTCTGAAGATTAAGGTATTGAGAACAGATCATGATGATGGGTATCATCAACATATGATGGTATTGGAGAAACAAAAGTTGTTCTGTGGGAAGTTTTTGAAGTGGTGTTTCGTGTCAAATTTCAGAGATGTTAATTCAGATACTGAAAAGATGGTGACTATGGCCATCATATTCATAAAGAATTACTATGGTTTAGAGAATCTAGACTGTATATCTGATGTAAAGTCCAGTGTACGATTGAATGAAATGGGCTATAAGAGTTCAAAACTCTAAGATGACCATTGTAACCAACAGTTAATTGAATAATCTGTCAAGAAAAACGAAATATCTTTAGCCATGCATAGGAAACATTCTTAAGGTGCAGTTCAATCAAATCTGGATCTGCTGAAAGAATTAATTTTTTTAAATGTTCAGACCTATTGTGATAATATTTTGCCAATCTGTACCTCTATCTGTTATCCAGTGTTGATTTGTTGCAGTCGCACATGAAATCTGAGTTGAAATGATTTTTGGTGGCTCCGCCAGAAGCATCACTGATGAGAATTTAATATTCGAAACACGTCGAGTCACGTGACGGGCAAACAGATGAGACGTTAATTTTTTCGCTCCGTTGTTTTGACAAAAAACTCTTGATTTATACGACAAAAATCGTGTTTTGTACATACAAATGTGTTGGATATATATTGGAGGATGCTGATCTACGAGATTAGAGCAATCCGACTTGTAACTTTGTGTATATAGATGTTTTCTGGATTGTTTACATATTAACAGTAGTGATTTAAATCTCACCTGGTCGATTAATTACCTGTAATACAGGTAGCGCTGATCGTGTGAGTGACCATTGATTACTCTATTGTGGCATCGTTATTACTTTATGTGCAATTATGGAAGGAATGAGAAAACCAGTTTATTTGAAAAACAGAGATATACAGATAGATCAGAATAACAAGATCAATGATTCTGAAATGTATGAGGCAATCAAAGAGAAAGTGGGAGATGATATTCATTGTATTCAAAGAGAAAGATATCTGTGGAGAATATATCTCAAATCTGAAAATAGCCGGTCAAAACTCATAATTGAAGGTTTTGAATTAAGGAGCATAACTGTTCAAGTATATGATTCAAATCCTTATTCAACAGGTGCTTTATCTCCTGGAGATTCAGTTCTAAAAGTAACTATAAGCGGACTTCCGTTGTCGGTCGATGGCAGTGCCGTAATGGAAATGCTGAACAAATATGAAGTTACAGTCAAAGGTGACCTAAAATATGAAAAAATCAGACATCCTATAACGCATCGAATGACAAGCGTCTTAAATGGCAACCGATTTTTGTACATAGAAAAACTTGGAGATAATAAATCGTTGCCAAGGAATGTCAATTGTGCCGGGCTGAAATGTAAAATCTTCTACAAGGGTCAAAATACTCAAAAGACAAAAATGCAATGTTACAATTGCTGGGATGAAGGGCACAAGTCAAGTGACTGTAAAAATGAGCAAAAATGCAGGGTTTGTTTGAAGACGGGCCATAATCCTGGATCACCAGAATGTGAATTTTACACATTCTTACACATTTCACAATTTTACACAATTTTACAATCCGTGGATATGATCCTAATGTCACCAGACGGACACTAAGCTTGGTACTTGACCAATTTACAGTCTTGTACGAGCGCATTCTTAAGACTTGCACTCTGACTGACTGTGACGACGGGACTCCATGACGGGCCCTGTCCAAACCTCTTTAGAGAAGACAGGGCCCCGACCACCTGTCCTCTCTGAATGTCAGTCGGACTCCTCGGGTGATAACATATATGAGCTCGCTACAGCCGGCAGAGCACGGACTGTATTACGCACGTCCTCTTTTTATATCCATTTACATATTCATCTGTGTTGCTTGGACCCCTGTGTTTTACGGTCTTGTTTGTGTGTGGTCACCTAACAGTGAGGAGGTTGTTTTACACCATAATTGTGCGTTCTTCGAGACCTCTGGGAAATCGGAATAGTGGGAGGGTTGTGCGCACGTAATCCAGGATAACCACACCGTCTGCTATTTACGTGGCAGATGGCCGTCCTAAGTCGGCACCGGTTGCCCATTGGTCTCGTTGGTTTATGTGTAGTCTTTTGTGTTTCATGTTTCTATGTTGTAAGTTGGTGTTCCTTGTCCCTTTTGCGTCTCTTTCTGTGGGTATCTGTTCTGTGTTTTTTGCATGGGTGTTTTGGGATTTTGCTGTGGGTGCTGCAACCTAGTGTTGTTGGAGATCTCCTCCTTTCTTTTACACGACCGCAAAAAATGTCGTTGTCTTCAAAGGAAAAGACAATCCAATCTCCAATTTTTATCCATGTGAGATCAGAGTATTTGGAGAAAACCATCAGTCGGCAGAGCATGCCTTTCAGCTGACCAAGGCAATACGAGCCGGGAATTTGGAGGCTGCGGATAAAGTCAGAACATCGAAAACCGCCCTAGATGCTAAACGGGTGGGGAATACTATCCGTACTCCTGACAAATGGGAAACCGAGCAATATGAAGTCATGGAAAATATCATATCTTCGAAGGCGGAACAAGTTGATGAATTTCGCACAAAGCTCAAATATTGTGGCGCAAACTCTACTTTTGCGGAAGCTACCGTTGATTCGCCCTTGGGTACCGGTCTTGATGTTAACGCAACACTGCACACAGACCCATCGAAATGGCCGGGCAAAAATGAGCTTGGAAAAATTGTGAAAAAAGTTTCCGTTAAATTTGCGAGAAAAGTCAGAAGTGCGTCTGTACCTCGCAAGAAATCCAAACATGATGAATCACAGAAGAGTATGGAAGAATTCATACGCGATCTCAGACGTGGAAGAACGAAGAGGAACATAGCTTCAGATTCCGGGGAATCTGATCTGTCAACACATGAATAATAAAACTGATGTGCTTCCTCTAACCAATGTCTTCTTAACTTCTGAAATGTTATTCCATAAACGCTAGAGGTCTAAATACTTATAAAAAGAGAACTGTTTTTATTTGATTGGCTACAAGATGCTGATTTTGATGTTATATTTTTGCAAGAAACACATTTTGTGAGAGAACAAGAAAATTTGTATAATTCAAGATGGTTTGGACAAAAATTTCATTGTTTTTCCGACTCTGTTCACAGTAGGGGTGTTTCGGTATTGTTTAGAAAAAATCTAGAAATTGAAGTTATAAATAGCCATCGATCAATTGATGGGAGGAAAATATTGTTAAATGTTAAATTCTTAGATAAAATATTTACTCTTATTAATGTTTATGCACCGAATAATGAAAACGCAAGGGTAGATTTTTTCCAAAGATTAAAGACATGGATAAGAGATCTAGAATATGCACATAACATAGATGGTATTATTCTGTGTGGAGATTTCAATTGTCAGCTAGACAATACGAGAAATAATGACAAAAGTGTTAGCACTTTAAGAAATGTCATGAAAGAAGTGAGTATTTCTGATTGTTGGAAAATGAATGGTAAAGCTGTTGAAAAAGGTTTAACTTGGTGTGATGGGGAAGACATTCCAAAAAGTAGAATAGATTTTGTGTTTTTATCTGATGCATTTTGTTTTCCATTGAAAGATGTATTTTTGAGAAAACCACCTAAAGTAGATTGTAAAAGAATGAGTGACCATATAGGTATTCGACTTGATATCAGTATTATTCAAAACAATAGAGGTAGTGGATATTGGAAGTTAAATGTATCTCTACTGTCGGATAAAAAATTTTGCAAAGAATTAGAACGATTCTTGGTTGAAGTGAAAGAAGAATACAAAGAACTTGATGATGTGTGTTTATCGTCAGGATCTTCTTTAACTCATTTAGAATGGGAGTATATTAAAAGTAGAATTAAGACTTTTTCAATTAACTTTTCCAAAAATAGAGCAAATGAACGAAAGAAAAGGATAAATTTTATTGAATCAAAACTTAAGGAAATTGAATTACAACAACACACAGAAATTAATATGATTTACAAGAGAGAACTTGAAAAAGAAGTTGACGACTTTTATCAGAATAAGTGTGAAGGAGCATATGTAAGGTCAAGAGCGAATTGGCTCGAAAAAGGTGAAAAAAGCACAAATTATTTCCTAGGTTTAGAACAAAAACATCATAATAAAAATACAGTAGACAAGATAATGAACGAAAATGGAGAATTTTTTTCAAGATAATGAGAACATCATGAGTTGTATCTTTTCATTCTACAAATCTCTATACAGCTGTAAGAAAATTTCTGATGTTGATATCGAAAGATATTTGGAAAATGTCAATTGTAAATCGTTAACAGATGATGAAAAGGCAGAATGTGATTTTTTACCAAAATTAGAGGAATGTGGAAATGCTGTATACCACATGAAAAATAACAAATCCCCGGGGCAAGATGGTCTTCCGGCGGAATTTTACAAAATATTTTGGGGAGATGTCAAAAATATTTTCTATGACTCTCTTATTATAAGTATTGATTTGGGTATCCTGCCCTTTTCTCAAAGAAATTCTATTATATCACTTATACATAAAAAGGAGACAGCCATAATTTGAAAAATTTTAGGCCAATTAGTCTAACAAATGTTGATTATAAAATCTATGCTCATGTCTTAGCGCATCGTTTGCAAAAGGTTGCTGATAGAGTTATCGGACGTGAGCAGAGTGCCTACATAAAAGGTAGATATATAGGTGAGAATGCAAGAATAATAATTGATATATTTGAATATTGTACTGTAAATGAAAAGGATGAGATTTTACTATTTTTAGATTACGAGAAAGCGTTTGATTCTGTGGAATATAATTTTATGTTCAAAGTTCTAGAAAAATTTAATTTTGGAAACACATTTATTCAAATGATTAAAATTATGTACGAAAATCCTATTTTCAAAATAAAGAATAATGGTTGGTTATCCAATTCATGTCAAATGGAACGGGGCATTAGACAAGGTTGTCCGGCTTCCGCCCTACTTTTTAGTCCCCTACCGGCAACGCCGAAGGGGACTCTTAGTTTCCTCTCGGTCTGTCTGTCCGTCCGTCTGTCCGTCCGTCTGTCCTTGTTTTTGTTGTAGAAATCTTGGCAATTAAAATTAGAAATGATAATGACATCCATGGTTTTTCAATCGATGGATCAAATCCTGTTAAAATTATACAACATGCTGATGACTGTACAAATGCTTTGAATGATGAGACATCTCTTGAGAAAACTCTTAAGTTAATTGATGAATTTAGCAACGTGTCTGGTCTAAAACTGAATTTAGATAAAACTGAATGTATATTAACAGGTTCATTGGTTGATAAATATTCAAATGTAGATGATATATACGGTATCAAAATTTCAACATGTGTTAAAGTACTTGGCGTATACATAGGTCACGATAAAGAATTATGTTATCAAAACAATTGGACAAGCAAACAAGAAAAGTTAGAAAGATTACTTAGTGTTTGGAAAAGACGAAATTTAACAATTTTTGGAAGATGTACTATCATTCATTCATTAGCTCTATCAAAACTAATTTATAACGCATCCATTCTACCAAATCCGAAAGCAGATTTTTTAAAAGAAATATCAAAGCTTATTTTCAATTTTTTATGGTCAAAAAGAGACAGAATTAAGAGAAATACTTTGATTGGAAAAATTGAAAAAGGTGGAATTGGAATTATAGATATTGAATGCAAATTTAATGCAAGCAAAGCTGCATGGATATCTAAAATTGTTAATGGAAAGAGTATCATTTATAATTTTCTTACACAAATATTTATGAAATGTAATTTGACGATAAGAGATGTCTTAAAATGTACGCATATTAACAATACGCACAATGAGTTTTATGACATGTTTACATTACCTAAATTTTATATTGAAGCCTTTAATGTATTTAACAGATGTAAAAAAGTTAAGAATCTTAGAAGTTGTACGTGTGATGAATATATGCAAGAAATAATTTGGAATAATAGAAACTTCATGTTTAAACAAAAACCACTCTCATTTAAGTACTGGATGAAGAGTGGAATCAAGTATGTAAATGATCTTTATGATGAGAATGGAAATCTGCGTGATACAACCTATTTTTCGAATATTATAAAGAAAAAGAATAACATCATATGTGAGTACATGGTAATGAAAAAGGTGTTCAAAACTTATACGAGTTTTTTTTATTGTTCAATAGCAAAATTTATCAATATTAATGAGAATTATTTTTTTCCTTTTTAAGAACAACAAACTTGTATCAATAGAAGATTTAAAATCTAGTTTCTTTTATGATGTCCTGTTGAATAACAAGTTTGATGAACCTCTTTACGAAACAAAATGGTCAAAGTTGTTTAATATACAACGAAAGGGTATTTGGAAAAATATATATATAGCTAAGATAAAGGGTATCTATGAAAGAAATATTTCAGAGTTCAATTATAAGCTTTTACATGGTATCCTAAATAATAATTTAAGTGTGAGTAAATGGAATAATGATGTTTCTGCTTTATGTGAAATTTGTGCTTGTGTTGATGATACAAGGCATCTATTATTTGATTGTAGCATAACTAAAGATTTGTGGAATATAGTAAGTCAGTATCTTAAGTTTGAAGTAACATGGAAAAGAATTGTACTTGGATTTTATGAAGAAATGAATGATAAGACAAAAAAATTTAATAATATGTTATCCTTTATTAGCTTTAGAATATATAAATATAAGATGAAATGTAGAATACTTAAAAAAACTTTTTGTAAAGATGATCTTTTTAGAAGCTTGAAAAGTGAATTATGTACACAAAATAAGATTCTTGTAAAATGCGGTATTCTGAAAGAAAATTTCTATTTGAATTTGAGTGAAAAACTTGTGTAATTTTGGACGTAATACTGTATTATATGATATGATGCAATTTTAATAAAAAATAAAAAAAAAATATTCGAAACACGTGTCTGGTACATGGAAATTGGTTTGGAATTTTCTTCAAGAAGATATAGAGTTGGAACTCTTCGACATTATTGTGTAACAAACAGATGTGACAAATTCTGTGCTCATATTTCTTTAATTCATTAAATGTTTTGTAGTAGAGAATTGTCAGATTACGATGCAAAGGAGGCATTTTGATCAACCATGTAAGAAGGGCTCTTTGTTGTTAGAAGTAGTTGCACACAAGTATTACAATTGCATGTTGATGAAACAACAAGGCAATAAGAAAGGAGGTGATCTCCACAAAACTGGGTTGCAGCACCAATATCAACAAATCATAACACTTCAATTTAAAACACAGAAAAGACACACACAGCAAGAGAAAATAAGAATCTAGAGTAGAAAAAGAGTAATAAGACAATGCAAATCTAAAACTATCAATATGCAATCATTTTGATACGAAAATTGTTATTAAAAAAATTCTTAAAACCGATTGCACTTTTTACAAGTTAAAACCTTTTTTCAGCAAAAAAAAAAAAAAAACCAAACAAACAAACAAACAAAGAAACAATCAAACAACAACAGCAAAACAAAACAAGAATATTTCATTTGCTTGAGTGGAATTCTGAATTTAAATGAATGAAATCATTTTTCTTGCTGTTGTTCTACCTACAGCATGAGAAAAAAGCATTGCAATATCCCAATTTCAGCGGTTTTTAATTCCAAATGCATTCTTTTGTCCCATTTTCGTACTTGCAAATTGCTTATCTGATATTTGAAATTAACGGCAATACATTTATTGTGCGTTTGTTACCAAAACTGTAATTTTATCTACATTATGAAAAAAAGATATGACATTTTCCCAATTTTCAACGATTTTTCATCAAAAGTCCATAGTTTTCCCCCATTTTATGGACAAGTAAATTGATAAACTGAGCTTGAGACTTAAAGGCAACGTCATTGCTGTTCTTTAGATACCAAATCTGTTCTTCTACATTCAACATGGACTAAGTAATTGTGTTTTTCCAATTTTCAACGGTTTTTCTTTGAAAATCACACTTTTCCCCCAAAATTTCGAAATGCCCAAGGATGCAAGAGGCATCCGCCGGATTATCAAAGTAGAGGGTATTGACATGACTTTCACGCAAAAACATTTTGTGCGTTACATTTTTTGGGTTCCCCCAAAATAGTCATTTGGCAACTAGACTATTTAAATTAACAAATATATTAACCACTGTCAACATCAAGTAGAACAACGTTTGTTGATGAAAATGAGAAATAGATCATGTTTTTGATATCGATAACACTTACAAGTATTCGCATTCGACTTTTGTAATGCTATCCAGCGAAAATTATGTCGTTATGACCCAGGGGAGGTGAGCTTGCGTGACCGAGTGTGGGTTTCCGACGATACACTGTAACAGGAAATAAGTGTTTATACTGATAATACGGAAAGGATCCAACTCTATACGATAGCTCTGAAAATTTCAAATCAATTTATTATGCACCAGACACGTGTTTCGGATATTAAATCCTTATCTGAGTGGTACTTCCAGTCAAAGTGATAAATAGTAAAATAGTTTCCAAGCAAAGCTGCTTGAAGCGATCTGGTGCGAAACGTTAATGATGGAATCCGAACACCATCTTAAGGTTGTTAGAATAGGATAAGTGAGGCAATGTCTACTTGGAATATATCGACCTTCATTCCGGTCTCCTAAGAGTATAACCTTCATTCCTGTATAATGTTCGAGATCTTCTTCCGGTTCATCCTTACGTATTTCAATGCTTATATATAGGCTACCGTATGAATTATGAACAAATACGATAAAATTACCAAACATGTTTGCAAATAAAACAAAGCATATAATGATTTACAAAAGTCATATCAATTTTATGTATGAGGCAGATTTACCACATAGAATAATTTAAAACAGAAAACTGACCACAGCAGGGTCGCAACAAACATTGAGCATTAGACAAAACGACTTCCAAGAAATAACGGGAAGTGCCGATAATTTTTTTGTTTTGCCTGCACTAGCGGTCGGATATTGGTGATACATTTTCTTGATCTTGATGGGGACTTTTGAGGACCAATCCAATAAATACGACGTATGTGTTCTATATATATTGAAGGTTACAGGGAATTCTAGATAAATAAGCCATAAAATGCTGTATGTTGAATACATGACTGATTCTCTGATAAACTTAATGCGCAGAAATGAAACATGAATTGATAATTTAATCGAAATTAATTACCATTCCTAAATTTCCATGAATTTGAGAAAGGAGGGGATCTCCACCAACACTAGGTTGCAGCACCCACAGCAAAATCCCCAAACACCCATGCAAAAAACACAGAACAGATACCCACAGAAAGAGACGCAAAAGGGACAAGGGACACCAACTCACAACATAGAAACATGAAACATAAAAGACTACACATAAACCAACGAGACCAATGGGCAACCGGTGCCGACTTAGGACGGCCATCTGCCACGTAAATAGCAGACGGTGTGGTTATCCTGGATTACGTGCGCACAACCCTCCCACTATTCCGATTTCCCAGAGGTCTCGAAGAACGCACAATTATGGTGTAAAACAACCTCCTCACTGTTAGGTGACCACACACAAACAAGACCGTAAAACACAGGGGTCCAAGCAACACAGATGAATATGTAAATGGATATAAAAAGAGGACGTGCGTAATACAGTCCGTGCTCTGCCGGCTGTAGCGAGCTCATATATGTTATCACCCGAGGAGTCCGACTGACATTCAGAGAGGACAGGTGGTCGGGGCCCTGTCTTCTCTAAAGAGGTTTGGACAGGGCCCGTCATGGAGTCCCGTCGTCACAGTCAGTCAGAGTGCAAGTCTTAAGAATGCGCTCGTACAAGACTGTATATTGGTCAAGTACCAAGCTTAGTGTCCGTCTGGTGACATTAGGATCATATCCACGGTATAAAAGGCGTTTGATGACTCTGACGCATTTTCGATACATATGCTGTCTACCTTTGATCCTTCTTATTTTGTTAATTATGTCACCATAAAATGCAGGTTGTGAAATACCCAAAGTAATATACTCCGTTGCTTGTATGGGTCCGAATTTCAAAAGAAGTTGATCATAATTTTTGTAAAATTTCCAGAAAGTCTTTACTAGTTTGTGAAAGCGAAAACCTTGACCTAAAAGTTTCTTTGTAATTTGTAGATTTCTATTATGGAAATCCAAAACATCAGTACATGCTCTAGCATACCGGATGAGCTGTGAAATGTAGATACCGTATGACGGTAATCTAGGGACATCACCGTCAAGCCAGGGAAAATTTACTATGTTGAATCCAAAATCATCTCGTTTGTCATATACACTTGTATGAATTTCTCCATTGACAATTTTGATATTTAGGTCCAAAAATGGTGTTTCAGTGTCTGTAAAGTTTGCCTTGTTTAGAGTCAATTCTTGTGGATAAATAACATCTTTATACTTTTCAAAAACAGGATTATCGATAGTAAGAATATCATCCAGGTACCTAGAAGTACCAGTGAAGCATTTCACATCATCATGTTTTCTTTGCTTTTGAAGATTTTGAATAAATTCCTTTTCATATGTGTATAAAAATAAATCTGCAACAAGAGGCGCACAATTTGTACCCATAGGAATCCCTACAACCTGCTTGTAGAGATTCTCACCAAATCTTACATAAATGTTGTCCAAGAGGAAGGACAAGGCACTACACAGGTCGCTACATGTCCATGATTTGTATGATTTGTATTCTGTAGCGGAAAAGAAACCCTTTGATTCAGATGTACAAATATAAATTTTCCCCTCTCGATTATAGCACCATTTAATGAGTTTGGACAATTGATCATTGATCTTGTCGTGAGGAAGCGTGGTGTACATATTTGAAAAATCGTATGAAGCAATCGTATTGGCTTGAAAATTTCTAGATTTTATCTTGTCAATCACATCCCCGGAATTTTTTATAGACCAAAATAAATTTACATCATTCCTGTTGAATCATTTGAGGAATGATGTACATTCACTCGCATTAGATTTTTTTGTAATGCTATCCGCTGAAAATTCTGACGTTATGACCCAAGGGAGGTAAGCTTGCGACCGAGCGTGGGTTTCCGACGATGCACTACAAAAGGAATAAGCGTTTATATTGATAATACGGAAGTGATCCAACTCTACACCTTCTTGAAGAAAATTTCAAATCAATTTATCATGCACCAGACACGTGTTTCGGATATTAAGTCCTCATCAGTAAGGCTTCCAGTCAAAGTGATTAAAAGTAAAAGTAGTATCCCAGCAAAGATCTGGTGTGAAACGTAAATGATGAAATCCGAACACCATCTTTGGATATGTAAGGCATGATGCAATTATGACCTGTTGAACATGTCGAATGCTTTACATGTCTGGATTCGTCAAATTCATCACATTGTTAAATTTGAGATTGTCTAATTTGAGTCCACGTCAAAGTGTAATCTTTTCCTATAATGAAGAGGCTGATGATTAACTTCCTTGTGTAATAACAAGAGGTAACACTTATCCCTAAGAAAGTATAGAATTTGTTGTTACTCGTTTATGACATTAACATTATGGCCTGTCATCTATCCCACAGTGCTGTGATCATAACCAAAGTTCTAATGTCCGTCTGTGTGTCCATATCAGTCGGTATGTATGTTTGTTTAAATTTGTTCTTATATATCTATTCATGCCTGTTTCTGAGCTATTATTTTTACATTGGCGAATCCTTTTCGTTGATTATCTATTAATATAATAGCTAGTATAACAACCATTAGGAGAAAGGACTCCACCAAAACAGGGTCAAGATTATGATTAAAAAGAAAATGAGTGTCTTAATTTGTGTTTTGTTACGGGTATGCAGTACACAAAAAGTTCATTATATCGTACATGTAATGCGCATAAGCGCATTTCATTTGATAAATGCACTGGCTGTGTGTATACATTGTACCAAAATATCTTCGTTACAAAACACAAATTAAGACATTCTATATAGATACGCCACAATCGTCAAATGTTATAATTTTGTTTTTCTTAAATCGCGCTTTTCCAGGGAAAGAGACAAGTTAAAATTTAGGTCACCACGGATTCAGTTTGCAGGTTAGAACAGCTATTGCCGCATTATATTGAAGAGCTTATGCATTGTGACGTCATGAACGTCACGATAATTTACACTCCGGAATGCAACATGTTTTTCTCGATAGTTTCATATCAAGGAATTATTTCGGTGGTGTATATATTGTGCATGTGTATAAGAGATAGTAGAAATGTGTAGGAAACAAAACCATCACATTCACTTTATACGTTGTCTTATGGATGATATTTCTATGAAATTACTCAAGGGCCGGATATACTAGGATTATTTGAGGATTGGTCTGTGATATGATTGTTTACTTGATACTATATTTGAGTCACAGGTCTTACAAAATTGTCTTGGTTATTTTTTGTATGAGAATGATTTGATGTGACCATGATAGGAGATTAACAAGTTTTGCAATATCACTGGTCTGTAATGTAGATGTGCACTTGCTATTTTGTTTGTTTGTAGAATGTCAGTCGGACTCCTCGGGTGATAACATATATGAGCTCGCTACAGCCGGCAGAGCACGGACTGTATTACGTACGTCCTCTTTTTATATCCATTTACTTATTCATCTGTGTTGCTAGGACCCATGTATTTTGCGGTCTTGTTTGTGTGTGGTAATCTAACAGTGAGGAGTTTGCTTTACACCAAAATTGTGCGATCTTCGAGACCTCTGGGAAATTGGAATAGTGGGAGGGTTGTGCGCACGTAATCCAGGATAACCACACCGTATGCTATTAACGTGGCAGATTGCCGTCCTAAGTCGGCACCGGTTGCCTATTGGTCTCGTTGGTTTATGATGTTGTCTTATGTTTAATGTTTCTATGGTTTGAGTGGATGTTCCTTGTCCCTTTTGCGTCTTTTTCTGTGGGTGTCTGTTCTGTGTTTTTGCATTGGGTGTTTTGCTGTGGGTTCTGCAACCTAGTGTTGTTGGAGATCCCCTCCTTTCTTTTACGCCCCTCCCCAGAAAATCGGTTTAGTCATGTCTCTTGTATTAAGAATATGGACACCGTTTCTCAAAAATATAATTGCAGAAATCAATCGTTTTACCATATGGAGAGTTTGTGATCTAGTTGTGATCCTAATTTTTTGTTTTAATCCCTGTCTCATGATCATATAAGTTTTGCTATGGAGGCCTCAGCAACACTCATATTATACGAATTTATTCAGAATTTCTAAAACATTTAATTTGTGATAGACTAAGAATGTAAAATATGTTATTTCGGAATATTGTTCATTTCGAGATTCGCAACCGTTCCAATGGAAATTCTAATGATTTTGCCTTGTCTTCTCGACTTTGAGACTGAATAACTGTTAGGTACTTCTTTGATGTTTATTATTGTGTGCGCTTGCGTTGAATTAAGTATAATTGTCGCATGCTATAATGATTGATTCGGAGAGGCGTATATGATTTTCACCCTCTTTGGCCATATTACATTGTTTAGATTGAGGATCACTGACGAGGGTTGAGTACCCAAAACGTGCATGTCTTGTCTAGCTGCAAATTTATTTAAAATGATGCTATTGAATTTGAAGACGTTTAACATTTGAACTACTTGGTGAGTGTCACTGCTGGTGGACAAGGAGTCCCTTAAGGCACATGTACAAAATGTAGCCACATGTAGCCAAGTTCGATCGACTTCGGTTGATCGTCTGTCTCTTCAACGCATTCAAAATTTTCTGGTACTAAAATTCTTGAAATTTCTAAAACATGGGTCCTGTAGCATCATATCCCACCCATCCTGCTACATCTTTCGGTACATTTTTGTCATAAAAAGTTTCACCCTCTTTGGCCATATTACATTGTTTAGATTGAGGATCACTGACGAGGGTTAAGTACCCGAAACGTGCATGTCTGCTCCATGCTGCAAATTTATCCGTTTATAAATGATGCTATTGAATTTGAAGACGTTTAACATTGTCACCAATCCCTTGCCATATTTATGCAATAGATATGTTTAAATGAAATTAAGGATGTTTTTAAGCACCCATCATCATTCAATAAGCTTGAAGTAGACTTCTATTTTACTAAAACCATTAAGACCTCTGCATCAAATCTGATCAAATGTATATTAATTTCATCCACCGTCAGATTTCTAGTGTTCTCGGGTGAGAAATGTGCCCCTTTGGTTTCTTTATAAGTAATTGAATACTTTGTAGAAGATATACGTAACAACCATTTCTTCGGAAATATTTTGCCTGATAAAACATGTTATGATTTTTGTATTCATATCACAGGAACCAAGGTACATGTGTTAGAACCAGAGCTGAAGAAATGTACGCTTACTCAAATTGGAGTGTTCGATTGTTCAGATAGAGGATTTCACACATTACCGAAATTTCCATCATGGACAAAATCTGTTGATATTAGAGGAAATTATATAGAACGTATTGATTCTTCCCTGTCCGGACTTCAGTATTTACGCATATTAAATCTGGCCAATAACAGAATTAAATACATTTCTTCAGATGCATTCTCAGATTTGGTCGAACTGCAGATACTTGATTTGTCTAACAACAGACTCGTGTTCGAATCGTTACAGAATGAAACTTTTTCAACCGCTCGCAGTATTACTCAGCTATTCATTCAGAATAACAGATATGACCCATATCCTGCAGGGGCTTTGAGTGTTTTATCATCACTCTCAACTCTATATATTGATGTGTTTGACGGTTTCCAATTCGGCGAAGAATTTTTAAGTCTCCGAAATCTATCAAAGATTGAGTTCTTTCCACGAAATAAATTCAGTTTAAGTAATGAATCGTTTTTTGGACTGTCGAATTCCCCTATAAAATATCTAGACCTCCAGTTCAGCGCAATGATATATCTGCCCATTGATCCGTACGTATTATCCCCTTTTCGACATCTTCATGGTATCAATATCAACATCCGTCTCAGTGCGAACATAAAGGATGCGCTTTCGATGATGAACGGATTAAGGAACATGGACATGGAATACATTAGAGTAACCGGTAATCTAAAAACAGTGTCAGTTCCAGTAATTTTAGAGGAAGAAGATATGCTTCCATTACTATCGATATGCGTTCGGAGTCTTGATCTGTCAAACAATGATATATCTGCATTTCCATTCCAAACTTTCTTTGGTTCTACATTTTCCTCTTGCTTACAGACTTTGGACGTTGGAGACAACAACGTAGTTGGAGGAAATTTTATATCTTTTCTTCAGTTTCTGTTCTTTCCTAATATTACTCGATTGGATTTTTCCAACATGAATCCTGTGCCCAGGTCTTCGACATTAAAATCAAGCGTCAAGACAGGAACAGTTTCAAGACTTCAAGTATCGATGATCTTACCAAATACCTTGACAAAAATAAACGGTTCATCTAACTCCTTGTATAATATGCATACACCTCCTGATATTAATTTTATTCTTTATGCGCCTGGTCTACAAGTACTTGATCTTTCTGAGACTGGTATCAGGTTTTGCGATCCTGTATGGAATATAACCTACCATACAGATATCAGGGAGTTAGACATATCTGGCTGGCATTGCCAGATACTAAACCCTCTTTTCCTCTCCACAATCACAACTTTGGAAATCTTGACATTTCAGAGGTCTCATCTATCGGAGGGACTCTGCAGTGATAAAAAAGGCAAATTTCTAAGTGGACTTACTTCACTGAAGATGGTTGATCTCTCTGGAAACGGTTTAAGTTACTTCAATAACCACACATTTACAGATCAAAGTCATTCCTTGCAATCCATCATACTGGATAATAACTACTTTGACCACATTCCTTATTGTCTTTCTAAAATTAGAAAATTACAGACGCTCAGTCTAAAAAATAATAAAATATCTAAACTCTCAAAAAGCGACATGTCCATAGTGAAATCTTATAGAAAGATACGGATAGAACTTGATGGAAACAGATTCGACTGTTCGTGTTTGGCTCTAGATTCTATCAAATGGATGGTGAATAATGTAAATAGAATTGCTGATTTCGACAAACTAAGATGTCAAGACAGTTCCATGACCATTAGAAACATAACGGATCGTATGAGAGCGTTTGAACTGCAGTGTGTCTCTACCTTTTGGTTGAAATTATCTGTGACGTGTTTAGTTTTCCTACTTTCATTTGGAGTGATAGTGGTGCTTTTGTTACGATACAGGGTAGCACTGGAATACTTCTATCTGAGAGCCCGGATGTTTCTCAGTAGATACAGACCATTATCAGAGTCACATGCTTATACTTATGACGCCTTCCTGTCATACTCCCATCACGATACTGATTGGGTCATTAAAGTGTTATACAGCCACCTCACATCTTATTTGAATAAACAAGTCTGCATCCATGACAAGGACTTCCAGGTCGGTCATTGGATTTCTGACGAGATTATACGATGTATTGATGAAAGCAGAAAAGTCATATTCATCGTAACTCATCAATTCCTTGAGAGCGAATGGACAACGTATGAATTGGAAATGGCGCGAATGCACGCGTTTCGTTCTGAGAGAAATGGACTTATAATTATCATGAAAGACAAAGTTCCTATAAAAAGCATGCCGAACACACTGAAGAAGATATGGTGGAGAGTTGTCTGCCTTGAATGGCCACACGAGGAGAGTAGTGATTCAGAATCCTTGTTTTGGTCAAAATTAAAACATGCCCTAGAAAATTAATAAACACATAATAATTTTGTATGAGCTGTTGGAATTATACCATTGGATATTCTTTATTAACATTTGAATATTTTTATATTGCTCATGCATTTAAGAAGTAAATGGCATTCGAACGTGTTAAATGTGGCACGTGCAACACTTTGTATCACTATGTGAGTGTCACTGATGGACCAGGAGTTCCCGAGGGCACATGTTGCCAATGTTAAATGTCTTCAAATTTATTAGCATAATCTTTTAAAAGCATATTAATTTACAAAGTGGACAAGATATGCATGTTTCGGATATTTAATCCTCATCAGTGATCCACAATCCAATCAATGAAATATGGCCTAAATCCATGAAAGTTATGTCCAAAATATACCGAAAGACGTAGCAATATAACTGGGATATAATGCTACAGGACCCAGGTTTCAGAAGTTTGAGAACATTTTGTGAACAGAAGATTTCAAATGCGTTTGAATAAACATTAAAGAAGAAATGACCAACCGAAGTTAATCGAACTTGGCTACATGTGCCCTGGTTCACCAAACGCATACTGCAAATTTCTGTTCTTAAACGATGATATGAATTTGAAGACGTGTAACATCTACAAAGAAAAGATCATTGCTGTTTTAACCATTTTCCGCATTTTTCATTCGATAACACTTCAGAAAAAACCCTTCACATAATTTGGAGCCGCCACTCACTTTTGTCGAAATTTTATCCAAAAGGCTACAATAATCTCTGAAACATTTTAGGGTAAAGATCTAAGAATGGTGATTCCTTATCTGAGATATCCATGTCTTGTGCATAAAAATCGAAGAAAGGAGGGGATCTCCAAGCAGACTTTGTTGCAACATCCACAGCAAAATACCTGTTTCAAAACACAGAGCATACAAGCACAGCTAGTAACGCAAAAAGACATACGACAAAGGAACATGAGATATCTACCAAAGAAACCAATTGGCAATCGGTGCCGATCTTGAACGGCCGTCTGCCAAGCAAGTAGCATATGGTGTGGTTATCCGGATTACTTTCGCACAACCCTCACACTATTTCGGTTATCCAAAGATTGCTAAGTTGTAGTGTTAGATAACCTCCTCACCGTATGATGACCACACAAATAAGACATCATATTGCATGTGTCCAAGCAACGCAGATGACTACTAGTGTGTAAATGTATGTAAAAGAGGGCGTACGAAATACAGACCGTGCTCGGCCGTAACAAGCTATTTACCTATTAATGCCCGTTTGTGTGGGTACTATTCTCTCATAGTGTTGCTTTTGGAAGGAATAGTGCCCGAGCGTCAGCGAGGGCACTATCTACCTTCTAAAAGCAACACTATGAGAGAATAGTACCCACACAAACGGGCATTAATGGGTTTAGTGCATCACATGACTGTAGTATTAATTAATAAATGAATTAATTGCTATTTACTTGAGATATCTAAAGTTTCATTGATCACCCTCGCTTATTGCTATTTACATTCATACATTGTTCATTACGTCATTATACTTGCTGAGGGATGTAACTCTGTAAAGCAAAAAGCAATAGTGCCCGGGCGCCGGGCACTATTCTCTCATAGTCCCCGCGTGCTTAACCAATTAAATTCCGAGGATTTATCATGTGATGCACTAATGCATGTTATCACCCATGGAGTCCGACCGATATTCAGAGAGGACATGTGGTCGGGCCCTGTCTTTTCCAAAGAGGCTTGAACATGGTTCGGCTAGGAGTCCTGTCGTCACAGTCAGTATATATGAAATATGAAAGAACCTGTATTTTTCTTCAGGTGTAAAAAGTTTGAAAAATTATAAAAAAAAATAGCATTCAAAAGAATTTTCTAATTTAAAATTTCTTCAACACTCCCCCCTCATTATTTTCAATCATAAAATGACCTTGACTTTGATCCCTGGCCTTAAGAATATTAGATTCTTTGTCTTGTTTAAGTCAACCCACATGGTAAATTTGAAAGTCCTAGGGCTGAGAGCCGATTACATGATTCATGTGATATATGGAAGTAATTAATGAATTAGAAAAATAATTACTTCCATATATCACATGAATCATATAACATATATAGTGTTAGTGTAGTATCCATGCAGGAAGGTCCCAAAACGAAGCCCAAAGCCCATCCCAATTTCTGTCTAAATGTTACCAAATGAATGACCAAAATCTAATAGTCAGTAGCGCCACCCTGAACAAATTCAATTCGATACAGAAAAAGGTGTACACTTCAATTCCATTTATCCTAAAGCCTGCAAAAAAATAAAAACTCCTTGTTTAATCTCCATAACAAAATAAAAGCACCGCGAACACTAAAATAATACAACAATCACCTTTAGTTTTCTATCTATTTATAAACTAGTGAGAGAGTTATATCTATAGTACTTAAAATTTGATCTGCGCCGCACAAATAGATTCCAAAGCGCCGCCTAGAAAAAAAAATGTCGATGTACAGAAAAACTTCTGTGGTGATTGAAATAATAAAATCAACGGAAACTTTCTGCAAAGAAGCAATAGTGAATCTCCTATGGAGATGAGATCAGGTGCCCAGGGAAAGTAATCATCTCCTGTTTGCTAGCAGCACCCGTCACTTAGGCCATGTAGAGAAAAGTCTTATCTGGTATATTGTTGAATTCTGTGATTTGGATAAGTCATTAAGGGTAGCATGGGCGACTACCATAAATTATACAAATGTAATCATGAAAAAATAAACAAACAATCAAACAAAACAAAAACACAACAAAACAAAAACAAGAAACAAAAACGAAAGAAAAAAAAAGGATTCACGAAAATGAAAATATATTAAATACATGCACTGTCTTTGGTTCTGTCTATATAGAAAGTGCTATGGCGACAATGTCAGGGAACAATATTCAAAACACTTACTGTCAAACCCCTCGCGGGGAACTTTTTTACGAGCTCCACACGGCAAAGGGCATAAGTGTGACACAAATGAGTTAAAGAAGATCCTGACGATAATCTCAAAACATGTAGATTTAATAAGGACAAACATAAGATCAACGACATCGATGACTTCGACTGTACACATAACTATCTCACTTATCTGGGTAATCGAACATCCAATGATTTTACCCAACATGCTCATTAGAATTCAAGAAATGGGATACTAGAGTATTATGCTAACTCTTTCTGTGCATCTTTTGGGTATAGCAAGACTGGTTGTTGTACTTTTCCATTTCAGCCTTGTTTTGTATGATCTTTGTATTGTTTGATTTTGATTTGTTATGTAAATTTTGCATGTAATCGAATAAACTCTATGCCACTTTGTGATTTAGAAAGTGTAACAATACATCGCTATTTAGCTATTTGCATTTGTTAAAACGTTACGTAAAGTTCTCATTATTTTGCATTTGTGTCTTCAAGTCTCTTGTTGTCTTTTTTTTAATTCATTGTCTTTATATTTTGTCAACCGCTGGTGAATACTTTGACTGTCGAGTATGAATTTTGTTGGACACTCCAAATTAGATCAAGGATAGATTAAAGATAACTTATTATTTATTTGATACATAAATTACTCGGAAAATAACATTGATCAAAAATAGAAGAATAATGCCCCCCAAAAATGAATATGCCATCAGTCTCAATCCCTGCGTTAACATTTCTAATTGAGACGTCATCCAATATTCAGCTATCATCACCTTACTTAGATAGGGACTTTCGGTCAGCTCTGACCCTGTCAGGGAACATTGTTGATGAGTCCAGCTTCTGCAAAATATCATTTTCTTTTAATTTTTTGTCCAATCCTTTTTTCAACTAGATATTCAATTGTCACATTTGTCTATATATCAAATGCATTTACTAGTATTGAAATAATTTTCAATCCTTTGAACAGGTCAATTGAAAATATATCAATTGTTTCGTCAATAAGAAATATGTAATGAAAATGTAGTTGTTCTACTGAATGTATAGCTAGTCAATCGACTTTGATGTTACTGTGATATACATCGAACATTTGTTTTCTATTTTTCAAAAGTATTGATCATCATTGTGTATGGAAATGCAAGACTATGAAACTTATAGATAATTCAAAATATATTTAAGGTAGTTCCATACTCGCAGAATGCTCGCATAAAATTTTCATTGCTTAGTCTTATTTTGTAGAAAAACATTCCAGTTATTTGGACATGAAAAATTTATGTGATTTCATCATCTGGATTTGACATTTTATAGCTCAGAGTATGGATACCCCTATGCTTAGTGCACAGCATTTTGAAATTTTCCTATAGATTTTGTTATTCCATATAATCTATACCATTTCAAGTCAGGATTTAATGAAAATGTCAGAAAATGAAAGAATCAATATAAATCAGACTAAGAATCTTTAAAATTTATATTACAGGTACTATATAACTGTTTGAAAACCTATTAGGGCACTGTCAAAGCTGCGGACACAAAAAGCAAAAATGAAAAAAAATGTAATGCATTCACTATCTTTTATCCATTTTTTGGGCTATCTAGTAACCCTACCCCCTTAAATTTTCCATAAAATCATACAACTTACAAGAGTAATTAATAACAATTTTTATACAAGATCCATAATTCTTACTCATTTAAAAATAACATTATTTTATAGATATGACTTCATATTCTCAATTAATACCAAATATACATGCTTTTTAACACCACTGTCTCAATCACACATTATCAAAAATATCTGCAATCTCAAAACTCGTGTCGAGTTTTTGTTTTCAAGCATTCTTTCACAAATCAAGATATTTTTTGTGTCTTCACTAAAGTTGAAGTTTTTAAATAAGCCTCAGTCTCCATAAAAGGAATTATCCTCATTTATACTTCTTAAATCGAAAATCTATCAACTGACTATACTCGAGTTTTCTATTATGTTACGTATGACGTCATACGAGCATGGACCTACTTTAAACTAGTCTTTCAACTTTGTTAAATAATTACGTATTTACCTCTTGCTAATTTGCTGCCTGATTCTCTTTTCTTTCTTCCATGGTTGTGGATCGCGTGAGCATCTCTGGATGATCCAAGAACTCCAACAACTATTATAAAATGCAAAATGTGCGTAAATGGTATATTTCACAGAAATATCGCTTGTTGTTTGCTTTTATGTAATCATTAATCTTGATTCCATGTAGAGTTATAGTCAAAGCATACGAGCCATATTATGAATAGAGAATATATGCTGGTACAAAACTGTAGATAGGCCGAGTATCATGCATGCTTTATATTATTTTGATACATTTGTATTTTCTACGTCATTAGAATAATATGGAAGTGATTTAACTCTTTACCTTCTTGATGAAAATTTCAAACCAATTTGAATGCACCAGACACGTGTCTCGGTTAGTAAATCCTCGGGGTATTTAAGAAACTATAATTATGTGATTTTAATGCACCAGACACATGTTTCGGTTAGTAAATCCTCAAGGTATTTAAGAAACTATAGTTATGTGATTTTAATGCACCAGACACGTGTTTCGAATAGTAAATCCTCAAGGTATTTAAGAAAGTATAGTTATGTGATTTTAATGCACCAGACACGTGTTTCGGATAGTAAATCCTCAGGATATTTAAGAAACTATAGTTATGTGATTTTAATGCACCAGACACGTGTTTCGGTTAGTAAATCCTCAAGGTATTTAAGAAACTATAGTTATGTGATTTTAATGCACCAGACACGTGTTTCGGTTAGTAAATCCTCAAGGTATTTAAGAAAGTATAGTTATGTGATTTTAATGCACCAGACACGTGTTTCGGTTAGTAAATCCTCAAAGTATTTAAGAAAGTATAGTAATGTTATTTTAATGCACCAGACACGTGTTTCGGTTAGTAAATCCTCATGGTATTTAAGAAACTATAGTTATGTGATTTCAATGCACCAGACACGTGTTTCGGTCAGTAAATCCTCATGGTATTTAAGAAACTATAGTTATGTGATTTCAATGCACCAGACACGTGTTTCGGTCAGTAAATCCTCATGGTATTTAAGAAACTATAGTTATGTGATTTTAATGCACCAGACACGTGTTTCGGTTAGTAAATCCTCATGGTATTTAAGAAACTATAGTTATGTGATTTTAATGCACCAGACACGTGTTTCGGTTAGTATATCCTCATAAGTGATACTTTTAAGTGCATATGATGCACTATTTGTACTATAGAAGAAGGCAGGAGATCTCCAACAAGACCCCGTTGCGGCATCAACAGCAAAACACCAAAACAGCCGATGTAAAAACACAAAAGACGAGCACAGCACGAGACGGAAAAGAGACACACGACATGTAAACATCAAACACAAAAGACTACACATAAACCGACGAGACCAATGGGCAACCGGTGCCGACTTTGGACGGCCATTTGTCACGCAAGTAGCAAATGGTGTGGTTATACTGGATTACGTGCGCACAACCCTCTCACTTCTCCAATTACCCAGAGGTATCGAAGAACGTACAATTGTGATGTAAAACAATCTCCTCACTGTAAGATGACATCACACAAACAAGACCGCGAAACGTAGAGGCCCCAGAGATACACACATTTTATTACGATAGAACACACATTTCATTACGATAAAATTAAAGGCGAGATCAAAACGATTTAACGCAAAAAAATAGATAATTGGAACCCTTTCGCATTTTTATTATAAACACTTATGTCCTGTTCCAGTGTGAAGCAGTTACACTCGTTACCCGTAACGTTGGATGTTTTTAAGTGTATTAATTACTTATTCCCAGCTCCGTCGCCTGAAAGAAGCATTGTTGTGGCACTTTATCAATTTGACTTCATACATTTTATTTTGTTATTTCTGAAACTTTATTTCATCCAAAAAATTATCTAAAATAACGGAGGTTAACATCTTAGCACCATCCCTCCAATGCTAATTTGAACATTGATTTTATTTGGATATGCTACTGATTCGACCCAACAGGAAATTTGGAACCGCGTACTCTTTAATTCTAAAAATAAGACCAGAGGATGCTAGTCAAATGGATTTTGGCGGCTTATGAAAAGCACTTTGGAACCATCACTGATGAGAATTTGATATTCGAAACTTGTGTTTGGTGCATGGAAATTGGTTTGAAAACTTCTTCAAGAGGATATAGAGTCAGAGCACTTCCGTTTTATTTAGAATGAAGAATATAGTAATTTATTCAACATTATGGTCATTTGGAGAAATCAACTTACACGTTTAATTAATGGATGTTTTTTTATCCATAAAAGTCATTGCATATATTACGATATTGTTCATTTTAAATCTTATTTTCTTTACCTGCAAAATCTGCGATTACTATCAGCAGTATGAAGATGGCTAATTTAGACATTTTCCTCTGATCTATTCACCATATGTCCTTCTCTCTGTCTGTTTATTTGAGATAAGTCATTTGCACGTTAGTTTTAAATCTTTATTATGGCGTATGACTGCATTCTATACCTCCAGGCAAAGTAAATGGATTCATAATGCATTTATCATGCACCGTCTGGTGACCTGATAGGGTATACTTTAATAGTTTTATGCATAGTCGTAGGTTGCAATACACCACAAAAAGTAGACATCGAGGTGGTATCTATCACTAGAAGAAAACATATGTAACTAGAAAGGTTTCTTGTTGCGGTTGCAACAAGAGTGTCTTCCTCCTATACAATTTTTGGTTTGGAAATATGAAGGACGTCACATTACATGTATTTAAGTTTTCAAATAGCAGTAACATTAAATTTTCAAACCGATAATTGTTGGTGAGCAACCATTTGATTGGGGGGGGGGGGGGGGGGCAGGAATTCTATTGCCAGCCGGTAAAATTTTTTCAGCAATTTTCTGAGCAGGCCATTTTTTTCAGCCATTACCAGAGTCGGAGAAAAATTTTCGCCAGTTCTTCGGGCCGGATTTAAACAAATTGTCAAATGTTGTGAATGTCTGTGTAAGTTAAACTCCTCGCTGTTACAGAGTATGAGTTAATAACCGTTCCTTCAGATGTCTCTTTGCAATTAGCGAATTTCAGACAGATTGTATGATGTTTAAATAGAACCTTTTCTAGATTTTTGTGCCTATGCGTATTAGGTCTCTGGTAGATACAGCTATGTGAACAGTTTGTATTTATATTAATTAATTTTTTGACTTTAAATTGTCTGGCACAAAGGGCCAGCAAAAATTTCCATATCATGCAATGTATCCTTACTTTTGCATGGTCCGGGAAAAAAAAATTGCCGGCCCTTTGGGCCGGAATATTTTTTTCAGCATTTTTCAGAGCCGGGATTTTTTTTTTGCAAATTCTTCCTGCCCCCTTCCCCCATAAAAAAGGCGAGCTCGTAGCTGTAGAACCAATTTTCTTGAGAAGAGAAATGGTAATAACAAGTTACGTTCAATATATATATATAAATACCATGAGGTTCTCGCTGTGCAGGTTCAAATTTGGACCCCCCCCCCTTCCCTTTTTTCAAAGTTTATTTTGAATTTCCATCATGGCGACATCGTTCAATATAAACAGAACTGTTTTCGAAAAACGAGGAGAGGGAAGAATGTTGGAGAAATTGTTCATCAATTTGTAAATAAACCAACCGAAAATTATGTTCGAACGTTTGCTAGAATTAGAAATTAAACTTGATATTCAAAATATAGTTATTGAAGTTTAGAAACAGGTTTGTAGGTTAGAAATCGGAATCAAACTACCACTTTTTGTGTGTAAATTCTGGTTTGTAGCTGATCTCTTCTAAATTAATCAACTGTTTTAAAATCAAATTATGTATATCGAAATGTATTTATGAAATGCATATTCATCATTGCCGTGAAATCGGAATTTGAAAATCTCAACACTGCTTTTCTCGAGTCGGACTCGGACTACCAATTTTAGTGTGCGCCCGATCTGTTGGCGTGAAGGTGTATCGAAATACCCAACTCAAAATTTCGATGCTCATATCTTTTCAACAGTAAGAGATAGGAAAAATCAGAAAGACTAAATAAGACAGATATATGGATAAAAAATAATAATATTGAAATTTTTAGGAAACTTCATAAGCTTGATTTTTGTTTACTATTATAAGCAAAAAAGTGTCTTCCTCCTATGAACTTCTGAATTTGGAAATATGAAGGACGGTGAAGGACGTCATCGTAATAAATCGTTACAGTGTGCATCTAGCATTTCATATCTTGCATGGCTGTCGACTTTCAAAAAGAATGGAAATTGTAGATAGCAAAATACGAGATATTTAAGCTTACAAATAGCAAAACATGAAATTTTCGGTCCTTTTGAGTAATTCGACGCTCCCGTCAAATATTTGAATCTACTAAAAAACATGAAAAAAAAAATAACAGAGACCAAAAATAAAAAAGACCAATCTAGCTTTTACTCCAAACGCAACGTTGGAGAACTTTCATTGTCCTAGCTTACAGGGTTCTTGGGAAATCGCTGATCCAATTTTCCACGGTTACGAAAACAATAGGTCTTCCGACGGAAGTCGGAAGACCTAATAAGAGCAAACAAAAAGAACAATTTTGCACATATGTCGATGAAAGAGAAAATTGCTGTAAAATCTCTTTGACATTAAAAGATCCTCTTGCAAGTCCCACATCACAATGAATGATGGAAAACCTCTATCAAGACCATGCTGTAGTAACCGAAGCGGATCAAACACGCAAAAAGGGGTTAAGATGGCGATTTTTTTTAGTATGATTTAAAATTCTTTTTTTCTGCTATTCGAGTCTCCAAGTAATAGAGGCGAAAATGATAAACTTACTCTGAAGATGGAATTCACCATAACATGTCAGAGGGTTTTGGTCGCATTGACTTCAAGTATACTGAATGAACATTAAGTCATATGACATCTTTGTATTATGTGTTTTGATCTGAATGACGGAAAATATAGGAACATCAAAGTAACTTACACATAATTTGATACTTTTATAATAATTTGAGTGTCAAACAGATATATTGTAACATCCAGTCTGCATCTGTAATGGTACAGATCTCCGAGTATCCAATTGACGACTCCATAGCAAGATAAAGTTTCTTGCATCCAGTCAAATCCAAAACGTTTGAATTAATCACTTGATTGTGAAAGGGTTTTCAGATGATGCCAAATATCACACTGGAAAAGGATTTTTTATTTACTTTAATGTATGCTGACATATTCAATTGTATACGTTCATCTCGCCATTGTATAGCAAAGTCAGCTGAGAAAAGAAGTATCACTGATGAGGATTTATTATCCAAAACACGTGTCTGGTGCATTAAAATTGGTTTGAATTCTTCTTCAGGATGGTATAAAGAGTTGGAACACTTCCGTATCATTGAAAATGTCTCTAAGCTGCTTCCCGTAGCTTTATTCAAGTTGATAGTTCTAAGGACTCTTGTGTTGTTGGAGATCCCCTCCTTTGTTATTCTGTACAAAACCTCTTTTGGAATTTTTCACATCAAGAGGGCAAAGTATACTATCTTGAGCATACACGGATCTAAGGGAGGTCCGGACCCCCCTGAGATTGTTCAAGAGGGGGTCCGAAATTTGCATATTTTAACAAAAAATGGGGGTATGTACCCATTTTATTTCCTAAGATCCGGCTCCCTACGCTCGTCAAATGATAATACACTTTTAGTCTTAAAACTTTTTCATTTATAAAAATTAATGACTTGATTATGATAAAGCTGGTTTTATATAAATGAAAAAAGAATAGATTCACGAAAAAAAAAATCTTGTCGCAAGGACTTCTCATTGTTGTAACGTAGCGAAAAATAGCTATATAAAAAATCCCCCACCCTTGAAACTCCCAATTGTTACTAGTTATGCATGATGTTTTGCAGAACAAATCTATAAAGTAAATAATTTTAAAACAGAAACATTTTCTGTGAAGTAAAGACGTTCCAACCCGTTCGGGGACTTCTTCCTCTGGACTCCCATTAAGAAATCCAAATGGAATCATCACCAACGTTACTAGAAGTCGAATGGGTCATTCTGAGGTCTGTAAAAGAAGGGAGGATATCTTCAACAAGACCCCGTTGCAGCACCAACAGCAAAACACCAAAACACCCGATTCAAAAACACAAAAGACGAGTACAGCACGAGACGGAAAAGAGACACACGACATGTAAACATCAAACACAAAAGACTACACATAAACCGACGAGACAAATGGGCAACCGGTGCCGACTTTGGACGGCCATTTGTCACGCAAATGGTGTGGTTATACTGGATTACGTGCGCACTACCCTCTCACTTCTCCAATTACCCAGAGGTCTCGAAGAACGTACAATTGTGGTGTAAAACAACCTCCTCACTGTAAGATGACATCACACAAACAAGACCGCGAAACGCAGAGGCCCCATAGACACAGATGAATATGTAAATGGATATAAAAAGAGGGCATGCGTAATACAGTCCGTGCTCTGCCGGCTGTAGCGAGCTCATGTATGTAATCACCCGAGGAGTCCGACTGACATTCAGAGAGGACGGGTGGTCGGGGCCCTGTCTTCTCTAAAGAGGTTTGGACAGGGCCCGTCATGAAGTCCCGTCGTCACAGTCAGTCAGAGTGCAAGTCTCAAGGATGCGCTTGTACAAGACTGTAGATTGGTCAAGTTCCAAGCCTAGTGTCCGTCTGGTGACATTAGGATCATATCCACGGTATAAAAGGCGTTTGATGATTCTGATGCATTTTGGATGGTTATGCTGCCTACCTTTGATCCTTCTAATTTTGTTTATAAGTCGCATCATATATGCGTGTCTAGTGCATATGGATTGGTTTGAAATTTTCTTCAAGAAGGTAAAGAGTTGGAACACTTCCGCAATATTATAAATGTATTTAATAATAGCTTTATTACTTCATCAAGAGAAACATTAAGAAAAGAAAATAATGAATACTACCATCTGCCTACCATAAAGGAATCGTTGCAATTTTAGTCTCATTATTTCCCTCAGACATTAGACAAAAAGAAATTTAAGGTCATCGCGTCGTCCCACCAGCAATTATAGAAAAAAGCAATCGTCATTATACTACGGCAGTAAAGTAGGGAAAGGAGGGTGTCATAAAGCAATAATGGCACCTGTTTCTTTTTTTCATAAAATATACCCATAGAGCTGATAAAGTTTCCGGACTAAAGTTTTGACCCTCTTCTGAGGAAAATGCAAGATCCACGCCTGATGAGTTATATTATTTTTCGACGCCTGCAGCCTGTTTCACAAAAATACTTACGAAACATTTTAGGAATTTGGGTTACTTTAAGGAATTTGGGTAAAGGAGTCATCTTGGACATTTCTACTTTTCGTTTATTTCAAGAAGTTAGATCAGATAAATCAGAGGAGAAAACAAACTGCCCTTTCATTAAAGTAAGATTTGCAAAAAAGGTATTGATAACTTGAATCTTGGTCAAATTTTGAATCACAAAACTGTCACAGAAAAAATCCCACCATATTTCAAAAGAAAAGAAACTCCTTGTATTTCCTATAGCTACACACCAACAGTTGCATCTAAAATTTACAATTACAAACGATTTCTGCAGTGTATTGATTTAAGTAATCCCTCACTACATCCACTTCCCTGCGAATGTTCTTCATCGGATTTCAACTACTCTCCTTGTGGACACGTTATTACTGGTGACCTTAGTATAGTCAAGAACGACAAGTTGAGAGAATTGTTAAAAAAGGGTCCCAAATACAGAGAAAGTATGTCCTTTACATGGAACCAAAATGTCAAAATTATCATGGACTCTTGTGAGGAATATGCAAGACGTTGGGCAAAGAAAGAGGATGTACAGCTCGACACCCTTTCCGAATGGATAAAATCAATCAGAGGGTTACTTTTATCTAGAATTAACCGATTAAAATCAACTGTGAACACCAGATTCGTGTCTATATTTAAAGACCCTGATGTTATCACAGAACTTACCTACCTCCAAGAACATTATGTCATCACACCAGCGGACAAAGCCTCAAATAATTACACATTTACTTGCAAAAAGTACTATTTCGACAGTCTAGTTAAAGAGATGGGTTTAAATTCGACACCTGGAAATCCCACTTACACCCCAACAAACCTTTCTGCCTCTGAAATAATAGATAACCACAAATCAGCTCTTGCTTCCTTTGGCTTCGACACTACAAATTTAGATTTAGATTTACCATACTTATACTGCATACCTAAAATGCATAAGAATCCGTACAAACAACGTTTCATCGCTGGTTCCTCAAAATGTTCTACCAAATTTGTATCGATCTTACTCACCAAAGTTTTATCTGAAATCAAATCTGGGCTACAAAAATATTGTTCGACGGTATATTCTCGCAGTGGTATCAACCAGATGTGGATTTTGAAGAATTCGAAGGAACTTTTAGAACATCTGAAATCCACTCATTTTAGTAGAGTCCATTCGATCAAAGCCTTTGATTTTTCGACACTTTACACTACAATTCCACATTCTAAATTGAAAGAAAAACTCGCAAAAATTATAAGTAATGCGTTTACAAGTAAAAACGGTAATCGCAAATACAAATTTATTGTTGTTAACTATGACAAAACCTACTTTGTAAAAGAAAAGTCAGATTCTGAAAATAAGTACACTGAAACAGACATTATTCAGATGTTAAACTTTCTGATCGACAACATTTTTGTGGTGTTTGGAGGAAAGGTCTTCCAGCAAATTGTCGGAATTCCAATGGGGACCAATTGTGCCCCACTCCTTGCCGACATTTTCCTTTACTCGTACGAAGCTGAATTCATTCAATCGTTGGTCTCTGAAGGGAAAAGATACTTAGCTTCTGACTTTAACTTCACTTACAGATACATAGACGATGTGTTGTCCATCAATAATCCAAAATTCGCGGATTACCTGAGCAGTATCTATCCTTCGGAGCTTGAAGTCAAAGAAACTACAGAGACAAATAATTCAGCATCCTATTTGGACATAATGTTGTCCCACGACACTGATGGTCACATGAACAACTCACTCTATGACAAACGTGACGACTTCAATTTCAGCATTACGAACTTTCCTTTTTCTGAGTAGCAACATCCCTTCATCGCCTGCTTATGGCGTGTTCATATCTCAGTTGATACGCTATGCCAGAGCAAGTACCAAATATACGGATTTTGTTCTGAGAGCTAGGCGTCTTTCAGATAAGCTTCTCAGTCAGGGATATGTTTGTGACCGACTAACATCGTCACTGAGGAAGTTCTACGGTCGATATGGGGAACTCGTCATACACTATGATGTCCCACTATCCAGAATGGTGGATGATATTCTGTCATAGACCATTTGAACCATCCAACCAAAGATTGTACTCTATATCTTCCAAAATGGAAGTAACCGGATGTGACAGTTCTACCGAATTGAAGCGACGGGTGTTGCATGCAAGCAGGACATGCTTACTCTTCCTGGGCACCTGGTCTCACTCTCATATCGGGAGTTCGCTTCTTTTCATATGGTGGAGGTTTTTGTTTTTGTTTGCTTTGGTTCCTGTTTTATCCTGATTTTGTATGCCTTCGGTTTCTGATTTTCTGAATTATCGATTTTGTACTGTAGACAGGGATATGGTCATTATCCATATTTGTCATTTCATCATCAATAAAAGCTTAAAATGTTTTTTTTTTCAAATTATACTTTAATATTCTTTCTAATCTAGTGATTTCTACACAATATATATATATATATAAATTCAGCAAACAAAACATTTTAGTACATAAAAAGTACTAAGCGATCAAATGTTACAAAAATTCCGAAAGGTTTTCGTAAGTATTTTTTAAACAGGTTGCTGGACGCTAGGAACTCTAATTTTTCTTTTCTGATGATACAACCATTATTCTATTTTAATAAGCTTTAGCTTTTCAATTGTCATGGTCAGTTTTGTGAAGATAAGGTGATTCCATTAGATTCTGAAACAGAAACATTAGATAGAGTTGTCCTTCGTGTTTCATGGTGCAGTGTCTCCGTTTATACGTATGATTTTTATTTACTCTGATCTTTCATTAATTTATAGGTCAAAAGGCTTGGATTGCGGGGATAGTGATTTCTGGATTCAGATATCGGGTGTTGAGTTTTACTTTCTTTCACTGATCAGTTGCTAAATTCTCTAAGTTGGTAGAAAATGTACTGTAAAATGATGTAATAGAAGTATTGCATCTTAGTCAAAGAAAGGAGGGGATCTCCAACAACACTCGGTTGCAGCACTCACAGCAAAACGCCCAATGCAAAAGCACAAAGCAGACACGCACAGAAAGAGACGCAAATTGTACAAGGAATACCTACTCACACCATAGAAACATCAAACACAAAAGACTTCCCATATACCAACGAGACCAATGGGTAACCGGTGCCGACTTAGGACGGCAATCTACCACACAAGTACGTTCGTACGACCCTCCTACATTTCCGATTACTCAGAGGTCTCGAGGAACGCACAATTGTGGTGTAAAATAACCTCCTCATTGTACGATGAACATACAAATAGACAGCAAGACACAGGGGGCCATGCATGTTATCACCCGAGGAGTTCGACTATCACTCCCTTCTGTTAATCAGAGAGAATAGGTGGTCGCGGCCCTGTCTTCTTTAAAGAGGTTTGGACAATGCCCGGTGTGGATTCCTGTCGTTACAGTCAGTCAACGTGCAATTCTTGGCACAAGGCTGTAGATTGGTCAAGTACCAAGCAAAGTGTCTGGAAGCATCACTGATGATAATTTAATATTCGAAACACGTGTCTGGTGAAGGAAAAATTGTTTTGGATTTTCTTCAAGAAGGTATAGAGCTGGAACCCTTCCGTATTATTATGAATACTCTGTTGCTTTTATTGTTCCGAATTTGAAAAGAAGCTGAGAATACTTTTTGTAAAATTAGCAGAAAGTCTTCACTAGTTTGTAAAAGCAAAACACCTTTACCTAAATGTTTCTTGATAATTATTAGATTTAGACTATGAAAATTCAAAACATCAATACATGCTCTAGCATACAGGATAAGCTGCGAAATGTAGATACCATGACGGTACACCGTCAGACCAGTGAATAAATAACTATGTTGAATCCAAAATCACCTTTTTTGTCATACAAACTTGTATGAATCCCTCCGTTAACAATTTCAATATTTAGGTACAAAAACTGTTTTTTCTGTCTTTGAAACAATTTCCTTGTTTTAGCATTAATTCTTGTTGATAAATTACACATAATTTATACTTTTCAAAACCAGGATTGTCGAAAGTAAGAATATCATCCTACGTACTAGTGTTATGGGAAATAGTGATAACAAATCTGAATTCGTTTTGTTGTCAATGACCATAAACGATCAAAGACCGAACATTATGTAATACAGTCATCATTGATTTGCTGAAGATAAACATATATAGATCGGAACGGTTTCCAACAATAAAACTAATCATAAAAGCTTCTGGTCTTAATGTACTCTACTTCCGTGTGGTTTGAGTAACGAAAAGTCACTTAGATTTTAAATGAAGTTTACTGTATGTACAAATATTTATTTCACTTTCAAATAAAGTTACAATTATGCTATCTATATAGACATAAGATTTAAACTTGATTTATTTTACAACGTTTAAGAAACAAGTTACACAACTTATATAAATGTCTCACGTTGGCCCAGATGTTGGCGTGAGGGGGTCCAAGGAGCAGGAGGAAAACGGAGTACCCGGAGAAAAACCCCCTGCAGAGACCTGGGTGGGGGACCACCTACCCTCCCACATAAGACCCTTTTGCCGAATCTGAGATTCGATCCCGGGACCTTAGAGGCGAGAAGCGAGCGCGCTATCACTGCGCTAACCCGGCCGTTATATAGACATAGCCTCAGACTGCCTGATTTTGTATGCCTTCGGTTTATGATTTTCTGAATAATCTATTTTGTATTGTATATGGAGATATGGAAATTACCCATATGTGTCATCATACCCATAACGTCACTCGTTATGTTATCAGCGCTTAATATGCTGTGTAGTCGTTTTGGCCTCTTAGATTCTGTTCAAAATATTGATCCATTGCATAATTCTATATTGTACGTGTATTTGTCAGTGTATATATTTGCACCTGTGTGGTCTTGTTTGGATGTTTCTTTTTTTTTCTTGTGGTTGCTGCAACTAGGTCTGTTTGAGATTTCCTTCTTTCTTTCTGCAATATAAATTAACTATTCTTATATTTCATCTTGAAAAATTGTAGTGACTACTGTTTGATGAGCGTATTTTTTTTACTCAGAATATTTTAGTTTATTTCACCACCTGTCCTCTCTGAATGTCAGTCGGGCTCCTCTGGTGATCACATGCATGAGCTCGCTACAGTCGGAAGAGCACGCTCGCATTTCGTATGCCTGTGTCCATTTACATATCCATAGGTGTGTTTCTTGGTTCCCTGCGTCATGTTGTCTGTTGTATGTTCATCTTACATCTTCCTTGTCTCTTTTGCGTCTCTTTCTGTGAGTGTCTGCTCTGTGCTTTTGCATTTGGTGTTTTGTGGTTTTGCTGTGGGTGCTGCAACGGAGTTTTTTAAGATCCCCTCCTTTCTTTTTGTTTTTATTGTTTTTGATTCGTTTACTTGATCGATTCTACATTTTAATTATGAATCATGGTTTATTGACATAATATCTTGAATGTACAGTTTTTGATATTATGAAAATAATAGGGAAGTTATAGATAATTTGGAAGTGTTCCAACTCTATTCCTTCATGAAGGAAATTCCAAACCAACTTTTTCTGCACCAGACACGTGTTTCGAATATTAAATTCTCATCAGTGATGCTTCCAGCGGAGCCACCAAAATTCATTTCTGTAGCAGCCCCTTTTATGTTTTGAATTTAGATTTGTACAGCGAGTGCGCTGCTCCAAATTTCCTGTAGGGTCGATTCAGTAGCATATCCAAATAAAAAATAAGTTCCAAATAGCATAGGAGGGATGGTGCTAAGATGTTAACCTCCTTTAATTTCGTTGATAGTTTTGAATGGAATGACAAGTTTTCGAATTAGCAAAATAATATCTATGATGTCAAAACGATAAAGGGCCAAAACAAAGCTTCTTTCAGGCGATAGAGCTGAAAAGAAGTAATTAATACTTTTCTAAACGGGGAACGATTTTAACTGCTCCACACTGCAAAGTACACGTAGGTACATGAACGTACATGTATGTCGATTCCCTTGCTTCGTAATTACCAGCGATATGGATAAGAAATATAAAGCAATAATGTAATGCCATGATCAAGTTACAGAAATGTGTTTTATTAAGAATATATTAAAGCAATCATTGATGTATGCGATAGAGCAAATGCAATGAAGGTAAGAAGAAAGAAAACGATGTCGAATGCTTTTGCGACATCTTTCCATGTGATGATATCTTCTAATGTCGCCGGTATGTCGCAAACGTGAAGTTTTTCGTTTCCGTTTTGAATTATGCTCCCATTCTTGTTTCTGGAGATGCTTTGTTCTGTATATTCCCCACCTTCATACCGACGTTTTCGAGTATCTTTTTTGTCATACATACATAAACAACATCGTGCGAATGTTGCAAGACATGACGGAACTGGATGTCTATCCTCTTTATGGTACATACGCAGTCCAACAACTGTAAATAGCATTATAACACTACTAATGACCATATCTACATACAGTTTTACACATATAAGTGGAATGCTTGGTTTGGATGTTTTTGGTAGGCTGTCTGAAGCAATCGTGAGAAACACTGCTAATGCAAGAAGAACAGTAATTGAGAAGCCAACGCGCTCTCCAGATTCCGGTGGCAGTAAAAATACTAAGAGGTTTAAAATTCCCATTGTTGCGATTGGTAATATCAACCCAACTACGTAAAACTGTGATTCTCGTTTAAGAGTAAATTCGATGTGGTATTCTATTATTGTACCAAACTTAAACTCCACGTAGGTTCTTGTGTTCTGTAGATCCCATAATCCATGTCTTGAGTACAAAGCAAGATTTACTTCAGAGTTAATTGTTCTTAGGTGAATTTCTTTATTGGTGTAGCCATGGAGCATGAATACTACCACACATACCTGATCAAAAGAAAATGTGTTAATTAAATTGAATTCAGTCCAGTCTTTTTAAACTGTTCTTAAAACAAAAATAAAAGTGAAAGAAAATGTACAAGTATTTATGAAAAAATGTGCTAGATATAGTAACCCTTGTATGTTACTAAGCCGTAGATGGGTAAGTAAAAAGGCAAAAAATACAGTGATTTTCTTGAGAATCGGGCTATTTTTTTTTTCAAAATAAGAGTTTAAGTTATTTTTTCTTGGAATGTAAATAAATTCAAATTTACCTGAGTATCAAACGGATATAATCTAACATTAGGTCTGCATGTGGAATGGTACAAATCTCCAGGAACCCAATTGGCTAGACCATTGTTAACAAAAGTAACTTGCATCCAGTCAAATCCAAAACGTTTAAATTCATCACTTGATTGTGAAGGGGTTATCAAAGGATGCCAGACATCAGACTGGAAAAAAGACGTGTTATTGACTCCATTGTATTCTGACGTATTCCACCGTAAACGATCATCTTGCCATTGTATGATAAAGTAAGCTACAAACGAAAACTTTCCACTTAGTTCCTCGAAATCTACGATGCTGGTGAGAAATGTCTCTATGCTGATTGCGGTGACTTTATTCAAGTCCATTGTTCCGCGGACTCTTGGGTCGTAATTCTGCATAAGATCTTTGTTGAGATTGGTCACATCTAGAGGTGTACTGGCCATGATAGACACAAAACACACACACAAAATGAATGTTTCTTTTATACTTACAAAGACTGGCTTTTCCATTTTCCAGTTTGATAATATTAGAATAGGTGAAGTCAGCTTTGGGGGTTACAGTGTGTTAACTTTTCAGATCGCGGGGATCAAACGAATTCTGTGGAATCTCCCGAGTTCGTAATGTAGGCTAGAAAATGTAATTATTCGTTTGATGGGCAAATGGAAAAATGCTGCACGCATACGTATGTAAGGTATGAATGAGAAATAATGATAACAAACCTGTTGAATACAAAAGTATAGACTCAAAGAATGTAAACAAATGAATTACTTGTAAGTACGTCATAATTCATAGAAAAAAACAGAGATCGCAAAAGCATACAAGTTTAACATGTGTCTGGCCTCGGTACTTTAAATCGGTACATGAATAAGTTTAAAAGGCCACGCGAGTTTTGAAAAGAAGTTTTCGTATATCATGTAACTCTACTGGTAAATATTTATTCATCCTTCCAATTTAGTTGAATTCTTAACAGAAGAATAAGCTGAAAAGCATACAAACATCCATTAGGTCCTACCGAATTTAGTCATTATGTCTCTTTTACTTGGACAAGAGCTTATGTTATAATGGGTATTTAACAGTTATACCTTTATGAATATAAAACCATCACAAATCTCAGAATGGAAAATGAAAATAAAGTTGTGACGTAAATAAATTGTGCTTTCAACGAAGCTTATTTTGAAATATGTGCATTACTTGCGACTTCTTATGAGTTCAATAGACTTGAAACATTGTTGCGTACCCATATTTTGTCAGTATCTAAAGCAATGTTAATTTCACCGTAGCGTACCACGTGATGTGCATATAATCTCTTACAAGGGAATCCCCTTCGATTAAACATATAAAATACAGTCAAATAATAAAATACTGTCAAAATCTACTTCATATGAAACTAGTTTAAGCCTATCATATGAGCATCATTATTATAAATATGATAGTAATCTTATCTGGTCAAGAATAGAGGAATATTTAGAGAACACTTAAACAGAAAATTTTCTATTTTGTTTTCATGTGCATATGGTGCACGTAAAAAAACAAAACTTTCTGTTTAAGTGTTCTCTGGGCATACCTCTATTCTTGACCAGAATAGATAACCATCATATAATTTATAACGATGATCGTATGATAGGCCTAAAATAAATTAATATAATGTAGATTTAGACAGCATTTACCTTGTCAATCGAAGGGGATTCCCATGCAAGAGATTATTTTCATATCACGTAATACGCTACGGTGAATTTCTACTGCTTGTTCCTCCGCTTTCGCGAAAGCACGAGGGCATTAAAACTCTCAGTTACACAAAAATTTGACCTTGTTAATAAGGTTTGAATGGTAAAAGATTGGGCTTAAAAATCTTACAAACGTATTTCTTCTGAAAGATTTTTCCGATGATGACCTGTCATAAAGTCCCGTCGCCACAGTCAGTCAGAGTTCAAATTTTAAGAATGCGCTGGTTCAAAGCTGTAGATTGGTCAAGTACCATGCCGATTTTCCATATACTGGTGTACCATACACAGAGGTTGTTTCGATATAAGGTATACGCTGTGCCACATGCTTTAGTTTGTTGCACTTAATAAGCGTCCATCATAGCACTTGGATTTGAAGAGACAAAGCGAAGACATGGACAACATTTAGCTTTACAAGGTAAAATATGACTGCCGATCGTTTAGTTTTGCTTTACTTTGGTTATGGGATATGGTCATTATCCATACTTGTCATTTGCTTAACATTGGTGACATAATTTACAAAATAGGAAGGATAAAATGTACACAGAATTACCATCGAAATTTTGTTAGAATCATCAAACGCCTTTTATACCGTGGATATGATCCTTCCGTCACCAGACGGATCCTTGGTTTGGTATTGGACCAATCTACAGTGGGAGGGTTGTGCGCTCGTGAACTTGACGAATCAACTTGCGTGGCAGATGGCCGTCAAAAGTCGGCACCGGTTGGCCATTAGTCTCGTTGGTTTATGTATGGTCTTTTGTGTTTGCTGTTTCAATGTTTTGCGTTGGTGCTCCTTGTCTCTTTTTTGTCTCTTTATGTGCGTGTCTGCTCTGAATTTTTACATTTGGAGTTTTGCTGTAGGCGCTGCAGCCTAGTGTTGTTGGAGATCACCTCCTTTGTTTTGAGTCAGGCGTAGTCAATAATCCTCTGGAAAGCTTGCCAACTCGTGCCGAATGAATCCTGAATGTTCATTTCTTTTTTATCACAGGTAATGCACTGCGGCAAAGAAAAAAAAACACATCCAAATAGGAAAGTGTCGTCGGTCAATTCTGCGTCTAATCCACGATTCTGCGTCTTATCCACAATTCTGCGTCTAATCCACGGTACAAAAGGCGTTGACACATTTGCGATCAAAACCCTGAATTCTTCCTGTTTTCTTAATTATGACTTCATTAAGTTAGGTTGTGAACTTCCCAAATAAGTATTCTCTTTGCATATAGATCCAAATTTCAGTAGAAGCTGCGAGTAAGTTTTGTTTAATTTCAATGAAGATTTAACTAGTTTATTATATAGGAAGCCTTGATCTAAAAAAAAAAACTTGGTATTCTGTAAATTTCTGAGAAAAAACAAAACATCGATGCATGCTCTAGCAAAAAGAATTGGTTGATATATGTAAATAGCGTATGACGGTATCCCGGGATCTTCACCGTCAAGCCAGGAAAAAAAATCCTATGTTGAATATATAATCATCCTTTTTGTCATGCACATTTTATGAATGTCCGTTATTTTTTTTAAGGTCCAACAATGTATTTCTGTATTTGTAACTGTCAATTCATGTGGATTTATATTTTTTTCTGATATTTTTTTTCAAAAACAGGGTTGTCAATAGTCAGAATTTCGTCCAGGTACCTGGAAGTACACTTGAAATATTTCAAATAACCAAGATCTCTTCTCTTTTGAAGATTTTGATACTTAGTGATTTTTTCATAAGTGTATAAATCTGCAACAAGAAGCGAATAGTGAGTACCCATATGGACTTCATGCTTGTAAGGATTCTCGCCTTGTGTTGTCAATGATTTGTAGTCTGTTGCAGAGAAGAAACCCTTAAGAAAAGAGAGAGAGAGAGAGAATTGATGATTTGAAAAGGCGATAAAGTACCCGAAACGTGCATGTCTGGTCCACTTTGCCAATTTATCTGTTCTTAAATGATGCTATTCAATTTGAAGACGTTTACATAAAAAATCATACAAAAAACCCCTCTATTTTTACTGACAACACACTGCACTATACTAATATATTAACAACTTCGTAAGTAAATTCGAGTCAGCTTTATTCTGAGCATAAAAAAAGAAGAAAAATCAGATTTCCAAATAAAGACTTCTCTGGATCAAAACACCACTTTATATCTCATATAAAATGTTTTAAATGTATATTCGCATACACCCTTATTGAACCCCATTTACATTTCTGTATGGTCTTACGATGCGCGTGCATAATTCTGTTTTTATCTAGCGTCTCGACAACAACTCTCTTTTTATAAATTTAAAGTATTTTCACGGAAATTTCAAAGAAACTCTTTGATTCAGATTTACAAATAAACATTTCTCCTCTGGATCAAACACCGTTTCAGCCCTGGTCACAACCAGCCATGAGTGCTTATTGGACTGTGTGTTTGTCGAGTCTACGTGTGCTGTGTTTTTCTGAAGACGAAAGGAAGGAAGAAGCAAAAGTACGGAAGGAGTGCGTAACGTATGGTTATATGGGTGGTTACATGCATCATATGTAGCGCAAAAAAGTAAGTGCGTTTTCTTAGTTCGTATAATTTACGAATTATATCATCACTTGGATTTGGCAGGGAGGATATTATATGAACAAGTTAGAGAAATAATGATTTTATTAGAGTTATCTTTCCTATTGGTGTAATATTTCTTTTTGACCATTTCTTCATCTCTTTTTTTTCTATTTCCTTAATCTTAATTTCATAGTTTTTACTTAACATTTTGTCAAAATCTAATTCAATTCAATTCAATCTTTATTTCCTCTTTACAAGACATTATATAAACATTCTGTATACAATGTCATTACAATTACAAATACATAACTTACGACATGCTTGCAACTTGCATGTTTACAACGTACTTTCTCCGTACGTCTGTCGAATTTACACGTACTGCTAACGCACGGAGTCCTCACTTCCTTGCGTCGATGTGGCGTTGCACGTACTTGCAACGAACTTACAACGTGCGTGTCGTACTTCATGTTGAATTCGTAGACAGGACGCAGCGAAAGTTCTGTATGCACTAAACTGCTACGTCCTGTCTGCGTGTGTTTCATGTTTCGATTGTGTGAGTTGGAGTTCCTGGTCCCTTTTTGCGTCTCTTTCTGTAGGTGTCTGCTCTGTGTTTTTACATTGGGCTAACTTGATTTCTACTGCCAATAACAATGTATCTTTAAAGTTTAATCCTCGATCTTTAAGAAAATGTTAAAATTTGAGTGGGACCTCTTCACAATTTTATTCCAAAGGGTATAAAAAAAATTGTTACCATGGTGACATTCTGTTCAGTGCTATTACACATAGAGTAATTTACTACTAAATTTTTAGCTGTCCGTTATATGTTTTTAAGAACTTTTTTATCAGTGCATATAAAAGAGCATTATTGATTAAAAAAATCGCCTTAAATCTTTTCAAGGTCACAGGACCCAATGCCAAAGTCATCTTGAATGCAATTCACGACATTTTGCAAAATTCTGTGATTTCTCAAAAATATTAGAGGCAGTTACTCAAAAATCATGTGGTATTGAGTAAAACAAACACATACATAGTGATTTTGGATATATCCCCTATTTATTGACTAAAGTTGCAATACTCTTAAAATCAATTACATCCTTGATTTGTAGCTAGTATTTCATACATACATATAAAAAATGTGAGATAATCATGATTTTTGTCTGGGGCTTATTTTTTAGGAGAAATGTTCTGAACTAAAAATTGTAATGTTTTTCCATCTATCGGTCCTAATTTTAGAAAGAACAAATATATGACATTCAAGCCTAAATTTAGTAACAATAAATAACAAGAAAAATGCAAATTTTATTGAAATTGGAACCTATAAATTTGAATTGACCTTGAGCTTAGAGTCAATGACAATTTTTGGAAGTGCTCAAATAAAGAATAATTTCTTCTGTTGTCCCTTTATAAAGCTTAAGCAATATAAGTTATTTAAACCATGCATGCTAAAAATGAATTTAAAAAGATAAAGTCATCATGTGTCAAATGAAAAGTTGTCATGGCAACCATTTTTGACCTCAAAATGTAGGAAAACAAAACAAGGTCCCACTTATTTTTTTCAGTGATTATATTTGTCACATGAAATCTATTTTGTTCTGACAAAGTGATGGTGTTATCAGCCTGACATTTTGTGTTATTTTTACTTAGAAATGGTAAAAATTGGACAAAGATAGGCCTTTATTTTGACCTTATTTTATGGCAATTTTTGACTGATTTTGAATTGATAGGATCCGGCTAATTGAAAGAAATGTCAAAAATTTGTTATTTTTTTCTAAAAATAGAAGTTTTAAAGATTATAAGTTGTTAATGCAAATTAACTCTGACAATGGTTTCCATGGCAACATAATAACTAAAGATGACTTATTTGACCATTTTCAGTGCTATAAATAGACAGACCTCGTTTCCATGGCAGACGGCACATTTATTTTCAAAAAATTGTTATTTTTGTATTCAGGGCATTATACATACCATTTATAGAGAAAATCATGAAAATCCATGACATGATGTTTCCAAAATATTTTGGTCCTCATGCTAGGTTTACACTTAGCCACTATGCCCTTCGATGTACATGATTGAGCAAAATCGTGGAGCTCCACGATTCTATGAAATTAATGAAATTGGTCTTCATACGCTCTCCGACGCTCCATCACGCTCTGAAACGCGCTGTATCGATTTGGTACGATTGTAGATAAGATCTGTTACGATTTCCATCCCGTTCTCTCAAGCTTTGTTACGTTCCCGTACGATTACCACGATGAACTATAACGCTTTGCCACGCTCTATCACGGTTCCCTACGCCTATCAAATTTTGCTGCGATCTGTTACGACGCAGGACTACGATTTGCCGCGATTTAACACGATTTGATATGAAATAGACAACCAGTTTCAATACCACTTGCACTATCCGAACAAGATTAAGCTTAATATCCAAGAGATGAAGATTTTATATCGCAAAACGCTGGAAATGGCATTGATAAACCTTATTTGATCTTTATTTCTTTCGATAATTAAAGGTAACATTTTTGTTGAACAATTCAACTCTTTGATTGCGTGTGTATATTTAACTCGTTCGAAGACAATTAGTGCAGCAACTCACTGATTATCAAGACTTCTTTTCTTAGTCTTCTTCATATGTTAGAAATTGTTGCGGATGTTAAAAATCTCTTGTAATCCATCAAAACGGGTATTTTTTATTATAATTTTCATTAAAGGAATATTGGAATCGCAACGAATCTTGTAGATAGTGGACTGAATCGTGGAAACCGTAACAAATCGTCAAAGAGCGTACGTGAAATCCTAGTGGATCGTAGGAGAACGTGTGTCACCAAGATCTCCTACGATCGCATATTACGATCTGTTGCGCTTTGTCAAGATCTGTTACGCTCTACTTCACTCCATCACGTTCACAACGTTCCACTACGCTCTCTCACAATGTAAGGATCAATCAGGACAACCTCAGTAGCAATTTTTTTGAGAATCAAAACTTTTGTCACGATCTCTGCGATCTCCTACGATCATCACGATTCCCCCACGAACTCTTACGATCCTCACGATTCACCTCAATTGGGGCAATCGGGGCGATCGTGGCTAAGCGTAAACCTATCATAATACAGAGAATTGATATTAAGTACTACGTACATTAAAAGGTTACGATTCATTACATTTGCAATGTAATACATTAGTTAGGAGATTCAAGTATTTACATTCTATGTCACAATATCTTTTTTTAAAATAATGTTCAAGTGATATTTTAAGCATATATGTAAAGGACCATCAATGAATGTGAAAGCATAAATGCAGCAAATGTAATAACGAAAAATGTCAGATCGAATGCTTTGGCAACATCTTTCCATGTGATACTACTATCTGTCTTTAGTGGCAACTCACAAACAGACAAATTCTTACTTCCGTCTCCTTTCACAGTTATATATGTATCTTTATTTACAGATGCATTTTGTTTCATGTTTGTATCCTTATAATTTGTTATTCTGGTATTGTTGTCGAAACACTTGCATAAACAACACCTTGTAAACATAAGAAGGCATGGTGGAACCGGGTGTCCGTCGTCTCTATGGTACATACGCAGTGCAACAATAGTAAATAACATAATAGCACTACTGATAACCATGTCCACATACAATTTTACACAAATGAGGGGGATACGTGGTTTGGATGTTTTGGGAAGGTTTTCTGAGGCCATTGTGAGAAACACTGCCAGTGCTAGAAGAACAGTTATTGAAAACCCAACACGTTCTCCAGATTCCGGTGGCAATAAAAATACAAGAAGGTTTAATATTCCCAAGGTCGTTATTGGTAATATTAAACTAACTACGTAAAACTGAGACTCCCGTTTCATAGTCAATACAATGTGATATTTCTGAATTATACCAAATTGATATTCTACGTAAGTCCTCGTGTTTATGAGATCCCATGAACCGTGAGGAGAGTACACATCTAGGTTCACTTCCTTTTGGATCGTTCTTAGTTCTATTTCTTCACCTGATCTTCCGCTTAACATGAACACTACGTCGCATACCTATGGATAAAACAAAAATATATCAATTTAATCAGTGGAAAACTCAAATTTCTTATCCTTAATTGCCAAGTTTCCCTGTAAACAAATTCCAATTGAGATTCCAGTTATTGATAAACTACGTTTTAATTCCGAACTTTGACATCAGTATTTTTCTCATATGAACAGTCGGGGAAAATTCCTTATATGGAAGTTAAACATAGCGGAACGACTGCGTCACATATAATCAGCTCAGAGTGAGCGCCATAATGCAAAGTTCATTGAAGCGATTGGTTGAATATGAGAGAGCGCTCACTCTGAACTGATTATGTGACGAAGTCGTTCCGCTATGCTTGACTTCCCTATAAGGAAGCTTCCTCGACTTGATGAAGAACATTATATATATATGTGTTTTCTGTAGAATCGATACTAATATATAATCACAGTAGCATAACCAACATTTGCTCTATATTGTTATGGCGAGGTAAAAATTGAATAATTATATTTCTGTATTCATGGATACATTGTTTTCTCTGCGTATTCCTCTTGGTTTTAGTTGCTTGATATTAAGAAATTGGTTTATTCTATTTCTATGTAAATGTGGAAGGAGCGGATATGTTTTGTATTACAAAGAAAATCACTTGAATTAAAGGTGATTGGAAAAAATTAAAGAAATCGATCAGATTCAGCATAAAAAAGATTGAAATTCACACCGATCTCGGTGATCTTCACAGCATTCCGTGATCGGCGTCATGGTTAATCGAAGGCCAAAATGTAAACAAACAGCATGCAGTTGATTAATCACTCTTGAAAGATTACTTATTTGGACTTTTTTGTAAGTTTAACAGTAATTCTATACAGATGAAGCAGGGATTTGTATTTGTGATACAAGAACTATTTAAATATGAAGGTAAAAGCGTGTTATTTTCTAAAAATGTCCGATTGACTGTTCGTATATACTAGTAATCATTACAATTGAATGCATGAGTAACTGAATACTACACACCTCACTTATCCAAGCAAGCCTTCCTTGAGTAAATCACAACTTTAATACGTGACTCATTCATGAAACTAATAGTAATCGAACCATTGATTTCACTAGGAGCATATCACTCGCGTACATTGCATCTTTTACAAATATTACGGAAAAATATTTCCATTTCAGAACAATCTCCATGTTAAGCGCCCGTTAGGCAGACGGATTTATAAACTATAATTCTGGTTGCCTACTATGACGTCACGCTTTAGTTTTGAAAGTACGGAGAATTTACCAACGTTCAGATACTTTTGACGTTATAACAAGCAAAAGGCTCATTATAAATGCTAAACGGGGTGTCCGATATTTAGTACAAATGGAAATATAAGTAATGACTGTCTTACTTTAGGTGTTCATGGTAGTATAATTCTGGTTGGACACGTGCAAATTTTCCGAGAATCGCTTCGCGATTCACGGAATTTGCACGTTACCAACCAGAATTATACTACCACGAACACCCAAAGTAAGACAGTCATTTCTTAAATACGGTGTTAAATGCGTACAGAAAAAAAAACTAATCATGATCGCATCAGTTATTGTTCATTTTCTTTGGAAAAATTCGAAAAAAACATATTTCCGATCTCCTTTAAGTTACCTGAATGTCGAATGGAAATAGAGTAACATCTGGTCGACATGTGGCATGATACTGGTCTCCGACAGTCCACAATACATGTCCTTTACTACTTACGTTCATGAGTAACCAATTATGTCCAAAACGTTTGAATGTGTCACTGGACTGTGACAGGGTTAACATAGGATGCCAAATGTCCGATTGGTAAAAGTGAGTGTTCCTCACACGATTGTACTCAGAAATATTCCATTGTAAACGTTCGTCCCTCCAGTATACTAAAAAGTAAGCTACAAATGAAAATCTCCCTGATAATTCCTCAAATTCAGTAATGCTTGTAAGAACTGTTTCAATCATGACCATCGTTTGTGTACTTAAGTTCATAGTCCCTCGAACTCTCCTATCGTAATCCTTTAAAAGATACCCGTTTAACTTTGATACATCATCGGGAGTGTGCGCTTTAATAAGCACGCATAACGCACCAAATAAAACAATTTTTATCATAGTTGTAGCCTTATTGCTCTCCATTCGATGCACTATGGATTGGAAATTTATCAGAACGCTTTCGATGTTTTACTTTATAGATTGATTTAAAGCGTTTGTAAATATATGTATAAAGATGAGATCAATGGTATTTCTATCTATGGAATTGAGAATAAGATAATAGGAAACAAGTCAATCAAAACCAAGAGCAATTTTACGTCATGATGTTCTTTGAATGACAAGTGCATGACTAGTAATTATGAAATAGATACCAAAAGTACATGTAACTATATAAGTATTCAAAATATGTAATATATATGTATATATATAGATCATATAAGAGGCAAAGACAAAGATGAGATATAAAACAAGACTATATTATAGTGATCACAGCGGAACACACATGTATGATTACAAGGTAAGGGGGACATCCCCAACATGACGACATTATAGTGATCACAGTGGAACACACATGTATGAATACAAGGAAAGGGGGACATCCCTAACATGACGACATTATAGTGATCACAGTGAAACACACATGTATGATTACAAGGTAAGGGGGACATCCCCAATATGACGACATTATAGTGATCACAGTGAAACACACATGTATGATTACAAGGTAAAGGGGACATCCCCAACATGACGACATTATAGTGATCACAGTGGAACACACACATGTATTATAACAAGGTAAGTAGGAGATCTGCAAGAAGGCTACATTGTAGTGATCACAGTGGAACACACATGTATGATTACAAGGTAAAGGGGACATCCCCAACATGACGACATTATAGTGACCACAGTGGAACACGCACATGTATTATAACAAGGTAAGTAGGAGATCTGCAAGAAGGCTACATTGTAGTGATCACAGTGGAACACACATGTATGATTACAAGGTAAAGGGGACATCCCCAACATGACGACATTATAGTGACCACAGCAAAACACGCATGTATGATTACAAGGTAAGGGGGACATCCCCAACATGACGACATTATAGTGATCACAGCGGAACACACGTGTATGATTAGAAGGTCAGGTGGGAATCCCCAACATGACAATATTATAGTGATTACAGCGGAGAACACACATAAGTTTACAAGAATATGAGGAGATTCCCAACATGACGACAGTGTAATGATCACAGCGGAACATACACATATAAGTACAAGATAAGGCGGAGATATCCAATATGAGGACATTGTAGTGATAACAGCGGAACATACACATATGATTACAAGATAAGGCGGAGATATCCAACATGACGACAGCGTAATGATCACAGCGGAACTTACACATATGATTTCAAGGTAAAGAGAAAATCCCCAACATGACGACGGTGTAGTGATCACAGCAGAACAAACGTACGATTTCAAGTGCTAAACGTCTTCATATTCGGTAGCATAACTAGGTAACGAGAAGCACACGCTCACAAGACTACAAACAACTACATCAGATACATGTAGTTCTCTTTCAAAATACCATCAAAGAGTTCAGGACATTCTAATTTCTGCATATAGTGTGATAAAATGGCCATTATATATTATACATTAGCTATTGACATAGTTGATTTTGATAGTTTTAATTGAAGAACATGTCTGACAGCATCGTTAAAAGAAATGAAGGTATCTCCACAACACCTGGTTGCAGTACTGACAGCAAAACCAACACCCATTGCAAAAACACAATGCAGACACGCACAGAAAATAACGGGAATGGTACAAGGAACGCCAAATTATATAGAACAAACACAAATGACTAGACATAAACAAACGAAACCAATGGGACAATTGGTGTCGACTTAGGACGGCCATCTACCACGTCAGTAGCAGAGGTGTCCGAAATACAGTCCGTGTTCGGTCGGTTGTAGCGAGCTCATGCATGTTATCACCCGAGGAGTCCGACTGCAATTTAGAGAGGACAGGTGGTCGGGGCCCTATCTTAAATAGGTTTGGACAGGGCCGGTCATGGAGTCCTGTCGTCAATGTCAGTCAGAGTGCAATTCTTTAGAACACTGGCTGTAGATTGGCCAAGTATCAAGCAAAGTGTCTGTCTGGTGACAGAAGGATTATATCCATGGTATATATTTGATGAGTCTAACACAATTCCGATGGTAAATCTGTCTACCTGTGATCCTTCTTATTTTGTTAATTATGTCACCGTAAAATGCAGGTTGTGAAATACCCAAAGTAATATACTCTGTTGCTTGTCTGGGCCGGAATTTTAAAAGAAGTTCACAATAATTCTTGTTAAAATTCCAGAAAGTCTTTACCAGTTTGTGGCCTAACAGTTTCTTCGTAATTTGTTAATTTCTACTATGAAAATCCAAAACATCAGTACATGCTCTGGCATATCGGATGAGATATGAAATGCTGGTGGACCAAGTGTCGCCGATGGCACATGTAGCCAAGTTCGATCAATTCTGGTTGGTCGTTTCAAACGCATTTTGAAATTTATGTTTACAAAGTATTCTCAAATTTCCGAAACCTGGGTCCTGTAGCATCATATCCCAGTCATCTTGCTACTTCTTTCATTATATTTAGGACATAATTTTCATAGATTTTGGCCATATTACATTATTTAGATCGAGGATCACTGACGAGGGTTAAATACCCGAAACGTACATGTCTGGTCCATGCTGAAAATTTATCTGATCTTAAATGATGCTAATGAATTTGAAGACGTCTAACATGTAGATACCGTATGAAGGTAATCAAGCCAGGGAAAAAATTTACAATGTTGAATCGAAAATCTTCTGTTTTGTCATACACACTTCAAAGTTGTATGAATCTCTCCATTAACAGTTTTGATGATTAGATCCAAACATTGATGTTTCTTTGTTTCTAACGTTTGCCTTGTTTAGAATCAATTCTTGTGCATATTGGTCTCCTTCCTTTTATGCGTTGTCATCAATGTTTAATATTTCTTTACCTCTGTTCCGATGGTTTTGTATGATATTCTAGTGAATCTTGTTGTGTCTTTTTGCGATTTGAAGTTTGTATGATGTCATTTATGTGTCACTTTTTGGTGGGTTTATTCGCTGGGTGAATGCAGGGTGGTCATGCTGGAGATCAGTCCCTTTGCATTGTGGATAATTAACATTTTTATACTTTTCAAAAACAGGATTGTCGATGGTAAGAATATCATCAGGTACCTAGATGAAGCAATGTAACATTTCATATCTTTCCTTTTGAAGATGAACTTTTTTGTTCATGTGTGTATAAAAAAAATCTGCAACAGGGGGCGCATAATTAATACCCACAGGGATCCCTAAAACCTGCTTGTAGAGATTATCACCAAATCTTGCATAAATGTTGTCCAAGAAGCAGGACAAGGCAATACACACGTCACTATATTTCCATGATTTGTATGATTTGTATTATGTAGCGGAAAAGAAACCCTTAGATTCAGATGTACAAATATTAGTTTTCCCCTCTCGATTGAAGCACCATTTAATGAGTTTGGGCAATTGATAATTAATTTTGTCGTGAGGAAGAGTGCTGTACACAAGTCGTATGAAGAAATCTTGTTGGCATGAAAGTTTCTATATTTCATTTGTCAATCACATCCCCTGAATCTTTAATGGACCAAAATAATTTTACACCATTCCTGTGTTTAGAACAGTTTCACAATATTTTGCTGCGTGTTCCTTTATCGCCGTGTGTGCTGACGTCAGATTTCTAGACAAAATTGTTGTTGAGCAGTTGCTAGAATTAGCAATGTATCGAAATTTGTAAGGACAATTGTGCAGTTTTGGTATGCAATTTATTGTAGGAAGATCCAATTTAGAAATAGGGAATATTGAATGAAGAAATTCCACTGTTATATTTGCTGAAATGTTGGGGACACTTTAATTGCTTTCGATAGAAGTATTTGTGGACGGAAGTTAAAAAACTACAGTTGATAAATAGCAACGTTTTCAAATGATTATGGTGTTGTTGACTGCTTTATCTGCAGAAGCAAAGACATATTTTTCATGTAAATCAGATTTAGACCTTGGATTTTCAAAAAGATGAGGATTTTTGTGGAAGTTATCTATTCGAATATCAGTAATATCCATAACGAGGTTTTCCGGTCAATTAGAGAATGCGTTCGGCTCCTTCTGCTTTACACCATCTTTTGGTATAGTTATCTAAAGCTTCCTTCAGCACTTCGCGACATTTGATAAAATCTATCATATGTAGGATTCTATACTTAGGTTCCTTTTTAGAAGACTCGGGAGCTGATTGAAAAATCACCTGTAGCAATATGACCAGCTGGTTTATATAGATGTGCAGACGTTGCACATTCTCAAGAAGCAGGAATTGATTAAAGTATTTTAGGATCTGATGTTACCTTATTGTAGTTTTAAAAATACGGAATTTCGAATAGGTTTCTGATACTTGTAACAAATAAGAGGAGGTTAAAAACTCTCACAATATTGAGGAATAGTACTTTGTACGCGATGATCCCAACAAATGTAAAGATATTGGAGATGTTTAGAATGACAAATATCTATATTGACCATATCTCTGTATACAGCACAAAATAGATAATTCAGAAAATCAGAAACTGAAGGCATACAAAATCAGGATAAAACAGGAACCAAAGCAAACAAACAAAAACCCTTGTTAATAAATAGAATGTTCATGAATCATCTTTTAGGGAGATGTTTTAGTAACAAAATAAAGTTTTTTTTTGCGAATGCGAAAAGGATATTAAGTCTGACTAATTAGTATATTTTAAGAATGATACCTCTGATTCGTCAGAGATATTTTTCATTGAACTTCTGGTACTGATGAGAAAGCATGGAGCAGTTGTGTCTGCCGCCGGTGCGTGCTCTAATTATTAGATCAGGGTACGATGTATTCTAGCTCTGTTTCTAAGTTTTTTGTTTCTTCGCTTTCCGTGTGACCTTAATTTTTGTTAAGCGTTAGGGCGGATTGAAAACACATTGGTATTTTTGGAGGCCGAAGAGGTTTCCTTGTCCAAAAATATGATCGTTTAAACCAAGGGGGTACGCAGTTTGTAATTTAGTAATCCAGGCCAGTTCAGCTTGTAGCCGGCGTTTTTTGATTTCAGTTTTACTCAGATTTTTGAGTTTTTGAAAAGAATGAACTGGATAAACAATAAAGAAGCACCTATCAGTTATTCAGTCTCAAAGTCGAGACGACAAGGCTAAATCATTAGAATTCCTATAGGAAGTATGGTACTTTTAAGTAATTATCCGATGGATTTCATCCATTCGGATAGTGTGTCTAGTTCCACCTCCTTTTTGCCCACCGTCTGGCGTACTCCTCTTATGCATCCATAATCATTTCAAAGTTTTCCCGCTATGTGAAAGAAATGGGTTCCCTGTACTTAGGACCTTTTCTGAAAGGGTTTCTAAGTTTACTGTTACCGACGATATTAAGGTCACCAGTAACAACATGGCAACATGGTTTTTAGATGAAAGCAGAGGATGACCATGTGCATTTTATGGGGATTTGTGAAAGGTGGTGTACATTTCAAATTTTGTTCATAATTAAATATTTTGGAAGCGACGGATTGTGTATATGCGTAGGAAATGCAACGCGCCTCCTGGTATTTGAAATATGGAGGGATTGAACTGTTATTTAGAATGTTGCTTAAATGCTGAGCATCGATCCCTTTATTTGCAAATTTGATTTTAAGGAAATGGCGATTTTCACTGTCAGATTTGACGGCCTTGGGCAGTTTTTATGACGAGATGTCCATAATAATACTTTGTAGGCAACATTCTGCTGAACCGGTGTCGGTAAAATGTAAGAACATTGATGAATCGTACAAGTCATGCAATTTCTTGAAAGGAAGAGAGTAAAATTATTGAATTTGAAGACGTTTAATATATTTCAGTTGATACGCTATGCCAGAGCAAGTACCAAATATACGGATTTTGTTCTCAGCGCTAGGCGTCTTTCAGATAAGCTTCTCAGTCAGGGATATGTTTGTGACCGACTTACATCGTCACTGAGGAAGTTCTACGGTCGATATGTCAAAGAAACTACAGAGACAAGTAATTCAGCATCCTATTTCAACATAATGTTGTCCTATGACACTGATGGTCACATGAACACCTCACTCTATGACAAACGTGACGACTTCAATTTCAGCATCACAAACTTTCCTTTTCTGAGTAGCAACATCCCTTCATCGCTTGCTTATGGCGTGTTCATATCACAGTTGATACGCTATGCCAGAGCAAGTACCGAATATACGGATTTTGTTCTGAGAGCTAGGCGTCTTTCAGATAAGCTTCTCAGTCAGGGATATGTTTGTGACCGACTAACATCGTCACTGAGGAAGTTCTACGGTCGATATGGGGAACTCGTCATACACTATGATGTCCCACTCTCCAGAATTGTTGATGATATTCTGTCATAGACAATTTGAACCATCCAACTAAAGATTGTACTCTATGTCTTCCGAAATGGAAGTAACTGGATGTGAAGTTCTGCCGAATTTAAGCGGCGGGTGTTGCATGCAAGCAGGCGATGTCTAATCTTCCTGGGCACCTGGTCTCATTCCCATATCGAAAGTTCGCTTCCTTTCATATGGTGGAGGTTTTTGTTTGTTTGCTTTTGGTTCCTGTTTTATCCTGATTTTGTATGCCTTCGGTTTCTGATTTTCGGAATTATCGATTTTGTGCTGTATACAGGGATATGGTCATTATCCATATTTGTCATTCAATTTGAGACGGTCTGACTTGTTTTATAACAGTTTTATATATGTCTCTATATCATTACCTGAAATTGAATAGTTGAACTCATATGTTGACCGAAAAAAGCACAGAATATTGATAGATTTGAAATTAATAAAGGATAAAATCCATTGCTATCCGTAGCCTTTCCTTATCGAATCCGTGGCTATCCGTAGCAATCCGTAGGTAAGTCGTAGCAATCCGAAAGAGAGTCGTAGCAATCTGTAGGAGAGTCGTAGGGTAATTTTTATCACAAAAATTGTCCCAGATCGCTACGGATAGCTATGACTCCCCTACGGATAGATACGACTCCCCTACGGATAGTTACGACTCCACTACAGGTTGTTAGGACTCCCCTACGACTCCGCTACTACAAATTTCTCCATAGCGGAGTGGTAGAAAATTTTGAACATGTTAAAAAAAATCTGTCTCAGCCCCGATAGCTACGGATTGCCAAGGATAGCTATTGCTTGTCAAGACTAGTTCCGGATCGAGCTACTGATCGGTCCGGATTCCTTCTCGATCCGTATAGCTATCCGTGGCCCGATCCGAGAAAGTGCGCAGGGAGCTTAACAAAACAAAGTATGTCATTATTCTATAAATGTAATTCTTGTTTTCTGAAATCGAGTTTTTCGAGGTAAAATTAAGGTCACCGTGGGTTCAAGTTGCAGGTTAGAAAATCCGTCACGGCATGTTTCTGTAGAGTTTATACATTGTGATGTCAAGAGCGTTTACATGCGGAATGCAACATGTCCCTTTCAATACTTTCATCTTAAGGAATTACGTTATGCATATATAGAATAAATGACAAGAATGTAATTGATTTAAGAACTAATATTTAGAAATAAGCCATGATGTGAGAGAAAGAAAAATTTGTAATTAATGTACATTATTTCGAATTTTCATTTTGTTTTGTTTTTACTATCATGATTTCTTTACGTATCAATTCATTAACCATTATCAAGTTCGAGGCTTGTGAAGACTTGAGCCATAAGTTCATCTATATCAAGGTCTATTTCTGGATTAACACTGACGTCATTTGCTTTGGTTTCATTCTTATATCCATAACAATGACAGCTTTCATCTTCTATCTGTTGACATGGAACATTCCCGTCTGATAAGTTTTCTTCAATTTCATCTGAAATCATAAGGCAAAGTTCGATGACAATCTAAAGTTAACTGTCTCTAGAGTGACCACAATTTTGCACCCCCCCCCCCCCCCACACACACACACGAAAGGTGGTCTTCCTACAAGTACGTGTACGAGGTGATAATAAGCTAGAAATAAAGAAATATACAGGTAAACTTGCACAAAATACAGGTAAAATTTTAGTACTAATTAGTTAATTGGTTAATTATGTGATTCTAACAACCCCATAATTTAAGTAATTATTCCTGTTCTTCCCACCTCAATTCCAGCCTTCAATATATATTTTTACAAAAGTGGGAGAAACAGGAAGACACCGCTAAAATTGTTTAACAGAATCTACCAGATTTTGTTATAACTGTAATGTGAAATTCAATCTACCAGATTTTTGTAACTTTAATTAATGTGAAATTCTAGAAAGTATTACTCTATTGTTTTCAATATTGTTTATCATTCTGCACAATATCATATTCTGATTTCTAACAGACCATAAATCACACTGTACAGGGCGAGACCAATGAGCCAATTAACCACAAACTATGTGACCATAATGATACGTGTCTTATGAGTCAAATTCACGTAAAGAAAAAAAAATTGTTGTTTTCGCTTCCCTTTCGTCGAATTTACATAAACCAATTGTGTCATGGTATTATTTCTATATAAGGTATATATTGGAAATGAAGGGCATATTTACTCAAAATGCATTGTAAATTATCCATTTCCAGTTTGGAACTGAATGAGGACCCTTTTAGGTTTGGTTTGTCATCGTCAACAAGATTTCTGTCAATGTCGGCGATAAAACTCTCTATATCTTTCACGGCAGTCTCCTCCTGGAAATGCAAAGGATATGATAAAAATATATGTAAAAGTAAAAGTAAAAAAAATGAATTTGCTTTTTTTAATATCTTTGGCAAATCTATGAAGAGTCATCAGAAATTTTCAACATTCACATACATTTCCACAGGAGCTCGGCGCCAACGACCCTAAATTATAAACGCCCCTTCTCTACAGTACTTTCACTTTCCTTCAGAGAAAGAGGATAGGATCATGGATCCATGACAACGAGCTCTATAAATACGTTTCTGTTATGGCATTTTGAGATTTTAGACGATAAATGATATGGACCCCACTAAAACAATATCATGGTACCATTAAAACCAACGTTGGAGTAACTTACCAAATAAGAAACGAATACATAGTACACAAACATGCAATAATGGAATATTTCTATCCATAAATGGGAAGTTTATGATGCAGAAGATGAAGCCATTGTATGAGGTGTTAAATGTGGTGTTTATATGCCTTTGTTTGTCTATCTGTGTCTTCCGCAAAAAAAAAAAAAATTAGTGGGTTACGGAATTCTAAGAGAGCCTATTGACAGCATATATAAAGAAACGGGCTAGCAGAGGGCTGGGAAAGACTGGTACCCATTGGAACACCGATGATTCATACACTTCTGAAAAAAACCACACCCCAGCAAATAAACAAATATGATAAAAGAAATAAAACAGATCAACAACTAAATGATAATTAGCTTTTCAGATATTCAGTTTACAGTAGAATTAACTAAGCAACTTACGTGCATTGGAAAAGAAAAGAACTCACATTTTCTGTGGTCTGCCATGTAATGTCGAAATGGTTTGTATCTTTTTCTGAAAATATACAATTCAAGTCTTTCTATGAACCTGTCATCCTTAACTTCAATATTATACCTCTTTGTATTTTTCACCTTGTTTTCGTTGTTTATGTACTGACTTGAAATGCATATTTTCAATTTCCTTTGATAATTAATCTCTATCTAGGAATGCTATCGATTTGTTCCTTGATTTTTTTTCTTGGCACAGAGTTATGATCTATAACTGTTGAGACATGATATGAAGATGATTTTACAAATGAGCAACCGCTTTCATTTAAAGGTTGTAGACCATGTGTTATCATACGAAATAAAGATAATGATGTCCTTCTCAGGTCTTATGAAGTTCGCCTGAGTGATCACTGTATTTCTCAACATGTACAAAATTTCAAATACATGTATCTATAAGGTTCGAATTAAATGAGCGTGAATGAGCATATTTATATCATTGTTAGGAGAAGCTTTGTGAATTTTACGAATACATTACGAATAAGAGAGGTTATATATTGCGCCCCTCAGCCAAAATTGCATCAAGCGTTTAGTTTAATATCTCATAAAAGTATATTGCATATTTGACTTACCTGTAACTTTCGCTGAAAGATCATCGTCCATTTTGAAAATCTGGCAGACAAGTTTATATCTACATGTTGATCTCTTTTTCATGAATTCCAAGAAATCGGTTGTTACATAAACATCTTTAAGGAAAAATCAATTGTTGGTCAATTAACTAGCCAATAAATCGGGAGTTATAGGTAGGTTGGAGTTAATTAGCGGTCTACACACCGCATATCGTCATGGAAGCAAAGGCCTATCGACATTTTGATCATCGATGAAAAAAATCGAGTTATTCTTGTCTTGAAAATATCCTACGTTATATCCATGTTTTAAAAAGGAAAAAAAAATTTTTTAGCGTGTGATTGGCTAAAAGAATTTATGTGATTGCCAAAAATAACACTTCTTTTTATATAAAAAGACTACATTATATTCTGAAAAAGGAAACATATTTTCAACGTATGATTGGATAAAGTACATGTACTTTTAATAAATCAAATGATTGAAAAAAGAACACCTCTGATAATAAATACTAAAACACAATCTGACCTGAAGTGAAAAGTTGCGATCACAATATCTAATGGTTTTTTGTAATGATGCAAATTTTAGTTAAAGTGTCTCCGATGAAAATTAATTGTTGTGCGAAAATCAAATTTATGTACTTCATTCATCACACAAAGGCAATCTAAATGATAGAAAAAATAGCAATGACCTGGCATAGTGACATTGTGCCATATTGACGCATTAACTTTTACGTCTACATTTGTCTTATGAATAAATTTTAAAATGTTTCTATGTCTTTGCATTTTCAATTTGTTTGATTTTTCTATTTTTGCCTATATACACTTCGGGTCGGATGTTGGTACTATTTCTCGGCGTATTACCGAAGCGGTAAGCAAGTATGATATAGGTATTGCTTTTAGCATTTTACAATGATTTGTGAAAAATATATGATTTTATATGGAGTGAACTTCATGCAAACAATTCTGTGATGGTAAACTCAACATTTAAACCCCCAAAACATAGGATTTGATCGGACGATAGTAGTAAAATAACACAAAATGAGCCACCTACATGTGTAGTACACCTTAAATTGCACATGTATGGCGTTTGTATTCTTTTTAACGAAAGAAAATACTATCGCAGATCATGATTCTGTGCACAGTCTATCTAGAATTTCAGTACTATTAAATATTAATAAAGGGTAGTGTAGAAATAGCATTTATATTTTACATACGAGCTCAACAAAAAATTGCTTGTGTACGGCATGCTGTTTCAGTATCTTATTTTTCGAGCAAATGACTTCACCCAAGCAAAAGACTTCGCTCATGAAGATATTAGACTGATACTTTTTTGGTAGTCATATGAATGCTATACAAAGCTCCAAAACTACGTGAGCCTCTAGTATTCGTAAGATATATCGAACACTCGAGAAGTTGCAACAAAACTCTATATTTCGCGTCGACGAGGTGATTTATTGAAGATTTTGATGTCGGCGAAGCCTTGTTAGTTTTGAACTTCAGGCGAACAGTAGTTTGACTCACGACGACTGCTCTATCGTTTGATGGCAGTGTTTGTACACAAACCAAATCTTTTCACCACCATTCAGAAACGAGTCAAATTGTTTGTAAATTCAGTAGAATCGTTTGTAAATTCAGTAGAATTGTTTGTAAATTCTGTGGAATTTTTGTAAATTCAGTAGAACTTTTGTATATTCAATAGAATTGTCTGTAAATTCAGTAGATCATTTGTTATTATGCATAGTAAATATAGTATAATGCAGCTCAAATATCCAAACTGTCTGGTTCCCGAGACCTCTTCACGAGATAGGACCTCTCTAACAAAAAGGTCTCGGGAACCAGACTATAGCCCCTTTGCCGTTCTCTCCTTTTTCGACATGCCGTGCGGTAGATTTATGGAATAACTAGTTTCTGACGTTATGTTTGCGGACTGTAAATGCTGATTTTACGGTCGCAAACTTGATTTTTTTTCTAGCGACGAGTTAGCGGAGCCAGAAAGACGGATATTTGCACCGTAAAATCAGCATTTACCGTCCGCAAACATAACGTCATTGTCTAGTTATTCCCATTCTTATGCAACCTATATTTTCTGTGAATATAAGGCGAAATGTGACGTTAGTCAAAGCCTTGTATGTTCTCGTATTACAGCCGTAACTAAGGAGCAAACAACCAATGAAAACCGACGTAATAGCGATGTTTCATTAGACTATTTTTTCGTCCAGCAATATAATCGCCAATATGCCGTACACCTGGCGTGTATTCTTTTGGGGGAAAAATGCATGCTGTTCTTACTAAGTTCTTTACAAATCAATGAAATGATGATACATTGATCAAATCGTTAAGCATAGATATATTGCAAGTCTAGAAAAAGTGCAATATAATTTAAATCCAAATAAAGTTCTCAGTATGGAAAATTTTACGGTACTAGGTGATGCATTTTGCTGTTAAAAATTATAAAAAAAACTACTAACTTATATATCTTACTCACATAACTTCAAGGATGATTTTCTGTAGCAATGCATAATACAGTAACTGTTGCTTTTGAAAGGAACTGCCAGATTCAAATAAAAACCGATGTTAAATAGGGGCACTCTCACATCTTATGTTAAAATGTCTCGCCTCAGTAGTACCAAGATGTCGACAAATATAGTACCAATATCCAATTAGGAAATAAATTGTTCTTTGAAGATTGGATGTATGCGATACTTATTAAACGAATGCTTCGGTCTATCCTCCTCAACTGCACATACCGCTGGTATCTGCTTATTAAACTATAGAATAATAAAGAAATACAAGTACTATTATCTTATATTATTACAATTTATTATGGCACTCGGGATTTCAAAATATCATAAATATATATAAAAACGAGTACAAAGACTAGACTACTCAGATTGTCAGACACAAGAACCAAACAACATATCACAGTTTGTAAAGTTTTAAAAGTTAGAATCCCCATTGGTCGTCTCCCCATCTTCCTCCTCGGCCGTTCCAGTTACCGCCTCCAAGACTGTTCCAACCACCCCCTCTGCAGATATTGATGTCACATCCACGGCATCTACGACCATTGTGCCAGAAATAGTCCGTACGGCGACACTCTGGTGGAATAAACTGGCGAGTACAGGGACGTGGTGGGCAAATAACTCCTCCTGAACCTTTGTAGTTTCTTCTATCATAATAACTCCTTCCTGTAATTATAATTAAATACTGCTCAATTCAGGAAATTTCCGGGAAGTTGTTGGTTCACCATCCCTAAGTCCTACATCTTTTTCTTATTATTATATCGCGTTTTTGCGCTCTCCTTTTTAAAAAGCTAATTGGGCCAACATTGATTGTATTTGTACCAGTATTTAAAATTAGATATGTTATATAATTAAACGTTTAATGCTGTAAATCAAACATTAATACTGCGACAAGTTTCAACAACTAGCGCAATACCAAGTTTTATTTTCTATACTACAGTATGCTTCAAGATGATCGATCTAAACTTAAGATGTTTCTGATATGAATTATACAATGATAATTCTAATATTTATGTAGTTATTTCATCTGGCAAAATATACTTTTGTGATTACTCGTAATCTCATAATTTGCGTCAACCTTTTCTTAAATAATTAGTAAATATATATATTTAATGTAATGTATGTATACAGAACCTACCTTCCGTTAATACAGTCAAAACAGCCACACATACAACGAGCAGTACAAACTTCATAGTGGTCAGTCTGGACAGCCACTGTTGGTTACAAAGTCAAGGTGGTTTGAGATTTGTTTGGCCAACTATCATTCTCTTTCCTATTTATAGTATTTCATCTATTTTCCGCGTATCTAATTTTTCCAAATCATTGCCATACATTGGTCAGCGAACAAAAGTACGTCAATGTCCAGACTTTTGACAGCTGACCTGGATTTACATTTCATTTCCCGGAGCAGTGGACGTTACTACGTCATATCTATTTCTGGTTAGTCCAGGTTTTATTGACGTCGTGACGACAAGCGTAACGTAAGAATTGTTATGTTTAATATTGTATAACGCACTAACAATGGCTGGTATTATGTGTATTTATATAGTAAGTGAAAACGTTGGTACATGTATTACATTTCGGGGATTCTTTTAAATTTAGTTTGCACATACATGCTAGTAAATCTTTACCAAATGTTCGATCAAGGCAGATTATTTTTAGAAAATGATGACATTTTCATACTTTTTACATTAAACCATAGAAGTTAGTCAGAATGAGACCATTATTATGCTTGTCAACTTATAGTTTGAAAAAACAAGGCCCGTTGATCACATCATTTTACTGGAAATACTGGAAACACTTTGATTATTATTCAATTCTAATCGAAATTAGTCCTATGTAATAACCAATAAGTTTCAAAAACCATGTTTTTAAATATATCAGACATCATGCGTTACTAAATTTTATAAAATTTTGCAAGTAACTACACTATTTTTTAACTTTGATATCAAAATCGTTAATGTATGTTTCGGACTTTCGTGATAAAAATAAACAAACAACTAAAATTTTAGCCATTTGTATGGCTGTGAAATGTTGCAAAATTAAAAATCTTGACATCTGTTTAAAAATCTCAATATATACTTATTATGTTTAAAAACTTGTGATGTATATTTAAAGACATACACGTATTACCTTGTACCCTGAATTTCATGACTTCGAACCCTATCGAACTCTTTCTGGTTTTAGTGAAAATATCAAGGGGTTCATATATTTTACTTACTGTCAACATTTTTAATCTGTGAAATGTCGCTTTTGTGCGAAAAATTATGTACAAAATTTTCAGTGAAGCCATGTCAGATTTTTCTCAGTGGTTGGGTCAATTTACAAATCGTAACTTGGATTCGGTTCAATAGCTTACTCATAGTAAAATCATTACAAAAGTCGATTTTAACAGAATCGTCGTATCAGGACATAGTTATTATCATCTTCGTCTAGCCCATGAGCGAGATTCACTGACCGGTATACAATGTCGCATTTCAGATAAAAATCAAAGAAGTAGCTGACCGTCATTCAGTCTCAAAGTCGAGAAGGCAAGACAACATCGTGAGAATTCCCATCGAAACGGTTGCGAACCCCGGAATGAACAATATTCCGAAGTGAGACCAGGAGCCCGGGGAGAGTCAGCGTCTCCTGGTTGCATCCAGGGAACGCCACCGTTATAATTGTGTGATATTTATTCTCAATTTGCTTCTAAAATGTAAACAATTTCACGTTTATACTGTCAATATAGAAATGTGTGTACTATGGTAATCATTTCTATGGTACGTGGCATACTTCTGCCCCCTACATGCAAGATATTTTCCTTCAGATTATGTCAACATGCATCTTATTTATGTCAACATGTGACATATTTATGTCAACATGCAACTTATTTATGTCAACATGCAACTTGATAAACTTGCATGTATACATCTTTTTCTTGCATGTTGACATAATTATCTTGCATGTTGACAAAATAAGTTGCATGTCAACATAATTAAGTTGCATGTCAACATATTTAACTTGCATGTTGACATTATATGTATAAAAATATCTTGCATGTAGGAGGCAGAAATATGCCACCATACATTTCAGTGCATCATATGTACATGAATTCATACAAGAAAGATAACTCTTGCATACTAGCAATAAACAATGAAAATATGATTATTATCTTCTTTTTTGTGAAAATATGCATGGGTTGATATACGTTTCTTTATGATTTATACACAAAAGGTCACCCTCATGCAAAATTTAACAGAAATTGACCCTAACATCACCGACTTACTTACTTAAATTTTCATATAATGTGCCATTGCTAGCCATACAATATGGACTTGATATGATAAAATTGTGAAAAAAATAAAATAAAAATGAATCAAGTGGATAGGTGATAATAACTTTATAGAAATGGGATTTTTATTTTATTAATGGTGACACTTTTGGATACCAAAAACATTCGCCCTTTTTGCTGATTACACAGCTATGACCCTAAAAACTTGTGATGAACGATCATACAATATGAACCAAAAAAAAAAAAAAAAAAAAAAAAAAAAAAAAAAAAAAATCGGGTAGTATTCTACTTGCAGAAATGAAGGGTTCTTCAACAAAAACCGGTTGCAGCACTCAAAACAAAACGCCGAATTATCCAATGAAATAACGCAGGTAAGAAATGCATAGCAAGAGACTCGAAAGGGACAAGGGACTCTAAAACACAACATAGAAACATCAAACACAGATGTGACATATATAGATAATGACCATATCCCTGTATACAGCACAAAATCGATAATTCAGAAAATCAGAAACCGAAGGCATACAAAATCAGGATAAAACAGGAACCAAAGCAAACAAACAAAAACCTCCACCATATTAAAAGAAGCGAACTCCCGATATGGGAGTGAGACCAGGTGCGCAGGATTAGTAAGCATCTCCTGCTTGCATGCAACACCCGCCGCTTAAATTCGGTAGAACTGTCACATCCGGTTACTTCCATTTCGGAAGACATAGCGTACAATCTTTGGTTGGATGGTTCAAATGGTCTATGACAGAATATCATCCACCATTCTGGAGAGTGGGACATCATAGTGTATGACGAGTTCCCCATATCGACCGTAGAACTTCCTCAGTTACGATGTTAGTCGGTCACAAACATATCCGTGATTGAGAAGCTTATCTGAAAGACGCCTAGCTCTCAGAACAAAATCCGTATATTTGGTACTTGCTCTGGCATAGCGTATCAACTGAGATATGAACACGCCATAAGCAAGCGATGAAGGGATGTTGCTACTCAGAAAAGGAAAGTTTGTGATGCTGAAATTGAAGTCGTCACGTTTGTCATAGAGTGAGGTGTTCATGTGACCATCAGTGTCATAGGACAACATTATGTTGAAATAGGATGCTGAATTACTTGTCTCTGTAGTTTCTTTGACTTCAAGCTCCGAAGGATAGATTCTGCTTAGGTAATTCGCGAATTTTTGATTATTGATTGACAGCACATCGTCTTTATATCTTTATGTGAAGTTAACGTCAGAAGTTAAGTATCTTTTCCCTTCAGAGACCAAAGATTGAATGAATTCTGCTTCGTAAGAGCAAAGAAAAATGTCGGCGAGGAGTGGGGCACAATTGGTTCCCATTGGAATTCCGACAATTTGATGGAAGACCTTTCCTCCAAACACAAGAAAAATGTCGTTGATCAGGAAGTTTAATATCAATTCTCTGTAAGGACCAAAATATTTTGGAAACAGCATGTCATGGATTTTCATGATTTTCTCTATAAATGGTATGTATAATGCCCTAAATACAAAAATAACATTTTTTTGAAAATAAATATTCCGGTTGCCATGGAAACAAGGTATGTCTATTTATAGCACTAAAAAATGGTCAAATAAGTCATCTTTGGTTATTATGTTGCCATGGAAACCATTGTCAGAGTTAATTGGTATTAACAACTTATAATCTTTAAAACCTCTAGTTTTAGAAAAAATAACAAATTTTTGACATTTCTTTCAATTAGCCGGATCCTATCAAATCTAAATCAGTCAAAAATTGCCATAAAATAAGGTCAAAATCAAGGCCTATTTTTGTCCAATTTTTACCATTTTTAAGCAAAAATAACACAAAATGTCAGGCTGATAACACCATCACTGTTGTCAGAGCAAAATAGATTTCATGAGACAAACATAATCACTGGAAAAAATAAGTGGGACCTTGTTTTGTTTTCCAACATTTTGAGGTCAAAAATGGTTGCCATGGCAACTTTTCATTTGACACATGATGACTATATCTTTTCAAATTGATTTTTAGTATGGTTGAAATAACTTATATTGCTTAAGCTTTTTGTAGGGACAACAGTAGAAATTATTCTTTATTTGAGCACTTCCAAAATTTTTCAAGGTCATTGACTCTACGTTCAAGGTCACTTCAAAATATAGGTTCCAATTTCAATAAAATTTGCATTTTTGTTGTTATTTATTGTTACTAAATTTTGGCTTGACTGTCATATATTTGTATCAAAAATACTTCTTTCTAAAATTAGGACTGATAGATGGAAAAACATTACAATTTTTTGTTCAGAACATTTCTCCTAAAAAATAAGCCCCAGACAAAAATCACGATAATCTCACATTTTTTTTATATGTATGTATGAAATACCAGCTAAAAATCAAGGATGTCATTGATTTTGAGATTTTTGCAACTTTGATCAATAAATAGGGGATATATCCAAAGTCACTAAGTATGTGTTTGTTTTACTCAATACCGCATGATATATGAGTAACTGCCTCTCATATTTTTGAAAAATCACAGAATTTTGCAAAAATTTTTGAATTGCATTCAAGATGACCTTGACATTGGGTCCTGTGACCTTGAAAACTTTTAAGGTGATTTTTTTTATCAATAATGCTCTTTTATATGCACTGATAAAAATGATTAAAAATATATAACGGACAGCTGAAAATTTACCAGTAAGTTACTCTATGTGTAATAGCATGAACAGAATGTCACCATGGTAACCATTTTTTATACCCTTTTGAATAAAATTGTGAAGATTTTAACATTTTCTTAAAGATCGAGGATTAAACTTTAAAGATAATTGGCAGTAGAAATCAAGTTAGCCTGACATTTCTGATTATTTGCCCTTAAATTTGAGCAAAATCATGTTAAATTGGGAGCTTTTTCGAAAAATGGCCTCTTCAAAACAGGTATTTGCCTACATTTTGAGCATATTGACAAAGAGAATAGCGGGTAGAAACATACTTCTTTTGTAATATTTATATTATTAAAGATATAAAGAGCAAAAATAAGGATATTTCAATTGACTACAATAGCTGTTACCATGGAAACGAGCCTTGTGAAAATGCCATGTTACAAGTATTCTAATGATGCGTAAAATTTCAAACATGGTTTCCATGGCAACGAAAAGTTAATTCGTAAAAAGAAAGTTTATTTTTGTCTCAGTACATCATATACACCTTCCACACCAAAAATTTCCAAAATTGAAGACATGCTGTTTCCACGTGCTATTGAAATTATTTTGGTCCTTACAGAGAACTGCTATTAACATCTGGATAATATCTGTTTCAGTGTACTTATTTTTAGAATCGGACTTTTCTTTTACATCGTAAGTTTTGTCATAGTTAACAACAATGAATTTATATTTGCGATTGCTGTTCTTGCTTGTAAACGCATTACTTATAATTTTGCGAGTCTTTCTTTCAATTTAGAATGTGGGATTGTTGTGTAAAGTGTCGAAAAATCAAAGGCTTTGATCGAATGGACTCTATTGAAATTACTTGATTTCAGATGTTCTTCAAGTTCCTTCGAATTCTTTAAAATCTACATCTGGTTAATACCACTTCGAAAATATACTGTCCAATGATATTTTTGAAGTCCAAATTTCAGTTCAAACTTTGGTGAGTAAGATCGATACATATTTGGTTGAGCATTTTGAGGAACCAGTAATGAAACGTTGTTTGTACGGAGTTTTATGCTTTTTATGTATAAATTAAACGTATGGTTAATCTAAATCTAAATTGTTTGTGTCAAAGCCAAAGGAAGCGAAAGCTGATTTGTGGTTATTTATCATTTCTGAGACAGAAAGGTTTATTGGAGTGTAAGAAGGATTTTGTTTGCTTGATTGAATATATTTCTTTCATTATAACACCATCGGTTATCGGTCGAATCATCTGATAGATATAATCAACCACCTGTTTCTTCTTTCTTTCTCGTCTGATCGTGAAATTTAAGAAGTACCCATATTTTTTTTCTCTTTATCATATCAGCTTTCCGTTTTGAAACAAAGAGGAGGGAGGAATCTATCGAGCTTGCTGTGGTGCATTTAATTTGCCTGTCAGTTTGTTGAACTGTCAGCTAAGGACGTTCGTTTGGAAATCATGTCCAACGAATCGAATTTCAGAATTAGAGTTAAAAAGTTAAAAACAAAAACAAAAAGTGATATCATTGACAAACAGGGACGGGAATTATCTGAATTGAAAATTCGTGAAATCAAATGCAATGCCACTTTTGTGGACAAATTGAGAAAATTAGGAGATCAGTTTGAAAAGCACAGTTCAGATTTATTTGGAATAATTAAGACGAAAGAACTTGAAATTAATATTTTGAATAAAAAGATTTTAGATCTAGAGGCGCCATTGTACCAGCTTTACTAGGAACAAAGTTGAAACTTGGATCCACCTCCATCCTTAAGGTGTTTAGGCAGTTCATTCTTCAGGTAGCGTGATTACAAGTCACTCACAAATAGATCATATCATCGTACGCTTGACGGGAACTGATCACAATGTGACAAAGGACACAGAAAAAATGTAAAAAGCGTTGTGGAGTACTTAAACGAAGAAAGGTTGGCGATGCAGGTCAGTCACCAACCTTCTACTTTTTTGAAAGACCATTCCCTGTCGACAGACCACCTTACAGAATCAGTCAACCGATAGTCTACAAGTGGAACTTACCGGTTGGCGAGATCGCTTTAAAAGTTGTTAATTTTAGATATTTTTACTTTGACCATTATGCGTCGGATCCTCTGATGTATCGGTCATTATTTTTAATTGAAATTTTCTATTCCTACCATTAATTTTTCATTGATTTCTCATTGTTTTAAATGTACAAAGAATCATTATAATATTTTTTGGTTGATCGAGATATCAACACCACAAATTGAGGGAACACTGCATCGTGCGCATATAGCGCAAGATGCATAAGTTTTCCCTCAATACCTTGAACAACCATACAATATAGAACACATGAAAATCTTACAAAAATCTTACAGAATCTAATGATACCTAAAAACTTGCCTTCATTTTAATTATCATACACACTATAGCGATATCAGTCTGACTCTTTATCTAAAGAAAATTGACCGGGGCCAAATTAACTTAGAGGCTATAGGGTTTATGCTATTGATATCTGACGTAGTTTAACGAAGACGATGCCATGGGTGTCCGACGATGCTAGCGGACATGTTTTTGTGCATGTCTGGTCCATGCTGCTTTCTTTCTGTTCTCAAATGATGCTGACGTTTAACATTCGTACAAGTCAGTACCTGGCAAGTACTTGGCCAATATCGTAATGTTTATAACATTTCTCTGTCCTTAATATTCGCCAACTATCATACAATCATTTTACTTCCCACGGGTTGAGACAAAAATTATAATAGTTTGACAGTTGATCGGACTTACGAATTCTTTCTTCTCCAACAAGTTTGATATATATTCCATCACTTGTGAAGAAAATTGTACTTTCAAATAATCCAGTGTTATATTTGTAGATAATGGCTTTTTTCCCTAGGAACAAGTTGTTTTTTTTTTCTCAAAATTGAAAGCAAAGTTGGTATGTCTTCAAATTCATTAGCATCATTTTAAAGAAGATAAATTTACAGCATGGACCAGACATGCACGTTTCGGATATTTAAACCTCGTCAGTGATCCTCAATTTAAACAATGTACTATACCCAAAATCGGTGAAAATTATGTCCTACATATACCGAAAGACGTAGCAAGATGGCTGGGATATGATGCTAATAGGCAATCCTCTTGCAGTATACATTATTTTCTCTCCTTGTCATATATATAAATGAACTTTTAAAGAGAATGAAAATAATTGAAAGAAACATATTTCGATAATTAAACATTTATTATGGCACTTGGGATTTCGATTGAGGAAAACAATATAAATAAAAAATGTAAATACTTAACTACAAAGCAAGCAATACACATGTGAAAAAAAAGCAATTAATAAAAACATATCACAGTTTGTTAAGTTTCAGTTAGTCGTCTTCCCATCTTCTTCCTTTGCCGTTCCATTTACCTCCTCGTTTGCTGTAATATCCACCCCCTCTACAGATATTGATGGGACATCCACGACATCTACGACCATTGTGCCGAAAATAATCATAACGGCGACATTCTGGTGGTATGAATTCTAGGGTACAAGCTGGTCGTGGGCAGATAACTCCTCCTGAACCTTTATGGTATCTTCTATCATAATAACTCCTTCCTGTAATTACAGAAAACACAGCTTTGATATAAAGCAAATAAATAATAAATTAAGATGATAATTCATACAAATCAAGAAATTAAAGAAGTATATTGGTTAACATTTTACAAAATCATGAATCCATAATCAATTACACATATATACTTGCAAGGATATCGGACAGTCGTGAAATACTAGAATTTTTGTGTTAACTTTTTAACTCTTGTTAAGGGAAATTGACGCGTTTACATGCATTGAATCATTGGCAAAATACGGAGCAGATATAGTCCTTCTTGCTTATCAATGAACTCAGAACCTCAATTTGTATTGTAAGAAAAATATATACAATGGAATGTTCAATTTAGGACACTATCAGTAGGTCCTCTTTATAAAATAAAGACGAGAGGTGTACGCTAGATTACAGAGCATATATCAAATATAGATATATATTTTGCAACATGCTAAGGTCAATGGATACTTTTGTAAATAGCGTGTTTACCCTATAATTTTTTGGTTAAAATTGAAACATCAACTTAAGAACCTGCAATTAAAACCTTAATCTAAGAGATTCTCCACATATTTTCTTAAAAATAAAATAAGATATAGATATTTATGTACTATTGTCTAGCAACGTTATCCTACTTTGGAGTCACGATGTTTTTTTTTTTTTTTGTAGCGCAAAAACATTCGGTATGTCACAATTTGACTCAAAACTGAAATAATAGTTGGAAATTTAGATGGCACTTACCCTCCGTTAGAACAGCCAAAACAGCAACACATACAACAAGCAGTACAAACTTCATAGCGGTCAGTCTGGACGGTAACTGTGTTATCAAAGACAAGGTGGTCCAAGTTTTGTTGGTAAACAATCATTCTTGCTTCTATTTATACTATTCCATTTAATTTTCCTTGTATTTTCCTTTCTTGTCTTTTGCCGTAGATTGGTCTGATTAAAAGTACGTCAATGACCAGACATCATAATATGTTGAAATTTGACCTGGATTTACATTTCATTTCCCGGAGCAGTGGACGTTTCTACGTCATATCTATTTCTGTCGGTTTTATTGACGCCTTGACGACAAGCGTAACTTGAGATTTTAACGATCATTGTGTAATGTACCAAACAATGGATGGTATCGTTGTACCATAGTAAGTGGAGACGTGTACATACTTGAAGTGTTGGTACATGTATTAAATTTCCATGCTTTTGCTTTTTCTTGAGTTTCAAATGAGTATTTTTTTACCACAAGTTTGATCAACGTTGGACTATTTTTAGAAAATGAAAATGTTTTCATAATTTGTATTTAAACCAAGAAATATTAGTCAGAATGAGACTATAACGGTTTCCATTTCAAAAATAAAAACACATGTCTGGTGCATTAAAATTGGTTAAAAATTTTCTTCAAGAAGGTAAAGAGTTGTAACATTTCGGTATTATTATTTCCATATACAATGTAATAAAATGTAAGATCTAAATTCACCTTGATAACAGTCTTTTATAAACTCATCTGTGACTACGGTATGAAACAGTGAAAAACATATAGGACTCCATGTCATGAAGACTGCTTTATGAATAGTACCTAAACGCAAATTTTCTCCTTCACAAAAATTATTTGTAAAATTTATATTGACCGGTTACCTTGTTGTGATATACTGTATTTGCACATAATTCAAAGAAATCAATATTGAAAACAAAAAATATTTCTCTCAGTTTATAAAATTTTGAAAAGTATGACCAAAACATCAAAATTCAATATGATATTGCACGAGAATGGAAATTGACATGACAGTTTATTTTAATTAAGGTGTCAATTTTCATTATGTGCAATATCATATTGAATTCAGTTTGAGAAACTATGGGCTCAGGTATCACATCGTCTACAAATACCTAAGAATACTGGAAACCTAACAGTGAATTTTCTGGGTATTTGAAAAATTCATAAAAACTAAGAAAATGGAAATTGAAATGTATTATCCACTTTTCTATACATGTACCTGTAGTCAAATTTCAACGCTTACAAAATTAAAATATACTCACCAGAGTTAAAGTTACACATGCTCTCTCAGGGATTCATCTCTCAATAAAGAAGTTTTATCGTAAAATCCTAAAAGGATTTTAGATACTCTATATATCACTGACATTAATAATCTCTCAAATGATTGTTTCATAGACTTTTTGTATTCTCGATTACACATGATTTTGGGTAGCTATAAATTTGCATACAGTATGTTCTGAACGTTGCATTACAACGAAATATTTCGTAAACTGTAGGTGTATGGGTTTTTTTTTTCATTTCTCACGATAGAAAACAAATAACAAGTAAATTACTGGTGTAATCATTTATTAAGATGTGCATATCAGCTTGATATCATGTATAGATATAATATTGTGTTTAACTGGTCATGTACAATGTGGAATATCGAACATTCTTAAACGATTAATGATATGGAAATCTTCAACCTTTTTAACTTCTTGAAGAAATTTCAAATCAATTTCAATGCACCAGACACATGTTTCGGATAGTAAATCCTCATCGATGCTTACTCCTCCCGGGCACCTGGTCCCACCTCAAGCTTGCTGGGGGTCCGTCTATGCTCAAATTGGTGCTCTGTTGTGAGTGCTGTTGAGATTATTGTCAGGATCTTTTTTTAACTCATTAATTAAATGCCAAAGTGATGTTCAGACAAAACCAAATGTATTTTAGTAGCGCCCTCTAGTTTTATTTTTTTGAATACAAGTTTCTTGGCAAAAAGTGCCTGGCTCCAAATTTCAGTATAGTTGATTCAGTAGCATAGTGAATAAGATCTTTGACCAAAAATGCATTGGAGGGATGGTGCTATAGCATGTTAACCTCCCTTAATTTTTAGGATGAAATAACAAGTTTCCGAAAAAGCAAAATAATATTTGATGTCAAATTGATAAAGGGCAAAAACAAAGCTTCTTTCAGGCGTTAGAGCTCGAACGAAAGTAATTATTACACAGTGAACATTCAATCATGGGGAACAAATCAAACTGTTCCGCACTGCAAAGGAAAATAAGTGTTTATAATATGGAAGTGACTTTTTCCATTCTTGAAGAAAATTTAAATCAATTTTGATGCACCAACCAAGTTACTTGTTCAAGTTCTACAGTGGAACATGAGTGTTACAGCCGACAGAGCACGAACTGTACTACGTACGCCCTCTTTTTATATCCATTTACATATTCATCTGTGTTGCTTTGCCCCCTGCATTTTGCGGTCTTGTTTGTGTGTGGTCATCTAACAGTGAGGAGGTTGTTTTACACCACAATTGTACGTTCTTCGAGACTTCTGGGTAATCAGAAAAGTGGGAGGGTTGTGCGAATGTAATCCAGGATAACCACACTGAGACGGCACCGGTTGCCCATTGGTCTCGTTGGTTTATGTATGGTATTTTGTGTTTCATGTTTCTATGGTGTGAGTTGGTATTCCTTGTCCCTTTTGCGTCTCTTTCTGTGCGTGTCTAATTTGTGTATTTGCGGGTGTTTTTTTTTTAGTTTTGCTGTGGGTGCTGCAACCTAGTGTTGTTGGAGATCCCCTCCTTTCATTTATCAAAATTGAAATGAATCCTTATACCCTACTATTTTCATTGTGCATTATTCATTTGATTTATAGTTTTTAGCTCACCTGAGCCAACGGCTCAAGTGAGCTATTGTCATAGTGTTGCGTCTGTCGTCCGTCGTCCGTCGTCCGTCGTTGTCGTCGTCGTCCGTCGTCGTCCGTCGTCGTAAACTTTTCACATTTTAAACTTCTTCTCCAGAATGGCTGAAGGGATTTTGATGAAACTTGGTAGGTATGAAGTACTCATGGTCCCCTACAAGTGTTGTTGTTTTTCGTCCGGATCCGTCAACAGGTGGCGCCACTACAGCCAATAGTAGGTCACAGGGGGTACCCTCCTATGACAAACTTCTTCTTCAGAACCGAAGCATGTATCGACAAACCGAAAGCATCAGGATGATCTAGAGAGATGTCTTAAGAAGTGTTGTTATTTTTGGTTCCACTTGGAAGTCAAATTTTTGACGCGTTTTTGACGTCTTTTCGGACTTAGTCAGAAATGCACATTTTTGCACTATTTCTTTAAATAACTCAATAAGTGTATGATTTTACACTCTCATTTACTGCATATTTATCATATTTAACTTACTTAATGCTTTGATATGTATTTTAGGCTTAAATTTTATTTTTTTGATTTTTTTATGAATTTTTTTCTTATGTAAAAAGGAAGGGGGGGGGGTGATTTTCATACATTTTCTGCTCCTTTTCTATAACCACTCTTCAGATTGTCATGACATTTTGTAGATATGAGGTACTCATGCATGGTACCCTACAAGTGAAAGAATTTTGTCAAGATATCCACTTTTAGATTTTTAAGGAATATTTTTTAAGATTGTACATAGGTATAATGTATGTTTTCCATGCCCAATGGACCCATGGGGATTGGCTTCAAACCCCGACGGGATCCCGACAATTTTTTCCCCTTTTTAGCTCACCTGAGCCAACGGCTCAAGTGAGCTATTGTCATAGTGTTGCGTCTGTCGTCCGTCGTCGTCGTCGTCGTCGTCGTCGTCGTCGTCCGTCATCGAAAACTTTTCACATTTTAAACTTCTTCTCCAGAATGGCTGAAGGGATTTTGATGAAACTTGGTAGGTATGAAGTACTCATGGTCCCCTACAAGTGTTGTTGTTTTTCGTCCGGATCCGTCAACTTTTAAGGAATATTTTTGGCCTAGGTCATCTTTGGCACGCATAAAAACGAAAGAAAAAAGGGGGTCATGCATACCTTTTCTGCAAAATTCACTTGTTTAATGACCCCTCCTTCCGAATTGAAAATTTGCTAATTTTTATATATTTTCAAATCGATCTATTGATTACATAAAAGGCAAAATCATGTTCAAAACTCAATTACTACAGACAGCAGGGAATCATACATTGATTTTATGTGCTATTTTTAAATTTTCAATAGTTATGACCAATGAGGTGACACCTTTTATTCAGCCCGGTTCACCAGTCAAAAGGGAAGGGATTCCCTGCTAAAATGATTAACTGTAGTTATACCTTCTAGGTCAGAGACAACCAAATCATTTTCCATAGGCCGTAATGTTAACGAAATGCCTTATAACGTCTATACTAACATTGCTGGCCATGCATGTTATATACCGATTTGTTCATTGATTCAAGCTTTATACGAAACTAAATTAAAAAATATAGCATGACCTGCTCTTTTTCGCACTATTTGCGTCACAAGGTACCCCGCAGAGAATTTTCAAATTTTCCCGCGCCCGTCCCCTTTAGCGGATCGGGAGCTAGGGAAATATCCGGGTATCGACATTTTAATTGCACTTATTTTTACCTATATATATCATATTCAAACAATATACCAAAAGAAAATAGAATTGATAGCCAATCACATCTTCTGTCACTTTTAAAATAACAGGCCCCCTCACCCTACAGGTTTTTCTCCAATCAGAGCCGGCCTTTTAGTGGTCTCTGACCTAATAACTGTAACTGTAAACAAAGTCGCTGTACTTTAGATTTGATCCGTTTAATTCCTCCACAACCCTTTAGTACTGCGATACATTTCAGGAGATACAGTGCAAACGGAATAGATTTTTATTCAGTGTGCATTATACTTGGAACACTTTCATAATGGTAACTCATTCATGTACTTGGAACACTTGCATATACTTGTTATCATGTATAAAGTTTGCTCGAATTTCCTCTGTCTTAGACTCTCTTAGATGAAGTAATTTACGGACTGATTTCTTGAAGAAACGTCGAATGAGTAATCTCTTCCTCTGGATCATGAGGTTTGATACACCGTACACTGCTTTTTGGAACACAAATTGGCCCAATTTCTGCACAATTCACTTGAATTGATAAATATTGGATTAAAACGATTTTAACTGTACGTTTCATGTATTTGAGATGAAATCAATACTATTCAAAAGCATTCTTGGATTTCAGTATACTTTAATATGAATAAAGGCAAAACCGAAAAATCTTTGTTTTTTATGCCCCTGGAATAAAAGATTCGGGAGCATATAGTTTTTGGCCTGTCTGTCTGTCTGTTTGTCTGTCTGTTTTCCGAAAAACTTTAACATTGGGCATAACTTTTGAATGGAAGCTGGTGATAGAGGTTTCATATTTCACATGTGTATTCCTTGTGACAATACCTTTCCATTGATACCAAAATTTTGACCTCGTGACCATAACCTTAACCTTTGACGTACTTTTCAAAAACTTAAACATTGCGCATAACTTTTGATTGGTTAGTGATAGGGCTTTCATATTTTACATGTGTATTCCTTGTGACAAGATATTTCCATAGATACCAATATTACGCTGACCCTGACCTCTCACATACTTAACAGAAAATGGCGTTTATACTAACAAAGATGCCGCCGGGGGCATTCTCGTTTCACAAACACAGCCTGTCAGGCTTTATAATTTCTGGCATGCTAGCTATCAATAATGAAAGGTATGGTCGTTCAGTTTTAAATAAACTTAATTTATGAAATCATTTCATTGTTTTATTCATTTTCTGCTGCGCATTAAAGTGGGATTTTACAATATGATTTTATTTTTGATGTTGCATAATTGAACTATACTAGTTGGGCATATGACTTAAAAAAAGTTATTGTTTTGAAATGTGACTATTTTTTCTTGTTTGTACTTTTAAAGGTTGTCTGAAAAAAAAAACTTCTCTGCATCCGGCAAAAATCTTTTTAGAAAGGTTGTGGGTTAAAATCCCGGTACTGGCACTATCAGTATTCAATAGCAGTATGTCAATTAGAGCGTGCATGGGTATCAGGTGAGCGTTGTGCCCCCTGGGGCTCTTGTTTCATGAAACTTTTGATTTGTTGTTTACTTGTATTTATTGTATGATTTTAAAAATCGTTATTTAACAGGGAGAATATTTTTTATGCATGTTGAAAGTCGCACTTTACTTGTATATTTCCTCTTTTCCTCTTAAAAGCAGATTGATACACAAATTTTAAAAAATAAAATAAAAGGCCGCCACTAAAATAGATATGGATGTGTTTGAAAATCACTTTGGCTTGAATTACCACTGATGAGGATTTACTAACCGAAACACGTGTCTGGTGTATTGAAATGACCAAGAAGACCTGTAACGAGTTGGAACATCTTCATTTTCTTTCACGATTCGTTATTTATATTTTGTATGCATATTGCTTGCTTTTCTTTTATACGGTATGTTGTCATGATTTTGCTTGTTTCTTGTATGTTGACTCTCTTGTTAGGGACTTAGAGAACGAATCAGTTAAAATACAGTAACGCTTGACACGGTAGCTTTTTGGAATGAAACTGATATTTTCTATATACATGATCATTTTAACATCGGAAAAATAAGAAAAGAGTCTCTTTTCCCTGTACATTTCGTATAGAAATGATAAGATCTCCGACAAGACGTACATAATTACAGCCATTATAGCAGGAATCACAAGCATCAGACGAAAAGGAAAAAGGAGGAGACATCACGTATAAACTTAACTTACTGTCGGTTACAGCAAAAACAATCACACAAAAACGATCATCAAAAAATCCAAACCAGCATTAAAAACATAAAGGGTAACAGATAAAAAGTAAACAGACCAGCGCCTTATTTACGTAAATTACTTGAAGTAAAAACGTAATTTATTGTTGCTTGCGCTACATAAACATACAAGCAAGTAGCCATCAATATTGAGATGAACAAAAATAAACATACTAACCAAAATTACAGCAACCAAACAATTTGTGGATTTTGGAGTCTGATTTTGGCTTTTGTGTTTGACTTTCATTCACTGATTGTCCATTATTTTTGTCGAAGTATGAACAACGTTGGCGTCAAAAAGTTGACTTCGGAGTAGAGCAAACAATAACAACCCTTCTTCAAACATTTATCAATACCATTCGATTTGAGGACATATTGCCTCAATCGGTTCTGAGGAAGACGTTTGTCAATAGATGGTACCCCGTAAAGATTAACCCTTTGATGGATCCGGACAAAAAACAGCATCACCTGCAGGGCACCACTAGAACTTAATTTCCAAGAAGTTTCATCAAAAGCAGTGCCACTTGAGAAGAAGCCGAAAATTTTAAAAGTTTACTACAGACGAGAACGAATTGATATAACTATAGTTTCCGTAATCCAGGATAACCACACCTTCTGTTATTTCCGTGGAAGATGGCCGTCCTAAGTCCTGGGTGCTGCAACCTGGTGTTGTTGGAGATCCCCTCCTTTGTTTTAGTCATGGGCTCAAGTTTTTCAAAACGTGTACATTTTCTTAATACAAAGGAACGCAGAAAAGGAACTTACTTCTGCGAAGGTAGTTGTGCTCAAAATTACAGTTAAAATTGTGGTGAACTATCATCCTTTAGAAGAAGGGAGGGGATCTCCTGAACCAGACCAGGTTGCAGTACAAACAACAAAACACCAAAACACCCTAAGCGTAAACACAGAGAATACAATACAGCAAGAGACGAAAAAGAGACACACGACATAGAATCAACAAACACAAAAGACTATACATATTCATGTAAACAAACGACACCAATGGGCAAACGGTGCCGACTTAGGGAGCAACCATTTTATTTTTAGGGGGGGGGGGGGGCAGGAAGACTTTTGCTGGCCGGAAAATTTTTTTCGGCCATTTTAAGAGCAGGAAATTTTTTTCGCCGGCCCTTCGGGCCGGATTATTTTTTTAGAATAATTTTCCAATGTTGAAAATTACTCTAAAGTTTAAATAATTCAGCATGATTTTTCAGCCATATAAAACATAAAACACACAATGAGTTCATCTCTTGCCAGCAGATCACTTCATTTTAATTTCTTGAATGGCATATAGTGCCTAAAATCTGTTTACTAAAATGATACTCAACGGAGACAGGCTATATGGTGCTAATGACTTTTGAATTTTATTTATTCACTCCAAATTGCGTAAAGTTTGTTCCATTTTTTTATACTTTGTTTATGATACACAAAAAAGTGTTTATTTGGCAGTGGAAAGGTTGGAAGAGAGGGGGAGGGGCAATTTCATGATCCGGAAATTTTTTTTCGCCGGCCCTTTGGGCCGGAAATTTTTTTCCCTAAAATTTCGATCCGGAATTTTTTTTTTGCAAAGTCTTCCTGCCCCCCCCCCATAGAAATCAAATGGTTGCTCCCTTAGGACGGCCATCTGCTACGCATGTAACAAATGGTTTGGTTATCCTGGATTACGTGCGCACAACCCTCCCACTAATCCGATTACCAAGAGGTCTCGGAGAACGTAAAATTGTGGTGTAAAACAACCTCCTTACTCTTAGATGACCACACACAAACAAGACCGCAAAACGCAGGGGCCGAAGCTACACAGATGAATATGTAAATGAATATAAAAAGAGGGCGTACCAAATACAGTCCGTGCTCTGCCGGCTGTAGCGAGCTCATGAATATTATCACCAAAGGAGTCCGACTGACATTCAGAGAGGACAGGTGGTCGTGGCCTGACTTCTCTAGAGAGGTTTGGACAGGGCCCGTCATGGAGTCCCGTCGTCACAGTCAGTCAGAGTGCAAGTCTTAAGAATGCGCTGGTACAAGACTGTAGATTGGTCAAGTACCAAGTCTAAAGTCCATCTTGTGACATGAGGATCATATCCATGGTATAAAAGGCGTTTGATGATTCTGATGCATTTTCGATGGTAATGCTTTCGACCTTTGATAGTTTTAATTTTTTTATCATATCACCATAAAATGCAGGTTGTGAAATACCCAAAGTAATGTACTCTGTTGCTTGTATAGATCCGAATTCTAAAAAAGTTTATTGTAATTTCACTAGTTTATGAAAGCGGAAACCTTCACTAAAAAGTTTTTTCGTGATTTGTAAATTTCTACTGTGAAAATCCAAAATATTGGTACATGCTCCAGCGTACCGGATGAGCTGTGATATGTAAATGTTTAAAGACATTTTAGAGGAATAATGGAAAGATTTGATGAATGGTGAAAGACAAAAATATTATCATACCTTGTAAGTGTCAGTGTTTTGGTTGTTGTAATTTTTTATTGGTTCTGTTGCTTCTTTGAATCAGAGGGCGCTACTAAAATGAATATTGGCCGTATCTGAATATCACTCTGGCTGGAAGCATCACTGATGAGGATTTACTATCCGAAATATGAGTCTGTTGCATTAAAAATTGGTTTGAAATGTTCTTCAAGAAGGCAAAGAGCTGTCCAGAACACTTCCGTATTAATGTTAGAAACACTTTTTCTTGTTGCAGTGTGGAGCAGTTAAACTCGTTCCCCTAATGTGATGTTTAAAGACTTCTTTCCAGTTCTGTTGCCTGAAAGAAGCTTTCTGTTTGCCCTTTATCAATTTAACATCATATATATTATTTCTATATTTCGGAAGCTTGTCATTTTATCCAAATTATAACATCGAAAAATAAAAGGAGATTGACATCTTAGCACCATCCCTCCAAGACCATTTTGGTCATCTATTTTATTTACCTTTACTGAATCGACCCTACAGGAAATTTGGAGACGCGCACTCTCTGCAAAGTTATTGATCAAATTCAAATTTTAAAAAATTAAACCAGAGGGCGCTACTAAAATGAATATTGTGTCTGAAAATCAATTTGGCTGGAAGCTTTACTGATCAGGATTTACTATCCTAAACACGTGTCTGGTGCATTAAAATTGGTTTGAAATTTTCTTCAAGAAGGTGAAAAGTTGGAACACTTCCGTATTATTTGAAGAAACTGTCTCTGCAAGTATCCAGCATCATATGTAATTTTATTAGGGTTGAGACAGAAGTAGTGTAACAGTTGATTGGCCTTCAACATTACTTTGTCTTCAACAAGTGTGATCAATATTTCATTTCTCATGAAGGAAATTGTACTGTCATATGATTCTGTATAATATAATGTCTGTTTTTATGACTTAAGAGCAAGTTGGTTTCTTCTCAAGATATGCATGCACGCAAAAATCGCCGTTATGATAGGAAACCCTCTTTCATTAGAAGCTTTCTCTCCTTTTCTGATATATTCCATGATCTTTTTCTCATTAAATGGATTGAAAATAATTGAAAAAGACATATTTTTCGGTAATTGAGAATTTATTATGGCACTCGGGATTTCAATTATGAAAACATCTATACAAAAAAGTACTAATAGTAAAAGTTCGATCTACAAAGCAAATTATTACATAAGTACAAAAACAATCAACAAAAAACTTTGAGCATATCACAGTTTGTTAGAATCCCCATTGGTCGTTTCCCCATCTTCTTCCTCTGCCGTTCCAGTTACCTCCTCCTATGCTGTTCCATCCACCCCCTCTACAGATATTGAAAGGACATCCACGACATCTACGACCATTGTGCATAAAATAATCATAACGGCGACATTCTGGTGGTATGAATTCTAGGGTACAAGCACGGGATGGGCAGATAACTCCTCCTGAACCTTTTTTGTATCTCCTGTCATAATAACTTCTACCTGTGGGTACAAAGAACACAGTTTAGATATAAAGTAAATTATAACATTATCTTCATGCTTCATACAAAATCAAGATTTGAAAACGCATGTTAATACTAAATTATACATATTCTTGCCATGTAATCGGTGGGCCGCATCAGGTTTTTGGTAATAGTATGTGAAATACATGTACTAGAATATTGGGGTCTACTTGCTGTATTTATGTCTCAAAGAGAATAATACGTCTTCATTGCATAAGTGCATATATTTCATTGGAAAAATAATAAGCGGATACATTCGTCCCTGCTAATCCAAGAACTTAGAACCGTAGTTTTTATTGCAAGAATAGAGTGAAACAAAATGTATGTATCGTTTAAAGTTAATGTTCTTTGCACAAAATATGGATGGGAAATATTCTAGGTTGCTGAACATACACGTCATTGCAAGATTTTAAGATGATTTAAATGTTCAATGCCAAGCTTCACAAAAAAATCTTACGGAAAAACTAAGGAATTTAGTACATTTCGTAACTAAATAAAAGGTTCAAACGTTTCCCCATTAAGATTGTATTAAGTTTTCTAATATCATTTATATATACACTTAATTCAAATTCAGATTCAAAACATATAAAAGTTTATAATAAAAACAAGTCACAAAAATTTTAATATTTTTCGTTGGTATTTTTGTGAAATAGGCTGCGAACTATAAATATTTATGTCCAGCAAAGTTTTCGGAGTAACTTTGGAGTTATGATGGTTTTTTTTTTTTTTTTCTCAAGTCGTAGCACGACAACAATCGGTGACTCAATGTCTCAAAATTGGAAAAATTAGATGGCGCTTACCTTCCGTTAAAACAGCCAAAACAGCAACACATACAACGAGCAGTGCAAACTTCATAGTGGTCAGACTGGAAGGTAAATGTGGTCACAAAGTCAATATGGCCAAAGTTCTGTTGGTCAACAATCATTCTTGTTCCTATTTATACTTATTCACCTAATTTTCCTGGTATCTTCTTTTCTCGTCTTTTGTCGTAGATTGGTCGGATTAAAGTACGTCAATGACCAGACTCTATCATATTTTGACAGTTGACCTGGATTTACATTTTATTTCCCGGAGCAATGGACGTTACTACGTCATATCTATCTCCCGATTTTATTGACGCCGTGGCGACAAGCGTAACGTAAGAGTTGTTACGGTCAGTGTTTATTATAAGTTACAATGAATGCATTGTTTTGTATTAGTTTTTTTACCATAATAAAAACCTAAAAATGATACATATCTTGTGGATATCAATTTTTTGCAAAAATTTTTTAGTTATTTATATGTTGAGAGGGAAAAAATGTGGTTATATGCCGTTTACTATTCAATTAGAGATTCGCAGATATTAAAAAAAAACAGTAATAGGTATTAACGTCGTTGAAATCTAATTTGAGTGCCAAATGGATTTATCTTAACACATTTCAAGTCTTAGCTTCACAATTACAAGCGACGATGTTTTAAGGAATGTCTAGAGCATTAGAGCTCTCCAAGAAAAAAAAATCACCATGATGATGCCGCTGGAAATTTGATTATTTGCTGTTCTTGAGAAACTTGCAGTCAACCAAAATCCTTGTTTGGAAGTGCTTATTAATACATGTATATATGAACACGACCAAAGTAATTCTCACTCAGTAATTATTACTGAGTGAGAATTTCTTTGGTCGTGTTCATATATACATGTATTAATAAGCACTTCCAAACAAAGCTTTTCGAAATGCAACACATTTGATTTCAGGGGTTTCATGTGTTGCATTTTTGTTTGAAAACATCGTGTCGTCACAATGCATTGTACCGCATCGGCTGTTCTACTTGAAAACTAAACACTCGGTGACCTAATTTTTACATGGAGAGCGGCGATTTTAGATAACAAAAATGAAGCTGACAGTTGTGGTCATATATATGTATACTGAATAAGTTTTAATTTTGTGTTTTGTCACGGATATTGCAACACACAGCGAGTGCATTGATCGCAATGCGCATTACATATATACGGTACGACACTTGCTGTGTGTTGCGTACCAGGAACAATACACAGATTTTAGAAGAAACTTATTCTATTTATACATAAATGATTTAAAATAACAAAAGTATCAAGAATGTCTGCATCTTGGTCCCAAAAATGGGAAGCACTATCGATATATAAATTTCTACATTTTATAGGCTTCTTAACGTACGTTACATAAAAATCTTACCGTTACGTTTTATATGTCATTGAGGCTGTGGACCATTGGTTTCGTGGGATTGTACGTTCCTTGTTTAAAACCACATATACGTGTACAGATATATGAAATTGGAACCAATGTGTTTTTTTCAATGCACGCCTCCTTTCTATATCTCTGAAGAAAAATTTCATAAAAATCCAACAAGGCACTCAATTATAATTATCATAGTACATGTATCAATAGGAATGGTACTGGTACTGTTTGTAAAAATAAACACTCTTCACGATATCTTTCAAACAGATCAAAAGGCATTAGGGTGTTGCATATACGATATCCAAAATTCTAAATCAGAAGGAATTTCCTCTAACTGACAGACTGGTATTATCTTGGTTTTAGGATAAGGTTGAAGATTTTGTAGAGGATCAGAAATTCTTATATACTTGCTTTGAGTTTTGTAAAAACACGGTTGATAGTCAAAAATGATGTGGCTAATTAAGTGCCTTAGGCTTCCGCATATAACTAAAATTATGGTCAAAATTGAATATCTTGATAGGCCCTCAAGAACTTCTTTCTTGAATATCATGCAGAATATTTACTGTTATAAAAAATAGAACTGTTCAACAATAGGAGTGTCGCCTGTTGCATGTTTGAGCCTAAATACGTGACCTTGACCTGAAAGTGACCTTGACCTATATGGGGTGATGAGTTCCATCATGCTTTACCATCCCTGAGAGTTTGAAAGATGATTGATGTATATCAAGTAAATTACAGCCAAATATGTGAAAGTGTGACAACCAGACAGACGGAAGCTGGACAAAGTGATCCCTATATGCCGCCCTTGCTTTGCAGGCGACATGAAAATCAAAGAAAGTTTGAAATACAAATACCCTGCTACAGCATTAGGTCTCCTGTATAAGACATCATTGAAAGAAAATATGACCTTGAATGAAGTGGCACCTTATCCATCAACTTGCAAACAAGGTCATAGGCGGCACAGGCTTGTCGAAATCGCTATCTTCCTACGCCATTTCATGCAATGATAAAGCAACGAGAGGCCTCGCTAGTGCGACATGTTACAGTGATGTCATTCGGTTTTCTGACGTTAACAGTGCAAAAGATTCAAATGCAGAGGCAAACAGATTACTTCTTTGAGTATTTAGGGGCGAGTAAATAGGCAATGAAGGGAAGGACTCTTATCTCGATGCAGGAAAATTCACAAGACTCACGTCTAAAAACGGTAGGTTTCGATTTATTGCTAGAATTTTGGATTTTTACAGAAGACTTCTCGCTCATTTGATCGTGTTGGTAACGAAAGAAAGAATCCCTGATCTTGCATCGTATTGCATTGAAACAAAAAGACATTGCCAGTGCATTGTAAGTAAATGTTGTCAATCCTGATGGTACAATGTATACATTTGCAATAGTTCATTTATAAATATGAAGCCCCAGTTTCAGTCTGCAAGAACTTGCAGACAAACAACAGGCGATGCCGGCAGAGGTATATATTTCATCTGAATAAGTGAAGAAAAGTGGAACTGAAATTGGACGCATTCGTAGGAGAATGTTCATCCATGGTACATCTAGAAACCGTGAATATTCAAAATTCTATTTTGCCTCAATGACATTAAGCTTTGGACAATAAATAGGTACTTCATTTTCCAATAAAAATCATCAAGTCCAGATCTCCTTCTATTTTTTTTCCAAATAGTTTGTATCATTTCATTCATCACCTGGACGCCAGTATCTACCTTACATTTCAATCATATATGAATGTTACCTTCCACATCTAATGATTATCAAGTAAGTTATATTTGATATGGATCCTAATCATCATGGAACTGGATTGAGGAATTGATGGAATCAACAACAAAGCAAACAGTTAACACATGGCGGGATATCAATGTAAAGATGTCAACATATACACAGACTAAGTTAGCCCTTTGCTTATGTGATAAGAACTTGGTCACCAATTCATGGCCTGTCATAAACATAGCATAATCAAAGATTACAAAGCTCTCAAGTAGTTAAAGATTACGCTGTTTTTAATTTGAGAATCTCTCCTATTGAGGACCAACGAAAATGGTAACAACTAAACAAAACAGAAAAGGGAAGTAGACTATTGATATCCAAATCTTACTAAAATGTGCACTTGAGGGGAAAATATAGGTCATGATCTATACTTGAATGTAGATTTGTGATCTACTCATAAAGACACATCATCTGTGCAAGTTTAACCCTGCTAGCAATTAAAATAAAGAATTGAAACTTCTTTCAAAACATTGATACCCAAATCTTCCTAACATGTGCACTCAAGCAGAAAATATAGGTCATAACCTATATTTGAATGTAGATTTATGATCCACTCATTAAGACCAATCGTCTGTGCAAGTTTGGTCTTCCTAGCATTTATAATAAAGAAATAAAACTTCTTAACACTGATACCCAAAACTTCCTAACATGTGCACTCATGTGAAAATTGTAGGTTATGACCTACATTTGAATGCAGATTTGTGATCTACTCATTAAGACGTATCATCTGTGCAAGTTTGGCCTTTTTTTGCATTTAAAATAAAGAAATAAAACTTAGTGCGGACAAAGACAACAGAGTGATAGCATAAGCTCAATCTCACTTTGTGAGGTGCGTTAAAAAGTACAAATTATCACTTTTTCATATGACAAAGGCTTAACTGAAATGGATTAACATTATGATCTTGACCTTAAAGCTTCCTGTGGAGGAATGTTGTAAAATATTCAAAATGTGTCAATCTGCATGTCCAAGAAATATGATTGTCTTTTATAATGTAGGTATACTACAAGTGACAGATTTGTACAAACAAACACTTGAAAGTCCCTTTTTTTCTAAAAGAAACAATTTATTGAATGCATGTTCAAAGATCTTTGGTTTATATTATGACTTTCTAATTATATGATGATACAAACATATCAAAATTTTGCTTACATAATGATACAACCTAACTAAAGCACCCTTTAAGCATACTTGTCTTATTCGTACAAAATGGCATGTAAATATTCTACTTGCATTTCTCTTAATCATATGTGCACACGAATCATAATATATTTTGTCTTTTACTTTCATGTATATCAACCAGAACTGCCATTTTTATCAAATATTAAATTTTCTTCATTTCTTTAACACACATTTCTTAAAATGTTTAGACAAACAGAATGAAGGGTATACTGCTAATGTAAGTAAAAAAATGTTACTCTTTTTGGTTTTCTCTGCTTTTGCATCTTCATCTGATATCAACTATGAATCAGGCTAACAACATGTTCAGTACTGAAATGTGTGAAAAGTGTAACAGTGTACTCAGTACAGATTGCCAGACTTAAACATTTTTCTTTCATGAAATTCTGGCGATTACAAATACAATTCTCTCAAACAAAAACAAAAATATATGCATTTCAACAATCCCTCAAACCAAGAAGGTTAACAACTTGCAAGTAAAAACTTGTAAATATATTTGGAAAAATAAACAGGAAACAAGAAATTTGCATGAACGATGCAATGTGCCGAGTTGCAAAACATAATTTCACGTAACACTCTTTATGAAAAACTTTACTTTGAACCCAATGATCCCCCCCCCAAGTCAATGTCAAATTAAATAAAAAACTCATGATAATTGTATAAGATTAAATGATAATAAATGGAGTACATATTCTGTTATGGTCCAAACATTACTTTTATATCCAAAGACCTTGACCCTTTACCCCAAAATAAATAGGGCATATCCTTGACTCACAGCTCACCAATCATAGAGATTTTATTGTGAAAGGTGCAAAACACAATATTAATCTCGACACCATTTTAATCATCAGAATTCTATAACCTTGACCTTTGACATTATTCATCTGACAATCAATAGGACATATCCCTTACTCATAGGAGTTTTATCATGATAGTTGCAATAGACATTCTGTTACTATCCAAAAACTAACAGTACCACTTGTAATAATTTGACCTTTGCCTTTACACCCCAAAAACAATGGGCACATTCTTGACACACAGGGAACAAAGCTAGAACTGTTCACCTGAAAATTAATAGAGCCCATCCACTCTCCTGCTGGAAGCATACCAAGGTCAGACTCAGAGTGTAGTTTTGCAACTCAGCTAATTACATCTTTATCAAGTACATGATGTATGTGAATGACAAAAAGACAAATACTTTAAATGGTTTTGTAGGAGAAAAAGGTTTGATTCTCCATAATCAATATGTACCATGGTGGTTAGATAACCTCCATAATCAATATGTACCATGGTGGTTAGATAACCTCCATAATCAATATGTACCATGGTGGTTAGATAACCTCCATAATCAATATGTACCATGGTGGTTAGATAACCTCCATGATCAATATGAACCATGGTGGTTAGATAACCTCCATAATCAATATGTACCATGGTGGTTAGATAACCTCCATGATCAATATGAACCATGGTGGTTAGATAACCTCCATGATCAATATGTACCATGGTGGTTAGATAACCTCCATAATCAATATGTACCATGGTGGTTAGATAACCTCCATGATCAATATGAACCATGGTGGTTAGATAACCTCCATGATCAATATGTACCATGGTGGTTAGATAACCTCCATAATCAATATGAACCATGGTGGTTAGATAACCTCCATAATCAATATGTACCATGGTGGTTAGATAACCTCCATGATCAATATGTACCATGGTGGTTAGATAACCTCCATAATCAATATGTACCATGGTGGTTAGATAACCTCCATGATCAATATGTACCATGGTGGTTAGATAACCTCCATGATCAATATGTACCATGGTGGTTAGATAACCTCCATTTTCTCACAGGTTTATTCATATACATGTACATCTTTGTGGATGTGGTTTATGTAACTCTTTTCTGTTTCCATGGTGATTTTTTACGAAAATAAAACAACCAAACAGGGTAATGCAAAAATCATAAGGAATCAAAAAATATAATGCACAAATAAATTCAGTAGTAACAATCAAATTCAAAGACGTATTTTATTCCTCAAGAATTATTGCGTTCCTGGTAAGATTGTTTTAAAGAACCAAGAAATACATGTACCATGAACAGCATGAATGTCAAACCATTGCCAGCTACAGCTTCAAACTGTCTTTCATAATTTGAAAACTTGATGAGAAATATAAGATTTGTTTTTTTTTTCACACATGAGATGAATAAAATAGATTCTTGTAAAAAGAGCTACATGTACATACTTGTATTAATGCATAAGATGAATGAACACAATAGCATAGTGGAAATTGGTTGATATTCATAATCTATACAGTTATGTGCATTTTACATGTATAGAAAAGAATAGAATAGTATAATACACTGTGTAGAAAATTGAAAAAAAGCAACCAATTCGATAAAAATATGATCAAAATTCATCAACTTCTGTATCATATTTAATCTTTCTCATGTATATTTGTCCTTATCATCTTTCTTGAAAAATGAAATGAAAATGACAGTGTAGTTCATTTGCACATGAATGTATCTTATATCACAAATCCTTTCACTCCTGAATGATACACTGTTTAAATCTGGTTCATTATAATACGCTTTGTCAAGTCATTCATTTATCACATACTGCCTTTTCTGATAGGTCAAAACAACAAAGTCAGCAAGATGATTGTTCAAACTACTTTAAGATCTCTAGTACTGTATCTTAAAATTCCAACAATCTATAGTACAAGTCATTTGACGATTTAATGCTAAATGTTCCAAAACTGATGGTGGAACAATAAATTATCTATTCATAATAAAAGTGAAAGTGACATCATCTGGAATTTTTGGGCGTGCTTGAGACACTTCGGTGACTTTTACTTTCATCTTCTGATGATGACGAATTTGACCTTGACCTTGAGTTCATATGCTGCTTGCTGGCATTTGGTGTCAAGGACTGTGATTTACTTGTTCTTCTTCTGAAAGTAAATCCATGTGGAAGGCAAAATTCAGTAAATATTAAAAGACATGATGATGTTGTCATCAAAGTCTGTAAACAGTATTTTCATTGTTTAAGAAATAACAACTAGCTAGCCATGGTTTATTGTCCAGTAATTCATGAATCAATCAAATTATCACCGAGCCGCAAAGCGGCAAGGTGAAAATTTGATTGGTTCATGTGACAAGTGGAATTACTGGACAATGAATCACGGCTAGCTAGTTGTTATTTCTATTCTAATATAGCATGTGAATGGGTGGAGCTTAGCGAACTGGAAGTTTGTTGGAGATTTTACACCAGGCAAGTTCTATCGTACATATAGGGAGGAAATTTCAAGTCATAAAAGAATAGAATATATTCATTGAAAAGGCATAATTTGCTGAGCATTTTTATTGAGTACATTATGATTTCAGTATAAAAAGTTTCTAAAACGTTTTCCTATCTGACACATAATTGGCTGACAATTTATTGGATACTTTAACTTAACCTATTATTCATATCAGCAAGAGCAATTCCGTACCTCTTTCTTTTGATCTTACTGCCTTTTGTCTCTGTGTCGGAGCTCTCACATGAGCTGCAGTCACTGGAACTGGAGCTGGAAGAGGAACCAGAGCTGGAGCTGTCGGAGTTAAATCCGGTGGGTTTACTGAGGTCTACACTGTCTGCCATGGCAGATACATCAGGACGCTCTCTCTGGGTAGGAGAAGTTACATAATTATGCATATTCAAAAATGAAAAAGGAAAGAATGTTGTTACTCATTTCAGTATTTCTTATAGATATAAGGGAGAGCAACCATTTATTTTCTCATGCATTTACATGTTTCTGAGCTTTGTAACCAGTGAATATCCATCCTGTAACATACCTGTAATGTTTTGTACCATTTCTTTGAGAGTTTGGGCCTTCCCCGTACAGTTTTATGCCATACTATAGGGAAGTTTGTGGTTGTTGAGAAGTTCTGTGTAACAGCTATTGTACTGTCCAGGTTAATAACTACATGCCACCAGCCTCCAGGTACAAATACTGTCTCTCCTGGTCTCTGAAGAATCTCAAGCTGTCAAATATAAACATCATTAATCTAATGATAATTCATTCATCTTTCAATAGAACCATTCTAACTGTTATAAGCTTATGCTGTAACAATGTATTATTAGCAGTTTACATGTTTGAATCCTTGATTTGACACTTACAGTTTTCAATTAAATATTCCATCTGTTATATATTGATCAACTTGGATGAAATGGAACTTGGTTGAATAGATAATAATTTGCTGAATCAATTGTTTAAAAATTTTCCCAAAATAAGTTATGCCGATCAAAATCTTTACTCCCTCATTCTGATAAACATATAACTCACAGGTGCGAATTCTTTAGGCCATGTTGGCTCCTGTGTCCTAGGATACACGTACGTAAACCAAGCTATGGCCTCGCTCTTCTGTTTGCCTCCCTCTCCAGGAAATGGTTTCAGCATGTCCTTGGGAGTGTGAGTAGGAAAAAGACACCATCTACAAAGTTATACATAGAGATATCAGAGATGACAGCGCTCACCTCTACGGCAACATTGTCACATGACCAGCATCTGTACCATATTGCACAAAGTAGTTTGGTTGATAAAGAAGGCTGGAAATGAAGAGTCTAATTTTACTTGACCTGTTCAATCAAGCAAGAAATATAGGTCAGATGCAGCACCTGTCCAGTGCATTGCAGTCAGCATCCTCAGATGCATCACCCACACAAGTTTTTTTTAATTGATCTAAGACTTTAAATAGGCCAGAAATGGACCTGTCCCATTTTACTTAACCTGATTGCTCAAGTGTGAAATGTGGGTCAGATGCAGCATCTGTATCATGCATTGCATTAAGCATCCTCATTGGCTAATGTAAGACTTAAAGTAAGGCAGAAATGGACCTGTCCCATTTTACCTAACCTGCTCACTCAAGTGTGAAATGTGTGTCAGATGCAGCCGCCGTACCATGCAATGTGGTCAGTATTGTCAGATGCATCATCAATGCAAGTTTGGTTGATGTAGGACATGTAGTAAGGTGGGAATGGACCTGTCCCATTTTACCTAAGCTGCTCACTCAAGCGTGGAATGTGGGTCAGATGCAGCCTCCGTACCATGCATTGTAGTAAGCATCCTCAGATGCATCATCCATGCAAGTTTGGTTGATGCATGACTTAAAGTAATGCAGGAATGGACCTGTCCCATTTTACCTTACCTGCTCACTCAAGTGTGAAAAGTGGGTCAGATGCAGCCTCTGAACCATTAGCGCTAGATTAAGGCTTCTGTATGTGATGTAATACAGAGCGTTAGTGCAACAGGTTCAGTTGGGGGGGAAGTTTAATTTTTGAGTAATATTGTGCACTGCATTCTTCAAATCAGTTCATCAATGTACTTAACTTTACCTAGGCATGGATAATTTTAGCTGTTAATGTCTTAAAACTTATAAATCCATGCACAGTTTTGTCTCAATTCTAAACAGAAATGTCTACCATTTTTCCATATGAATAGATTCGATCAATTGTACCGCTGCACATTTCAATCTGTATGAAACTCTCCTTTGTTGGTTCAATCACTCTTTGGGATCATATAATTATATAGCATAGATTTCGCTTGTACTGACTTTTATAAACCTGAATATGAAAAAGAATAGACTTGAAACAGGTGAATGAATGATTTTGTATACATTCTCTTTTTTCAACCTTGATCCCTTGGGGTGAGTGCTCCTATTTTTCCCGATCAAAATAAGCTTATGTCAAATTGACTAGATCTTGTACATCCAGAAAAATGGCAGTCATTTATGTTTAGAACTGGGACTAAAACAAATGTGCATGGATTAACAAGTTTTAAGACATTAACAGGTAAAATTATCCAAGCCTAGGTTATGCTTAGTGCAAAAGGGAGACGTCTTGAAACAAGTGAGATGTATAATATTTTTCTTATAGCAAATATTATGCGCATCTACATGAATGCGCTCACCTTCCCGTGAACATTACCGTTTGTACGAAAGCGATGATATAATACATCGCTTTTGCATCTAAAGCTACTGTACCATGCATTGTAGTAAGCATCCTCAGATGCTTTATCCATGCAAGTTTGGTTGATGTACATTGTAGGACTTATTGTAAGGCGGGAATGGACCTGTCCCATTTTAACTAACCTGCTCACTCAAGCATGGAATGTGGGTCAGATGCAGCCTCCGTACCATGCATTGTAGTAAGCATCCTGAGATGCATCACCCATGCAAGTTTGGTTGATGTAGGACTTATAGTAAGGCGGGAATGGACTTGTCCCATTTTACCTAACCTGCTCACTCAAGCATGAAATGTGGGTCAGATGCAGCATCTGTACCATGCATTGTAGTAAGCATCCTGAGATGCATCACCCATGCAAGTTTGGTTGATGTAGGACTTATAGTGAGGCAGGAATGGACTTGTCCCATTTTACCTAACCTGCTCACTCAAGCATGAAATGTGGGTCAGATGCAGCATCTGTACCATGCATTGTAGTAAGTATCCTTAGATGCATTATCCATGCAAGTTTGGTTGATGTAGGACTTGTAGTATGGCGGGAATGGACCTGTCCTGTTTTGCTTAATCCGTAAAGCGGACGTCGACGGCGGGGTGATAGGATAAGCCCCTCTCTACTTCGTCGAGGTGAGCTAAAAATGCAATAGATTTAATTTTTACCTACAGGATAACTAGTCTTTATCTTGGATATAATTATATTGAATACAGTTCTTTCAATTTTTTCAGTGTCAGTTTAGTGTAATAGAGAGTTTGCAGTGTTCTCGGATGCATCAAAATTGACTCGGTACGCATCATTTTGAAAAGTGGCATCCACGGACGCATTCAATTTTCCTGTCATCCCCAAAATTTCTGTTTTCAGCCTTATTTCTCACACCTTTCTGGCCGTATGTTAAATAAACACCTGCATCACTACCCCAGTTGATGTGAGCAGACAATATTGGGATTAAATCGAATACACATTTGAGAAATTATGGAATGCCATTAACGTTTTATATAGAGGACCTTATTTTCATGACTTCGATGTCTCGTCCAATACAAATTTTTTGTACGGACGACTTTAATGGTACAAGTTTGCAGCTTGACATGTCATTCAAATATGAACATTAAGGGTCTATTATCATTTTTTATTAGCTAATGGTTCAATTTTCTAATTATCGAAAATTTGCAGGCTTTTCGGCAAAAGATTATCGGATGAAAGTGATGAACAGTCAACACTAGATTGTGATGTTTATAACATACATTATTACAGTTTGGTATATATATGCAGTAGCGAATGGGAATCCATCTCACTCTCATTGTGAGTCAACAGAACAAAACTAAATAAAAGGCCTTTTTGTCAATAAAAACAATAGTTTAAATGAATTTTACATATAAAATTTAGCCAAAATACAAAATGTTTAAGAAATACTAATTACTAGCCAAAATACAGTACAAAATGTATAAGAAATACCAATTAAACATATGTCCTTGATACACAGGACTCATCATTTCAGATTCCTACCAAAAACCCTGAGTTTGTATTGAGACTCAAATTAAAAGACAATACAATTTCATTTTGGGTTTGAATTAAAAAAAAGATTTTCATACTTTAGTGAAGGCTGACGGACAGTGAACTGTCAATTCTTCAGTAGATGGTACTTACCTTTTATGTCCAGCTATAAGAGCATTCCAAGCACTGGTTCCTAATGGATCAATATGTATCCCTGTACCTGACCTGGCAGGTCCCATTACAAACCATCTGAAAGGTGGTGCATTACATATCACATTAATATCCTGTACTACAATGTATGTGTATACATGTATCACTCAGTAATAAGCATTATGAAGTGTTGGCTGCATGTACTGAAAGTTGGTGCCAGAAATCGCTGTTTTCAGTTTTGGGAATAGCTGAAAGTCTGATGGAGCAAGATCAGTAGAATAAGGCAAATGCTCAATCAAATTAAAGCTACAATCATGAATGGCAGCCATGGCAGTGAGAGACTTGTGAACAGGAAACATTGTCCTGATGGAACAACACACCTTTAACTAGTGAGCTTTCCAAGGCGCTTAAGTTTAATATTTTCCCGTTACTGTGTCAGAAGTGAAGCATAGTATGTGCCATTGACTGTTCGTCCTTTTTGAAGATAATCTATCAGCAGAATACCTTCTGCAACCCAGAAAACCAAGGCTCACAACATATCAATCATATCAATCAGCCCTCGTAATTCTTTTCCTCATAGTATAATAATGACTGTAAGTATGTTTAATCTACTAAAACCATAAATACCTATAAGGTGGCCGTCTATCTTCTCCAGCATATCTGAATAAATCATCTTGAAAGAACTTTGGTACTGTGTAATCCTCTAGTAACCTTCCTCTCTTCTTATGCTGAAATATGTGATTGTTTAGGTAAAGTTTATTTTTATGAGAATGTGTATGTAAAGCCTGTCACATGTACTATACTTTTTTTTTTTAACAAACCAAGGGGTTCTTTTTCATCTTTATTTTAACTTTTTTGTACAATCAAATTTGATCATTTACCCTTGATACAGACACTTACACAATTAGAATTGAAATCTTCAATGATGACGTAAACAAGTCTATCTATGAGTCAGAAGTTTTTAAAAACTACAATGAGACAATGTGGTCATTTATACTCTTACCTCTCCAAAGCTGCTATCAAATATATAAAGTGGACTATCATCGTGATTATCGTTCATATACTGTACAAAATACTTCATCTTCAACTTGACTGAGTAACCTTCATCATCCTCTCCACATTTGAATTTCTGATTTCTGTATTTCTTAGCAAGCCTCTGTAAAAGAACATACTTGTAAATCTGAACAGACACTTTTACAAAAGAACATTTTAAGGAATTTTTCAGTGTAAATTTAAAACACCTTTGATGTCAAAGGTATATCAAATAAAAGCTAATGATAAATTCAAAGCTTTTTTCACTAAAGATTCAGAATCATTCAATATATAATATCAATATTAGAGCTGCCATTCAAAAGACCTTGTTTAGTTGGAGCCTTGTCAATTAAATGCCTACAAATTGAACAGACAATAGTTATTTACAAAGATATGACCTACATGTAGTAACAATCTTACCATGGCCAAGTGCTGTGACCATACTTCAAAGTCATAAATTTTAACTTTATGTAATTGTTGTAAGTTATGTACATTTTGTAGGTGTTCATTACTCTGAGACTGACAAGGGTGATGGACAGGTCAGGCTTTTTTTCAATTATTTGGGAATGGGGTGGGGCCTGTGCAATTCGGAAAAATTATGACGTTTGGGAAAATATTGGATAGTACTTGGATAGAGTAAATGACTGCTTAGACAATCAAAAAGATCAGAATCGAATTTTAAATCAAATGATTTTCTTTTTAATTTGATTCAATTACTTATCATTAGTATTAATTACAAAAATATGGCAAATTAATAGTAAATTTGCTACTTTTGAACCAATAAATTTCACTAATTTTGGTGATAATTCCATCTACTTGTGATTGGGAAATTTTAGAGCCACAGTTGGGAAAAAGATACTTATTTTCATTGGGAAAGGGGTCGAACAACGGTCCAAAAAAGCAGCAAAAAATCCCTGCAGATGGAAGGAAAAACTGGTTAATTCCTACATGTACATACTCTCCCCACAGTTAACAAAGTGTACAATGTCATTTTAACAAAATACATTATAAATACAAATAAAAACACAAACACTCAGATACACAAATTTTCGGCCCCTTGGCCTCTATCAAGTGTAAAAAACGACGATCTATAACATCCCTTCCCTCTGGAAGAAATATTTGAATCTACATTATAAATATGTACATTATGTAAAATATTCGTTCTTAATTGATTAAGTACAGTATGACTGGTAACTTTACCCTTTCTGTCCATTTAAAGCTTGCTGGCCATTCTCTCTGTACGTTAGTGAGTACAACAGGTATATAATTACGTTCATATTTCTCTATAAATTCCTGATGGGAAACTCTTTCTACATCAACACGTTCAACATTGTCTTTCACCGCTCTATGGCTTGTATCAAATGTTCTTGCATAGTCAAAATAATGCCATCCATTTTTATCATGACCAAGTTCTGGAAACAAAAGACATACATGTACATACTAAAAATATTTTAGATTCTTCAAAGTAAAGTGGATCAGAAATAAAACACTCTTATGTTCAGAAGCAGGTTTTCTACTCTACATTGATGAAAAAGTAGGAAAAAAAGTAGGAGAAGTCAATGAAACAAGAGGCCCAAGGGGCCACATCGCTCACCTGAGGAGACTGTACAGTGATTTTTTTCAGTAATTTGGGAGGGGCCCTTGTAATTGGGAAAATTAATGACATTTGGGAATATTTTGGGAAGTACTAAATTTAATGCAAGTAAAATGACAGTTTATACAATCAAAAGTTCAGAATTGAATGTTTAATAATCATATAATTTTCTTTTAAATATGATTTAATTTCTTATGCTTACAACATATTGGCAAATAATTAGTAAATTTGCTAATTTTGAACAAGTAAATTTCACTATTTTCACTGATAATCCCATCTGAATGAAATTGGGAAAATTTAGAGCCACAATTGGGAAAAAAGATACTATTTTTCATTGGGAATGGGGCAAAATAAAGGCCCCAAAAAGGGGAAAAAAATCCATGCTGTATGTATGTTTTCAATCAAAGTCAGTATAAGAACAGAAGAAAATCACTTTTAGTGAAGCTTTGAGAAGGACAATGTGTACTTACTTCCTGTAAAATTTTGGTGACATTCTGTGCAGTAGTTTAAGAGGATAAGTCAAAAATGTGTCATCCAATTAGAACCTATGGAGGACATCTTGGGTTTCCGATCGGCTCGAAAAACAAACTTTGTAGACTAAGAGGGCAATGAGTACTTGCTTCCTGTGAAGTTTCAAGAAATTCTGTGAAGCGGTTTCAGAGGAGAAGTCGAAAATGTGTCAGCCAATCAGAGCCTGTAGCTGCCATCTTGGATTTCCGGTCCGTTCCAAAAAACTTAAACTTGTTAGAGGGCAATGAGAACTTGCATCCTGTGAAGTTTCATGAAATTCTATGCAGCGGTTTCAAAAGAGAAGTCGAAAATGTGTCAGCCAATCAGGGTCTGTGGCAGCCATCTTGGAATTCCGATTGGCTCGAAAAACACAAATTTGGTAGAGGGCATTGAGTTCTTGCTTCCTGTGAAGTTTCATGAAATTCTGTGCAGCAGTTTCAGAGGAGAAGTCGAAAATGTGTCAGCCAATCAGAGCCTGTGGCAGCCATCCTGGATTTCCAATCGGCTCGAAAAACACAAACTTGGTAGAGGGCATTGAGTTCTTGCATCCTGTGAAGTTTCGAGAGATTCTGTACAGTGGTTTCAGAGGAGCAGTCGAAAATGTGTAAGCCAATCAGAGCTTGTGGCAGCCATCTTTGATTTCCCATCAGCTCGAAAAACACAAACTTGGTAGAGGGCATTGAGTATTTGCTTCCAGTAAAGTTTCCAGAAATTCTGTGTAAGGGTTTCAGAGGAGAAGTCGAAAATGTGTCAGCCAATCAGAGTCTATGGCGGCCATCTTGGATGTCCGATCGGCTCGAAAAACACAAAATTGGTAGAGGGCATTGAGTTCTTGCTTCCTGTGAAGTTTCGAGATATTCTGTGTAGCAATTTCAGAGGAGAAGTCGAAAATGTGTCAGCCAATCAGAGCCAGTGGCGGCCATCTTGGATTTCAGATCAGCTCAAAAAACACAAACTTGGTAGAGGGCATTGAGCACTTGCTTCCTGTGAAGTTTCGTGAAATTCTGTGCAGCGGTTGCAGAGGAGATGTCGAAAATGTTAAAAGTTTACGCCGGACAGACGACGACGATGGACGGACGACGGACGGCGCTCTATGACAATAGCTCACTTGAGCTTCGCTCAGGTAAGCTAAAAAAGTAGGAAAAAAGTAGGAAGAAGTAGGAATAAAAAGGGGAGAAGAAGGAAATTTTCCATCATTTTTAGCGACAATTTTCAGTAAGTATGACACACAAAATCACAGTAAGCAATATAAGTAGGCTGGTAATGTTCAACTTTGAGGGAATGACAGAGAGAAATAGTGACGGAACGATTGTTTATCATATAAAAATACAGAATGGGCGAGCAAAGCAAACCCGCATTTTTTCTTAACTTTGAATCAGACGTTGATGACAAGCGAAGCAAGTAACTTTTTACTTTTGAGATGAAAAAGTAGGAATAGTAGGAGGTTTTGAAGAAAAAGTAGGAAAAAATAGGATCAAAATTAAAAAGTAGGAAAAGTAGGAAAAAGTAGGAACAGTATGCATAAGCTACCTCCTTGATACTTTTTTCAGAAAATGATATTTTGCAAAAATACAAATATCATTAAAACCTCTACTGGTCGAGCAGACAATTTCCAATCACCTTGTATATCTCCATGTACCTCTTCAAATAGAATGCCACTGTTGTTGTGACGAGGGATCATGCGTGAGCCACTCATCAGTCTGCTCATGTGTCACAACAATGACAAACGATTTGAAGCAGTAAATATGCAACATGCACAAGGTGATTGGAAACGTACCTCCCCATTAAATCTGCCCTTGATAACATCCCTCTTCATAATCGAATTACACATGAAGATGATTTCAAATCTTATTCATTGATAAAATGGGTGTCTACTGAAGTGGACAAAATTTTATCAATTCCATTCATCAGGGAGTTTGTTTAACATGAAAACTTTGGTCGCCAACCAGGCTCCTAACAACAGAAATTTTGGGAGCCCAGCTTAAATTTCAGGTGCCCAATTGGTACATTTGTTGTCCCCGCCAATTCCATTGTGTGCAAAATTTTTTTCAAGATTATCAAAATTGTACTGGAGGGATCCAAATGTTGCAGAGCCATACACAAATATGAAATTTAGAAGGCTCGATTGAATGTCACGTTAGGCTAACATGAAGTGGCTGCACCATTTTATACGATCTCTTTCAATGAGTTGGGACTTTCAAGGAAGTATTTTAGATTTTTTATAGGGTCAGAGGACGATATAATGTTAAAGGAAAACTAAGTATCTTCACAAAATTGAATGATTGCCAGTCTGGGGTTAGAAAAATGCTGATGTGCCATTTTCAGAGGTGCAAACACATGTACAAGTTATTCAATGTCTTTGTCCGCATATTGTTACAAAAAAGAACAGACCATTGAAAAAGCAACAACAAAAAACAAACCAGAATCAAGTGAACCAAAACAATGACGAATCGCCTGTGCAGTGAGCATGCGTTAGCATTACCAAAGAAAATATTTTTGGTAGCGTTTACGCATACCCAAAATATTTATCCGCCTATGCAGAAAATCTTATTTAAATCTAAAATGTAGACGAATTCTTTCAATTGGGAAATTTAAGTCATCATATAAGAAATGCCAATTGTACACACTTTATTGATGCATTCATCAAATAGCATTACATTTCGATATAAATTGGGACTAGCCAAAATTTCAATGGGACTCAACAAAATTTCCTGGGACTCACCATTTTCAAAAATGGTGAGTCCCAGGACTCTACATATCAGATTCCAAGTGAGAACCCTGGTCAAAGGTTTTGTAGTTTTGAAGGTACCATTTTGAACATGAATTGTGTGAAATGTCCAATACGTCATTTTTTGACAGATTAAAATGAATTATGCATAAAATATTTTTAAAAAATTTTATTTTGGTCTGCAGGAAATTGCTGTGGTCTATAGGAACTGATATCACTGTAGATCGAATGTCTATAAGACTCCAAAAGTCAATTTCCCACACTGCTAGGGTCGCTTTGCAACCAGAAAGGGGGTGGCGTAGCTCAGTTGGTAGAGCACTTAGTACGTCGACTCGTAGCCAGTGAAGCATGTGACTGACCAGCATCGAATCCGACGAGCGCCAGGTGGAGGGACGATTACCAACTTAATTAGAGCCTCGCCAGGTGTTGTGGGCTAACACCTTGTACAAATGTATATAGCCAAGTAACCCCAGCCTAGTCTTTCGGAAGGGACTATAAACTGAGGTCCTGTGTCTCGGATAGGCGTAGGCACGTATAAGAACCCTCACCTCTTCGGCTGGGTCCGTTGCATAGGTCAAAATTCCAACATACAGCTTACGTCTTCGGACGGTACACCTAGCAGAGGCGGAATCTATAATTGAACCGACTGACAAGTTCAGTTCATTTTCTTGGAAATCCCTCCTTTGACTAAGGAGCACCCAAGTAGGTAAAAGGATAGACCAAATAAAAAATAGAAGATATAAAACTAAGGAGAGGGTAGGTACAGAGTAAGAAGTAGAAAGAAGGGTAAAAACTTCCGTTAAAATAGATCACTTTGTGAACTGGTCGGGAGCTGTGCTCTCTACAATTTCCGAAGTAAGCTTCGCAGACAGTAGTTGGCACACTTGACCATCTTTCCCTCTTAAAAGAATCATCCCGAGAGCAATTAAATGTCAAAGGATTCATCTTACACAATGACAAACTCTCAACCTCTGTTCTACCACTAAAGTTCACTCACCTGGTCGCGCTTTGGATTGAGCCTCTCTTACTCTCTTTATTGCGCGCCTATCCATGTAAAACCCTTGACTTTAAACGGTACTTAAATGAGAGGAAAAGGTTATTGCTAATGGATTTATTGAGTAGTCTAATACATGTTTTTCTTCTTGAGAAAATGAAAGCTAAAGCTTCTATGTGACACGATGAAGCGTTTTAAAGATTCAGATTGACGTAAAAGCCAATACGTCTAAAAACTTTTCGTCATTAATTCCATTCGGGATGTTGAGAGACACTGGGGCGATCCAACCACAAACTAATCCTGCCACTGTGGAAAAATAGCCGGTCCCATACGACTTGCCCCTATAGTTGATTTGACAGCCTTAATAACATGTGGCCGACCTAGAAATGTCCTTTCCTATGAACTTTTTTTGATGATTCTTATCTATGGGATAGTACTGAACGGTTCTAGCTTGTGTCCTTGGGCAACTCTTTTTATCGCCGGAAATTCAAAATGGCCGCCAATGCCTTCCACCAATAGATGAATTAAATTCTTTCTTTAAATATTAAGTGTGGCACATCAAATCAGGTGTTTTGAAGGTCAACAAACCCATTTCCGATGTCATTTTTACAATTTGAGTTCATTCAGTATTAAAAATTAAAGATGACCGCCAAATATCAATCTCATTATGGTACAATGAGAATATTTTAATAAAACGTTCGAGTAACACATCTTATTTGTAGTTGCAATGGTCTTAGAATACATTTATTTTGCTGTTTTGGTTGTTTTCAGCTGACACATGTTTCTGGGACAACTCTGCTTATCGAGGGAAACTCAAAATGGCCGCCAAATGCCTTCCACCAATTGGTGAAATTTAATTATTTCTTTAAATATTAAGTGTGGCACATCAAATCAGGGGTTTTGAAGGTCAACAAACTCATTTCCGATGTCATCTGTACATTTTGGGCTTATTCTAGGCTAGAAATTCAAGATGGCTACCAAATGTCAACCTCATTATGGTACAATGTGTAGATTTCAATAAAAAAAGTCGTGTTACACATCTTATTTGTAGTTACAATGATCATTGTATACATTTATTTAGCTGTTTTGGTTGTTTCCAGTTCACACATACTTGTAGGACAACTTTTTTCATCGGGGGAAATTCAAAATAGCCGCCAAATAATTCCCTACCACTGAGTAAAATGTAAAAAGAAATATCACAAGCTCTTATATCTTAAGACTTACTATGTAATGAAAAATGAACAAAAGTGACATATAAGATTGGATGGTTTCAGCTTTAACAGACTAGGATTCGTCAAAATGTAATGCAAAGATAAACATATGTCATTTGTTTGATTAAAATGATACTCAAAAGACTCAATCTCTATTGATCATGTTGATTTAAGATCAGTTTGTTTGACTCAGGGGATTCTAGAGTAAGCAAGTAAACTCGAGGTAACTTGGCTATCTTGGCTCTTTTAACCATCATGGCAATTTCTTTGCTTGGCCTGTATAGCTTTTTTTCCAATCGGCAAGAATGCAAGAGAAAGTGTTTGATGTTTTCTTTACAACAGTCCCTCTTCGTAATTTATGTTGAGTTGAGCTATCTACTATATTTATGTATAACGTTAATGAGGACATGTACCATTTTGCAATGAAATTCTGAACCTTGCATCTCTATCCTAGCTATTTATACTTAGAATGGAACTTTGTAAGAATAGAATGTCTTCAAATTTGGCAAAACAACATTAATTATATCTGCTTCTTTGAATCATTTTGGCTGGAAGTACCACTAATGAGCATTTATTGTCCGAATCATGCATGTCTGGTGCATAGAATGTATTTTTCTATGTAAAGAAGGCTACCCAATAGTAACAAGGTTAGCACTCTACTTTCTCTTCATAAGGCCGGTTAGGTCTGTAAATGAACAGGCCATTCAAAATTTCATCTGCTATGAATACATCATAGGATAATTTTAACTTCTGGTCGGAGATTTCCTCCGTTTTTCTCTACAGTGATTCAAAATTGAATCTAAGGATCTGTGGTAAGATAAAATGGTACTACGTATGTTTTGGCATGTAAAACTCAAGTGGGTGAAATCTATCTTGAAAGCAATTGTCATGGATATCAGTGTTCCGTACAGTTCGAAGGTTGTTTCTATATCATATATCTTAAACAGGTTTTCATTCCAAATGTTTTCTTATAACACAGAGTATTTAGGTGAAGAGTAAGACGTAGTCAGTGTGACAAGCTTGAAATGAATCTAGAACAGAACAGGAGCATAAGTCAAAAGAACAGTAACAGGGAAAATGATCTATGTCAAGAATACAGATCATGCAGAAATCCTGGAAGAACTTTGCTTCTTTGAATTCCTTTTGCAGACTTTCAAATAGGACAATCACTTAAGTATTTGACGTAATATTTTGACAATCCATAGCCCTATGATGTAGATTCTTGCTTCAGGTCGACTCTCATCCCCCTTCTTTAAAATATACAATATTTGCAATTTATTTTTATCTTTATGATAAAAAAAAAGATTCTTCTCTTTTACAGTTTGAGAATGTGCAATCTATGTAAAAAGTGCATGTGTAAGCTCATATCGACAAAAGGAAATTCCACGTGGAGTATACCACCTTCGGGATCACAAATAATGTTTAACGTCTTCAAATTCATTAGCATCATTTTAGAGCAGATAAATTTACAGCATGGACCAGACATGCACGTTTCGTGTAATAAACCCTCGTCAATGATAAGATGCATCACAGTTATTCGTAACGAAATGGGAATATTGAAGTGAGGAGTCATTTTATGTTTAGCCTTTAATGACTAATAAGCAAAATGACACCAGATATGGATTTGACCCTTAAAAGCCCTGATTAGATGTGCTACACTTGATATATCAAGTAATTATTACATTTTACACAATAGTAGGAGACTATTTGGTGGCCATTTTGAATTTCCCACGAGTTGTCCCAGAAGCATGCGTTAACTGAAAACAACCAAAACAGCAAAATAAATGTATTTGGATCATTGCAACTACAAATAGGATATGTTACACGAACGTTTTATTGAAATATTCACATTGTACCATAATGAGGTTGAAATTTGGCGGCCATCTTGAATTTTAGTCCTGAATGAACACAAATTGTAAAAATGACATCGGAAATGGGTTTGTTGACCATCAAAACCCCTGATTTGATGTGCCACACTTAATATTTAAGGAAATAATTTAATTTCATCTATTGGTGGAAGGCATATGGCGGCCATTTTGGACTTCCGGCGATAAAAAGAGTTGCCCAAGGTTGCCAGAGTGGCAACCAAGCTAGAATCGTTCAGTACTATCCCATTGATAAGAATCATCAAAAAAAGTTCATAGGAAAGGACATTTCTAGGTTCTGAAATTTTCAAATCGACTATTTCTTACATTTTGTCATGCAATTCTCATGAAATGCTATGAATGTCTCTATTTAGAGTGATTTTCTTCGGTAAATATGCCAAAAGAGGGAGAAAGAGGGAGATTGGGCCAAAAAGAGGGAAAATTTGGTCTCCCTCGAGGGAGAAATGCCAAAGAGGGAGATCAGGTCAAAAAGAGAGAGTCTCCCTCCAAAAGAGGGAGAGTTGACAGGTATGTGTATATCCCTCCTCTAGGTAAGGAGCACCCAGTAAAGGTAACTGGTAAAAATTGACTTGAGTTTAAATTCATATCTATGGACATAAGATTAAAATATGTACAATGCTTTAATTATAAGATGTAATTTTTTATGTTAAAAACCAATCAGTAGACTGTTATTTAATAAAATGATGTTGGACATGGTAAAAACCCTTAAGAGTTTATATTTTACATTAATTATTTAAACATCAAAATTGTTGATATTTGGGAGAAATGGTCATTTGAAATAATTATACTAAAAGTTCTGTCAAATTGGTTAAAATACCTTACATTTATTAGACACTAAAATTTGTTAATGTTAGGGAGGAACGGTCAGTTGATATAATTGCACAAAAAGTTCTGTCAATGTAATTAAAATTCAGTTCCTCAGGGGATTTGGTTTAAAATTTAAGTGCTTATTTTACTAAAATTTAAAATACGTGTCTTATTTTTTAATAAGATAAAATAGGTTTATTGTTAAATTTTGATTTACCTTTTCGTATGAAATAATTTTAAATTTAGTAAGATCAGGATGTTAATTTAAACGAATTTACAATATTTACAGTAAAAGGATTTTCTTTGAGTAAAAGGGACTAGGGTCATTTAGACTGTTTACCCTGCCATTAGCGCCGTTTTTTCCCTGTGTAGTGCGTAGACTAAGGCCCTAGTAACCAACTCTATCTGCTGTATATCTGCTCCAATGAGGGTCGCAACTTCTGGGTGTGAGCAGTCAATACACATTTGTAGCAGGATCCTTTCGTTGTCAAATATGTGCTATATCATACTGCTGTTTGGACCTTCATGTAGTATTGTTCTTATAGTTTGCAAATAATACGAACGTTGATTCTGTAGATTTTCACAGTCCAGAATAATATGTTTCACATCTTCCTTTTGTTGTTCACAGAGTTTGCATTTGTCTGAAATCCTCCCCCTGAGTGCTTTGCTCTGTCTGTCTGCAGCCTGTATGTGCCTGTCATGACCTTGACCTTAACCACAGCTTTCATTGACTCTTGCGGATTTCTTTTTGCATTTTACCATACCGGGTGTGCATGGTTTTCCAAAATATCAGTACATGCTCTAGCGTACCGGATGAGCTGTGATATTTAAATGCCGTATGACGGTAATCTTGAAACATCACCGTCAAGCCAGGGGAAATTTACTATGTTGAATCCAAAATCATCCTTTTTGTCATATACACTTGTATGAATCTTTCCGTTTACAATTTTGATATTTAGGTCCAAAAAGGGTGTTTCTGTATTCGAAAGGTTTGCCTTGTTAAGGGTTAATTCTTGTGGATAAATTTCATTCTTATATAATTCAAAAGCAGGATTGTCAATGGTTAGAATATCATCCAGATACCTAGAAGTATTATTGAAACATTTCAGTTCATCAAATTTTCTTTGCTTTTGAAGATTTTGGATAAATTCTTTTTCATAAGTGTATAAAAATCTGAAAACCAATTTCTTTCTGTATTCTTCCGCCATTTTCACCAGAGACCACAGTTGCCCAGCAGAAATTCATACCACGATTAATAAATATTTTTTTTGTTTGAAATCAGTATTAATCGATCAGTACTTATCCAATTTTAATTTCCTTTGAGTTTCTTTGTCATACACAACTAAACCGACGTTACTCCAGCCTTCTTGCAAAAAGTAAATAATGACGTTATGATGTCAATGCTCAAAAGGTTATGACGTCTTGTGTGACATTACAGTATGTGCGACTTTGCATGTGAAGTCTGGTGTTCGTGATTGGAAGAAATATCTTTATCAAAACAAGACGAAAGAGATCCCCTGTCTTACACAAACCACAGGGAAAAACACCTGCATGATCCAACAAACAACGAACATCTGTCAACAACTTTAAAAATGAATAGGGAACGATCCAAAAATCAACAGAGGACAACGAGACACTTCGCAACATCGACATCGAACGGTAAAAAAAACAACAGAAAACAACGAGACACTTGACAAAACCCATATCGAACGGTCCAACAAACAACAGAGGACAACGAGATACTTGGCAACGCTCACGTCGAACGGTCCAATAAACAAAAGAGGACAACGAGATACTTGCCAACACTCACATCGCACATTCCAACAAACAAAAGGGGACAACGAGACACTTTGCAACATGCACACCTAACGGTCCAACAAACAACAGGGGACAACAAGACACTTGGCAACACCAACGCTGAGCGATCCAACAAACAACAGGGAACAACGAGACACTTGGCAACACCAACGCTGAACGCTCCAACAAACAACAGGAGAACGAGACACTCGGCAACACCCATATCTAACGATCCAACAAACAACAGGGGACAACGAGACACTTGGCAACACCAACGCTGAACGGTCCAACAAACAACAGGGGACAACGAGACACTTGGCAACACCAACGCTGAACAGTCCAACAAACAACAGGTTAACGAAACACTCGGCAACACCCACACCGAGCGGTCCAAAAAACAAAAGGGGACAACAAAAAACTTTGCAACACCAACACTGAACGGTCCTACACATAACAGAGGACAACGAGAAACTTGGTAACACCTACACCGAACGGTCCAACAAACAACACAGGAGAACGAGACACTTTGCAACACCCACGCCGAACGGTACAACAAACAACAGAGGACAACGAGACACTTTGCAACAACCACACCAAACGACCAAACAAACAAAAGAGGACAGACAGACACTTTGCAACACCCACACTTAACGGTCCAACAAACAACAGGGAACGAGACACGAGGCAACACCAACAACGAACGGTCTAACAAACAACAGGGGACAACAAGACACTTGGCAACACCAACATCGGACGGTCTAACAAACAACAGAGGACAAGGAGACACTTGGCAACACCCACGCTGAACGGTCCAACAAACAACAGGGAACAACGAGACACTTGGTAACACCCACGCTGAACGGTCCCACAAACAACACAGGACAACGAGACAATTGGTAACACCCATGTTGAACGGTCCAAAAATCAACAGGGGACAACGAGACACGTGGCAACACCAACAACGAACTGTCCAAGAAACAACAGGGGACAACGAGACACGCGGCAACACCCACAACAAACGGTCCAATAAACAACAGGGGACAACAAGACACTTGGCAACACCCACACCGGACGGTCTAACAAACAACAGAGGACAAGGAGACACTTGGCAACACCCACGCTGAACAGTCCAACAAACAACAGGGAACAACGAGACACTTGGTAACACCCATGCTGACCGGTCCCACAAACAACACAGGACAATGAGACAATTGGTAACACCCACGTTGAACGGTCCAAAAATCAACAGGGGACAACGAGACACGTGGCAACACCCACAACGAACTGTCCAAGAAACAACAGGGGACAACAAGACACTTGGCAACACCCACACCGGACGGTCTAACAAACAACACAGGACAACGAGACAATTGGTACATGTAACACCCACGTTGAACGGTCCAAAAATCAACAGGGGACAACGAGACACGTGGCAACACCCACAACGAACTGTCCAAGAAACAACAGGGGACAACGAGACACTTGGCAACACAAACGCTCAACGGTTCAAAAATCAACAGGGGACAACGAGACACTTGGTAACACCCACACCGGATGGTCCCACTAACATCATAGGACAACGAGACAATTGGTAACACCCACGTTGAACGGTCCAAAAATCAACAGGGGACAACGAGATACGTGGCAACACCTATAACGAACTGTCCAAGTAGCTATCGGAAAAAGGATTTTTTCATTAGGGTCAATTCTAAGAGTTACCTCCCCTTGGCAGAGAAAAATTAAGAAATTCATTGCAGATGATATAAACGGTGAACTTGAGATTTTTCTGTGAAATTTGATAGATATCATTTTTTTTAAGAATTTTTTTCATAGATCTGTCTACATTTGGACCCCCCATCATTTTCTTGGAAAATATTTTTGAAATATTAGTTTTTCCGTCGACTCTAAAATAAACTCTGAGGGCGGATAACTCATAAAGGAACTTTCTTTCAAAAAGGAATTGGTAAAAAATTTTCAGTAATTATTCATATTGTCATAGTGATGGTGAAATAAACGTGCGACATCACTGGTGGGCTCATAATTTATTACATCAAGTATAGTTCTAAGTACCCTGTGAATAAATTGATTACAATCACTGATATATTCCATTATCACAATTATGCGTGGTAAGTATAACCATGTCGTAAGTTTAGAATTCAAAACTAAATAAATATAAATGAGTGAACATCCCTCATTTTACATCTAATGCCTTAAAAACATTTATCAGTCCTTGATCAGCAAAATGAAATTATTTGAAAATTTGTTTTGCGCAAAATGTCACTGTCCAGCGATTCATTAAAAATGCATCAAAATGGGTCCAAGCGCAATCTCCTTCTGTTTTAAGTGCCAAGGAGCTACACATCAGGAAGAAAGATGCAAATGACCTTGAAATGTACCTGCGGAAAACACTCTTGAAAACAGATTCAAGGACTTCCAAAAAATTGTGCAACTGCGGCTGCATATCTGCTACTGGTAGCTATACCAGTCGAAGGACTAATAGACATGAGACATTTGAGTACCTTTGGAAATATACTACAAAACCCAGAATCTTTGGAATTCAGATTAGTTAAAAGACAACTCCTATGCAAAGAACAAGATTCCAACAGTTGGTTCATCATTATTGCAGAAATAATGGGAAAATATAATTTGGCTCACCTATTGGATTACCTCGAAAAACCTCCAAAAAAGGAAAAGTGGAAAAAGGAATACAAAACTAATTTAAAACAATATTGGCATGAAAGTCTGAAAAAAAGAGGCAGAAGAAAAATCTAGTCTGGTATACCTTTCCATGGAAAGCATCAAACCAGGAAAACCATGCACACCCGGTATGGTTTGATGCTTTCCATGGAAAGGTATACCAGACTAGATTTTTCTTCTGCCTCTTTTTTTAGCACTCTACTTTCTCTTCATAAGGCCGGTTAGGTCTGTAAATGAACAGGCCATTCAAAATTTCATCTGCTATGAATACATCATAGGATAATTTTAACTTCTGGTCGGAGATTTCCTCCGTTTTTCTCTACAGTGATTCAAAATTGAATCTAAGGATCTGTGGTAAGATAAAATGGTACTACGTATGTTTTGGCATGTAAAACTCAAGTGGGTGAAATCTATCTTGAAAGCAATTGTCATGGATATCAGTGTTCCGTGCAGTTCGAAGGTTGTTTCTATATCATATATCTTAAACAGGTTTTCATTCCAAATGTTTTCTTATAACACAGAGTATTTAGGTGAAGAGTAAGACGTAGTCAGTGTGACAAGCTTGAAATGAATCTAGAACAGAACAGGAGCATAAGTCAAAAGAACAGTGACAGGGAAAATGATCTATGTCAAGAATACAGATCAGGCACCAGGCACCTTTTCGGATATTTCAAAAATCCTCATGAGTGATGCTTCCAGTCAAAGTGATTTGGAGGAGCCACCAAAAATCATTTCAGTAGCGCACTCTGATTTTATTATTTTTTTTATTATTTTCATTCTATCTTAAATTTGTGCATTTTACTTTAAAGAGAATCCTGGATTACGTGCGCACAACCCTCTCACTTCTCCAGTTACCCAGAGGTCTCGAAGAACGTACAAATGTGGTGTAAAACAACCTCCTCACTGTAAGATGACGTCACACAAACAAGACCGCGAAACGCAGAGGCCCCAGAGACACAGATGAATATGTAAATGGATATAAAAAGAGGGCATGCGTAATACAGCCCGTGCTCTGCCGGCTGTAGCGAGCTCATGTATGTAATCACCCGAGGAGTCCGACTGACATTCAGAGAGGACATGTGGTCGGGGCCCTGTCTTCTCTAAAGAGGTTTGGACAGGGCCCGTCATGGAGTCCCGTCGTCACAGTCAGTCAGAGTGCAAGTCTTAAGAATGCGCTCGTACAAGACTGTATATTGGTCAAGTACCGAGCTTAGTGTCCGTCTGGTGACATTAGGATCATATCCACGGTATAAAAGGCGTTTGATGACTCTGACGCATTTTCGATACATATGCTGTCTACCTTTGATCCTTCTTATTTTGTTAATTATGTCACCATAAAATGCAGGTTGTGAAATACCTAAAGTAATATACTCCGTTGCTTTTATGGGTCCGAATTTCAAAAGAAGTTGATCATAATTTTTGTAAAATTTCCAGAAAGTCTTTACTAGTTTGTGAAAGCGAAAACCTTGACCTAAAAGTTTCTTTGTAATTTGCAGATTTCTATTATGAAAATCCAAAACATCAGTACATGCTCTAGCATACCGGATGAGCTGTGAAATATAGATACCGTATGACGGTAATCTAGGGACATCACCGTCAAGCCAGGGGAAATTTACTATGTTGAATCCAAAATCATCTCGTTTGTCATATACACTTGTATGAATTTCTCCATTGACAATTTTGATATTTAGGTCCAGAAATGGTGTTTCAGTGTCTGTAGAGTTTGCCTTGTTTAGAGTCAATTCTTGTGGATAAATAACATCTTTATACTTTTCAAAAACAGGATTATCGATAGTAAGAATATCATCCAGGTACCTAGAAGAACTAATGAAGCATTTCACATCATCATGTTTTCTTTGCTTTTGAAGATTTTGAATAAATTCCATTTCATATGTGTATAAAAATAAATCTGCAACAAGAGGCGCACAATTTGTACCCATAGGAATCCCTACCACCTGCTTGTAGAGATTCTCACCAAATCTTACATAAATGTTGTCCAAGAGGAAGGACAAGGCACTACACAGGTCGCTACATGTCCATGATTTGTATGATTTGTATTCTGTAGCGGAAAAGAAACCCTTTGATTCAGATGTACAAATATAAAGTTTCCTCTCTCGATTATAGCACCATTTAATGAGTTTGGACAATTGATCATTGATCTTGTCGTGAGGAAGCGTGGTGTACATATTTGAAAAATCGTATGAAGCAATCGTATTGGCTTGAAAATTTCTAGATTTTATCTTGTCAATCACATCCCCGGAATTTTTTATAGACCAAAATAAATTTACATCATTCCTGTTAAGAACAGTTTCACAATATTTTGCAACGTGTTCCTTAACCGCCGTGAGGGCTGACGTCAGATGTCTAGACAAACTTGTAGTTGAGCAGTTGCTAGAATTAGCAATGTATCTAAATTTGTAAGGAGATTTGTGCAGTTTTTGGTATGCAGTATATTAGGAAGATCCAATTTAGAAATAGGGATGTTGAATGAAGAAATTTCACTGCTATGTTTGCTCAAAATGTTAGGGACACTTTTATTGCTTTTGATATAAGTATTTGTAGACGAAAGTTCGGAAACTAAAGTTGAGATATAGTAAAGTTTTCATATGATTATGGTGTTGTTGGCTGCTTTATCTGCAGGAGCGAAGACAAATTTTTCATGTAAATTACGTAATTTTGATATAAAATATCTTTCAGATCTAGAACTTGGATTTTCAAAAAGATGAGGATTTTTGTGGAAGTTGTCTATTCGAATGTCAGTAATGTCCAAAATGAGGTTTTTCCAGTCATTCAGAGAATGCGATTCGACTCCTTCCGATTTACACCATCGTTTGGTATAGTTATCTAAGGCTTCCTTTAGTACTTCGCGACATTTAATAAAATCTATCTTGGACGGGATTCTATACTTAGGTCCTTTTTTGAGAAGACCACGGAGCTGCCTGTCTTGGATAATTGAAAAGTCACCTGTAATAATATGACCAGCTGGTTTATATAGATATTCAGATGTTGCACATTCTCAAGAAGCAGGACATGATTCAAGTATTTTAGGATCTGATGTAACTTTGTTGTAGTTAAAAATGAAATTTCGAATAGGTCTCTTATATTTGTAACAAATAAGAGGAGGTTCTAAATTTTCAAAATATTGAGGAATAGCACTTTGTACACGATGATCCCGAAAAATATTAGAGATGTTAAGAAGATCGAATCCTTTGTTAATAAATGGAATTTTTAAGAATCGTTTTTTAGGTGGGATGTTTTTAACAACTGGATAAAGTTTATTCTGTGCGAATGCAACAATGATATTAAGTCTGAATCAATCCGCATTTCTTAAGAATGCAACCAGTGCTTCATCCAAGATAGATTTCAATTGAACTGCTGGAACTGATGAGAGAGCATGAAACAGTTCATGTCTGCCGCCGTTGCGAGCAATGATCAGAAGATCGTTGAGGGTACGGTGTAATCTAGATCTTATTCTGAGTTTTCGGTTTCGTCGTCTTCCGTGAGACCTATGCTTCCGTTTAGTGTTTGGGCGGATTGAAAATACATGAATATTAGTTGACGTCGAGGAAATGTTTCCTTGTCCATAAATTTGATCGTTTAGACCAAGGGGGTACGCAGTTTAGAGAGGACCAAAACAAAGCTTTCTCGGGCGACAGAGCTGGAAAGAAGTAATTAATACACTTCAAAAAAGGAAAGAGACACAAAAGGAATTTGGGTCACCAACTCACAATATTAAAACATGAAACACAAAAGACCAAATATAAACCAACGAGACCGATTGGTAGCCATTGCCGACTTGGAACGGCCATCTGCGACGCAAGTAGCAGACGATGTATTTATCCGGATTACGTACGCACAACCCTCCCTTTTCCCGATTACTAAAAGATCTCGAAGAACGTACAATTGTAGTGTAAACTAACCTCCTTACCGTAAGATGATCATACAAACAGACAGCAGGGGCCCAAGAAACACACAGGTGGATATGTATTGATGCATATAAAAACAGAAGGCATACGCAATACAATCCGTGCTCTGCCGGCTGTAGCGAGCTCAGCTCATCGTGTGCCACCCGAGGAGTCCGACCGACATACAGAGAGGACAGGTGGTCGGGGCCCTGTCTTCTCCAAAGAGATTTGATCAGGGCCCGTCATGAAGTCCCGTCGTCACAGTCACTGAGAGTGCAATTCTTAAGAGGCTGTAGATTGGTCCAGGACTAGTCATGTGTCCGTCTTGTGATCATAAGGATCATAACTACGATATAAAAGGCGTTTATACTGTTTCTAACAAAAGTTCGATGGTAATTCTGTCTACCTTTGATCCTTCTTATTTTGTTAATGATGTCACTATAAAATATAGGTTGTGAAATAACCAAAGTAATATACTATGTCACTTGCTTTGGTCTGAATTTCAAAAGTAGTTGACAATGATTTGTGTAAAATATCTAGAAATCTAGACTTGTTGGTGAAAGTGAAAACCTTTACCTAAAACTTTCTTCGTAATTTGAAATTTTCTATTGTGAATCAATATAGTTCATGCTCTAGCCTACCGGATGAACTGTGACATGTATATACCGTATGGCGGTAATCTAGGAACATCGCCGTCAAGCCAGAGGAATTCAACTATGTTAAATAAAAAATTACCTCTTTTCTATTATATTTTGAAAAATGAAATCACAAACAAGACAGTTATACACTGGGGGTGCTAGATGAGGTCGCGAATGCGAGTTCAAGCACTTGTGTTAAAATTACTATACTTCGAGCATTATTACTAGTACCTCAATTTCCAGACAGCTTTGAATTTATATTTCAAGCTTAAGTTTTTTTTTTTTCATAGATTCATATCATCTTCCATTTATCTACATCCCCTTACTCTCACATACTATCATGATCTTTGCCATTGAATTGTGATTGCTTGAAAAGTGAATATGATATGCTCTACGTCATCGCAAACTGATTTGCCTTGTCCATGGCATTGAACTATGATGGTCATCCATAATTCTATGTGATGCGCAGATTTATTTGATTTATTTGATGATTCAATATATATATGAATAATACGGAAATGTTCCAACTCTATACCTTCTTGAAGAAAATTTCAAACCAATTTACTATGTACGAGACACGTGTTTCGGATATTAAATCCTCAACAGTGATGCTTCCAGTCAAAGTGATTTTCAGTAGCCGCCAAAATTCATTTCAGAAGCGCGTAAGTGCTCTTCTATTCAAGTATAGATGTTGTAAGACTTCAAATTGGTTGGTCTTCCTGTACAAATTGTGAAAACGTTAAAATCTATCTGAGCAAATAAAATGCTTCTTTTCTATAAATGATAATCGAATTGTACTCCTTTGTTAATTTTTTTAGCTTTTATCCTTACATTGTAACTACAACAGGAACTACTGAATAATACACGATGCGAATGTCAATTTTACAATCAATGTCACTAAGTAATCGTTACGTTGTGTGTTGTGTTATATACCTTTACTTCGTACCACAAATAACAAGTTTGGGAATGTGAACAAAAAATTGTAAGAACTATTTCGAATAATTTCAAGCTAAAACCAAACGAATGAAGATAAACATTTGACCAAAATTGATGAATTTAAGCAATGAAACGTGATTTGAATAGAAATGCAGTTAGTTATATGCTGTTTAAGTACCGCTTATTCATAAAACACGGGTGAAAGGAGGACATTGCATATATTTGATACAATGAACACTTGGGATACACTCAGGAAAAGGGATGAGGCAGGAAAATATGTCGTAATTTTACAATGACCATGTTGGGGGACACGTAATCCGTCAATAAAACTTACCAGCAGGAAGTTTAACTTGAACATTAGAATATGATGAAAGAAACATAGAGAAGTCGGTACATTTGTTGATGAAGACAATGAATGAATCCAACTTTTCGTCATTATCCTGGAGTTTCAACGATTCTTCGTCAAAGCCGCTTTCAACACTTCAGGATCTAAATGATGAAGAAGTAATGCGCCGTTTGCCTTCATTGATATACATGGCTGTGTTGATAGTTGTCGGAGTTCCAGGAAATCTCAGCGTCCTCGTCATATTTTACAGATACTATAAAGAAACGACGTACCGTACGTTTGTCCTAGCCTTGGCGTCTGTTGACCTTGTCGCTTGTACAGTGTGCATGCCGTTTGAAGTCATAGAGACAAGGTACCAGTACACATTCTACGCAGTTACTATTTGTAAGTTATTTCGAACGAACAATATTGTCATTTCAGTGTCTTCTATTTTCATACTGATATGTCTGTCGGCTGATAGGTACCGCCACGTATGTAATCCTTTGAAGAGACAGATGACGGTTAAAACAGCAAAGATAGCTTGTGTTGTGTCAGCGTTTGCGGCGGTCATGGTAGCTTGGCCAAATGTTTTGTTTAGTGGGACGCGACATGTAAAATTAAGGAACAATCTTACTGGAATAGACTGTTCGATGTCTGATGAGTACAGAAAATCAAAACTGCCATTTTACCATAGTGCATTACTTTTACTTATTTTCATAATTGCAATATTAACAATTATATTACTCTACGTTCTTATTGGAGCAAAAGTGTGGAAACATTCAAATTTTCGGAAAGCGTTTCAGAATTCTAGGAGTGCTTCATATAGCACATCAAGCACTAGTGTGGGAGGATCAAAACGATCAAAACACCAGGATTGTAAAGACCAACAGTATCCATTACAACAAATGGAAATAAAACAAAGTGGTCAAAACAAAAACAATAATGCTGCTTCAATGAATAAGAAAGACAACTCTAACTCCAGTCCCAAGGAGACTCAGCAAACCAGCAGGATTACCAAGGTAGCGTTTGCTATCAGTGTTCTATTCATTCTCAGCTACCTTCCACACCTCATACTCACCATTATGACAGCTATAAAAGGAAGCTTCATAGCAAAACCAGGACCAGTCGTATCGGCCATCTTACCTATCGTTACTCGCTCAGTTTTCATAAATAGCGTCGGTAATCCTTTTATCTACGGATTTATAGACAAGAGATTTTTGAATTTTTTAAAGAAAATGCTGACTTGTAAATGAAGACATTAAAGATATTGACTCACTCAGAATTGGGGGAGATATTTTGTTTCCATTCACAAGTTAAGCTTCAAAACATATGCCAAATGTGATGGATTGGCATGTCGGTTGATTTGTAAATTTTGATAACTTAATGTATTGCTTGGTTATTGTATCTTTTAAAATGTTTTACTCTGAAAACGGAAGGGTTGATCTCTAACAACAACTTCAAAACCCATTTCCATTTTATCTTTACAATGTTTAGATATTTGAACAGCTATGTACATCTTTTTTTTCAATTTCCATATTTCATAGTTTACATACATGACCGTATGATTTATCATTGGATAAAATAATTTCATCGGTTTAAAGCCTATAATGCTAGGTTTACACTTAGCCACGATGCCCTACGATGTCTACGATTGAGCAAAATCGTGGAGCTCCACGATTCTATAAATAAAATTGGTCTTCGCACGCTCTCCGACGCTCCATCACGCTCTGATACGCCCTGTAGCGATTTGTTACGATTGTAGATAAGATCTGTTACGATTTGCATCCCGTTCTCTCAAGCTTCGTTACGTTCCCGCACGATTACCAAGATGAGCTATTACGCTTTGCCACGCTCTATCACGGTTCCCTACGCTTATCAAGTTTTGTTGCGATCTGTTACGATGCAGGACTACGATTTGCCGCGATTTAACACGATTTGATATGAAATAGACAACCAGTTTCAATACCACTTGCAGTATCCGAACAAAATTAAGATTAATATCCAGGAGATGAATATTTTATATCGCAAAACGCTGGAAATGGCATTGATGAACCTTATTTGATCTTTCTTTTTTTCCATTATTAAAGTTAACATTTTTCTCGAGCAATTCAAATCTTTGATTGCGTGTATATATTTAACTCGTTCGAAGACAATTAATGCAGCACCTCAGTGATTATCAAGACTTCTTTTCTTATAGTCTTCTTCATATGTTAGAAATTGTTGCGGATGTTAAAAACACTTTTAATCCATTAAAAACGGGTTGTCTTATTATAATTTTCATTATAGATATATTGGAATCGCAACGAATCTTGTAGATCGTGGACTGAATCGTGGAAACCGTAACAAATCGTCAAAGAGCGTGAGTGAAATCGTAGTGGATCGTAGGAGAACGTGTTTCACCAAGATCTCCTACGATCGCATATTACGATCTGTTGCGCTTTGTCAAGATCTGTTACGCTCTACTACGCTCCACCACGTTTACTACGCTCTCCTACGCTCTCCTACGCTCTCTCACGATGTAAGGATCAATCGGGACAATCGTAGCAAATTTTTTGAGAATCAAAAATTTTGCCACGATCTCTGCGATCTCCTACGATCATCACGATTCCACCACGCTCTCTTACGATCGTCACGATTCAACCCCACGCTCTCTTACGATCTCTACGATTCACCTCAATCGGGGCAATCGGGGCGATCGTGGCTAAGTGTAAACCTAGCGTAAGTGTATATTTGATATGGGAGCGTATTTTTTAAAGCTACAATATCCATGCAATATCAATTGCGGATGTTTTTGCTTCACTAAAACTGATATTCCTTTATTCACGTAAATTGATAGTTCCAATATTTATCCATTGTTCTCGTATTGTACATTTGTATATATACATAACCATCAACCTTATGATACATTATATAGAAACGTGTGCTCACCGTATTTTAAGAAAGAGATGCTACCAGCAACCAGAAAATATGCCTAAATATAATTAAGAGAGGAGGGGATTAAAGTAGACGTACTTCCTCTTAACATTACGCACATCATTTGCTTGCTGCTATGTCAATTTACAATGACCCCTTACAAGAAAAACATATTTGAATAGGAAGTGAAGACTGGAGTACATAAAGGGAGCTGGCAAAGATTATAAAGAAAACCCCCTCTAGATGTTCGCTTTTCATCCCGGATCTATCAGCGTTTTATGATCCATAGTAAAAGCCTGTTGTTTATGAAATTCTCTTATTTATTACGTGAAATTGAATTCATGATTTGACAATATTTCGGCTATCCGAACCTTTACCTGCAAAAAATATTCTTTAACATTCATAATGCAAAAGAAATAGCTTTCAAACATATTGTTTTATTCAGTTTCGTAAAGTAATATTCTGACAGGTGAATCAATATCATTCAATGATCTATGGAAATCTAGAGATCTTAACATCTTCTGATGAACAAGATCTGAATTAATACTAATTTGAATTTTGGCTATCCAATTTTAAACTCAATAAGATTTATAGTCAATTTGAGGTTTCTATCATTGATGTGACAACAAATCCAGGTCACGATAAGTTACTTCTTTCTTCATTTAGACCTTATGAAGAAACTCAAAGACTGTTGCTACAGAGAAACTAAGAAGATATTTTAAAGTCTTAAAAGAATTGAAATTCACTGAGAAGTATTGGACACGGTTCAATTCAATGAATCATCAAGCCTTTGACTGGAAAAGGATGATCGGAGAAGATATGTGCTTTGAGGTCAAAGAGACTATAAAAGAATGGAGGGGATCTCCAATAAGCCTTGCTAGCAAGCTTCTGGCAGATGGCCGTCCTAAGTCGGCAGTGGTTGTATATTGGTCTTGTTGGTTTATTTGTTGTCTTTTATGTTTGATGTTTTAATGTCGTCTTTGATGTTTGGCCTTCTTTGTCCATCCAAGGTGTTTCTTTCTTTGCTTGTCTACTCTGTGTTATCACAAATTGGTGTTTCGGGGGTGTGTGTTTGTGAATGTGGCAACCGAATACCTTACGTTGGAGATCCCTTCCTTTCTTCCTATCCAATATTATTCTACCCAATGAAAGAATATGTCAAATTCTGCTATCATTATGCCTATGTTTAGTGTATCAGAGAACAGAAATAACCTTTTCAGAAATGTGCCAGGAAAGCCTGGACATCATCAATCCAATATAACGATTTGACATCTAATACATTGAAAAATACATGTAACTGTCTACGCCTTCGCTGGTGAAATGACGCTTGTTACTATAATAACCTTTCCCGAGACAGTCCGTACTCTCCCGATAGAGCAAAATTTATGCAACCACACGAGGACTACGGCAAACTTCCTGAAATGACAGGTGGTAAAAACCATTTCTTCTCTGCATAGTGTGTTAAAATTGTCAATATTGAAGTATATGTTCTATTTGTAAAAAATCACTGCAGCATACGCACATTTTAACAAGTTATGCTCGAGGCCGAAAGAGAGAAAATCAAAATGATATTAAACCAGGAAGAGCAAAAGTCTCAACTAGACTACCAAAGAACCTGCTAAGGCAGAACTATGTCATCAGGATGATACCCATTTAAGTTTTAGGAAATTGTCATTCGGGGAGACCTGTACATTCCAGTACATTCCCTCATATTCGTTCACATTACAAGTTCGTCTGTCCTTTTGTGACAGGTACCCATAATACTCATAGAGAAAGTACAATGTAGATTAAGATATAACTAACCCAAAGATAAATTGATGTTTCATAACCGACGACAATGAGATTAGGACCAATGGCTTCAAAGTCCATCGCGCTTACCAATAATGTTGTAGATTTGTCCAGTATCTTGCAAAGTCGTTTATCATACATAGCTTAACATGGAAATCCAATAGTACTTATTCTTCAGGTGAAAAGAACTTATTCTAAACAATACTAGAGTCAAGTTTGAATAAAACATTTTCAATTCTATCTTTTAAAGGAATTTTCACATTGATTTGTTATGGATTTCATTTTTGTTAATGCATTAGTATCAGAATTTATGATATGTCACCCCGTAGATTATCATTAAAGTATGCATAAATGATTTTGATGAATATATATGTTGGTCATACGTCTTTTATTAAACAAGGAAATAATTTGTTCTTATGTATTACTTGACATGTTGAAGCTTAATTCATTAATAACGTATCAATCAATGATAAAATCAGAATTGACAATCAGATTTGTGGTATAGTATATGTGTACAGATGCATGGCTCAGTTCCATGTTGACATATTTATTGTAAAAGAGGAGTGCTCCTATTTTGCATACTGTTGTCAATGTTTTATAATTCATTAATCCAGATCAACATTTCATCGTGATCTAGTTTTAATTTTTTTTTTTTTTAAATGTTACACGTCTTCAATTTCATAGCATCATGTAAGAACGGATACATTTGCAGCATAGACCAGACATGTTCGTTTCGGGTACTTAACCCTCGTCACTGATTCTCAATCTAAACAATGAAATATATCCAAAGACTGAAAGTTATGTCCAAAAAATACCGAAAGAAGTAGCAGGATGGGTGAGATACTATATTACAGACCAACTTTTCAGAAATTTCGGGAAAAGTTTGTGAAAATATTTTCGAATCCGTTTGAAGAAATGATCGGCATGGCTACAGTAATATTATCTATCTTTAAGTTCATAAATTGCTCTTTGTTCTTAAAAAAATGAATGTACTAAACAAGGATGTGGATGAAAGTCTAGTCACAAATGTATGACCGAGAAGCTTAACTGAAAGCCGTCTACCTCTTAGAACAAAATCTGAGTACATGGAGCTTGCCGAGTAAAACGTATTAATTGAGAAATGAAAACGCCATTTGCTGGTGACGACGGGATATTGCTACTCAGAAAAGGAAAATTTTTGATATTGAAATTGAAGTCGTCACGTTTGTCATAGACTGAGGTATTCATACTAACATGGGCGTCAAAAGCAATATCGTCTAAATTGAAGGAGGTTAACAGCCTTTCTTCTGCACTCCAACTGTTTTAGATACATGTGTTACATATAAACTTTCTCCACAAAAATGATTAGTTTGGACCGATCTGTCATTCGGCTTTACAGAGGCAACAGCCCAACCCACGGGCCCGCCTTATGAACTATACGGGATGATGATATCCAAGGCTACCTATATCTGTACAAGCCACCGTCTGCCACATATGTAAACTACACTGTCCCTTATATGACTCTAAGATCAAATAATGAGAGAGTTCTATATTCAAATTTTGTTTAATAATGTCCGAAATATCAAAATCAAACAGATAACAATGATCTCTCTCACACTCCAAATTATATTTCAGTTGCACTCGGAAATGTCCACAGCGCGGGTAAAAACGATTTCTTTTCAGAGTTCGGAAATTCCGCAACTACTGCACATCACGCCCGGTCATCTCCGTGGCGGTAAACTTACTCTCGAATTCTCACATTCGCGCTCAAATCACTCACTCTCAATCCAATTCATACCAGAACAAAGAAAGTGTCAAAACAAACAATTAAAGGATTAAAAGAAGTAAACATAGTAAATAAGAAGTATGTGAAACACGGCATTATAAAGAAATGACAAAAGTGAGATAATTTAGCTTCAGGAAATGATAAAACAAACACTTTTAAGAATAGATGAAAGACAGACAAATTGATCATGTAAATAGCTGGAATGTTATTCTAGTGTCTAAATTAAGTCCAAATTAATGTCACAAATTCTGAAATAAAATGAATTGATAGAAAATTGACTAAAATTTATAGAATTTATCGTTTTATATTATACATCCAAAATGTCACCAAATTAATACATACATTATGTAACACATGTACTCATCTCATCTTGTGTCAATCAAACTCTATAGTAACTCTCTCTGGATGAAATAACTTGACATGTAGAAAATCCTTGTTGATGGCACCACTAGATGGCAGATTATTGTTTGTGATCACAGTACAGTATGACACCTGGACTGTGAATCTGTAACCGGCATTTTGTTTTTGCTCATAGGAATGCTCTCCGGCTGCAAAGCTTTACCACTTCTTTTAATATATTCTTAAGACGATTTAAGCAAGAAAATCGATGAAGGCATTTCCTATCGTTTATCAAAATAAAATCTAAAAGAATTTTTAAAATATTACAATTATACAAAGCGTATTTTCTCATTTTATTTAGCTCTTGTGTCAATATACATATTGCTTCAGTGCTGTCACAAATTATTCTAAATCATCAAAAGAGATGAAATGAGATTAAATGATGGTTGTATCGGGTTGTGGCCCAGAAAATATTACTCTACACAACAACCAAGCGCATAACGGTTTGAGCAAATGCACAAAAGGAACAGGAGCAACCTTCTTGTCTCAAACGTCAACTATATCAGCGCACCAAGTATGTATTCTTTTCCGGATATTTAATCCTCTTCAAGTTATGTACATGTAACGTCTAGGCAAAAACATAGAGGCTCTACATTTGATGAATCTTTTTCAAAGTCTTTCGAATACTCAACATTGGATTCTATAAATACACTAATGCAATCGTTGCATTGTTTTTCCCCCAATTCTTCATCAGTTTTGACTTCATTTTGATTTAACTTGATTTACATTTATTTCCAAAATCAATTCAGCTGTTCATAGATAAAAACCTACAAAACAATCCGTATTTACACTGGACTCTGGAGAAAGTTGTCCTTCGTGTTACCATATGAAACTTTGTTATTGTCTCTGTCTATTTGTCCTCTTTTTATTGTCTCACGAGAAAGTGTCTGTTTTATATATTTTGTTGTATTATTGTCTCTGTGTGTTTGTCCTCTTTTTATTGTCTCCTGAGAGAGTGTCTGTTTATATTTTGTTGTAAGCCTTTTTAATTGTGATTTTTGGAAACTGATCTCGTGTTTGACTTTCATTCACTGATCAACGGGATGATAAAAAGGAAAGTATTACCAATATTGCTTCCAATGTAACAATATACATCAACGTTCATGTATCTAACTTTCATGCTAAATTCATTCTAAATTATCATCAAAACGTAAAAGTTTAAAACTGTCTCTTTCGAATTTTTCCATTTTGTATCATTTTAGCTTGAAATACCGCTCATAAGGATTAATCATCTGAAACTTGCATGTCTGATCATTATTGTCTAGAAGGCTATATTCTCTGGACACATTCCGGGCTTTTTTTTTCATGAAAACGTATTATCTTGAGAACTCCCGTAACTCCTCAATTTTGAAAGAACATTAATTAATTTTGATCAGTCTTGTATTCTATTTCTTATTGTGGTCAAGATTTTCAGAATCATGATTTCAAAGGCTTTACCAGAAAACTATTGTTTCGGATTTCTCAAACAGCATGGTTGACTTTAAGATTTGAACCAGGATCCTTGTGTATGTCAATTTGCTTATAAAAAGTATAACTATGTCATGTCATGAATTTTGATAATTAAACTTATTTGTTTTTTACTGAATGCAAAATAACGACAGATCACTAATATGGTATCTGATTTATATCTTAATACATTGTATTCATGCAAATTTATACGATTCAAACACGAGCTTACCCTTTCTATATAACTTTCCTGGTCATGGAATCTGACTTTGTTGCATAACTCAACCCCAAAGTATAAATCTTATTTACATGCAAAACTGACACTTGTATATTATGTCAAATAAACAATTCAAGACACTTTGGAATAAATTCGGGAAAAGAAAAAAATATTCCTCGAAAAGTACAAAATTCTACGGTAGCTACTTGGCCTTTTTTCTATAAGGAAATGGTTCTATTTGACATATTCTACAACCAATTAAATCAAACTGAAATGATTAACATCCGAATAGACCAGAAAAAGGGGAAACTAGGTTTTTTTTGTGACTCATTAATTGAATAAACATTACAGAAGTACCCATCAGTTATTCAGTCTCATAGTCGAGAAGGCAACGCAAAATCATTAGATTTTCCACAGGAACGGTTGCGAACCTCGGAATGAACAAAATTCCTAAGTGAGACCAGGTGCCCGGAGAGAGTCAGCGTCTCCTGCTTGCATGCCACACCCGTTGAACAGCTCCTTGGAAACCTTCAAATTCGGTGATTGTCTCGATGTACATTTTGATGTACATATCAGGTAAGTATGTCTTGTTTTGGTGATGATGACAGCCATTCAATCACATTCTGGAAAGGGGGATCTTTCGAGGGTTGTTCGATAAATTCGTAGACAAGTTTAATACAACTTTTATCACAATCGAGAAACATTTTATTTATTCACCAATTTATTCCATAACATTGTATGTTCTTCTTGTGCAAACTTTGAAGCAATTGGTCGATAATGAAAGAAATACGGTGTATTTCATTAGGAGTCACTTCGGAAAGCGGCGCATTAAATGACGTCCAATACGACGTCATGCAAATTACGGATAACTTATACCTTATCTTTTCTTTCTTTTTTCTATTCATATTTGGGTAAAAGTCATTTATTTTATATGTCAATCGATATAAAACTAAATCATACACATTTAATTAGGCAATCATGTGCTCGAGTCATATTATCTGGTCCCATTATATCTGTTCACAGAAACTACATCAAGAATTTCATTACAGGACGTTTGGATCAGCCAATTTTGTTCTCTAAGGTTGTCCGAAACTTTCTCCAGGAATGATTTTTCATAAAATCATCTCCTTTCATTGTTGTAGATATATTGGCGTTCGCTCGAAACATTTTCTTGCATTCCAAAACAATGTTTATAATCTGAAAGGTGTTTTGTATAGAGTTTTCATTAGCTTGAATTAAAGTTCAATGCTTCCACGTAGTTTCAAAATTGCAGAGAGACGTCATTTTTACCTCGCATACCTTTTGTTGGCGCTTCTTATAACAGTGATATCTTAATACCAATGAGTCGTAACAAGTTCAAATTTCTGTATGATAACTTTCAAATACTATTAGATATTAACTATATATACATTGACAATTTCTGCGTTCTAATTTAGAAATAATAGAGAAATTATGCACATGTACACAATTTTGATATCTCAATTTTCGTATTGCGCTGCGAAACGTCATGACACATAATTAAAGATAATGCTGTAAATGACGTACTTTTTAAATTACCCTCGTATTGTATGGATTGATTTCAATAAACCTCGTGAATCTATGGTAAGAAAATTGTACACTTACTGTTAAGCATTTCTGAAATATTGCGGTTGTCTACGAACTTTTCGAACAACCCTCGTATATGCTTTTATTACATCCCCGTAGCGACCGAAGAACTTCCTCAATGATGATTTCAGCCGTTGTGTAACATAACCCTGAACAAGTAGCTTACTTGCAAGCCGTCTGGCTCTAATAATGAAATCTTCATATTTGGAACATGCCCAGGCGTACCGTATCAGTTGAGAAACAAAAACACCTTAAGCAGGAGATGACGGAATGTTGCTATTCATGAAAGTGAAATTAGTTATGACTGGAAGCTGAAATCGTCACACTTGTCATACAGTGAGGTGTTCAAATGGCCGTTTGCGTCGAAAGATAGGAGTATATCCAAGTACGCAGCGGATCTGTTACTCTCTGTTGCTTCCTTGATCTCTAGTTCATGAGGATAGATTTCATGTAGATGATCCGCAAAGTTCGGATTATTGATGGGCAACACGTCATCTATGTATATGAAGGTAAAATTGGACCGAGATGCGATGGACTTTCGCCAAGTAAGCTTAAGGATGTAGAAAAGATCTCCAGCAAGACAAACTGACCACAGCGGAGCACACCCGCGGGAAAAAAACTACTTTTATATTTATAAACAACTGGAGACAATGAGACAGCACTCCAAAAATAAAAATAGATAAATAAACAAACAAATCCGAATAACCAAATCAGTCAAACCGAAATATGAAGCATAATATAAAATATTGGGCAAATGGAAACAGTCTACTGGATAAAGTCAGCTTCTTAAATCATTTTCAAGAAACGAAGATTCTGATTGGCTAAGAAATTTTGTTGATACATCGATCAACAAAAATTTTCACGGAGGTCTTTTTATAACCCTTAAATTTCAAGGGTACCATTTCTTTTCTACTTACTAAAAATTACTTTGCGTGCAGGATTTTCTCACACTAGTCCTCATTCCAAAGATATAGAGATACGATCGTTCGCTGTTTGAATCATGGCGGCTGCCGTTGTATCACTGCTCAAACCCACCGTACTTACGAAATAAAGTGCGGAGATTGATTATTATTACATCCAGTCTGTTATCATGTACTCTTGTGAGGAATATGCAAGACGTTGGACAAAGAAAGAGGATGTACAGCTCGACACCCTTTCCGAATGGATAAAATCCATCAGAAGGTTACTTTTATCTAGAATTAACCGATTAAAATCAACTGTGAACACCAGATTCGACTCTTTATATTTAAAGACCCTGATGTTATCACAGAGCTTACCTACCTTCAAATACATTATGTCATCACACCAGCGGACAAAGCCTCAAATAATTACACATTTACTTGCAAAAAGTACTATTTCGACAGTCTAGTTAAAGAGTTGGGTTTAAATTCGACACCTGGAAATCCAACTTACACCCCAACAAACCTTTCTGCCTCTGAAATAATAGACAACCACAAATCAGCTCTTGCTTCCTTTGGCTTTCACACTAACACTTTAGATTTAGATTTACCATACTTACACTGCATACCTAAAATGCATAAGAATCCGTACTAACAACGATTCATCGCTGGTTCCTCAAAATGTTCTACCAAATATGTATCGATCTTACTCACCAAAGTTTTATCTGAAATCAAATCTGGGCTTCAAAAATATTGTTCGACAGTATATTCTCGCAGTGGTATCAACCAGATGTGGATTTTAAAGAATTCGAAGGAACTTTTAGAACATCTGAAATCAACTCATTTTAGTAGAGTCCATTCGATCAAAGCCTTTGATTTTTCGACACTTTACTCTACAATTCCACATTCTAAATTGAAAGAAAGAGTCGCAAAAATTATAAGTAATGCGTTTACAAGTAAGAACGGTAATCGCAAATACAAATTTATTGTTGTGAACTATGACAAAACCTACTTTGTAAAAGAAAAGTCCGATTCTGAAAATAAGTACACTGAAACAGATATTATTCAGATGTTAAACTTTTTGAACGACAACATTTTTGTGGTGTTTGGAGGAAAGGTCTTCCAGCAAATTGTCGGAATTCCAATGGGGACCAATTGTGCCCCACTCCCAACATTTTCCTTTACTCGTACGAAGCTGAATTCATTCAATCTTTGGTCTCTGATGGGAAAAGATACTTAGCTTCTGACCTCAACTTCACTTACAGATACATACTAGACGATGTGTTGTTCATCAATAATCCAAAATTCACGGATTACCTGAGCAGTATCTATCCTTCAGAGCTTTAAGTCAAAGAAACTACAGAGACAAATAATTCAGCATCCTATTTGGACATAATTTTATCCTACGACACTGATGGTCACATGAACACCTCACTCTATGACAAACGTGACGACTTCAATTTCAGCATTACAAACTTTCCTTTTCTGAGTAGCAACATCCCTTCATCGCCAGCTTATGGCGTGTTCATATCTCAGTTGATACGCTATGCCAGAGCAAATACCAAATATACTGATTTTGTTCTGAGAGCTAGGCGTCTTTCAGATAAGCTTCTCAGTCAAGGATATGTTTGTGACCGACTAACATCGTTACTGAGGAAGTTATACGGTCGATATGGGGAACTCGTCATACACTATGATGTCCCACTCTCCAGAATGGTGGATGATATTCCGGATAGACCATTTGAACCATTCAACCAAAGATTGTGCTCTATGTCTTCCGAAATGGAAGCAACCGGATGTGACAGTTCTACCGAATTGAAGCGGCGGGTGTTGCATGCAAGCAGGAAATGCTTACTCTTCCTGAGCACCTGGTCTCACTCCCATATCGGTAGTTCGCTTCTTTTCATATGGTGGAGGTTTTTGTTTGTTTGATTTGGTTCCTGTTTTATCCTGATTTTGTATGCCTTCGGTTTCTGATTTTCTGAATTATCGATTTTGTGCTGTATACAGGGATATGGTCATTATCTATATTTGTCAATTCCATAAGTAGAGGATTTAAAATGATAAGAAACGAATCTTACATTTTTTTTCTGTTGATGCAGGTGTCACCCGAGAAATTGCACGGAAAATTTTGCTACGCGCATTGATGCAGTTTTCCATCCAGATACCTGCATCAACAGAATATAATAATAAATAATAACAACTGTTATCAGTCAAAAATCAAATAATAACAACTTTTATAAGCCAAATTCATAAGAGCAGTAATTAAAATTATGTTATTCAAATAATACTTAAACACTCGGAAATGAACTTTAAATATTTTTCACTGCAAATGCTTTTCATTTTTCATTATCTCGATATGTCAATACGATTATTTTGTGCCATTTACTTGCAACTTGCTTTGTAGCCCCTTTCACATTAGGGTAGCGCTCTCATGTTACAATAGCATAAAGGTAAACGTCTTCAAATTGAATAGCATCATTTAAGAACAGATAAATTGACAACATGGACCAGACATGCACGTTTCGGGTACTTAACCCTCGTCAGTGATCCTCAAATCTAAACAATGTAATATGCCAAAAAAGTATGAAAGTTACAATGTCGAAAAAGCGTATCGAAAGACGTAGTTTGACCTCAAAAACAAGTGTTCTACACCCGAACGCTGACGTCATTTACTGACTAAAAATAAATGGCTTATATTGGAAGGGAGATATCAAAAGAAAGCTAAATTCCTGTAGATTTTATTGGTACTAAATGATATACCTTTCCGATACCATTGTCGCTCTGAAAACGGAAGTAAATGTGAAAGTAGAGAAATTTCGACACGTCATTCTGATGGATATTTTGCCCATTTTGACCATTGTTCCAGACAATTTTTACCATACAAATTATGCTATTTGAAGGCCATATCTGTCTAAATAATATATGAAATTTATTAAGGGTTTATTTGGGGTTTCGCCGATTCGTTTTTTAGAAATCCACAATTCATCATGAAGAACAGAATTTCACAAGTCCCCATTCTGAGCCCCTCGCCGGAAATCACCTCTACGTTGTGACTCCTTCAAGTTTGATTTTTATATGCATATCCAAAAATAGAACCCATGAAAATCTTACAAAAATCTTACAGAATCTAATGATACCTTAAAACTTGCCTTCATTTTAATTATCATACACACTATAGCGATATCAGTCTCTGACTGACTCTTTATGTATAAGGAAAATTGATGGGGTTTATGCTATTCAAACCTGTTTTTGCATGGTATTCTAAATTCCTCAGAGCGCCGTTTGATCACGAAAAAGGGTTTGGTGTAAGCTTTCCCACTTCTTCACTTCGCTCAACCTTAATTTCAAAATGAGATTGAAGTTGTAAAAGCGTAGTGTGTTCGAGCGGTAGGGACGCAATGCAGTCTCATAGAACGCCGTAGGTCGTCGTGAAAGCGCCATGGAGTCGAAAGTTAGTCTCAAACAGACATGTCGTGCCAACGTGAGAGACCTCACTGTGCTGCTACAACGACCTTACTGCGCTGCCGCGGTAACCCTGCTGCTTTCTAAATATTGACGGCGTTCGCACGACGATTGTTTTGTGCATGTGCAAACAAACGCCATGGTTCGGCATCCTATGTGATCCAACGGCGTTTGTTAAGAGCAGTAGATGTTTACTCTTACCGGCATCTGTCATTACTGTCCTTGTATGGTTTCGCCTTTTCTTTTAAGATGAAATTTCATTAATTTCTATTGTACTTATAATTTGGATTCCCAGTGTGATTCATGATTTCGTTTGGATTTAAGAGATGAATCTTATATTTTTTCTGTTGATGCAGGTATCACCCGATAATTGGACAGGAAACTGCATCAATCGCTCGTAGCGCTCGTTTTTATTACCTCTCACAATGTTCCAATTTACCACAATAGCTATTAGAACCAGAATATCCATGGTTCTTTTTCCTGGACTCACAAAGGGTCAATTTTGAGTGAATTTGCCTTGTCCGGTGCACAGGGCTACATTTTTGATGTAGGAAAATACACTTAAGAAATGTATCATTTGTGTCCTTTTTACTCCCGATTGAATACCCAAAGTATTACTTTTACATAAGGACTTAAACTTTTCCTGTATAAGAAATATTGTTTCTGAAATAAGAAATATTCTGTTGTCCGTTTATAGGCGAACAGATACGTTACCACACTTCAAGCTGCTGAAAATATAAGACAATAATCACATATTCTAAATCTTTCAGAGGAAAAGAAAGCGTATGCATGGGTACTATCAGTAATCAAAGTCCTTCAACCAATCTAGCAAACGATAATTTGTCTGTTTCATTGGGAGTATTTAAAACAGGCCTTTGGACGTTTAGACAGCAACAGATACGTTACCGACTATCTAGCTCTACAGTGAGAACTCAACCGATTTGGCCCTATTTATGGATTAGATTGAGTGAATATTGGTTCAAAACGACGGCTCTTTCAATAAGAATGAAGAAACATACAAAATAATCCGGAAAATGCAGTTAAAAAAAGATACGTTATCGACAGATACGTTACCTAGATTTTAGTTTTGGCCCATATAGAAGTTATACATTACTGGTTTGATGCCGATATGCTGGTTTTTGTCAGAAGAGGCATAAAACAGTTGAAAATAAAGCAAAATCATTACTTGTAGGGTATATTTTGTGTTTTTAGGGACAATCCTAAAAAACAGCCTTTTACTTCGGAAAATCAGTAATTGTCTTAATACAGAGGCATACTTTATATCATAAATTGTTACTCATTCGTCCAAATATTGAGATTCATGGGGGAAACCTTTGAGCTGCACTCAAACAAGTCTTTAGAACTGAAAGTACATTCAAAATCAGTTAAGTTGCGCCAATTGCAAGTTCAAAACGGCCACAAACTTTAAGATCAGGAATATTTCAAAACCATGTCAATTTTGAAGCTTGGTATATATGTGTTTTGGAAAAGGCTATAGAAAAATTTTTCATCAGCATTTTAGCCAGAAATTTAATAAGATGTAGACTGCTGTGTAATTGTATGTGAATTACGTTACATATGAGGGCATATATTAATAATAAAATTGTCTGACAATGAAAAGCGCCGTAAGTGTTCATTAGTGCTTTATTAGTAACTGTAGTCATTGTGTTGGTCAACGAATACATTTAGTATAGATTTTCATATATTCATGAAGGAGAGCAGCTAATTTATAAAACCTCAAAGCTATTCGTGCTAATTAATCACGAAATTTAAGTTATTGGTGTTTTTCAATTATGATAGTTTGATTTTAAGGGATAGCAGAGTAAAACAGATTCTTTAGATTTTGCTTTTAGTTGATAGTAAAAACATATAAACTGCAAAATCTACAATAACTCGGAGGGAATGGCTATAAGATAAAGACAAACATTGAAAGTACCTCGTAACGTAATTCACGAATCGAGGAATTACGTCACCTTTTAAGCAATATTTCACTTGTTTTATCTCTGATAGCATTTTATATCAAGAGGACACGATCATAGAACAGTAAATCGTACTTGAAGAAATAAAAAAATATTGCATATTACAGCCAAATGGCATCAAATATTGTCATGCAATGTTTTATGATTAAGAGTATTCACACGTATTTAGCTTCTCAAATTCGTTTTTGCACAGACATATTTTGAAAACCACCATCCCAATTCTTTTTAAATGATGATTTGAATTGATATGATAAAAACTTTAACAGAAGACCCCAAAATTATCATGTTTAGCTTCCAATTTTCAGAGTTTTCATAACCAAAAGTGCCGTAACGTAATTCACAAAAATTATTTTAAAGTTTTACTTTCCATGAAATAATTATGGTTAACTTAACAATTCCTTGCCGATCAATTGCTCTGTAGACCTTCAAACAGGATCTGAATCTATGCTAGATCAAAATATATCACAAACTTGAATCATCTGGCATGTTTTAACATACTTCAAATAGAACATCTTACAGACAAGAAAAGCAAAGTGTTTTTGTACATATAGCTACTTTGTATTATTGTATTTCTTTTGTATTTCAAAGCTGATTCTATCTTCCATATCATCTTTTGTATACATCTTTGTGATTCAGTATTACTCTGTGCAATCACTGTCCTCTGTAATCAATCAAGATACCCAAAAGTGAATTACGTTACGCAGCGTGAATTACGTTATGGCAGGAATTCTCGCTTGTTTTGGAAACTTCAGCATTATCTGATGACTATTTTTCTCAATACACATACGTATGAGATACATTCAAATGTTTCAACTACAAACTTTATCAAATAATGTGCAAAATGAAGAATATTGTGATTAAAAAAAATGCCTACTGGCTAAAAATTGGTAAATTGTATATATTTGACATTTTAAATAGTGTTTCTGCCCACAAACTAAGTTTTATCACTAGCTAGCATGTCTGAAAGTAAAATAATTACGATAAATCCCATCTAGACACCTCAGGAATGGATATTACTCTGAATTTAGTATCTACTACATAACGTAATTCACCGTAACGTAATTCACCGTCATGTTTTTTTTTCTGTGTTTATTATCTGCCTCTCCGTACGCAAGGGAGCTTTAATCAAATTGTGATTGTCTTTATATAAAGGCATAAGCACACGATTACGACATGACCATAATAATGCACTCTGCGATTCTTATCACAGTAAAAGCTGCGTAACGTAATTCACAAAATAAGTGAATTTTTCAGAAAATAATATATGAAAGGATTTTTTTCCTAAAATGTAACGAATGTAAAACATTCAATGAAAAACTATTAAAGTTTGATCTATTACAAGTTAGAAAAGTATTGTTATGATATTATATAGTTCTAATTTTAACTCATCCTAGATCTCCAAAGATGGTAACGTAATTCACCGTAAATCTTGTGACAATAGAGTTTAGTATAATTAAGAGTAAAATACTATAAAGCGTATGAACTGAACTCGATTTTTCAAAATACTGATATTACTTTTATTAAAATATGTGCTAAATATTTTGAATTTAATACATTTTCGCGTCACTGACAGCCCATTTTATCATACGCCTTAGTTTGTGACATGCATTTTTTGACAAATACTACCCTTATATGATAGAAAAATCCACATATATCGAGTTCAAAGGTAACCATAAGGCATATGGAGGAATAGCAACTAATGCAAGTAAAAAGTAAAAGCAAAAAAATCTTTCCATGTTTCAATGTTTCCTTCAAAAATGTCTTGTGACACAGTTTTTGCGTATTGGCGCAACTTAACTGATTTTGAATGAGTAACGTATCTGTTTCAAATGGTAACGTATCTGTTTGGATAATATTTGTACTATTTTAGAATATCATAAAATAATGGGTTACTCATATACACTGCTTACTTTTTTCATCAATTAGAGATATTTTTGACCATACATTTTGATAATTGGTACCTTTATAACAAATGCTCTACCACTGGTATACCAATGTTAAACGCTGTCAACAAATTTCTAAGCAATTTGCTTAAAATCATTATGAGCAGGATCACTTATGATACCATCTGGCATGACAAGCAATACATAATTAGTTGACCAGGGATGCGTGCTTTGAATAATTGTACGTGTAGATGGAATGTTCAGAGAGCGAAAAGTTTTAAGAAAGAAATATCGATGTCTTCTTCAAACGTCAATTTTTCAAATAATTTACCAAATCAAAGAGGTTTATTATACTTCTAAAGATTATTTAGGCTTAGTAAAACGTCACAAGACAAAAATTTATACTCTAACTACATTTGTTTATTCACCGATGGAATGAACAAAATGCTACCCCTTGTAACGTAGCTCTTAAATTGCAACCAAGGCCCCTCTATTGAACAGAGCATATCACTAGAAGTAGATTAAGTAGAGATCTCCCCTGTTCCATTTCAAATACACGAGATCTGTGTCCTTCAATAAAAATATAAATATGTACTAAATGCGAAACTTTATTTTTTCACTATTTTCAAATCGTAATTTAACTCAATTGTGGAGATTGCACCTTATATCATCTACTTATGAAAAACAGACTCTTTTCTTGGATCTACAAACAATCAATTACCGCACTATATTTCATAAGTTCGGGGGTTGCGCAGTGATACAACTGCCTCCAAAGACGAAAACAAGTTATGGGACCCGCCATGATTTAAACAACGAACGATCGCCTCTTTATATCTTTGGAATAAGGACCATTTTGAGCAAATCCGATATGCACAATTAATGTTTTAGCAAATAGAAAAAATAGAAATTGAAATGTCAAGCAAACATCAACAAATTGTATTTTCAGCAACGAGTTTATTCGTGTTTGAGGGAACCCTCGCTTCTAAAAATAGTGCTATGAATAGACTTCCGTGAAAAATTTTGTTGATCGATGTATCAACAAAATTTCTTAGCCAATCAGATACTTCGTTTCTTGAAAATAACAATAGAAATTAAAGAAGTCCTCTACTCGTGGGTATTTTCACTTACATCTACTCGGACAAACTCAAATTACAAAGTATTGGTAGTTCCATAAAAATTTATTGTCTCGTTTATCCATGAAACAGCGATTTATAAGCCCATATCAATAAGCTAGCAATTTTACACAGAACTAGTCTGCAACTTCCGCCGAAATTGAAAGTACAAATTCGTGACGTCAGATGTGTGTATACACTACACATCCACACGATGACGTAATGTAAAATATAGTACATGTATGAGTCTCTTTGTTTATATGGTACATTTATAATTATTTTTCGGTTTAACCATTCCAAAGTAAATTAGAAAAAAGACCTGTACATATTCATTGTCGGATCCATCCAGGAGGAGGGAAGAGGGGGGGGGGGGGGGGGGGGGGGGCGGTTCTTCCCCATTCCTGGTAAGACTTGCATGAGCACGGAAAATATTAAATAATGAAGGGAGGGTGAGAGATCGAAATTTTATAGGATATGAAATCCTTAGTAAAGCCTTTCTTAGCTGTCTAGATGGGATCTCAAATTGATATTCTAATCAGCTTATAGGATTGGGGGGGGGGGGGGGCGCAACTCAGGAAGAGGGTGAAAAATGAAAATTAATGTCATTAAATTGACGACACATTTTTGGCCGTTTCAGATAATATGAAATTTATTTTCTGATATTATATAAAGTTATGAAGGTAAAAAAAAATAAATGATATGGGTCGACAAAAAAATAAATGATATGGCCTTGAAAGTTGTCGGCTAGCTCCGCTCTGGATTTCAGGAAAAAAATTGACTTTCTTGAAATTCAATACCGGGAGAAATGATCATGTAATGTATATCGAATAAAATGAAATTTTAAATGAATCGTCTCAGAATTAAACGGAAAGTAACGAGCGTTCTTCGTCGATATTAACTGATCGAATATCTCAGTACGAGAGAGAGAGAGAGAAAAAATTATTTCCGAGGTGCATTACAAGAATTCAAGACGGACTTAATTTATTAATAATACTGTCTCCGCTCCAAAAGCATGATCACTGTGTTGCCCAGAACAATATTAGAAAATAGATAACCGGAATACATATACAAGTATTTGATATGGTATCTTGTTTATGATTATCAATTTTTGTTTTCGAAATTCAGTCGCAACTCCTTCCGCAGTTAAAATTTACGTCCCCACCCCAATCTATCGAAAAATTTGTGAACATGTAACAGGTTATGCTCTGCATATTGAAAACTGAAGTTCTTGCATATTTCGATGTTCCACACGGATCCGTTTGATGTTTGATGAAACATTTGATGGACATTTATTTGTTTACATACATTAAAAAATCTCGTTTTACAAAACAACAATCTTCATGTAACAGGTTATGCTCTGCATATTGAAAACTGAGGTTCTTGTGTATTTCGATGTTCCACACGGATCCGTTTAATGAAACATTTGATGGACATTTACCAGTATTTGTTTACATTCATTAAAAAATTTCGTTTTACAAAACAACAATCGTCAAACATCGTATCGTTATTTATGAGGGGGGGGGGGGTGTCTGGAGACGAGAGTTATGTCTGGAAATTCGGGCGGGAGGGGGGATTTTTTTTAACAGTTGTTACATACTGACTTTTTTCGGCACTTGGGGCCTGCATATATATAAAAAAAATCTAGCTTGTATCTTTCCTTCTTTCTTTTTTCCCCGTTCACAAAAATAAGTACTTTGAACATGTCGACTTATATTTTTACATTAATTCTCAACGATATTCCACAGACCTAATTTCTCCTTTTAGCATGTACATGGCATGCTTTTTCCAATGTAAGGAAGGTAATATTTATTCAGTGAAGTACGAACGTGCCGACTGGAAATGGGGAGGTACAGATGTCAACGAAGGAGGGTGGTATCAAAGGCCGGAACGGGAGGGATTCAGAGTGCCGGGGAAATCACAGGCCGAAAGGTCGCCTGGCAATTATTCGTATGCGCCTCTAAAAAAATTTTTTTTAGTAGCGCACACGAATACCCGGACGATCTTTCCGCCTACGGGGGAAATTATAGAATTTAGTAAATAGGATACCCTCTACCCGACCCAAACCATCTACAAGCATGATCTAGACGGTTAGGACGTCATGACCCATTGGATTTGCCAAAAAATGCAGATTCTTTCTTTGTTTTACTAGTATATATTTTTTTTCGAAATAGACGGCTTACCCCCACCCCCATTTTCTTTCCGGGGGAAAGGAAGGATAGATCCCCTTAAGATTTTTTTATCTATATATGCCTTAGAATCCCTCTCCAAGATAAACTTTAGGATTCTGGAAGTCTTTTAAAATATATCAACACATGTACGTATGTATAATAAATCATGTACATTAGACTAGTAGTTTTTAAAATGTAAATATTTAGGTTTCATTATTAAATGCTCTTTAATCGTATTTATCACTCATACACTCTCATTTGATATGTCCTTTATTTTGGCATTTATAAGAGTACATTAGTACATGTATCCACAACATGCATGTACATCTCTATATATAGCGCTATGAAACGTGGTTCCCTTTTACACACTTCTGACGTACTTCCGGTTTGTACAGCTACTTTGAGAAATTGGAAAAGGTGGTAAAATATAAATTGGTCTATATCAGCTCTGAAAGAGATTTACATTATGGGGAAATTTCTTGTTGGAATTAAGTTTGATATGAACTGTAATATACATGAAAATCTTCACGACTAGAGAACTTCTTTAAATGATTCAATGCTGAATTCAAATCACGCCATTTTACGCTATCGAAATATTAACACTATGTCTTGGATTGCCGTTATACTCTCATAATGTTAAATACAATGTAGATGTATATTTGTACATGTTATCAGTCTGATATTGATAAATGGTTGTGCGTTGATCTTTGAAATGCTATTATTTGGTTGTGAATGAATTGTCTTTTTTAACGTATTGACGATAAATCATTATAGATCTATACAAATGATTTTTATTATGGTACAGTCAGTGTTTACATATAATATACTTGAAAGATATAAATGTTGATAACATTTTATTTTTTTCTTCGTGATAACAATGAAATACAAAGAAAAACAAAGTACAAAACAAAAACAGTTTATGAATGATCATGAAAATCACATCTCAAAAATGATTGTATGCACTAAAATGTCGTCATCATCGTTATCGTCGTCATCAAATGAGCATGACAATAATCAACTACATTTACAAACAATTACTAATATACTACAGATCCTTAGCATATAGTGTATCCAGGTTAGGTTTGACGATTCAATACAGATTTTTATTTTTGATGAACACACGTTCAATGATATTTTCATACATCACATTATATATATGTTTAATGAAAAAAGTTTTATCATAAGGTCTGAATCTCCAAACGACGAGAGCAGTCTAGGGAAACATCGTAGACAAGCCAGGTTTTAGTAGGAAGAATTGCTCGCCGCCAGCAGCTGTCCCGCAATTCTTAGAACATCAAATACGAAATATGTCTACTTTATATCACCTGTATCAATGTTTCCCTAATTAGAAGCATTCCAAAATTTGTAGGCATGCTCAATATCACCATTATGCAGAGTATTTATTTTTGATATTTTTTGTGTCTGGAGACAAACGGTCTTAATATAATGATTGCTTCACTCTATGGGACTAGGAAGTTGAAAAAACACCTGTAAACAAGAAAATAAGAATTAACAAATGTCAGGTATAATGAATAGCATTATTACGTTAAAATAAGCGATTTTAGAATTAGATTTTTATAGTATTTAAGATATTTATCACATGATACACCTATTATGCAGTTCTATAAAGCCATTTCATTATAAAATGTTATGATAACATATTTCATATCGCTCTGCTTAAATGCGATTGGTCAATTTTGGAGGTGCGTTTCCGTAAGTATGTCTGATTGGACATTACACTATCCTTATCACCTAAACTATATGACAAGTGTGACCTTTCAAATATCGGTCATTTGTTCAATTAAACACATATTCAATGACGAGAATTTAAATTGTCGTTATTGAATTATTCTAGGTCATGGCTTGGTTCACGTCTAGTTCTCAGAAACGTTGCTTTCAAGTTATAAATTCAACATTTTAGGCAAAGTCATGTGATGAAAAGAATCTGACATGAATTTTCATTTCAAACGATGTATTATGAGATCGCTGTTCGTTTTACATCCACTCACCGAGGCTCGGGAATATGAAACACACAATTCGTTTCATAATACATAGTATGAAATGAGAATTCATTTGAGGTTCTACATATTTGTATATTATTCATGTATAATACACACCTCTCATCATAGCACAGCGTCATCATCATACTCATAATCATTCTGTGGAACATCTTCATCATCGTCTCCGTCGTACTCATAGTCATTGAATACAGATTCTACCATTTTTTCTACGTCATCATCAGATGGGACACTTGAATTGATATTGCTATTTTCGGAGCTATCATTACTGTTATCATTTGTTGTAACACTATCATCTTTATTTCCATCATTATCAAGGTCTGCATTTCCCTCCTCAATTGTATCATCATCATTCTCGTCATCACCATTGTTGTCATTATTGTCATCATCGTCACCATCATCATCATCATCATCATCATCATCATCATCATCATTGTCGCGGCTATTGTCATCATCACTGTCGCCACTATTATTATCATCATTATTATTTGCTCCGCTATTGTCATTATCATCATCATCATCATCATCATCATCATTGTCGCCACTATTGTCATCATCATTGTCGCCACTATTGTCTTCATTGTCATCACTTTTGTCATCATCATTGTCGCCACTATTGTCATCATCATTTTCGCCACTATTGTCATCATCGTTGTCGCCACTTTTGTCATCATCAGTGTCGCCACTATTGTCATCATCATCATTGTCACCACTATTGTCATCGTCGTTATCGTCACTATTGTCATCATCATTATCACCACTATTGTCATCATCATTGTCGCCACTATTGTCATCATCATTGTCGTCACTATTGTCATCGTCGTTATCGCCACTATTGTCGTCATCATTGTCACCACTATTATCATCATCATTGTCGCCACTATTGTTATCATTGTCGCCACTGTTGTCATCGGTGTCGCCACTATTGTCATCATCATTGTCACCGCTATTGTCATCATCGTTGTCGCCGCTATTGTCATCATCATTGTCGCCACTATTGTCATCATCATTATCGTCACTATTGTCATCATCATTGTCGCCACTATTGTCACCATCATTGTCTCCACTATTGTCATCATCACTGTCACCACTATTGTCATCATCATTGTCGCCACTATTGTCATCATCATTATCGTCACTATTGTTATCATCATTGTCACCACTATTGTCATCATCGTTGTCGCCACTATTGTCATCATCATTGTCGCCACTATTGTCATTGTTGTCACCACTATTGTCATCATCATTGTCTCCACTATTGCCATCATTGTCGCCACTATTGTCATCATTGTTATCGCTTTCGCCACTATTGTCATCATCATTGTCACTACTTTCGTCATCATTGTCGCCACTTTTGTCACTATCATTGTCGCCACTATTGTCATCATCATTATCCTCACTATTGTCTTCATTGTCGCCACTATTGTCATCATCATTGTCGCCACTATTGTCATCATCATTGTCGCCACTATTGTCATCGTTGTCGCCACTATTGTCATCATCATTGTCGCCACTATTGTCATCGTTGTCGCCACTATTGTCATCATCATTGTCGCCACTATTGTCATCTTCATTGTCGCCACTTTCGTCTTCATCGTTGTCACCACTATTGTCGTCATCAGTGTCGCCACTATTGTCGTCATCAGTGTCGCCACTATTGTCATCATCATTGTCACCACTATTATCATCATCATTTTCGCCACTATTGTCACCGGTGTCGCCACTATTGTCATCATCATTGTCTCCACTATTGTCATCATCATTGTCGCCACTATTGTCATCATCATTGTCGCCACTATTGTCATCGTTGTCGCCACTATTGTCATCATCATTGTCACCACTATTGTCATCATCATTGTCTCCACTATTGTTATCATCATTGTCGCCACTATTGTCATCATCATTGTCGCCACTATTGTCATCGTTGTCGCCACTATTGTCATCATCATTGTCACCACTATTGTCATCATCATTGTCACCGCTATTGTCATCATCGTTGTCGCCACTATTGTCATCATCATTGTCACCACTATTGTCATCATCATTGTCACCGCTATTGCCATCATCGTTGTCGCCACTATTGTCATCATCATTGTCGCCACTATTGTCATCGTTGTCTCCACTTTTGTCATCATTGTCGCCACTATTGTCATCATCATTGTCGCCACTATTGTCATCATCGTTGTCGCCGCTATTGTCATCATCGTTATCGCTACTATTGTCGTCATTGTCGCCACTATTGTCATCATCATTGTCGCCACTATTGTTGTCGTCATTGTCGCCACTATTGCCATCATCATTGTCGCTACTATTGTCATCATCATTATCGCCACTTTTATCATCATCACTATCGCCGCCGTCGTTATTATCGGCTCCAATAATACCATCGTTGCCACTATCTTGGTCGCTCTCTCCGATATCACCAACGGCATTGACAGTCAAGGAAGCTGCAGCGTTGCTTTTTAGGGAACCAGAGTCAGTGATGGCACTACTTGACAGGGTTTCACTATTATCATTCTGAGATTTTGTATTACGAATTTCCAGATTTGCACTGGACCCACCAGTGACTGTACTTGTCCCAGATGCCATGTCTTTTTGTGCATTTACCGCGCTAGCTACGGATGTTTCGCCTTCATTAGTGGATGTTACGAAGTTTTGTAATGCAGCGCTTCCACTTTCCTGTCCCTGTCCTGTAGATTGTCCAACTTGGGAAACGCTTATTGCTTGTTTCTGATTGTTTTGGCCGCTCAAAGATAACGATTCTTTACCAATAGTCATCCCTTTGCTCTGTCCCGCATTTGATAATAAGAACTTTCTGATAGCAGCGCTTTCTTGATTTGACTCCAGTGCACTTTTCATTTCACCTTTATTTTCAGAATTGTAAACAGTTGAAGCTTGTTTGATGAAGTTATGTAAGGCAGCAGATCCCATTGCGACTGCAGAGGCCTTACCAGAAGCCATGGTTGCTTTGTTACTTTTCATGGAGCTTTGAGAACCTGCAACTTTGTAAACACCGCCAGTCTGACCACCTGATGACGATGAACCTTTTATGTGCACCACCACTGCTCCACCACCAAGATTATGAACACCAGTTTGTCCCGAACTGCTTGATTGGTGTCTCACTATTGAACTGCTACTTTTGTGCATTCCACCAGAGTTGCCAGCTGTCTTTATATGGTGGGTTGTAACTGTTTTTCTGATGATTGTTGATCCACCCAAGCCGTGACCAGTTGAAGATGTCTTTGTTACTTTTCTGATAATATATGATGAGCCATCGCTTCCATGTCCGCTTAGTTTTGATCCATGTGATGAATGACTGCTCGACATTGACATCATCCTTTTGCTACCCATGGAACCTCCAATTAGGGCTTTTCCTGTCATTGAACCTCCTACTTGATGACTGATTCGCGTGGAACCTGCTGTTTGCATTCCAGCTGTTGAGCTGCTGCCTCTGTTTACTTTTACATTTGACGAACTTTGCATAGAAGAACTAGAAGAACTAGAACTGGATGCACTTTTTGCTGCCCCAGCTGATGATACTTTCATATTACTTGATGCAGTTGCACTGTTCTGTTGTCCTGAGCTCTTTGACTGAGCGATCCTAACTCCTGCTGCCGCTGCTGCTGTCCCTACTGCCGATGCCGATGATGATGATGACGATGATGCACTTTCACTAGCTGAGGAACCTGCAGCTACCGATCCTGCCATGCTGCTTTGGGCACCACTAGCTCCAGCTGCTGCATTCATTCCCTGTTGTCCTGCAACTGAGACTACAGACTGACTAGCAGAAGCTCCTGCTCCCCCACTGTTTCCTTGTGCTGTGGAAGACTTAATCACATGTGCTGCCCGTTGCTGTTGAGCACTTTGTTGCTCTAAAGCGAGATAATCAAGAAGTTGTTGCTCTGAAACGTCTTTGGAGCTCATCAAGAATAACTTATCCGCTGATAAAGCATTACCTTTATTTTCGTTTGTAATGCCAAGGCTTGCGGAATTTACCACTGCATTATTTGTCTCAAGACTTCCGTCGCTCACTCCAAAATCAACTATTCCCTCAGTTTCGTCGACGGAATTATCATTTTCATCCCCTAGAGTATCATTTTCATCAAATGAACCTATGTCAGCACCACCGTAATTTTCATTTGCATCTTCATTATTATCATCATCCGTTTCACCTTCGGCATTTCCACCATCGTCATCACTATTATTGTCATCATTTTCGTTACCATTGTCTTCAATTGATATATCTGCATCATTATCATCACTTGCATCTACATCGCCACTTGTACCATCTGCATCACCACTTGTACCATCTGCATCTCCACTTGTACCATCTGTATCACCACTTGTAGCGTCTGCATCGCCACTTGTACCATCTGCATCGTCATTTGTATCATCTTCATCGTCATTTGTATCATTTTCCTCGTCATTTGTATTGTCAGAAGTATCATCTGCATCGTCATTTGCATCATCGATATTATCATTTGCATCAGCAACATCATCATCGGTATCATCGTCGTCATTTGCATCATCTACATCTTCATTTGCATCATCCATGTCATTTGCATCTTCTTCATTCGCAACATTTGCATCGTCATTTTCATCATCTGCATCGTCATTTGTATCAACTGCATTGTCGTTTGTATCATCTACATCGTCATTTGTATCATCTTTATCATCATTTGTATCACCGCTGTCATTATTTATGTCATCTTTGTTATCAGCTGTGTCATCATTTACATCATTATCTGTATCATCTACATCGTTATTGTCATCTTCGTCATTGTTTAAGGTTTCATCATCTGCTCCATCATCATCGGTCTTGGTGTCATCAATATCATCAATGTTTCCGTCATTATTTGTGTCATCAGCATCATCGTTATCATTGTTTTTATTTGTGTCATCGTCTTCTGTTCCGTCGTTTGCATCATCATCATTTGTCTCATCTGCCACATCATTATTAGCATCGTCAGAGTTGTCATTTTCATCATCTGTATTTTCAGTCAAGGAGTTATCAGATCCATCATTAGTTCCATCATTGCTGTCATCTCCTCCATCAACGTTATCATCTGATTCTCCTTGGTTACCGCCAGTATCGTCCGTATTTTGATCATTAACATCTTCGTTATCATTGTTATTATTCACATCGTCCGTACTGTCATCGGAAAGCTCCTGATTGTTCTCACTTTCGTCATTATTATCATTCACAGTATCATTAGACTCGACGTCAGCGTCATCGTCATCTGCTGATCTTTTGTTCCTGACACCAATGCCTGCAAAATTTTGATATCAAATAAGTTTGTATCAAACTCTAACTGTAATTCTAGTTTTTTAGTATTTACTTTTTCTCTTTTAGATTGTTCTCATCGGCTATTTCATGATTTCCTTTCCTTTGACTCATATTTCAACATCGAATTCAATAGTTGTTGAAACGTAAAATATTACGATCAAAGAGGTATCAATAATCAAGGTTACTGCTTTCGCTTTCAAAACTAGAAACACCATGAAGTAACCTCAGAGAAAATGTTATCATTAAAGTATGTAAAATATTGTGAATATTTTGTTTTATCAACAGAGCAATAAATTTTTCAAATACTTTCACTTTCTTTTGGGACAACATGCTACATTTGCAAATGATAAGTGCGAAACGAGGCAATACTTAAAAGATGAGATGAAAGGTTTCGCACAAAGGGATATTGTTTCAAATTAATATTTTTTATTAATTGCAAATTATATCAAAAGTAGATGCTGTGTAAAATTAACAAAATTGCAATGGTATAAGTAGTTCTTCAGTGTTCTTATATGTAATTATGACTTAACATTTAGATATTTCCGTGAATGCTCTTAAATTGAAAATATCATTTTGAAGTGACCTAATTAACAAAATTCTAAATGTTATAATTTATCAAAATAACGAAAAGGTGTTCGAGTGATTTGTTTCACACAGTTTTACCATTTCTATTCTAGTCACGTTCCAACCATCAATTATTTCCTTGTGAATGCATGATAAAGAGGTTAACTTTAATTATCATATTTACAAAAATATATAAATGTGACGATCAGGTATTTATGGATTTTATACTGACAAGGAGGTTGGGCTTCCACGCAGAATGCATATTTCTAATATTCAAATCGGAGCTGTAAATCATACCTGAGGTTACACGGCTTGTCACGTGGGGAGCGCTTATTTTAATGATTTTAGGCAATTGATAAAATTACAAGACACGACGAAAATGTTAATGGTGCAATGATATAGCTGGCATGCCGTGTCGTTGTTTAACCTTAAAATATATCAAAAATTTAATTTAGAATGCTGACATTTTAAATTGATTTACATCTATATCCATACGATATGATATAGCAGTGAAATCTATTTCGTTTTTCAAAAAAAAAAAAAAAGAAAAGAAGAAAGGATCATTTCATGACGCTTTAAAGATCAAGCCAATAGTATTGAGTTTTGAAGTTCAAGTCGCACATATAGCCATAGTAGTTCAGATTCAAAATGAGTTTGATACATAAGTTTGATTACCATAAATCGATTAAATCGATTGAATTCAACTAAGTTCGAAAGAAATTTTTACTAAAAACTATTTAGATTTGTTAAGAAATTCTAGATGGAGTGAAATTGTTAAAATTAGAACAAAACTCCGATTATCATTACGCTGCATGAATAATGGACAGCTATTCTATATAAATAATCATTTACATGACGTTTTCACGTAATATGCTTTGTTTTTAGTTTACTCGATTGTGGATGCTAAAAGAAATTTGTTGGCAGTATCTTTATTTCATTGAAAATATATAGCCCTACCCGCATAATTACCCCCTTTTCAAGTTTCTGCTGAAAATCATACCATTACTTTCTAACGTGCATTTAAGGAAAAAATACAAAGCTTGTCATTTTCCATATTAAGATTTGTCCAGAGTAGCTAGAGAACAATTGGAAATCTTTTTCAAGAGAGAACTTTTAAAGTTGTAAGAAAACGCTGAGTCAAGAGGGGAAATATTGCTTTCAAAGGAAAAAAGGTGACACAAGTATGCTACCATGCAGAGAACATCCTTCTTGAAATAATCAAAATACCTATCACTTGGCATTTTTTGAATCCTCGACAGCGGTACTTCAAGCCAGAATGAGTCAGAGAACCCAGATAAGTGACACCCTCTCGAATTATTTATGAATTTCAAATATCTAGTTGCAAGGATGTTAAACCCAGAGGGGTTTTTTTTCCCTTTTTTTTTTTTTTTGTTTGTTTGTTTGTTTGTTTGTTTGTTTGTTTTTTTTGAATAGTTGAGAATGACTTGGCTTCTTAGTATACCAAATAGGTTAATTTTTAATGAGTAAAACACATTAAAAATCCTGTGACATTGGATTACTCAGAAAATTTATGACATAGATATGATTCACATATTTGAAAAATAACCACATGACTTTTAAACAAATCATGCAAACTAATTCAGAAGGCATTCTTGTGATAAATTTCCATGGGCCAATAAAGACAAAACAAAAAGTTCTAGAAAAAATGGTATTCAAAAGCGTTTGTGTCTATTTGGACTTCCGAACGCAGCAACTGCAAATGCTGGCGTTGTAAACGCAATGTAAGACTGATTATCTTAGAATACGTATTTTTTTTTTTTCCTTTCAAAAGAAGAAAATAAACAAAATAAATACCTGAAAGTTAGAAATTAAACGTGTGGCGCCACATTAATTTTTTTTCAACTTTTGATGATAAAAATTTGACCTAAAGTACCACTAACGAGGATTCATCGAGTTGGACCCTCCATGTTTCTCACAGTAATGTTGTATGTATATAGTTATTGGCATGGAAAATGAAAATATACCTAGTCATTTTCCATGCCAGTAACTATATAACCGCAAATGAAACGTCAAACAAAATGCGAACAATCAATATTTTGTTCGAAACATGAGCCAGAATCTACACTTTCTAAATCATATGTTAACCGACTTCAAATTCATAAGAATCATTTAAAAGCGGATGAATTTGCAGCATGAACCAGACTTTCTTGGTATAAAATCCCTGACCATTCTTGCTAACAAGGATGCCGTACAGGACCATCTTAGATCTTTCAATAGTAATGCTAATTAAATATCACAACACATAAATATAATGTGATATAAACTACTTACTTCTGCTATTGACAGTCGCAGATAGAGCCAAAATAATTGTCATAAAACAGAGAAAAGGCTTCATCTTATCCAAAAATGAAAGTCGAAAATTCGGAACTCCTTTTCTCTTACTTCACAAACAACCGGAGACCAGCTCCAGTTCGTGCCACAACGAAACTAAAAGAGATGTTGGCGACACGCGTGATAAAACAGGATTTTATACCAAGCTGTATCTTCTGAAATACGTCACTGGAATACATGCATATGTCAAATATGTTACGCTTATTAATGAACATAATTGAAAGGGGATATTGGAATTAATTAGCTAGGACAACGCCTTCCATCTGAAAAACCTATTTTTTTTTAATTTAAACAAAAATGATTGCACAATGACTTATTTATATATCAGTGGTTGAAATCTCTGTAGTAATATTAATTTGTGTAATTATTTACACCACGAAGCACAAAAACGACAGCTGTAAGTACGAATTCAATCTTAATGAAATAGTTAAGTGCCATGTCTCTCAGGTAAAATTAGCACTATTTAACCTGCCTTGTAAAGTAAGAATTTTATGTTGGTTTTTATATTGCAATTTAGTCTTCCTATATCCATCATGATCATGTACTAGTATTATGTTAGAATGGAATAAAAGTTTTATGCAATTATAAGGATTTCATGACATTTGTAATTGTTATGATCAAGACGATGCACTTCAAACAGATCTAGACAGCCAATGCTCAAATATTCTGTACTCCAGATTCTGGTATCTTGTAGTCTTTCAATAATTTGATGAATTTAGATTTGCATGAATCTAAACTAGCATAAAAATCAGGTAAGATGTGAAAATATTACTTTGAAGTATATAACATAATGGCGCAGAGAACAGCAAGAAAACTCTGCTTAGCTCTGAGCTTGTCAACTACTCAAAGGATATGGGTTCTATACAACATGAAATGAATTAAGTGAATACAATTTGTACAATCAAGAAAGGCGGAGAAATGTAAGAACGTCTGGTAGTTTGGATGTGTCTTAATTTCTGTGCATGTAGTATTCTGCCCCTGACGCCTTTTTGCATGAATACAACACGAGCTATTTTAACGTAGTGTGCCAACTCAGAAAAGATTGAATCATTTCAGTAGCTGTACTCCATTGATAGTATCCTTTATAGTTGGTCAGATTCCTTACTGTTCTACTGGTATATCTCGATCTGTGAACAGATAGCTTGTGGATGGGATTCACAGAATGACAAAGGGCTCCTAACTGTTCTAGCTGGTCTATCTCGGTCTGTGAACAGATAGCTTGTGGATGGGATTCACAGAATGACAAAAAACTTTTGGTATTTTGCTGTGTCTTAATGTGGCTTCTTTAAAAACGTTATATTGGTAATAATATGTCCCATTTGCTGCATCCATTGGTTTGATTGAACTGTTTGATTAGACTTTGAGGTTTGATTGCATGACTGGATTTTTACACCTTTACACTTAGGGCACGGACCAGGCTCGTCAGTATATTATGGGTTTGAGTTGGATTGTTACCGACAGGATGCATATATCAGAATGATGGTCCATCCACCAATCTGACGACTGCTGCAAAGCACCGTGAAGTTTTTGAGACAATCTTGACACGAGATAGAGAAATAAGCAATGTAGATGACAATACATTTACCTCCGGGAAGATGGTAAGGTATTTCTACATTATGTATCACAAGACATATGCTAGATGGGATTGTGGTCTGTCCAAGTACATGGGATTGTGGTCTGCCCACAAGTCACCTTTTTTCAAACATATTTTCATTACGCATGCAATTTCATGGTTTCCATAATTAAGTCACTTGATCGATGTGACTAAGGAAAAGCAAAAACCCGGAATTAACCTAAATTTTTTCGCATAATACATTCTAGCAATCTGCATGAACTCATTATCCTAATCATGAAACTCCTGGTTTTTTTATCATTGTTTAAATCATTTGTTAATATCATTGGAGGTGAAGCGGATGATATGAATGTACCAGATTTGCTATGTTCTTTTCATAAATGCGTATTGCGTATATTACATTTTACTGTGTCTTATAAAAACGTCACTTGCTGAATCTATTGGTTCGATTGAATGGTTTGATAAGATGGTTTTGTTTGATGGTAAGGAACATGTTTACCATAGGAAAGAGAGACAGATCTGAACCGGGTCGGGAATGTTATGTATCCTGATCGAGACAAGCTAGATGTACATACAAGGGACTGCAGTGTGTCCAACCTACATTTCTAAAACACACTTGGACCATTACGCATTCAATTTCATGGTTGACATATGATTGTCTTTATTGTATCGAGAGTAAAGAATCTAATTTTACATTTTTATAAACTTCGTCAAGAACCTTCTTCCAAGTAATCAACTTCCTCTTTACTGGTATACTTTATAAAACGAATTAAATAGAAAAAAGTCAAATAACAGGTGAGTTTCAACTTGATCGAGATGACTCAGAAAGAGCGAAAATCCGGAATTTACCTAAATGTTTTCGCATAATTAAATTAGGAAATATGTAAAAAGTAATTATCCTGATCAAGATGCCCCGATTTTTTAAAAAATCCTTTATAGTCCAGCTGAATCGTGCAAATATTCAGATGAATTCTGCAAAATTTCAGGAAAGCATGAAACTTTGCATGATGTTTAATTAGGTCATGATGAACAATTTAAGCTATGGACCCACTCTGAAAAATTCAATATGGCCACCATTCCGCCATTTTAAAAATGGAGTCAAAATTACAAGAAAAAATTGAAATGATGGTAAATTGACCCCACTTTACACCCTGTTTTTGTGTAATGCTGAATCCATGAATACGTAAATGCTTAATCAATGCACATGTAAAGAAAAAATACATAGAAAAGCTGGAAAATCTTCGAAAATTTTGAATTGGAATGAAAAAAAAAAAGAAAAAACACAAAAATTATGATATAATTTGCCTTGCTTGTATGTCTGTACATTTTTGTATGTGTGTGCAAAACTGGTGACGTTGGGTTTGATTTTGTGTTTATTCCCCTCATTTTTACTGGTTAAGTTGCTTACTTAGATCGTCAATACATTGTAACAGTAATTACTATCCTGCATAATTTAAGCAAAGAATTTTTTTTTAAATCTACATACAGAATTTCATGAAAATCAAAAATTTTTTGGTGGATAAATATTTGAAGAACAAAGCGAATCTATTTCAAAATAATCAAAACAGACCCTACCTGGGTCACCTTCATAATAATTATCAGTATTCAACCTTTGAATATGTCTTAACATTCTCTGTCGTATTCACCTCAACATTTGCACAATGCTATACATAACATGGATGCTTCCACACATTTACATCTGCCACGACATCCATGCTCGCTTTTACATCCACACTTTATGAGTTCATTACGTGCCTCTGATGTCTGTCCAAGTTGAGTCCAGAATGGCTGTAACATTCCATTTGTGTCTTTGCATCAGCCCCAGGTAAGTGGATCGGTAACATCGGGACTTGGATACAAACTTAGACCCCAACAATACCCTGCTTGGTAAGTTGCCCTCTTTACATGTTGGAGAAATGCTGCTGAGGTTGGAGGAATGTTTTCAATTGGTCTTCCTTTCCTGCTAAATAGATCTTTCCGTGTAGTGTCCACTCCAGCACATTCGCTTGTTCTGTCATATTAAAGAACACAGAATCGCTCATTCATGGTTTCTAAGTCTGGGCGCATGCTGAGGGCTTGAAAATGCTCAGTGATTTGATCAAGTACGTCCCATGTATCCCATGCTGTTTTCTTGCCTCTGTTTGCAAATGACGATACCTGATCACATACTGTAAAGACATGGAAAAACACAAGAGCTTTTGATATCATCGACCCAAGCTGACTAGATATACCATGGGCACAGATATATCTAATACATTTGCCTGTACCAAAGGCAATCCAAAGCTGCTCAGGATTGACCCTTGGAATGATTGATATGCCAAGTACAACAGTTCTAATCATTAATTTCTAACAAAATGCCGATATAAACTGGTAATGGTGGCTCTCTAATAGATGAATGGTAAGTTGAGGTGTGTTCCTTTCTACATTTAATAATCGAATTATATTGAAGAAGCTGGGATATTGTTAATGTTGATTGGGCTTCTACAATATTTAGGGACTGGGTCTTTATATTAGAGCCACCAAGAATCATCCTCACTAGTGATGTGAGCGATTCAGGTACCACATCTTTTTGGCATTCGGTATCAAATGTGCCATTGAAGTTGCTTTTTGAAGCAAGCACATCTCGTCGAACAATTGAAGCTGTCTTTGACAGAATCATGCCTTCATCGTCAAAATCTATCTTAGTCGCATACTTCAGGACACCTCCGATATCTGACCTAAAGACGAGAATCACATCCCTACCTTGATTATGTGCCTCAAGATCTGGCAACGCAGCAAGTATGCGGAACTTAAGACGAGTTGAATGTGCTTTGGTACCGATGTACCCTGACTGTTTAAGTCTATTTTCATACATTTTTGTTAGATCGGAGAGTCTGAAAACTGGGATAGTTTCCTTATCATACCTTGTTTCCTCTATATAGGCTATTAATTCTGCAAGGACTATTCCCTCCAAAACATTTACCGGGTTTTCATTCTTGGAAACAGCATGTTCTTTCATATACTTGTTATAGAGTGCAGTATAGCATGTTCTATGATACTTAGCCTCTTGTGATATCATATCACCAGCACTAAGTTTTGCCAGCAAAACTGTATCCTGCAATTTCAATGCATACTCACGCACTCTACTGTCCATGCTGAATGTTGAAACTTCATGAAGAACGCCTGTGGAGTCTCCACAGAAAAAAAAACAATCTTTTGTCATTGTTATTGGTGATTGTCCACAACTTTTTCTTGTTGTCTTAGTGTAATTTGATGACCGTTCCTCTACTTCACTTTGCTTCCGTTTCTCTTGTCTAGATATTTTTAGATCTGAGATCTTATTTCGACATGACTTGTGCCATTTTGCTTTATACTGCTGCAAGGTGCTCCCTAAAGACCCTTCCTTTTTCAATATATCTAAATTTACCGTCACAGGAAACCAGTCCAGTTCACAACATTTATCAATACTTTTTTCGAAAGAAACGTAACCAGCCCCAATTTCGCTGGATGGTTTCTTGTTTAAAGCTGGACATTGTAATATTTCAGATGAATTCACTTGACAAATAATGCATTTATTCCAATCAAAGTAATCATTTTGAGCAGTTGACCTAGGTGATGGATCTCTGTCACCAACAATCTTTACTCTCTCAGCCATTATTTCATTTTGCTTTAAAATTCCAAAAATATTAAATGATCTGTAAACGTGTTCCTTCTTCTCTTAATCATTTATTCACTTGCTGTTTCTTTAATTTCGTTTCGGTGGAGCCACATACAAATCCGTTTTGAATTACAATTAGCTCTTACTTTTTAATTTGTCAGACTGAATGTTTCTCTGGTATTTTCTTGTATTTTTTTGTAATTTATAATGTGATTTTTGTTTGTTGTTTACGTCCTTTTATCGAAATTTTATTTACCCCCAACCCCCCCCCCACTAACCTTTCACCCTCCTAATATTTTTAGGGGGTTTCTCATTCAATAATGTTCCCATATATATTCAGGTGAATGTCCCATGACAAGATAATCGAGAAAATTCATTCATTAAAACCATAGAATAAAGAAGAAATCGAATGTGAAACTTTAGTTTAGGAAATTTTGCATGCAGTTGGCGGCCATCTTGAATACGGCGGCCATTTTGACTTTTCGAGTTGGGTCCACATCTAGATTTGTAAAGGATGGTCTAAAGAACAATCATGCAAAGTTTCATGCTTTCCTGAAATTTTGCACAATTATTTCACGATTCAGCTGGACTATTAGGGGAAGCGGATGATATGAATGTCCTAAAAGGTGCAATTGTTTTATATGCATATAAGATAAGATCAGCTGAAAGTATAATAATCTTGAACCATTTAAATTGACTCAATTTTATGACAATTCTCCACAACTATCTTAACAATGTAGGAAAGGTAATTTTCGTCGGCAACGGTTGCCCATCGATGTCGATCTCGTTGGTTTATATGTAGTCTTTTGTGTTAAAGTAGATGTCGCAATTGTTGTTCTATACCTTCGATGTTCTATAAGGTGTCTTGCTCTGCTTGTCCACTATGTCATTTCGTATTTGGTGTCATATGCCTTCGATGTTCTATAATGTGTCTGCTTGTCCACTCTGTGATTTCGTATTTGGTGTCATATGCCTTTGGTGTTCTATAATGTGTCTTGCTCTGCTTGTCCACTCTGTGATTTCGTATTTGGTGTCATATGCCTTTGGTGTTCTATAATGTGTCTTGCTCTGCTTGTCCACTCTGTGATTTCGTATTTGGTGTCATATGCCTTGAGTGTTCTATAATGTGTCTTGCTCTGCTTATCCACTCTGTGATTTCGTATTTGGTGTCATATGCCTTGGGTGTTCTATAATGTGTCTTGCTCTGCTTATCCACTCTGTGATTTCGTATTTGGTGTCATATGCCTTTGGTGTTCTATAATGTGTCTTGTTCTGCTTGTCCACTCTGTGATTTCGTATTTGGTGTCATATGCCTTGAGTGTTCTATAATGTGTCTTGCTCTGCTTGTCCACTCTGTGATTTCGTATTTGGTGTCATATGCCTTTGGTGTTCTATAAGGTGTCTTGCTCAGCTTGTCAACTCTATGATTTCGTATTTGGTGTCATATGCCTTCGGTGTTCTATAAGATGTCTTGCTCTGCTTGTCCATTCTGTGATTTCGTATTTGGTGTCATATGCCTTCGGTGTTCTATGAGGTGTCTTGCTCTGCATGTCCACTTTATGATTTCGTATTTGGTGCCATATGCCTTGAGTGGTCTATAAGGTGTCTTGCTCTGCTCGCCACTCTGTGATTTCGTATTTGGTGTCATATGCCTTGGGTGTTCTATAAGGTGTCTTGCTCAGCTTGTCAACTCTATGATTTCGTATTTGGTGTCATATGCCTTCGGTGTTCTATAAGATGTCTTGCTCTGCTTGTCCACTCTGTGATTTCGTATTTGGTGTCATATGCCTTGAGTGGTCTATAATGTGTCTTGCTCAGCTTATCCACTCTGTGATTTTGTATTTGGGTTTCATCTTTCTTTGCTGCAAATGAGTTTTGGAAATCCCTTCCAATCAGAAGCAATTCACTTTTGATCAACAGCCCATGTACTTCTAGCTTAAGTGAGCTCATATTTTAGCACCAATCAACATTTTCTCATCTGATTTCTTTTATCAGAATTTGTGTTACCCAAGGCCATTGTCTTGTTTGTTAATGTAACCTCGCAATGAGAAAACTTTATTTAAAATAAACATTAATTGTGCATCTTGAGAGAACATTCTGTCCTATTTAGGCCATAGATGAACATTTATGTGTTGCCTTTTGTGTGTTGAATTCCAGTGTCACATTTGCTGATCATTCATTTGTCATCTCTCGACGAGTGATCTTATTTTGCGATCCTTTTTTCGAGACAAACTTTTGTTTGTTGTTCATTGCTCGTTCCCTTTTGTTTAGTGCATTGTCCTTTTTTGTTAGTTGTTCATGCAGTTTTCATTTTTTTTTCTCTGACAGTAGAGTTTGATAATGTCTTTTTCCTTCCTATTTCATGACTTAAGGTATCCGATGTACAATAGGGCATTTTTCCATGCCTGGTAAGGTACTATAAACTATATATTTTCTGAAAGGTTATAAAGCCCACTGCTCAGAAATAATAATTTTTGGGCCAGAAAATCAAAGGGGGATAACTTATGAAGCACTTAAATTGTTTATTTTCTCTATATAACATATGCAAAATAACAAAGTTGTACAAGAGTTTTTCCCCTTTGATTTTTAAGACCTGGGAGTCTTATATCTGAACTCAGGGCATCATTACCTTTCAGAAAATATATAGTTTATAGTACCTTACCAGGCATAAAATTTACCATACTTTACAATGGAGATGATTAAAACGCTATGTAAAATGACTCAATTGTACAACGGATACCTTAAACATTAATAAATTTGTAATTAGTTCTGAGTGATATACGTAGTAATATTTATCCATTGTTCAATGAGCAATTCAAATCTCTACCACCTTACTGTTGACCTCGTGTAGACCAAGTGCTGGTATATTTAATCAGATATTTTCAATCATTAGGTGAAAAGTGATTCACATTTTTGTACCATTAACACGGGATTAACATGATTAATAGATTGGGAAAATTTAGATACCTTGGTTCCATCGATTGTGGGTGTTATGATGGTGTCATGTTCGGAATAATTTTCCTCACTGTTAACTTGATACAAACCCCTACGTGCCATTTAAAAATTTTTCCTAGGTGTCTCTGATTGTGTTTGTATATGATGGGGATGTCTCTGAATGTGTTTGTATATGATGAGGATGTCTCTGATTGTGTTTGTATATGATGAGGGTGTCTCTGATTGTGTTTGTGTATGATGAGGGTGCGCTGGTTGTGTTTGTATATGATGAGGGTGTCTCTGATTGTGTTTGTGTATGATGAGGGTGTCTCTGATTGTGTTTGTATATGATGAGGGTGTCTCTAATTGTGTTTGTATATGATGAGGGTGTCTCTGATTGTGTTTGTGTATGATGAGGGTGCGCTGATTGTGTTTGTATATGATGAGGGTGTCTCTGATTGTGTTTGTGTATGATGAGGGTGTGTCTGATTGTGTTTGTATATGATGAGGGTGTCTCTGATTGTGTTTGTATATGATGAGGATGTGTTTGATTGTGTTTGTATATGATGAGGGTGTCTCTGATTGTGTTTGTATATGATGAGAGTGTCTCTGATTGTGTTTGTATATGATGAGGGTGTCTCTAATTGTGTTTGTATATGATGAGGGTGTCTCTGATTGTGTTTGTGTATGATGAGGGTGCGCTGATTGTGTTTGTGTATGATGATGGTGTCTCTGATTGTGTTTGTATATGATGAGGGTGTCTCTGATTGTGTTTGTGTATGATGAGGGTGCGCTGATTGTGTTTGTGTATGATGATGGTGTCTCTGATTGGGTTTGTATGTGATGCTGGTGTCTCTGAATGTGTTTGTATATGATGAGGGTGTCTCTGATTGTGTTTGCATATGATGAGGGTATCTCTGATTGTGTTTGTATATGATTTAAGAAATGAATCTTATATTTTTTCTGTTGATGCAGGTATCACCCGAAAAATTGGACAGAAAACTGCATCAATGCGCTTAGCGCGTTGATGCAAAAGTTTTCTGTCCAATTTTTCGGGTGATACCTGCATCAACAGAAAAAATATAAGATTCATTTCTTATCATTTAATTATGGAAAACAGACTGTTTTCTTGGATCTAAAAACAATCAATCACCGCACTATATTTCGTAAGTCGGAGGGTTTCGCAGTGATATGTCTGCCAAAACAAGTTATGGCAGCCGCCATGATTCAAACAGCGAACGATCGTCTCTCTATATCTTTGGAATAAGGACTAGTTTGAGCAAGTTCTACATGCACTTTTAATTTATCAGTAAGTAGAAAAGAAATGGTACCCTTAAAATGATAAGCAAACATCAACAAATTGTATTTTCAGCAACGAGTTCATTCGTGTTTGAGGGAACCCCCAGTTCTAAAAATAGTGCTATAAATAGACTTCCGTGAAAAATTGTGTTGATCGATGTATCAACAAAATTTCTCAGCCAATCAGAATTTTCGTTTCTTGAAAATGACAATGAAAATTAAATGATAAGGGTGTCTCTGATTGTGTTTGTGTATGATGAGGGTGTCTCTGATTGTGTTTGTATATGATAATGGTGTCTCTGATTGTGTTTGTATATGATGAGGGTGTCTCTGATTGTGTTTGTATAAGATGAGGCTGTCTCTGATTGTGTTTGTATGATGAGGGTGTCTCTGATTGTGTTTGCATATGATGAGGGTATCTCTGATTGTGCTTGTGTATGATGAGGGTGTCTCTGATTGTGTTTGTGTATGATGAGGGTGTCTCTGATTGTGTTTGTATATGATGAAGTTGTCTCTGATTGTGTTTGTATATGATGAGGGTGTCTCTGATTGTGTTTGTATATGATGAGGGTGTCTCTGATTGCTTTTGTATATGATGAGGGTGTCTCTAATTGTGTTTGTGTATGATGAGGGTGTCTCTGATTGTGTTTGCATATGAGGAGGATATCTCTGATTGTGTTTTTATATGACGAGAGTGTCTCTGATTGTGTTTGAGGATGATGAGGGTGTCTCTGAATGTGTTTGTATATGATGAGGCTGTCTCTGATTGTGTTTGTATATGATGAGGGTGTCTCTGATTGTCTTTGTATATGATAAGGCTGTCTCTGAATGTTTTTGTATATGATAAGGCTGTCTCTGATTGTGTTTATATATGATAAGGGTGTCTCTGATTGTGTTTGCATATGATGAGGATGTCTCTGATTGTGTTTTTATATGACGAGAGTGTCTCTGATTGTGTTTGAGGATGATGAGGGTGTCTCTGATTGTGTTTGTATATGATAAGGCTGTCTCTGATTGTGTTTGTATATGATGAGGGTGTCTCTGATTGTGTTTGTATATGATGAGGGTGTCTCTGATTGCTTTTGTATATGATGAGGGTGTCTCTGATTGTGTTTGTGTATGATGAGGGTGTCTCTGATTGTGTTTGCATATGATGAGGATATCTCTGATTGTGTTTTTATATGACGAGAGTGTCTCTGATTGTGTTTGAGGATGATGAGGGTGTCTCTGATTGTGTTTGTATATGATAAGGCTGTCCTGTCTCTGATTGTGTTTGTATATGATGAGGGTGTCTCTGATTGTGTTTGTATATGATGAGGGTGTCTCTGATTGTCTATGTATATGATGAGGGTGTCTCTGATTGTGTTTGTATATGATAAGGGTGTCTCAGATTGTGTTTGTATATGATGAGGGTGTCTCTGATTGTGTTTCCATATGATGAGGGTGTCTCTGAATGTGTTTCCATATGATGAGGATGTCTCTGATTGTGCTTGTGTATGATGAGGGTGTCTCTGATTGTGTTTGTGTATGATGAGGGTGTCTCTGATTGCTTTTGTATATGATGAAGTTGTCTCTGATTGTGTTTGTATATGATGAGGGTGTCTCTGATTGCTTTTGTATATGATGAGGGTGTCTCTGATTGTGTTTGTGTATGATGAGGGTGTCTCTGATTGTGTTTGCATATGATGAGGATATCTCTGACTGTGTTTTTATATGACGAGAGTGTCTCTGATTGTGTTTGAGGATGATGAGGGTGTCTCTGATTGTGTTTGTATATGATAAGGCTGTCTCTGATTGTGTTTGTATATGATGAGGGTGTCTCTGATTGTCTTTGTATATGATAAGGCTGTCTCTGAATGTTTTTGTATATGATAAGGCTGTCTCTGATTGTGTTTATATATGATAAGGGTGTCTCTGACTGTGTTTGCATATGATGAGGATATCTCTGATTGTGTTTTTATATGACGAGAGTGTCTCTGATTGTGTTTGAGGATGATGAGGGTGTCTCTGATTGTGTTTGTATATGATAAGGCTGTCTCTGATTGTGTTTGTATATGATGAGGGTGTCTCTGATTGTGTTTGTATATGATGAGGGTGTCTCTGATTGCTTTTGTATATGATGAGGGTGTCTCTGATTGTGTTTGTGTATGATGAGGGTGTCTCTGATTGTGTTTGCATATGATGAGGATATATCTCATTGTGTTTTTATATGATGAAAGTGTCTCTGATTGTGTTTGAGGATGATGAGGGTGTCTCTGATTGTGTTTGTATATGATAAGGCTGTCTCTGATTGTGTTTGTATATGATGAGGGTGTCTCTGATTGTGTTTGTATATGATGAGGGTGTCTCTGATTGTCTATGTATATGATGAGGGTGTCTCTGATTGTGTTTGTATATGATAAGGGTGTCTCTGATTGTGTTTGTATATGATGAGGGTGTCTCTGATTGTGTTTCCATATGATGAGGGTGTCTCTGAATGTGTTTCCATATGATGAGGATGACTCTGATTGTGTTTGTGTATGATGAGGGTGTCTCTGATTGTGTTTGTATATGATGAGGGTGTCTCTGATCGTGTTTGTATATGATGAGGATGTCTCTGATTGTCTTTGTATATGATGAGGGTGTCTCTGATCGTGTTTGTATATGATGAGGGTGTATCTGGTTGTGTTTGTATATGATGAGGGTGTCTCTGATTGTGTTTGCATATGATGAGGGTGTCTCTGATTGTGTTTGTATATGATGAGGGTGTCTCTGATTGTGTTTGTATATGATGAGGGTGTATCTGGTTGTGTTTGTATATGATGAGGGTGTTTCTAATTGTGTTTGTATATGTGGGGGGGGGGGGGTGTCTCTGATTGTGTTTGTATATGATGAGGGTGTCTCTGATTGTGTTTGTATATGATGAGGGTGTCTCTGATTGTGTTTCCATATGATGAGGATGTCTCTGATTGTGTTTGTATATGATGAGGGTGTCTCTGATCGTGTTTGTATATGATGAGGGTGTATCTGGTTGTGTTTGTATATGATGAGGGTGTCTCTGATTGTGTTTCCATATGATGAGGGTGTCTCTGAATGTGTTTCCATATGATGAGGGTGTCTCTGAATGTGTTTCCATATGATGAGGGTGTCTCTGATTGTGTTTGTATATGATGAGGGTGTCTCTGATTGTGTTTGTATATGATGAGGGTGTCTCTGATTGTGTTTGTATATGATAAGGGTGTCTCTGATTGTGTTTGTATATGATGAGAGTGTCTCTGGTTGTGTTTGTATATGATGAGGGTGTCTTTGAATGTGTTTGTATATGATGAGGGTGTCTCTGAATGTGTTTGTATATGATGAGGGTGTCTCTGATTGTGTTTGTATATGATGAGGGTGTCTCTGATTGTGTTTGTATATGATGAGGGTGTCTCTGATTGTGTTTGTATATGATGAGGGTGTCTCTGATCGTGTTTGTATATGATGAGGGTGTATCTGATTGTGTTTGTATATGATGAGGGTGTCTCTGATTGTGTTTGTGTAATAAGGGTGTCTCTGATTGTGTTTGTATATGATGAGGGTGTCTCTGAATGTGTTTGTATATGATGAGGGTGTCTCTGATTGTGTTTGTATATGATGAGGGTGTCTCTGATTGTGTTTGTATATGATGATGGTGTCTCTGAATGTGTTTGTATATGATGAGGGTGTCTCTGATTCTGTTTGTATATGATGGGGGTGTATCTGATTGTGTTTGTTTATGATAAGGGTGTCTCTAATCGTGTTTGTATATGATGAGGGTGTCTCTGATCGTGTTTCCATATGATGAGGATGTCTCTGATTGTGTTTGTATATGATAAGGGTGTCTCTGATTGTGTTTGTATATGATGAGGGTGTCTCTGATTGTGTTTGTATATGATGAAGGTGTCTCTGATTGTGTATGTATACACCCTCATGTATATGATTGTATATGATGAGGGTGTCTCTGATTGTGTTTGTATATGATGAGGATGTCTCTGAATGTGTTTCCATATGATGAGGATGTCTCTGATTGTGTTTGTGTATGATAAGGGAGTCTCTGATTGTGTTTGTATATGATGAGGGTGTCTCTGATTGTGTTTGTATATGATGAGGGTGTCTCTGATTGTGTTTGCATATGTTGAGGGTGTCTCTGATCGTGTTTGTATATGATGAGGGTGTCTCTGAATGTGTTAGCATTTGATGAGGGTGTCTCTGATCGTGTTTGTATATGATGAGGGTGTCTCTAATTGTGTTTGTATATGATGAGGGTGTCTCTGATCGTGTTTGTATATGATGAGGGTGTCTCTAATTGTGTTTGTATATGATCAGGGTGTCTCTGATTGTGTTTGTATATGATGAGGGTGTCTCTTATTGTGTTTGTATATGATGAGGGTGTCTCTGATTGTGTTTGCGTTTGTATATGATGAGGATGTCTCTGATTGTGTTTGTATATGATGAGGGTGTCTCTGATTGTGTTTCCATATGATGAGGGTGTCTCTGATTGTGTTTGTATATGATGAGGGTGTCTCTGAATGTGTTTGTATATGATGAGGGTGTCTCTGAATGTGTTTGTATATGATGAGGGTGTCTCTGATTGTGTTTGTATATGATGAGGGTGTCTCTAATTTTGTTTGTATATGATGAGGGTGTCTCTGAATGTGTTTGTATATGATGAGGGTGTCTCTGATTGTGTTTGTATATGATGAGGGTGTCTCTGATTGTGTTTGTATATGATGAGGGTGTCTCTGAATGTGTTTGTATATGATGAGGGTGTCTCTGATTTTGTTTGTATATGATGAGGGTGTCTCTGATTGTGTTTGTATATGATGAGGGTGTCTCTGATTGTGTTTGTATATGATGAGGGTGTCTCTGATTGTGTTTCCATATAATGAGGGTGTCTCTGATTGTGTTTGAATATGATGAGGGTGTCTCTGATTGTGTTTGTATATGATGAGGGTGTCTCTGATTGTTTTTGTATATGATGGGGGTGTCTCTGAATGTGTTTGTATATGATGAGGGTGTCTCTGATTGTGTTTGTATATGATGAGGGTGTATCTGATTGTGTTTGTATATGATGAGGGTGTCTCTGATTGTGTTTGTATATGATGAGGGTGTCTCTAATTGTGTTTGTATATGATGAGGGTGTATCTAATTGTGTTTGTGTATGATGAGGGTGTCTCTGATTGTGTTTGTATATGATGAGGGTGTCTCTGATCGTGTTTGAATATGATGAGGGTGTCTCTGATTGTGTTTGTATATGATGAGGGTGTATCTGATTGTGTTTGTATATGATGAGGGTGTATCTGATTGTGTTTGTATATGATGAGGGTGTCTCTGATTGTGTTTGTATATGATGAGGGTGTCTCTGAATGTGTTTCCATATGATGAGGGTGTCTCTGATTGTGTTTGTATATGATGAGGGTGTCTCTGATTGTGTTTGTATATGATGAGGGTGTCTCTAATTGTGTTTGTATATGATGAGGGTGTCTCTGAATGTGTTTGTATATGATGAGGGTGTCTCTGATTTTGTTTGTATATGATGAGGGTTTCTCTGATTGTGTTTGCATATGATGAGGGTGTCTCTGATTGTGTTTGTATATGATGAGGGTGTCTCTGAATGTGTTTGTATATGATAAGGGTGTCTCTGATTGTGTTTGTATATGATGAGGGTGTCTCTAAATGTGTTTGTATATGATGAGGGTGTCTCTGATTGTGTTTGTATATGATGAGGGTGTCTCTAATTGTGTTTGTATATGATGAGGGTGTCTCTGAATGTGTTTGTATATGATGAGGGTGTCTCTGATTGTGTTTGTGTATGATGAGGGTGTCTCTGATTGTGTTTGTATATGATGAGGGTGTCTCTGAATGTGTTTGTATATGATGAGGGTGTCTCTGATTTTGTTTGTATATGATGAGGGTGTCTCTGATTGTGTTTGTATATGATGAGGGTGTCTCTGATTGTGTTTGTATATGATGAGGGTGTCTCTGATTGTGTTTCCATATAATGAGGGTGTCTCTGATTGTGTTTGAATATGATGAGGGTGTCTCTGATTGTGTTTGTATATGATGAGGGTGTCTCTAAATGTGTTTGTATATGATGAGGGTGTCTCTGATTGTGTTTCCATATGATGAGGGTGTCTCTGATTGTGTTTGTATATGATGAGGGTGTCTCTGAATGTGTTTGTGTATGATGAGGGTGTCTCTGATTGTGTTTGTATATGATGAGGGTGTCTCTGAATGTGTTTGAATATGATGAGGGTGTCTCTGATTGTGTTTGTATATGATGAGGGTGTATCTGATTGTGTTTGTATATGATGAGGGTGTCTCTGATTGTGTTTGTATATGATGAGGGTGTCTCTGAATGTGTTTCCATATGATGAGGGTGTCTCTGATTGTGTTTGTATATGATGAGGGTGTCTCTGATTGTGTTTGCATATGATGAGGGTGTCTCTGATTGTGTTTGTATATGATGAGGGTGTCTCTGAATGTGTTTGTATATGATAAGGGTGTCTCTGATTGTGTTTGTATATGATGAGGGTGTCTCTAAATGTGTTTGTATATGATGAGGGTGTCTCTGATTGTGTTTGTATATGATGAGGGTGTCTCTAATTGTGTTTGTATATGATGAGGGTGTCTCTGAATGTGTTTGTATATGATGAGGGTGTCTCTGATTGTGTTTGTATATGATGAGGGTGTCTCTGATTGTGTTTGTATATGATGAGGGTGTCTCTGAATGTGTTTGTATATGATGAGGGTGTCTCTGATTTTGTTTGTATATGATGAGGGTGTCTCTGATTGTGTTTGTATATGATGAGGGTGTCTCTGATTGTGTTTGTATATGATGAGGGTGTCTCTGATTGTGTTTCCATATAATGAGGGTGTCTCTGATTGTGTTTGAATATGATGAGGGTGTCTCTGATTGTGTTTGTATATGATGAGGGTGTCTCTGAATGTGTTTGTATATGATGAGGGTGTCTCTGATTGTGTTTCCATATGATGAGGGTGTCTCTGATTGTGTTTGTATATGATGAGGGTGTCTCTGAATGTGTTTGTGTATGATGAGGGTGTCTCTGATTGTGTTTGTATATGATGAGGGTGTCTCTGAATGTGTTTGAATATGATGAGGGTGTCTCTGATTGTGTTTGTATATGATGAGGGTGTATCTGATTGTGTTTGTATATGATGAGGGTGTCTCTGATTGTGTTTGTATATGATGAGGGTGTCTCTGAATGTGTTTCCATATGATGAGGGTGTCTCTGATTGTGTTTGTATATGATGAGGGTGTCTCTGATTGTCTATGTATATGATGAGGGTGTCTCTGAATGTGTTTCCATATGATGAGGGTGTCTCTGATTGTGTTTGTATATGATGAGGGTGTCTCTGATTGTGTTTTTATATGATGAGGGTGTATCTGATTGTGTTTGTATATGATGAGGGTGTCTCTGATTGTGTTTGTATATGATGAGGGTGTCTCTGATCGTGTTTGTATATGATGAGGGTGTCTCTGATTGTGTTTGTATATGATGAGGATGTCTCTGATTTTCTTTGTATATGATGAGGGTGTCTCTGATTCTGTTTGTATATGATGAGGGTGTCTCTGATTGTGTTTGTGTATGATGAGGGTGTCTCTGATTGTGTTTGTATATGATGAGGGTGTCTCTGATTGTGTTTGTATATGATGAGGGTGTCTCTGATTGTGTTTCCATATGATGAGGGTGTCTCTGATTGTGTTTGAATATGATGAGGGTGTCTCTGATCGTGTTTGTATATGATGAGGGTGTCTCTGGTTGTGTTTCCATATGATGAGGGTGTCTCTGATTGTGTTTGTGTATAATGAGGGTGTCTCTGATTGTGTTTGTATATGATGAGGGTGTCTCTGATTGTGTTTGTATATGATGAGGATGTCTCTGATTGTGTTTGAATATGATGAGGGTGTCTCTGATTCTGTTTGTATATGATGAGAGTGTCTCTGGTTGTGTTTGCATATAATGAGGGTGTCTCTGATTGTGTTTGTATATGATGAGAGTGTCTCTGGTTGTGTTTGTATATGATGAGAGTGTCTCTGGTTGTGTTTGTATATGATGAGGGTGTCTCTGATTGTGTTTGTATATGATGAGAGTGTCTCTGGTTGTGTTTGTATATGATGAGAGTGTCTCTGGTTGTGTTTGTATATGATGAGGGTGTCTCTGATTGTGTTTCCATATGATGAGGGTGTCTCTGATTGTGTTTGTATATGATGAGGGTGTCTCTGAATGTGTTTGTATATGATGAGAGTGTCTCTGATTGTGTTTGTATATGATGAGGGTGTCTCTGATTGTGTTTGTATATGATGAGGGTGTCTCTGATTGTGTTTGTATATGATGAGGGTGTCTCTAATTGTGTTTGTATATGATGAGGGTGTCTTTGATTGTGTTTGTGTATGATGAGGGTGCGCTGATTGTGTTTGTGTATGATGATGGTGTCTCTGATCGTGTTTGTATATGATGAGGGTGTGTCTGATTGTGTTTGTATATGATGAGGGTGTGTCTGATTTTGTTTGTATATGATGAGGGTGTCTCTGAATGTGTTTGTATATGATGAGGGTGTCTCTGATCGTGTTTGTATATGATGAGGGTGTCTCTGATTGTGTTTGTATATGATGAGGGTGTCTCTGGTTGTGTTTCCATATGATGAGGGTGTCTCTGAATGTGTTTCCATATGATGAGGATGTCTCTGATTGTGTTTCCATATGATGAGGGTGTCTCTGATTGTGTTTGTATATGATGAGGGTGTCTCTGATTGTGTTTGTATATGATGAGGATGTCTCTGATTGTGTTTCCATATGATGAGGGTGTCTCTGATTGTGTTTGTATATGATGAGGATGTCTCTGATTGTGTTTGTATATAATGAGGGTGTCTCTGATTGTGTTTGTATATGATGAGGGTGTCTCTGGTTGTGTTTCCATATGATGAGGGTGTCTCTGAATGTGTTTCCATATGATGAGGGTGTCTCTGATTGTGTTTGTTTATGATGAGGGTGTCTCTGAATGTGTTTCCATATGATGAGGATGTCTCTGATTGTGTATCCATATGATGAGGGTGTCTCTGATTGTGTTTGTATATGATGAGGGTGTCTCTGATTGTGTTTGTATATGATGAGGATGTCTCTGATTGTGTTTCCATATGATGAGGGTGTCTCTGATTGTGTTTGTATATGATGAGGATGTCTCTGATTGTGTTTGTATATGATGAGGGTGTCTCTGATTGTGTTTCCATTTGATGAGGGTGTCTCTGATTGTGTTTCCATATGATGAGGGTGTCTCTGATTGTGTTTGTATATGATGAGGGTGTCTCTGATTGTCTATGTATATGATGAGGGTGTCTCTGATTGTGTTTTTATATGATGAGGGTGTCTCTGATTGTGTTTGTATATGATGAGGGTGTCTCTGATTGTGTTTCCATATGATGAGGGTGTCTCTGATCGTGTTTGTGTATGATGATGGTGTCTCTGATTGTGTTTGTATATGATGAGGGTGTCTCTGATTGTGTTTGTATATGATGAGGGTGTCTCTGATTGTGTTTGTATATGATGAGGGTGTCTCTGATTGTGTTTGTATATGATCAGGGTGTCTCTGATTGTGCTTGTATATGATGAGGGTGTCTCTGATTGTGTTTGTATATGATCAGGGTGTCTCTGAATGTGTTTCCATATCATGACAGTGTCTCTGATTTTGTTTGTATATGATGAGGGTGTCTCTGATTCTGTTTGTATATGATGAGGGTGTCTCTGATTGTGTTTGTATATGATGAGGGTGTCTCTGATTGTGTTTGTATAATAATAATAATAATAATAATAATACTTTATTTATAGAGGGATAGCCCAATTAGCATTTAGCTATTCTTCCTTGGGGCCCTCTCGCAGACATGTTTACACATTGACATAAATCAAGTAAATCATATAATGACAAAATTATATAAATTGAAACTTAAACATCATAGAAGAAAGATCAGACAGAAATGAAGGAATATACAATGTATATAAAATATACATGAATCATATAATGTATTAATTACTCAATTTGTATCTGATAGACGTTGTGAGATGATGTTGTCATACAAGGCGTGTTTGAATTTTATTAAACGTGTCTCCGTTTTAAGTGAACATGGTAATTTATTCCACAACATAACCCACGAGTACTGTAAAGACTTTTCATATGTTTTAGTGTTATGTTTAGGTAAGACCAGATCATTATTGGTGATTGAACGAAGGCTATAAATATCAGAAGATTGGAATTTGAATAAATCAGAAATGTAAGCTGGGGTCATTTTATGGATTGCCTTGAAGATTACTATTATCTTATTAAAGTCAATCATTTCAAAGACAGTAAGCCATCCAAGCTCTTGAAACAATGGCATTGAGGGGTGGTCATAAGCTTTGTTCAGAATAATCCTAGCTGCTCGTTTTTGGAGTTTGAGAATTCGTTCTAATTGCCCCTTTGATGCGGAGCCCCAGATTGTCAGGCAATAATCTATCACAGGAAGAATATATGAATTGTAGTAAATTTTTCGTGTATTTATTGGCAGATACGCTTTAATTTTCGAAAGTAAATTAATTTTGCTAGATAGGTTGCGACAAACATAGTTCACATGGGCTGAATAATTGAGAGATTTGTCAATATGAACACCAAGTAATTTTTCTTCATCCTTAACTTCTAATGTTTGGTTTGTAATCAGGAGTTCGAGATTGTTTTCTAGATGACTTAACTTTTGAGTTGACCCTATTAACATACACTTAGTTTTATCTGCATTTATCACCATTTTATTCTCCGAGCACCAATTTATTACCCTGTCAATATCTCCTTGTAAGTTATCATTTATTGTATTTACATCTTTATTTGAATTATGCAGAGTCGTGTCGTCAGCAAATATATCAACATTAGAGTTTTCAATATAAAGAGGCAGATCATTAATGAAAATTATGAATAGTAGGGGACCGAGTACTGATCCCTGTGGAACACCGGCTTTAATGGGTAAGGGATCGGAAATGTTGTCATTGATAGAAACGCGCTGATATCGACAACTCAGATAAGATTCCATAAGTTTTAATGCAAGAGGATCGAATTTATAAATCTCTAATTTTTTAAGAAGAATTTTGTGATCTACCAAGTCGAACGCTTTTGAAAAATCAAGAAATACAGTACCAGTAAAATTTCCGCTATCCATTTCGCTAAACCATTGTTCTGATAATTTCGTAAGAGTTGTCATACATGAATGCCTAGGCCTAAATCCAGATTGTTCATTCTGTAAAAGATCAAAATCGTTTAAATAATTCCTTATCTGATTCGCTATGTGTCTTTCATAAATTTTAGATAGAGTAGGTAATATGGAAATCGGGCGGTAATTACCAGGGTGCGATTTGTCTCCTTTTTTATATATTGGTGTCACTCTCGCTGATTTGAATTCATCCGGAAAAACGCCCTTATGGATACTCATGTTTATTAATTTTGCAACAGGTAATGCTAATATTTGGGCTGATAACTTCAGAATCCGTGGTCCTAAGCAGTCAAGGCCAGACGATTTGTTTGCGTTTAACGTCCTTAATAAATTAAAAACTTCATCTTCCGTTATATATGAAATTCTGAACTCTGTTTCAAATCCAAGTTTTTGATTTACATGAGCAGACAGTTTGTCGTAGGAAAAGGTTTTCCAATCAGTATCTGCTTTGATATTAGAGAGGACATCAGAAAAGAAACTATTTAGCACATTTACTATATCATTAGGGTCTTCATATTTTGAATCATCTATCGATAACACATTAATTGCTTCGTTAATGTTTTCATTTTTAACTTCCTTGATAGATTGCCATATATCTTTGCTACTTAAATTTTCCTCAATCGAAGCTTTATAGTAATTTCTCTTTGATTCTTTAATTAACATTGTGACTTTGTTTCGCCATATACGGAAATTTTGAAAATCTTTATTTTTATGAAACCGATCTCGCATATGCCTTGCTTCTTTAATCTCAGATGTAAGCCACCTTGGGTTATAGCAAGATTTTACTCTTTTATTTTTCACCGGTGCATGAGTATCTAATACTGTGAAAATTTGATCATAAAATAATTGTAATGCATGGTTTATGTCATCGGTTTGAAGCAAAGTATCGAAATTAATTCCCGCTAATTCATCAAGAAATTGAGCCTCATTAAATTTCTTATAGTCACGATATGATATAAGAGTATGTATATTCCGGTTCTCTGTACACGCATGGTTATGTTTATTGCTTCTTGTAAAACAAATTGGATAATGATCCGACATCGCTACTGGGGGTACGTTGATTTCAAATATCTTATCAGGTCTATTTGTATATACGTGATCAATTAACGTGTTAGATCTATCTGTGACACGGGTGGGAGAAGTGACCATTTGCTTAAAATCAAATAGCTCGAGGGCGTTTGACCAATATTGCGGGGGGTCCTTTGTTAGGTCAATATTGAAATCACCCATAAGTATCATTTCCTCATTAAGACCGGAAGCAATATTAATCTCATACACAAACTTGTCAATCCACTCTGTAGGTGCCGATGGGGGGGCGATATGCAGTGCAGAGTAGAATCGGCTTACTATGCGGGATATTAACCTCGATCCATATGGTCTCTATACCCCCTACCTCTAAATCTAATCTACGTTTATAGTTATTTACATTTGATATGTACATTAGTAGACCTCCCCCTTTCCTTCCGATACGATCTTTTCTTTCAAAAGTGAAATTTTCAATATTAAGAAGTTCATTCGGAAAGTTTTCATTCAAGAATGTTTCGCAAATTCCTAGTATATTAACTGATTGTCTTTCTTGTAGTAAAAGTCGTACTTCCTCTATTTTGGGAGGTAAATGACAAATGTTAATATTAGCTACCCTTAATCCACGTTTTAATAATCCAAAGTTGGAAGAGTTACTTGATTTGATTTGATTTGATTTTCATCACTTACGTATTTCTTGTCAGAATTTCTTTTATTCTTACATTTTTCTTTGTTTTTACGCGAGATTTTTGGAGATTTATCACCATGCAAATTTTTGTTTGAATTGTGTGCTTTTAAATTAGAACACGAAGAAAGAATTTCATCATTTTCACACGCACATTTAGAAACATTACAATTTTGACAAAGATTAGAAAGAACTGAAAATGAAATTGAAAGTCTTACTTGGTGACGTCACGATGGCGGTTGTCTTGAATTTTTGAGCTAGATACGAGTGCTAAGTTTGGTGTTATATCTATAAGTGTCGGTCGCCAGAAGGTAGCCAGTATCTTCTTTAGTAACTTTAGATTGCCAGCATCACCATTGTTTATTTTGTGTTTAGTATTACCTTACTGGTTATCGTTTATTGATTGATTTTGTGACTTAGCACTAAGTATTTAGTTTCTTCACTTTTGTATTTGCTTTCACATGTTTTGTTCATTCCTTCTTCTTAATTTTCTATCTTTCCTTCCTTCCCCTCTCGTTCTACTTAGTGAACTCTTGGTATTCATTTTTTCTCCGTCCGTATTTCACGCTCTAATGAGTCTACCTATGGCTACCCGCTCTTATTATTACGTGTACCCTAGCGCAGTAACATAGGTAATGATATATGTCAACACAGGGTAGCGATAGGTCGTCATTATGCTCGTATACATTCTGGTTTTTATAATTGTAAAATGAAAATGTATCTACTGGATATTTTAAATTTTCTTAGTCCATACGAGATTTCCTCTGAACTACTTTATCAAGCTAAGTATTTATTTTCCGTAGCGTCCCTGCTTTATATTCATTCACAAACAGGCAACGTAATAATTGTACTAATCATTTACATGTTACTTCTACGATGCATGGATATTCATCCAAATCCAGGACCCCCTGATGAATCGAATCTTTCTATAATAATAATAATAATAATAATAAATACTTTATTTAGAGAAGGTAACCTGATAAGCAATTTAGCTTTTCTTCCCCAGGGCCTTCTAGACATCATTTTACATCAAATAAGGATCATTATAGAGCTCTCTCTCACATACACACCCTCACACACAGATACATAATGATAAACATATTCTCATTTTACAACATATGCTCTTTCTCTCTCTCTGTCTGTCTCTCTCTCTCTCTCTCTCTCTCTCTCTAATACATATGATAAAAAGTTGTATATAATTTGTAGAAAATTAATATCAAAATCCTGAAAATGAAAGGTACAGTAAACAAATCGGTATCAAAATATATCTACAAATTCTCTCTCTCTCTCTCTCTCTCTCTCTCTCTCTCTCTCTCTCTCTCTCTCTCTCAATATTTCTCTTTATGCACTTTCTCTCCTGCATAATTATAATTTTATTATACTAATAAATGAACCAAGACCTGAAAGAGAAACATGAAGGAAAAAAAAAAAAAAAAAAAAAAAAAAAAAAAAAAAAAAAAAAGTATAAAAACATATCCACAAATTTTCTCTCTCTCTCAGTCATTCTCTTTATGCACTTTCTCTCCTGCATAATTATAATTTTATCATACTAATAAGTGAACCAAGACCTGAAAGAGAAACATGAGGGAAAAAAAAAAAAAAAAAAAAAAAAAAAAAAAACATATCCACAAATTCTCTCTCTCTCTCTCTCTCTCTCTCTCTCTCTCTCTCTCTCTCTCTCTCTCTCTCTCTCTCTCTCTCAATCATTCTCTTTATGCACTTTCTCTCCTGCATAATTATAATTTTATTATACTAATAAATGAACCAAGACCTGAAAGAGAAACATGGAGGGAAAAAAAAGTATAAAAACATATCAACAAATTTTCTCTCTCTCTCTCTCTCTCTCTCTCTCTCAGTCATTCTCTTTATGCACTTTCTCTCCTGCATAATTATAATTTTATGATACTGATAAGTGAACCAAGACCTGAAAGAGAAACATGGGGAAAAAAAATATATCCACAAAATTCTCTCTCTCTCTCTCTCTCTCTCTCTCTCTCTCTCTCTCTCTCTCTCTCTCTCTCAATCATTCTCTTTATGCACTTTCTCTCCTGCATAATTATAATTTTATTATACTAATAAATGAACCAAAACCTGAAAGAGAAACATGGAGGAGAAGAAAAAGTCTCTCTCTCTCTCTGAATCTTTCTCTTCTCTATGCACTTTCTCTCCTTACATCCTGCATATTTATAAATTCCATTACATTAGTTGTCTCAAAGCCTAAAAAAAAGTATAAAAACATGTTTCAACACAAATTCTCTCTCTCAGAATCTTTCTCTTTACGCACTTTCTCTCTTTGCTTCTTGCATATTTATAAATTTCATTACATTTGTTGTCTCAAAACCTGAAAGAGAAACATTGAGAAAAAAAAAAAAAACAAAACAAAACAAAACAAAACAAAAACAAAACAAAACCATACTCTCTGACTCTTTCTATTTACGCATTACCTCTCTACATCCTGCATAATAATAACTGAGTGTCTTAAAACCTGGAAAATCTCTCTCTCTCTCTCTCTCTCTCTCTCTCTCTCTCATACACATCATATATGATAAGAGAAAAGATATTACATTTGATCACTTTATACTTGATTGTATCTAGTTTTATCACAGTTTATATGTGTCTGCGTGAACTTCTGAAAAAGAAAAGTGCTCACATCAATTCATCTACTCACATATTTTCCCTTTTAGAAATGATTAGGGATACTATATTCCTCTTGAATTGATTTATGTTATTTGATTCTCGTATGTTTACCGGAAGCGCATTCCATAATCTTGGTCCGCTGTACTGGAGTGACTTCTCAAAAATTTTTGTTTTATGGCGTTTTATAAACATATCGTTATTTGACGATGATCTGGAGCTGTAGTTTTCATTATTATTGAAAGAAAAGAGTTCGTTTATGTAATATTTTCCATATTAACATCAGAAGCCTACGTAATAAAGTTTCATACCTCGCTGATATAGCAGACGAATATGATATAGTATGTGTCACTGAAACTCATTTAGATGACAATATAAATTCTACTGACCTTGACATTGATGGTTTCTATTCTAATCCCTTCCGTAAGGATAGGGATTCCCATGGGGGAGGTGTTATGATCTATGTTTCGGATAAGATCTTGGTGAAACGACAGTCCCATCTCGAAATCGACTCACTTGAAATGATTTGGCTAGAAGTAAAATTTCCCTCCTTTTGTTTCCTCTTATGTTGTATATATAGACCACCTAACTCGTCTGCTCAGTTTTGGGACGATTTTCATATTTCTCTCGAAAATGCATCAGAACAAAATGAACACTTAGTTGTAGTGGGTGACCTCAACGTTGATCTTCTAGTAGAATCAAAGCATAAACTTTTAGATATCCTTAATTCCACTGGCTTAACTAATTGTATAGATTCACCAACTCGTTTCGGGCCGACGCGTCACTCGCTGCTTGATTTGATCATGATAAGGGAGTGTTCGATTATCAGTAAGGAAGTCGTAGATATTGAAAGGTCAATTTCCGATCATAATGGTGTTCTCGCTGTAATCAAAACTGATACAAATTTTAAAAAATCTTTTAAACGAACCATATGGGATTACAAAAACGGTGATTATTTAAAACTGAATAGTGATATTAATTATGTCAATTGGGAGGAAATAATAAATGATAACTTAGACATAGACGAATCATGCGAAAAATTTACTAACTTATTCCTTGAACTTGCCGAAAGAAATATCCCTAAAAAAGTAATTACTATAAGACCCACTGACAAACCTTGGTTTTCATCTGAATTAAGAAGAGAAATTAGGAAAAGAGATAGATTAAGAAAAAGGGCTATCAGATCTAACTCACTTATAATATATGAAAATTACAGAAGACAGCGTAACCATGTTAATAATATTAAAAAATCAGCTAAGCAATCATATTTCATTGATCTCTATGGCCTAATAAACGATTATTCATTAAATAATAATACAGATTTCTGGAAATTAGCGCGTAAACTAACTAAATCATCTAAAACAGCCAATATACCCCCTATGATCAATCCGGATAATGGTAATATAGCAATAGAAGATATAGAAAAAGCATCGCTTCTTAACAATTACTTTACCAAAATTTCGACAATTGATGATTCAAATTCTGATACTCCTTCGTGTCCCATGAGAACCGATAATGTTATAGAATCTATCACTGTTACAGAATCCGACATAATTGACATTATTAAATCTTTAAAAGTTAACAAGGCCTCTGGTATGGATAATATCAGCCATAAGATGCTTAAAGAGACAGTCTCCTCTATTAGTAAACCCCTATTACTTCTCTTTCAAAAATCACTTCGAACTACTACGTATCCATCTATGTGGAAAAAAGCTCGCGTCATGCCTATTTTTAAAAAAGGGGATCCCAATTTGATTACTAACTATCGTCCCATATCTCTCTTAAGTACTGTAGGTAAATTGTTTGAGCGCATTATTCATAAATATATTTACAATTTTTTGTTAGATAATGATTTATTCTACAAACTCCAGAGTGGCTTTTTGTCAAATAACTCCACAATTTATCAATTATTAGAAATTTATCATTCAATCGTAACTAATATAGAAGAAAAAAAGAATACTTGTTTTATTTTCTGCGATGTTTCTAAAGCTTTTGACCGCGTATGGCATAAGGGTTTAACGATTAAATTACAGTCACATGGGATTTCTGGAAGTTTATTAGATTTTCTGGTTAATTATTTGTCAAATAGGGAGCAGTCTGTATTTGTAAACGATTCTTATTCCTCTTTTCTAAAAACTAATGCCGGTGTTCCCCAGGGTTCCGTTCTTGGACCTCTGATGTTTCTCGTTTACGTAAATGATATTGCTGATATTCTTCTTAATATAACTCGACTTTTTGCTGATGATACATCTATTTCTTCTTCTTCACATCGCGTCCAGGAAATCAAAGATACATTGGAATCAGATTTGGCAAACCTATATGAATGGTCTCTCAAGTGGAAAATTGATTTTAATCCGAATAAAACCGAAATGCTATTCTTTGGAAATTGTCCCGATGACTTTCATGTAACTTTCAATGACATTTCTATCAGACCTGTAAATAAACATAAACACTTAGGGCTTACGTTCGAATCAAATGCAAAATGGTCGGCTCACATCGATAATATTTGTAATTCCGCACTTACTAGGATAAATTTTCTGAAGAAATTTAAATTTATTTTCTCTAGAGTTACATTAAATAAAATTTACTGTGTTTTTATTCTTCCAATCTTAGAATATGGATCTGAAGTCTGGGGAGGGTGCAGTAAAGGGGATGGGGAAAAATTAGAAAAAGTTCAGTTAGAGGCGTCAAGATTAGTTACAGGCCTGCCATTATTTACATCGAGGGAAAATCTGTATTTTGAAACAGGGTGGGAAAAACTCGAAAAACGAAGAGAAAGAAGAAAACTAAATACATTCCACAAAATATATCATAATAATGCCCCTCAATACTTAAATGAAATTATCCAACCGTATTTTAGAAATAATATACACAATCTTCGAAACAACGCAGATTTTAACATTCCTAATTTTAGACTTAATGTAACAAGAAATTCCTTTTTTCCTTCAACTATGCAATGTTGGAATAGCATTGATCCTGAGATAAGACACAATCCTTCATTAAATAACTTTAAAACCGCTCTCAAACAAGATTGTGATATTAATCCATTGCCAAAACATTTAATGTACGGAGATCGAAAACTAAATATAATTCAGACAAAAATTAGATGCTTAAGCAGTAACTTGAAGTCTCATCTTTTTCGGGTAAATCTTGTGAGTTCTCCTATATGTCATTGTGGAAATGTAATTGAAGATTCAAACCATTTCTTTTTCGAATGCCAAACTTATACTAACCAAAGACAGTCTTTATTCCAAATATTAATTTCTTATCATCCTTTAAATCTCGAAAAACTTCTATATGGAGATCCAACTTTGTCCACACAAGAAAATGAATTGATAATGTATGCAACACAAAAGTTTATTAAGGATACCAAGAGGTTCACAACTTAATTAATTATGATAAGATTCAACTCTCTCTCTCTCTCTCTCTCTCTCTCTCTCTCTCTCTCTCTCTCTCTCTCTCTCTCTCTCTCTCTCTCTTTTATAGTAATAATATAATATATATATATATATAATTTTGTATTCCAAGTGACATGCCATTCAAGATTTTGTAAATATTGTAGGGAAAGGGCTTATATAACGTTGTGTAAACTTGTGCCCAATCCCATTTCTATTATATGGAAATAAAATATGTTTAAACTAAATTTAAACTAACTGAAAATGAGTTTCGAGTGTTTATAGCTAAATGTCCGGCATCTCCTCCGTTGCCACTTTCCTAGTACGTATTGTACCGACAGAGCTTCGCTTTATGACCGAATTGACGACAGTTCCAGCATTCGACTTGATCTCCATGTCGACATCGTCGAGATGTATGCCCTCTCTCTCCACAAAAATGACATCTAGTATCGCGAGCTCGGTGGTCCCTGGACTTCAGTATAGGTACAAAACTGTCATACAGTTTAAGCAGTACGGCTGTTCCACGGTCCGACAAATGTTTACGATCCCACCAGTATAGAGATGAATTCGGATCATATATGTGCTCATCACACGGTATAACATTAATATTATACTCCCAACACACATCCCGAATGATATCATTCACAACACTCACATCTACATCAGCTCTGCTAAAGACTGTAGAAAAGAATATTTCAGCATCTGCATTTGCCTCTTGAATATCGGTAATGATTGCGATCAGATCATTCTCTATACTGTCGTAGTCTCTGTTGTTTGCGGCGTCATTTCCTCCAGCTTGAATTATGATTGTAGAGAAACTATGTAGATCCTGTCTCTGTAGTGCTCGGCGTATCTGTGGAAGCTGGGCTCCTCTGTTTGTACTAACTCGGACATTACGCTTCAAACCCCTTAATTTGATTCTTTGTAAGACTGAACTCCCGATCAATAAAGTGCGACCTTGGGTAGTACCCAGCGACCTATTAGTTTCTGTATTCGTCATGTTCGCTCTGCCTTCTTCCTCATCACTCCCCGATTTCGTTACTTTTTTCGGGTTATGAACAATTGCTACATCCACTTCAGTGTTGGTACCGCATTCTGTAGTTTCTGGGTTATATTTTGGATTTGACTTTTGTGCATCTTTTTCAATCACGCATTGAACATGGCGACTTACTGAGCAATCTTCAGTTTTCTTAAGGCCGTAAACATCTGTACCCTTGGTTTTCTTAATCACAAGTGGAGTCTGCGTGTCGACAGTTCTCTTTTCAATATTCTTATATTTCAGCATTTCCATATTAAGACGTTCGACCTCAGATTTTAGGAATACGAGAGTTGCACCTAGTTCCTCTAGGATCGTGGCATTCCTTTCACACGAGTTACAATGGACCTGTTTTGTTTCATTTGAACCTATCAGCGATGCTTTTCTGTTAGACTGGACCGGCATTGATGAAAGGTCAGACCTGGGTTCAAACGGAACTTTCGCATTTGTCAGACTTTCATTTATCTCCCCTTGTAAAACATCGGCCCCTTCGTCAATTTCATTATTGATCTCCTCCCGGAATTTCTCGCACCACGAAAAAGCAGAAGCGCCTTGGACATGAATCGTGCGTGTTGTTTTGTATAGCGTTACAGTTACTGAGCCACACTTTGATTTAAATATATCCCCATGTTTTATGCTAGTCCTCTGGAATAGAAAGTCTTTCAACAGATAATTAAGTATCAACTGATACTTCTCCTCTTCATATGAAATTGTGACACTTTGTTGGTTGTAAACGATTTCCAGAAAGTCAGAGGCACTTCGAGTATTATGTGCATTGTTTGAAACTTCTTTTCCGTCATTAGTATGGGATTCATTCTGGTCATCAGTACTTTTATTAAACTCAACAAAAGAACTTGTAAATCCATCAAGTGAGTCGGTATTTGCCGAAGCCATTGTTCACCTGGAGAAATATCTCGATTCACGGAGCGCCATATAACACGTCCGTTCTCTCCGGCGTCTGATGCGTTTGCATATGATGAGGGTGTCTCTGATTGTGTTTGTATATGATGAGGATGTCTCTGATTTTGTTTGTATATGATAAGGGTGTCTCTGATTGTGTTTGTATATGATGAGGGTGTCTCTGATTGTGTTTCCATATGATGAGGGTGTCTCTGGTTGTGTTTGTATATGATAAGGGAGTCTCTGATTGTGTTTGTATATGATGAGGGTGTCTTTGAATGTGTTTGTATATAATGATTGTGTCTCTGAATGTGTTTGTATATGATGAGGGTGTCTCTGATTGTGTTTGTATATGATGAGGGTGTCTCTGATCGTGTTTGTATATGATGAGGGTGTCTCTGATTGTGTTTCCATATGATGAGGGTGTCTCTGATTGTGTTTCCATATGATGAGGATGTCTCTGATTGTGTTTGTATATGATGAGGGTGTCTCTGATTGTGTTTGTATATGATGAGGGTGTCTCTGATCGTGTTTGTATATGATGAGGATGTCTCTGATTGTGTTTGTATATGATGAGGGTGTCTATGATTGTGTTTGTGTATGATGAGGGTGTCTCTGATTGTGTTTGTATATGATGAGGGTGTCTCTGATTGTGTTTGTATATGATGAGGGTGTCTCTGATTGTGTTTCCATATGATGAGGATGTCTCTGATTGTGTTTGTATATGATGAGGGTGTCTCTGATTGTGTTTGTATATGATGAGGGTGTCTATGATTGTGTTTTTATATGATGAGGGTGTATCTGATTGTGTTTGTATATGATGAGGGTGTCTCTGATTGTGTTTGTATATGATGAGGGTGTCTCTGATTGTGTTTGTATATGATGAGGGTGTCTCTGATTGTGTTTCCATATGATGAGGGTGTCTCTGATCGTGTTTGTATATGATGAGGGTGTCTATGATTGTGTTTTTATATGATGAGGGTGTATCTGATTGTGTTTGTATATGATGAGGGTGTCTCTGATTGTGTTTGTATATGATGAGGGTGTCTCTGATTGTGTTTGTATATAATGAGGGTGTCTCTGATTGTGTTTGTATATAATGAGGGTGTCTCTGATTGTGTTTGTATATGATGGGGGTGTCTCTGAATGTGTTTGTATATGATGAGGGTGTCTCTGATTGTGTTTGTATATGATGAGGGTGTCTCTGAATGTGTTTGTATATGATGAGGGTGTCTCTGATTGTGTTTGTATATGATGAGGGTGTCTCTGATTGTGTTTACATATGATGAGGGTGTCACTGATTGTGTGTTTATATGATGAGGTGTCTCTGATTGGTGTGTATATGATGAGGGTGTCTCTGATTGGTGTGTATATGATGAGGGTGTCTTTGATTGTGTTTGTATATGATGAGGGTGTCTCTGATTGTGTTTGTATATGATGAGGGTGTCTCTGATTGTGTTTGTATATGATGAGAGTGTCTCTGAATGTGTTTGTATATGATGAGGGTGTCTCTGATTGTGTTTGTGTATGATGAGGGTGTCTCTGATTGGGTTTGTGTATGATGAGGGTGTCTCTGATTGTGTTTCCATATGATGAGGGTGTCTCTGATTGTGTTTGTATATGATGAGGGTGTCTCTGATTGTGTTTGTGTATGATGAGGGTGTCTCTGATTGTGTTTGTATATGATAAGGGTGTCTCTGATTGTGTTTGTATATGATGAGGGTGTCTCTGATTGTGTTTGTATATGATGAGGGTGTCTCTGATTGTGTTTGTATATGATGAGGGTGTCTCTGATTGTGTTTGTATATGATGAGGGTGTCTCTGATTGTGTTTCAATATGATGAGGGTGTCTCTGATTGTGTTTGTATATGATGAGGGTGTCTCTGGTTGTGTTTGTATATGATGAGGGTGTCTCTGAATGTGTTTGTATATGATGAAGGTGTCTCTGATTGTGTATGTATACACCCTCATGTATATGATTGTATATGATGAGGGTGTCTCTGATTGTGTTTGTATATGATAAGGGTGTCTCTGATTGTGTTTGTATATGATGAGGGTGTCTCTAAATGTGTTTTTTTATGATGCGGGTGTCTCTGATTGTGTTTGTATATGATGAGGGTGTCTCTGATTGTGTTTGTATATGATGAGGGTGTCTCTGATTGTGTTTGTATATGATGAGAGTGTCTCTGATTGTGTTTGTATATGATGAGGGTGTCTCTGATTGCATTTGTATATGATGAGGGTGTCTCTGATTGTGTTTGTATATGTTGAGGGTGTCTCGGAATGTGTTTGTATATGATAAGGGTGTCTCTGATTGTGTTTGTATACGATGAGGGTGTCTCTGATTGTGTTTGTTTATGATGAGGGTGTCTCTAAATGTGTTTTTATATGATGAGGGTGTGTCTGATTGTGTTTGTATATGATGAGAGTGTCTCTGATTGTGTTTGTATATGATGAGGGTGTCTCTGATTGTGTTTGTATATGATGAGGGTGTCTATGATTGTGTTTGTGTATGATGAGGGTGTCTCTGATTGTGTTTGTATATGATGAGGGTGTGTCTGGTTGTGTTTGTATATGATGAGAGTGTCTCTGATTGTGTTTGTATATGATGAGGGTGTCTCTGATTGTGTTTGTATATGATGAGGATGTCTCTGATTGTGCTTGTATATGATGAGGGTGTCTCTGATTGTGTTTATATATGATGAGGGTGTCTCTGATTGTGTTTGTATATGATGAGGGTGTCTCTGATTGTGTTTGTATATGATGAGGATGTCTCTAATTGTGTTTGTATATGATGAGGATGTCTCTGATTGTGTTTGTATATGATGAGGGTGTCTCTGATTGTGTTTATAGCGAGCGGAGCTCGCTGCAAAGGCCCGAAGGGCCTTTGCGAGCGAAGCTCGCCCTTATGGTAACGCGTATACACTTACTTTATTGAGAAAATATGCTGAATCAAAGAATGAGAATGTACTACTATGCTTTCAAAAACTTTCGTCCCCTCGCAGACAGAGTTACTGCGGAGATGCTGAATATTGCCATTTAATTTTTTTTTTCGACTCCGAGTATACGTATATGTTATACTCAATTTTTGTTTACAAGTTAAATTCATTGACATAATTTTTCGTAAAGCAGATTACGAAATAGCATCGATAACTCGGCGTAACCGCGGAATCTTTTTAGGAAAGCCGACATCTCCGTTTGAGTATTTTGTTTACTGTGCTTCTATGACGTCATTGAAGTTATCGCGCCAAATTCTTAATGTCACTTTGACGTTGTAAGATTTTCCTTTAATGGACGTATTTTGCATGACGTAAACGCTTCTAAAAAGGTCAATAATCCGGCCAGAGTATTCCCATGGGCGATTTTGTGTTCAATCCGGATGGCGTCACGTTATTAAGTTTCTCAATCCAGAACACTTCTCGGATTTTACGATAGTATTTTGAGGCATCCGAACATTTCTCCAAAATTATAATTTTGATGTCCGATATTAAGTGGTTTTCTTTATTGAAATGTTATGAAACAGGCTTTGGACGATTGCATCTGACATCGGCGAGATGGGGGGGTTTTTTTTCTTTTGGGAGATATGCAATGACTTATTTATTTTCATTGAACGTTTTATTACAAAATTGAAATGGCTTGAAATAAAAAAAAAATCACATATAGGAAATATAACCAGGTCTGTTTATAAATCCTTGGTCTGACCAGTTCTAGCTGAGCTCTTTAAACTAGATCGTTGATATAAGGTTTCAAAATCATACACCTTTTGTGTTTGCTCGTATTTTTCTGTAAATTTGACTGGAATCCACCCCCCCCCCCCCCCCTCAACCTAATCTAATATTTGCCGGTCAAGGCCAAAACAGGAACGTACAAAGAACCATATTTTAAGCCCCCCTTAAAATGTTCATCTGCTGGTCTAGACCAATTTTACAAATGCCTCTGTGTTTCCACTCGCCTTATACTGCCCCCCCCCCCTTTTTTTTGGCAAGTTTTGTAAGATAGGATAAACCGTCATAGTCTAAAATTATTTAATATATAATCATATTTATTTTCTCTCCGCTCGCACAAAAAGGCTTTGCCTTGATTCATATTATATGATAAGGATGTCTCTGATTGTGTTTGTATATGATGAGGGTGTCTCTGATTGTGTTTGTATATGATGAGAGTGTCTCTGATTGTGTTTGTATATGATGAGGATGTCCCTGATTGTGTTTGTATATGATGAGGGTGTCTCTGATTGTGTTTGTATATGATGAGGGTGTCTCTGATTGTGTTTATAGCGAGCGGAGCTCGCTGCAAAGGCCCGAAGGGCCTTTGCGAGCGAAGCTCGCCCTTATGGTAACGCGTATACACTTACCTTATTGAGGAAATATGCTGAATCAAAGAATGAGAATGTACTACTATGCTTTCAAAAACTTTCGTCCCCTCGCAGACAGAGTTACTGCGGAGATGCTGAATATTGCCATTTAATTTTTTTTTTCGACTCCGAGTATACGTATATGTTATACTCAATTTTTGTTTACAAGTTAAATTCATTGACATAATTTTTCGTAAAGCAGATTACGAAATAGCATCGACAACTCGGCGTAACCGCGGAATCTTTTTAGGAAAGCCGACATCTCCATTTGAGTATTTTGTTTACTGTGCTTCTATGACGTCATTGACGTCATCGCGCCAAATTCTTAATGTCACTTTGACGTTGTAAGATTTTCCTTTAATGGACGCATTTTGCTTGATGTAAACGCTTCTAAAAAGTCAATAATCCGGCCAAAGTGTTCCCATGGGCGATTTTGTGTTCAATCCGGATGGCTTTACGTTATTAAGTTTCTCAATCCAGAACACTTCTCGGGTTTTACGATAGTATTTTGAGGCATCCGAACATTTCTCCAAAAATTATAATTGAATTATTATTGAAATTTTATGAAACAGGCTTTGGACGATTGTATCTAACAACGGCGAGATGTTTTTTTTTTTTTCTTTTTGGGCGATATGCAATGAGTTATTTATTTTCATTCAACCGTTTTATTACAAAATTAAAATGGCTTGAAATAAAAAAAATCACATGTAGCCGGGAAATATAACCAGGTCTGTTTATAAATCCTCGGTCTGACCAGTTCTAGCTGAGCTCTTTAAACTAGATCGTTGATATAAGGTTTCAAAATCATTCACCTTATGTGTTTGCTCGTATTTTTCTGTAAATTTGACTGGAATCCCCCACCCTCAACCTAATCTAATATTTGCCGGTCTAGGCCAAAACAGGAATGTACAAAGAACCATATTTTAAGCCCCCCTTAAAATGTTCATCTGCTTGTCTAGACCAATTTTACAAATGCCACTTGCCTTATACTGCCTTTTTTTTTTTTTGGCAATCATCAAACAGAAAGTTTTGTCAGATAGGATAAACCGTCATAGTCTAAAATTATTTAATATATAATCATATTTATTTTCTCTCCGCTCGCACAAAAAGGCTTTGCCTTGATTCATATTATATGATGAGGGTGTCTCTGATTGTGTTTGTATATGACGAGAGTGTTTCTGATTGTGTTTGTATATTATGAGGGTGTCTATGATTGCGTTTGTATATGACGAGAGTGTCTCTAATTATGTTTGTATATGATGAATGTCTCTCTGATTGTTACTGTATATGATGAGGGTGTCTCTGATTGTGTTTGTATATGATGAGGGTGTCTCTGATTGTGTTTGTATATGATGAGGGTGTCTCTGAATGTGTTTGTATATGATGAGGATGTCTCTGATTGTGTTTGTATATGATGAGGGTGTCTCTGGTTGTGTTTGTGTATGATGAGGATGTCTCTGATTGTGTTTGTATATGATGAGGATGTCTCTGATTGTGTTTGTGTATGATGAGGATGTCTCTGAATGTGTTTGTATATGATGAGGATATCTCTGATTGTGTTTGTATACGATGAGGGTGTCTCTGATTGTGTTTGTTTATGATGAGGGTGTCTCTGATTGTGTTTGTATATGATGAGGGTGTCTCTGATTGTGTTTGTTTATGATGAGGGTGTCTCTAAATGTGTTTGTATATGATGAGGGTTTCTCTGATTGTGTTTCCATATGATGAGGGTGTCTCTGATTGTGTTTGTATATGATGAGGATGTCTCTGATTGTGTTAATAAATGATGAGGGTGTCTCTGATTGTGTTTGTATATGATGAGGGTGTCTCTGATTGTGTTTGTGTATGATGAGGGTGTCTCTGATTGTGTTTGTATATGATGAGGGTGTCTCTGATTGTGTTTGTATATGATGAGGGTGTCTCTGGATGTGTTTCCATATGATGAGGGTGTCTCTGATTGTGTTTGTGTATGATAAGGGTGTCTCTGATTGTGTTTATATATGATTAGGGTGTCTCTGATTGTGTTTGTATATGATGAGGGTGTCTCTGATCGTGTTTGTATATGATGAGGGTGTCTCTGATTGTGTTTGTGTATGATGAGGGTGTCTCTGATTGTGTTTGTATATGATGAGGGTGTCTCTGATTGTGTTTGTATATGATGAGGGTGTCTCTGATTGTGTTTGTATATGATGAGGGTGTCTCTGATTGTGTTTGTGTATGATGAGGGTGTCTCTGATTGTGTTTGTGTATGATGAGGATGTCTCTGATTGTGCTTGTATATGATGAGGGTGTCTCTGATTGTGTTTCCATATGATGAGGGTGTCTCTGATTGTGTTTGTATATGATGAGGGTGTCTCTGATTGTGTTTGTGTATGATGAGGGTGTCTCTGATTGTGTTTGTATATGATGAGGGTGTCTCTGATTGTGTTTCCATATGATGAGGATGTCTCTGATTGTGTTTGTATATGATGAGGGTGTCTCTGATTGTGTTTGTATATGATGAGGGTGTCTCTGATTGTGTTTGTATATGATGAGGGTGTCTCTGATTGTGTTTGTATATGATGAGGGTGTCTCTGATTGTGTTTGTATATGATGAGGGTGTCTCTGATTGTGTTTCCGTATGATGAGGATGTCTCTGATTGTGTTTGTATATGATGAGGGTGTCTCTGATTGTGTTTGTATATGATGAGGGTGTCTCTGATTGTGTTTGTATATGATGAGGGAGTCTCTAAATGTGTTTCCATATGATGAGGATGTCTCTGATTGTGTTTGTATATGATGAGGGTGTCTCTGATTGTGTTTGTATATGATGAGGGTGTCTCTGATTGTGTTTCCATATGATGAGGGTGTCTCTGATTGTGTTTGTATATGATGAGGGTTTCTCCGATTGTGTTTGTATATGATGAGGGTGTCTCTGGTTGTGTTTGTATATGATGAGGATGTCTCTGAATGTGTTTCCATATGATGAGGGTGTCTTTGAATGTGTTTGTATATGATGAGGGTGTCTCTGATCGTGTTTGTATATGATGAGGGTGTCTCTGGTTGTGTTTGTATATGATGAGGGTGTCTCTGATTGTGTTTGTATATGATGAGGGTGTCTCTGATTGTGTTTGTGTATGATAAGGGTGTCTCTGATTGTGTTTATATATGATTAGGGTGTCTCTGATTGTGTTTGTATATGATGAGGGTGTCTCTGATCGTGTTTGTATATGATGAGGGTGTCTCTGAATGTGTTTGTATATGATGAGGGTTTCTCTGATTGTGTTTGTATATGATGAGGGTGTCTCTGAATGTGTTTGTATACGATGAGGGTGTCTCTGATTGTGTTTGTGTATGATGAGGGTGTCTATGATTGTGTTTGTATATGATGAGGGTGTCTCTGAATGTGTTTGTATATGATGAGGATGTCTCTGATTGTGTTTGTATATGATGAGGGTGTCTCTGATTATGTTTCCATATGATGAGGGTGTCTCTGATTGTGTTTGTATATGATGAGGGTTTCTCTGATTGTGTTTGTATATGATGAGAGTGTCTCTGATTATGTTTCCATATAATGAGGGTGTCTCTGAATGTGTTTGTATATGATGAGGATGTCTCTGATTGTGTTTGTATATGATGAGGGTGTCTCTGATTATGTTTCCATATGATGAGGGTGTCTCTGAATGTGTTTGTATATGATGAGGATGTCTCTGATTGTGTTTGTATATGATGAGGGTGTCTCTGATTATGTTTCCATATGATGAGGGTATCTCTGATTGTGTTTGTATGTGATGAGGATGTCTCTGATTGTGTTTGTATATGATGAGGGTGTCTCTGATTGTGTTTCCATATGATGAGGATGTCTCTGATTGTGTTTGTATATGATGAGGGTGTCTCTGATTGTGTTTGTATATGATGAGGGTGTCTCTGAATGTGTTAGCATTTGATGAGGGTGTCTCTGATCGTGTTTGTATATGATGAGGATGTCTCTGATTGTGTTTGTATATGATGAGAGTGTCTCTGATTGTGTTTGTATATGATGAGGCTGTCTCTGATTGTGTTTGTATATGATGAGGGTGTCTCTGATTCTGTTTGTATATGATGAGGGTGTCTCTGATTGTGTTTGTATATGATGAGGGTGTCTCTGATTGTGTTTGTATATGATGAGGGTGTCTCTGAATGTGTTTCCATATGATGAGGATGTCTCTGATTGTGTTTGTATATGATGAGGGTGTCTCTGATCGTGTTTGTATATGATGAGGATGTCTCTGATTGTGTTTGTATATGATGAGAGTGTCTCTGATTGTGTTTGTATATGATGAGGCTGTCTCTGATTCTGTTTGTATATGATGAGAGTGTCTCTGATTGTGTTTGTATATGATGAGGGTGTCTCTGATTCTGTTTGTATATGATGAGGGTATCTCTGATTGTGTTTGTATGTGATGAGGATGTCTCTGATTGTGTTTGTATATGATGAGGGTGTCTCTGATTGTGTTTCCATATGATGAGGATGTCTCTGATTGTGTTTGTATATGATGAGGGTGTCTCTGATCGTGTTTGTATATGATGAGGATGTCTCTGATTGTGTTTGTATATGATGAGAGTGTCTCTGATTGTGTTTGTATATGATGAGGCTGTCTCTGATTGTGTTTGTATATGATGAGGGTGTCTCTGATTCTGTTTGTATATGATGAGGGTGTCTCTGATTGTGTTTGTATATGATGAGGGTTTTTCTGATTGTGTTTGTATATGATGAGGGTGTCTCTGAATGTGTTTGTATATGATGAGGGTGTCTCTGATTGTGTTTGTATATGATGAGGGTGTCTCTGATTGTGTTTGTATATGATGAGGGTGTTTCTGATTGTGTTTGTATATGATGAGGGTGTCTCTGAATGTGTTTGTATATGATGAGGGTGTCTCTGATTGTGTTTGTATATGATGAGGGTGTCTCTGATTGCGTTTGTATATGATGAGGGTGTCTCTGATTGTGTTTGTATAATGATATGATGTGTACGGGACATCGTTCTCACATTATTCACCATTTAGTACTCATCTCATCTTTAAGCTGCATGCCTATTTAAATTGCGCGGAATATTCATATACAGATTTACTTTTCATTCAACAGTTAAAATTAGCCTTAAACATGAATTTGGATTCCAAATTGAATATAAGTTCAATACTTGTCTTACCGTTTCCCACTGTAAAAGGAAATGAATATTGATTTATGGAGATGATGATAAAATTAAAATTCAGATCGATTTATTCATGAACTTTATCAAATCGATCCTTGCGAGAAATGACATAAAATGATAGTTAACATATTCATGTAAACACCAAAACTAATTAAGATTAATGAATATGCATTCAGGTGTTTTGTCTGTAACCAATGACATGTATCAGTTAAGTTGTTAATACATTTCCTTTTAATTGTTAAACTTCACTATTCAAATACATTAATTATTGGGAGAATCAGACAATCTTCATTCATCAAACAAACATATGTGTCAGGTAGTAAACACAGGACCACCTGTGACATGATAGATGCGTTATGCCTTGTTTTGTCAATTAATTTTTCTATTAGGAAAACAATTTTAAAAGTTGTTTACGAAGGTGCACTCACTCAGAGTATAGACTGATGGCTCATCATCATGGTTTTAATAGTTCTAGAATTTCGAAAGCATTCTATACTAAGTCCCCATTCCCGGGAAACCATTTGGGCATAAGCACGGTAAGAAAAACATCAATCAAAGGGAAGAAAACCTGCATGAGAAGATTTATCATTGCTGAAAGGAGGGATATACAACAACACTCGGTTGCAGCACCCACAGCAAAACACCAAAACAACCCACGAAAGACACGGAGATGGCACACACAGCAAGAGACGCAAAAGGGACAAGGAGCATCAAAAACAGAGAATCATCGAACACAAAAGACCACACCTAAACCAACGAAACAGTGTGGTTATCCGGATAACGTGCGCACCCCCCCCCCCCCCAACTCTTACGGGTATGGGTAATGAAGAACGAACAAAAATAGTGTAAAATAACCTCCTTATTGTAAGATGACCATACAAACAAGACAGCATGACGCAGGGGCCCGAGCAACAAAAAGAAGGATATGTAAATGGATATAAAAACAGAGGGCGTACGACATTGAATTTCGTGTTCTGCTGAAATCATTCATGCTATCACCCGAAGAGTCCGACCGACATTCTTTAAAAAGGTTTGGACAGGGCCTGTAATGGAGTCCTGTCGTCACAGTCGATCAATTCCTACGAATGCGCTGATACAAGACTGTAGGTTGATCAAGTACCAAACCAAGTGTCTGTCTGGTGACATCAGGAGTATAATAGGCGTATGATGATACTGACGCAATTTCAATGGTAATTCTGTCTGCCTTTGATCCTATTTATTTTGTTGATAATGTCACCATCAAAGCCAAGATGTAAAATACTCATAGTAATATACACGTACTCTGTTGCCTGTACGGGCCCGAACCTCAAAAGAAGCTGACGAAAAGAAGAATAGACAGGGGACGAAGGAATGTTACTATGTAGGTAAGGAAAATATGTAAATTTGAAATTAATGTAGGAACCTTTGTTATATACTGGGGTATTTAGTTTATCATTTTCGTCAAAAGATAACATGAGATCTAAATATGAAGAGCAGTTAATGCTTTCAGTGTTTTCTTTGACCTATAGTTCACATGGATAGATTGTGCTTTGTTAATATAAAAAAAATGGAGTATTTATTGAGAACACGTCATCGATACATCTGTATGCAGAAATAATAGGAGTGGCAGGACTGCTTCTTTCCATGATAGAGCAATGACTGAACAAACTCGGCTTCATATATATGATAATATAGAAAAATAGCAACAATTGGTTCCCATTGGAATTACCACAATCTGCTGAATGACAATTCCTCCAAACACCACATATATGTTATGATCAAAAGTTCAACATTTTATCTACGTCTTCTTCCGTGTATCTATTACATTTGTATTAGAATAACAATTATCCTCACAGCAAATCACTCTACACATTGGTTGAATTATTTCAACAATTCAATATTTGCTATTTCGGAAATTTGTCATTTCAACTAAAAATGTCATCCAAATTAAAGGAGGTTAACATTCTAGCACCATCCCTCCAATGCTATTTTGGTCACAGATTTTATTAAATCAAGCTATACTGAATATTTGGAGCCGCGCACTCTTTGCAAATTAAATGCACAAATTTAAATCTTAAAAGAAAAACTAGATGGCGCTACTAAAATACATGTGGCTGAGTCTGAAAATTACTTTAACAAATCATAAAATCATGAAGTTCTACTGATGAGGATTTACTAACCGAAACACGTGTCTGGTGCATTAGAATTGGTTTGAAATTTTCTTCATGAAGGTAAAAAGAGTTGGAACACTTCCATGTTATTATCATCTAACTTAAAACCATTATCTGGAGAGAATTATTTTCTTTGTTTGGAAACAAATTATGACATAAATTACTTAACAAATAATAACCGGTTTATTTGTAGTGCATTCTTTCATTTTAATTATTTGTTAAACAATTACACAATAGAGAAATTGACGCCAATGTTGATAGAGCACATTCATAAAAAGCAGGTACTACATAGATTCCTAAAGTGTGAAAAGAATGCTTGTTTTGCCTATTTTAACACCTACATATATAAGTTCTAACAGGTGCGAAGGCTATTAATCATGATGGCTCCAGGAAAACTTCAGGCTCATGAATTTTTGTCTTGTTGCTCAGTTCGTATTTATGCTTGTAAACTACCTGTATGCATCGAAATCTGCTCTTTATATTGCATCAATCAAAAGAAGAAATTAAACAAAGGAAAATAAACCAATAACAAAAGAATGTATTGAATAAGAATTCGAGATCAGAACCTTTCTTTTCTTTTGCTTCCTTTTTTACAGAACTTAATAACCTGTACTTACTGTGCATCCTATCAGGTCACAGCAGTTGGAATTTCTCATGGTCGATCATGATCATACTTGAAGCTTGATATCGGAGTAATTTTTTTAAAAGTTAGATTAAATTTTAGATGTGTCTCAAATGGTTATTAAGACATATAATACAACATTAAGATTGGTTATGTCTGCAAATTAAGATAATATTATCTAAATTTATTTCTTTTTATTCATTGCGTTTCGAAATCTGACATTGATAATTTCGACTGTTTAAGGAGATCAAAAGAAACATTTTTACTGTTATGCATTGTCTTTCTGAATGTTAAACGTCTTCAAATTCAATAGCATCATTTAAGAGCAGATAAATTTGCAGCATGGACCAGACATGTACGTTTCGGGTACTTAACCCTCGTCAATGATCATCATCTAAACAATGTAATATGGCGAAAAAGTGTGAAAGTTATGATGTCTAAAAATGTTCCGAAAGCCGTAGCAGGATGAATGGGATATGATGCTACAGGAAACACGTTTTAGAAATATCAAGAAATTTTCATAACAGAAATTTTCTACCATTTTTCCAACGTTGATTCGCAAGGCCAGTTTAGGAAGAAAAAATTTATATTTTCGCCATCTAATCCGATTGCATATTGGTCGCTCTGATTTATATGTAGACATGTTTTAATATGGTCTGTTCTGAGATTTTCTTAATGGATATCCTCTTCGTTTGTCATTGTAGTTATTTGAGATTTAGAAGATGAGTTACGCTCAAAAGCTGTTGTACAAAAGCAAATAAGACAGCCATAATAATGTACAAAGGAGAAAAAAAGTTGTTCTAAATGGTCATGACACAAAGATCAGGCACCCGCAAATATCAGACTTACTTGCTAGCAACACCAGTCGTCGCTTTAACCGTGCAGAAAAAGAAAAATCAAAAATATCTTTCAACATTGTGTTATATGATTCACATATTCATTGTTTTGTCCAAGAATGGTTGCAGTGACAAGATAAGTGACTGAATGTTTCAAGAATAATAATTACTTTTTCCAGATCTTTTGGTTAGTCCTTTATCAATTTTACATCATATATTATTTTGCTACATCAGAAACTTGTCATTTCATCCAAAACTGTCATTGAAAAAAGGAGAAGGTTAACACCCTAGCGCCATCCCTCCAATGCCATTTCGGTCATAGATTATATCTTATCATGCTACTGAATTGACCCTACATATAATTTAGAGTCGCACACTCTTTGCAAAGTAAATGCACAAATTTTAATTGAGGTTGGCTGATTTTTTTTTTTTTTTTTTTGCAGTGACAAGATAAGCCGCTCACACGTGTTGCGTTATAGATCCTCCGCAACATTTTCGAAATTGGGACCATTTTGAGTAGAATGAAACGGTTAGATAACAGATTAAGAATTCTTATAATCTGACCTGGTAGGTAAAAGATATTTCTATCGGAATCTGTCTGTCATTTGTTAAAAATGTTCCCTCGAGGAAATATTAGCAACATCAAAGCCTAGTATCTTTTCTTTTTACAGTCGTAACTAAGGAGCAAACAACCAATGAAAATCGACGTGATAGCGACGTTGCAAGACGACTTGTAATTCTCATCGAAGTGTAGAGGATATTTACCACTACAACTTTGTAACTTTAAGATAATAGTAAATTTTCAATGGCATACATCTGTCTGTAGCAGGCTCTTTGACAGAAATTTTATGTCATTCGTGATTTTACATTATTTGTATTTTCTCTTTTTTTGCATTGAGCATCACTGAGAAATTACTTGTTGAATATGATGCACTGACATTTTAAAATAGAACATACGAGGGCTGTCCGTAAAGTTCGTGGACAGGTCTTAAATTAAGTAAAATGAGTGTTATAGATATTTGTTCTTAGCATATTTATTATCACATACTATTTGCGAATTACGAAATATAAACAATTATCAAATTTTGAATTCATTATCAAAATAATGACTTCGTAGTAAGACATAGGATGGTGATCCGGAGCATGGTAAATTTGTATTGAAATATATTGTCTATCATTTTATACATTTGATTTGCATTTTGTAAAATCCCGCGGATAAAACGATAATATTTAGATTGTGATATTGACAATAGTTATGACAACACACTTGCAAAATTTGAACATCGGAGAAAACCGGATCTGAGGGTAATATCACAAAAGCGTCATTGTTCGAAAAAAAGACATTTTCGCGAAAGGCGGAGCAGAGAGCAGTGATAAAATTTTGTGTAGGCTTCGGGAAAAAAACCCAACAAAGACCCATAAATTTCTTAAACAGTCTGAAAAGCATGGTTAAATAAGCCGTCCGCTAGTCTTCAAGTGGCAAACAGGAATTTTGAGCGTGGGGGACAATTTACAGGATGATAAGCGCTTAGGAAGACTGTATTTCAAAGAAAGAAGTGCTGTAAAAAATGAAAATGTGACGTGAATGACAGTGTTCGGCGACTAGCAGTTCGGGAAATTGCAGGTAACTGTGAAATTTAAAAGACTATCTTGTATAAGTTCTTTCCCATTATCTCAACACGAGTCGTGTCTGTGCTAGATGGGTTCCGAGAATTTTTAGAAATGTCAATCAAGCGGAGGGAGTAGAATTGCCAAAACAATTTATAATGGATAACGTCAATGATTCTAGTTTTAGTGCTCCGGGTATGAGGAAGTGTCCTTTTTATATATGATAGAAATATATTTATTTGTGCTTTGTTTGTGGTGATATTTGGTACATTATTAATCTAAAGCATGAATTTGATTAAAATGATACTTTCATTGATCTAACAATTGGTTTCTAGATTTTATCAAGACTGTCAACGAACTTAACGACAACCCTCGTATATTTCAATCTTGACCATTTCAACCACAAGGCTGGTATCTCTGTTGGTGGAATGTTTAGTCCTGAGGATATCGATCGGGTAGTTTCGAGGTGTTTAAGCATTTGACGTGATTTTAACATTTCTCCGTCACAAATTCAATGAATATTTTTTTAAACTAAGGGTTATCTCCCTAATGGCATAGCTATGTCCTTAGCTGGTTTTTTGGCAGAAATTTTAGGTCAGGTTTAGACTTTTGATAATTATTATTTATAATTTTATGTTATTTTGATTTCCTCTTTTTCTGCCTCGAGCATCACTGATGAGACATAACTTGTTGAAATGCACATATGGTGCACTGAAATATCATAATGATAATAGAACATTATTATATTTCAAATATTGAAAGCATCTTCATTTATTTACATCAACCACCAATTTAGTCGTGCGGAAAAAATGAAATGAATGAATAAATATGTGAGTGTGTTAAATTCTATGTTTTTCCACATTATTGACAACCAGATGTTATAGTACTGTCGAAACCATTTTCTTGATTACAGTTTCAGCTCTTCACAAAAGAATTCCGTACAAGGTGATTTGACTTTTTTTTTAGAAATCCTTAAATCAAATATTTTAAAACCGACTCTTGAGGTCCGGCATCCGTCTACACACATTGGAACAAAGACATTATTTAAAGGAGATCTTGCCTGCCTGCGAGATTAAAGGAGGGTGAGGGCGAAGGCTTCCTTATATTCAAATTTCTCATTCAAACTCATAAAACACACATATGAAGGATCCCTGCAAGTGAAGACATCGATCGGGAAAGACACCTTTCAAAACGATTACTTATACAATGTGCGTTGACGTACTTGCTGCTTTCTACCATTTTCAGAATAACATAGCGCCCGTAGTATACCTAAAACGAATGGCCAAAAAATAAATACGGTTTTTGTAACAGCGCTAAACACACGGTGGTTTGTGACCGGGACTTAATATAGAGAAACGGTCCAATATTGCCAACTATAGATCACAATTACTATGGTAGTGCATGTGTGCAATAAGGGATGCATGTACATGAATGTTTTCTCACAATTGGAAAGTTACTTAACGATTTCCTTTCTGTTTATGCAAAACATGAACTATGCAAAACTGAATAAATGAAAAATTTAAATCAATTCAGAAGGACAATATGAGCTGTTTTTGTCGTTAAGTTGACAGCAATTATGGCCCTTAAATCAAATTAAAGCCGTGGCCATGGTGACCTTGAATAGTAATCAAGACAAGCATGCTGATTGTAATATTTCCAAAAGTCGATCCATATATAATTACATAACTTGAAAATTTGCTATTCATCAGCAAAGATTAAATGGTGACCTTTTCCTGTTTATATCCTTTGCAGAAATTATTTTATTTTATAATATAAGAAGGTAATATAATTTTCTCCACGCAAAATATGGTAATAAACGTCAATCACTTTAATTATTTTCATTTGTTGATTTAAGTTTAGTGTTCCGAGTCTCCATATACATTTTTTGTACTTTTGCTATAATTTTCAGAAACATGCAGTTTGCCTCGAGCATCAATTTGTTGAAATGCGCACTGGTGTACTGATATTTTTTATACAATAGAACATATATTTCCATACTTTTAAGATTTCAATCACTAGGTCAGTATCTCTGTTGGGAGACAGCTGGTCCACTAGGATATCGTTCCCCTACCCTTACAGAAATAATCAAGAGGCCCAGGGGCCACAACGCTCACCTGAAAACTACGTAAACTAAGCATATCAAACAAAAAGAAGTTTATAAGAGGAAAATAACCAGACTTCAGAGTGGAACAAAAATCAACAACACTTCTTAAGACATCTCTCTAGATAATCCTGATGCTTTCGGTATGTCGATACGTGCTTCCGTTCTGAAGAAGAAGTTTGTCAAATGAGGGTACTTCCCATGACCTATATATGCCGTTGTAGTGCCACGTGTTGACAGATCCGGACAAAAAACAACAATACTTGTAGGGGACCATGATTACTTCATTCCTACCATCTGTTCAGCGGTTCTGGGAAAGAAGTTGAGTATGTATGAAAATCATCTCCCTCCTTCTTCTTGAGTAATCTAAGTAACCCGAGACAGACAGTTATAAAGAAGCTAAAGCAAAATCCTGCTAATAAATTACAGCCTTCTCCCCCTCCTTACACGTCGTTATGTAAATGTGAAGTTCTGTTTTTTACATTAATATTTTGAGCTGCTCTCAATATTTTAATTTCAAAGTTATATATCTAAGACTTCACAAGATGAATTTGAAAATACTTATTCATCTTTTTTGAATTATTTAATTTCCTTTTGCATACTCATTTTATAATTCAAAATATATAACATTCAAATGAATCGATAATCCAAGAATACATATATAAATACATATATATCTATATTAAAGAAAGACAACTCTTGCATACATGAGTTCTGCTGCCTCTTATACGAAACTAAGTTACCAGGGTTTAAAATTCCTGATATAGATAAAAGAAGTACCAGAACTTGAACCCACAAGCCTTGGGTCAATGTGGACAGTAAACATATCTATTCATGATTGAAAAAAATACTGATAAAAATCTGTTCAGCAGTTCTGGAGAAGAAGTTGAATATGTATGAAAATCACCCCCCCCCCCCCTTTCCTTTTCACATAAGAAAAAAAAATTCATAAAAAAATCAAAAAATTAAAATTTTAGTATAAAATACATATCAAAGCAATGTTCAGGTGAGCTAAAAATTGTTGGGGTCCCGCCGGGGTTTGAAGCCACTCCCCATGGGTCCATTGGGCATGGAAAACATACATTATAGCTATGTACAATCTTAAAAAATATTTCTTAAAAATGCAAAAGTTGATATCTTGACAAAATTCTTTCACTTGTAGGGTACCATGCATGAGTACCTCATACCTACAAATTGTCATGACAATCTGAAGAGTGGTTATAGAAAAGAAGCAGAAAATGCATGAAAATCAACACCCCCCCCCCCCCCCCCTTCCTTTTTACATAAGAAAAAAAATCATAAAAAAATCAAAAAAATAAAATTTAAGCATAAAATACATATCAAAGCATTAAGTAAGTTAAATATGATAAATATGCAGTAAATGAGTGTGTAAAATCATACACTTATTGAGTTATTTAAAGAAATAGTGCAAAAATGTGCATTTCTGACTACGTCCAAAAAGACGTCAAAAACGCGTCAAAAATTTGACTTCGAAGTGGAACCAAAAATAACAACACTTCTTAAGACATCTCTCTAGATCATCCTGATGCTTTCGGTTTGTCGATACATGCTTCGGTTCTGAAGAAGAAGTTTGTCAAAGGAGGGTACCCCCCGTGACCTACTTTTGGCTGTGGTGGCGCCACCTGTTGACGGATCCGGACGAAAAACAACAACACTTGTAGGGGACCATTAGTACTTCATACCAACCAAGTTTCATCAAAATCCCTTCAGCTGTTCTGGAGAAGATGTCGAAAATGTGAAAAGTTTACGACGGACGACGGACGGACAGACGACGGACGCCGGACGGCACGCTATGACAATAGCTCACTTGAGCTTTGCTCAGGTGAGCTAAAAAGCGCCGCACTGTTGCGGCAATAGTGCTGCGCTTGAATCAGTGCGCCAGAGGGTTAGCGCCATTATAGTGCAGGCTAGCGCCACAAGATGTGACACTCTTGCACTACACTGGCACTTAACTCCAATGATACCAGAACAGTGCTTAAAACTGTTGCCATACACTACCATTTGTGGCACTAGTGCCAGAATAAAGCAATAAACATACTATTGCTGAAATATCTCAAACACATGTTCATACGGAGCCAGAGTAGTGCCAGAAAAATAGCATATCATTCTGTAGGTGGAAAAGTAGAAATATATATTACAAATGGTTCAATATGAAAGGAGAGGAAGGACGTGTTAGACATTTAAGATTTCTTCTATTAATGGAGTACACAACAATATACGAAGATTATGTGTTGTACTGTATTGGATTAGAAAAGGGAGATTAAACTTAAGTCATTCAACGGTATACATATATACGTTTATTGCTATAAAATAACTCAAAAATTTTACGAAAGAGGAAATATAGTCTAATGAATGAGGTCTTCTGATTGCTCAAGCTCACCTACAAAATTTAAATCTCTTTCCATTTGAAACTCTTGTAAGACATAATTTTCACAAATTTTAGCCATATTTACATTGTTTAGGTTGAGGACCACTGACCACTAAAATACCCAAAACGTGCATGTCTGGCCCATGCTGTAGATTTATCAGCTTTTAAATGATGTAAATATGCCAAAAAGTATGAAAGTTACTATGTCGAAAAAGGGTACCGAAAGACGTAGCAGGATGGGTGGGATATGATGCTACAGGACCCACTTTTTAGAAATTTCAAGAAATTTTGATAACAGAAATTTAGATTGCGTTGAAGAAACTCATCAAATAATGCCAGTCTAATACAATGGCCTTGAAAAGAACAGATTTTCTGAAAATACATGCATTTCATGAACATTAATGGTTTTAAGGTCATTTTGTTTGAAATTAACAGCATAACACTTATCGGAATCTTTGACAGATAATGAATCAGTTTATTTCATCAGGTGAACGGAATCCTAAAATAAAAAGGACATGCTCCTTTTAAAAGCAACAACAATAAATTTTGCTAATTGATAAATAACGTGAATTGCATAAATAACTAGCAAGGATCGTTTCTTACAGATGCTTCAAAAAGATTGTTTCGTAATGATGGAAAGACGATGGCGTAGTTGAAATAATTTATATAAGGTTTGAGGATGTTTCAGTAACATACTGCCCCACTGTCATTAATAATCGTGTGATTTCGTTGTACCTCTAGTATATGATTTGTTTATGAAATAACAAGTTCAAGTTCAAGTTCAAGTTCAAATAATTTATTATAGTGTCACATGTTATAAAAACATTGTCATGATAACAAGTATAAAATTCAAATAAAATATTTATAACATCCAGCCTATAAGACTTATGAGACACTAGTCATTATATACAATAAAATCATAAATCACAATTTAAAAGGTCATTAAAATTTGTGTTAAGTGATATACAAAAATCATTCTGAACACTCTTAAAATTTATCATGTAATACTGTATTTTTCCTATTTTGACCAGTGACTTTCAAAATCTATAGAGAATTATTTTAAATGTATAACATAAATGAGCAAATGACCTTGACTTTCTGTTATTTTATGATAAGTTTGCATTACGCCACACACAATAATTTACATTTCTTTCAAATACATGTATTCAAAATACAAATGACAACTTATTATTTAAGCAGTATATTTAGCATTAACCCAAAAATATCTTTCTACGATTAAACATAAGATATAGTGTCTTTGCAACATCATGTTGTAAACTGATATGATTCATCAAAAAACATAATTTATCTTTATCTGATAAGTGTTCAAAACTTTCATATATATTAATAGCTTTAGAATACAATTCAAATCTAATATCTGAATAAAGATCACATTGAAGCAGAAAGTGTTTTTCATCCTCAACTTCATTTTTATCACAAAATTTACATAATCTTTGATCTAACGGGATAATAGGCTTGACATATCTACATGTTTCAATTGCTAATGGAAGTGAGCCACTTCTAAAGTTTGCATAAATTTTTCTATATAAACGACTATTTACCAGTTTTACATAAGGGCTTGTACTCAAGAAAGATTTGTATTCCCTAAATGTTCTTAATTTGTTTCCATTTTCTAAATTCTTATCATTATACAATTGATTATACCACCTAAACAGTCCTTTTCATAAATAACTTCATTAATTAAACCCATTTTCAATTTTGTACTACAGTTTCTGTGAATGATATCCTGGATATTCAAGTCTGCAGCCATTTTTAATACACTGGAGTCCCATGATCTCTGGAGATTCAGTGACGCTGCATGAATTTTAGTTACATATCTATTATTGCTGAAAGATTGAATTCTCAAGAGAAGCCTGAAAGTTTCCAAAATTTGCTTCGAATGAGTACTAATAAATCCCATATCACCTCTAGATGCAGTATTTGATGCATTTTTGCGTAACCCTAAAAAATATCTACACGCCTTATTTTGGACAACACTTATTTCTCTCCATTTATTCAAACCCCAGATACCTGCCCCATAGTATAATACAGGCTCAACAAGGGTTCTGTAAAGCTTAGTGAAAACATCATAGGTCATACCACCACAGTATAAGAACTTAGTGTATAATGCTGATAGAGCCCTACTTGCAGATTTTCTTACTTCTTTCACTGTAAATCTATAATCCAAAAATTCATTTAATGACACACCAAGATATCTATAGCTTGAATCATAGTCAATATCCAGATCACCACATTAAAAGGAAAATTTGGATCTCGTTACACTAGATCCCCTAAAATGCAGAATTTTAGTTTTCTCTTTATTTAATGTAAGGCGCCATTTCTTACACCACATAGCTACAGTATCAAGCATAATTTGCAATTTATTTTCATCTGGTGCAATAAGTGCAATATCATCAGCATATAAAAGTACTGATAAATTAAGTTCATCATCTATGTCTATTCCAGATTTATGAGCATTTATTTCAGATACAAGGTCATTTACATACACAGAAAACAGTGTCGGTGAAATTTTACAGCCTTGTTTTACTCCGAAGTTCACAGGGAAGAAGTCAGTCATAACATTACCTAATTTGACTGCACTTTGTGTTACATCATACAATGACTGTACTGCATTAAGGAAAGATCCATCAATTCCTATTTTCATCATTTTATACCACAACATATTTCTATTAACGCTATCAAAAGCTTTTTTCGCATCTATAAAACACACAAAAGTTTGTTTCCTACGAATTTTACGATTTTTGACAATTGAAGTTAATGCATATATATGGTCAATGCAACTACGTTGCTTTCTGAAGCTAGCTAGCCGTGGTTTATTGTCCAGTAATTTCACGAGTCGCATGAACCAATCAAATTATCACCGAACCGCGAAGCGGCGAGTTGGTAATTTGATTGGTTCATGTGACGAGTGGAATTACTAAACAATGAATCACGGCTAGCTAGTTGTTATTTCTATTCTAATATAGCACGTGAATGGGCGGAGCTTAGCGCACTGGAAGTTTGTTGGAGATTTTACACCAGGCGAGTTCTATGGTACATATAAGGAGAAAATTCAAGTCATATTAGAATTTTTAATAAGCACTAGAAACAAAAACAAGAACATCCACACACTGTGGAAACTTGACAACATTGCGAGTAACAAAATAAGAAGATTCTCAAAACAGCAAAAATTGAATCTAACATAAAAACATAAACCAAAACATATAAAACCAGGCTAGAATGGAAATCCTTACAACTCCAAAAGGAGTAGACAAAAGTGCCCAGGAAGAACAAGCATCCCCTGCCAGACACCCGTCTCTTACATTTGGCACAAAATAACCATTACGATATATCCTATTCAAAAGGATGTAATTACCAACAAGACTACACATTGTCACTCCCACCTGACGGGGTAAAAGACAACGGGCACACAGGTAGCGATATCTACACCTGACGGGGTAAAAGACAACGGACACACAGGTAGCGATATCTACACCTGACGGGGTAAAAGACAACGGACACACAGGTAGCGATATCTACACCTGACGGGCTAAAAGACAACGGACACACAGGTAGCGATATCTACACCTGACGGGGAAAAAGACAACGGACACACAGGTAGCGATATCTAAACCTGACGGGCTAAAAGACAACGGACACACAGGTAGCGATATCTACACCTGACGGGCTAAAAGACAACGGACACACAGGTAGCGATATCTACACCTGACGGGCTAAAAGACTACGGACACACAGGTAGCTATATCTACACCTAACGGGGTAAATAAACAACGGACATACAGGTAGCGATACCTACACCTAACGGGATAAAAGACAACGGAAACAGGTGGCGATATCTGCACCTGATGGGGTAAAAGACTACGGATACACAGGTGGCGATATCTACACCTCACGGGGTAAAAGACAACGGACACACAGGTAGCGATATCTACACATGACGGGGTAAACGACAACGGACACACAGGTAGCGATATCTACACCTGACGGGGTGAAAGACAACGGGCACACAGGTGGCGATATCTACACCTGACGGGATAAAAGACTACAGACACACAGGTGGCGATATCTACACCTGACGGGGTAAAAGACAACGGACATACAGGTAGCGATATCTACACCTGACGGGGTAAAAGACTACAGACGCACAGGTAGCGATATCTACACCTGACGGGGAAAAAACAACGGACACACAGGTAGCGATACCTACACATGACGGGGTGAAAGACTACAGACACACAGGTAGCGATATCTACACCTGACGGGGTAGGAGTCAACGGACACAGGTGGCGATATCTACACCTGACGGGGTAAAAAACAACGGACATACAGGTGGCGATATCTACCACTGAAGGGATAAAAGACAACGGACACACAGGTAGCGATATCTACACCTGACGGGGTAAAAGACTACGGATACACAGGTTGCGATATCTACACCTCACGGGGTAAAAGACAACGGACACACAGGTAGCGATATCTACACATGACGGGGTAAACGACAACGGACACACAGGTAGCGATATCTACACCTGACGGGGTGAAAGACAACGGGCACACAGGTGGCGATATCTACACCTGACGGGATGAAAGACTACAGACACACAGGTGGCGATATCTACACCTGACGGGGTAAAAGACAACGGACATACAGGTAGCGATATCTACACCTGACGGGGTAAAAGACTACAGACGCACAGGTAGCGATATCTACACCTGACGGGGTAAAAGACTACGGATACACAGGTTGCGATATCTACACCTCACGGGGTAAAAGACAACGGACACACAGGTAGCGATATCTACACATGACGGGGTAAACGACAACGGACACACAGGTAGCGATATCTACACCTGACGGGGTGAAAGACAACGGGCACACAGGTGGCGATATCTACACCTGACGGGATGAAAGACTACAGACACACAGGTGGCGATATCTACACCTGACGGGGTAAAAGACAACGGACATACAGGTAGCGATATCTACACCTGACGGGGTAAAAGACTACAGACGCACAGGTAGCGATACCTACACCTGACGGGGTAAATAACAACGTACACACAGGTAGCGATATCTACACCTGACGGGGTAAATAACAACGGACACACAGGTAGCGATATCTACACCTGACGGGGTAAATAACAACGGACACACAGGTAGCGATATCTACACCTGACGGGGTAAAAGACAACGGACACACAGGTAGCGATATCTACACCTGACGGGGTAAAAGACAACGGACACACAGGTAGCGATATCTACACCTGACGGGGAAAAAGACAACGGACACACAGGTAGCGATATCTACACCTGACGGGCTAAAAGACAACGGACATACAGGCAGCGATATCTACACCTGACGGGGTAAAAGACAACGGACACACAGGTAGCGATATCTACACCTGACGGGCTAAAAGACAACGGACACACAGGTAGCGATATCTACACCTGACGGGCTAAAAGACAACGGACACACAGGTAGCGATATCTACACCTGACGGGCTAAAAGACTACGGACACACAGGTAGCTATATCTACACCTAACGGGGTAAATAAACAACGGACATACAGGTAGCGATACCTACACCTAACGGGATAAAAGACAACGGAAACAGGTGGCGATATCTGCACCTGATGGGGTAAAAGACTACGGATACACAGGTGGCGATATCTACACCTCACGGGGTAAAAGACAACGGACACACAGGTAGCGATATCTACACATGACGGGGTAAACGACAACGGACACACAGGTAGCGATATCTACACCTGACGGGGTGAAAGACAACGGGCACACAGGTGGCGATATCTACACCTGACGGGATAAAAGACAACGGACACACAGGTAGCGATATCTACACCTGACGGGGAAAAAGACAACGGACACACAGGTAGCGATATCTACACCTGACGGGCTAAAAGACAACGGACACACAGGTAGCGATATCTACACCTGACGGGGAAAAAGACAACGGACACACAGGTAGCGATATCTACACCTGACGGGCTAAAAGACAACGGACACACAGGTAGCGATATCTACACCTGACGGGCTAAAAGACAACGGACACACAGGTAGCGATATCTACACCTGACGGGCTAAAAGACTACGGACACACAGGTAGCTATATCTACACCTAACGGGGTAAATAAACAACGGACATACAGGTAGCGATACCTACACCTAACGGGATAAAAGACAACGGAAACAGGTGGCGATATCTGCACCTGATGGGGTAAAAGACTACGGATACACAGGTGGCGATATCTACACCTCACGGGGTAAAAGACAACGGACACACAGGTAGCGATATCTACACATGACGGGGTAAACGACAACGGACACACAGGTAGCGATATCTACACCTGACGGGGTGAAAGACAACGGGCACACAGGTGGCGATATCTACACCTGACGGGATAAAAGACTACAGACACACAGGTGGCGATATCTACACCTGACGGGGTAAAAGACAACGGACATACAGGTAGCGATATCTACACCTGACGGGGTAAAAGACTACAGACGCACAGGTAGCGATATCTACACCTGACGGGGAAAAAACAACGGACACACAGGTAGCGATACCTACACATGACGGGGTGAAAGACTACAGACACACAGGTAGCGATATCTACACCTGACGGGGTAGGAGTCAACGGACACAGGTGGCGATATCTACACCTGACGGGGTAAAAAACAACGGACATACAGGTGGCGATATCTACCACTGAAGGGATAAAAGACAACGGACACACAGGTAGCGATATCTACACCTGACGGGGTAAAAGACTACGGATACACAGGTTGCGATATCTACACCTCACGGGGTAAAAGACAACGGACACACAGGTAGCGATATCTACACATGACGGGGTAAACGACAACGGACACACAGGTAGCGATATCTACACCTGACGGGGTGAAAGACAACGGGCACACAGGTGGCGATATCTACACCTGACGGGATGAAAGACTACAGACACACAGGTGGCGATATCTACACCTGACGGGGTAAAAGACAACGGACATACAGGTAGCGATATCTACACCTGACGGGGTAAAAGACTACAGACGCACAGGTAGCGATATCTACACCTGACGGGGTAAAAGACTACGGATACACAGGTTGCGATATCTACACCTCACGGGGTAAAAGACAACGGACACACAGGTAGCGATATCTACACATGACGGGGTAAACGACAACGGACACACAGGTAGCGATATCTACACCTGACGGGGTGAAAGACAACGGGCACACAGGTGGCGATATCTACACCTGACGGGATGAAAGACTACAGACACACAGGTGGCGATATCTACACCTGACGGGGTAAAAGACAACGGACATACAGGTAGCGATATCTACACCTGACGGGGTAAAAGACTACAGACGCACAGGTAGCGATACCTACACCTGACGGGGTAAATAACAACGTACACACAGGTAGCGATATCTACACCTGACGGGGTAAATAACAACGGACACACAGGTAGCGATATCTACACCTGACGGGGTAAATAACAACGGACACACAGGTAGCGATATCTACACCTGACGGGGTAAAAGACAACGGACACACAGGTAGCGATATCTACACCTGACGGGGTAAAAGACAACGGACACACAGGTAGCGATATCTACACCTGACGGGGAAAAAGACAACGGACACACAGGTAGCGATATCTACACCTGACGGGCTAAAAGACAACGGACACACAGGTAGCGATATCTACACCTGACGGGGTAAAAGACAACGGACACACAGGTAGCGATATCTACACCTGACGGGCTAAAAGACTACGGACACACAGGTAGCTATATCTACACCTAACGGGGTAAATAAACAACGGACATACAGGTAGCGATACCTACACCTAACGGGATAAAAGACAACGGACACAGGTGGCGATATCTGCACCTGATGGGGTAAAAGACTACGGATACACAGGTGGCGATATCTACACCTCACGGGGTAAAAGACAACGGACACACAGGTAGCGATATCTACACATGACGGGGTAAACGACAACGGACACACAGGTAGCGATATCTACACCTGACGGGGTGAAAGACAACGGGCACACAGGTGGCGATATCTACACCTGACGGGATGAAAGACTACAGACACACAGGTGGCGATACCTACACCTGACGGGGTAAAAGACAACGGACATACAGGTAGCGATATCTACACCTGACGGGGTAAAAGACTACAGACGCACAGGTAGCGATATCTACACCTAACGGGGAAAAAACAACGGACACACAGGTAGCGATACCTACACATGACGGGGTGAAAGACTACAGACACACAGGTAGCGATATCTACACCTGACGGGGTAGGAGTCAACGGACACAGGTGGCGATATCTACACCTGACGGGGTAAAAAACAACGGACATACAGGTGGCGATATCTACCACTGAAGGGATAAAAGACAACGGACACACAGGTAGCGATATCTACACCTGACGGGGTAAAAGACTACGGATACACAGGTTGCGATATCTACACATGACGGGGTAAAAGACAACGGACACACAGGTAGCGATATCTACACATGACGGGGTAAACGACAACGGACACACAGGTAGCGATATCTACACATGACGGGGTAAACGACAACGGACACACAGGTAGCGATATCTACACCTGACGGGGTGAAAGACAACGGGCACACAGGTGGCGATATCTACACCTGACGGGATGAAAGACTACAGACACACAGGTGGCGATATCTACACCTGACGGGGTAAAAGACAACGGACATACAGGTAGCGATATCTACACCTGACGGGGTAAAAGACTACAGACGCACAGGTAGCGATATCTACACCTGACGGGGTAAATAACAACGGACACACAGGTAGCGATATCTACACCTAACGGGGTAAAAGACAACGGACAACACAGGTAGCGATATCTACACCTGACGGGGTAAAAGACAACGGACACACAGGTAGCAATATCTATGAACACTAGGAGGCATGACGACATTATCCAATTTTCACAGTGGAAGTTGAGATCTAAGCCATACACCGAACGTGCATTAAAATATGCAAGCTGTGTGCATCATGTGAATTACATCAATCTTGCGTCGATTATTACATAGTTCATCAAAGTTAAACGTCTTCAAATTCAATAGCATCATTTAAGAACAGATCAATTTACAGCATGGATCAGAATATTGTCAGTCGATCATGTATTCAAAAGACACGTTCTTATCATAACAAGAAAAGGGAATGATCTCCAGCATGACCACCCTGCACTCACCCAGCGAAACAAACCCACAAGAAAGTGACACATAAATGACATCATACAAACTACAGATCGCAAAAAGACATCACTAGAACATCATACAAAACAATCGTAACAGACGTACAGAAACATTAAACATTGATGACAACAAATAAAAGGAAGATGACCAATGTGCACCCGGCGCCGACTTTGGACGGCCATCTTCTTTTAGCAAATGGTGCGGTTATCCGGATTACGTGCGCACGACCCTCCCACTTATCCGGATACACAGTGGTCTCCATAGACACACAATTGTTGTATAAACATAAAACTTCTCACTGTAACGTGACATCACAAACAAGATAGTTAAACGCAGCGGCCTCTTGTAACATTCCAGGTAAATGGATCTAAAAAATTCTATGGCATGCGTATAACGGTCTGTGCTCTGCTGGCTGAAGCGAGCTCAAGATCAATCACCCGAGAAGTCTAACTTTCAGATAGGACAGAAAATCAAGACCCAGCCTTCTCTGACGAGATTTCAACAAGGCCCATCATGGAGTCCCGTCGTCACGGTTGACCAGTGCGCAACGTTGGGAAAGACACTGGTGCAAAACTGTAGGTTGGTCCAGTACCATGCCCAATGTTTTTGTGATGACTTTAGGATTATCCTAGGTAAAGCAGGTGACCGACTATTTTCTTACATTTTTGGTTGAAGTTTGATCTGCCTTTGATTCTTCTGATTTTGTTTTTGTTTATAAGGTCACCGTAAAAAGAAGACAATGAAATTCCCAATGATACATACTCTGATGCCGGAGTCGTCCCAAATTTTGAAACAAGAGGCCCAGGGGCCAAAACGCTCATCTGACAACTACGTAAGCTAAGCATATCAAACAAAAAGAAGTTTGTAAGAGGAAAATAACCAGACTTCAGAGTGGAACAAAAATTAACAACACTTCTTAAGACATCTCTCTAGATAATCCTGATGCTTTTGGTATGTGGATACGTGCTTCCGTTCTGAAGAAGAAGTTTGTCGAATGAGGGTATTTCCCATGACCTATTTTTGCCTGTGGTGGTGCCACCTATTGACAGATCCGGACAAAAAACAAGAATACTTGTAGGGGACCATGATTACTTTATTCCTACCAAGTTTCATGAAATTCTGTTCAGCGGTTCTGGAGAAGATGTTGAATATGTATGAATATCATCTCCCCCGTGAGAAAGACAGTTATACAGAAGCTAAAGCAAAATCCTGCTAACAAATTACAGCCTTCTCCCCCTCCTTTCACTACAATTTATGTAAATGTAGAGTTCTGCATGTTTTTTACATTAATACTTTGAGCTGCTCTCAATATTTTAATTTCAAAGTTATATATCTAAGTCTTCACAAGATGAATTTGAAAATACTTATTCATCTTTTTTGAATTATTTAGTTTCCTTTTGCATACTTATTTAATAATTTAAAATATATAACATTCAAATGAATCGATAATCCAAGAATTTAAACCTCAAAAACATATATCAATATCAAAGAAAGACAACTCTTGCATACATGAGTTCTGCTGTTATACATGTACCAACTATATGAGTTCTCCCCCTCTTATACGAAACTAAAGTTACCAGGGTACCAGGGTTAAAATTCCTGATATAGATAAAAGAAGTACCAGAACTTGAACCCACAAGCCTTGGGTCCATGTGCACAGTAAACGTATCCATTCATGATTGAAAAATTACTCATAAAAATTTGATCAGCAGTTCTGGAGAAGAAGTTGAATATGTATGAAAATCCCCCCCCCTTTCCTTTTCACATAAGAAAAAAATTCATAAAAAATCAAAAAATTAAAATTTTAGTATAAAATACATATCAAAGCATTTAGTAACTTAAATGTGATAAATGTGCAGTAAATGAATGTGTAAAATCATACACATATTGAGTTATTTAAAGAAATAGTGCAAAAATGTGCATTTCTGACAAAGTCTGAAACACGTCAAAAATTTGACTTCCGAGTGGAACCAAAAAAAACAACACTTCTTAAGACATCTCTCTAGATCATCCTAATGCTTTCGGTTTGTCGATACGTACTTCTGTTCTGAAGAAGAAGTTTGTCAAAGGAGGGTACCCCCGTATCCTACTTTAGCCTCTGGTGGCGCCACCTGTTAATGGATCCGGACGAAAAACAATAACACTTGTAGGGGACCATGAGTACTTCATTCCTACAAAGTTTCATGCAAATCTGTTCAGTGGTTCTGGAGAAGAAGTTGAATATGTATGAAAATCACCCCCCCCCCCCCCTTTCCTTTTCACATAAGAAAAAAACTAAAAAAAAAAATCAAAAAATTAAAATTTTAGAATAAAATACTTATCAAAGCATTAAGTAACTTAAATATGATAAATATGCAGTAAATGAATGTGTAAAATCATACACTTATTGAGTTATTTAAAGAAATAGTGCAAAAATGTGCATTTCTGACAAAGTCTGAAAAGGCGTCAAAAACGCGTCAAAAATTTGACTTCCGAGTGGAACCAAAAATAACAACACTTCTTAAGACATCTCTCTAGATCATCCTGATGCTTTCGGTTTGTCGATACATGCTTCGGTTCTGAAGAAGAAGTTTGTCAAAGGAGGGTATCCCCCGTGACCTACTTTTGGCTGTGGTGGCGCCACCTATTGACAGATCCGGACGAAAAACAACAACACTTGTAGGGGACCATGAGTACTTCATACCTACCAAGTTTCATCAAAATCCCTTCAGCCGTTCTGGAGAAGAAGTTGAAAATGAGAAAAGTTTACGACGACGGACGACGACGACGACGGACGACGGACGACGGACGACAGACGCAACACTATGACAATAGCTCACTTGAGCCTATGGCTCAGGTGAGCTAAAAAGGGAAAAAAATTTTGTTGGGTTCTCGCGTGGGTTTGAAGCCGCTCCCCATGGGTCCATTGGACATGGAAAACATACATTATATCTATGTACAATCTTAAAAAATGTTCCTTAAAAATCCAAAAGTGGATATCTTGACAAAATTCTTTCACTTGTAGGGTACCATGCATGAGTACCTCATACCTACAAATTGTCATGACAATCTGAAGAGCGGTTATAGAAAAGAAGCAGAAAATGTATGAAAATCACCCCCCCCCCCTTCCTTTTTACATAAGAAAACAATTCATAAAAAATCAAAAAAATAAAATTTAAGCATAAAATACATATCAAAGCATTAAGTAAGTTAAATATGATAAATATGTAGTAAATGAGTGTGTAAAATCATACACTTATTGAGTTATTTAAAGAAATAGTGCAAAAATGTGAATTTCTGACTAAGTCCGAAAAAACGTCAAAAACACGTCAAAAATTTGACTTCGAAGTGGAACCAAAAATAACAACACTTCTTAAGGCATCTCTCTAGATCATTCTGATGCTTTCGGTTTGTCGATACATGCTTCGGTTCTGAAGAAGAAGTTTGTCAAAGGAGGGTATCCCCCGTGACCTACTTTTGGCTGTGGTGGCGCCACCTGTTGACAGATCCGGACGAAAAACAACAACACTTGTAGAGGACCATGAGTACTTCATTCCTACCAAGTTTCATCAAAATCCCTTCAGCCGTTCTGGAGAAGAAGTTGAAAATGTGAAAAGTTTACGACGACGACGGACGACGGACGACAGACGCAACACTATGACAATAGCTCACTTGAGCCTATGGCTCAGGTGAGCTAAAAAAAAAGTTCAGAATAGTTATTGAAGAATTTCCAAAAAGATTTTACAAGTTTATGATATATCTAAATCCTTGACTGATAAGTTTATTTTTTAATTTGTATATTTTTGTCATGGAAGTCCGAAACTCTAGCGTATCTGATGAGCTGAGAGATGTAAATGCCATACGATGGCAATCTTGGAACACCGCCATCAAACCAAGGAAAATTAACTATGTTGAAGCCAAAGTCTTCCCTTTTGTCATGTATCTTTGTTTGAATTTCTCCGTTATTGATTTTGATATCAAGATCCAAAAATGGTGAAGCTATATCATTTGTGTTTGCTTTGTTCAATGTTAACTCTGGAGGATGATTTTTGTGATGGTCAAAATGTGGGTTATCAATATTCAAAATATCACCAAGATACCTAGAGGTGCCGTTGAAACATTTCAAGTCGTCAATTTTTTTTGCAGATTCTGCATGAATTCTTTTTCGTATGTGTATATAAAAACAGATCTGCGACCAAATCTGTATCTGTGTCACTAAAACTTACAAAGATGTTGTCTAAAAGAAAGGACAAGACCTTGCACAACTCAGATCGAGTCCATGATAAGCTTTATAACATATTTTTAAAAAATTCATGAAAATCTTTATATAAACTCTTTTGAAGAATATTCAAAGTAATGAAGTACACGATTTCCATCACAAATTAGCGTATAGATTCCATATAAAAGGAGATTATGTAATAATTGAACGTCGATAGAGAATACTGTATCATTCTGATATCAGTTTTAAATGGTTTTTGCAGATGGTGACATTCATTTCAATTTGATTAATTTTATTTTTTGATACAGATTTCATTTACGATCTTTCTTTCAAAGTAAAAAAGGAATAATGTTATGAGAGTTTCCATTAATCTTTTAAATCTACTATTGAAGTGACAGCAAACTATCAATAGATTTATACAATCAATCTTTCGTCTTATTTTGACAGCTTATTAAAACTCGATAACTTTATCGCCTATGTTTTTTCTTACTTGTGCTGTACAGGTCTATGATCACTCTGACAGAAAGATTGTAAAATTCTCAAAATCAAAATAATTAACATGATGCTTGACCACGCTTTAGCTATGCAACACTATCTTCTCAACATGCCAAGATCTGCCGGTCTTCATAATAGATGTTTACTCTGTAGAAACTAAACTTCTTGGCATGGTGTACACGATATCCAACTGTGACAATGAGTCTCCAACAATGTTTTCGCCATAACCTCATAGAAGGATTAAAATGATCTTGAATACCTTGACCTTTGTTGGTTAGAGTCCTTGTGTGACGGACCTCAGCTTGATCTAGCACGGCTAGGATTTTTTTTTTTACTTCATGCTATCCATGTATATTTTCGGTCTATGGGTAAAAATAGCTTGCTTGTAAAGTCATTTTTACTTTCAGTGATGACAGACGATAAAAATATGTTATTCAGAACGCATGAACAAGTCGGTGAGTTGCGATACATGGTCCGAATGACCACACCAATTCAAACCAGGAAGCTCGGATGACTTCATTTTCCCATAACATGGCTCCAGTTGCTCATTACTCCGTGTGTTTGTTCTTCTTGTGTATTTGTTTGTACAGAAACGAAAAAGATGAAAACTTAAAAAAAATCATTTATGATGGATATTCAATCGTCGATTGATCCTTTTAACTTTACTGCTGATTAAGCCTCCGTTGTGAAAACTTGCTTCAAACTGTATGTAGCCTACATTCGTGCATACATTTATCAGATAAACATTTGTTGTTTTTTTTAATGTCTATTAACAAAACATTAAATTTCTTGGTAAACCACGCATTTTCTTGCGACATTGGTGCATGACTTGAAACTGTAATCGAAATAAAGACATCATTTCTAAAATAAAGTCAAAATTTGACAAATCATGCCAATCACTGCACCGAGACAAAGGGTTCTAATAATTAATTATGCATGTAAACCGACGTCTAGGCGGATGTAGATATTCAAGGAATGATATTATTTTATCATAACCGGGAAGACATATCTATAAAACATGGGAAACGTATACCGTACACATACTTAGTACTTTCAGAACAAAAAGGTTTGATTTCAGTAGAGGGTGTTTTGGACGATGTACAGACAGACCTGTCGAAGTCACTACACACTGATCAATTACATGCTATAGAGTTGAGAACACTTCAGTTCTTTTTTTTTTATAAATATTTCTATAATTCTCACCAACAAATATATTTATTAAATGATCAGGAATTACTGCCGATTTTGCTTATTTCTGATTGGTGGAGACGCTGTTTGATAGAGTGTACCTCAGAGTGAGATGACCGCTAACGCTCCAAAGCGGGATTAGCGCGTGCGTGACCAGCGCATGCGTTGATTTTTGTAGTGTTAGATCTTTGACTTCGGCCTCGGTCAACCAATGCCTGACCAGGTCTGTATGGTCACGAGTAGACCGAAATCAAAAGTCAACAAAAATATGTATCCTATGTTTCAGTGAACGTATGGGAACACAAACGCATGTTCGACACACGCATTTTCATAGTGAGAATGTAAGCTTTTTTGCCATTGTTTTACTGTTGGTACCAATTATTACACGGGTTTTGCAACATCCAGAAATCACCAACGGCAAAAAATAAATCATGGACACCAGACAAATCGCCGACAACTAGAACATTGACATCAAGATGACCATTAACACTAATTACAACACATGAGAAGTGAAAAAACAAATACTCTCATCAAATATACATGTATATAACTCATGGTCCCCTGAAATTTTAGATTAGGTAAGTGGTTGCTTAATTCAAATAAAATGCGCTGACATACATAAATGAACATGAGATCCAAATGCATAATTTTATAGTAAAACACCTGAAATAGAATATCTAATGACCTAATTATATTATTTAATGTATATAAGTGAAGCATTTATATATGAAATCTACATGACCTCCTCTATGCTTTGTTAAATACAATCATAGTAGTATCAAAGAGAGTGGCGGTCTTTAGAAATATGCTCGCTAAAAACTTTATCATACATACATGTAGTTAGTTGAGAAGCTAAACTATGCATATTACGAATATTTTACGAAAACTCAAATTGTGGTCATGGTTTGTTTTGACCACAAAGAACAAAGATCAGATGTTCAAAGATTCGATTTGATGTGATTTTTAGTTCTATATTGACAGAATGGGCGACTAACTTTTATTTGACATAAAAGATATAAATTAAAATTGACATGTAGTATAAATCCATAAATTAAACTTTTTAAAAAAAAGTACATACACATTGATTTATATGTGATCTATTCCTAGCTTGGGGACTCTCTTGCATAATAGAGCCATAATACAAGTAGGGCGAGATTAGATTAGTGTCTGCATTTATTTAAAAGTAAAAAATTATAATATTGATTTAGAATCATTTACAATTTAGAAGTTTTAGAAGTTTCAATTTTTAAAACGACTTGAAAAATGAACCATTTCGGTCATGTTATCGATAATTTGATTGATTTGTTTAATAAAATATAGTGGAATATAGATATATTTGATTGCGTACAAAAATAATGAATAAATCTCATAAACCTACGATAAAAACAGGTAAATGTCTTGAGAATAAATAAATCTTGGAGAAGTTTGATGAAATGGTTAAATGTTAATTAGTCTGTCACAGGTGTCATACGTCATCGGGACATTTTGTGACATTTACATTCACATTCTGTTACAGAACTTTACAGATGATATTGACAATGAATAATGTACTAGATTAAATCTAACATACTCATAATCCAGTACAGACTCTTGGAATTACGTGGGTTTCTCCTTACAAATACGAGGGGTGTTCTGAAGGGGTGGGATTTAATTCTATATTTCAATATCTTTTTTTTTTTTTTTTTTTTGTTTTGTTTTGTTTTGTTTTCTTGCATATCAATATAAATCTTGAATATTTATGAAAAATATGATAAAGATGACAATGAGAATTTTATTCGTTCCGAGGTTCGCATCCGTTCCTATGGAAAATCTAAAGATTTTGCCTTGCCTTCTCGACTTTGAGATTGAATGACTGAACGGTACTTCTTTAATGTTTATCTTAAGTCTAACGCACTAACAATAACCGTACATTTATAGAAAATCGTAGGTTTTATAAGATGTACACAATATTAAATGACATATCTCCAGAATCATACGGGTTCACTCTGGAATTTATCTGCTGGAATTCACCTTCTTATGACCTTTACTTGAGCGCACCTGTTTAATGTCTCATATCTTACTATAACCATGTAAACCTATATGGAAATCAATTACGTCAAATAGAAGGAACTGAATATTTTCAATATATTCAATGAATTCTTTAAGGATGCATCATTCTTATATTTAATTATACCTTGCAAATAGAAAGTCTGGTTGCATATTAAACTTATAATGTATTATAAGCTTTGAGAAAAACATCCGGAGCAATTTCTTCATTAATTTGTGAAAATATTGATTATTGCGTGTAAATATTTAAATGTGTCGTATACAAAATATACTATCAAACGATTAGAACTATCACTGGTCAAATACTTTAACCCTTTATATAGATCAAAATCATTGCATTAAGGGGATACTGTGATACTTGTTAAAATCTATAGTTAGTATTATAGTACTTTTTCATAAAATTGCTGATGACCTCGGCGCATTTAGTACACTTTGATTATATTCATCAAAATACCCAGTAAGAAGTGTCTTTATATTATTATAAAAATCTGCCATTATGAATATTTCTTATAATAAAGCGATTTTTTATTTAAATAGATCAAGAATTCTCTCATACCCGCGTATGTGTTACAGAGTAGGCCCATGAAATACAGCTATGTGAGCTACTTCTGTATCACATATCACATATCACGTGACGCTATTGTTTCGATTGTTTACGCTATTGTGACGTCATGATTTCAGCCCGCAAAACAAACAAGCTAGCGGCGACGTCGCCATAAAACTTCGATTTTAAGATCGTTTTTCAATGTACTCTTGCGTTTTATTTTGAAAAGCCTAATATTCGTAGTTTATTCTTATAGAATAAACCATTTTCGGGGGCGCTGAATTCGAATATCGCAAAATTTTTGCGATTAGATCAACTTGACATTTTTTTCAAATTTCGACCCTTTTCTTTCAGTTTTGTTTTGACCTTTAGATATGAGAGAAAAATACTCTTTCATTTTCTTCTATGAAAGATACATCGTTTCCACCCTCGGGGTCTCAAAATTTTGCAAAACCCTCGGCAAGCCTTGGGTTTTACATGATTTTGAGACCCCTCGGGTGGAACCGATGTATCTTTCATAGAAGACCATGAAAGAGTCTTATATTCATAGAGTGTTTGAGAAAATGATATTTTGTTTTAAAGATTTTTGTGTAATTGAATATACTCTGTATTTGCAGGATTTCATTTGATTTGTCACTTTTCCAATGCTGGTCACAGAATAAAGTTGTTAGTATATTTAGTTGTTCATTTTATTCTACAGGAGACACTGTTGAGTGGTACCTTGCTCACCGAGATATTCCCCCAGTATAAGACACCCCATACAAAGAACGGGTGTGTCACGGGCAAGACAATGGCCACATGATCACGGTATTCACCATACAAAACAACCACACAAAAAATCAAATATCGTTGTAGGTGGCACCACTGACTTTATACAGAGCGATTGAACTGAGGTGTCGAATGAATGAATGAATGGTAGTTATGTGACAGTGTCCTATGACATATTTGAAATGTTAAAACATTTAAACATGCATTATGACTACTGTAACAATCACTGTACATATATAGTCATAATGCATGTTTAAATTTTTTAACATTTCAAATATGCCATCTATATATAAGATGACAGCACCAGTCCCATGTCATTTTCAAAATATAATATGACCTACTGTTTGGTCATGAAATACCAAGGTATCAGGTCAACTTGACATGCATATTTTGTTTCCTGTACTCTGTGTGGTAATGCAACATCATACCATACAGAAATACCTTCACCGTCAGCTACGCCCAAATTTACACCATTAGAGGTTAGGAAATGTGTATTAATCAGGCCTTAATCCCACTGATTGACGGGATAATATGATTGAAATTTCTGTAAATCTCTGACACCTTATATCATTGTCATTTAGCGTCTGAATATATGTCAGGTTTCAGGACTATAAAGCATGTTTTTATGTTGTAGTTAGACTTTATTGATAGAGTAGTTGTATATTAATGAGTTAGTTATACTGTCTTACATGTACCACTGATCTGCAGTTTTACGACTCTTAATGATGTTAATTAACCCATAACACTGTTTTCAAATTACATGGTCATAAAGATAAATCTCTTTTCATGAAAAATATGAAATAGAAATAGTCATGATCATATTTGACTTTTACAATTATTTTATGTGCATATCTAAGTAATAGGTCAAATAATAAACGTTTTGAGAGGGACATTGAATCATACGATCTGCGCCCGAGACATTTATAATGCTAAATACACAACTTCTTAGTTTTACTTTAAATGTTGATTTGTTCCACGAGATCACTTCATTTGTTCCACGAAAAGTCTTTTAGTAGTTAACCATCTCAGAATATAAAACAAGGATCAAAAAGATTGTCACGGTAAAAAGTTACAAATCACCATTTTAGGCCAAATTATTTCATCAACCACAAACTTACAGTGGACGTATTACCAAAATAATATCCACTTCCTTTGGAAAAGACTTAATGAAATGATTGATTCCTTGCATGTGCCTTTCGACAAATATCCCTCTGTAGTTATCATTGGTATCTCTAAGCCGGAATGTTCAGACGAAATTAAAAGTAGGGATAATCCAAGAGTGAAGAACCGAATGAAACAGGAGGTAATCGTACACCAAATTCGAGAAAAGTCACAGCTCTGAAGTATACTCTATATGAAGGGCACTCAGAAAGAAAAAGAACAATACGCTTCAAAAGAAGGAACGGTCTATTGGTAGAGATATCAACGAGTGACTGAAACTTTTTAAAAAGTCAAACTTATGTACCCGGGAAAAGTAAGAATTTCCTGATTAATGGCATCACCCGTCACTTCAAACAGCTGTGTAGAAAAGGGTATAAACCGGTGAATGTATCTGATTCGATGCTTTGGGTGATTCTAATACATTGTATCTTTCAAAATTGTGACATTTCAAGATTTACAGAGTCACTGACTGTCCGTTATGAGAATACTCCAGTTCCCGAGACATCTCGGTAGAAAAATTATCTTTAATAGCAATTCTCTGTAAGGACCAAAATCGATCGGCACGGCATGTCATGGATTTTGATGATTTTCGGTATAATGGGTATTGTTGTGGGTCATGTGTTATTTTAGTTTTACTTTATGTGTAGGTACACATGTACTTAGTCATGTTGTATTATGATTTCATAATCATTCTTTCTAGATTTTACTATGTCATGTTTATTTCATTAGAGAATATTCCAGTATGTTCTTTGTTACATCATTATCATCACATGACTGTGATTTCTAGAATTTACTCTATTGTTAATCATTTGTAATGAGTCATTGTTCTAGAAGCTTCTGGTTAATTCATTGTTATTAAGTATAAATACCTCTGAGGAACTGTGTTAAGGGGACATTCGTACACATTCGTAGACACGATTCATTCATCTATTCTGATATACTGGGACACTTTATTTGTTGAGACTTTAATCCATTTAACAACGTTTGGACACCGATCTTTCGAGAACGTTTGTGATCACCGGAAACCATATATTCGATAGACTTTGTGGACCGTAACGGACACTTTGATCCGGACATTGTATTGTAAGTTGTAATCATTTCTAATATATATATTTTGTACATAATTAAACTTGTAAATTTATATTCTGTCTTTGTCTGATTTTTGCTGGCATTTTGGGGTATTCTGACCCATAACAGAATTGGGGGCTCGTCCGGGATAGTAATCTCTGCGTATTTGCATTTTTACGTAAAGTTCGTTTTTTGAAAAAAGGAAAATTCTCCAAACTTTTGCCAGCAGAAATCAATCATGGTATTTTCGGTCACTGAATTTTTGAAATCGCCGACTGTAGATGAGTTCGAATCATTGAAAAAAGATGATTTGATTGGTTTAGGTCTTCACTTGAAGTTAGATGTAAAATCTTCTATGAGAAAACAAGAAATTAGAAATATTGTGGCTAAAAAGCTTTTAGCTGAGGAAATCTTTTCGTCATACGATTTTCCTGTTGAACCTGTTTCAAGCGAAACCAAAATGTCAAAATATGAGTTTGAATTAGAGAAAATGAAAATACAATTACAATTTGAAAAAGAAGAAAAAGAAAGGCAATTTGAAAAAGAAGAAAAAGAAAGACAATTTGAACGAGAGAAACAGGAACGTATGCACGAGAGAGAACTCCAGTTTGAACTAGAAAAGTTAAAGCTAGAGAAAAGCGTTAAGGAAAATCCTGTTCCTTCGCCTGTCAAGTCTGAATTCGATGCCGCCAAAAACATCAGATTAGTACCAAAATTTCAAGAAAAGTCCGTGGACAAATATTTTCCACATTTTGAGAAAATCGCGGCCAATCTGAAGTGGCCACGCGATTTTTGGCCAACTTTATTACAAAGCGTACTTATTGGCAAAGCGGCTGAAGTGTACTCAGCGCTCAGTATTGCTGAGAGTTCAGACTATGACAAGGTCAAGGACACGATTTTGAGAGCATATCAGTTAGTACCTGAGGCGTACAGACAAAAGTTTAGAAAGTACAAAAAATTTGAAAATCAAACATATGTTGAATTTGCTCGAGAAAAAGAAGATTTATTTGATCAGTGGTTTCGATCTAAGAAAATTCCAAATTCATTTGACAATTTGCGTCAAATAATTCTGATAGAAGAATTCAAAGAGTGTGTACATCAAGATTTAAGAACTCATTTGGAAGACAAAAATGTTAAAACTCTTGAAGAAGCCGCTGTTTTGTTTGATACGTATGCTCTCACTCATAAGAAAAATTTTGTGTCAAAAACTCAATCTAGCGATAGCGCTAAAACGTCAGATTTTCTAAAGAAAAATTTACAAGAGTCTCAGTCGTCCATTAGTTCCCAGTCACCATCTCAAGGTGGTTCTACGTCCGGTCCTAGGTCCGAGCGTTCTGAGGCATCCCCAGGGGTGGGGTCGCTTCCTACATGCAATTATTGTAAGAAAAAAGGTCATGTTATTGGTGAGTGTTTGAAGCTTAAGAAGAAAAAAGAACTTAAGTCACAGGCCTGTGCGTCTGTTAGAAATGATAGGAAAGCTTTAGATTCGATTTGTTCTGACACTCCTGAGATTCAGGGTTCTAAGTCCAGTTCTGATGATTTTGTGGAGGATCATTATAAGCCCTTTTTGTCACAGGGATTTGTTTCACTCAGTGATTCTAGCGAAGCGTTGCCTGTTCAGATTTTGAGAGATACTGGTGCTGCCCAGACTTTATTGTTAGAGGGTTCATTGCCTTTGTCTGAGCACACTTTTACTGGTAGGTCAGTTTTATTACAGGGTGTGGAGCTAGGCGTCATTGATGTTCCCCTTCATGAAATTTATTTGAAGTCAGACTTAATTACTGGACCTGTTATCGTAGGTGTTCGACCTACTCTTCCCGTTCAAGGCGTTTCCTTGTTGCTTGGCAACGATTTAGCTGGCGGCAAAGTTGTAGCCGATCCGATTGTTTGTGAGAAAATCACGTCCGATGTCGTGTCCGATGATGAAGACGACGACTTGTACCCAGCCTGCGCAGTTACCAGGGCGATGGCCAGGAACAGACTAAAAGAGGCTGAGAGTACTTCTGCACTTAACGAGGACCATCCCTCCAAAAGTATAGACCTTTCTGACACATTCATGTCTACCATTGATGACAACGTACCTGAGACGTCAGTACCACTTCATGTTGACAAGTCTCCGACGGTACCTGGTGATGATTACCATCCGCCATTAGACAGAGATACAGATGCCTTAAGCCGTGAGCAGCTCCTCTCCGAACAAACTAAAGATCCGGAGATCATCCGACTAAGTAAGAGGGCCCTTCCCCGAGAAGAAGCGGACAAAGTCGGAGAGTGTTTCTACATACAAGATGGCATCCTTATGCGGAAATGGAGACCACCCGATGCACCCCCTAATGACGTGTGGCGGGTCGTTCACCAGATAGTGGTTCCAGTAGCGTATCGCGGGGACATCATGAGTTTAGCTCACGACACACCCATGGCAGGTCATTTAGGTGTCAATAAGACTTATAATAGGATTTTAAGTCACTTTTACTGGCCTAAGTTGAGAAAAGATGTGTCTGAGTTTTGTAAGTCTTGTCATAGTTGTCAGATGGTAGGTAAACCCAATCAAGTTATACCACCTGCTCCCCTCCAACCCATTCCAGCCTTTGAGGAACCTTTTAGTAGGGTGTTAGTTGATTGTGTAGGTCCTTTGCCTAGGACTAGGTCAGGTAATCAGTACTTACTGACAATTATGTGTACTTCGACTAGGTTTCCTGAAGCCATACCTCTTAGGAATATTAAGGCAAAGACCATAGTTAAGGCCCTTACAAAATTTTTCAGTTTCGTAGGTGCTCCCAAGGCTATTCAGTCAGATCAGGGTTCCAATTTTATGTCAGGATTGTTTCAGCAGGTTATGCATGAGCTAGGTATCAGGCAGTATAAGTCTTCTGCGTACCATCCTGAGTCCCAGGGGGCACTTGAACGCTTTCATCAGACCCTTAAAACTATGATGAAAACATATTGTCACCAGTATGAAAAAGACTGGGATGAAGGGGTTCACCTCGTGTTGTTTGCGGCACGAGACGCGGTTCAGGAGTCCCTGGGGTTCAGTCCCTTTGAGCTAGTTTTTGGGCATACGGTCAGGGGACCATTGAAGTTATTGAAGGAAAAATGGTTGACTGAGACTAGCGATTTGAATCTCTTAGACTACGTGTCTAATTTCAAAGAGAAATTATATAATGCTTGCAAATTGGCGCAAGAAAATTTCAAAACCTCACAAATGAAAATGAAAACATGGTATGACAAAGATGCTAGAAACAGAGTTTTTAAACCAGGCGATAAAGTTCTTGTATATTTGCCTATCCCTGGTCATCCTTTGCAAGCTAGATATTTCGGTCCTTATGAGATTGAGAGTAAAATTAGTGATGTTAACTATGTGGTTAAGACACCAGGTCGGCGAAAAGAAAAAAGAGTGTGTCATGTTAACATGTTGAAAGAGTATTTTGATAGAAGTGACCGAAATTTTGTAAAACCAGTTTCCACTTTGGCCAATGTAAATACATTAGAAAATTGTGTTGAACCTGAATGTAATGAAGAGACTGTCGAAAAAGACTTCGCTCAAAGTGTCCGTTTGAAGAATTCCGAAATTCTGACAAAGCCGGAAGTGAAACTCGGACATCTGACCGTGCATCAAAAAGAGGAAGTGCATCAATTAATGCGGGAATATACGACCATCTTTCCGGACATTCCAAAAAAGACGAATGCATCTCATCATGACGTCATTGTGGGTGATGCGTCACCTATCAAACAGCATCCCTATCGGTTAAACCCGATTAAACTTCAATACATGCGGAAAGAAATTCAGTACATGCTTGAAAATGACATTATTTAACCCAGCAATAGTGACTGGAGTTCCCCATGTATTCTTGTTCCGAAGCCAGACGGAACTTACCGATTGTGTACGGACTTTAGAAAAGTCAATTCAGTCACCAAAACTGACTCTTATCCGATCCCACGAATCGATGACTGTATCGATAAAATTGGCAGTGCAAAATTTGTCAGCAAATTTGACTTGCTTAAAGGCTATTGGCAGGTCCCGCTTACCGAGAGAGCCAGAGAAATATCGGCATTTGCGACTCCAGATGGGCTATACCAATATAAAGTAATGCCCTTTGGTATGAAAAACGCACCAGCCACATTCCAGAGGATGATTCATTCGCTCTTAAATCATCTCGAAGGATGCGAGGCGTACATCGATGACGTGATCATCTACAGCGACACCTGGGATGATCATCTCCGAATCATGCGTACTTTCTTCGACATACTTGTGAAAGCAAACCTCACAGTGAACCTTGCGAAAAGTGAATTTTGTCATGCGACTGTAGAATATTTGGGTCACAAAGTAGGTCAAGGTTTTGTTACTCCTATCATGGCCAAGGTGGAAGCTATTTCAAAGTTCCCGATTCCTACCAATAAGAAAGAGATAATGAGATTCTTGGGAATGGCAGGATTTTACAGAAAATTTTGTCCAAATTTCTCGTCAGTTGTTGGTCCACTTACCAATCTGTTACAAAAGAGAGTGAATTTTGCATGGACCAATGACTGTGACGAATCTTTTAAGAAAATCAAATGTGTTCTTATGAATAGTCCTGTCCTGTCAGCTCCAAATTTTGATAAGCAATTTAAGCTTACTGTTGATGCCAGTGACGTAGGAATCGGGGCTGCTTTGTTTCAAGAAAATGATGATGGTGTAGATAGAGTTGTTTGTTATTTTTCAAAGAAATTGACAAAATGTCAAAAGAATTACTCTACTATTGAAAAAGAGTGTCTTGCATTATTGTTAGCTTTACAACATTTTGATGTTTATTTGAATGTTACTTTACATCCCATTCTTGTGTATACTGACCACAACCCTCTCACATTTTTGCACAAAATGTCAAACAAGAATCAAAGACTAACAAGGTGGAGTTTATTGTTGCAAGAGTATGATATCATTATTAACCATATCAAGGGCAAAGACAATGTGATTGCAGATGCACTATCAAGAGTTTCATGAGTGATTTTTGCAAAATTTACCACTTAAGTTTTCATTGACATTCAAACTTTTTTTAAGGGGGGAGGTGTTGTGGGTCATGTGTTATTTTAGTTTTACTTTATGTGTAGGTACACATGTACTTAGTCATGTTGTATTATGATTTCATAATCATTCTTTCTAGATTTTACTATGTCATGTTTATTTCATTAGAGAATATTCCAGTATGTTCTTTGTTACATCATTATCATCACATGACTGTGATTTCTAGAATTTACTCTATTGTTAATCATTTGTAATGAGTCATTGTTCTAGAAGCTTCTGGTTAATTCATTGTTATTAAGTATAAATACCTCTGAGGAACTGTGTTAAGGGGACATTCGTACACATTCGTAGAAACGATTCATTCATCTATTCTGATATACTGGGACACTTTATTTGTTGAGACTTTAATCCATTTAACAACGTTTGGACACCGATCTTTCGAGAACGTTTGTGATTACCGGAAACCATATATTCGATAGACTTTGTGGACCGTAACGGACACTTTGATCCGGACATTGTATTGTAAGTTGTAATCATTTCTAATATATATATTTTGTACATAATTAAACTTGTAAATTTATATTCTGTCTTTGTCTGATTTTTGCTGGCATTTTGGGGTATTCTGACCCATAACAGTATATATTGAGTACTGACCATGAAAATGACACTTTTTGGCCAATGTGACCTCTGGTTGCCATGGTAACGAGGTCATTCTATTTATAGCACTGTTGGGGCCATGAAATATGCCATCTCCGGAGACTTCGTTGCCATGGATACCACTGTAACAGCTTGTTCATCTTTATATAATCTATTCTTCCTTACTTCCATTCTTACTTAGTACACTTAGTTATGTAATATTTATTACAGGAAGCTTATTGTATTAAGTCAAAATAAGTCAAAATGAAGCGAAAAATAGAGGTGAAAAGAAGGGCCAATTAATGTGTTTTTGACCATTTTCAATCTTAAATATCACAAAAGGCACCAATAGGAGACCAATGATTTTCATCAAAGGAAATATATGTTTATTGATAAATAAAATGAACAAAAAATTGGAGTGGGTATTTTAAGAGTTTTACCTAAATTCTGTCGCCAAAGACCGTTGCCATGGCAACATTAGACCTTTTTGCTTGTTTCATATTATCTTTGAAATTGATTTTATTCCTCTTTAGAGTTACATAAGATTGTCAAAATGTATGCATGTAAAGATATGACTTAAATCTTTTACATAAGAACAATTAAAATGTTCAAGGTCATTGGCTTGATATTCAAGGTCATTTATACTTTGAGACTCAAATTTTGCATAAAATATTGATTTTTTTAAATTTTTTGTTACCGATTTTAATTATTTTTTTATTTGAATATTTTCATATGTCATATTTTTTTATGAAAGCAAATGAATATCAGAAAGAAAAATCTTAGAATTTATTGAACTGGAGAAATTTAATGGGAAAATATTTTTTCGTCAAAAAAAAAAAAAAAAACAAGAAAATACCGATTTCGTCCCTTTTTTTTATCAAAATACTCACCAAGAATTTCGATATTCGAAGATGTGCAGAAACCTTATCAATAGTTCTAAGAAATTAGTGATACGTTTATCATTTTATGGCAAATAACTGTTAAGTTCAATATTTTAAGGTTTCTAAAATATTGGCACCTTCATTTTATGAAAAATCAGGATTTTTCGTCAAATCTGGTCACTTAAAGTTTAATGACCTTGGAAATTCAGTGGGTGACCTTGAAATAATTTCAAGGTCATTTTTATATTAAAACCCCTCTGAGAGATGTATACATGAACTTCTGTTCCAATATCATGTGCAGATAGTTTGATAGAGGTTGTGTTTAAATCTATCGTATGGGAAACCTTTCAGTCGATTGTTGCCATAGCAACTAAATTTGATGCTGCTTTGCATACAAAAGGACAAATTAGCCCAATTAATTTTTCATATTAATGTATAGTTCAAAGATGATACCAATTAGATAATTAGAATTTGGACTTTAAAAATTGGTGCTTTTATGAAATTTTCAACCTTGTAAAACAGTGAAAACATGCAAAAAAGGGTCTTTAAGTGCCCAAAACAGAGCCTTTTGATACCCTTTTTTGGGCCAATTTTTCATCTTGTATACAAAAGGCATCCGAGATTAATGTAAAAAACTTTACAAATATGCATAATGATAAGGATTAAAAGAAAATAAAGCAATTTCAGATTAAAAAAGTACCTGTTTCCATGGTAACGAAACCTACAAATATGCCTCGTCCTATAGATTTTCCCTATTTTTGAAACTTCAGACACGGTTACCATGGCAACGGCAACCTTTTTGAAAAAAAAACTGGGGTTGATTTACATACTAGTGCTTCATATTGAGCTTCCACACCAAAAATCTCAAAAATCCATGACATGCCGTGCCAACATGTCTTGAAATTCTTTGGTTCTTACAGAGAATTGCTGTTTAAAGGCTCGTCAACTGAAATCAGATTCATATAGATACAAGATAAAAAAATATAATAAATTGACAATAATAGTAATAATAATAAAAAAAAAAAGAATATATGCACGCACACACCCTGGTTATGTCAACTAAATATTTAAAATTAGATAAAGCATCAGGTCCCGACAAAATAAGCCCTAGAATGATAAAAGAAGGCTGTAACGAATTAAGTATTCCTTTCTGTATGCTTTTCAACTTATCTTTAAAAGAAAAAATATTCCCAGATCAATGGAAAATCGCAAACATAACTCCAGTTTTTAAAAAAAATGATCCAAAAATGGTTACAAATTACAGACCCATAGCACTTTTGAGTGTCATCAGCAAATTTTTTGAAAAGTGTATATACAAGTATATTTATAACCATATTATCTCAAACAGTATTCTTTCAAATCATCAGTCTGGGTTTCAAAAAGGGGATTCTACGGTAAATCAACTGTTATATTTGGCAAACGAATTATCAAAAGCATTAGATGAAGGTAAAGAAGTAAGATTAGTTTTTTCGATATTAGTAAGGCATTTGACAGGGTTTGGCATAAGGGGCTTTTGTTTAAATTAGAAAATGTAGGAATCACAGGAAATTTATTAGAATGGGTAGGAAGTTATTTATTTCAGCGCAAACAAAAAGTAGTCTTAAATGGTCAAGAGTCGCTTATTTTAGATATAAATGCTGGTGTCCCCCAGGGATCAATTTTAGGCCCCCTCTTTTTTCTTATTTATATCAATGACATTATTTTTGAAGTTAACTGTTCAATTAAACTTTTTGCTGACGATACAACAATATATGTAACAATAGAAAATCCACAAACCGGTGCCGAAATTTTAAATCGTAATCTCGAAAAAATAAGTAATTGGTCAAAGCAATGGATAGTTAATTTTAATCCTCAAAAAACTGAAACACTTCTTGTAAGCAGGAAATTAATTAAAACGGATCACCCTACCCTTTTCATGGACAATAACCAAATATTAGAGGTTTAGCCGTTAAGACGTATCGCATCTAAATGAGTATACACTTACGTATCTGTGTGTAAAAATCAAACAACAATGGAGCGACATTTCCGGACAATAAAATAGTGAAGAATGTTGATATTAACCCCACATATGATATGTAACAAACCACACCGCACTCCAAAATATTTTTATATGAAAGAGATAAATAATAGAACTCTTTATAAAGTTAATTGATATGACCACAGAGCGTGAAGCCTATTCACATGTGTCACTGTGTAAAATATGGGAGTGCTCGATGTGTTAAAAGAAACCCCTGACAGATGCAGATAAATTGAATTAGAATATTTTTGACCATCGTGACAACTTTTTGTGTAAGTTTCTTCATTATCAGCGAGATGCATGAAACTTTAAATTGTTTCCCATAGCGCCACCTACAAAACATTCAAATTTAGCATTTTTTCTCTACCAATATGCCCGATTTTGCTGCAGTTTTAATTATTTTTCATCGAATTAAGACAAATATTTCCTATTTCAATAGTATTTTATGTAATTCATGGGGTACTCAGAGGCAGAGCCAGAATATTTTTGGAGGGCATGTTTAAAGAAAGATTTTAACTGTCCGGGGGCACGGACACTTTATGATAGATGACTTGCGAGATCAGAAAGGCCAAGTGGGGGTTATGGAAAGATGTTACCCCCTCCCATTGAAGGGAGTTAGAGGGTTCCCCCGATAAAATAAAAAAAAAACATGTGACGCAGTTTGAAGGCATTTGAGCTGAATTTAAATGGAAACCATATGGTTCGGTGTAAGGCACGGTCCATTTGATATTATGGCGGGGGGGGGGGGGGGGGGGGGGGCTTGGGTTTTTTGGTCGGAGCAAGATTATTTTTTTCGCCCAGGACCAGAGCAAAAGTATTTTTTTCTTGCAAAGTAGGAGCAAGAAAATATTTTCTAACATTTATAGTAATTTTCAATATTATATTAAGATTGTTTGTGTTTTTTTTTCAATAGAAATTCTTAATTTCTTACTTAAAACTCTAAAGTATTAATTTGTTTTTATGCAAAAATCTAATTCAATTCTAAATAAAAGAATATACAATATAGTCCTCATTAAACAAAATGTATAATTATAAGGTACAAGTAAGTGGGTCTGAATGGATGGTCTTCTAGGCAAATTTTCAAATCTAGAATTGTTAATTGGTGAAAAAAATGGAGTTCTCCTTCAAAGCTTGTATATAAAATGATGCTACATGCATCTATCAATAGTAATATATTGTATTGATAATATATTTGAGCCTCTAAAGAAGCCCTTTTTTCATTAATGTGCATTCTTTTGATATTTTCAAATATGAACTTCACCATCACAGAAATATGTTTTTGATAGAGCCGATTTTTTTTGTATACGTAATTGAAAACTGCGGCGAGTATTTTAAGCAAAATCTTATTGTAATTCTTCAAATTCAAATTTCATGTAAGAGCAAGATTATTTTTTTCTAACTTACCAAATTAATTTTTTTCATCAAAATTCAGAGCAAAAAATTTTTTTCTCGAACCCCCCCCCACCAATTTTGCGAAAACGATGTGGACGTTTTTGCATACACAAATTATATTGGGAAAAAGGAGCTGTAAAAAGTTTTATTTGAAAATATGCTGTAACGACCAAAACATTGCCGGATTTGTAAAATTACACCTCTATTGTGAAAACGCAATTTACATTGCAGGTGGCGCTAGTGGAATGAATTAGGGCTGCGCACCCCAAATTAAAAATAACGTTTCGTAATTCGCCTGAAAATTTACATTTTTAGAGATGAGAATGTAAACTTTCACATGAAACGAAAAATTTTGCATTATAAAATTTTGTAAGAATAATCTATTTTCAGGGACACCGTAAATAAACCATCCCTACCCCTCCCGAATCAAAAGTGTTCGTACCCCAATGAAACTTCATTTTTACTAGCCTGAAATGTTTGATCATTTTAAAGCCGGTTTGTTTTGGTAGTTTGTTTTTGTTTGTTTTTGTTTTTTTGTTTTTGTTTTTGGGGTTTTTTTTGGGGGGGGGGGGGGGTTGCTGTTTGTTTGTTTTGTTTTTATTATTTTCTTATCATTTTGACCGGAGCTGTTTATATTCTTATATTCTGGTTCGGACTTATTTTCGTTACTCTTATTAGCGCCGAAACTTTTTTTTCTTCTTTTTTTTTGCAAACTTCCTGCATGTAATCTTCTTTCCTGCTTCTTCAAAATCAAATGTTGTTACTGAATATAAGGAAATAAAAATTCTGTGGAGTCAGAAATGCATGTTTAGAGGAATTCAGTAAATTACGATATAGATCTGTCAGACTGTTGGCATTTTTTCATCAGTATTTAGATCAAAATTATATATAGGGTAAATTCAAGCCTTCCTCAAAAATATCAGATTGATGGATTTATTGTCAAATAATAGATAAATTTTGATTTTCGTTCTTGTGTATAGAGATCGTCCTCTCTTTTTTTTTTTAAATAAAATTTGTCGATCAAAGGCTGTTTTGATTGACTACGAATCAGGAGATAATACTGTGATGCGCTTCAGTAATCTTTTGTTAATCGAACACTCGCATGGATGGTTACGCTCTGTAAACATGTCGTCTAACCATCATATATATATATATGTCACACTTTGCACGAGTATTTTCCCGCGCCGTATCTAGTGGACATATACGTATCATATACATGTACGTATCGTTTTCAATATGGAAATATATGTTGCATTCAGTTTGTCATAATTGCGTTCGTTTGTTAATATACAGTTTATAACTTGACCGAGGAAAGAGAAACAGGCCGATAATAAACGACTTTAAAGTTTTAGAGTGACAATGAAAAATTGAATCTAATTGATGATAGATAGGCTTGAAGTCTTATTTCATGTTTATATTTACAACATCAGTTCGTTTAATGAAGCAGAGTTCATTTAAAAGTTAAAAAAAAAAACCCCCAATTTATTGGGATGTGCGCCGTCAACTACACGAGTGACCCCCCCCCTCCTCGATGGTAAGTAAGAAGTAAGTTTCTTAAATATCTAAATATATATATATATACCCGACCACTGCTTTTTCAAACCAAATTAAGAAAATAATCATATTACTGTTTGATAGTTTGATATTCAAATAGCAATTTTCTCTATGGGCATAGATTTAAGAGTATGTACGGTCATATACCCCCCCCCCCCCGAACCGCCTATCATGGTTCTACCTTGCGACCGCTGAAGGTCTAGGCAGTCCCCAGAACCCTCACTTCTTTTTCTTGTTTTTCTTTTGCAAGTAAACCCCTTCCCATACGAAAAATTCGAGAAAATATGTCTGGTGAGAGAGAGAAAGACTATAGTCTAGTTTGTAAACTGAAACTGTCGGGGTTTTACTTACATATTGACCATTCCGATTACAAATGTATTAAACTTGAACAGACTTCAAGCTCTTTGATAATAATGATTAGTTTTACATTTACATGTAGTTACGATTATGTATATTTCTTTTAAAGAGTTAAGTTCCTCAGCATCCTTTACAATTTATTGTCCGGAAATTTCGCTCCATTTTCGTTTGATTTTTACACACAGATACGTGAGCTTATACCAGTCATTCCAGAAAAATCGCGACACTTAGTGATGTTACCTGTCGCTAGGTCCTAATTTGTGATGTTCATAACCTACTGCTGCAACTGAGTGCTCATTTGAGAAGAACAATCTTTTTCTCTCACATACACGTCAAATACTGACCGATTATTACATATTTAAGGAGTAGGCTATCCTAAAGTAGCTGAAATTAACCAAGAAATTGATGTCGCTGAGCTCTTTCACTATTTTTCTTAAAGTTTTAAGAATAGTGAGGGTACTTAAAAACAAAATATGATATCACGTTTTATAGCAATTAATATCTATTTTATCACAAAAGTATGGATTTTTAAAAAAATTCAACAAAATGCAAGGTCATGGCCCAAAATCTCGCTGTCGCTGAAATATGCCTAACCTCCATAACAAGGTAGTCATTGTCTATCAGATTTTTATTTCCATTATTTTGGAATACTCAAGAGGCCTTACCAACAACTGATTATGATATCAATTTGATTTTTTAACAAAAAAATCCTTTGCAACTTACTAATTTTCAGTTTTCAGAAAGGGAAGTTCTTCGATTGGAGTGTCACATATAAGAACCTAACCTACATAACGGATTTTTCTTTGCAAATAGCCACATAAACTTTCTTAAAGATCATATTGCTCAACACAAGTAATAATATCAATCAGCTGGTGTATGCATTTAAATCTTTGTAATGTTCCTCTTTCCAAAATATCTTATTAACTATGAAAACATAACCTCCATAACTAAACAACCTACGTAACGGTAATATTCATTAAGCTTTATTATAGATCTGGCGATCAAATTTTCATCAGGGTTTTAAGCAGTGTGTAACTAGAAGACATATTTAAGCTCCTCTCAATATATAAATCGAAGATTTAGGGGGATGTACGACTAAAGATGCGTTAATGTGTAACGTCCGTAACGATCACGTTCAAGTTCCACAGTTTGCCTTTTTTTATTTCTTTTTGGCGTGTTTTTCGGAAGAGGGCCGATCAAGCGTTGAATAATGTTGAGGAAAAAATGTTACTTGTATTTCTATCTCTTCGCTATCTAATTTTAAATGAATTGAACAGTATAGCCTCCGTAACACTGTTTTGAAAATACCAAATATCATTTTCTGGATGTCCAACTAATTGAGAGGATATACGCAATACTAGTTCCGTATTATTTAACTATAGTAATTGAATTTCTCATTACGATATATCTCTTTCAATCAACATATATACTTTTTATTGTATGATATTATCATAGAGACGTGAGAAGTGGATTTCCTAGGACAGCTAAGCTCAAATATAGGAAAAATAACATAAAATAATTCCAAAAACATTATAAACTGTGTTGATGCAGCAATGTCAGATAAGAAAACGTATATCTGTCGAAGAAAATGATTATTTAGATAAATCAGAAAGGTGTCAAAACATATATTGTACTTTGTAATAACCTACGTAACATAAGACTAACGGATTATAAGATCAATGAAGGCCCCTTTACTATGATCAAACTTACGGGAAATTTTGGATATTCATAGTGAAAACGCAGAACTGTGAATCTGCATAACTGAATAACTGAATTAGCTCCTGCTTGTCATGAAAAAAATCTTTAGAAGAAATACGACTTGAATAAACAATGAAAGTCCGCTATCAATACATGTTCTTTTAACTGAGCATTGAATTATTTCTTACAATTCCTAAAAAGGACCGTGCGTTTTGTTCGGTTATAGGTTAAGGTTCAGAGGCATACAGGTTTCAAACTTCTGTAAAATATAACTTCAAAGTAGACATGAGTTTTACTGTCAATCACCTCCGTAACACTGAATCTGACCCCACTACCTTCAGAAGCCCATAACTCGAATAAGAAAAATATTTTGTGTGTAAAAATAGAAATTCATATTAATTAATAGTTATATAATACAGTCCAGTATATATTATGCCTCACGTTTAATGTTTATTTTTGCCCAATTTCAAAATTTTAGTGTCGCACTTTTTCTGGAATCACTGTATACTCATTCTGATGCGATACGTCTTAACGGCTAAACCTCTAGTAGAAGTCGATAGGCATAAACATTTAATAATACATGTCATTGGGGAGATCACATTGAATCAATAATAGATAAAACTACACCAAAATTAAATATATTAAGAAAACTGAAATTTAATCTTGATAGAAAAACCCTGCAAACTCTTTATTTTTCATACATTAGGCCATCTTTAGAATATGCTGACATTATTTTTGATAACTGTCCTTACTACCTAAAAGATAAATTAGAAAAATTAAACATTGAAGCGGGAAGAATAGTTACAGGGGCAACCAAATTGGTTAGTATTAATTCTTTATATAGAGAAACAGGATGGGAAACACTACAACAGAGAAGAAATAATCATAAACTTATTCAGTATTTTAAAATTGTAAATGGATTAACACCAGAACATCTAAATGAAATTTTGCCACACCAACACACAGACATCCACAACTACAACACACGTAATGCACACAACTACACATACACCACAAGCAGAACTGCACATCACTACAATAGTTTCATACCATCTACAACACGACTTTGGAACGAACTCCCAAACGAAATTAAACAGTCAGATTCTTTAAATATCTTTAAGAAAAAATTGTCACTTAATTCTAAAATTCGATAAATACTACTTTGAAGGGTCACGGATGGGCCAAATTCTTCATGCAAGACTAAGAATGACATGTAGTTCCCTCAAGCAGCATTTATTTCTAAAAAATATTGAAGACAACCCCCATTGTACTTGTGGAGAAATAGAAACCACATCACACTTTCTTCTTGATTGCCAAAAATATAGTCATGAAAGACTTGTATTCAATGAAATCAATTTTCCAATTACATGTGAATTACTATTGTTTGGAGATGATAATCTTTCTTATGATACTAATGTCCAGATTTTTGCCATAGTTCAAGACTTTATAATAAAAACAAAACGTTTCATATAACCTTTCATTGTTGATCTTTCTAAAAATAAAGCATGATAAAAGTTACAGCATGTTCGCCAAAACTCAATTTCATTTCAATCTTAATTTCTTCTTCTAAATATATATATGATTCTTTGCATAAATCTTCATTTATACAAGAATACTCTCTCTTTTTTTTTTTTTTTTTTTTTTTTTTTTTTTTCTTTCTTTTTTTCTTGTTCCTTTTATCTCTGTACCTCTAAATCTTCAGTTAATCTCTTCAATTTGATTTAATTGTTTTGAATTTTGTATTACAATTAAAATTCATAATCATGATAATACAAGGCATTCGCATATATACACATATATATTTCAATTAAACAAGAGCCCCAGGGGGCACAACGCTCACCTGATACCCATGCACGCTCTAATTGACATACTGACATTGAATACTGATAGTGCCAGTACCAGGATTTTAGCCCACAACCTTTCTAAAAAGATTTTTGCCGGATGCAGAGAAGTTTTTTTTTCAGACAACCTTTGAAAGTACAAAAAAGAAAAAATAGCCACATTTCAAAACAATAACTTTTTTACTGATTTGAAAAGACGGATAAAGTGGTCCAACGTCATATGCCCAGCTAGTATAGTTCAATTATGCAACATCAAAAATAAAATCATACTGTACATTAATGTGCAGCAGAAAAAGAATAAAACAATGAAACGATTTCATAAATTAAGTTTATTTAAAATTGAACACAAAACCTTTCATTATTGATAGCTAGCATGCCAGAAATTATAAAGCCTGTGTTTGTGAAACGAGAATGCCCCCGGCGGCATCTTTGTTAGTATAAAGGCCATTTTCTGTTAAGTATGTGAGAGGTCAGGGTCAGCGCAATATTGGTATCAATGGAAAGATCTTGTCACAAGGAATACACATGTAAAAATTGAAACCTCTATCACTAACCATTCAAAAGTTATGCCCAATGTTAAAGTTTTTGAGAAGTACGTCAAAGGTCAAGGTTATGGTCACGAGGTCAAAAATTTTGGTATCAATGGAAAGGTATTGTCACATTAGGAATACACATGTGAAATATGAAACCTCTATCACCAGCTTCCATTTAAAAGTTAAATATGCCAATGTTAAAGTTTTTCGGAAAACAGACAGACAAACAGACAGACGAACAGGCCAAAAACTATATGCTCCCGAATCTTTTATTCCAGGGGCATAAAAAACAAAGATTTTTCGGTTTTGCCTTTATTCATATTAAAGTATACTGAAATCTATGAATGCTTTTGAATAGTATTGATTTCATCTCAAATTCATGAAACGTACAGTTAAAATCGTTTTAATCCAATATTTATCAATTCAAGTGAGTTGTGCTGCTTGTGCAGAAATTGGGCCAGTTTGTTTTCCAAAAAGCAGTGTATGGTGTATCAAACCTCATGACCCAGTGAAGCCACTTGAACAAATAATTTTCAGTGAATATGCTGAAATGCGGCGCTTCTTGCCTATGCATATTTCAACAGGCGAGAAGGAGCGTCGCATTTCAGCATACGCTGTTCAACAACTCAAGTGATTTCTCTAGGTTTCGTAGTTTGAAACAAATTAAAAGGCCCATGAAATTGTTAAGGTTGTCCAACTAGCAGACCTACAACATCGTTATTTACTGTTAAAAAATTGTTTTACCTCATCAAAGGTCTGTTACACGGACAAGTTGTTAGCGGAGAGAGTTCATGAAATGTATTGGTTGCATAGGATATTTGCCGACAAAAAGTTATTTGGTCCGATAAAAACTCATCATGTATCTATTATTTGAACAGATAAAAATTCCCAAATGTCTTATCACAGGAACCTGTCATTTTATGAGAGAAAATGTTTTATTATTCACAACCTCAGGCCTCTGTGTTCCTCTTAGAAATATTATACATACAAGATGTCGAACACAGTGGCTTATGGTTGTAAATAATAATTTATTTACTCTAAACAACAGCTTTCTGTGGTCCAACATTTCATAGGAAGATTTCAGGAACTCTGAACTGAATTATTTATTTCAAGAATTTCAGATATTAAATGTCCTATGCATTCTCAAAATCCGGAGGAAGAGATTACTCATTAGACGTTTCTTCAAGAAATCAGTCCGTAAATTACTTCATCTAAGAGAGTCTAAGACAGAGGAAATTCGAGCAAACTTTATGCATGATAACAAGTTGCAAGTGTTCCAAGTACATGAATGATAACCATTATGAAAGTGTTCCAAGTATAATGCACATTTCATTAAATAAAAATCTATTCCGTTTGCACTGTATCTCCTGAAATGTATCGCAGTACTAAAGGTATCACATTTCTACATGGGGAATCCCCTTCAGGTGTAATCCAAGGAAATCGTTTTAGCGGGGAATCCCCTCAGTTTTGACTGGTGAACAGGGCAGAATAAAAGGTGTCACACCATTGGTCAAAACTATTGAAAATTTAAAAATAGCACATGAAATCAATGTACCATTCCCTGTAGTCGGGATAAATTGAGTTTTGAACCTGTTTTTGTCTTTTATGCAATCTATTGATCGATTTAAAAATAGATGAAATTTGTAAAATTTTCGAAATGGATAGAGGGGTGATGTAAAAAAGTGGAATTTGTGAGAAAACGGTATGCATGACCCCCCTTTTTTCTATTATTTTTATGTGTGTCAAAGGTGTCCAAATCCAACGAGACCAAATTCATAATTATTGAATGAAGGATTGGAAGTCACTCAAATTGAGCTAAATGATTGATCATACAAAGAAGGTTTTTATTTCTTTGGATGACACCTTCAGGTACACGGCAAAACATGGCCGCTTTTGAAATCTTGTTCCCGACTTTAAAAATAAAATTCTAAATAAGTATAAAGAATTTAAATAATTGAATCATATCACATAAAAGGTCAATCAATAAGACATTGAAGCATGTGTCACTTGTTGAATTATCAGCTGTAACAATGGATGAAAGGTCGATCAAAAAATGATTAATCATACAAAGAAGGTTTTTTTCCTGTAGTTGCACCTGAAGCATTGGGCATGGAAAACATACATTATACCTATGTACAATCTTAAAAAATATTCCTTAAAAATCCAAAAGTGGATATCTGGACAAAATTCTTTCACTTGTAGGGTACCATGCATGAGTACCTCATACCTACAAATTGTCATGACAATCTGAAGAGTGGTTATAGAAAAGAAGCAGAAAATGTATGAAAATCACCCCCCCCCCCTTCCTTTTTTACATAAGAAAAAAATTCATAAAAAAACAAAAAAAAATAATATTTAAGCATAAAATACATATCAAAGCATTAAGTAAGTTAAATATGATAAATATGTAGTAAATGAGTGTGTAAAATCATACACTTATTGAGTTATTTAAAGAAATAGTGCAAAAATGTGCATTTCTGACTAAGTCCGAAAAGACGTCAAAAACGCGTCAAAAATTAGTTATCGGATTTTAACGAAATGAACAAACTTGAATCATACATCCTTCTAGATCACATAGATACAATTAGTTTTTCAATCCATTTAGTGGAACTGGAGAAGAAGATTTTTGAAGAGGGGTACCCTCCGGGGCCTATTTGACCCCGCCCTGGATCCACCCCTGAAGGGATCGAGCCGAAATGAACAAACTTGGTAGAGGACCTTTAGTACTTCATGCATACCAAGTTTCATCAAAATCCCTTCAGCCGTTCTTGAGAAGAAGTTGAAAATGTTAAAAGTTTACGACGGACGGACGGACGCCGGACGCCACACTATGACAATAGCTCACTTGAGCCTTTGGCTCAGGTGAGCTAAAAAGGCTAAAGGTCATTCATGTATATTTCTGTAAATGAAAAAAAATTAGGAGACGGATTAATATAAGTTTCACTTGTTTCCAGATCCTATTCAATATATATCTTGATTTATGCTTGTTCAATGTATATGTCACCAATGTCTGAAATAAATACAGTTTAAACTAACTAAATATGCCATCAATTATTTACAATGTGTGCAAGACTTTCTTGGCACTTGAATAAGCCTATATACATATGAACATGCATATTTTGTGATAACAACAATTACAAATCGATTTTTGATATCACAAAATTGAATATTAGTGATATCACTTAGAACTACTTGAACTACTTCATAGTAATCGCCTTCAACTTGTAGAATTCACAAAATTGAATTTGTGATATCATCATAAATTCGAATTTGTCATATCAATAAATCGATTTTGTAACATCACAAAATAGAATTTTTTTAATATCAAAAAATCATTTTTTTTTAAATCACAAAATATGATGGAATTTGTGATATCACAAATTCGAATTTCTGATATAAAAAAAATAGGGAATAAATAGAAAACGGCGCCTCATATTATACAATATTGGCGTATTCGATCAGTCAGTCAGTTTAAATCAAATCACTGGATCGGGCTTTAAGAATTACGCTTTGAAAAATAGAAAAAGAAAAATGATACATTTGAAAAGCCCGCCAAATATACATTTGCGCAACGCAACTCCGAAATTCAACATATGACGTCAGGGTACCTTGAGCTCTACACAGAGAAATGGCGAACCCCATACGGATATTGAGAACGGGGCCTTAACATGTCGAGTGAAGGGGGTCTGACCTCGCAAAAACATGGCGGCGCCCAGATTAGTACACATGGGACCGAAATAGACATAAACATTACAAATTCATTTCCCTTGAGTAACACGCTTTTCCCTGATAACCAAGTTTCAGAGGACGAGAAACAAATTCAAAATGGCGCTGACGAAGTTGCTAAAAATGTCGCAGAGGAAAATCTGCATTTTTTGTCCTCTGATGTTGATCTTGATTCTTATGAACGCGAAGTCGTTGAAAATAATGCCGAATGGCTGAAGTCGAGATGTAGAAACATAGAAACAGTAGACTTTGATATTGCTGGGAATGGCAGTGACCCTGTTGAAGAGCTCTTCACTGATCCATTGAATGTAGATTCTATACCCATCATACACTGTAGTGTAGAAGGAGAAGATTTAGATGGAGATAGTGTCTTCTTTGGTGAAAAATCAACTTCAAATGATATACAAAAGACAAATATAGATGGTGCTATATCAATTTCATTTCCTGAGAGAAGTGTACTCCAAAATACACTCACTGATTCAGGCATTTTGCCTTTGAATGTTCAATCTCAAAGCATTCTTGGACCTGTGACTTCTATTCCAAACGCTATATTAGTAAAACCGAACAGCCTTGAACAGAATACAAAACACTTGTCACGAAACATTGCATGTACAAAAGCCTCGGCTATTTCTGACAGTCTACCAGTAACATCTATTTCACCTGCGGGATCCACGGTGGTCCAGTCTGTGGTACCCCCTGTTAGTACAGGTATACAAGTCCTACCACAAGTTATGGTAGCTGGAAATTCACCTGTACAAAATACAAATAACAGTGTTATGCAGTTACAACCGGTTCAAGACAATCAGAATATGTTGGGAGCGAATCTCAAACTTGCAACCATATCTATTTCAACGGATAAAGTAGCAAATTCAACACAGATATTGGTTAATACTAGTCAGGGGCAGCAACTCTATCATATTAACACGGCTGATCTAACACAGGCTACCACAGCACTTGAGCCCTTGTCTAGACAGTCGTCACATCTTCCTAAAGTTGGTCCAGGTGGAGATGCCACAGTTCCAATGGGTGTACAGACGGGATTTCTGATTTTACCTACACCTACACTCCCAACAACAGCAGATCATATCGTCACAATACCCATCGAATCCGTAATCAATTCTAATGCCAGCATAATTCCTGCAGTATGTCTTCTTATCTCTTTATCAATCTTCATTTAAAAAATAATTTATTCTTCATGTTCTTGGAATGACAAATACATATACACATGTATACAGTATTGCCAATAAAGTTAATTGATCCAATATGTGGTTGATAAATGAAAATATTTTATATACATCTTATTTGAAGGAATATGTCTTCATGCTACACAAAAATTCAACCTCTTGTCAAATGTTAAATGAAAAACAATAATAATTAAGGATTATTTTAAAATAAAAGAATTGTCATTGTCAAATGAATGACTTTTTTTTCTCAGAATCCGCCCTTTCACCAGAAACTGAAGAGGATATACATCTGTACACACCCTGGTTGTGATAAGGTCTTCAAGAAACTCTCTAAGATGAGAATTCACTCCATGAGACATACAGGAGAAAGGCCCTATAAAGTATGGCACTAAATATAACTTATCTGCAGTTCAAATAACTATATACATTGTATCTCATTTGAATTAATACATTTAATTGCATATTTAAAGTTTAATGTATGCATAAGTATATGATGAAATAGAATACAAGATAGCATTGTAACATTCACTTTACTTTAATACTATCTGCATGATCTGTATGGAATAAGTTTTTAAGTGTATGTTATCTATACATTTCTCTATATGTATCATTCCAGCCCTAATTTTTGTCATGTTATATTACAGAAGATCCTCCTTCATAAATATACGCATCGTAAACAGGTCATGTGACTGTCTAATTTTATATTTTAGTGTGATAAGCCAGGCTGTGATTGGGCGTTTACAACTTTATATAAATTAAGAAGACACGAGGAGTCTCACGAGGGAAGAAAAGACTACTATGTAAGTTTTCTTATAATAGATAATGAGCATTCATGTATGTACAAAGATATATTATGAAGGATAGATATGAAATTTTATTATATATTCTATAAGTACATTTAATTCTCCAAATGATAAGAATTTTCAAGAACACTTGAATAGAACTCCAATCAACCAATGTTATATGTGTCCCATGTATTATGAAGGAGTATTATGCATACAAAGATATGGTGATGTACAAATATTTGTAGAGTATCATACAGTGATTGGGATATGCAGTGTGCGAAATTAACGGTGGCCTGATGGCCAATGTCTACATAAAATTGGATTTGTCTATAGCAATTAAAAATGATAAAGACCAACTTGTGTATAGGAAATTTGAGCATTTTTTGAAATATCAACTCTTTAAACATAAAACACCACTACATTTACTACATATTACATATGAATTGTGCAGCATTACACAAAATTGTATTAGTACGAATGGAGGAAAATAATGAAATGATCAGAAAAATTGTTTGAGATTGTAAAAGAATATGAGTATTGTTTTATCAAATAAAACCGTATAAAAGATCAGATTTTAGGGGTCTTTTTATTTTGGTCCATAGGAAATTGCTGCAGTCTATAGGAACAGAAATTACTGTAGACCGTAATGTCTATAAGACTTTAAAAGTCAATTTCACACACTGGATATGCAATCAGGTGGATGTGACAATGACCCTATATCCTGGAACATCAATGTGCCATTTGCAAAACAAATGTGCCATTGTTGAAAATGAATGTGCCATCATGGCCATGGGCTGTTTGAAAAAAAACCAAATAAACAAACAAACAAACCAGAACATATTACATGCATTAAGTCGATTAAGATCTACATCAATTTTTACGGGTTAAGTGTTAAACTCAACCAGAACAATTATACATATCTTACACACTCTCATTCTAGTCAAACCCTGCAATGTACTTGCTTGAGAACCTATCTGCTAGCAAGTTTACAGGTACTTTCACCCTGACCTAAAAGGAAGGATCTCATAGACATTTATTCCAGTGATAAAATCTAGTACATTGTATTATACATTAAACACTTATAACTTACATTTAATGCTTTTTCTCATTTCAGTGTGAATTTGAAGGCTGTGGTAAGAAGTTTACGACAATATACAACTTGAATTCTCACAAGAAGCTGCATGAGCGACCATGTGTGGAGACATGCCCGCATGAGGGTTGTGGAAAAAAGTTTCCTACTAAGAGACAACTGGATCTGCATAGAAAATGTCACTCTGGGGAGAAAACTTACAAGTTAGTCAATTACAATTGGATAAAAAATTGTAAAATAAAGAAAAAAATGTCTTGATCTTATAATTTAAATGAGGTATTGGCTAACTTTATAGCACTTGCTGAATGTCATATGTAAAATAGTGATTTGGTATGAACCATTTTCAATACTATATTGAATATACATATAATTATTATATATATCTATTGTGATGTGGTATTATATTGTAGATGTCCTGTAGATGGCTGTAACAAGACGTTTTACTCCCAGCATTGTATGGGATCCCATCCCCGAGTACATCTCCATGACCAAGACTATCTGACGTGTAAGTTTGAGGGATGTGGTAAGGTGTTTGAGAGGGCATGCAGACTCAAACAGCACATGAGGTCTCACACAGGAGAAAAACCTTACGTTTGCTACTACGAGGTATGTGAATTCATGTGACACATTCATTATTTCTTTTAAGCTCAGGTTTAGTAGGAGCATTTCAGCCCGGTGTTGAGAGAGGAATACATGTGATATGCCAAGCCCTCTATAAAACTATCAATTGAGTATATTAAAATATTTTCTGATTAATTTGAAGTAATGCATATACATGTACATTATGCAGGTGTGCACCCAGTGTTATTGGGACTGGATACCATTGTAGGTAGATGGTTTTCCTTGATAAATGTGACATATAAATACTTTGACTTTTGAATATACGAAATGTACAAACTAAAGTGTAGAGCTACATGTAGCTTCAAGTCTTACCTGGATTCTTCTTGAATACATTAGAAGTTATGGTGGATGTTTAGTGATATTTGACAAATATTATTCACAGGGTTGTGGTTGGGCATTCACGACAGCAAGCAAATTAAAACGTCACCAAGCCAAGCACACTGGACTCAGGAAGTGGAAATGCCAGCATTGTGGGCGTGCTTTTATGAGATCTGAACATCTGAAAGGTCACATGATCACTCACAGTGGTGATAGACCATACTCCTGCCCTGTTGAAGGTACACAATAAATTCTTGTGATACATGTATTGGTCATAAAGATTTCAATAATATAAAATGACGGTCAAAAATAATATAGAAATGAAAATTGAAATAATATTAGGTATTTAAACACCATGCATGTTCTTGTGTACATACATGTACTTGAGTATTTATTTGACAGGATGTACTCTGAAGTTTACAGCCAAAAGCAGTTTATACGTTCATATGAAGAAGCACGACTCGTACAAGAATGAGAAGATAACTTATCACTGCCCCATTGAGGGATGTCTCAAGAAATATGCTGCCAAATCTGCTCTGCGTCAGCATATTGTAAAACATCACCTATCCAGCGCTAATAGTACTAGTCAGCTCAAAGACCTTGACCTTGTACCACTGCTGGGTGGAGATTTACAGGACTTAGAAATTCTGGCTCAAGCCTCGGAAAATGCCACGACAATAACCACGGCAACAACATCAGTCAAAGTGGACAGGAGTATTGATACTAGTAAGTCATAAAAAAGACTGATATCATCTCCATATCAAATATTCTTACCTAGAATTTAATTTACAGCCAGGGATTTTTTTGGCCCCAAAGTTATTTGGCCCCATTCCCAATGAAAAATAGTATCTTTTTTCCCCAATTGTGGCTCTAAAATTTCCCGATCACATGTAGATGGAATTATCACTGAAATTTGTGAAATTTACTGGTTCAAAAGAGGCAACCCTGTTCTTTCTTTTTTTTTCTTTGAAAATACTGAGTATCAAAATTGAGTTTATCTCTGATTGAAGTTTATACAGGCAAGACATACTATAAAAAATATGACTTAGATTTTTGCTGGTAGGGGTCTAATATTGCTTCGAGATAAAAAATCTTGTTCTTTTCAATGTTTAACGTCTTCAAATTCATTAGCATCATTTTAGAGCAGATAAATTTACAGCATGGACCAGACATGCATGTTTCGGGTAATAAACCCTCGTCAGTGATATTAGATTTTGCCAACTCGCAGGACTTTCACTCCTTTGATTATTTCAAATTATTCATATTGCAAAAATGGCAGAGGAAAAATTTAGATAGAAAGAAAGAGAATTCAGCAACGTTACAAGTAATTCTTTTGTGTAAATAAGATATCAATAGATCATATTTCAATGCATACATGTAATTGTATACATTAAAAAAGCGAATCTCATCACACTTAATCAATGTAAGAGTGTACTTTTCTACTTTGTAGCAGCCACCAGTACATCATCATCAACAACGGCGGCGGTCGTAGCACAATCTCCGTCAAGTCTCACCTCCACACTGACCTCCACAGACGTAAACATACTCACCATAGATCCTCTGGAGTTTATAGCCAAACCCAATACTGATAGTAAGCTGATCATTTTTAGCTCTACTGGTCAAAGACCAGTCAAGCTTATGCGATCGCCTTTCGTCCGTCTGTCTGTCCGTCCGTCTGTCCGGCGTCCGTAAACAATTCTTGTGGACACCACTCCTCTGAAACTATAAATCATAGAAATGTAATTCTTTTTTCATTGTGATTGGTCTGTGGCCTAGTTGTTATAATTATATTTTGATTGAGCCCTTGACTGCAGGGTCTTAGAAAAAGGGTGTGGTCATTTCCTCCTTAAAGGGGTCTCTTGTAAGCAACTCCCCTGAAACTGTCAATGATAGAAATGTAATTGTTTCCTATATAATGGTTGGTCTGTAGTCTAGATATGCACCTTATATTTTGTTTGAGCCCTTGACCTCAAGGGCCTCAGAAAAAGGGTGTGGTCTTTTTGTCAGGCAGTTTGAAGATCTATACATTTTCAATTATCTTCAGAAAATTCTATAGATTGAAAGTAAAAACCATGGCTGGTTTGGTACATTCCATTTTTATGAAGTTTATCTGTCGTAATAGTATCACAATTGGATGCCTGTATTTATTTTTTCTTGTTTTTTTTCCTTTCTTTCTTCTCTGGTATAATTCATGCACCGATAACAGCCTTTATCAAGCTATATGGGCTCAAATACTTTTATCTGTATTTGGAAATGTAAAGACAGTAAGATTTCATTCTTTTCTTTCAATTTTACTCAAATTTCAAGTTTTTTTTTACATGATATTACTGCTTTCTGATAGGTGTGACAAAGTTTTTTAAGAAATGATTTTGGTATGAATTAGTTTCAAGGTCGAATTGTCTTGTACAGTATAGATAAAGAAGAACAACAATGGCAGCCACTGCTCTCTCAGTTCATCTCAGTTTTCCCTCCCAGGTAAATTAGACAGAAGGCATTTCTCTTCAAATACTTCTTGTAAGTTATATTTATGCTGTTCATTAAAATTTCAAAAGTGCTACAAGTTTAATTCTTCCTAATTTTTCAGAAATTACCTTGACCAATTTTTTTTATCTAAGTGACTAATGACAGCTCTAAGTTTTAAGTTCAGTGCAGCAGTGTGGTAATTGAATTATGTACATACATGTACATGTACAATTCTGTGCAATACATAATAATTCTTAATCTGTGAAAGCAGCTTGAAGTTTGTAAGAGCAGGAAAGGAAAGGGGAGGTTTATGTTGTGTCAAAAGAGGGCTGATTTCTCTAGGGGCAGTCATTGGTCGTATACGAACATTCGACGTATCTTTAAATCTGTGGCTCATGGTACAAACAAGTTTCTGATTGTTCTGTAATGGTCATGTGACTGGGGTCATGTGTTCATTGTAGAGAAATAAGTTGTTTTTTGTAATCATAATGGTTTCTATATGCATGCATGAACTCAGTAATTCAGCAACCGGCTGACTGGGACTAAAGCCTGTTATGATTTCAAATACAATGCAATAGGGATAAAAATGGGGATCACTCATGTCAGCTACATGTACCAGTACCTACAGCCCGTCGCTCGAGCAGAAGTTCAGCTACAGTTGTTGTCCAACATTCAAACAGATTAACACCTTTGCTTTTTTTACTCATTGAACACATGCAGCTAACTTGGATGCTTGACAAAAGTTGGGGCGGTAAAACATCTGTGTTACATGTACTTCTGTCTGATTTTTCCTGAGGAGACTATATTTCAATATTTGTCATTAGTTTTAGTCACATTTTGCAAACATGTAATTGGACCAGTTAAAGTCTTTACTAATATGGTAGTTGAAAATGGGCCTCGACTTCATTATAAACAGAGAAAAACTCTTTCGTGTTGCGAAGACATTGGTTTTAACAGCGTTTGATTTGAAAAATGCATAGAAATGCAATATGATTACCAAATCACTGAAAAAAAATGCATACATGTACATGTATGTACTGTTACATGTACTGTTGCTACTATGGAATCTGACAACAAGACAATAATCTTATTTAACCTTCAACCTCAATGACACATACATGTACATGTACATACATGTATATTATTCAAAAGTTTATTTACAGCATGTGCATCCACATAATTTTAAGGCCTTGGGGTTTTTTTTACATGGTTTTGATTGATTACTTTAAAAAGTAAGATTTTTATCTGTACTCATACATGTATGCATATTGGTGAAGTTAACAAAAATAAACAGTAGAGCTTCAGTCTCGTCAGAGACTTCTGGTTTATGTCAAAAGGAAAATGAACTGTCCATGAGCTTTCACATTGTTTTCAAAGTACACATAAAAAAATATTCTTATTTTAACAGCTTCAAACTTGAAATTGCTCATAAAGTCTCCTTACTTGTAATTGTAAATTATAGCTCCTTGGTTGCAATTAATATTATAACTTTGATCTAGCTGTACAAGTGAGTGAAGTTGAGAAGGACAAGACCAAAACAGATTCCCCAGAATTCATCACTGATACAGGTTAGATTTAACATCAGAAAATATTTACGTATTATCAAGTCTGATCACTCATCAATAAATCTGAAATGAACATGTGCATGTAAGCTGGATTCATATAGTGTATTAGCAGAGTCAGTGCTATGGAGACTGTGCTAATTCAAGACTAGCTAAATCACTATATTCTTATAGAATATACATGTACAATGTACATACATGTACATGTGCAAGTACATGAAATGGAAAATATGGGGAATACATGTAAGTCAAGTGTGCTTATTCACAATAACGCTAATATCTCATTAATTTTCCATTTTTAGCTCGCCGGGACGAAAAAGTTCGGAGAGCTAATGCCATACCCTCGGCGTCGTTGTCGTCGTCCGTAGACAAAACTTTAACCTGGGCTTTATCTCTTGAAGTATAAGGGGTATGGCTTTGATATTTCACATGTAGACACCTTGTGACGAGACCTTTCATTTGAGACCATGACCTTTGACCTAGTGACCTTGACCTTGGACTTTGACCTACTTTTCAATAACTTTAACCTGGTTTCTGACAAAAACCTGTATAGGCGAGCTATGTAATTTTTGATTACCCTATGTTTTGTACTATTTCCACTAGAATGTGAATACATGTACAGTGTATGTGATTCATTTTGTGTAGTACATGTATGTCTAAGGTAATAAATAGTACATGTATTTATATGTACATGTATCTAAACATATTATGACACATTGATTATGTTTATCATTGAGTATGTACTGATTTATACATGTATTATAACATAGGTGTAACAGATCCAGCACCCAGTATGCAGATGTCAACAGATGAAATCAGTCAGCTCAGTCCTGCTTTGTTATCACAGCTTATGTCATCTATAGACAAACCACAGGTCACTGTTAGTGGACCTAAATCTGATACTCTGTTAGGTAAGGTTTATATCTGATACGACCTTAGTCCTGTTATCACAGCTTATGTCATCTATAGACAATCCACAAGTCACTGTTAGTGGACCTAAATCTGATACTCTGTTAGGTAAGGTTTATATGTGATACCAGCTAAGTCCTGTTATCACAGCTTATGTCATCTATAGACAAACCACAAGTCACTGTTAATGGACCTAAATCTGATACTCTGTTAGGTAAGATTTATATCTGATACGACCTCAGTCCTGTTATCACAGCTTATGTCATCTATAGACAAACTACAAGTCACTGTTAGTGGACCTTAATCTGATATTCTGTTAGGTAAGGTTTATATGTGATACCAGCTTAATCCTGTTATCACAGCTTATGTCATCTATAGACAAACCACAAGTCACTGTTAGTGGACCTAAATCTGATACTCTGTTAGGTAAGATTTATATGTGATACCAGCTTAATCCTGTTATCACAGCTTATGTCATCTATAGACAAACCACAAGTCACTGTTAGTGGACCTTAATCTGATATTCTGTTAGGTAAGGTTTATATGTGATACCAGCTAAGTCCTGTTATCACAGCTTATGTCATCTATAGACAAACCACAAGTCACTGTTAATGGACCTAAATCTGATACTCTGTTAGGTAAGATTTATATCTGATACGACCTCAGTCCTGTTATCACAGCTTATGTCATCTATAGACAAACCACAAGTCACTGTTAGTGGACCTAAATCTGATATTCTGTTAGGTAAGGTTTATATGTGATACCAGCTAAGTCCTGTTATCACAGCTTATGTCATCTATAGACAAACCACAAGTCACTGTTAATGGACCTAAATCTGATACTCTGTTAGGTAAGATTTATATGTGATACCAGCTTAATCCTGTTATTACAGCTTATGTCATCTATAGACAAACCACAAGTCACTGTTAGTGGACCTAAATCATATACTCTGTTAGGTAAGATTTATATGTGATACCTGCTTAATCCTGTTATCACAGCCGATGTCATCTATAGACAAACCACAGGTCACTGTTATTGGACCTAAATCCGATACTCTGTTAGGTAAGGTTTATATCTGATACGACCTCAGTCCTGTTATCACAGCTTATGTCATCTATAGACAAACCACAAGTCACTGTTAATGGACCTAAATCTGATACTCTGTTAGGTAAGGTTTATATCTGATACGACCTCAGTCCTGTTATCACAGCTTATGTCATCTTTAGACAAACCACAAGTCACTGTTAATGGACCTAAATCTGATACTCTGTTAGGTAAGGTTTATATCTGATACGACCTCAGTCCTGTTATCACAGCTTATGTCATCTTTAGACAAACCACAAGTCACTGTTAGTGGACCTAAATCTGATACTCTGTTAGGTAAGGTTTATATCTGATACGACCTCAGTCCTGTTATCACAGCTTATGTCATCTTTAGACAAACCACAAGTCACTGTTAATGGACCTAAATCTGATACTCTGTAAGGTAAGGTTTATGTACATGTATGACTTGCACCAGCTAGTTCCTGCTTTATAAGAAGTTAGAAATAAGCAAAGAAATGACCTTGTGTCATAGTAAATATTTGTAACATGATATCATTGAATTGTTTTCATTTCAAGAGCATAAATACATGTAATTCAATACATATCGTTGGTTCATGATAGCCAATCATAAAATGTCAATTTAGATTTTTTATCAACAAAGTGATCTAAATTTTACATGTATCTAATTCTTTGATTTATAGAGAGTATTACTCAGTCTGTTGTCATGGATACTAATAGTGGGTCAGCAAGGACTGATTTCCATAGCAACCATCACCTTAGTAACAGAGCCAAACAGAAGAGGCAGTATCTGAAGGACAAAGTGTCATCTGCCACATTAGACTCAACATCGTTTAATGGTTGGTTGAATACCAGTCTGTGTACTGCATGTATAAAGTGTACAGTACTGTACTTATTAGTAGATGAACATGCTGTCATATGGTTTTGGTAAATTTCAACATCTTCAGACAGTTCAAACAAATCATGATTTCATTGCTATAAGCTATTGGTAAACAAGCACTACAGATGAGAATTTGATTGTACGCTGGTATTTTCATACTTGATTCTTTTCTGCTATAAAGTGAAATTCTGCTTCACTGATTACATGTACTACTGTCCTGTTCACTAATTCCAGAGCACCCTGTTTTCCCGGTTTTCTCTATAATATGATAATGTCATCTTCCAAAAAGATATTAATTTTACAGTACTCCTTTAGTCGTAACAGAAAATACCATTGTTTTGGCTGTACATCAATGAAGTTAGAAATAGGACGGAAAATAAAAAGTCTACGGGGATTTCTGTAGTAAAATCGCTGAAAATGTGTGACGTCGGAGGCTTTGACGTCACTGTTTACTATTGTTGACACGGAGAACAATATAGCGGCGGCTTGAAATTAACATTGGAATTTCTCGTAGACATGTTATTTTTCACACTGCGGTTTGAAGGCAGCTGATAGGGTAAGTTGAAGTTAATTTCCAGTTACAACTAAAGGAGGCCCATTCTCGGAAACAATAATTTATAGCAAAATTCTTCAGACGACAGAATAAATCGCCGAAACAGGGTGTTCTGGATTTAATGAACAGGACAGTAGATACCTTGAATTGGTCCCCAGAAAACAGTTCTGTAGGGTGTCTGCTGATGAAAATATTAATTTTTTATTAAATTCAGTTGAATTACATGTATGTCTGTATTTTATACAAATTTATAAGTAAGATTTATTTAAAAAATCTACCTAGGCAGAAGAATTTTAATGAATTGAAATCATGATGGGAATAGTCCATATGCCAGCTAAGAGATGTAACCGTCATAAACCTAGAATCTAGACGTATAGACACTGGACAACACATGATTTGGCAGAATTTTCTATTATGACGTCATGTTTGATTGCTCCTTCACGATGTGTCCAGATGTCATGTTTTATGTTGTGACGTTACAGTGGATGTTTGATACATGTATCTTGTTGTCCAACTTGATTACTGGCAAATAATCTATTCACACTAGAGCTTCAATGATTTACAGCGATGCATCGAAAATCGTGATTCTTACCTCTGACTCGAATCGTGAATCACGAAGTCAAAGAATCGATTGAATTAAATAGTCTTAATGCATGCATATGCATCCAATAAAGAGAAAATTTAACATTACAAGCACTGTAACCCTTATGTAGCACTGTCACATGATGTATAAAAACCCACAGTGACATTCACTATTTAGGTTGATGCAATTTTATTTCGAGTGCTTAAACTTACAAGTTAGGTACGATTTTCATATTTTGTCACAAATTCATGGAAAAATAAAATAATCTTGGAGAATTTTACCATGAATAACTTGAATCGGAAAAAAAATCGAAATCGAACCGAATCGAAAAGTTCCTGACTCGTTGCAGCTCTAAATCACACATAAGTTTAAATGTAAGTGCAGTATTGTAAATTATATACATGTTTTATATGTAAAGTTGTACTTTGTGTATTGTTGTAGAGCCATCAGACGAGGCTTTCTTTGTAACAGATTCCTCCTTCACAGCTCCTGTGGATAACACGTCACAAGGAATAACCTTCCGAGACCCAGAGACAGGTGTACTCTACATACAAACTCAACTCTTACAGGTCAGCCACTTACAACTTACTACTTCATTCGAAGTATTCACTTGAATACCCTTCTGAATAAACCCTACACGAAATTTTTGGAGCTGCTCATTTTGGCAAGAGGAAATTGAAGCTCTGTATTGTTGATGGAGCCAGGAAATTCATTTTGGCTTTATTTAAATTGTTTGACATCAAGTACTACTGACGAGGATTAAAATATCGGAAACATGTGTCTGGTACAACAAAATTGGTACTATAGAACATATACATGTATTTCAATATTGACATTTACATACATGTATGACTTAAAACTTCAATCTAAGTATTAACAAATTTATGTTCTATAGCCCTGTGAACATAAGCAGGTTCTTAAATGTATGGAGTATGAAGAAAAAAGTTATGTAAACCCTTACGAAAAAAATTTATATGTGACATATAGGGATCTGCTATTGGTTACATATAGTTCTCTTATAGTCTTTACATATATGTGACATATAGGGATTTTAAATGCAAATTAGATGCAAATGAGCTTCAACCTATACTTGCTGACAGCTTCTACCTATATCACCTATAGTTCGTCTATATGTCTTTCACCGTTATGTCCTTTATACTCCTCCTATACTTGAACTATACATGCATGTACCTGTATTCCCCCTATACTCTACCTATACATAGATAGGTAGATACATAGGTCCCATTCAGAAGCTCACCTATACTTCCCATATAGGGCAAATATATGGGAATTTTAAGCATTCTGATTGGTTCTTTACCAAGTATTGAACATTACATGCTGTACAGACATATCAACATATGACAAATATTCCCAATTATTGATGGTAAAAATAACTATCAAGGCATAAAATTGAATTAACTTTTTATCTCACATTAACACAACAAAGCAGTTGAAGTTCAAATCAATTTTAAAATGTAACATATTCATAGTTTTTCTGGTCTGGATCTGGATAGTTATGTCGCCTGGCCTTTTACAGCATATGCGATGGAGGAAAGAGCACAAGTGATGTTAGTTTCGCTGCTGGATGGCCGATCGAAAGGCCCCGGAACTTTTCACAAGCATGATTGTGTCTTCAAGTAGGTTCCAATCTGTAATGGTCTTTGGGAAGTACGAATTTCTGTACGGTTCTGTATTACACTGGATGATCTTATAATATCCACGAGAATTACACAGAGAATGATTATGATGTTTCACAACATGTAAAGAAGTTTGGAAATTGTCAAAGCGTTTTGGTACAGTATCTACACATTTTTCTGTCCTTAATTTGGCATGGTTCTACCTCTACTTCTACTTCTAACAGTCAGTGGTCTCTGTCATCTAGCTGCATGACTATTCTGCCACGTTGGTTCTCCCTCTACAGGTACAATATTGTACAGTACCCCGTAGTCTGAAAGTCAAAAAACGAGCAAAATTTATGATACTAGATTCAGGAGAAATAGTGATGAACAATTTGACAAATTTTACTATTGATTATCTGGACACTGTCAGAGGCTAGCTATTGATTCTGTACTGGTAATTATCGGAACCATCAAAGTTTTAAAAATGATGTTTAAAACCAGTGAAATACCATTCATGCTGTGTTCTTTTATACATCTACGCACACTGCAAATGCATGAAACAGTGACACACAGTGACACTCTTCATACACATGTAGGTGCACATTTGCCCACTATTCCCTTCTCCCTCCAACCCCCATTCTGTCCTCTTCCATGATCCCTCCATTCCTCTAACTTCCTGGCCCTTCCCCGGATTTAAAGTCATGACATTGGATATTTCCACTGCAGAATTTTTCAGTCCCATGATGCAGTAGAGATAAGACATAAAAGTGTGTTTTCTCCGCCCTTTTGTTAAGATTTAGCTCCGATTACCTCTGTTCAGCTGTTAATTTACAACTAGTGAATCAATTATTTCTAATACACAAGGAAAACATAGCTTACCTTCTTGTCGGTCTAACATCAAAATTTCTCAGCTCTTCTACTTTTCACAGAAAGTAAACAAAGATTTGATGTAAATATCCCATCGACTGAGGTGCTTAGTATACCGACGTGCTCAGTAGACCGCGGGAATTTTCACTTGGCTTCATGGTCGTTTACTTTGATTTATTCACTTGTCTTTAGTGTATCACATAAATGCAGACGAAATTACGATCCAAACTTCAACTTTTCCACCCGGACCTTTTAAAATCCGTCGTTTTGATTGGCTGTCTTCTAATCATGGACGTGTCGTACACAAACATTTCAAACTAAGATTCTTCTTAAGATATACCATGTCTATAATACGTGAGTGTCGTGGCCTAGTTGGGTGTGCGTCGGACTTCTGATTTAGGGGTCCAGGGTTCGAATCCTGGCAAGGATGGACTTTTTCATTATTTTGTATTTCATGGTCTATGAGCCTTTTTCTTTTCATATATTCAGAGCAGGAAAAGGGGGAGGGACTTGGATTAATAAACATTCTTTGCTTTTCTGATTTGTCATATTCTTTTTATTAGGCTGGACCCACTTCCATGGCTGTAAACAACCCCCACCCCACCCCCAAACTAAAACCAATTACAAACAGATTAACTGATAATTAAGGTACAATGTGAAAACAGTAAAATGTGAAATACTGTTAAATTCCAGATTGCTTTTCTTTTCTAACAGATCTCGGAAAAATACACATTTTGATACCCATATTGCCTTGTATTTCATGTCATATAAGTTTAAACACAATTTTTAAAGAAATTGTCTTGGTTCTGGACTTAGAAATTTTCCCTCAAAGATGCAGAGCAGTACAATTTTCTAAGTCTAAAGAGAAGCTAAATTAGACTAAGTTCAGTATTCATATAGTTGCACTATAACCTCCCTATAGCTCCAGCAGACATGGTATGCTGTATGCATTTCCCCTATTTTTAACATATATATCACCTATAGGTTAAATTCAATTTTACCTATATGTTACCTATACCTATAACCAACCTAGACACAAAAGCTGGAAACCTATAGGAGAAATATAGCTTACATATAGGAGACATATAGTTTTGTATAGATTTTTTTTGTAAGGGAAGGGTTCTTGGTGTGATAAAATCATTGTAGGGCTTACTATTCAAAATAGGTGCTTTTAGGCTTGGCAATTAGCTTCTTTCATACACAAGTACAACCTACTATGGGTTGGAAGTTGATAGGAACAAAGCCTACATTTTAACTCTCAGCGCTTTTAACATGTTTATTCGCTTATTATTAGCCTCCTCACTAGACATAAAGATGTTGTTTGATTGATTTTAGGATGACCCTCCCACAGTGGTGACAGACCTCTACTCCGATGATACAGTGTTCACTGCAGAGCTGTCTGATTTACCTGAGGCAACACCTGGTGACCTGGAACATTCCCTTCATACCTCAGACTTTACTGGATCCACCATCAATCTGGAAGATCTTCAATAACTAATAAATATCTGGATCCACCAGAACTTCCTGAAGTTTTCTTCTGTGTCTAGGAGATTTTATGTTGATATTGAAGCAGTATGTGTCAGATAAATACACATTTAATTGGTATTTCTCTTTAACTACATTAGTCATTCAAATGTCTGTCTCATGAAGAGGATGAACTTGTGGAGGATGATTGTGAAAGGTTTGTTAAGGTGATGATTCATGCAGATTATTTTTTGCTTACCAAAAAATCAAGCATGTTTTTGTACTCCTTGTTCTATCAATCGTTTTAATGTATAAAATCATGTAAATAGAGTCACATAAATGAGGTCAGCATGTGTGTAAACATGTACAATATTGTGGTGGCAAATTGAAGTGGTGCTAATGTGTTTATATGCCAAGAAGCTTGATCAGCATTAATCATACTGAATATGTATGTATTTTTAGCAATATTTCAAATCCAAGTAAAGAAATAATACAATAAGGAAGACTATTATTCGTACATGTATTTGTGCATGGACAGAATGGTATCTAAATGTATACTTGATAAGGACTGAAAATGACGAGAAATTTTGGGTAGTAGGAGCATTTTATTTTTGTGGAAAATCTTATTTTTAATAATCTTAGTAGAAAATTGCAATATCCATGTAATTCAAAGGAATGTCTGTAATTTTGATATTCAATATATGTATTAAATAACATAAAGTGACACACAGTATTATTAAAATTAGCAAGGGAGCTCCAAGAAAACATACATGTACATGTAAGATGAAATTTTCAAAAATTCATGCTTCAAAATTTGTATTCATATGAAATGAGAACTAAGTCCATTATGGAGAAAGCAAACTTTTTTTTGCTGAAAGTGGTATTCTGCTTCCCAGATGAGACTAGAATATAGCTTTGTATGGTTTCTGCTTATGAAAGTCAACATTTTTTACCCTCATCAAATTTTTTATATTTGTTGTTGAATAAAATCATGTGGAAGAAAGTTGCATTGAATGCTCTAATGAATTGTTGCTTAATTTGTAAGTAAAACATGACATGTTGATCTATAAGTAGTAATCATGACATAAACAAATACACGTATCATAACTTTATATTTCTTCTAATGGCAATTAAATTTTTTCATTCTCTTTTCATAGTCTGTTTTTGTTCTGTAAATATATGAATCTGTATTTCTAGTGCTTCCTTATCACCTTGTATATTCATAATTTCTATTGAATGTACATTTTGTCATATTTTTAATTTTACAAAGAATACAAGCAGTGAAGATCTTGGCTTGAATTTTTTCAAATACATGATTTTATGATGTGAAAAAGCAGGTATAATTTTTTTTTGTTTTTTTTTCATAGTTACTTTTGCCTTTTGCCCCTAAAGTGAACATAGAACTGCACATGTACTGCTTTCAACTGTGTGACTTTCAGATTTCATTGTTACTTGTTAATATTTCAAGTATTGATGTCAGAGGGATTAAAAGCGTACCAAAAGTTAGGTCAGATCTCATCAGATCAATCTATATGAGGGTGCTGTATGTCCTAAAAACATCATTATCACTGCCACTGCCTATCTGTACTGCATGTTTCTGTTTGTGATGTGTCATTGTTGTAAACAAAGCCCCGTTATTTATGTGTCATCATCTTTGTATATGACCTTCAAAAGGTATATTGTGATACTGTTATAATTGTTAAATTATATGAATAAAGCTTGTGTGACATACATGTATATGTACAACATTGATATTTGTTCTTTTGTTCAGAATATATGAAATTGGTGAATGGCATATGAAATATAGATGTACATGTACATGTATATACAGTTAAGGCAGATATAACTACATGTGTAACGCTACATGTACATGCCTTGGTTGTTTACAGTTGGACTTGATAAATGTTCAACTGCTAGTCTTTTACAAGGAATCATAGCTCTAAACCAGCCACATGTATTTGTCGAAATAAGCCACTCTCATGATGGCAAATTTTCTCAATTTGACCTCGACATGTGCAGTTGATCTAATTTTGCCGACTTTACACAAAGTCAAGGTGTCCTTTATTTTTCTGTACTTGTATCTTTGGGTAGGATTCATGCAGAAATGCTTGAACAACGACCTTCAAACTTGCCGTCATGGTTCTGCATGACAAGATTAAGAACACTTATGATTTACAAGGCCGCAGTCCCTTTTACTAGGCAGACTAAGTTGGATACAAACCTAACCCATAGGCCAACGATCTGTCATAAAGAGTTGCCATGGAAAAATCTTGAGCTATACAATTTATCCAGGTCATAGCCACTTTTAATGGGCAGTATGCAGACTTCTTTGTTAGCTCTAATATTTTCAAACTTGCCACATATGGAAAATTCAGAACTTCAGTGAAAGAGGTGTGGAAGGAGAAACTGTTTATGACATAGTCCTTTTGAAATACATGTACCTTACTGTTCATATATCTTTGTACATGTATGTACATCATTTGTTGTTTGATTGGCCTAACATGTCCAAATGCTTACTAGGAAGAAATAACAAATGTATTGATTGAATTTATTAGTTCATACTATAACAAATACATCCATACAAGCACTTTTAACCACTCTCTCACTGATAATCACAACGTTACATATAACTCATTCTCCGCCTTCAATAGATTTGAGAAGTCTGAACAGTCCCGCTGCCTCTCTGATCCTACTGAACTCTATACAGAATGCCTGAACCTCAATAAATATGTCCTGAAAGATCAAATATTGCTCAGATTATAGCAAACTCAAATGATATTATTTTCATCACAGAAATATTTCTCTTTCATAATTACTTTACACTACATGTATACATGTATCCATATTTTAATTCATAAATAATGGGTTTTTTTTTTAGTTTTTGACATTAGTTTTTTTATGTGACTTGCAATAGTCCATTTTCCAGAAAATATTTATGACCGTTTCAACCTTTGTTTTTATATGCTCAGACACCATACATCACATCATTTGGCAAAATCTTGAATTGTGACGTCATATTTGATTGCACTGACTTTATGCGTGGTCATGATTTCTATTTTGATGCCACAATGAAAATATCGTCAAATTTTGTGATGTCTGGTGTCTGTCCGCCCAATGAATCTTCTGGAAAATCAGCTATTGCACTTTTTGTTGATGTCATAGTATTTCATATAAAATTCCAAACATTTAAACTTTTCCTCAGGCTTCAAATCCTTCAATTCTATTATTTCTGCCGAAATGAATTTTATTCTTGGTTTATTAATTATTTTTTATAAAGCATTTCAGGGCTCACACTGGCTCAAAATTTTGTGTCGCAAGTTTGCGCGTTGACCCAAAATTGTGCTGTAACACAATATTGCGTGAAGTTAAAGTTGCTGACAAAACTTTGATTTTTCTCAATAATAAAGATAGTGTATGTGTTGATATATGTGTTTTATTTTAAAGAACATACAAAGTCATATTGTATTAGATTCAACAAAGTCAAAGACTAATATCAACACTTCTTCTATGATAACATAGTAAATGCAAAATATTCAGTAAGTTTGAATTCAATGACAGTACTGAGTAAAAGATGAGTTCAATTAGATCAACTCAAAAAGTCACAGAATTCTTCAAAGAAGCCGTCCCATCTAATTAAAAAATATCCATTGGAGGGCCTTCTATGCAAGCTTATCATCATCAATTTGCAGTTTAGTGATTACTGTATTGACAAGGCAGTTGGTAGCTGCAAACATGGTGTAGGCTGAAAGAACTGCAGCTTTGCTTTTAGACCAAGCTATAGTACTGACCCCCCCCCCCCTCCCCATGACTTGAACTCCTTGATAGCAAGGACAGTCTGGAATTGGCTATTGTAGCCAAAGAAAGATGGACAGACCTTGAATTTTTCCTGGGATGGGGAGGGGGTTCGGGGGTCCAAGAATATGATTGTGAAAAACCTAAGACATAAAAACAGGGAAAAATAGCATTTTAGGAAATTTCCAACTTGAAGGTGGCTCCTAACACCCTCTAGATATATGCTCTTGATCATTTATTCAATGTAGCTTGAAAACGGTCCCCTTAAATAATCTTTGCATGTTGTGAAAAAAAAATGTTGACCTGATTAAATAAGGTCGGTGTAGCGGAACCCCCCCCCCCCCAATGAAAAATAAAAGGTCTGAACGTACATGTAACTTATCTAGATGAATATGTTTTAGTTATCACAATGGCCTAGAAATAAAGTAATTTTTTACTTGTTCTATTCTTTGTTTCACATAAGATCGACGCCTATGACGCAAAATCAAAGGAAAGTAGAGGGGTGCTATTGTGAGTCCACGACGTCGAGCTCGTATGCTTTTATCCTGAATACAAAGATCTCAAAACCTCGATTTAGATGCTATTGAAGGCTTATTTTTGATAGTTTTATCGTCAGAACTTGCAGACGTTTCAAAAACGAACGGCGTCAATTTTGCTATTTTGTTTTCCGATACGGAATCGGACATTTCTAAGTTACGTTTTTCAATTTTAAAATCTAAATTATATAATACATTGGTAATTCTTTTGGGGGAGAAACAAATAATTGAAAAATAAAATAATTATGACATACTCGTGATGATCTAAACTTTTCAGTGACATCGAAAGATATAAAGTTTGCCGTCCGCCGTAACAAAGTAAAATACAATGTACATTTTCAAAATTAGGAATACTAACCTTGGACAGCATATCTTCTTAATCAAATTATCTAATTAGCAGTGGCTCTCGTGCTGCTCCTAATTACCAGTGTATTTCACACCTTTTGCGCTCACCCGCTTACCTACGTTACACCTGAACGCTTTAACTGCACTTTGGATTACTTGGTATCGATTTGTCAATGCCGAATTCGCGTGTTTGTGGGTACTTGAAAACTCATTTTTAGAAAATTCCTTTGTCGCAAATCGTGATTTTCTGTCGCAAATTTCAACTTTTTGTCGCAAAATGCGACATTTGCGAAGCCCAGCGCGAGCCCTGCATTTGTAGGTATGATCCTTTAAAAGGAGAAAATTTTAATCTCAACACCATTTTGAAATGTCAATTCATACATGAATTGCAGTATGACAAAAATGTTATTACGACTCCAGACAGGTAATATGGCCTGATATACATGTACCTCGTCTGGAATTTACATGTATATTCTTCTCGCCGTCTGCTTAGGAAATGTCTAAATTCAAAACAAGGTATATCAGACCATATTACCTGTCTGAAGATGTAATAACTTATATTTTGTAAGTGTGACAGACGGTCTCTGGCAAAGGTGATCTCTATATGTTGCCCTTGCATTGCAGGTGACATGAAAATTTAAGCAAAGATAGACAACGATTTAGGTAAAATTTGAATCAAATCTACATAATGTACATGTACATGTATATTGATACATGTAAATGAAGTAGAGGAAGCTTATCTATAAATGTTCCTATATTTTCTGAAAAATATTGTCATTACCTTTACATCAATAATTTTGTTCCTGATGAGAGATTGCAGGAAAACACAGACAAGTCGCACCAGTCTGTTCTGTAAATATCTGTCTCGTATTGTCTCACAGGTCGATATACAGTTAGAGATGTATAAATGGATAAATTCTGATGGAAGTTCTACAGCCTGATAGAAAAATAGAAATGTAATATGACAAAAAACATGCTGCAGACATTTCAAAAGTTTCAAATGCTTTAATTAATTACATACAAGTTTTCTTTTGAAATATAAATTTGGTATTGTACTAGATTCTGGTTTATTTTGTTTTCTACTTACAATCAATTATTCTATAAATGTTAAAACTTGATCACATCGAATATTCATTTAATGACTCTTATTTTTGTCACTATGTCCATATTCGGTTAGTAATTTTCAGCTTTTTCCTATACTATATACTGTACAAGTCTAGCTTTTAAAACAAGGATTCTCACTTAAATGCGAAGTTGAAGGTGATTTGTAGTTTTATTTTTATCCATGTATTGATTGGTTAAAATGCTACGCTTTCATATTTGGCAAGACATTTATGTTGGGTCAATGGCTTTTATTAATGAAAGGCATAAGATCCTGACATAATAATAATAATGATAATAATAATACTTTATTTTAGAGGGTGGCACATTTAGTATTTTCGCTATTCTCCCATGTGGCCCTCGTTAACGTATTTACAGAAAAAATATATACATGTACATGTGTAAAGATGTGTACAAAATAGTCTTGATTTGAGTCATGTAAGATAAAGATGGTAATAATAGATATTCAAAGTAATGTATAAATTATAAAGTCCATATAAAGAATAGAGTCCATATAATGTTCATTGGTATACATTATAATCAATCAGTTCCCCTATTTAAAATAATATATTTAATCATTGAGTTTTTGAAGGAATTTAGATTATTAGAAGTCCTTATTCTGTAGGTAAGTTATTCCAAAGTCGAGCACATATATGTATTATTTATTTAACACTTTGAAATCATGATTTATTGTTTAACTGAGGAAATAAAATAGTTATGGTTTGGACAAGAGTTATCTTTCTTTGTCCGCAAACCATACTTATAGGGAAAAACAAATAAATGTTACAAGATGTATGAAATGTGTCTTACCATGAAATTATGTGTTTTGATGAGATGCTGAATATTCCTTAAATGTTTGTTCATGTTCTGTGTTATATTATACAGTTCAGTGTTATATTATACAATTATGGACTTTTGATGTGATATTGACTTAGTATGAAAATATTGACCAAGGCGAAGCTATACTGAGTTTAAAGTCCATAACTGTTTTATTCTGTAATTTCATATATAACTCACTATAAATAACCATGCCATTTGCAGAAGATAGTAGGGGTGTCACTGTGATTTAAACCATGGTATATGGTGATTTATTCAGGAGCGTTGATGATCTTATTAGCCAATCATAGAGTCGCTATTTATAGTTTATAGAATAATATGTCTATATATTATTTACAAGGCTGATGTAATTTGGAATGAAAGGCATAAGTAACAATAGAGCTTTTATTATATGAAAAGGGATTATGAAAATGCTATTAGTTTTTGTAGCTATTTCAAGTTTTTCTAAATGTGTACAACTTGGAGAATCAATTAATACATCTAGGGGATAGTCTGAGAAAAGATGAATATGGATCAAATCCTAATATAGAGTAAACCAAATAGAAAGCTGAGAAGATCAACAAAATCTGAAGATACATATCTTGTTTACTGAATATATGAACGACTAGGTAAAATTCATTTTACATTAAACACAGAATTCTTACTGTGGTCAGTCTGTTAACAACTTCCATAGAATGCAGTGACATCTCCATGTTCACTAGAACTGAGAAATATCTAAAAGGAAATAGAGGTAAGGAATATTATGGTTTATGTAGAAAATGACACCCTAACTAGTTACTCTGAAATTCAATTTATCTTTTCTTCAGAGAAAAAACCTGTAACTGTAACTTTTCTTTGTTCTCAAAGACAATGTAAGTTTAGCATAAATATCATGAAAATACACAATTTACACAATTTTGCAATAAAAGCAGAATACATGTATTTGTGAACTTGTTTTTTTTTTAATTGTTCATGTATAGAATATGTTTAGAGCTGGATCTTTAACGACTTTCTCTTGAATACACTTTTCGACTTTCAAAGGCTAATTTGTGTACATGTATGTAGTAACTTACTCTGTGATTTGATTTGACTGCATTAATCTCAATAAAACTTCTATAGCAACCAATGGGTTGTTCTCTACTAAATCTGGAAGCTGGAAATCAAAATACAAACATTCACATCAATTCCTTTTAAACAAGTGATAATTATGATTATGAACATTACCTACGAAATGCAATTTTATGTAAGCATTATAGAAATCAAATTTTAACCAAACCTAATAACATATGATGGACAGTGAGAAAAAATTCACTTCATGGTTGCCTTAGTTGATAAGATTGTCTCTACAGCTACAATGTTTCATGCTTTTTCTATGGTCACATAGGCAATATCAAATGTACATGTAAATAGTTTAGATGTAATAAATCCAGGCTACCTTGGCAGGTGTTAATCCGATATGATAGACAAGTTTGGAATCTTTCTCCAGCTCGCTCAGTAACTGCTGTTGCTGATGTAGTGTTAACGATCCCTTGAATGCCTTTGACATAAGCCTTCTGATCTCGACACCTGCCGAGCTACTAACACACATAGTCGTGTCCCACGCTACATTATACTCATGGTCTATAGGATTCAGCCAACACAACTGTCAAGGTAAAAACGGAATAGCTAAAGTCAGTATAGATATTAGGTGACTTATTTCTTAGCATCTTTAACACAATTAACAGATTTTTTTTTTGAAAATAAATATGACCTTGGGAAGTTTTATTCTAGCCAAATCATGTTAAAAAAGATTCAGAAGCATTCAAGGGTACAGAGTAAGATAAAAGCCCACATTCCTCTTTTTCCATTCTATCTCTTTAAGGATATACATGTATTTAAAGTTTTCGGTAACTTCTTCTCAAACTACTCTTCATCGGCTTACTCAGCTAAAAGACCAACTCCACTAAATAATATCAGTATGACAAAGTCCCATATCTAAGTTTTTAAGTTTGAAAGTATACATGAAAATGGGAAAAAAATGCACTGAAGGAGGATTTAAAGTAAATAACAATGATTCCAGTAATAAAGTCTTACCTCATCTTCTGAGTTATGTAGAGGAGGGGCTAGTCGTATAAACTCTGGCTTCATACAGTTCTCTACAGGTGGTTTTTGACCCGTTAGTAAAGCTTCAATGGTTGCTCGCTGTACATCAGGGTTAATTACTCCTGGCTTACCAAACTGGTCAAAACTGTCAAACAACGATGAGGAAACATATCAATATATCAAATAGGCCTGATAAATATGTTTTGAACAATTTGTCCTGTGCATGAATATTCAAATGATGACACTCATTGCTCACAAGTTTTTTTTCTGCACCACCTCTCGGTTAATACATTTACATGTAAATTTAACTAAAAAACTAAGAGTCCCCTTCGGCATTGCCGGTAGGGGACTAATAAAGTTGCAATTCTATTGAGTGTGTACATTTGAGTGTAAGTTTTCTACCTAGTAGGTTTACTGTCTGGATCTGGTACCACACATGGCATGGCAGATTTACTCTGTGCTGGCATTTCTGACTGCCTCTCTGCTAGCGCTAACTGTAAACCACTCACATCAAAATTCTGAAAGGGAAAATGTCGAAGTAACAATATTTTCTCTGTCAACAATAATCACACTTTTAAGCAACTACAAGTATCATTTTCAGGTCATATTGCTTTGAAAATAGAATACAGAAACAAACAAAAAGTGAACAAGTTGTATCTTGATTCGTATGAATTATTCTAGAAAAAAAAACAGAAGTCTCTGATGAGACTGAAGCTCTCCTGGTTGTTTGCTTAAATTAATTTAAGTGCCACACTCATTCTCCAAGGGCTCAAACAAAATACAAGACCAGATAATGATTAATATAATGGAAAAAGAATTAACTCTCTATCAATTATACTTTCAGAGCATTGGTGTTCACAAGATTACATGGTAGAATTATACATGCATAGAACAAAATTACCACCCCCATTTTCCATGAACCTGGGGTCAGGGGTTCAAACAATAAAAGGTCCACATCTAGACCACAGACTGAGAATAATGCAAAAACAATTATCTTTTGGACCACAGACTGAGAATAAAACAAAAAGAATTATCTTTCTATCAATTATACTTTCTGAGAATTGGTGCTCACAAGATTACATAGTGTTATATAGGAGAAAATGACCACACCCATTTTCCAAGAACCTGAGTGTCAGGGGCTCAAACAAAATATCAGGTGCACATCTAGACCACAGACTGAGGATAAAGAAAAAATTATTATTTTCTATCAATTATACTTTCTGAGAATTGGTGCTCACAAGATTACATAGAGTTATATAGGAGAAAATGACCACACCAATTTTCCAAGACCCTAGGGGTCAGGGGCTCAAACAAAATATCAGGTGCACATCTAGACCACAGACTGAGGATAAAGAAAAAATTATTATTTTCTATCAATTATACTTTCTGAGAATTGGTGCTCACAAGATTACATAGAGTTATATAGGAGAAAATGACCACACCCATTTTCCAAGACCCTAGGGGTCAGGGGCTCTAGCAAAATATCAGGTGCACAACTTGACCACAGGCCAACTTTAATGCAATAAGAATTTATTTTGTATTATTTACAGATTCAGAGGATTCACGCTCATAAGAAAAGTTTAACGGATGGACAGACAGACAGATGCTGGACACAGGGCGATCACATAAGCTCGACTAGTCTTTGACCAGTAGAGCTAAAAATGAATCTGTAAAAAGAAATTTTTATTTGCCCTGAGAAATATTCTTTGTTCCACTCCGTCAAATCAAAGATTGAAATACTACTTTTTTACTACTCATTTTACGACTTGAGCCAGCTTGTTGCATCATTTTTTAATTTTAGATAAAAAATATTCTGAAATCAAAGAGAAAATGACTTATACCTGCATATTTCCCACATCCATCTGTATTATATTTGTTGGAGTTTTCTTGAACATCTGAAAGATAAACTTGACTATAGAGACTGGTACTTCCATGACCATCAAATAATGCTCATTGTATCATAGGAGAATGACTTCATGTATACTGTATCTGATTTTTCAAGGTATTTAACTTTGAATTAAGGACCAGGTGGTACTTTGGAAAAATCATACTTGAACAACAAGTTAAAAGTCATGTTTGTAAAACATTAATGCCCCCCTACCCCTTCTGTGATTAAAGTCTGTCACAACTTTATACTTGCATTGATACAACCTATGGGGGTATAAAGTAACAGTGTAATAAAAAAAGTCAAAGAAGTATAACTGTCAGGAGGACCTGTATGTACAGCATTTATGCTTTGTTAAAGCTCTTCTTCTAATAAACTTCTACAAGGTAATTAATATGAACTTGACCTAGATTTTCATTTGATATGTCTGTACACAAAATTTCATTCCAATATGTGAATCCACTCCAGAGGTATTGAACGGAAACTGATGTCGTGGGCGACGGACGGACCGACAGACAGAAAGTCAGACAGCGGCAAAGCAATATGTCCCCTCTTCTTCAAAGGGGGGCATAAAATTTTTTGATTGAACCCAAATATGAACTTGACCTAGATTTTCATTTGATGTCTCTGAATACAAAATTTCATTTCAATATGTAACTCCACTCAAGAGATATTGAACGGAAACCCTGAAATTTTGGTATTTTTCGAAGTGCAAGGGGCATAACTCTGTCAAAATTTTGTTCATCGGACCCAAATATGAACTTGACCTAGTAGATTTTCATTTGATGTGTCCGTATACAAAATTTCATTTCAATATGTAACTCCACTCAAGAGATATTGAACAGAAACCCTGAAGTTTTCGTATTTTTCAAAGTGCAAGGGGCATAACTCTGTCCAAATTTTTTTGATCGGACCCAAATATGAACTTGACCTAGATTTTCATTTGATGTGTCTGTATACAAAATTTCATTTCTATATGTAACTCAAATCAAGAGATATTGAACGGAAACCCTGAAATTTTGGTATTTTTCGAAGTGCAAGGGGCATTTCTCTGTCAAAATTTTGTTGATCGGACCCAAATATGAACTTGACCTAGATTGTCATTTGATGTATCCGTATACAAAATTTCATTTCAATATGTAACTCCACTCAAGAGATATTGAACGGAAACCCTGAAAATTTGGTTTTTTTCGAAGTGCAAGAGGCGTAACTCTGTCAAAATTTTGTTGATTGGACCCAAATATACACTTGACCTAGATTTTCATTTGATGTGTCTGTATACAAAATTTCATTTCAATATGTAACTCCATTCAAGAGATATTGAACGGAAACCCTGAAATTTTGGTATTTTTCGAAATGCAAGGGGCATAACTCTGTCAAAAATTTTTCAATCGGACCCAAATATGAACTTGACCTAGATTTTTGTTTGATGTGTCTGTATACAAAATTTCATTTCAATATGTAACTCCATTCAAGAGATATTGAACGGAAACTCTGAAATTTTGGTATTTTTCGAAAAGCAAGGGGCATAACTCTGTCCAAATTTTTTTGATCGGACCCAAATATGAACTTGACCTAGATTTTTGTTTGATGTGTCTGCATACAAAATTTCATTTCAATATGTGAATCCATTCCAGAGATATTGAACGGAAACTGATGTCGCGGACCGACCGACAGCGGCAAACCTATATGTCCCCTTTTCTTCGAAGGGGGGCATAAAAACTGACATTTTTCAACACATTGAATGGGGTTTATAATAGTTTCAATTTCTTTATCATCATTTACATGTATATGCACTTCATAAATTGTTTTATTTACATGTAAATAATATTTTTCAACACCCTTAGATGTTTGTACATTTGCAAGAAAAAAAAAATTGTGAATAAGTCTCCTAAAACCGACCTCTTTTGTAGGACTTGAGATGAGTTGTGACAAGAAGTATCTCTCTGATGGTGATATGGCAGGTATAGCCCAGTGAAGATCAAACTGACCAGCGTCTTGATTCTCTGTAGGTGGATTCTGTAATCAACAATCATACATACACATAGTGTCGGTCATTATAAATAAACTGACCAGCGTCTTAATTCTCTGTAGGTGGATTCTGTAATCAACAATCACATATACACATAGTGTCGGTCATTATAAATAAACTGACCAGTGTCTTGATTCTCTGTAGGTGGATTCTGTAATCAACAATCATACATAGACATAGTGTCGGTCATTATAAATAAACTGACCAGGGTCTTAATTCTCTGAAGGTGGATTCTGTAATCAACAATCATACATAGACATAGTGTCGGTCATTTTAAATAAACTGACCAGCGTCTTAATTCTCTGTAGATGGATTCTGTAATCAACAATCATACATAGACATAGTGTCGGTCATTATAAATAAAGTAGGGTCAAAAAGTATGGTGTCAGATATTCAGAAATCAGTTGGCGTTTTCCAGGAGATGATATTCCCTCCTATAAGATATCTCTACAGATTCTAGTTTTTCTAACTAACAAACAAATGCACAAAAACTGATGGAAAATGTACACTTTTACAGAATATCTTCTCAAACAAGAATTATAAATGTATTCTCAATAGATTAAAAATAAAGAAAGAAAAATATCTTACAAGTAAATGAACAAAAACGGTGGCAAATGGGTTAGCAGCAATGGGATCTGTTCTGTACATTTCATACAGCAAGAATATGGCAGCTAATTTTTGGGTAGGATGAGGGAGAAGATCTCTGTTTTGTAGGAGTAATACCTGGAAAAAAAAAAAACATAAGAATTTACATGTATCCATGTGACTTGCAAGTAATACATGTACCTCTGCTGTATTCATAAATGTTGGAAGTTTTGTGCAATGAGCAGTACATGTGTACCTGTCAAATTATTGGAGCTACCATTAGCATGATTAGTGAGTACATTAGAAATCTACAGAAATAGCATTATCTCACTAATGCTGATCCAACTTTAACATTAGAGTCTACAGAAATAACATTATCTCACTAATGCTGATCCAACTTTAACATTAGAGTCTAAAGAAATAACATTATCTCACTAATGCTGATCCAACTTTGAAATGATCCTGCTTTGTGAAGTAGTGATGAAAGGCTGCTGCTAAACTCTCAAAAGTCTGTGTTTGGGTAGCATCCTCAGACAGCACACTACAAAATAACGTAATAGTAAATGTAAAGAAAAATAACCAATTAGGGGAAAACTTACTGTGTTTTGTGGTTCTGACAGGTATATGTTGGATATACTGTTGGAAACGCAAGCCCCGACGGTATAACGTATGTTTCCAACAGTATATCCAACATATACCTGTCGGAACCACAAAACACAGTATGTTTATCCCTATTCTAATTCATGTGACATATTTTAACTTTTTATACCCCTCAGAGGGTCTCACGTATCGCTTTAGAGGTGACGTTGCTACGGAGGGCTAACAACGACCAACAGAAACTATTGCACTGCAAAACATAAAATACAATTGCTTCATGTTTATCACATCGGCAAAAAATCAAAGTGTTATCAAGAATAAAGTTACTTGCTCTGTGTTTATAAGTGGAGAACGCCGTTTACAAGCTCACAACTTGTAGTTTTACGTCACAGTATGACGTCACTGGAGCAAAGAGCATAGGGAATTGTGACGTCATGCGTAAAAAGTGTGCTATAGCTTGTAACATGCAAATTCACGTAGGAATACATTTTACAGTATGTCAAGTATGTCAGTTTGCAGCATGTATATCTTCGTTATACATTCTTGTAGAAATCCTGTGAACCAATCAGAATGTGTGAAAAAAACAGAATGAATTAGAAGTTACCTTAAATTGTCTGAGAGACTTACCCTTTTTCAAAATGGACTACATAAATCATAAATGCTAATGTCCTGTTAATTTCATTTGCAAGAATATCTCATCAAAGATTTCCTTATTGAAGAAAATAAAACAACATCTGTGATTCTTTCTTTAAATCGATGAAAACTTTTCTACAATGCCTACATTTTGCCATCTATTGATTATTTTCTCGCTGTTTGGGTAAATGCATCAAAAGAAATAAACTACAAAAATATGCAGTTCGGGTAATCTTAGACAAGTCTCCTGACTTTCCGTCTCAGCCTCTCTTTGGGGAGTTAGATTGGTTAAATGTTTATAAAATAATAGAGTACAAGAAAGGTGTAAAATTATATAAATCTCTAAATTGCCTATGTCCATCATACATATCAGACTGTTTTACTTATCAAAATAAAGATGCTTATAACTTAAGATCATCATCAAACTTGGATCTACACTTGCCAAGACCTACAATAATTTTGTATCCATGAAAATTTCAAAAGTAGTTTCCAGTCCTTGACATATACAGTGTGTTGACGTACAATTTTAAAGATCGAGCAAGCGTTATTTATTTATTTCTTGGAATCTATTAGGCTGTGTAGCATAGTACAATTCTATGAACACTTTGTAGTGGTTAAAAGTGGCTACATGTAGTCAGAAAATTGTATAAATGATCATAATTTTATCATCGTTGATATCAGTAACGAAACAAAATTGAGCATGATGTAATTCACCATGTTCTAACTTGACAGTCATCATGGTCATACATGTATCTTAATTGTGAGATATTATAACGACACTGACATACCAGTGAGTGTCCAAATTTGGCAATTTAACAGGTCAAGAATTATTCCAGAAATGGCTATAATAGCTATATGGCTATAATAGCTATAAATGGCTATATTGGAGAAATAATTTCTCCAATATAGCCATTTATAGCTATTATAGCCATATTTAGCTATTCTAGCCATTTCTGGAATAATTCTGGACCTGTTAAAAACAGGTCCAGGATTACTCCAGAAATGGCTATAATAGCTAAATATGGCTATAATAGCTATAAATGGCTATATTGGAGTAATAATTTTGAGTACTAAAATAATAAATTTTGGAATTTTGAGCTAGTACTCAAAATCGCAAATGTTTATAACCATCTGAATAATGTTTACTAAAGAAGTTGACATGTAAAATGTACTATCTTTGAGATTGAATGAGTCAAATTTTGATAACTTATCCTGGTCAAAACTTGAAAATTGTAAGTTTTGCATACCAATTTCTTTTGTAAACTTTGATCAGATGGTCATAAAGATTTGCGATTTTGAGTTTGAAAGAAAAATTCAAAAATTTTATTTTTTAGTACTCAAAATTATTTCTCCAATATAGCCATTTATAGCTACATGTATTATAGAGGACGCAGTCCGCGCCGCAGGCGCGGACGTAGTCCTCTTGAAGATAACACGTGTAAATAAATAGGAAAAATACTGGTTTCCAATGTTAATTCTGTACAAATTCTGTATAACCTACAAACTCAGCCGTGCGGTTTCGCCAGAGTCTCGGGGCTTACTACTCAACCCATGTATATTCGGAATCATCATGGCTGACTTCCGGTCTACATGGACGGAGGATTATTGGACAACCTGTTTTCAGCGGTATATACGAAGTCAATAATTTAATTGAATCCATTGAATCATGCTTTACTTACTTGATTATATGTGATTTGAAACCGTTTCATCTTACTGCCATCTTCAACAAGTTACGACTAATACGTCATGACGTCATTATGCAATGTCATTATTACGTCAGAATGCAACGTCATCATGTAGCAGGAAAAACGTTGTTTCGCGGATTGTATGTGGAAAAACGTGTGGGACGGGCGAATTATTGAAGCTATCTGCATATATGTGTGTGTGCAGAATTGTTCAAATTTTCAAGAAACTGTCACACCGATTCTGCACCGAGGTCTCTCTCAGTTGTAGCTAAATAACTAGCATGACTAGAGGCGGGGTTTTTTTTAAATTTGGTTTTATTTTGTTTTATTTATTTGTTTGATTTTTGTTTGGTTGGTTTTTTTAGGGGGGGGGTTGCCGCTGGGGTGAAGTTGAGGGAGCAAATATATGTGAAAAATACTGAAATTTTATGTAGAGAAGGTAAAAGGAACTCCCTCATCCCATAAAAACTTAAAAGGCTTAATTCCTGAAGAAATATACATTGAAATTCACGTTTATTATATTATAATACACCATATTCTCTTCTTGGAGTAGGATTTTTTTTATTTCTCTTTTTTATTTTGTTTTCATTTATTCATTTACATGTATTTTCAAATTTATTTGTTTATCTATAACTAGTATTATATTTACATGCTCATTTATCTTCTATTTCTAATTAAAAAATTTACATTTTTTATCAATTTCACCCTGCGTCCTCACTATGGCTTTGCCATAATTCATATTAGCCATATTAAGCTATCATATCCATTTCTGGAGTAATCCCGTACCTGAAAAAGACCCTTTTGTTGTATTTTGAATAGTAATTCGCTTTCGCTCATAATTTTCAAAGAAACAACATAAAAAGATAAAGATAAAAATTATCGTCAAAAAATGATTTTTGAAAACAAATACTGTGGTACGTATATTGAGAAGCCTCATATTGCAATAAACCAGTAGTGCGATAAAACTGGAACCACTTACGTGACGAAATAGTGCACGCAAATAAGATAGATTTGCTCAGGGTTCAAAAACGCGATCCAAAAACGCAATCCAAAAACAGCCCGACTAAGCGCCCTCCACTGTTGCATTAAAGCCCGCACGGGATACTGTGATGTAACAATACAGATTATCAGATACAGAAAACCGCTCAGCCCTACTGAAATACACCACTCACTGGTGTAGCCAGAATGACAATAACAACTCGCGTTGAGCAAGAATCCAATCCGAAATGACTTGCTCTTGAAGCCTAAACATCAGTGTCGAACTGGAAAAATGGACGTTTGCTGATCGAATTATCTTTTGAAAAGAAGGCCGAAGTGCAGTGTCTAGCAACCACATTATTCTCTCAGATTCCACTAATTTAGTGTAAAATGAACATACTCTCAGATTAAATGACTATAAAAATGTTGAATTAATATCATGAACAGAGAAGAATGAACTTCTGCAGTGACCCTGCAGCGAAATTACCTCAATAGTGAGGCGAGATCCTTCAACGACAGCGCCATATTTTTCACGACTGACTTACGGTAATTGAAAAAAAAAACCAGTATTTCCCTAAATCATTGAATTAATTGATGAAAATCTTTCTGAAGGTCCAAAATCTATTTCATGATATGAGAGAAGAGAGAGAGATGTCACTATGATTACTTGTGAAGTCTTTCAAATACATTTTTGCGACATATGAGTAAGTCACGTGACATTTGCTGAAAAACTGTTGACATTGGCAGCGTACAGTTTTCCAGAAATAATTCATGAAAAATGGTCATTACAGGAATGTCGAACACAAGATTGTTCATTTCTTTAGCCCTTATTGTAATATGTTTCACATTTCTTTATCCAAGATTGCTACATCCAATGTTTGCTAGTTTTCTAGGAGTTGGAAAGAAACCACAAAAACCAATAGGTAAAAACTCAATATAATACAATATAGTTTACTGTAGTATTGATCTTGATCTTGATCTTTCTCTTCTTCTTCCATTAAGAAAAAGTGAAGGGTCGCTAATGTGGCATTCTTTTAATGTGAGTTAAAAGTGGTTGGGTGAGGGGAGCCCTGCCGACTCCCCTTTCGCATGTGCTCACAGTGTCCTGTGTCTCGGATAGGTGTAGGTACGTTAAAGAACCCTCACTGCTTCGGTTGGGTCCATTGCATAGGTCAAAATTCCAACATACAGCTTATGTCTTGGGATGGTACACATCGTAGAGGCGGAATCTATAACTGTACTGAACTAGTCGGTAAATAGCTCGAAAGAGCTTAGATGTTGTATTGTTGACATGTCCGACTCTAAATAAATATTATTTGATTTGATTTGATATTTGAACTGACAACTGACTGCATGCTGCAATTATTGACTTTTGATGAGGTCTACTCGTGACTATACAGACCTGGTCAGGCATTGGTTGACTGAGGCCGAAGACCGAGGTTAACCAATGCCTGACCAGGTCTGTATAGTCACAAGTAGACCGAAATCAAAAGTCAATAACTGCTAAGTAAATTATCAGGCTTTTATTTACATTTGCATTGTAATGATACGCGAAGTCAAAGATCTAACACTACAAAAAACCAATGCACGCACTGGTCAGGCACGCACTACTCCTGAATAGACGGCTTTGGAGCGTTAGCGGTCAACTCACTCTGAGGTACACTCTATCAAACAGCGTCTCCGCCAATCAGAAATAAGCAAAATTGGCAATAATTCCTGATCATTTAATAATGCATGATGTAGGCCTATATCAGCTATCGGTGTATGCATATCACATAAGACCATCCAACCTGCCTGGTAAATTAAAGAACATCATATTGACATGAAGTGTTCTCCCTAGAAATTTTGGATAACATCATGAACATGGTGCTAATTATTAAGTCTTCACGGAGCATAGTGATTGGAAATCGATAATCTAGGGCTGTCACTATACGCTTAGCTCACGATACGATACGTATCGCGATATTTACTCACGATACGATTTGTATCACGATACATCATTTTTAATGTAGATGATAGAAATTTCGTCAGATATTTTAATAAAACAAGTTAAGATCATTCATAGATTGAATGCTTTGAGAAATATTGTATTGACTAGAAAACTGGGAAAAAAGTATAAAACTCAGCAATATATTATAAAATCAGCAGTGATCGGGAAGGCAAACTTGCTCACTTGGACTATGGCCCCATCCACTTGGACTTCAATGGGCCATTCTAAAAAAAAAAGGGCCATCTCTCTTCATGAAAGGGCCATTCCAAAAAATGATCATTTTCGAAAAGCTTTGCTTACAATGTATGCACATTGTATAATACATCAGATGTTTAAGGACATTCATAGTCTTGAAATTCCCAATTTTACCATTTCAAATGAATAATTTACAGACATATCACAGAGCAGCCAAGATCAAACTTTCAGCCACCTATCCTGTATTTTTCGTGTCCACTTATGGGCAGCTTCATGTTCAGCTTTGTTGATATTAGAGAAGAGGGGAAGGGGGTTGAATGCAGTTGACAGTCCTATACAAATTTTATTACTTCGATTTGAACCCATTGACTGACCACTTAAAATGACAATAATTTTATGGAAGAATGCATACACAAGTACCTTTACGTCGATAAGATACGTATGTGGACGTTGGAGATTTAAATCTCAGGCGCAGAACGAGAATAAAAAAGAATGTCGGAGAAAAATCAATATTGTATGATCTACACGTTACTGCTACTGGTGTAGATCTACGTTACAATGTAAATATGAGTACAGAACTTTTAGATAGATTTGGAAACCAAACATCATGGACATTGTAGAATAATGCGAACCAGGACGCAGCGAGTTGTCAATATTATGGACCATTTTTTATCAGAATGGGACTATGTGGCAGGGCGCAAGGCCTTCCCAATCTCTGAATATAATGATATAATAATAAATGCAACAGGAGTGTCTTTTAAAGTTATCTTTGATGACTCGGGTTGAGCGTCGCCATGTTGATATTTTAAAGATAAAAACGAACAATAAATCAACGATACGGCCTCTTCTCGTATCCTGTATCGAATCGTTGTCAAGAACAGCGGTGAATTGAGAACCTCGGTGAATCATTACAGCCCTACGATAATCGGTTAGAATGGGTTGGTGTGTCCAATGCAGTTTTACCTATTATAAACAGTCGACTCAAATTTACCATTTTCAGCTATACTGGTCTCAGACCAGTCACGCTTATGCGATACCCCGTCGTCCGTCTGTCTGTCCGCCTGTCTGTCCGTCTGTCCGTTCGTCCGTCCGTAAACAACTCTTGTGCTCGCAACTCCTCTGAAACCATAGGAGATAGAAAGTTAATTCTTTTTGCATCCTAGTTGGTATGTTGTATAGTTGTGCACCTGCCATTTGGTTTCAGCCCCTAACCCTCAGGGTCTTGGAAAATGGGCGTTGTTATGAAAATCTATGAAATCTTGTGCTCGCAACTCCTCTGACACTATAAATGATGGATACTTTATTGTTTTTGCAATATGATTGGTCTGTGGTCTAGTGCACACACACACATGACCACACCCATTTTCTAAGACCCTGGGGGTCAGAGGCTCATACAAAATATCAGGTGCACAATTATATCACGTTACATAAACGACTGAGAAGTTCTTCAATTAATACTAACCTAAATCTTTCGATTTTTAATGCTGTAGGATATCGATTTTACTGTTCGGGAGATAAACGTTATGTGTCACAATTAAGACCATTGTCCAACTTATTGGACCCACCAGGAAAAAAAAATGACAAATCCTTATCTTGTGCAAACGCTAATATGAGACACAAGGATTAAGGGACTAGGTTGGGTACATGACAATATGATAACATTTTGTTTATAAGTCAGAAAAATGTCTCGGAATGCGTCCCAGAATTGTTAAATGTTTGTCCCAGAATTTTGTCATTTGTCCCTGAAAATTTTCATCGATGTCCCAGAATGGCTGAAAAAATCTGGCATGTATGCAAATAAAGCATACATTTGATATATTACTGACCAACAATGCAAATATATGTGATCATGTGAGTTAATTAATCTTGAATAAACTTGATCAAAGTAAACTACTGTGTATGAAAATACCCCCTATACCATTTCCATTGTTTCAGAATTTCCATCCAAATCATTGGGAAAAGTATTTGTGAGTGAATACTTAATAATTTGTGTTACAAATGATTTGAATGAACAAATTCTTTTTTATTTATCACAGAGAGACCACAACGGGTACCACCCAGGGAGACTGGGATGCCTCCTAATATGCCTCCACATATGCACGATGACATTCAAAGACAGATGAGGGTTTGTATCATATTGAAAACACTGATATAACTTAAATGTTATTTTCTTCTCACTCTCACATTGATATGAGACTTTCATACCCGGTAGGCATTCAGATGAGGGTTTGTATCATATTGAAAACACTGATATAAATTAAATGTAATTTTCTTCTCACTCTCACATTGATATGAGACTTCCATAGGATGTTATGAAAGATACATCAGTTTCACCAAAGTGTCTACAAATCATACTTCAGGTCTGCATAGGAAGTGTAAGTTTATAGATCCTAGAATTGACCTGATGTATCTTCAACTTTTTAACTTCTTCAACTTACCAGTATTAACCAAGATTGTGAAGAAAAAGCAATTCTAAATCAACATCACATTTTCTTTTTATATTATTACAATTCTTACAATAGAAAAATGCTGCATCATCTGACATTTAGTTCAGCTGCCATGTGATATGTAATTCGCATGTGTCATATTTCAAAGCTTTATTTCATAGGCTTACTCTGTATGTGCTCATGCGCTAGAGAAAATGTTATCTTATATACTTCTATTCAAACTGGTTATCATAATTATTATCAATTCAGGCTGGACCCCACCCAGGTATGAGAGCTGCTGCAGAAATGAACAAGCAGAATACAAAAGGGTCGGGAGGTCGTGGAGGGGTGATGGGAATGGTCCTACCAGTCTATGCTATTGGAATAGTGGCATATTTGATATATACACTTGTCAAGGTATGGTAAATATTATAATAGTTACAATGTAAAGGGTTTGTAAACTGAGGACAAATAATTATGATTATCATGTAACCTTGCCAATTACCTTTCTACGTTTGCTTTTCTGACTTTTGTGTATCATATTTTCAGTGTCTTTTGCATTTTTGTATAAAAAGCAGTTCAGGACTCAAAATTCGGCAACATTGTCAAATTTGGCAACATATTGCTGAAATTTGGCAACATTACAGCAAAAATACAGATGTTGTGTCTGATTTAACGTTAGATGTAATGGGCAACTTTTTAAAAATTCCTCTGCAGATTTTTTTCTTCATTGCTCCAAAGCATGTAGGCAGGTAAATGATTAAAGAAACTAGCAGCATCAACATATATTGCTGAATTTTGAGTTTTCTCGAACTGAAAGTAAGCTGTAGCAAATAAAAAAAAAGTTGGTCACTATAAGAAATCAAAATGAAATAATCAGCTACCCTTCTACGTGTATCTTTGTACATCCATAAAATTTCAACAATAAGAGTATCTTTTCAGCAAGGTTTTGCATTTTATTTACGATGATCAAATTATATTTAGGTATTTAACAAGTCAAACAAGGGAGAGTATGGAAGGAAAGGTTATGGGGCACAGAGAGGTCAAAGGTCAGCTTCAACAGAGAGAGAACAGTTGGACGAGCTCAAGGCCAGTGGTCAGCAACTAACAGAACTTGAGAGTTTACTCAACAAGGCAGAGGATAAAAATATAAGTAAGTACAAACTAAGTTGGCTGAACTAGAGAGTTTACTCAACAAGGTAGAGGATAAAAAAATAAGTAAGTACAAACTAAGTTGGCTTAAGGCCAGTGATCAGCTACTAACAGAACTAGAGAGTTTACTCAACAAGGCAGAGGATGAAAATATAAGTAAGTACAAACTAAGTTGGCTAGTTGTCAGCAACTAACAGAACTAGAGAGTTTACTCAACAAGGTAGAGGATAAAAAAATAAGTAAGTACAAACTAAGTTGGCTTAAGGCCAGTGATCAGCTACTAACAGAACTAGAGAGTTTACTCAACAAGGCAGAGGATGAAAATATAAGTAAGTACAAACTAAGTTGGCTAGTTGTCAGCAACTAACAGAACTAGAGAGTTTACTCAACAAGGCAGAGGATGAAAATATAAGTAAGTACAAACTAAGTTGGCTTAAGGCAAGTGATCAGCTACTAACAGAACTAGAGAGTTTACTCAACAAGGCAGAGGATGAAAATATAAGTAAGTACAAACTAAGTTGGCTTAAGGCAAGTGATCAGCTACTAACAGAACTAGAGAGTTTACTCAACAAGGCAGAGGATGAAAATATAAGTAAGTACAAACTAAGTTGGCTTAAGGCAAGTGATCAGCTACTAACAGAACTAGAGAGTTTACTCAACAAGGCAGAGGATGAAAATATAAGTAAGTACAAACTAAGTTGGCTAGTTGTCAGCAACTAACAGAACTAGAGAGTTTACTCAACAAGGCAGAGGATAAAAATATAAGTAAGTACAAACTAAGTTGGCTTAAGGCAAGTGATCAGCTACTAACAGAACTAGAGAGTTTACTTAACAAGGCAGAGGATAAAAATATAAGTAAGTACAAACTAAGTTGGCCAGTTGTCAGCAACTAACCGAACTAGAGAGTTTACTCAACAAGGCAGAGGATAAAAACATAAGTTGAAACTGAGGGAGAATACATGTAAGTAAAAGGCAGAAAATAAAAACATAAGTACATTTGTAACTGAAAACTGTGGGTGATAATTATGTTAAGCCTCAAGTACCATTATTATATTTGTGAATAGTATTTCATAATATTCTGCATAGAGAAAATTTGCAGTCTCGGTCATCCTAGGACACAATTTGTCTCAAATTCCTAATTTATGTTTTCTACATTGTTTTACATTTTACCACTTAAATGTTATTTTGATGTAACAATTGCATGCATGTAATTGCTCTATCTTGATATTTTGATTTTTTCCCCACTTGAATGTTTTATTCATTCATTGTGTTTATAAACAAAAAAATTGGGTTGTTTACTAAATACAGGTTTCATTTGTAGAACATGTAAAACTTGCTTTTCAAAACTGTGTTACACTACAAGCTATTGTTATAAAACTCATCTTGTGTTTTTATTTGCATCTGAAATCAGGGATTATTTAAGATATTTACATGTATCTATATAACAGGTTCTGATGAAATGAAGGAACTTCAGAGGCGACTAGAAGATACAGAGAAACAAATGGCAAAGATTCTACAAGCAATGCAAACTGTGTCAACCAAGATAAACACGGTAGCCACTACTCCAGAGACTACTGAACAAAATAAGGTATAATAACATGGTCAAATTCAATCATTCTTCCAGAGGGAAGGAATGATACCAATAATGACATACAATCCCTTATACATGTATATAAAAATGTTTGGTCACTTTTATCTTTATCTGGTGCAAAAACGACAATGTATGTATTAGCTAAGTAAAATCCATCCTTTGCAACATACATAGTGCATGTGTATGTGTACATTGCTAGAAAGCACACATACAATGTAAGCACATAACATATGAAATCTGTAAAACAGTACTAATAAACAAGATCTATATGGATTTCAGTACCAGTACATGAAGAATGGTATGTTCTGTTTGTATGAATGTTACTAGAGAAAACCCCTACATTTCATTGAAGACTTTACACATGTACCATTTTTAGCTCGCCGGGACGAAAAAGTCCAGAGAGCTAATGCCATACCCTCGGCATCGTCATTGTTGTCGTCGTCCGTAGACAAAACTTTAACCTGGGCTATATCTCTTGAGCTATAAGGGGTAGGGCTTTGATATTTCACATGTAGATATCTTGTGACGAGACCTTGACCTTTGACCAAGTGACCTTGACCTTGGATTTTGACCTACTTTTCAAAAACTTTAACCTGGTTTCTGACAAAAACCTGTATAGGCGAGCTATGTAATCTTTGATTACCCTATGTTTAAAACTAATGTCTATGTTAATTCATTTTCTCTAAGATAATTTTGATAATTACTGTACTGATTATTTAGGAGAAATCTAAACCACAGCAAAATAGTGATGTAACATCTACAAGTGATGAAAATGTAGACAACAAAAAGGAAGAGGATCAGAAAACAGACTCTGGGAAAGACGAGAATGCTGACTCAGAAAAAGACGAGAAGGAGGTAAAGAAAGATACTCAGGAAGATAGTAAGAAGAAAGAAGAGAAAGACGGAGGAGAGACTGTGGAAGAAGAGGAGGTTGTAAATTTAGATGACTTATCAGATAAAAAGGAAGAGGATGGTGTAACAAGTGTAAGACACCGGAGGATTCACACAGAGGTGGAGAATTAGACTGAGGTATTACTACATTACACTAGTGTGGTGTAAGGTTGTTCTTTTTATACATGTAGATTTTACTGTCTTCATGATGTAGGAACTTAAAAAGTCTCAGTTTTTGATATTTGATTTAGTAATTGTGCAATACAAGTCTTTTTTGCTTAAACCTTGTCGTTTACTTTAAAATGCTTTCATATCGGAAGATCTTTAATATACATGTATATTCAATTCACTCAATCAGATAAAATTCAGTGTAACTTATAACTTTCACCTCTGAATACCATTTTAGGAACATCCAGTTCTAATACATTGCCATTTAACTTAATCATGTCATTCAAATATTCTGCATAATTAGCTAATCTATTGGTGTTGTTATTGAATATTCATGTTATACATGTACTATCTTGATTATGATTGAGTTATGGATGAACCTTGTTTATTTGCATCTTTTAATTATGGATGCTTTTGGTTTTAGCTTTGACATTAGACAATCTGTTTCAAATTTCCATGAGTACTGCAGATGCATTTTATAAAATGTTAAATCTCAGGAACACTTAAAGTACTTACATGTACATGCTTTTAATTTTTTCTATCACAATCACATGTAAACTGCAGCACAGATACATGTAAGTACATATACATGTGCATGCATTGCAGATACAGGAACAAATATCAAGTACTTTTTAGTTAAAAAAATCTTTAGTATTATACATACATGTAGTTCCGACATTGCTACTTGAGCCAAATCTTTGAATAGGTACATTTATCTATGTCAGTTATTTTCATATTGACACAAGGAATGTAACCATTTCCTGAAGAAACAACATTTTAGAGAAGAGATCAAGTTTCAGACTAATTCAGTTATTCCCTTTCTATCTACACATTTTGAATTATTAATCCCTTTATTTGTTAAATTTTGTAAACACATCTGCTTATCTTATAACCATAACTGCCTACCCCAGGTGATAAGGCTTTATACATATTTCCATGAGTTTTTTTCTAACTTACCCACATGTACATGGTAATTTAAATGCTCAAACATTTTTTTTTCATCTACATGTATATGTATTGTATCCTTTCTTTTCTGTTGCATATACTCAGAATCTCAGTATTATTCTTAACCCTGAAAGATAAAAAATACATGTATAACTAGAAACTAGAACCTTCCATCTGATGAAATCATTTGGGTTTCACCCGAGTTAAATGAAATCATTTGATTTTCACCTGAGTGTTACATTATAACTGCTGATATGATGATGTTTTATTTATCCACTTATGTATGCTGTAAAAATTGTTGTTACATGTACATACATGTATATGGATAATAAATTTTATGGGTTATCATTGCAAATTAAAAAAAAAAAAATACCTACGCATGTATACATGTATTTCAGTCCAGAAGACAAATTAAGAATTAAAAATGTATGTTATTGTATTTAGAAATAACTGATTAAATGTATTTGATTCAATATTTATTGCATTTGGTACTACATGTAATGCATATACATGTATATATCGAAATACAAGTTCAGAGACAAAATTGAGCATTAATTTAACTTGTAAATCAAATAATCCAAAACTTATGCTTGCATAAGCTTGTTGGTCGATACATTAAGGTGTACTATCTCTCATTGTTAATTTTGTAGGCATACATGTACTTAGAAATATTATAAAAAGTGATAACTATGCCAAAAATATGAATTGTATACTTTAATGGTTTATGTAGCAGGTATCTGGTTTGATCCCTCTCTTTTTACAGCTCAGTCTTTGAGTAGCTTATTGTGATCCTATACAATGTATTGATGATATGCACCTCATACTGACTGTGATAATACCTTCTGTATGTTCTTGTACATGTACATGTATGTATAATTGTCCCCAAGTAAAGAACAATAAGTACTGAAGATGATAGCATTGTAAATAAGGGGCATTACTCATAGCTCACATGTACCTAAAATGATAGCATTGTAAATAAGGGGCATTCCTCATAGCTCACATGTACTTACAGTACATGCTTTGTTTTACTATATACAATGTATACATGTATGTAAGATGATTGTGGAACAAAATTAAACATCAAGGGGAAGAACTGAGAATCTCTAAATCAGCTTTACAGATTTCAATAGAGTTAAATGATATTACTCTAAAGAGTTCATTAATGTTCCCATCTTTTAATGGAAACAACAAATCATGTAACAAAGTACCGTTGAGATTATTGTGATGTCATCAAATGGCATTGTTTTTACCTTTCTGACAAAAAAAGCATCAATGAAGGTGAAATATCTTTTTGACAAATAAAGGAAGAGGTATTTTTCCATAATTATTTTCAATTAATATTGGCAAATGTAGGTGACCACTGCTAATTTTTTAGAAATGTGTTGGTTGTTCATCTATTTCTGAAGGCTGAATGCTATTGCAAACACCTTATTTACAAAACATAAATAAAGATATTGAAAAAAGTATCAAAAAAGAAATTTGTGTAGATATTAAAAGAAATACATGTTCATAAATAAGGTAAACATCAGACTTCATGGACTTACCCCTTTGTTCATACACTAATGTTATTGTTTCAAGCCTTGCCTTAGCTTCTTCATAGCAGACATGCACTAATTTGATAAGTAATATACAAAGTACATGTAATTTATAGAGAAATATTTGGTCAACCAAAGTAAAGTAAACATACATATACTGCTGTTTCTTAACTTACCTTAATTCTAACCAGTTATTGTTACCTATCCAGTTTATTTTATGCAAAAATATAATGAAAAAATTACTTATAGTCTTTTAAAATACTACATGTATATTTCCATACATTGACATGTAATATTCTTTACTTTATATCTATGAATACCAAACTGACTTTTACTGTTACTGTTTCTGATTACTATGGCAACACCTTGGTTTAATTTGTATTTCAACATTCTAGATCTCCATTCATTTACGTTTAAATCAAACCAGTGTTTATCATAAAGCATAATGTGCTTATCAATTATCTCTAAACCAATCATTTGATTATGACATTGTAAGAGGGACTAGTCACAGATCCCCAGTGTGTATATTTGTTGTGAGCTCTGTGTTTATGATGGTAGTATTTATAGATAAATGTCTACGTTTATAGTATTTATAGATAAATTTCTACATTTAAGGTAGTCTTATATTCATTTGACTTTGTAAAGGTCCAATTATAGAATCTGCATTTTATTTGTACTGGCTTGCAGTATTGGAAAATAGAATATCTCCTTTTCTTTTTATGAGTGCAGTGTTATTACTGTAGATGTAGAAATAGTACTAACCTAGTCAAAATGAGATTTATTAATATTGTTTATTAAAAAAATTACCATGCTCAGTTTTGGTAATTAGAAATCATCAGAGGTATAAAATTCATCCCTAATGTGAACTTTAATTTATTCTTTGTTATGTGTTCAATAAAGCTGTCATCTGACCTCATATTGTCTGTATCTATTGGTTTATAGGTCATGAGCCACAGTCAGTGTAGTCTTCTGTAATTAATCTCTACCAGAAATAAAAAAGAGCTGGACAATGATCAAAGACATCATATAAGCAATCATTATACAACCATATTACTTCAAGGTCAAACAAATTTGTTACAAAGTACTGTAACCTCCACTACCAATACGATCAGCCTCGCACCATATAAGTATGTATTGGTGACGTTACCAAATGATCACATGAATATCAGTATATCATTGTCCATGTGAAAAGGTTTACTTTGATAAAACCATGAAAGTGTAAGAGAATGATGGTACATATACAGTATAGCAGTCCCTCAAAATCACCTCTGGAACCTGCTGTATAAAGCAACACCTTGATTCTGACATGAAAAGTCCAGTGGATAAGTTTCATGAACAGATGTATGAATAATACATTTCAGTCCTATGGATTTGAACTTTCATGGTCAAGTTTTGATTTTCACATGGATATCGGCTTTTTGTTTCTGTTTCTACAAATAGAAATCAAGATTTTTCACTCATATTTCATGTATAAGGATACAGAGGAGAGATACATGTAGAGCAAGTGACCATATTTCGCCGTATTTTTCGTACATTTCTTTGAAAATCTCAAAACTTGGAGGCAAATTCAATAATTGCTTTTGCTAGAATTAAATTTAATTCCATTCTCGATTGAAAAACTACAAAAAGAATTTAATTTACGCAGTTCATTGTTTCCTTATAAATTCTCAAATTATTTCGTTTCCATGTTTTCCGGGGTGACCATATAAATTCGGCGTTTTTGTTGATATGTATCCTATTTACACACAACGGACAAAAATTGTGATTTCTTTTTCAGGAAATGTTTCGTCACCACTACTTCTATGAAATCATGCCAAATAAATGTTTTCGGTGTTTGTAAAATTTTCGAATGTTTACGCCTAAAATTTTTTGTTTTTGTTAAATTTTCCCCATTTTGTGGTATTCTTTTGTCAAAACTGAGTGCAGGATATATCACAATCTATCAAAACATGACTACTATGGTCATATTTGAAAGGAAATAGAAAAATAAACTTGACAAACATTTCCGATAACCAGTGAGAAGCAATTAACTATGAAACGGCGAAATATGGTCACCAGCGAAATATGGTTCCTCGCTCTACATGCTTATTTACATGTAATTTGCATTTATATCAAGAATTATTAATAAGTCAAGGTCAGACAACCTGTCAATACTATGATATACATGTATGTTTTAACTCTCATTATTTGTCCAACTAAAGGTTTAACAGTTTTCATAATTTACATACAGACGAACTATTCATGCCCAATAAAATTTCCACCACTAGGTAAAATTTCAGATCGAGCAGGCAAACATTTGATGTATGATGCACCTAACAAAATCAATACATATTCTCTAAGGACTATAACATTCTTTATATGGACCTGGTGTTCAAGCCATATTTGAACAAGTCCTAAACCAGCTGTCTCTAACTCGGCAAGGGAGTTCGTATGCGAGGTCTCGTGATGAAAGATGGTTACACTACATGTACATGTATATCCCAGATACTATTACCAACGTCCTATCCTACGTGCATGAACATTTGGAAACACAGTGCCAATATATGAATTTCATGATGATTGAAACACAGCATGAATATATGAATTTCATGATGATTAGAACACAGTGTGAATATATGAATTTCATGATTGGAACACATGAATATATGAATTTCATGATGATTTGAACACAGTGTGAATATATGAATTTCATGATGATTGAAACACAGTGTGAATATATGAATTTCATGATGATTGAAACGGTGTGAATATATGAATTTCATGATGATTGGATCAAGGGGTGAATATATGAATTTCATGATTAAAACATGTGAATATATGAATTTCATGATTAAAACACATGAATATATGAATTTCATGATGATTTGAACACAGTGTGAATATATGAATTTCATGATGATTTGAACACAGTATGAATATATGAATTTCATGATGATTGTAACACAGCGTGAATATATGAGGCCACAATTAAAAAATTGTTTGTTCCCCCTCCCCCCGGGTCTGTTTTTTTCCAAGTGACCCGGCAGGCGGGTACTTATTTTTTTTTTTTTTTTTTTTTTTTTTTTTTTTTGCTGCCAGAACTACCTGTATCAAATATGTTTCAAGTCGTTTGAATCCAAATAGCACATTACTGGACTCCTTACAGCTGCGCAGTCACACTCTGTGTTTCTAATTGATATGATAAAGACTAAGAGCTGGCAGCCGGCGATTTCTCACCTCTTACTTCGGGAAAAATCGTCGCCTGCTTTCCGTAAAACATAGGGTAATCAAAGATTACATAGCTCGCCGTTGCAGGTTTTGTCAAATATCAAATAACTTCCAAAATACAAAAAGTATTGTCATAAGGATTCTATGCATCTAATGTTAGTCTCATCCGTTAGAGAGCTAAAGATACTGTGAAAGTATGAGTAGTTGAATAGTTAATGGTTAAGGTCAAAGTCCAAGGTCAACATCACTGGGTCAAAGGTCATGGTCTCAAATGAAAGGTCCCATAAGAAGAAATCTACATGTGAAATATAAAAGCCCTACCCCTTATAGTTCAAGAGATATAGCCCAGGTTAAAGTTTTTGAAAAGTAGAACAAAGTTCAAGGTCAAGAGGTCATGATCTCAAATGAAAGATATCATCATAAGGTATCTACTTGTGAAATATGAAAGCCCTACCCCTTATGGTTGAAGAAATATAGCATAATTTAAGGTTTTTGAAAGTAGGTCAAAGTCCAAGGTAAAGGTCACTAGGTCAAAGATCATGGTTTCAAATGAAAGGTCTCGTCACAAGGTATCTACATGTGAAATATGAAAGCCCTACCCCTTACGGTTGTAGAGATATAGCCCAGGTTAAAGCTTTTTCTACGGACGACGCCGGCGATCTAAAGTTAGTTACTTATTCAACGTTGCAACATTGCAACATTCGACAAATACCTTATATATCGGTAATAGATAAAAAGATCCCAATGTAATGGAAGGAAATTGATGAAACTTGGTGAGCTTATAGATTAGGGTGAGATCTTTGAAATGCATTGCAGATTATGAACCGATCTCGGTTGTGTCTTAGCGCAACAGGCGCTTGAAGTCCATGATAATAATGGGTCTAGTATGAAAATTTTCGAATGTTCTTCTAAGTATTAGACCCCCTTAGACGGCTAATCTGATGATGAAACTTGGTGAGCTTATAGATTAGGGTGAGATCTTTGAAATGCATTGCAGATTATGAACCGATCTCGGTTGTGTCTTAGCGCAACAGGCGCTTGAAGTCCATGATAATAATGGGTCTAGTATGAAAATTTTCGAATGTTCTTCTAAGTATTAGACCCCCTTAGACGGCTAATCTGATGATGAAACTTGGTGAGCTTATAGATTAGGGTGAGATCTTTGAAATGCATTGCAGATTATGAACCGATCTCGGTTGTGTCTTAGCGCAACAGGCGCTTGAAGTCCATGATAATAATGGGTCTAGTATGAAAATTTTCGAATGTTCTTCTAAGTATTAGACCCCCTTAGACGGCTAATCTGATGATGAAACTTGGTGAGCTTATAGATTAGGGTGAGATCTTTGAAATGCATTGCAGATTATGAACCGATCTCGGTTGTGTCTTAGCGCAACAGGCGCTTGAAGTCCATGATAATAATGGGTCTAGTATGAAAATTTTCGAATGTTCTTCTAAGTATTAGACCCCCTTAGACGGCTAATCTGATGATGAAACTTGGTGAGCTTATAGATTAGGGTGAGATCTTTGAAATGCATTGCAGATTATGAACCGATCTCGGTTGTGTCTTAGCGCAACAGGCGCTTGAAGTCCATGATAATAATGGGTCTAGTATGAAAATTTTCGAATGTTCTTCTAAGTATTAGACCCCCTTAGACGGCTAATCTGATGATGAAACTTGGTGAGCTTATAGATTAGGGTGAGATCTTTGAAATGCATTGCAGATTATGAACCGATCTCGGTTGTGTCTTAGCGCAACAGGCGCTTGAAGTCCATGATAATAATGGGTCTAGTATGAAAATTTTCGAATGTTCTTCTAAGTATTAGACCCCCTTAGACGGCTAATCTGATGATGAAACTTGGTGAGCTTATAGATTAGGGTGAGATCTTTGAAATGCATTGCAGATTATGAACCGATCTCGGTTGTGTCTTAGCGCAACAGGCGCTTGAAGTCCATGATAATAATGGGTCTAGTATGAAAATTTTCGAATGTTCTTCTAAGTATTAGACCCCCTTAGACGGCTAATCTGATGATGAAACTTGGTGAGCTTATAGATTAGGGTGAGATCTTTGAAATGCATTGCAGATTATGAACCGATCTCGGTTGTGTCTTAGCGCAACAGGCGCTTGAAGTCCATGATAATAATGGGTCTAGTATGAAAATTTTCGAATGTTCTTCTAAGTATTAGACCCCCTTAGACGGCTAATCTGATGATGAAACTTGGTGAGCTTATAGATTAGGGTGAGATCTTTGAAATGCATTGCAGATTATGAACCGATCTCGGTTGTGTCTTAGCGCAACAGGCGCTTGAAGTCCATGATAATAATGGGTCTAGTATGAAAATTTTCGAATGTTCTTCTAAGTATTAGACCCCCTTAGACGGCTAATCTGATGATGAAACTTGGTGAGCTTATAGATTAGGGTGAGATCTTTGAAATGCATTGCAGATTATGAACCGATCTCGGTTGTGTCTTAGCGCAACAGGCGCTTGAAGTCCATGATAATAATGGGTCTAGTATGAAAATTTTCGAATGTTCTTCTAAGTATTAGACCCCCTTAGACGGCTAATCTGATGATGAAACTTGGTGAGCTTATAGATTAGGGTGAGATCTTTGAAATGCATTGCAGATTATGAACCGATCTCGGTTGTGTCTTAGCGCAACAGGCGCTTGAAGTCCATGATAATAATGGGTCTAGTATGAAAATTTTCGAATGTTCTTCTAAGTATTAGACCCCCTTAGACGGCTAATCTGATGATGAAACTTGGTGAGCTTATAGATTAGGGTGAGATCTTTGAAATGCATTGCAGATTATGAACCGATCTCGGTTGTGTCTTAGCGCAACAGGCGCTTGAAGTCCATGATAATAATGGGTCTAGTATGAAAATTTTCGAATGTTCTTCTAAGTATTAGACCCCCTTAGACGGCTAATCTGATGATGAAACTTGGTGAGCTTATAGATTAGGGTGAGATCTTTGAAATGCATTGCAGATTATGAACCGATCTCGGTTGTGTCTTAGCGCAACAGGCGCTTGAAGTCCATGATAATAATGGGTCTAGTATGAAAATTTTCGAATGTTCTTCTAAGTATTAGACCCCCTTAGACGGCTAATCTGATGATGAAACTTGGTGAGCTTATAGATTAGGGTGAGATCTTTGAAATGCATTGCAGATTATGAACCGATCTCGGTTGTGTCTTAGCGCAACAGGCGCTTGAAGTCCATGATAATAATGGGTCTAGTATGAAAATTTTCGAATGTTCTTCTAAGTATTAGACCCCCTTAGACGGCTAATCTGATGATGAAACTTGGTGAGCTTATAGATTAGGGTGAGATCTTTGAAATGCATTGCAGATTATGAACCGATCTCGGTTGTGTCTTAGCGCAACAGGCGCTTGAAGTCCATGATAATAATGGGTCTAGTATGAAAATTTTCGAATGTTCTTCTAAGTATTAGACCCCCTTAGACGGCTAATCTGATGATGAAACTTGGTGAGCTTATAGATTAGGGTGAGATCTTTGAAATGCATTGCAGATTATGAACCGATCTCGGTTGTGTCTTAGCGCAACAGGCGCTTGAAGTCCATGATAATAATGGGTCTAGTATGAAAATTTTCGAATGTTCTTCTAAGTATTAGACCCCCTTAGACGGCTAATCTGATGATGAAACTTGGTGAGCTTATAGATTAGGGTGAGATCTTTGAAATGCATTGCAGATTATGAACCGATCTCGGTTGTGTCTTAGCGCAACAGGCGCTTGAAGTCCATGATAATAATGGGTCTAGTATGAAAATTTTCGAATGTTCTTCTAAGTATTAGACCCCCTTAGACGGCTAATCTGATGATGAAACTTGGTGAGCTTATAGATTAGGGTGAGATCTTTGAAATGCATTGCAGATTATGAACCGATCTCGGTTGTGTCTTAGCGCAACAGGCGCTTGAAGTCCATGATAATAATGGGTCTAGTATGAAAATTTTCGAATGTTCTTCTAAGTATTAGACCCCCTTAGACGGCTAATCTGATGATGAAACTTGGTGAGCTTATAGATTAGGGTGAGATCTTTGAAATGCATTGCAGATTATGAACCGATCTCGGTTGTGTCTTAGCGCAACAGGCGCTTGAAGTCCATGATAATAATGGGTCTAGTATGAAAATTTTCGAATGTTCTTCTAAGTATTAGACCCCCTTAGACGGCTAATCTGATGATGAAACTTGGTGAGCTTATAGATTAGGGTGAGATCTTTGAAATGCATTGCAGATTATGAACCGATCTCGGTTGTGTCTTAGCGCAACAGGCGCTTGAAGTCCATGATAATAATGGGTCTAGTATGAAAATTTTCGAATGTTCTTCTAAGTATTAGACCCCCTTAGACGGCTAATCTGATGATGAAACTTGGTGAGCTTATAGATTAGGGTGAGATCTTTGAAATGCATTGCAGATTATGAACCGATCTCGGTTGTGTCTTAGCGCAACAGGCGCTTGAAGTCCATGATAATAATGGGTCTAGTATGAAAATTTTCGAATGTTCTTCTAAGTATTAGACCCCCTTAGACGGCTAATCTGATGATGAAACTTGGTGAGCTTATAGATTAGGGTGAGATCTTTGAAATGCATTGCAGATTATGAACCGATCTCGGTTGTGTCTTAGCGCAACAGGCGCTTGAAGTCCATGATAATAATGGGTCTAGTATGAAAATTTTCGAATGTTCTTCTAAGTATTAGACCCCCTTAGACGGCTAATCTGATGATGAAACTTGGTGAGCTTATAGATTAGGGTGAGATCTTTGAAATGCATTGCAGATTATGAACCGATCTCGGTTGTGTCTTAGCGCAACAGGCGCTTGAAGTCCATGATAATAATGGGTCTAGTATGAAAATTTTCGAATGTTCTTCTAAGTATTAGACCCCCTTAGACGGCTAATCTGATGATGAAACTTGGTGAGCTTATAGATTAGGGTGAGATCTTTGAAATGCATTGCAGATTATGAACCGATCTCGGTTGTGTCTTAGCGCAACAGGCGCTTGAAGTCCATGATAATAATGGGTCTAGTATGAAAATTTTCGAATGTTCTTCTAAGTATTAGACCCCCTTAGACGGCTAATCTGATGATGAAACTTGGTGAGCTTATAGATTAGGGTGAGATCTTTGAAATGCATTGCAGATTATGAACCGATCTCGGTTGTGTCTTAGCGCAACAGGCGCTTGAAGTCCATGATAATAATGGGTCTAGTATGAAAATTTTCGAATGTTCTTCTAAGTATTAGACCCCCTTAGACGGCTAATCTGATGATGAAACTTGGTGAGCTTATAGATTAGGGTGAGATCTTTGAAATGCATTGCAGATTATGAACCGATCTCGGTTGTGTCTTAGCGCAACAGGCGCTTGAAGTCCATGATAATAATGGGTCTAGTATGAAAATTTTCGAATGTTCTTCTAAGTATTAGACCCCCTTAGACGGCTAATCTGATGATGAAACTTGGTGAGCTTATAGATTAGGGTGAGATCTTTGAAATGCATTGCAGATTATGAACCGATCTCGGTTGTGTCTTAGCGCAACAGGCGCTTGAAGTCCATGATAATAATGGGTCTAGTATGAAAATTTTCGAATGTTCTTCTAAGTATTAGACCCCCTTAGACGGCTAATCTGATGATGAAACTTGGTGAGCTTATAGATTAGGGTGAGATCTTTGAAATGCATTGCAGATTATGAACCGATCTCGGTTGTGTCTTAGCGCAACAGGCGCTTGAAGTCCATGATAATAATGGGTCTAGTATGAAAATTTTCGAATGTTCTTCTAAGTATTAGACCCCCTTAGACGGCTAATCTGATGATGAAACTTGGTGAGCTTATAGATTAGGGTGAGATCTTTGAAATGCATTGCAGATTATGAACCGATCTCGGTTGTGTCTTAGCGCAACAGGCGCTTGAAGTCCATGATAATAATGGGTCTAGTATGAAAATTTTCGAATGTTCTTCTAAGTATTAGACCCCCTTAGACGGCTAATCTGATGATGAAACTTGGTGAGCTTATAGATTAGGGTGAGATCTTTGAAATGCATTGCAGATTATGAACCGATCTCGGTTGTGTCTTAGCGCAACAGGCGCTTGAAGTCCATGATAATAATGGGTCTAGTATGAAAATTTTCGAATGTTCTTCTAAGTATTAGACCCCCTTAGACGGCTAATCTGATGATGAAACTTGGTGAGCTTATAGATTAGGGTGAGATCTTTGAAATGCATTGCAGATTATGAACCGATCTCGGTTGTGTCTTAGCGCAACAGGCGCTTGAAGTCCATGATAATAATGGGTCTAGTATGAAAATTTTCGAATGTTCTTCTAAGTATTAGACCCCCTTAGACGGCTAATCTGATGATGAAACTTGGTGAGCTTATAGATTAGGGTGAGATCTTTGAAATGCATTGCAGATTATGAACCGATCTCGGTTGTGTCTTAGCGCAACAGGCGCTTGAAGTCCATGATAATAATGGGTCTAGTATGAAAATTTTCGAATGTTCTTCTAAGTATTAGACCCCCTTAGACGGCTAATCTGATGATGAAACTTGGTGAGCTTATAGATTAGGGTGAGATCTTTGAAATGCATTGCAGATTATGAACCGATCTCGGTTGTGTCTTAGCGCAACAGGCGCTTGAAGTCCATGATAATAATGGGTCTAGTATGAAAATTTTCGAATGTTCTTCTAAGTATTAGACCCCCTTAGACGGCTAATCTGATGATGAAACTTGGTGAGCTTATAGATTAGGGTGAGATCTTTGAAATGCATTGCAGATTATGAACCGATCTCGGTTGTGTCTTAGCGCAACAGGCGCTTGAAGTCCATGATAATAATGGGTCTAGTATGAAAATTTTCGAATGTTCTTCTAAGTATTAGACCCCCTTAGACGGCTAATCTGATGATGAAACTTGGTGAGCTTATAGATTAGGGTGAGATCTTTGAAATGCATTGCAGATTATGAACCGATCTCGGTTGTGTCTTAGCGCAACAGGCGCTTGAAGTCCATGATAATAATGGGTCTAGTATGAAAATTTTCGAATGTTCTTCTAAGTATTAGACCCCCTTAGACGGCTAATCTGATGATGAAACTTGGTGAGCTTATAGATTAGGGTGAGATCTTTGAAATGCATTGCAGATTATGAACCGATCTCGGTTGTGTCTTAGCGCAACAGGCGCTTGAAGTCCATGATAATAATGGGTCTAGTATGAAAATTTTCGAATGTTCTTCTAAGTATTAGACCCCCTTAGACGGCTAATCTGATGATGAAACTTGGTGAGCTTATAGATTAGGGTGAGATCTTTGAAATGCATTGCAGATTATGAACCGATCTCGGTTGTGTCTTAGCGCAACAGGCGCTTGAAGTCCATGATAATAATGGGTCTAGTATGAAAATTTTCGAATGTTCTTCTAAGTATTAGACCCCCTTAGACGGCTAATCTGATGATGAAACTTGGTGAGCTTATAGATTAGGGTGAGATCTTTGAAATGCATTGCAGATTATGAACCGATCTCGGTTGTGTCTTAGCGCAACAGGCGCTTGAAGTCCATGATAATAATGGGTCTAGTATGAAAATTTTCGAATGTTCTTCTAAGTATTAGACCCCCTTAGACGGCTAATCTGATGATGAAACTTGGTGAGCTTATAGATTAGGGTGAGATCTTTGAAATGCATTGCAGATTATGAACCGATCTCGGTTGTGTCTTAGCGCAACAGGCGCTTGAAGTCCATGATAATAATGGGTCTAGTATGAAAATTTTCGAATGTTCTTCTAAGTATTAGACCCCCTTAGACGGCTAATCTGATGATGAAACTTGGTGAGCTTATAGATTAGGGTGAGATCTTTGAAATGCATTGCAGATTATGAACCGATCTCGGTTGTGTCTTAGCGCAACAGGCGCTTGAAGTCCATGATAATAATGGGTCTAGTATGAAAATTTTCGAATGTTCTTCTAAGTATTAGACCCCCTTAGACGGCTAATCTGATGATGAAACTTGGTGAGCTTATAGATTAGGGTGAGATCTTTGAAATGCATTGCAGATTATGAACCGATCTCGGTTGTGTCTTAGCGCAACAGGCGCTTGAAGTCCATGATAATAATGGGTCTAGTATGAAAATTTTCGAATGTTCTTCTAAGTATTAGACCCCCTTAGACGGCTAATCTGATGATGAAACTTGGTGAGCTTATAGATTAGGGTGAGATCTTTGAAATGCATTGCAGATTATGAACCGATCTCGGTTGTGTCTTAGCGCAACAGGCGCTTGAAGTCCATGATAATAATGGGTCTAGTATGAAAATTTTCGAATGTTCTTCTAAGTATTAGACCCCCTTAGACGGCTAATCTGATGATGAAACTTGGTGAGCTTATAGATTAGGGTGAGATCTTTGAAATGCATTGCAGATTATGAACCGATCTCGGTTGTGTCTTAGCGCAACAGGCGCTTGAAGTCCATGATAATAATGGGTCTAGTATGAAAATTTTCGAATGTTCTTCTAAGTATTAGACCCCCTTAGACGGCTAATCTGATGATGAAACTTGGTGAGCTTATAGATTAGGGTGAGATCTTTGAAATGCATTGCAGATTATGAACCGATCTCGGTTGTGTCTTAGCGCAACAGGCGCTTGAAGTCCATGATAATAATGGGTCTAGTATGAAAATTTTCGAATGTTCTTCTAAGTATTAGACCCCCTTAGACGGCTAATCTGATGATGAAACTTGGTGAGCTTATAGATTAGGGTGAGATCTTTGAAATGCATTGCAGATTATGAACCGATCTCGGTTGTGTCTTAGCGCAACAGGCGCTTGAAGTCCATGATAATAATGGGTCTAGTATGAAAATTTTCGAATGTTCTTCTAAGTATTAGACCCCCTTAGACGGCTAATCTGATGATGAAACTTGGTGAGCTTATAGATTAGGGTGAGATCTTTGAAATGCATTGCAGATTATGAACCGATCTCGGTTGTGTCTTAGCGCAACAGGCGCTTGAAGTCCATGATAATAATGGGTCTAGTATGAAAATTTTCGAATGTTCTTCTAAGTATTAGACCCCCTTAGACGGCTAATCTGATGATGAAACTTGGTGAGCTTATAGATTAGGGTGAGATCTTTGAAATGCATTGCAGATTATGAACCGATCTCGGTTGTGTCTTAGCGCAACAGGCGCTTGAAGTCCATGATAATAATGGGTCTAGTATGAAAATTTTCGAATGTTCTTCTAAGTATTAGACCCCCTTAGACGGCTAATCTGATGATGAAACTTGGTGAGCTTATAGATTAGGGTGAGATCTTTGAAATGCATTGCAGATTATGAACCGATCTCGGTTGTGTCTTAGCGCAACAGGCGCTTGAAGTCCATGATAATAATGGGTCTAGTATGAAAATTTTCGAATGTTCTTCTAAGTATTAGACCCCCTTAGACGGCTAATCTGATGATGAAACTTGGTGAGCTTATAGATTAGGGTGAGATCTTTGAAATGCATTGCAGATTATGAACCGATCTCGGTTGTGTCTTAGCGCAACAGGCGCTTGAAGTCCATGATAATAATGGGTCTAGTATGAAAATTTTCGAATGTTCTTCTAAGTATTAGACCCCCTTAGACGGCTAATCTGATGATGAAACTTGGTGAGCTTATAGATTAGGGTGAGATCTTTGAAATGCATTGCAGATTATGAACCGATCTCGGTTGTGTCTTAGCGCAACAGGCGCTTGAAGTCCATGATAATAATGGGTCTAGTATGAAAATTTTCGAATGTTCTTCTAAGTATTAGACCCCCTTAGACGGCTAATCTGATGATGAAACTTGGTGAGCTTATAGATTAGGGTGAGATCTTTGAAATGCATTGCAGATTATGAACCGATCTCGGTTGTGTCTTAGCGCAACAGGCGCTTGAAGTCCATGATAATAATGGGTCTAGTATGAAAATTTTCGAATGTTCTTCTAAGTATTAGACCCCCTTAGACGGCTAATCTGATGATGAAACTTGGTGAGCTTATAGATTAGGGTGAGATCTTTGAAATGCATTGCAGATTATGAACCGATCTCGGTTGTGTCTTAGCGCAACAGGCGCTTGAAGTCCATGATAATAATGGGTCTAGTATGAAAATTTTCGAATGTTCTTCTAAGTATTAGACCCCCTTAGACGGCTAATCTGATGATGAAACTTGGTGAGCTTATAGATTAGGGTGAGATCTTTGAAATGCATTGCAGATTATGAACCGATCTCGGTTGTGTCTTAGCGCAACAGGCGCTTGAAGTCCATGATAATAATGGGTCTAGTATGAAAATTTTCGAATGTTCTTCTAAGTATTAGACCCCCTTAGACGGCTAATCTGATGATGAAACTTGGTGAGCTTATAGATTAGGGTGAGATCTTTGAAATGCATTGCAGATTATGAACCGATCTCGGTTGTGTCTTAGCGCAACAGGCGCTTGAAGTCCATGATAATAATGGGTCTAGTATGAAAATTTTCGAATGTTCTTCTAAGTATTAGACCCCCTTAGACGGCTAATCTGATGATGAAACTTGGTGAGCTTATAGATTAGGGTGAGATCTTTGAAATGCATTGCAGATTATGAACCGATCTCGGTTGTGTCTTAGCGCAACAGGCGCTTGAAGTCCATGATAATAATGGGTCTAGTATGAAAATTTTCGAATGTTCTTCTAAGTATTAGACCCCCTTAGACGGCTAATCTGATGATGAAACTTGGTGAGCTTATAGATTAGGGTGAGATCTTTGAAATGCATTGCAGATTATGAACCGATCTCGGTTGTGTCTTAGCGCAACAGGCGCTTGAAGTCCATGATAATAATGGGTCTAGTATGAAAATTTTCGAATGTTCTTCTAAGTATTAGACCCCCTTAGACGGCTAATCTGATGATGAAACTTGGTGAGCTTATAGATTAGGGTGAGATCTTTGAAATGCATTGCAGATTATGAACCGATCTCGGTTGTGTCTTAGCGCAACAGGCGCTTGAAGTCCATGATAATAATGGGTCTAGTATGAAAATTTTCGAATGTTCTTCTAAGTATTAGACCCCCTTAGACGGCTAATCTGATGATGAAACTTGGTGAGCTTATAGATTAGGGTGAGATCTTTGAAATGCATTGCAGATTATGAACCGATCTCGGTTGTGTCTTAGCGCAACAGGCGCTTGAAGTCCATGATAATAATGGGTCTAGTATGAAAATTTTCGAATGTTCTTCTAAGTATTAGACCCCCTTAGACGGCTAATCTGATGATGAAACTTGGTGAGCTTATAGATTAGGGTGAGATCTTTGAAATGCATTGCAGATTATGAACCGATCTCGGTTGTGTCTTAGCGCAACAGGCGCTTGAAGTCCATGATAATAATGGGTCTAGTATGAAAATTTTCGAATGTTCTTCTAAGTATTAGACCCCCTTAGACGGCTAATCTGATGATGAAACTTGGTGAGCTTATAGATTAGGGTGAGATCTTTGAAATGCATTGCAGATTATGAACCGATCTCGGTTGTGTCTTAGCGCAACAGGCGCTTGAAGTCCATGATAATAATGGGTCTAGTATGAAAATTTTCGAATGTTCTTCTAAGTATTAGACCCCCTTAGACGGCTAATCTGATGATGAAACTTGGTGAGCTTATAGATTAGGGTGAGATCTTTGAAATGCATTGCAGATTATGAACCGATCTCGGTTGTGTCTTAGCGCAACAGGCGCTTGAAGTCCATGATAATAATGGGTCTAGTATGAAAATTTTCGAATGTTCTTCTAAGTATTAGACCCCCTTAGACGGCTAATCTGATGATGAAACTTGGTGAGCTTATAGATTAGGGTGAGATCTTTGAAATGCATTGCAGATTATGAACCGATCTCGGTTGTGTCTTAGCGCAACAGGCGCTTGAAGTCCATGATAATAATGGGTCTAGTATGAAAATTTTCGAATGTTCTTCTAAGTATTAGACCCCCTTAGACGGCTAATCTGATGATGAAACTTGGTGAGCTTATAGATTAGGGTGAGATCTTTGAAATGCATTGCAGATTATGAACCGATCTCGGTTGTGTCTTAGCGCAACAGGCGCTTGAAGTCCATGATAATAATGGGTCTAGTATGAAAATTTTCGAATGTTCTTCTAAGTATTAGACCCCCTTAGACGGCTAATCTGATGATGAAACTTGGTGAGCTTATAGATTAGGGTGAGATCTTTGAAATGCATTGCAGATTATGAACCGATCTCGGTTGTGTCTTAGCGCAACAGGCGCTTGAAGTCCATGATAATAATGGGTCTAGTATGAAAATTTTCGAATGTTCTTCTAAGTATTAGACCCCCTTAGACGGCTAATCTGATGATGAAACTTGGTGAGCTTATAGATTAGGGTGAGATCTTTGAAATGCATTGCAGATTATGAACCGATCTCGGTTGTGTCTTAGCGCAACAGGCGCTTGAAGTCCATGATAATAATGGGTCTAGTATGAAAATTTTCGAATGTTCTTCTAAGTATTAGACCCCCTTAGACGGCTAATCTGATGATGAAACTTGGTGAGCTTATAGATTAGGGTGAGATCTTTGAAATGCATTGCAGATTATGAACCGATCTCGGTTGTGTCTTAGCGCAACAGGCGCTTGAAGTCCATGATAATAATGGGTCTAGTATGAAAATTTTCGAATGTTCTTCTAAGTATTAGACCCCCTTAGACGGCTAATCTGATGATGAAACTTGGTGAGCTTATAGATTAGGGTGAGATCTTTGAAATGCATTGCAGATTATGAACCGATCTCGGTTGTGTCTTAGCGCAACAGGCGCTTGAAGTCCATGATAATAATGGGTCTAGTATGAAAATTTTCGAATGTTCTTCTAAGTATTAGACCCCCTTAGACGGCTAATCTGATGATGAAACTTGGTGAGCTTATAGATTAGGGTGAGATCTTTGAAATGCATTGCAGATTATGAACCGATCTCGGTTGTGTCTTAGCGCAACAGGCGCTTGAAGTCCATGATAATAATGGGTCTAGTATGAAAATTTTCGAATGTTCTTCTAAGTATTAGACCCCCTTAGACGGCTAATCTGATGATGAAACTTGGTGAGCTTATAGATTAGGGTGAGATCTTTGAAATGCATTGCAGATTATGAACCGATCTCGGTTGTGTCTTAGCGCAACAGGCGCTTGAAGTCCATGATAATAATGGGTCTAGTATGAAAATTTTCGAATGTTCTTCTAAGTATTAGACCCCCTTAGACGGCTAATCTGATGATGAAACTTGGTGAGCTTATAGATTAGGGTGAGATCTTTGAAATGCATTGCAGATTATGAACCGATCTCGGTTGTGTCTTAGCGCAACAGGCGCTTGAAGTCCATGATAATAATGGGTCTAGTATGAAAATTTTCGAATGTTCTTCTAAGTATTAGACCCCCTTAGACGGCTAATCTGATGATGAAACTTGGTGAGCTTATAGATTAGGGTGAGATCTTTGAAATGCATTGCAGATTATGAACCGATCTCGGTTGTGTCTTAGCGCAACAGGCGCTTGAAGTCCATGATAATAATGGGTCTAGTATGAAAATTTTCGAATGTTCTTCTAAGTATTAGACCCCCTTAGACGGCTAATCTGATGATGAAACTTGGTGAGCTTATAGATTAGGGTGAGATCTTTGAAATGCATTGCAGATTATGAACCGATCTCGGTTGTGTCTTAGCGCAACAGGCGCTTGAAGTCCATGATAATAATGGGTCTAGTATGAAAATTTTCGAATGTTCTTCTAAGTATTAGACCCCCTTAGACGGCTAATCTGATGATGAAACTTGGTGAGCTTATAGATTAGGGTGAGATCTTTGAAATGCATTGCAGATTATGAACCGATCTCGGTTGTGTCTTAGCGCAACAGGCGCTTGAAGTCCATGATAATAATGGGTCTAGTATGAAAATTTTCGAATGTTCTTCTAAGTATTAGACCCCCTTAGACGGCTAATCTGATGATGAAACTTGGTGAGCTTATAGATTAGGGTGAGATCTTTGAAATGCATTGCAGATTATGAACCGATCTCGGTTGTGTCTTAGCGCAACAGGCGCTTGAAGTCCATGATAATAATGGGTCTAGTATGAAAATTTTCGAATGTTCTTCTAAGTATTAGACCCCCTTAGACGGCTAATCTGATGATGAAACTTGGTGAGCTTATAGATTAGGGTGAGATCTTTGAAATGCATTGCAGATTATGAACCGATCTCGGTTGTGTCTTAGCGCAACAGGCGCTTGAAGTCCATGATAATAATGGGTCTAGTATGAAAATTTTCGAATGTTCTTCTAAGTATTAGACCCCCTTAGACGGCTAATCTGATGATGAAACTTGGTGAGCTTATAGATTAGGGTGAGATCTTTGAAATGCATTGCAGATTATGAACCGATCTCGGTTGTGTCTTAGCGCAACAGGCGCTTGAAGTCCATGATAATAATGGGTCTAGTATGAAAATTTTCGAATGTTCTTCTAAGTATTAGACCCCCTTAGACGGCTAATCTGATGATGAAACTTGGTGAGCTTATAGATTAGGGTGAGATCTTTGAAATGCATTGCAGATTATGAACCGATCTCGGTTGTGTCTTAGCGCAACAGGCGCTTGAAGTCCATGATAATAATGGGTCTAGTATGAAAATTTTCGAATGTTCTTCTAAGTATTAGACCCCCTTAGACGGCTAATCTGATGATGAAACTTGGTGAGCTTATAGATTAGGGTGAGATCTTTGAAATGCATTGCAGATTATGAACCGATCTCGGTTGTGTCTTAGCGCAACAGGCGCTTGAAGTCCATGATAATAATGGGTCTAGTATGAAAATTTTCGAATGTTCTTCTAAGTATTAGACCCCCTTAGACGGCTAATCTGATGATGAAACTTGGTGAGCTTATAGATTAGGGTGAGATCTTTGAAATGCATTGCAGATTATGAACCGATCTCGGTTGTGTCTTAGCGCAACAGGCGCTTGAAGTCCATGATAATAATGGGTCTAGTATGAAAATTTTCGAATGTTCTTCTAAGTATTAGACCCCCTTAGACGGCTAATCTGATGATGAAACTTGGTGAGCTTATAGATTAGGGTGAGATCTTTGAAATGCATTGCAGATTATGAACCGATCTCGGTTGTGTCTTAGCGCAACAGGCGCTTGAAGTCCATGATAATAATGGGTCTAGTATGAAAATTTTCGAATGTTCTTCTAAGTATTAGACCCCCTTAGACGGCTAATCTGATGATGAAACTTGGTGAGCTTATAGATTAGGGTGAGATCTTTGAAATGCATTGCAGATTATGAACCGATCTCGGTTGTGTCTTAGCGCAACAGGCGCTTGAAGTCCATGATAATAATGGGTCTAGTATGAAAATTTTCGAATGTTCTTCTAAGTATTAGACCCCCTTAGACGGCTAATCTGATGATGAAACTTGGTGAGCTTATAGATTAGGGTGAGATCTTTGAAATGCATTGCAGATTATGAACCGATCTCGGTTGTGTCTTAGCGCAACAGGCGCTTGAAGTCCATGATAATAATGGGTCTAGTATGAAAATTTTCGAATGTTCTTCTAAGTATTAGACCCCCTTAGACGGCTAATCTGATGATGAAACTTGGTGAGCTTATAGATTAGGGTGAGATCTTTGAAATGCATTGCAGATTATGAACCGATCTCGGTTGTGTCTTAGCGCAACAGGCGCTTGAAGTCCATGATAATAATGGGTCTAGTATGAAAATTTTCGAATGTTCTTCTAAGTATTAGACCCCCTTAGACGGCTAATCTGATGATGAAACTTGGTGAGCTTATAGATTAGGGTGAGATCTTTGAAATGCATTGCAGATTATGAACCGATCTCGGTTGTGTCTTAGCGCAACAGGCGCTTGAAGTCCATGATAATAATGGGTCTAGTATGAAAATTTTCGAATGTTCTTCTAAGTATTAGACCCCCTTAGACGGCTAATCTGATGATGAAACTTGGTGAGCTTATAGATTAGGGTGAGATCTTTGAAATGCATTGCAGATTATGAACCGATCTCGGTTGTGTCTTAGCGCAACAGGCGCTTGAAGTCCATGATAATAATGGGTCTAGTATGAAAATTTTCGAATGTTCTTCTAAGTATTAGACCCCCTTAGACGGCTAATCTGATGATGAAACTTGGTGAGCTTATAGATTAGGGTGAGATCTTTGAAATGCATTGCAGATTATGAACCGATCTCGGTTGTGTCTTAGCGCAACAGGCGCTTGAAGTCCATGATAATAATGGGTCTAGTATGAAAATTTTCGAATGTTCTTCTAAGTATTAGACCCCCTTAGACGGCTAATCTGATGATGAAACTTGGTGAGCTTATAGATTAGGGTGAGATCTTTGAAATGCATTGCAGATTATGAACCGATCTCGGTTGTGTCTTAGCGCAACAGGCGCTTGAAGTCCATGATAATAATGGGTCTAGTATGAAAATTTTCGAATGTTCTTCTAAGTATTAGACCCCCTTAGACGGCTAATCTGATGATGAAACTTGGTGAGCTTATAGATTAGGGTGAGATCTTTGAAATGCATTGCAGATTATGAACCGATCTCGGTTGTGTCTTAGCGCAACAGGCGCTTGAAGTCCATGATAATAATGGGTCTAGTATGAAAATTTTCGAATGTTCTTCTAAGTATTAGACCCCCTTAGACGGCTAATCTGATGATGAAACTTGGTGAGCTTATAGATTAGGGTGAGATCTTTGAAATGCATTGCAGATTATGAACCGATCTCGGTTGTGTCTTAGCGCAACAGGCGCTTGAAGTCCATGATAATAATGGGTCTAGTATGAAAATTTTCGAATGTTCTTCTAAGTATTAGACCCCCTTAGACGGCTAATCTGATGATGAAACTTGGTGAGCTTATAGATTAGGGTGAGATCTTTGAAATGCATTGCAGATTATGAACCGATCTCGGTTGTGTCTTAGCGCAACAGGCGCTTGAAGTCCATGATAATAATGGGTCTAGTATGAAAATTTTCGAATGTTCTTCTAAGTATTAGACCCCCTTAGACGGCTAATCTGATGATGAAACTTGGTGAGCTTATAGATTAGGGTGAGATCTTTGAAATGCATTGCAGATTATGAACCGATCTCGGTTGTGTCTTAGCGCAACAGGCGCTTGAAGTCCATGATAATAATGGGTCTAGTATGAAAATTTTCGAATGTTCTTCTAAGTATTAGACCCCCTTAGACGGCTAATCTGATGATGAAACTTGGTGAGCTTATAGATTAGGGTGAGATCTTTGAAATGCATTGCAGATTATGAACCGATCTCGGTTGTGTCTTAGCGCAACAGGCGCTTGAAGTCCATGATAATAATGGGTCTAGTATGAAAATTTTCGAATGTTCTTCTAAGTATTAGACCCCCTTAGACGGCTAATCTGATGATGAAACTTGGTGAGCTTATAGATTAGGGTGAGATCTTTGAAATGCATTGCAGATTATGAACCGATCTCGGTTGTGTCTTAGCGCAACAGGCGCTTGAAGTCCATGATAATAATGGGTCTAGTATGAAAATTTTCGAATGTTCTTCTAAGTATTAGACCCCCTTAGACGGCTAATCTGATGATGAAACTTGGTGAGCTTATAGATTAGGGTGAGATCTTTGAAATGCATTGCAGATTATGAACCGATCTCGGTTGTGTCTTAGCGCAACAGGCGCTTGAAGTCCATGATAATAATGGGTCTAGTATGAAAATTTTCGAATGTTCTTCTAAGTATTAGACCCCCTTAGACGGCTAATCTGATGATGAAACTTGGTGAGCTTATAGATTAGGGTGAGATCTTTGAAATGCATTGCAGATTATGAACCGATCTCGGTTGTGTCTTAGCGCAACAGGCGCTTGAAGTCCATGATAATAATGGGTCTAGTATGAAAATTTTCGAATGTTCTTCTAAGTATTAGACCCCCTTAGACGGCTAATCTGATGATGAAACTTGGTGAGCTTATAGATTAGGGTGAGATCTTTGAAATGCATTGCAGATTATGAACCGATCTCGGTTGTGTCTTAGCGCAACAGGCGCTTGAAGTCCATGATAATAATGGGTCTAGTATGAAAATTTTCGAATGTTCTTCTAAGTATTAGACCCCCTTAGACGGCTAATCTGATGATGAAACTTGGTGAGCTTATAGATTAGGGTGAGATCTTTGAAATGCATTGCAGATTATGAACCGATCTCGGTTGTGTCTTAGCGCAACAGGCGCTTGAAGTCCATGATAATAATGGGTCTAGTATGAAAATTTTCGAATGTTCTTCTAAGTATTAGACCCCCTTAGACGGCTAATCTGATGATGAAACTTGGTGAGCTTATAGATTAGGGTGAGATCTTTGAAATGCATTGCAGATTATGAACCGATCTCGGTTGTGTCTTAGCGCAACAGGCGCTTGAAGTCCATGATAATAATGGGTCTAGTATGAAAATTTTCGAATGTTCTTCTAAGTATTAGACCCCCTTAGACGGCTAATCTGATGATGAAACTTGGTGAGCTTATAGATTAGGGTGAGATCTTTGAAATGCATTGCAGATTATGAACCGATCTCGGTTGTGTCTTAGCGCAACAGGCGCTTGAAGTCCATGATAATAATGGGTCTAGTATGAAAATTTTCGAATGTTCTTCTAAGTATTAGACCCCCTTAGACGGCTAATCTGATGATGAAACTTGGTGAGCTTATAGATTAGGGTGAGATCTTTGAAATGCATTGCAGATTATGAACCGATCTCGGTTGTGTCTTAGCGCAACAGGCGCTTGAAGTCCATGATAATAATGGGTCTAGTATGAAAATTTTCGAATGTTCTTCTAAGTATTAGACCCCCTTAGACGGCTAATCTGATGATGAAACTTGGTGAGCTTATAGATTAGGGTGAGATCTTTGAAATGCATTGCAGATTATGAACCGATCTCGGTTGTGTCTTAGCGCAACAGGCGCTTGAAGTCCATGATAATAATGGGTCTAGTATGAAAATTTTCGAATGTTCTTCTAAGTATTAGACCCCCTTAGACGGCTAATCTGATGATGAAACTTGGTGAGCTTATAGATTAGGGTGAGATCTTTGAAATGCATTGCAGATTATGAACCGATCTCGGTTGTGTCTTAGCGCAACAGGCGCTTGAAGTCCATGATAATAATGGGTCTAGTATGAAAATTTTCGAATGTTCTTCTAAGTATTAGACCCCCTTAGACGGCTAATCTGATGATGAAACTTGGTGAGCTTATAGATTAGGGTGAGATCTTTGAAATGCATTGCAGATTATGAACCGATCTCGGTTGTGTCTTAGCGCAACAGGCGCTTGAAGTCCATGATAATAATGGGTCTAGTATGAAAATTTTCGAATGTTCTTCTAAGTATTAGACCCCCTTAGACGGCTAATCTGATGATGAAACTTGGTGAGCTTATAGATTAGGGTGAGATCTTTGAAATGCATTGCAGATTATGAACCGATCTCGGTTGTGTCTTAGCGCAACAGGCGCTTGAAGTCCATGATAATAATGGGTCTAGTATGAAAATTTTCGAATGTTCTTCTAAGTATTAGACCCCCTTAGACGGCTAATCTGATGATGAAACTTGGTGAGCTTATAGATTAGGGTGAGATCTTTGAAATGCATTGCAGATTATGAACCGATCTCGGTTGTGTCTTAGCGCAACAGGCGCTTGAAGTCCATGATAATAATGGGTCTAGTATGAAAATTTTCGAATGTTCTTCTAAGTATTAGACCCCCTTAGACGGCTAATCTGATGATGAAACTTGGTGAGCTTATAGATTAGGGTGAGATCTTTGAAATGCATTGCAGATTATGAACCGATCTCGGTTGTGTCTTAGCGCAACAGGCGCTTGAAGTCCATGATAATAATGGGTCTAGTATGAAAATTTTCGAATGTTCTTCTAAGTATTAGACCCCCTTAGACGGCTAATCTGATGATGAAACTTGGTGAGCTTATAGATTAGGGTGAGATCTTTGAAATGCATTGCAGATTATGAACCGATCTCGGTTGTGTCTTAGCGCAACAGGCGCTTGAAGTCCATGATAATAATGGGTCTAGTATGAAAATTTTCGAATGTTCTTCTAAGTATTAGACCCCCTTAGACGGCTAATCTGATGATGAAACTTGGTGAGCTTATAGATTAGGGTGAGATCTTTGAAATGCATTGCAGATTATGAACCGATCTCGGTTGTGTCTTAGCGCAACAGGCGCTTGAAGTCCATGATAATAATGGGTCTAGTATGAAAATTTTCGAATGTTCTTCTAAGTATTAGACCCCCTTAGACGGCTAATCTGATGATGAAACTTGGTGAGCTTATAGATTAGGGTGAGATCTTTGAAATGCATTGCAGATTATGAACCGATCTCGGTTGTGTCTTAGCGCAACAGGCGCTTGAAGTCCATGATAATAATGGGTCTAGTATGAAAATTTTCGAATGTTCTTCTAAGTATTAGACCCCCTTAGACGGCTAATCTGATGATGAAACTTGGTGAGCTTATAGATTAGGGTGAGATCTTTGAAATGCATTGCAGATTATGAACCGATCTCGGTTGTGTCTTAGCGCAACAGGCGCTTGAAGTCCATGATAATAATGGGTCTAGTATGAAAATTTTCGAATGTTCTTCTAAGTATTAGACCCCCTTAGACGGCTAATCTGATGATGAAACTTGGTGAGCTTATAGATTAGGGTGAGATCTTTGAAATGCATTGCAGATTATGAACCGATCTCGGTTGTGTCTTAGCGCAACAGGCGCTTGAAGTCCATGATAATAATGGGTCTAGTATGAAAATTTTCGAATGTTCTTCTAAGTATTAGACCCCCTTAGACGGCTAATCTGATGATGAAACTTGGTGAGCTTATAGATTAGGGTGAGATCTTTGAAATGCATTGCAGATTATGAACCGATCTCGGTTGTGTCTTAGCGCAACAGGCGCTTGAAGTCCATGATAATAATGGGTCTAGTATGAAAATTTTCGAATGTTCTTCTAAGTATTAGACCCCCTTAGACGGCTAATCTGATGATGAAACTTGGTGAGCTTATAGATTAGGGTGAGATCTTTGAAATGCATTGCAGATTATGAACCGATCTCGGTTGTGTCTTAGCGCAACAGGCGCTTGAAGTCCATGATAATAATGGGTCTAGTATGAAAATTTTCGAATGTTCTTCTAAGTATTAGACCCCCTTAGACGGCTAATCTGATGATGAAACTTGGTGAGCTTATAGATTAGGGTGAGATCTTTGAAATGCATTGCAGATTATGAACCGATCTCGGTTGTGTCTTAGCGCAACAGGCGCTTGAAGTCCATGATAATAATGGGTCTAGTATGAAAATTTTCGAATGTTCTTCTAAGTATTAGACCCCCTTAGACGGCTAATCTGATGATGAAACTTGGTGAGCTTATAGATTAGGGTGAGATCTTTGAAATGCATTGCAGATTATGAACCGATCTCGGTTGTGTCTTAGCGCAACAGGCGCTTGAAGTCCATGATAATAATGGGTCTAGTATGAAAATTTTCGAATGTTCTTCTAAGTATTAGACCCCCTTAGACGGCTAATCTGATGATGAAACTTGGTGAGCTTATAGATTAGGGTGAGATCTTTGAAATGCATTGCAGATTATGAACCGATCTCGGTTGTGTCTTAGCGCAACAGGCGCTTGAAGTCCATGATAATAATGGGTCTAGTATGAAAATTTTCGAATGTTCTTCTAAGTATTAGACCCCCTTAGACGGCTAATCTGATGATGAAACTTGGTGAGCTTATAGATTAGGGTGAGATCTTTGAAATGCATTGCAGATTATGAACCGATCTCGGTTGTGTCTTAGCGCAACAGGCGCTTGAAGTCCATGATAATAATGGGTCTAGTATGAAAATTTTCGAATGTTCTTCTAAGTATTAGACCCCCTTAGACGGCTAATCTGATGATGAAACTTGGTGAGCTTATAGATTAGGGTGAGATCTTTGAAATGCATTGCAGATTATGAACCGATCTCGGTTGTGTCTTAGCGCAACAGGCGCTTGAAGTCCATGATAATAATGGGTCTAGTATGAAAATTTTCGAATGTTCTTCTAAGTATTAGACCCCCTTAGACGGCTAATCTGATGATGAAACTTGGTGAGCTTATAGATTAGGGTGAGATCTTTGAAATGCATTGCAGATTATGAACCGATCTCGGTTGTGTCTTAGCGCAACAGGCGCTTGAAGTCCATGATAATAATGGGTCTAGTATGAAAATTTTCGAATGTTCTTCTAAGTATTAGACCCCCTTAGACGGCTAATCTGATGATGAAACTTGGTGAGCTTATAGATTAGGGTGAGATCTTTGAAATGCATTGCAGATTATGAACCGATCTCGGTTGTGTCTTAGCGCAACAGGCGCTTGAAGTCCATGATAATAATGGGTCTAGTATGAAAATTTTCGAATGTTCTTCTAAGTATTAGACCCCCTTAGACGGCTAATCTGATGATGAAACTTGGTGAGCTTATAGATTAGGGTGAGATCTTTGAAATGCATTGCAGATTATGAACCGATCTCGGTTGTGTCTTAGCGCAACAGGCGCTTGAAGTCCATGATAATAATGGGTCTAGTATGAAAATTTTCGAATGTTCTTCTAAGTATTAGACCCCCTTAGACGGCTAATCTGATGATGAAACTTGGTGAGCTTATAGATTAGGGTGAGATCTTTGAAATGCATTGCAGATTATGAACCGATCTCGGTTGTGTCTTAGCGCAACAGGCGCTTGAAGTCCATGATAATAATGGGTCTAGTATGAAAATTTTCGAATGTTCTTCTAAGTATTAGACCCCCTTAGACGGCTAATCTGATGATGAAACTTGGTGAGCTTATAGATTAGGGTGAGATCTTTGAAATGCATTGCAGATTATGAACCGATCTCGGTTGTGTCTTAGCGCAACAGGCGCTTGAAGTCCATGATAATAATGGGTCTAGTATGAAAATTTTCGAATGTTCTTCTAAGTATTAGACCCCCTTAGACGGCTAATCTGATGATGAAACTTGGTGAGCTTATAGATTAGGGTGAGATCTTTGAAATGCATTGCAGATTATGAACCGATCTCGGTTGTGTCTTAGCGCAACAGGCGCTTGAAGTCCATGATAATAATGGGTCTAGTATGAAAATTTTCGAATGTTCTTCTAAGTATTAGACCCCCTTAGACGGCTAATCTGATGATGAAACTTGGTGAGCTTATAGATTAGGGTGAGATCTTTGAAATGCATTGCAGATTATGAACCGATCTCGGTTGTGTCTTAGCGCAACAGGCGCTTGAAGTCCATGATAATAATGGGTCTAGTATGAAAATTTTCGAATGTTCTTCTAAGTATTAGACCCCCTTAGACGGCTAATCTGATGATGAAACTTGGTGAGCTTATAGATTAGGGTGAGATCTTTGAAATGCATTGCAGATTATGAACCGATCTCGGTTGTGTCTTAGCGCAACAGGCGCTTGAAGTCCATGATAATAATGGGTCTAGTATGAAAATTTTCGAATGTTCTTCTAAGTATTAGACCCCCTTAGACGGCTAATCTGATGATGAAACTTGGTGAGCTTATAGATTAGGGTGAGATCTTTGAAATGCATTGCAGATTATGAACCGATCTCGGTTGTGTCTTAGCGCAACAGGCGCTTGAAGTCCATGATAATAATGGGTCTAGTATGAAAATTTTCGAATGTTCTTCTAAGTATTAGACCCCCTTAGACGGCTAATCTGATGATGAAACTTGGTGAGCTTATAGATTAGGGTGAGATCTTTGAAATGCATTGCAGATTATGAACCGATCTCGGTTGTGTCTTAGCGCAACAGGCGCTTGAAGTCCATGATAATAATGGGTCTAGTATGAAAATTTTCGAATGTTCTTCTAAGTATTAGACCCCCTTAGACGGCTAATCTGATGATGAAACTTGGTGAGCTTATAGATTAGGGTGAGATCTTTGAAATGCATTGCAGATTATGAACCGATCTCGGTTGTGTCTTAGCGCAACAGGCGCTTGAAGTCCATGATAATAATGGGTCTAGTATGAAAATTTTCGAATGTTCTTCTAAGTATTAGACCCCCTTAGACGGCTAATCTGATGATGAAACTTGGTGAGCTTATAGATTAGGGTGAGATCTTAGAAATGCATTGCAGATTATGAACCGATCTCGGTTGTGTCTTAGCGCAACAGGCGCTTGAAGTCCATGATAATAATGGGTCTAGTATGAAAATTTTCGAATGTTCTTCTAAGTATTAGACCCCCTTAGACGGCTAATCTGATGATGAAACTTGGTGAGCTTATAGATTAGGGTGAGATCTTTGAAATGCATTGCAGATTATGAACCGATCTCGGTTGTGTCTTAGCGCAACAGGCGCTTGAAGTCCATGATAATAATGGGTCTAGTATGAAAATTTTCGAATGTTCTTCTAAGTATTAGACCCCCTTAGACGGCTAATCTGATGATGAAACTTGGTGAGCTTATAGATTAGGGTGAGATCTTTGAAATGCATTGCAGATTATGAACCGATCTCGGTTGTGTCTTAGCGCAACAGGCGCTTGAAGTCCATGATAATAATGGGTCTAGTATGAAAATTTTCGAATGTTCTTCTAAGTATTAGACCCCCTTAGACGGCTAATCTGATGATGAAACTTGGTGAGCTTATAGATTAGGGTGAGATCTTTGAAATGCATTGCAGATTATGAACCGATCTCGGTTGTGTCTTAGCGCAACAGGCGCTTGAAGTCCATGATAATAATGGGTCTAGTATGAAAATTTTCGAATGTTCTTCTAAGTATTAGACCCCCTTAGACGGCTAATCTGATGATGAAACTTGGTGAGCTTATAGATTAGGGTGAGATCTTTGAAATGCAATGCAGTTGGGTTAGGGTTAGGGTTTCTTAATCAATCTTACCCTATAAACATCCGACGTAGGATCCACTCACAAGATCTTTTATCCAAACTACCACTTATCCACAATTGTCGTATCCAGCCTTTTGTTTTGCGATTACAACGGATAATGTTGAAGAGACATGATGCAGGTGGCATTGTCGTCCTAATGTGTTGAAGATAACCACTGCAAATTAGCTTCCATCCCCACTTTGTTGTGTAACGTAAAGCGACGGGGGAGCCCGAAGAAGGGGTCTGAAGTCAAGCGCACATGACCGCATTCTCGATGAAGCTAGCCTGCCGGGGAGGCATTAAGTGGCTTATAATCCTTAGCTCACTACTCGTTACACTTCCCCCTTCTCGGGGAAGCTTCGTCTCCGAAGCTTACTCTTTTGCGTGAGTTCTCTTTGGGATATTCACGGCTTTCCTCTGTCACAGCATGCTTCCGCTGCTACTTCTGCTGGCGGTATCCTTTCATCCCAACATGGACGACAGTCCACCAGTCCGTACTGACTGAGCAGAAGTTCCTTCGGGCCCAATGGTCCGAAACCTGGCCACGAGGACCACCGAGTCGCTAATGACTCACCCAGAGGGCCTGCCGCGGACCCCAAAGCCACTTCGCTGTCACCAAATTGTAACGTGAAGCAACGGGGGTGCCCGAAGAAAGGGTCTGATGTCAAGCGCACTTGACCGTGTTCCCGATAAAGCTAGCCTGCTGGGGAGGCAGTTAAAGTGGCTTATATTCCTTAGCTCACTATTCGTTACAATTGCATCTACATCGTTTCCAATACACTGTTGCACTTGGTGATAAAGATCTTGGTACATGCTCATGTTCTTTTGCAGATTCAAATACTGGTGTTAGACTCTGAGTCTCTAGATCTAGCATCGAAAAAGCAAAATAACCCTAAAATGAAATAGCTGAGTTGCCATAATTTTTCTTGAACGTTACCTGCTTGTTATGATATCGTATCACATCCCGTCAAGGCGTGCATAACTATAAGACACTTGTCAATTCTTACCCAAGAAATTCCTTCGTTTTGAAAATGTCCCATATTGGGTTAATGGTCATTTGTTTGTCAGAATAAAAGTAAACTTTGTTTTTGATATATGGCTACAGATTGTACTGTATGATAGCATAAGCACTAGTAAATCAGTATCCTCTTCAACTGAAGCAACAGTCTGGATTATTGCTTCCTTAAGAGCTGTTGATACCAATTAACGATCCGCGTCTGCAGCAGATTTTATTACTTCATAACCGGCATTCCGAAGCCTTGAAGGTACAATGTAACATTTGAATACTAGTAAACTTCATTTTATTCTCTTTATGGACAGAAATTTCCATCTTCTCATGATGCAGACGGTAGACCTATTAAATATAGTTTTTCTTGACTTACTCTTTAATCTTCTATGATGATTAAGATCCTTGGTCGATGGTTATTGTTGTAGCCGTCAAAGACAATACATACATTCGGAAATCTGTTCATAACTCATTGCGCGTTAATCATCATGATTTGATCTAAAGCTGATGAACCTGCGTATCAGAGATCCTCCATCTAGTACGAATGCCTCACATTTGTGTAAGAATTCGTCCTCGCTACCGCAGTCACATGAAGCCAAAAATGACACATGCCATATCTGACAACTTCAAATCAAATGTTGACAACTAGCTCTAGCAATAGCAATGGTACGCTGAAATATCAATTGAGGATCAACAATGACGCATTCGTCATCGTCGAATATAATTGACTTCTTTGATTCCAAAATATTCGCATGACACTTCCTTTTGAATACATGTTTCATTGAGTCTTTCCCGATCATAGATAATATATTACTTGTCTGCCAGTCTCAAGATTCCTGTCGACATTGACATTCGAATCAGCTGCAACGTACGCCATCAAGTAAGCGTCGAAGGTATTTATTCTCCTCTTGGAAGGGATCCCTTTCTTTCACATGCATCAAAATTAACATGGAGTCGGATGTATCTCTGTTGATGCGAGATACAGATGAATCTTTATGCTGCTCACTTGTTGTGTATACTGTCTCTGTAAGAGTCTGTATCGCAAGACTAAATTCAGCACACAGCCTAATCTATAATCTCACGAAGTCTTATGTACAGATTAGCCGTTTAACAGGGTCTAACACTTCATAGAACATTCATTCGTTTTTTATTATAACCAGGCTCAATTTTCATGAGATTCAAGCGCCTGCTGCGCTAAGATCCGCTTTAATACATCCGAGATCGGTTCCAAAACTGTACGTCATTTTGAAGATCTTACCCTAATCTATGATCTCACAAAGTCTTATGTAGAGATTAGCCGTCTAAGAGGGTCTAATACTACATAGAACATTCGTTATTTACAATTACAAAGATTGAATATCATACGATTCAAGCGCCTGTTGCCCTAAGATCCAACCGTGATCGGTTCCAAAACTGTACGTCATTTTCAAGATCTCACCCTACTCTATAACCTCACAATGTGATATGTAGAGATGAGTCGTTAAACAGGGTATACCAGTTTATAGAACATTCGCATTTTATCATTACCAGGCTCAATTATCATAAGATTCAAGCGCCTGTTGCGCGCTCTGATCAGTCTTGGATCGGTTCCAAAATTTTACGTCATGTTGAAGATCTTACCCTAATCTATAATCTCACGAAGACTTGTGTAGAAATTAGCGGTCTTAGAGGGTCTAACACTTCATAGAACATTCGTTTTGTATCATTACAAGGCTTAAATATCATACTATTCAAGCGGTTGTTGCGCTAAGATCCAACCGAGATCGGTTCCAAAATTGTACGTCATTTTCAGGATCTCACCTTAATCTATAATCTCACGAAGTCTTACGTAGAGATTAGACGTTTAAAAGGGTCTAACACCTCATAGAATAGTCGTTTTTTTATTATAACTAGGCTCATTTATCATGAGATTCAAGCATCTGTTGCGCTAAGATCCGCTAAGATCCAACCGAGTTCGGTTCCAAAACTGTACGTCATTTTGAAGATCTGACCCTAATCTACGATCCCACGGAGTCTTATGTAGAGATTAGCCGTCTAAGAGGGTCTTACACTTCATAGAACATTCGATATTTATCATTACAAGGCTTAAATATCAAACGATTCAAGCGCCTGCTGCGCTAAGATCCAACCGAGATCGGTTCCAAAACCGTACGTCGTTTTCAGAATCTCGTCCTAATTTATAATCTCACGAAGTCTTATGTAGAGATTAGCCGTTTAAGAGGGTCTAACACTTCTTAGAATATTCGTATTTTATCATTACCAGGCTTAATTATCATAAGATTCAAGCGCCTGTTGCGCTAAGTTCCAACCGAGATCTGTTCAAAAACCGTGCGTCATTTTGAAGATCTCACCCTAATCTATAATCTCACGAAGACTTATGTAGAGATTGGCCATTTAACAGGGTCTTACACTTCATAGAACATTCGTTTTTTATTATTACCAGGCTCAATTTTCATGAGATCCGGTAAAATCCAACCGAGATCGGGATCGAGATCGAACTGTACTTAATTTTCAAGATCTTATCCTAATCTATAATCTCACGAAGTCTTATGTAGAGATTAGTCGTCTAAGATGGTCATACACTTCATAGAACATTCCTTATTTATCATTACAAGGCTTAAATATCATACGATCAAGAGCCTTTTGCTCTAAGACCCAACACTAAGATCAGTTTCAAAACTGTACGTCATTTTCAAGCTCTCACCCTAATCTATGATCTCACGAAGTCTTATGTAGAGATAAGCCGTCTAAGAAGGTCTAACACTTCATAGAACATCCGTTATTTATCATTACAAGGCTAAAATATCATACGATTCAAGCGCCTGTTGCGCTAAGATCCAACCGAGATCGGTTCGAATATTGTATGTCATTTTCAGGATCTCACCCTAATCTATAATCTCATGAAGTCTTATGTAGCGATTAGCCGTTTAACAGGGTCTAACACTTTATAGAACATTCGTTTTTATTATTACCAGGCTCAATTATCATAAGATTCAAGTGTCTGTTGCCATAAGATCCACTAAGATACTAAGATCCAACCGAGATCGGTTCCAAAAATGTACGTCATTTTGATGATCTTACGCATATCTATGATCTCACGAAGTCTTATGTAGAGATTAGCCGTTTAACGGGGTCTAACACTTAATAGAACATTACTTATTTATCATTACAAGGCTCAAATATCATACGATTCAAGCGCCTGTTGCGCTTAGATCCAACAAAGATCGGTTTCAAATCTGTACGTCATTTTCAAGCTCTGACGAGGGTTTCGTACCCGAAACGTTCATGTCTGGTCCATGCTGTAAATTTGTCAGGTTTTAAATGATGCTATTGAATTTAAAGACGTTTAACATTTGAACTACTTGGTGAGTGTCACTGCTGGTGGACCAAGAGTCCCCGAGGGCACATGTAGCCAAGTTCGACCAACTTCGGTTGATCGTCTGTCTCTTCAACGCATTTGAAATTTTCTGTTACAAAATTAGTTGAAATTTCTAAAACGTGGGTCCTGTAGCATCATATCCCACTCATTCTGCTACGTCTTTTTGTACATTTTTGGACATAATAATTTTCATACTTTTTGGCCATATCACATTGTTTAGACTAAGGATCACTGACGAGGGTTTAGTACCCGAAACGTGCATGTCTGGTCCATGCTGTAAATTTATCAGGTTTTAAATGATGCTATTGAATTTAAAGACGTTTAACATGTTACCCTAATATATGATCTCACGAAGTCTTATGTAGAGATTAGCCGTCTAAGAAGGTCTAACACTTCATAGAACATTCGATATTTATCATTATAGGGCTTAAATAGGATACGATTCAAGCGCCTGTTGCGCTAAAATCCAACCGAGATCAGTTCCAAAATTGTACGTCATTTTCAGGATCTCACCCTAATCTATAATCTCATGAAGTCTTATGTAGAGATTAGCCGTTTAACAGGATCAAACACTTCATAGAACATTCGTTTTTTATCATTACCAGCCTAAAATATCATAAGATTCAAGTGCCTGTTGCGCTAAGATCCGCTAAGATCCAACCGAGATCGGTTCCAAAACTGTACGTCATTTTGATGATCTTACCCATTTCTATGATCTCACGAAGTCGTATGTAGAGAATAGCCGTTTAACAGGGTCTAACACTTCAAAGAACATTCCTTATTTACCATTACAAGGCTCAAATATCATACGATTCAAGCGCCTGTTGCGCTATGATCCTACCGAGATCGGTTCCAAAACTGTACTTTATTTTCAAGATCTTATCCTAATCTATAATCTCACGAAGTCTTATGCAGAGATTAGCCGTCTAAGAGGGTCTTACACTTCATAGAACATTCGTTATTTATCATTACAAGGCTTAAATATCATGCGATTCAAGCGCCTGCTGCGCTAAGATCCAACCGAGATCGGTTCCAAAACTGTACGTCGTTTTCAGAATCTCATCCTTTTCTATAATCTCACGAAGTCTTATGTAGAGATTAGCCGTTTAAGAGGGTCTAACACTTCATAGAATATTCGTTTTTTATCATTTCCAGGCTCAATTAATATGAATCAAGGCAAAGCCTTTTTGTGCGAGCAGAGAGAAAATAGATCTGATTATATAAAATAAAAAAAGATTTTTATTTTTTATTTTGACTATGATGGTTTATCTTACATGTTTGTATCTTACAAAACTTTCTGTTTAATGATTGCCAAAAAAGGTAGTATAAGGCGAGTGGAAGCACGGAAGCATTTGTAAAATTGATCTAGACCAGCAGATGAGCATTTTAAGGGGGGGGGGGTGGGGGCTTAAAATATGGTTCTTTAAAAATATGGTTCTTTATAATTCATTTTTATTTTGTAAGAATAATGTTTAGGCTAGCTGAAAATAAATTACTTAAGAACAAAAGAAAAAACAAACATATTCCGACTTCTGACAGTACGAAACCACCCGAGACGAGAAAAGCAATCAGAGCGAAACGTCTCGTTTAAAACCGGAAATGTCGGATTTCCCGTGGTTACGCCGCCTTGTTGATGCTTTATCATTACCTGATTTACGAAAAATGTTTTCAATAAATTTAACTTATAAACAAAAATTGAGTATAACATATACGTCTACTTGGAGTGGGAAAAAAATTTGAATGGCAATATCCAGCATCTCCGCAGCAGCTCTGTCTGCGAGGGGACGAAAGTTTTTGAAAGCATAGTAGTACATTCTCATTCTTTGATTCAGCATATTTTCTCAGTAAGATATGTGTATACGCGTTACCATAAGGGCGAGCTTCGCTCGCAAAGGCCCTTTGGGCCTTTGCAGCGAGCTCTGTTCATTATCATAAGATTCAAGCGCCTGTTGCGCTAAGTTCCAACCGAGATCTCTTCAAAAACTGTACGTCATTTTGAAGATCTCACCCTAATCTATGATCTCACGAAGTCTTATGTAGAGATAAGCCGTTTAACAGGGTCTTACACTTCATAGAACATTCGTTTTTTATTATTACCAGGCTCAGTTATCATAAGATTCAAGCGCCTGTTCCGCTAAGATCCGCTAAAATCCAACCGAGATCGGTTCCAAAACTGTACGTCATTTTGAAGATCTTACCCTAATCTATGATCTAACGAAGTCTTATGTAGAGATTAGCCGTCTAAGAAGGTCTAACACTTCATAGAACATTCGTTATTCATCATTACAAGGCTAAAATATCATACGATTCAAGCGCCTGTTGCGCTAAGATCCAACCGAGATCGGTTCCAAAATTGTACGTCATTTTCAGGATCTCACCCACATCTGAAATCTCACGAAGTCTTATGTAGAGATTAGCCGTTAAACAGGGTCTAACACTTCATAGAACATTCGTTTTTTATCATTTAGGGGCTTTATTATCATAAAATTCAAGCACCTGTTGCGCTAAGATCCACTAAGATCCAACCGAGATCGGTTCCAAAACTGTACGTCATTTTGATGATCTTACCCTAATCTATGATCTCAGGAAGTCTTATGTAGAGAATAGCCGTTTAACAGGGTCTAACACTTCATAGAACATTCCTTATTTATCATTACAAGACTCAAATATCATACGATTCAAGCGCCTGTTGCGCTAAGATCCAACCGAGATCGGTTTCAAAACTGTACGTCATTTTCAAGCTCTCACCCTAATCTATGATTTCACGAACTCTTATGTAGAGATTATCCGTCTAAGAAGGTCTAACACTTCATAGAACATTCGTTATTCATCATTACAAGGCTAAACTATCATACGATTCAAGCGCCTGTTGCCCTAAGATCCAACCGAGATCGGTTCCAAAATTGTACGTCATTTTCAGGATCTCACCCTCATCTATAATCTCACGAAGTCTTATGCAGAGATTAGCCGTTTAACAGGATCAAACACTTCATAGAACATTCGTTTTTTATCAATACTAGGCTAAATTATCATAAGATTCAAGTGCCTGTTGCGCTAAGATCCGCTAAGATCAAACCAAGATCGGTTCCAAAACTGTACGTCATTTTGATGATCGTACGCATATCTATGATCTCACGAAGTCTTATGTAGAGATTAGCCGTTTAACAGGGTCTAACACTTCATAGAACATTCCTTATTTACCATTACAAGGCTCAAATATCATACGATTCAAGCGCCTTTTGCGCTATTATCCAACCGAGATCGGTTCCAAAACTGTACTTTATTTTCAAGATCTTATCCTAATCTATAATCTCATGAAGTCTTATGCAGAGATTAGCCGTCTAAGAGGGTTTAACACTTTATAGAACATTCGTTATTTATCATTACAAGGCTTAAATATCATACGATTCAAGCGCGTGCTGCGCTAAGATCCAACCGAGATCGGTTCCAAAACTGTACGTCGGTTTCAGAATCTCATCCTTATCTATAATCTCACGAAGTCTTATGTAGAGATTAGCCGTTTAAGAGGGTCTAACACTTCATAGAATATTCGTTTTTTATCATTACCAGGCTTAATTATCATAATATTCAAGCGCCTGCTGCGCTAAGTTCCAACCGAGATCTCTTCAAAAACTGTACGTCATTTTGAAGATCTCACCCTAATCTATGATCTCACGAAGTCTTATGTAGAGATTAGCCGTTTAACCGGGTCTTACACTTCATAGAACATTCGTTTTTTATTATCACCAGGCTCAATTATCATAAGATACAAGCGCCTGTTGTGCTAAGATCCGCTTAGATCCAACCGAGATCGGTTCCAAAACTGTACGTCATTTTGAAGATCCTATCCTAATCTATGATCTAAAGAAGTCTTATGTAGAGATTAGCCGTTTAACAGGGTCTAACACTTTATAGAACATTCGTAATTCAACTTCATGACTTCATGAGATTATAGATTAGGGTGAGATTCTAAAAATGACGTACAATATTCAAACCGATCTCGGTTGGATCTTAGCGCAACAGGCGCTTGAATCGTATGATATTTTAGCCTTGTAATGATAAATAACGAATGTTCTATGAAGTGTTAGACCTTCTTAGACGGCTAATCTCTACATAAGACTTCCTGAGATCATAGATTAGGATGAGAGCTTGAAAATGACGTACAGTTTTGGAACCGAACTTGGTTGGATCTTAGCGGATCTTACTGCAACAGGCGCTTGAATCTCATGATAATTAAGCCTTGCAATGATAAAAAAACGAATGTTCTATGAAGTGTTAGACCCTCTTAACAGCTAATCTCTACATAAGACTTCGTGAGATCATAGATAAGGGTAAGATCTTCAAAATGACCTACAGTTTTTGAAGAGATCTCGGTTGGAACTTAGCGCAACAGGCGCTTGAATCTTATGATAATTAAGCATTGTAATTATAAAAAACGAATATTCTATGAAGTGTTAGACCCTCTTAAACGGCTAATCTCTACATAAGACTTCGTGAGATTATAGAAAAGGATGAGATTCTGAAAACGACGTACAGTTTTGGAACCGATCTCGGTTGGATCTTAGCGCAGCAGGCGCTTGAATCGCATGATATTTAAGCCTTGTAATGATAAATAACTAATGTCCTATGAAGTGTAAGACCCTGTTAAACGGCTATTCTCTACATACGACTTCGTGAGATCATAGAAATGGGTAAGATCATCAAAATGACGTACAGTTTTGGAACCGATCTTAGCGGATCTTAGCGCAACAGGCACTTGAATCTTATGATAATATAGGCTGGTAAGAGAGACGAATGTTCTATGAAGTGTTTGATCCTGTTAAACGGCTAATCTCTACATAAGACTTCATGAGATTATAGATTAGGGTGAGATCCTGAAAATGACGTACAATTTTGGAACCGATCTCGGTTGGATCTTAGCGCAACAGGCGCTTGAATCGTATCCTATTTAAGCCTTGCAATGATAAAAAAAACGAATGTTCTATGAAGTGTTAGACCCTCTTAACAGCTAATCTCTACATAAGACTTCGTGAGATCATAGATTAGGGTGAGATCTTCAAAATGACCTACAGTTTTTGAAGAGATCTCGGTTGGAACTTAGCGCAACAGGCGCTTGAATCTTATGATAATTAAGCTTGGTAATGATAAAAAACGAATATTCTATGAAGTGTTAGACCCTCATAAACGGCTAATCTCTACATAAGACTTCGTGAGATTATAGAAAAGGATGAGATTCTGAAAACGACGTACAGTTTTGGAACCGATCTTGGTTGGATCTTAGCGCAGCAGGCGCTTGAATCGCATGCTATTTAAGCCTTGTAATGATAAATAACTAATGTCCTATGAAGTGTTAGACCCTGTTAAACGGCTATTCCCTACATACGAGTTCGTGAGATCATAGAAATGGGTAAGATCATCAAAATGACGTACAGTTTTGGAACCGATCTCGGTTGGATCTTAGCGGATCTTAGCGCAACAGGCACTTGAATCTTATGATAATTTAGGCTGGTAATAGAGACGAATGTTCTATGAAGTGTTTGATCCTGTTAAACGGCTAATCTCTACATAAGACTTCATGAGATTATAGATTAGGGTGAGATCCTGAAAATGACGTACAATTTTGGAACCGATTTTGGTTGGATCTTAGCGCGAAGGCGCTTGAATCGTATCCTATTTAAGCCCTGTAATGATAAATATCGAATGTTCTATAAAGTGTTAGACCTTCTTAGACGGCTAATCTCTACATAAGAATTCGTGAGATCATAGATTAGGGTAAGAGCTTAAAAATGACGTACCGATTTGAAACCGATCTTTGTTGGATCTTAACGCAACAGGGTCTAACACTTCAAAGAACATTCCTTATTTAACATTACAAGGCTCAAATATCATACGATTCAAGCGCCTTTTGCGCTATGATCCAACCGAGATCAGTTCCAAAATTGTACTTTATTTTTAAGATCTTATCCTAATCTATAATCTCGAGGAGTCTTATGCAGGGATTAGCCGTCTAAGAGGGTCTAACACTTCATAGAACATTCGTTATTTATCATTACAAGGCTTAAATATCATACGATTCAAGCGCCTGCTGCGCTAAGATCCAACCGAGATCGGTTCCAAAACTGTACGTCGTTTTCAGAATCTCATCCTAATCTATAATCTCACGAAGTCTTATGTAGAGATTAGCCGTTTAAGAGGGTCTAACACTTCATAGAATATTCGTTTTTTATCATTACCAGGCTTAATTATCATAAGATTCAAGCGCCTGCTGCGCTAAGTTCCAACCGAGATCTCTTTAAAAACTGTACGTCATTTTGAAGATCTCACCCTAATCTATGATCTCACGAAGTCTTATGTAGGGATTAGCCGTTTAACAGGGTCATACACTTCATAGAACATTCGTTTTTTATTATACCCCATCTCAATTATCATAAGATACAAGCGCCTGTTCCGCTAAGATCCGCTAAGATCCAACCGAGATCGGTTCCAAAACTGTTTGTCATTTTGAAGCTCTTACCCTAATCTGTGATCTAACGAAGTCTTATGTAGAGATTAGCCGTTTAACAGGGTCTAACACTTCATATAACATTCGTAATTCATCATTACAAGGCTTAAATATCATATGATTCAAGCGCCTGTTGCGCTAAGATCCAACCGATATCGGTTCCAAAATTGTACGTTATTTTCAGGATCTCACCCTCATCTGAAATCTCACGAAGTCTTATGTAGAGATTAGCTGTCTAACAGGATCTAACACTTCATAGAACGTTCGTTTTTATCATTATATGTACAAGGCTCAATTATCATAAGATTCAAGTGCCTGTTGCGCTTAAGATCCGCTAAGATCCAACCGAGTTCAGTTCCAAAACTGTACGTCATTTTGAAGATCTTACCCTATTCCATGATCTAAGGAAGTCTTATGTAGAGATTAGCCGTTTAACAGGGTCTAACACTTCATAGAACATTCGTTCTTCATCATTACAAGGCTTAAATATCATACGATTCAAGCGCCTGTTGCGCTAAGATCCAACCGAGATCGGTTCCAAAATTATACGTCATTTTCAGGATCTCATCCTAATCTATAATCTCATGAAGTCTTATGTAGGGATTAGCCGTTTAACAGGATCAAACACTTCATAGAACATTCGTTCTTTATCATTACAGGGCTTAAATATCATACGATTCAAGCGCCTGTTGCGCTAAGATCCAACCGAGATCGGTTCCAAAATTGTACGTCATTTTCAGGATCTTACCCTAATCTATAATCTCATGAAGTCTTATGTAGAGATTAGCCGTTTAACAGGATCAAACACTTCATAGAACATTCGTTTTTTATCATTACAAGGCTAAATCATCATAAGATTCAAGTGCCTGTTGTGCTAAGATCCGCTAAGATCCAGCCGAGATCGGTTCCAAAACTGTACGTCATTTTGATGGTATTACCCATATCTATGATCTCACGAAGTCTTATGCGAAGATTAGCCGTCTAAGAGGGTCTAACACTTCATAGAACATTCGTTATATATCATTACAAGGCTTAAATATCATACGATTCAAGCGCCTGCTGTGCTAAGATCCAACCGAGATCGGTTCCAAAACTGTACGTCGTTTTCAGAATCTCACCCTAATCTATAATCTCGCGAAGTCTTATGTAGAGATTAGCCGTTTAAGAGGGTCTAACACTTCATAGAATATTCGTTTTTTATAATTACAATGCTTAATTATCATAAGTTTCAAGCGCCTGTTGCGCTAAGATCCAACCGAGATCGGTTCCAAAACTGTACGTCATTTTGAAGATCTCATCCTAATCTATAATCTCATGAAGTCTTATGTAGAGATTAGCCGTTTAACAGGGTCTTACACTTCATAGAACATTCGTTTTGTATTATTACCAGGCTCAATTATCATAAGATTCAAGCGACTGTTGCGCTTAAGATCCGCTAAGATCCAACCGAGTTCAGTTCCAAAACTGTACGTCATTTTGAAGATCTTACCCTAGTCTATGATCTAACGAAGTCTTATGTAGAGATTAGCCGTTTAACAGGGTCTAACACTTTAAGAACATTCGGTCTTCATCATTACAAGGCTTAAATATCATACGATTCAAGCGCCTGTTGCGCTAAGATCCAACCGAGATCGGTTCCAAAATTGTACGTCATTTTCAGGATCTCACCCTAATCTATAATCTCATGAAGTCTTATGTAGAGATTAGCCGTTTAACAGGATCAAACACTTCAGAGAACATTCGTTTTTTATCATTACAAGACTAAATCATTGTAAGATTCAAGTGCCTGTTGCGCTAAGATCCGCTAAGATCCAACCGAGATCGGTTCCAAAACTGTACGTCATTTTGGTGATATTACCCATATCTATGATCTCACGAAGTTTTATGCAGAGATTGGCCGTCTAAGAGGGACTAACACTTCATAGAACATTCGTTGTATATCATTACAAGGCTTAAATATCATACGATTCAAGCGCCTGCTGCGCTAAGATCCAACCGAGATCGGTTCCAAAACTGTACGTCGTTTTCAGAATCTCACCCTAATCTATAATCTCGCGAAGTCTTATGTAGAGATTAGCCGTTTAAGAGGGTCTAACACTTCATAGAATATTCGTTTTTTATAATTACAATGCTTAATTATCATAAGATTCAAGCGCCTGTTGCGCTAAGATCCAACCGAGATCGGTTCCAAAACTGTACGTCATTTTGAAGATCTCATCCTAATCTATAATCTCACGAAGTCTTATGTAGAGATTAGCCGTTTAACAGGGTCTTACACTTCATAGAACATTCGTTTTGTATTAATACCAGGCTCAATTATCATAAGATTCAAGCGACTGTTGCGCTTTAGATCCGCTAAGATCCAACCGAGATCGGTTCCAAAACTGTACGTCATTTTGAAGATCTCACCCTAATCTATAATCTCACGAAGTCTTATGTAGAGATTAGCCGTTTAACAGGGTATAACACTTCATAGAACATTCGTTTTTTTATCACTACAAGGCTTAATTATCATAAGATTCAAGCGCCTGTTGCGCTAAGATCCAACCGAAATCGGTTCCAAAACTGTACGTCATTTTGAAGATCTTACCCTAATCGATGATCTCACGAAGTCTTATGTAGAGATTAGCCGTCTAACAGGGTCTAACACTCCATAGATCATTCGTTATTTATCATTACCAGGCCTAATTATCATAAAATGCAAACGTCTATTGCGCTAAGATCCAACCAAGATCGGTTCCAAAGCTGTACGTCATTATCAAGATCACACCCTAATCTATGATCTCACCAAGATTCATGTTTGTCATGTGTTCATTATTATAAATTTTCAACCCTTACCAATGTCCTTTATTTATTCGAATGTTGCAATGTTGCAATGTTGAATAAGTAACCAACTTTAATTTGGGGACGACGCCAAGGGTATGGCATTAGCTCTTCGGACTTTCGTCCATGCGAGCTCAAAATATCTGTTGTGTCTCAATTTCTATCGCTGGTTAAGTATGAAATATTTATTAATTACGTTGTCCTGTAAAACCTATTCTATATAAACAAAAGTGTCCCAAGATACTCGATAAATATTTCCGCAACAGGTGCATCAAGTGTTTCAGCGCGGCGTAACGGGTCATTTTACGGCAACGTCAAATCTGTGAGAATAAGATGCACTATAGAACGATTACATCTCGACTTTTTTACGACTTGTAAATATTGAATTTCTATAGATATTGACCACACGCAACCACGAGTCACGGACTATAAATGGCCGGCGTTTTCCAGTGCATGATAAAGATTAAATAAGTTTGTTATACCTTAATTCTTTCTCGGTCTGTTTATTGTATGTAAACAGCGTAAGTGAAAATTAATTATAAGAACACATCAAAAATTCATTGTAATTAGGGGATAAACGTACTGTGTTTTGTGGTTCCGACAGGTATATGTTGGATATACTGTTGGAAACGCAGTTATACCGTCGGGGCTTGTCCCCGACGGTATAACGTATGTTTCCAACAGTATATCCAACATATACCTGTCGGAACCACAAAACACAGTACGTTTATCCCTATTCTAATTCATGTGACATATTTTAGCTTTTTATAACCCTAAGAGGGTCTCATCTATCGCTTTGGAGGCGACGTTGCTACGGAGGACTAACAACGACCAACAAAAATTATTGCGCTACAAAATATGAAATACAACTGCTTCGCATTAATTACAATGGCGAAAAATCAAAGTGTAATCGATAATAAACTTACTTGCTCTGTTGTTTACATGTTGAGAACGCCATCTACAAGCTCAAACCTTGTAGTTTTACGTCATAGTATGACGTCACAGGAGTGAAGAACAAAGGGAAGCATGACGTCATACGCAAAAAGTGCGCTAAAGCTTGTAACGTGCAAATTTACGTAGGAATACATTTTAAAGTATGTCAAGTGAGTCGGTTTGCGGCATGTATATCGTCGTTATACATGCTTGTAGAAATCCTGTGAACCAATCAGAATGCGGGAAACAAACAGAATGAATTAGAATATTGAGTCTATTGATAATGACATTCACGATGCAAAAAGTTAGCACGGACCGCCGACAACCGCTAGAGAAATGTAGGTTGTTGTAGTTTTTGCTACTAATAATAAAGGTACTACAGAACCTATGTGGGTATATAGTTTATTTACAATATGTACATGTTCACAGTAAGACAATACGATTACAACTGCCTAATACATAGGTGGGGCAAGGTGGTATTTTACTCCTTACATTGTTTCACATAACTCTTATCATAGAGAGTAACTGGTAAATGTCAGTAGGCTGAGAGGCACGGCTCCAGTGGATATTGTTGTCACATTTAATTATCAGAGAGTTAACCTTAAGTTCAACCAATATCATTACATAGGTCAATCATAATAACCGAGTACTTTGATCAGGTAGTAGTTTTCTTATTCACTCGATTTTATGCATTTAGATATTGTCTGAATTTTGGCCCACTCAGCGGATCCTTCCAAATAAGCGATGGGTCTTCATAGCGTTCAAACACCTATCCGTGAAACGAGATTTCATACATGGAAGTTGAGGAACTAGATTGGGCACATGCGTATACATGTAATGATGGGAGCCCACAATACCTGTCGCACTCGCAGAATTCGAAATAGGCACGTGCTTGTATGAAATTTTACATCCGTAGACCGAGGGCTCGTTTTATCATGACTTACGACTGAACATGCTCAGTGTTCTCAAAAACTTTGGGAGGATATTTACAAGAGAGAGAGACATAATTAACAATGTATCAATAATACGTAAACTGACGGTTCAAAGCCAACGGGAATGGAAGACGGGGGGTTTACAGCAAGATCTCTTATAATAATGCAAGGATGAGAAAGCTATCAAGTTGATTTACAATTCTATTTGGATACAATATTGTAACGTTGAAACGGAAAATGGACATAGCCGTGATTCGATTTCTGAAAAAAAAATATCGGACTTTTTGGCTATAAAAAAATCTGACTCGGTGGCTTTTTTCCTGACCCGGTCGGGGCGAGGGGAAACCATTTTTTTAATTATGGCCTGAATTCATGATGATTGTAACACAGTGTGAATATATGAATTTCATGACGATTGGAACACAGTGTGAATATATGAATTTCATGATGATTGAAACACAGTGTGTATATATGAATTTCATGATTGGAACACGTGAATATATGAATTTCATGATGATTTGAACACAGTGTGAATATTTGAATTTCATGATGATTTGAACACAGTGTGAATATATGAATTTCATGATGATTGAAACAGTGTAAATATATGGATTTCATGATGATTGGATCAAGGTGTGAATATATGAATTTCATGATGATTGGAATGCATGCTCCATTATGATCCCAAGACAATTTTTAGTCATCAATGTTCCATGACCTTGACCTTCTGATACCAAAATATAAAAAATATCCCATGATGAATTAGTGAATACACACTGTTATGACTCATCAACATCTTAGACCTTGACCGTTTGACCCGAAGTGAATAAAGAGCACATCCTTGACTCATTGGGAAGTTAAGTGAATGAAAATTCAATGGTGACACTTCCTAGTACATATTGCAAAAAACTCCCGAAAAACTGTGTATTTTCCCATGCATGTAAGAGAATACAAACACATCAGTATTTACTAAGCTTTTATTCCCGACTGCAGCTGACTAACAGCTCTGTATAAATACTATATCAAAATTGGACCAATGTATAACAGTGGCAAATAGGCCTCATCTTATATAAACAACTACAATAAACATTATATATGTTAAATCTTCTATGAAAAAAAAATTATCACAGACTATTTCTTTTATATCTGACTCAATATTTGTGGCAGAAATAATTACGGAGAATGCTTGGTCACTCAAATATTGAAATTTTGATCTTTCATTTAAACATTGGACATTTTTGTCATTTTGATTTTATACTAGATGCTAAGTGAAACAACAAACATTACACCAAAGCATGCCTTACAAAAACATATGTATTATGTAGAGAAAAATACATCAAATAAGTTTCTGTGCTACAATAAAACATGATAAAAAGGATCTACATATAACATGTAATAGATCAAACAGATCTGGTATAAATATAACTGTGTGGAGTAAAGTGGAAGGGAATGTATAAGGGACGGAATGTTTACAATAGTGTATCACATCAAGAAAAATATGGTGCAAAAAGTGCAGACAGATTAACAAGTGTAAAAGACAATGTCAAAATCTTGTTCTAGGAACACCCGGATCTTGATTAAATAGAACTAAAACATCTGATCAAGTCATGATCTTTCTAAACATAAAAGTAAACATCATTGTACAAAATACATGTACATAAACATGTAGTTAAGCTGGCAGGTAATTCACTTTTTAAATCAAATGTACATCATTTTATAATGTCTTTTTCTCTGGATATAAATTTATGAGCCACATGCTGTCTGAGCATTGAAAGCAAATCAATCAAGCAATACGTATGTCATGAAACAAAAGTCATAAAAGCTACCCTGATTAAAAACCTCTCATGTTTCATATTGACACATCAGTTCTTCTATATGTGTATCTGTATCTCCTTAAGATTAAAGTTTATTTTTATATAATATTTATTTGTATTCATCTTTGTTCTAAACACTTTGCATGTACATAAAAAATAAATATAAGTCTATGACAATTTCTCTCTACAACTGAATAAAGGAAATGTTATGTCATTCAACATCTGTTCATTAGTTGTCAAAACCAATGTACACATTCCATTCACTGACATACATTAACTACAATTAATATGTCTGAACACTAGATTATAATCAATTCTTTCCATAATATTAGCTTCAAAACAACAATAAAATGAATACAAAATGTTAACATAGCCGAATGTACATGTATTAAGTTGCAAACTCCCCATGTAAGTCTCCTACCCATTACTACAACATGCATGGTACGATCAGGGTAAGGCAGTAGACTGTTGAGCAATATGACCATGGCTGTACCACTACATCACTATGGAATTAACTAGAGACAACATAACCTCCACTTCTACACCACTAGGCAGGCTATATATACGTATGCAGCACTATACACCAAGCTAACGTGTAACCACCCACATCTAGAACGTGGTAGCTGTGCATTGTTAAGTCCTGTATAAGCTATTCCATATAGATGGTTCATGATTTTAGTTCTGTTGACACTGATCCTGTCTGATTGATGGTGGTTGTGGTACTAGATGATATAACCGTTGTGGTTGTACTGTTACTAGCCGGTGGTAAGGCTAGCTCTGGAGGACCAAAGGGATCAACCTGAAAACCATGGTAAAGTAATTAAAATCATTCTCAATATTCAAACTTACATACTTACACTACTCCAATCTAAATTTATGTATTGCAAGTTAAGCCACTGCAGTTTCAAGATCTCACAGAAATTAAACTGAGAATGGTGAGAAATGCATAGGCATGATAGGATAGAAAAGCATTTGTTGGGTTGATGATATATGATCATACATGAGCATGAATAGATCGTGATTCACACTTATTATCACAATTTATGGCTTCACATGTTTGTATACAAGGGACGCTTTGGTAAATGTGTGAGACAGAAGTAGGAAAGATGTTGTTGTTCATTTACAATCACTTTAAATAAGTTCAATGATTGTATATTACATCACATTATGAAAATGAATACAGGTATACTTGTCATCAGTTTTACAGGCAGCAGTGAAATCTGACATGCACATAATTTAGTGTAAACAAAATTTGAACATCCGAGAAAAATTTGTCAAAATGGGCATAAGGTAAAGTTTTAGTGTCACACAGGAACATGTAGAATGATCAGATTCAATGCATCATTCTTGTACAGGCAGGCAGCATTCCGGTAAAATCTAACCACCAATAGTCCATTTTCCAGAAAATATTCATGACCGTTTTAAACCTTGATTTTATATGCACAGACATCACATCATTTGGCTAAACTTTATGCATAGTCATATTTTCTATTATGATGTCACATTGAAAATAATGCCAAATTTTGTGATGTCTGTTGTCTGGCTAATGAATCTACCGGAAAATCAGCTGTTACTCATGCTGTACTTGATACTGAATTGGACAAACAATCCAGGAAGGCCAAAATGACCTTATAGAAATATTGATCAATGACAGCATGCAAGGGTGATTTATAACTATATTCATACATGTATGAACAAGGTAGGACTTCGGGAGGAAATGTGTCATGCAAACAAGGAAGGTATAATGATAAAAGTTTACCTATTGATTTATATATGGGGTTTATAGCTGTAAAATGTAGGTTTAAATATGAAAACTGTTTTCACTCAAACATTGAATGAAATGAATCTAACATAAATATGGCATTTAAATTAAAGAACAATTCTTCACAAATCTAAAAGAAAAATAATTTTCTATCTCTCAGTTTTCTAATTAATACAAAATTAATTCAAAGCTAGTGTTAACTTTATTCCAATAAGTTTATGCTTTGAAAAATACCATTACAGTTTAAAGTTTTATCTATATGTACCTACATGTATAATGAGTACTTACATTGACTTTAGGGTTTACGATTTCTTTGACAACTAGATCGGTAGCTCCAGGTCCGTATTGTTTACGAGCCCGTGACCAGTTAGCTTTGATTTGTACAGTCTCATACATCCCACGTGGCCTTGTAAACGGTTTACCCATAGAAACACAGTATAAACCATCTCTGTTGACGTCACAGAACTTCTCAATCTGTGAAGGAAAAGAAAACAAGAACATATAACAAGTACATATGGTTCATCATTACGATACACAACTGTTACCAGATAGCTCATAAAAAGTTTCCTTCACAACATTTATATTATTTGAAATGTGCCCACTGCAAGCTTATTTTGGGCCATTTACTCACTAAATAACAATAAAGAAGTCCCGCCTTGCGACCTTGATATAAAAAATCAAGGTATCAGTTAATTGAAATGAAATTACAATACTCTCATCATATACCTACCTTATTTCCCTCCATATCAAAGAGATATTTGGCTTGAGCCCACATGTTCAGTTTGATAGTAGAACACTCCAGGATTTCCTCTATACTCTCTCCCCATACATACAGGGCACGTTCTACACTCTCACCATTCGGATATACCATTACTCTTTTCTATAAAAAAATGTTTTTCATCACAAGTTCATGTTAATAAAGAAACAAGAACATGTATCATGGAAGACTGTCATGTTGTGAAGTGATTGTTATATCTCTTTAAGAAAACATACTTACTAAAGATTTCATGTTATTTTGTTTTGATATCATATTTATATCAAGCATGCTTTCAAATTCTTACCAAACATTTTTTTTTTTCAATTTTTGATATTTGAAACAGTAAATTAAACCTTGAAATTTAAGCAACTTTATCATGCTATAATATTCTAAAAATTCTGATATTCAATAAAAATACACTGAAGCTATGTCAATCCATTTATTTATTTTCATACGTCTAATCATATTTCTTACAAAACACATGTAATTCCATTCAACTACATGTAACACAAATTGATGTTATATATAATAAGCCCTTATTCCTATCATGTCACTATGATGTTAAGCCCTTATTCCTATTACATCACTATGATGTTAAGCCCTTATTCCTATTACATCACTATGATGTTAAGCCCTTATTCCTATTACATCACTATGATGTTAAGCCCTTATTCCTATTATGTCACTATTACATCACTATGATGTTAAGCTCTTATTCCTATTACATCACTATGATGTTTAGTCCTTATTCCTATTACATCACTATGATGTTAAGCCCTTATTCCTATTACATCACTATGATGTTAAGCCCTTATTCCTATTATGTCACTATTACATCACTATGATGTTAAGCTCTTATTCCTATTACATCACTATGATGTTAAGCCCTTATTCCTATTACATCACTATGATGTTAAGCCCTTATTCCTATTACATCACTATTACATCACTATGATGTTAAGCTCTTATTCCTATTACATCACTATGATGTTTAGTCCTTATTCCTATTACATCACTATGATGTTAAGCCCTTATTCCTATTATGTCACTATGATCTCACCATATCTGGCTGAGAGTAAAGCCTCCTGTTGGTGTTGATGCTTATTGACTTTATTTGCTCGTTCTGGTTGGCCTTGACCTCCGCCAAGTGAGTTTCTAGTTTATGAACCGTATCGTGCTTCAGCTGTTCTTCAACCGTTGGTTCCTGCCAGTTGTTCTCTATGATAACCGGCTGTTTGCTGCTGCGAGTTGATTTATATTCACCAGGATTCATGTCCTCGTATCTACGAGCTAAAGAGAACAAGAGAGCGCAATTAGCAATACTTCAAACTAATATATGATTAGAGCATCACAATTTTTTTTCGACAATGTTCAACAGTTTACCTTTCATTTGTCTAAGCACATGTTTTTCTATGTCCAGTTCCAGTGATACAGCGGCCCTGAATGCCCTCTTCTTCTTCCTGTTTTCCATCTTTGTTTCCACTTTCTCCGGAGGGAAGAACTCTCCTCCACTGGACACCCACACCTCTATAGGATACCGGAGTATGACGTCTATAGGAGGTACCTGGACTTGGTTCAGGATCTGCTCACGTTCACGTCTCAGCTTCTCAGCCTCCTGGTTATCTACCTCTGTAGATCAAAACCATAATGTGGTTATAGTAACTGTGGTGCTCATTTACATATTATTCACTTCCTATAAAAACATGTACATTAATTGCCATACATAAAACATACAGTAAATTTTAGAAACTTCTATCTTAAGAATCTTAAGTTTTTGTTACAATAGATGTACATGTATAAGTAAATGCACTGATTTTTCATATGATCTGCATATATGATTTAGAAGTTGCAATTTCTAGATTCATATACATAGTGTTGTATAATCGGACAAATTTCATGATCGATTATTAGCTTTTAATTGGAGATTTTAATTGATTATCTCGATTTTAATCGGAAATAATTTTTTCTTGTTTTTACAGAAAAGGTGATGAAAAGTATAATGATAAAATTTCACTCAATCATATGTTAATATACAATGTATGGCAAAATGTCTAGAAAGAACTCCAACCATACAATGAAAAAATTCTGTCTAGTAAGTGAAATATTTTGTCAAGATCACAGCAGTAATGGAACCATAACAAAGATGTGATTGTAATAGTCTGCAACTTTAAACGGCAGATGAAGGGATGGGGGCAGGGTTGTCCATACGACCAAAGAGTTTAAAAGTTGTTGCTTATTCAAAGAGGAAACCAGCAATATCTTTGTGGAATTTAGGCTAACAGTATTGTGAAATTCACTGACCTTGCCCTTCTTACATAGTTCTAGAGTTCAGAATAAAAAGTCTTTATTCCATTGCGTTTTTCTATTAGAGATCTTATCATTACTACTGAATTCAAGAAGAATCCTGGTCCCAGTCCCTTTCTAATTCTTTGCGCTACGCTTGTAACTTTAACTCATGGAAATGATCGTTGATCTGCTTTCGTTTAAATCGTACTTGTCATACGCATTTTCCACCAAAACTATTTCATTCTTTTCTATGTTGTATATTTCCAATTACGATAGATTCTTAAAAACATAATCGATTAATCAAAATTGAAGGATATTAGAGATGATGTCGCGCCCATGTCGGCGATAATCGTTAGAATACGACATATACAAGTAATTTTGTGCTTCAAGAACCACTCGTATCTGAATATATAGTCCTAATCCAATTTTAATCATTTAATTGTATAGCCTACCTGCGGAGTCCTGCCCTGCTCCCTCCTGATCACCGTTATCCCCGTCTGGTCCCGTGGGCTGCACCAGACCCTCAGATGGACTGTCCTGTCCCTCCCCTTCTCCTCGTTCATGGAGTCTACTCTCTGTTTTCTCTTGTTCAGTTTCTTCTTCAGCTGCAAAATCAGAAATCACATGTAAAAGCTAAAAAGTTCTCATCATTCACAACAATATGAACTGACTTCATTTTTGAAAACAGATTTTCCTACAATTATGACTCACATGTACATGTATATAAACACTTACGTGAGGGAGGTCTTTCCTCCTTGCCACTGAGTAGCCTCTCTAGTTGGTCGACCATCAGGGATTTATAATTATCCTCCGCCCAGTTTATAAGGTCATCTACCTCCAGGATCATTGTAGCATCCTCCGTAAAGATATACCTGGCAGCAGAGGCCAGCCCCAGCTTGTGTGTGCACTGATTTAATATCTGTAATGTTAAACATAGTCACTTATAATTTCATCCAGAAGAAGTATTTTAAGATTTTGATCCTTTATGTCATATTGGAGCCAATAGTAGAATTATACATGACTGCATGTATATCAATAAGTACAACTTTTTGTATGTACATGTTTAATTATTCAAGTACAATTTTGAAATACAACTCGAATAAAACTCTACTGTAAACAAATACAGAATACATGTATCTAAATCAAAGTATCTTACTCCCTCTATGCTGGATCCACAGATAAGCTCCCCTTGTCTAAGTCGTCCCTCTCCATTTTTGTAAGCCAGTATTTTGACTGTTTTTACAGTTTTAGCTGCATTGATTTCCTTAACAATGGTTCTAACACTGGTTTCCTCTCGGAGTTGTTGAAGTGTATCCTCCCAGCTCTGTAATGTCAGATCGGCCTCATGTGTCGACAAATCAACTTTGCCATTCAACACACGGAAACTTCCAGTTTGCTGTAGTTTCAGTTTCTTTGCTAAAAAAAAATGCATCTTAATGAATAGCAGAATTTTCCTTCCATACGATGAGCTTTCTGAATGTTCCTCATGTCCATCCTTCTGAATATACTTTAATTTCAATTATATGTAAGTTCTATACACATATTGTCTTACCTTCACCCATTGCACAGGAAAATTCTACTTTGTCGGGCAGCTTGTTGAGCTTACACCTCCCTCTCATTGCACGTGCACAGGAAGTACATACAGTGATCTCCCTTACCCCTCTCTTGCTGCTGGTAGTGGACGCTGGAATCTCGGCCAAGTAACCCTGGAAAGCAAGTGATAAATCATCAGTTTTAAAATGCATCCCGCAATAGTTTTTTAAACTAACATCTTTGATCTGTAGAGAATATGCACTCTCTAAATTAATCTTTCATGAGCATCAATAAGGTAAGATCATAATTTGCACATAGAAGCATATGAACAAGTAACAATGTACATGTACTTACTGGTTGGTCTATTTTACTTTCCCCAGATATAGAGTAAGTGCAGACATCAGCTCTGTTTGCTGCTGTGATCTCTGTAATACAGCATTATTATGTGTAATAATACTATGTTCATATCAAGAGAGGCATTATTTATAATATTAATGTATGCAGATGTCATTAAGGAGGCAATAACATTTACTTTTTCTGGAAATAATATGAAAAATAACAAATTCTGAAATAATGTTGTATTAGTATTATTATAAGACTCTTTCATGGTCCTCTATGAAAGATACATCAGTTCCACCTGAGGGGTCTCTAATCATGTAAAACCCGAGGCTTGCCAAGGGTTTTGCAAAATTTTGAGACCCTGAGTGTGGAAACAATGTATCTTTCATAGAAGAACATGAAAGAGTATTTTTCTTTCATATGAAAACTGAAAAAAAGAGACGAAATATAAGGCAAGAATATATTGAAAAACAATCTTAAAATTGATGTTTTATTGCCGTCGCCGCTAGCTTGTTGTTTTGCGGGCTGAAATCATGACGTCACAATGGCGTAAACAATCAAACAATAGCGTCACGTGATATGAGATATAACAGCTGTCAAGTGATATGTGATACAGATTTCGCTCACAGAGCTGTATCTCATGGGCCTTCTCTGCAACACATACGTGGGTATGAGAGAATACACCATACATTCATGTTTACAACAACCAAGTTAAATGTTACCTTTATCATAAGGATTTGTGTAGAAAGCATGTATGTATCCCGTCTCTGCGTCATATCTCCACTTCTGATGAGCCTTGCCGTAAGTATTGGTTTTCCTTGCTTGTAATGTCACGGCACAGCCAGAGAAGGTCAAAGGTCGCCCCTCCTCATCCTCTGCAAACGGCTCATTGGCCGGCATAGCTATAGTCAGAACAGACTGAGAGCCGTGCTTGGAACGAATCTCACTGAAAATTGAGAAATATGCATGAAATACATACATGTACATTATTTTTAAGATATGACTTTAAGTTTCTAAGAATAATCATGACTTCAGAAATTTGCAAATCTTTACATGAAAATAGAAAAATATGAAAGATAGACTTAGATGACACACCCATTTTCTTTCATGACCCATCTTTGGTTGATGTCATCAGGTCGCCGTTTAACCAACATGACCTGGTTAACTCTGCCCTCCTGTTCTAGTACCCCTAAAACCAATGTCCGGTTAGCTCGGCATGCAATGTAACCATCCTCATACACAAACCGCTGGAGGGAATCACGGGAAATCTTAGGGACAGGCTGGGGTCTACAAGGGAGAGTACTCATTACAAATGAAGTCTGATATTCATTATGACATGACATTTTACCAAATGCTGATATCTAAAATGTGAATCACAAGTTACAATAGACCAAAGGATACAATACTATTTTATTACACTCAAATACATATGTCAAACGCATCAAATGAATGGGGAATCATACAATTATATGTACATGTATTCTCAATATAGATAGACAAGTGAAGAAATTAGATAATTTCTAAGCCATGGGCATACATTTTATGTTTGTATTATTCTTTGCATCACTTAATTACATTGAAAATTCAAAAAACGCAAATAAGATTTTCAAACAAAATGTGTATCAAGCAAAATATCACTTGAATATTTTCTTAATGACAAACACACAGTTAGTGCATTACTCATAAAGTTAATCAAAGCACACATTAAATTTCACATCATTTGTTACCTCCATGTTTTGTCACTGTAACATAAAGAGAACTCTGTAATCTGATGGTCTGTAGACATGAACATAAATCAGAGAAGCTTTCAGCTAATTCTCCTAGGTATATACATGTAGATCTTACCAATATTACAGCTCATATTATTCTTGTAAAACTTACTTGTATTTTTCGTACATCTCCCTATCCGTGTATTTATGAGCCTCTGGGTCCTCATCATCCAGGTTCTGACTGACGTTTACGAGTCTCTCCCATGGCCACTTCAAGTTGTTCAGTCTCTGCTCAGCTCTCTGATGGGACAACTCATGGGCGGTCCTACAATACACATATAAGTCAATAAAATCTTCTAATAAGAATATCTTATTTCAATTTACATTTTCAGTCCTTTACCAATAATACAAAATCTGAACTTAATGGTATTATACAATTTAAACATTACCTTCAGACTATGAAAAACCTCTGGTCTATTTCTGGCACATTGTTTAAACTGTTAAAATTTTATATCTATCTCGGATGCATCCCGGGTAGATACATGTACATGTACATTGTATAACTTTTCAGCCTTTCATCGAACTTGGGTATAAGCCAATCAGAGAAGGGATTATTTTCCATTCATGTAATATGAATGTACAATTTCAATCAAACAAAGTGACTTACATAGCTCCTATGTCGTCCTCATCAAAGCCGGTAGATTTCCGTGTAGACACGCTGGCTTTATCAGACACTACAGGTACATACTGCAGGTCTTCCTCATCCTGGTTCCACTGACGGTTTATAACCATCCTCGTGTTAGCCACCAAATTACTCTCTATCTCCATTACATACTCTGATACAAATAAACAAAGCAAGGTTTATATTGTAAAGTAAATTGACTACGTGTATATCATGATACATTCTCAATTTCTCATCTTACACTTACTGATACAAGTGAAAATATCACACACTCTAATAGGATAAGAGATTTAAAATAAATTAACTACATTATGATACATCTTCAACTTAGTTATTTTTACAAGCATACATATCAAGGAGAGTTCAAAAAGAATTTTCATACAAGTAACATGTATCGAAAGTAAACTTTTACCAAGGAATCACCAACAGGGTTTTAAGAATTGATCCAAGTTAAAATCAAAATTTTTTTTTGCTAAACTTCAATGTTGGGCAGGAAAAGAAATTTGTAGATAATAAGAAGTTTGACTCACTCTCCGGGTTTCTTAGAGAACAGTACTGTCGTATTTTAGCCACGTCTTGTGACAGCTGAGACAATAAGATCCTCCTCTGCTGCTCACTCTTAGACACTTTGGGGTCCATCCACGGCTCTCCGCATGATATGTAAACTAGGTCATCTCTCCTCAGGCTGACCAGACTAAAGTGCTCGTTACCCTTACTGTCAAACAATCTACGTGCAGCAAACGGAAGGTCAAGTAGACTTGTACAGTGGTCCAGGAACTGGAATTGATGTACATGTATAACAAAAATATATCAGAACTGACAAATGTGAAGCTACATGTATGCTTAAAGAGATAAATAAAAGAGAATCATTAATAAACTGTAAAGAAATCAATTATACTTTATCAAGTATAAGCAACATGAAGGTACAAATATTTCTTTGGAAGTTCTTTAATTATCAGATCCACACAATATACATGTACTTTGTACATGGACCAAATAAAATGTAAATATCATGGACTACATCTTATATGCCTTACATGTACATGTATATTGTAAGACTTTGATACTTTATATACAAAATGTTGTTTGTCATACCATGCAGAATTCTAGTGTTCTGACAGTCAGATCCACACTGTGGAGATTTGTATCCACCTCCACATTGTCCGTCTGCGGAACAGGTATGTCTTTCTCCACTAACTTGGACTGCTGCTTCTTATTCTTATTTTTACCACTTTTTTCTTTATTCATATCTTTCATCATCTGCAATATCAAAGAACAAATCCATTAAAATGAAAGCTCAGTGACCTTAGAATCTAGAAAAAAATGATAAAAACTTTTCTCTCTGTACTGTTTGCATCTAACTTTGAAAACTTTTATAGATTAACTAGAATTATTTTCACAGGATATATCATACATGTACCTGTTCCCCATTTCATAAATTTCCTTTACAGATGCATTTATGATACAACACTCAATTGTTCACATTGTCATTGAATACTTTCACAGAAAGTCAATTCAAGATTAAGATCACTTTGGAGGGAGGGTTATAATTACACATTTATATGAGTATTCTTTCTTTCCCTGTATAGATTATTCAACCCTGAGAGTCAGCCATAATGACAAACATAGGTGAGGTAGGATCCAACTACACATAAAGTCATAGGTAGTATAATGACTTTCAGTATAATTTACCCACATATATGAATCCTGACTTACATTGGTGAGATTTGGTCCCACTACAGGCATAGCCAGTCTCTCATCTCTCTCACCATTCCTTACAGCCATAAGTCTCAGAGGTGCCACTGAAACAACACAAAATCTTAAACATCTACAACTCTACACATAAAAATGTACAAACATGCTAGAAAAAAATATACAAAAGTATTGATACAGTATTTTTAATATGATTTTAATTTAATTTTAAATACACATGCCCAAATGTCGTCTACAATATTTGAATAAAAAGACAACAATGTCAAAGGTTTGTAATCCCATAGTTACCCTCAACTCATTGAAAATGAAATAACATCTTGTTGTGTCTTGGCGACATGTCTCATTGATTAATAAGACTAGGGGAATCATAGGGCTTTGCAGAAGTTATATCTGGAAGTTATATCTGGAATACATGATACATGTATATGATTACTTCAAAATCTTACTTCCAGATAGCGCCTGTTTCTTGTCTCCTTTATGTAGTTTTGGTGCATGAGGTAAAATATAGCCCTCCATTGGCCAATCATAATCCTGTAATGGAACAGAGTCGTACTCACAAGGAACTACTGTAACAACTTTCTATATATACATGTCATGTTATACTGTTATCACAACATTAACAACAGAAAACCCATATAAACACATACGGAGTAAAGCCTATCACTGGATACATACCTCATTCAGTTGTCCATCAGCTTTAACTGGCCATGACAAAGCTTGTTTGTTCCATTCAGGGTTTGTTGAATCATTGTGCTTCCACTGACCTAGATTTTCAAACTTTTCTTGTTTCAGTGCAAATCTGTAAAGAGAATAAGAACAATTTCAGTTTATTTTAATGTCATAAAGTAAATGCTTTAATCAAATCAGTAAAGTATAAATCTTGAAATAAAGGCATAGTAAACACATAAAACTGACAGACAACTTTTGAAGATCTTTAACAAAACATACATGTATTACTCACCTCTGACAAGATAAGTCTTTTTTATCAGTAAGTTTTTCTGTCACCAGTAAGTACACCTGTACTCCAGATGATACTCCGGCTGGTTTCTGGTTACTGTCATCATTAAACAGTTTGTTGTTGTTATATGTCAGCACCAAACCAGGATGGGCCTTCAAATATCAGATTTACAATGATACAGTTGATATAAATATTGGTTTTTAGTTATCTTTTAATGAAATAAGGCAAATCTTTAATCTGCAAATTTCAGATACTGAAGTAAATCTTTTGGAGATAATTTGAATTAAAATGGAGAAAAGAAATAAATTCTTTAAAGCAGGTATGTCAGTCACATATGATTAAATCATTCTACTTATCAGTAGATATTTTATCATAAAGAGTAAATTATAAAGATTAAGCTACTTACTGTACATGTGACTGTGGCATCAGGATTAAACTGCCATTGTTGGTACATATTGCCGGTACTCTTCTTCTGTAGGTTAACGATGTATCCTGATACAGTACTGCCCCCTACCTGCATGTCCACACGCATGTCCGACACACCCAGACATAGCTGAGGCAAGGACTTACATCGTATGTAACCACTCTGGTATAAATAAACATTGAAAAATACTTAAGACATACATGTAGAATAACTTGTATTCAAGTTTGAAGGTTAACAGAACATTCTGAGGATTTCCTTGTTTTCTCCAAGAAGTGCTATTAACCAATTTCTTTTCTAAGAGAATTTACAGAAGAGTTAATATTACCTTGGTAATAACCCAGAGTTGTGCCTCACCAGGCCACAAGGACTTATCTCCCCTTCTAATCTTTTTGTGACAAGCCAGTTCAGGATATAGCACTAAATCTGTTTCATTCTGAAATGAAATACACATCAAAATCTTTAAAACAATAAATATATTAATTTTTTCACCAACTCCATTTATTTACATACATGTATGCTAAGAACATGAATAATTATTTTGTATGCCTGTAGACCAATCTCCCTGCTGTCAAAGTCATTGCTACCATACACTGGTACTCTACACTGGCCTCCCAGTGTGACTACATCCCCTGTTGTCTAGAAGGTATATTGTCATCAGATCTCTTATGTGAGACTCCTGCATGCTGTCTATTACTGTCTCATAGTCATACACTGGTATACTTACACTGGTATACCTACACTGGCCTTGCAGTGTGACTAAATAAATAACAATACTAACCTTTGCCTGTAGATAACATCCCCTGTTGTCTAGCTGGGCCATTGTCATCAGATCTCTGATGTGAGACTCCTGCATGCTGTCTATTACTGTCTCATAGTCATACACTGGTATTCCTACACTGGCCTTCCAGTCTGATGAACTATCAAAACAAATACACGTACATATAATGTAGGTGAAATTAGTGTACATGTATTTCATTGTGACATTAGTTGAACCAGAACATTAGTGTCATTAAATTTTTTTCTTATTGTCTTATGTAGAAATGCAGCTACATGTACATGTATATGCATACAATAAGTCTATCATTCTGCAAATTTTTCCATTAAGTATTTCAAAATTCAAGTAAAGTGTTTTGATAATAATATAAAGAAAGGTCTGTGCACATTTTCATTCACAATTCAAAGTTTTTTTCTGAAGGAATATTTAGCTAGGACACAAAGGTCAATTCAAAGGTCAAGGTCCTGTGGTAAAAAAAAATTTAATTAGTAGAAAGATCCTCACACAAAATATAACCATGCAAAAATGAGACACCTTGTGACACAAATTTACAATTCTTCATTAATAGAAAGAAGAATGGAACTATGGATAGCATACATGTGAGTTACATACAGTTGGACTGACAGACAACCAAAACATGGATCCGAGGCACTGAACCCTTACCTTGGTCTGTTCTTGACATCATCTACAGGTAGAGGTTCTCTGATGACTACCGTCTCTCCCATCAGTGTATAACACTTAGCTTTCTCTACATACATCTGTAGACAGTATGCTATAAAACATCATGAAGAATATTTCGTGATGAAATATGCTGACATTGCTGCTCAGAGCAAAAATTATAAAACATTGAGTTCAACTTTTAAATGGTATAGGAAAAAGAATAGTTTCCTTCAAGATCTATAACTTTTATCCAACAATAGATTTCAGACAAAATAAATATGAACATACTGAATGGATCAATGAAGTTTTCTCCAAATGAGACCCAGATTTCCTGATCATACTCCAGTTTCATGACTTCTTTGATTTCGTTGCCATACTGATCAAAGATTTTCCTGGCTACAGGCGCTATTTTTGGATTTAGAGGATTTGACATCACCCGACTTGTAGAAAGGTCATCAAGCATCTGTTAAGTAAAGTAAAAGTTTCCAAAATTTCATAACATTAAAACAGTATATTACATGTACATGTAACTTGTAAAGGACTATATACATGTATACCATTATTAAATGATCAGGAATTATTGCCGATTTTGCTTATTTCTGATTGGTGGAGACACTGTTTGATAGAGTGTACCTCAGAGTGAGTTGACCCCTAATGCTCCAAAGCAGTCTATTCGGGATTAGCGCGTGCGTGACCGCGTTGATTTTTGTAGTGATAGATCTTTGACTTCTCCTATCATTACAATGCAAATGTTAATAAAATCCTGATAATCTAATAAAGCAGTTACTGACTTTTGATTTCGGTCTACTAGTGACTATACAGACCTGGTCAGGCACTGGTTAACCTTGGCCTCAGTCAACCAATACCTGACCAGATCTGTATAGTCACGAGTAAACCTCATTAAAAGTCAATAATTGTATATTATACATGTATATCGTTTAAAGCTCGGAGAATAAAACCTATTCATCTTTATGTTCATTATTTACAGCATAAGTTTATACATACATGTAGCTTAAACAGAATATTTATTACAAAATTATACTTTGGTTGAACAACAAGAATAGTTAACCTTTAAAAGTCAATTACCCTCTGAAGAAGTTTCTCCTTAAATTCAGGATCACCTTCAATTCCTTTACGAGCAAAGGCAAGGTTAAAGTAGAAGGTTTGTTCATAATCAGAGTTTCCATTTTCATAAACCTGTAAAAGAAGAAATAGTGCAGAATTAAATCTTCCTTTGTAATAGACAATATATGTACAAGTAGGTGCATTCAAAAGGGTATGCTGTCAACCATTCAGACAAAACTTAGATGTTGTCATACCTTAAGCCTTAATCCTTTACGGCCTACAAGTCTGTGCTCAAAGTCCAGTTCCTTTATATGCCCCATTCTATAATTAGAACCCTCGGCCTCCTCCTGAGACTGCAGTTCTTTGATGGCCTCCATCTTGGCATTCAGCTCCTGTAGAGTGTCATTAAGCTGGTCTATCTCCTCCTCAGCCTACAACAATAATATGTTATACATGTAACAATAAAGTCTTACTACATGTACGGATTGATTTCATAGATTCAAGGAATGTAAAAGGTAAACTAAATGATTGTATTAACCTAAAAAGTTTCACATTTCAATTTAAGGTGAAGTTTAAACGGTTTATAAGACTTTTAAAATATTTCTTCAAGATTACAATCAGTTCAAACAATACTTGCAAAGTACATGTATGTACATGTATAACTACAGAAAAAGGGGGGCCACTGGCAATATGATGTCCAACAGTTCAACAATTAGTATGTGTTCCCCTTGTCCTCAGTTGAAAACTGATAAAAGTCAAGATTTAAAAGAATGAAGTTACAAAGTGATTCAACTTTATCAACTTACCATGTACAGAGTACTTTTGAGTTCATCCTCACTCATACTGAGTATATCAGTGATGGTTACTTTCTCTCGCTCTTCCTCTGTTAACGCGTAGTTTATCTGGTTCCTGTATCTCTTGGCATCTTTAAGCCGGCCCTTAATGATGACTAGGATACTTTTGATGTAGTGTACCGTGCCAGTAGGACTGAACGCCTCGCCGATGGACACCCATAGTGGACCCAGAATGGGGGAGCTTCCCGGCTGTAGACAGTCGTGTAATATTGGAGCTGTAAAATGAAAGTCTTTTGTTAATATATGCTAACATATGTCAGTTGAACATTATCATTGTGATGGATACATTGAAAAGAATAATTCATAATTTCAAATTCAACAAAGTATCTTTACATAACAATTTGCCTAAGTCAGAGTTGTAGTACTATATAGTAAGAATGGTAAGCCTTACTTTCTGTTAAATCTGTGATCTCATTCCCTTCCCAGTCAAAGAAAGTTTTAGCACATGTTGTCAAACCCAGCTTTGCTGTACATGCCACTAGAAACTGTAAATATTCACATACATGCATATCAAATTCACCATATCCATCCACTGGTCCTAAATATACATGTAATTGAGAAAGTCTATCACAATGAAATCATAAACCTTATTTGATTTCTTTTAAAATTTACATGGACAAAAAAATCTCCTTATAAAATGACTTCCTCACTGTGTATTACAACTCACATGCATTATACATGTAGGTCCGAGCTTAAAATATACATGTAAATACCTCATCCTTATTTTTCAGGTCTGCCACTATTTCCAAAGGTTCAGTGGCGTAGCCATTTCTGTACACAATGATACGAACACGATTTGTCTCCACCAAGGCTCTGTAAAAAGAACAGATTTGCATTAATTAATGCAACTTTATACAGAAAAAAAAATCGTAAGTCTTTTTTACACCCCATCCTCTTATTTTGGGCAAAAATAAATTCATGACAACAATGGCTGTATACATGTATGTCATTACCTCATGCGTTTGGACATTCTAGCTTTTGTTTTCTTCTTCCTCCCTTCCTCTGGTAGTAAGACTCCAGATAAAGTCCACTTGGCACCATTACTAATTATCATGTTTCCTAAAATAAACAGTAAGATAAAAAGTTCATACATGTATATCATTTTCTTCCAGGAAAATATAGTTCAAGTAAATCATTTCATTTTATGTCTGATGGATGACATAAAATGAAAGACAATGAAATAGCATTGAAATTGAAGAAGTTACCATGGCATCAAAACTGGACAATATTTCTAATTACCTGTAAGCATTGATATGATGTATAATCAGTGTAGATAATCAGAGTCTCCATCATTGAAAATAAAACAACCACCAGGCCGTTATACATGTAGCTTACTTTTGATAGTAGAATAAGGATCCCGGTATTTCTCTCCACAGGATACATAAACTTCCCCATCAGTAGGTATATCCTCTGCCTCAAATATTTCTACTCCCTCCTCCAAGAACACTCGGCGAGCAGCAAACGGTAAGTTCAGCTTCTCTGTACACATCTCAAGGAACTACAAGTACATGTATATACATGTATATAAAATTTACAAGTTTCATTTAAAACACTCGATTAGTTGAATCGCTGTACAAATACATAATATTGTACTTGTTTTGTATGTAGAAGATGCAATTTAGGACAATAGAATTAAAACTATTTTAACCCAAATGAATATTTTTTTCTACATCCCTTCTGCAATTTTTATAATTTCCATATCTTATATATATTTCAATTTTAAAATAATTCATTAAAACTTACCACTTTCATGGATGGTGCTGCGACACGACAATATGTATCCCTTGAACCATTCTTAAATGCCAGCACACGGATGGTCAGGGGCTGCTTACGATACTGGGACTTTATCTTTCTCCCTGTCAGAAGCAAAATCAAAACTTCACATGATGAAATTTACCTGTGCTCTTTCAGAACAACATACAATTAGTTATATACATGTATGAACTCAGAGCTACACATAATTCTATCATCTATAGTTGTGATAAGGATGTGCAGAATAAAATTCTTATTCATGTTGCACAAATTATTGTAAAGTAAGATTTACTTAAGAACTGATAAAAACCTGAAGAAAATTATAGACTTGCTGTGACCTTAAGTTTTAATTTTACAATTTTTTATAAGTAATCTGAGATAGTTTAAAGTTTTATTCTGGACAAAAGTGTTTGGCACTTCAACCAGCAGACGTGGACATAATGTAGACGTTGTATCATATTGTGGTTCCTCTTAATAAAGGTAAGAAGGCATGGAATTGGTTGTTTCTTGTTATTTATTTATATAAACCTCTCTATGGAGGACTTCTCTTCATCTTCAAAGACATTTAGCCACATGTCACAATATAATACATGTCAACAATATGTTATTGCATATAACCGCATGTTGCATTTATAATTGTAACTAAATGTAAGATCTGCAGGTGAAACTAAGTATGATATGAATCAGTTATGTAATTTATGTAATTTAGATTCCAAACACTGTAATAGCTAATAAATACAAATACAGCACAGTGAATGTTAAAGCTCCTATATACATGTACATGTAGTTGTCAATCATTCTATATACATGTACATATAGTTGTCAATCATTCTATATACATGTACATGTAGTTGTCAATCATTCTCAAGGTGGCTTTTTATGTCTTATCCTTATAAGAATCCCACAACCTAATGACAGCACATTCTGTATACTACATGTATATATCAAACATACAATAAAGTGTACAAGCTGAATAAATACAAAATTATCATAAAGTGAGATAATTAACTGAAATTACCTACAGAGCTTGAAGATGATGACTCTACAATTATCATTATATGTTATACTAATGTAGTTACATAAGTTTTGAAGGTTGTTATGGGTCAGAATACCCCAAAACGCCAGCAAAAACCAGACAAAGACAGAATATAAATTTACAAGTTTAATTATGTACAATATATATATATATGAAATGATTACAACTTACAATACAATGTCCGGATCAAAGTGTCCGTTACGGTCCACAAAGTCTATCGAATGTATGGTTTCCGGTAATCACAAACGTTCTCGAAAGATCGGTGTCCAAACGTTGTTAAATGGATTAAAGTCTCAACAAATAAAGTGTCCCAGTATATCAGAATAGATGAATGAATCGTGTCTACGAATGTGTACGAATGCCCCCTTAACACAGTTCCTCAGAGGTATTTATACTTAATAACAATGAATTAACCAGAAGCTTCTAGAACACTGACTCATTACAAATGATTAACAATAGAGTAAATTCTAGAAATCACAGTCATGTGATTATAATTAATGATGTAACAAAGAACATACTGGAATATTCTCTAATGAAATAAACATGACATAGTAAAATCTAGAAAGAATAATTATGAAATCATAATATAACATGACTAAGTACATGTGTACCTACACATAAAGTAAAACTAAAATAATACATGACCCACAACACCTCCCCCCTTAAAAAAAGTTTGAATGTCAATGAAAACTTAGGTGGTAAATTCTTCAAAAATCACTCATGAAACTCTCGATAGTGCATCTGCAATCACATTGTCTTTGCCCTTGATATGGTTAATAATGATATTGTACTCTTGCAACAATAAACTCCACCTTGTAAGTCTTTGATTCTTGTTTGACATTTTGTGCAAAAATGTGAGAGGGTTGTGGTCAGTATACACAAGAATGGGACGTAAAGTAAAATTCAAATAAACATCAAAATGTTGTAAAGCTAACAATAATGCAAGACACTCTTTTTCAATAGTAGAGTAATTCTTTTGACATTTTGTCAATTTCTTTGAAAAATAACAAACAACTCTATCTACACCATCATCATTTTCTTGAAACAAAGCAGCCCCGATTCCTACGTCACTAGCATCAACAGTAAGCTTAAATTGCTTATCAAAATTTGGAGCTGACAGGACAGGACTATTCATAAGAACACATTTGATTTTCTTAAAAGATTCGTCACAGTCATTGGTCCATGCAAAATTCACTCTCTTTTGTAACAGATTAGTAAGTGGACCAACAACTGACGAGAAATTTGGACAAAATTTTCTGTAAAATCCTGCCATTCCTAAAAATCTCATTATCTCTTTCTTATTGGTAGGAATCGGGAACTTTGAAATAGCTTCCACCTTGGCCATGATAGGAGTAACAAAACCTTGACCTACTTTGTGACCCAAATATTCTACAGTCGCATGACAAAATTCACTTTTCGCAAGGTTCACTGTGAGGTTTGCTTTCGCCAGTATGTCGAAGAAAGTACGCATGATTCGGAGATGATCATCCCAGGTGTCGCTGTAGATGATGACGTCATCGATGTACGCCTCGCATCCTTCGAGATGATTTAGGAGCGAATGAATCATCCTCTGGAATGTGGCTGGTGCGTTTTTCATACCAAAGGGCATTACTTTATATTGGTATAGCCCATCTGGAGTCGCAAATGCCGATATTTCTCTGGCTCTCTCGGTAAGCGGGACCTGCCAATAGCCTTTAAGCAAGTCAAATTTACTGACAAATTTTGCACTGCCAATTTTATCTATACAGTCATCGATTCGTGGGATTGGATAAGAGTCAGTTTTGGTGACTGAATTGACTTTTCTAAAGTCCGTACACAATCGGTAAGTTCCGTCTGGCTTCGGAACCAGAATACATGGGGAACTCCAATCACTATTGCTGGGTTCAATAATGTCATTTTCGAGCATGTATTGAATTTCTTTCCGCATGTATTGAAGCTTTATCGGGTTTAACCGATAGGGATGCTGTTTGATAGGTGACACATCACCTACAATGACGTCATGATGAGAGGCATTCGTCTTTTTTGGAACGTCCGGAAAGATTGTCGTATATTCCCGCATTAATTGGTGCACTTCCTCTTTTTGATGCACGGTCAGATGTCCGAGTTTCACTTCCGGATTTGTCAGAATTTCAGAATTCTTTAAACGGACACTTTGAGCGAAGTCTTTTTCAACAGTCTCTTCATTACATTCCGGTTCAACACAATTTTCAAATGTATTTACATTGGCCAAAGTGGAAACTGGTTTTACAAAATTTCGGTCACTTCTATCAAAATACTCTTTCAACATGTTAACATGACACACTCTTTTTTCTTTTCGCCGACCTGGTGTCTTAACCACATAGTTAACATTACTAATTTTACTCTCAATCTCATAAGGACCGAAATATCTAGCTTGCAAAGGATGACCAGGGATAGGCAAAAATACAAGAACTTTATCGCCTGGTTTAAAAACTCTGTTTCTAGCATCTTTGTCATACCATGTTTTCATTTTCCTTTGTGAGGTTTTGAGATTTTCTTGAGCCAACTTGCAAGCATTATATAATTTCTCTTTGAAATTAGACACGTAGTCTAAGAGATTCAAATCGCTAGTCTCAGTCAACCATTTTTCCTTCAATAACTTCAATGGCCCCCTGACCGTATGCCCAAAAACTAGCTCAAAGGGACTGAACCCCAGGGACTCCTGAACCGCTTCTCGTGCCGCAAACAACACGAGGTGAACCCCTTCATCCCAGTCTTTTTCATACTGGTGACAATATGTTTTCATCATAGTTTTAAGGGTTTGATGAAAGCGTTCAAGTGCCCCCTGGGACTCAGGATGGTACGCAGAAGACTTATACTGCCTGATACCTAGCTCATGCATAACCTGCTGAAACAACCCTGACATAAAATTCGAACCCTGATCTGACTGAATAGCCTTGGGAGCACCTACGAAACTGAAAAACTTTGTAAGGGCCTTAACTATGGTCTTTGCCTTAATATTCCTAAGAGGTATGGCCTCAGGAAACCTAGTCGAAGTACACATAATTGTCAGTAAGTACTGATTACCTGACCTAGTCCTAGGCAAAGGACCTACACAATCAACTAACACCCTACTAAAAGGTTCCTCAAAGGCTGGAATGGGTTGGAGGGGAGCAGGTGGTATCACTTGATTGGGTTTACCTACCATCTGACAACTATGACAAGACTTACAAAACTCAGACACATCTTTTCTCAACTTAGGCCAGTAAAAGTGACTTAAAATCCTATTATAAGTCTTATTGACACCTAAATGACCTGCCATGGGTGTGTCGTGAGCTAAACTCATGATATCCCCGCGATACGCTACTGGAACCACTATCTGGTGAACGACCCGCCACACTTCATTAGGGGATGCATCGGGTGGTCTCCATTTCCGCATGAGGATGCCATCTTGTATGTAGAAGCACTCTCCGACTTTGTCCGCTTCTTCTCGGGGAAGGGCCCTCTTGCTTAGTCGGATGATCTCCGGATCTTTAGTTTGCTCGGAGAGGAGCTGCTCACGGCTTAAGGCATCTGTACCCCTGTCTAATGGCGGATAGGAATCATCACTAGGTACTGCCGGAGACTTGTCTACATGAAGTGGTACCGACGTTTCAGGTAGGTTGTCATCAATGGTAGTAGACATGAATGTGTCAGAAAGGTCTATATCTTCGGAGGGATGGTCCTCGTTAAGTGCAGAAGTACTCTCAGCCTCTTTTAGTCTGTTCCTGGCCATCGCCCTGGTAACTGCGCAGGCTGGGTACAAGTCGTCGTCTTCATCATCGGACACGACATCGGACGTGATTTTCTCACAAACAATCGGATCGGCTACAACTTTGCCGCCAGCTAAATCGTTGCCAAGCAACAAGGAAACGCCTTGAACAGGAAGAGTAGGTCGAACACCTACGATAACAGGTCCAGTAATTAAGTCTGACTTCAAATAAATTTCATGAAGGGGAACATCAATGACGCCTAGCTCCACACCCTGTAATAAAACTGACCTACCAGTAAAAGTGTGCTCAGACAAAGGCAATGAACCCTCTAACAATAAAGTCTGGGCAGCACCAGTATCTCTCAAAATCTGAACAGGCAACGCTTCGCTAGAATCACTGAGTGAAACAAATCCCTGTGACAAAAAGGGCTTATAATGATCCTCCACAAAATCATCAGAACTGGACTTAGAACCCTGAATCTCAGGAGTGTCAGAACAAATCGAATCTAAGGCTTTCCTATCATTTCTAACAGACGCACAGGCCTGTGACTTAAGTTCTTTTTTCTTCTTAAGCTTCAAACACTCACCAATAACATGACCTTTTTTCTTACAATAATTGCATGTAGGAAGCGACCCCACCCCTGGGGATGCCTCAGAACGCTCGGACCTAGGACCGGACGTAGAACCACCTTGAGATGGTGACTGGGAACTAATGGACGACTGAGACTCTTGTAAATTTTTCTTTGGAAAATCTGAAGTTTTTGCGCTATCGCTAGATTGAATTTTTGACACAAAATTTTTCTTATGAGTGAGAGCATACGTATCAGACAAAACAGCGGCTTCTTCAAGAGTTTTAACATTTTTGTCTTCCAAATGAGTTCTCAAATCTTGATGTACACACTCTTTGAACTCTTCTATCAGAATTATTTGACGCAAATTGTCAAATGAATTGGGAATTTTCTTAGATCGAAACCACTGATCAAATAAATCTTCTTTTTCTCGAGCAAATTCAACATATGTTTGATTTTCAAACTTTTTGTACTTTCTAAACTTTTGTCTGTACGCCTCAGGTACTAACTGATATGCTCTCAAAATCGTGTCCTTGACCTTGTCATAGTCTGAACTCTCAGCAATACTGAGCGCCGAGTACACTTCAGCCGCTTTGCCAATAAGTACGCTTTGTAACAAAGTTGGCCAAAAATCACGTGGCCACTTCAGATTGGCCGCGATTTTCTCAAAATGTGGAAAATATTTGTCCACGGACTTTTCTTGAAATTTTGGTACTAATCTGATGTTTTTGGCGGCGTCGAATTCAGACTTAACAGGCGAAGGAACAGGATTTTCCTTAGCGCTTTTCTCTAATTTTAACTTTTCTAACTCAAACTGGATTTCTCTCTCTTGCATACGTTCCTGTTTCTCTCTTTCTAATTGTCTTTCTTTTTCTTCTTTTTTAAATTTTCTTTCTTTTTCTTCTCTTTCAATTTGAAATTGTCTTTCTTTTTCTTCTTTTTCAAATTGTAATTGTATTTTCATTTTCTCTAATTCAAACTCAAATTTTGACATTTTGGTTTCGCTTGAAACAGGTTCAACAGGAAAATCGTATGACGAAAAGATTTCCTTAGCTAAAAGCTCTTTAGCCACAATATTTCTAATTTCTTGTTTTCTCATAGAAGATTTTACATCTAACTTTAAGTGAAGACCTAAACCAATCAAATCATCTTTTTTCAATGATTCGAACTCATCTACAGTCGGCGATTTCAAAAATTCAGTGACCGAAAATACCATAATTGATTTCTGCTGGCAAAAGTTTTGAGAATTTTCCTTTTTTTCAAAAACGAACTTTACGTAAAATGCAAATATGCAGAGATTACGATCCCGGACGAGCCCCCAATTCTGTTATGGGTCAGAATACCCCAAAACGCCAGCAAAAACCAGACAAAGACAGAATATAAATTTACAAGTTTAATTATGTACAATATATATATATATGAAATGATTACAACTTACAATACAATGTCCGGATCAAAGTGTCCGTTACGGTCCACAAAGTCTATCGAATGTATGGTTTCCGGTAATCACAAACGTTCTCGAAAGATCGGTGTCCAAACGTTGTTAAATGGATTAAAGTCTCAACAAATAAAGTGTCCCAGTATATCAGAATAGATGAATGAATCGTGTCTACGAATGTGTACGAATGCCCCCTTAACACAGTTCCTCAGAGGTATTTATACTTAATAACAATGAATTAACCAGAAGCTTCTAGAACACTGACTCATTACAAATGATTAACAATAGAGTAAATTCTAGAAATCACAGTCATGTGATTATAATTAATGATGTAACAAAGAACATACTGGAATATTCTCTAATGAAATAAACATGACATAGTAAAATCTAGAAAGAATAATTATGAAATCATAATATAACATGACTAAGTACATGTGTACCTACACATAAAGTAAAACTAAAATAATACATGACCCACAACAAGGTCTAGAAACTAAGTTCTGTAACTTACACAAAAACAAGATATAACTGTATATAAAGTTGTTTACACCATCAAGAGTCAACATGCAAGCGTTCACTCTGTTATTAATCTTAAATGTTATCAACATAGCATTAAATCTGTTTAAATTAATAATAAATGTAGAAGACATGTGCAAGATTTTCATTTGTATGATGGATACCTTAATCAAATTACATTTCTGTCTGTTGAAATGTTTGCACTTGGATGAGTATGTAGTGATTATTGCAGAAAAAAGGACTGGAAATATCATTCATTTTGTCAAACATGGTAAATTAACAGATAATTTATTATTCTTCAATAATGATGATAAATCCTTCATCACTCACAACTAGAATTTCTTTTATAGAAATGTTTCCATTATCATGTTTGATTTTCTTTCATGTGTAACTTAATGTGTTTAATGACCTTCAATAGTAACACAGCTATTTATTGCTTATTGTATGTCACCTTATTTAAATTCTAGAACCAAGCATTACACACAAAACTCCCATTTCCCAATGAATAGTTAATCATATGAAATATAAGAAGTTCAGTTTCTCATTGCAAAGCTCTTTAACTTTGTTCCAAAGAATGTGAAATCAAAAGCATATGATTTTATGTTAGTCTTTTCTCATGTCAAAAAATATTATAACCTTGTCGAGCATTTCTTTGTCCAGAATCTACAGGAATATGTTGAAAATAAAGTATTGGCTATAATCAATTGTTTTAAGATCTAGCAATTATTCGAACACTAATTAGAAAATTGTCAACTAGAGTTAATCTTTTTTGAAATACAATTACCTATTGTTTTGATTTTTGTCTTAATATTTTTGTATTGCTGTCAATGATTAACAAAACGATTTTCAAATCAGCTGTATGGTATTTTATTCTTTACTTGACATTCACTTAATCACAAACTACAAGTGCTGCACAAATAAATAAATCAATTTTGATCAGTGGCTTACATGACATTGTATATAAGACGGCACAGCTTACCAGACATAGTATAGAACGATCTAGCTGACCATCCTCGGCTGTTTCCTTGGCGACCGTAGTACCAGGACAAGTTTGAAGTGGCTGACAGTGGTCGGTAAGTTCTGAATACAAGAAAATCTACAGTTTGTAACGATACAATTCGTGGTTATTTCGTTAATTTCTTTTAGTTTTACATATTCAAATACTATGAACTGATTTGTGCTGACTAAAATAAAATTGACACTACTTTGACACTACTTTTCATATCTTTTTCTTTATATACTATCATGACTAGATCTGTGAATACTGGACAAAGCTCACCCTTTCTTTCTGACAGGTGCAGAAAATGGTCTGACTTTACCAGACCCGGCAGTATTAGCACTTTTCTCTGATCGAGGGGTTGCTGGGTCCCACAATGTTGGATCAGCAATAAACTTGGCATCCATCTTTGGTTTGCGTGAGCCTGAGGGTGGACGGCCATGGAATGTGGCTGACATCGGTCTCCTTTTTGTCAATACAGTCAAACCATAATCTGAGTGAGGTAACCTTTGAGAGTAGGGGGATGGTGGTGGCATTCTGCATTATACACATTTACATTTATTATCATTTATATGAAGTATCATACTATCATATCAGACATACTACTGGTATATAAAAACTCCATAAAATTCTAAAACTTAAAAAAAAAAAATCCATTTATCAGGAGAATATAATTGCTTTCAAATGTCTCTAGTACATTCAACTCTCTGCATTCATGTACAGAAATTAAAATAAATTATACACAAATAATGATACATAATTAATTAAGATACAGGTATATTGTAGCATTGAGTCACAATATACTGGGACATCTGTAAGTATAGATAAATCCTTTAAAGGTACGACAACCTGAACCATAAGACATCAGAATTAAATATCTATAATGATTACAGAAATCTATGTACATTAATATAGGTAATGTATTATGAATTTAGGTACTTACTCTCTCTTTTTCTTGCCATCTCCTTTTGTTTTCCTGAGTTCATCCAGGTACTGAGCTATTAGCAGGTCTTCATAGCTGACCATATCTGTATTATTTTTGCTGAAGGACAAACTTTTACCATCCTTATATCTGATCCTTTCTTCCCTCCTCTTTGACATGTTTTCTATCTAGGAATAAATATAAGACCAAATGTTGTGAAAAAAAAAACCTATAGAAATAATATGACAAAAAAAAAGTCCAAATGAAAATTTATAGGAAAGATCAATTATTCTCCAAAGTCAGTCTTTTTGTTTCATTGAAGGATCCCATACCCTAATGGATCACTTCCTTTTATAATTAAACAATTAGACAAATACAGATGATTTCATAATCAGGAATTTTTTGGGGTCACAGGGTGTATCTTGGTTTGCCAAGAGTGATCCCTTATTTGAGCTTAAATAATATATTTAATATTTTATATTAATTTTATATTTAAGAGAAATTCAACAATACCGCGAAAACATAAACATGATACGTTTCTTCTTATCATTTTTTTCTATATTTTCTCTCCGATGGTCGCTCAACTTCATGAGATTTTAAGAAGACTGTTAACGTGTAAGGACTTGTAAGTGATAAGTGAATGTCACTCTTCATTTCTTCAAAGAAGTACAAGTGTTGCCTGACAGGGATAAATGTGAAAAAAGGACTTGATGGGCTGGGGGGTATGGGAGCCACCTAGGCCCCCATTGGGCCCAGAGCAATGCCCTGGTGGGGGGTTCAGGGGGACAAAGCCCCCCGAAAAACTACGGATCTTAGCATTTTCCAGGAGATTTTTTGCCCTATTTGGATATGCAATTGTTCAAAAAAAAATTTTAATTTATGAAACAGAAAAATGAAAAAAAAAAAATGTTTAAAATGAATTCAGTAGACAAAAAATTAATCAGTAGTGACAGTACTTTTCCCCTTTACTTCCGTTGCGTTTTTAAAGTTGGGGTAAAATTCTATGATCATTCGCTTGTTCAGCACCTGAAATTAAAGAGCGCAGCCTCACCATCATTTTTAAGTCTTGTTACGGACATTCTAGATGTGTTCTAGTTTTTTTTTCAAGTTTGTCAATGTTATAATCATGCTTGAAAGAAAGAGCTATCATTCAAGCGCATGCAGGACCCACTTTTGCCGTTGGTTTGTTTGCGTTTTTGCAACAAATTAGACTATTTTCAATAAAGAGTAAGCTTCATTAATTAAACAGTGGCTATACTGGTGTAGGAACAGTTTCCGGACGATTTTGAAGGTTTTTCGGGGATAACTCCTCCGTCCATCAATGTAAAACATTCAAATTTCTCTCTAATAATGCTATGCCCTTCCCGCAGATATTCTTGTTCAAAGAAAATATTAAATCTCTCAAGAAATATGGTTTCTAGATCAATTTTATGACCCTATATTTTGGCCATTTTTTTGCAAATCACTGGAACAGTTTCCGGACACCTGATTTTAAATCTATCAATCTCGATCAGCCCAAACTGGATAATTTTTGGATAATGTTTTCTTCATGCTTTTCTACAAATGACTGTGTAAAAAATATTTTGAAAAAAGAACCGAAACTTCTCAAATCGTGTAGATTAATATAGTATGGTTCTCGGCGACTTTCCCCGGTGCGCGATATTAAACAGGGCAGAAAGGGGTAAAAAGGTGGTGTGATAAAGCAACTTAGATTCAAAATTTTGTTTATGTGATTCGTGATTTGAAGTCTGCATTTAAAAGTCTACCAAATTGTCACAAAATTTTGGAAATAATTTCCTTCAAAGTACTTGAAAAGGGCGACTGTCCGGAAACTGTTACTGTCCGGAAACTGTTCTGACACCAGTATCAATTATCATGTGCATCAATTTATAATTGACCCCATGAAAAATTTAATTTGCACCAATTTAAACTTAAAGAAAATAGCGTAAAAATCACAAAGGCACGGCCCAGATTGATCCCTGGCCTGACCACATATAATCTTTGTCAAATCTGCATGAAGTCTGCTACTTTTGACTGTACTAACAGAGAGGGCAGATTTTGTTGTCAATCATTGGTCAATCTGGTGTTGATTTCCTTTGTAGTTGGCTTGGTCAGAGGATATTCTGCAACAGTTCCCGCCTTTTCTGTTTCAGTTTATTTATGAAAAGGACATTACAAGGTATTAAAAAATCTACTTTGGTAAAGAAAACATGTCGTAGATAAGCTAGCTTTTAAATGTCTTTCCGTTTTACCCAAGAAATGCCTTTGCAGCTTTTTGAACAAGATCGGGCACCTGCCAAAGCGCATATGTTTACTGCTTTGCCCATGCAGAAATTTAACGTTTTCAGACTTTATTTACTATCATTGCGTCCTGTAGATAATATAATATTTACCTTTCAACACGAAAAGACCATAAGAGCCAAAGTAGCTACAATTTACAGTAAATTTTATCGGCGATTCATAGCGGCAATTTGCAATATTATTATCGTTGTCTTGGTGATGACGTAATCATTGGAGGTCCGCAGTGAATTTAATTTTGTAGCCAACTCTTACATCAAACAAGTCGATCCTGCATACTGTCTGGTTGCCCGAATGGATCGCTAGCGCAGAGGAGGAGGGGCAGAATTTATGAAGATTGACACGTTGTCGCAAGTACTTTTTTTTTACTGATACATGCATACCAGCATTTAAGATCTTTGAACAACCAAAATTATATTTTAGCTGCAATCTATGCAAGATATATATTTCTTCAGATGAAGACACCATCCGAGATAGATATGTCAGCATGCATAATGAATATGTTAAGGTGCGTCATTGGTCACGATTTTGGACTATTCTTGCGCATCTCCTGTTTCAGCACTCATTGAGCTTGACTTTTATAGATATTTCAATTTATTATGGCCAATGTATTATTTCTTACTCTTTTTAAAACTTTAATTCATTAGACACATTAAAGCTGCCAAGTTTGAAAATTTGATCTAAAATGAATGAAGTATGCGCAAGAAAATGCTTCGAGGTAATTTCTGTAAAAATTGACGTGGAGGTACTGTTTTTTACTGTTCGGATTTCTTTTACGTTAGTAATTACCCATGGATTTTGTTTTACGTATGGAATACTATTGATTTAAGCTTTTTTATAAGGTATGGCTGATGAATACCGAAAAATTATAAATTGTTTAAATTCCACCCAAAATAAGGCAAATTTTCAGCTCTGACACTTTTTCAAGAAAATCACAAAATGACACTACTTGTGAGCGTCTGTTCTCTCTTATTTGAACACGGAGTCAAATGAGTGCATTTCAACACTTTTTGTATTTTCTTTACAAATGCGCCTTTTTAGCAACAAATCTCCGGCATTTTTTAACCAGTTTTCAAATAAGCATAAATCTTGATTTTGATCACGGACCTATTAATTTTCCTTCATAAAATGATTAAGTGACATGAATACTATATTTTCATATGACGACCATAAAATCGTTGAAATTCCTTCATTCAGAAATGACATGCCTTAACAAGCGACGTATCTATGTCAACATTTTATGCAAATTAAATTATCCATGTCAACACATGCAACTTATTTATCTTGCATGTTGACATAATTATACAATGCAGCATTTTTTATTTAAGAAATAACAACTAGCTAGCCGTGGTTTATTGTCCAGTAATTCCACGAGTTGCATGAACCAATCAAATTATCACCGAGCCGCGAAGCGGCGAGGTGATAATTTGATTGGTTCATGTGACGAGTGGAATTACTGGACAATATGAATCACGGCTAGCTAATTGTTATTTCTATTCCAATATAGCACGTGAATGGGCGGAGCTTAGCGCACTGGAAGTTTGTTTAAGAAATAACAACTAGCTAGCCGTGGTTTATTGTCCAGTAATTCCACGAGTCACATAAACCAATAAATTATCACCGAGCCGCGAAGCGGCGAGTTGATAATATATGATTGGTTCATGTGACGAGTGGAATAACTAGACAATGAATCACGGCTAGCTAGTTGTTATTTCTATTCTAATATAGCACGTGAATGGGCGGAGCTTAGCGCACTGGAAGTTTGTTGGAGATTTTACACTAGGCGAGTTCTATGGTACATATAGGGAGAAAATTTCAAATCATATTAAAATGGAGATTTTACACCAGGCGAGTTCTATGGTACATATAGGGAGAAAATTTTAAGTCATATTAGAATAAGTATTTTGAGACTTCGAATAGATGACTTTTTTCAGAGTCTTCCTGAGATGAACACACATTTAGTCACCTTGGAATGTTTACTTTTCACCATCTCCACTAATAAGAATTCCATTTAATTTGTGTCTCCTGCATTACTTTTCATTACGGTGTATTGAAGACATTTTGTTCAGACTCATTCACTAAAGGCAGATTATATCTTCTTTTGTTAAAAAAATATATTGTATGACTTGATTGAATATCAATAAATGGTTTGATTTGATTTGATTTCATATTATACGTACTCAAAAGTTGACGAGAACTTTGCAGAAAGGACCATAATACAGAAAGCCAAAATCATTAACATATGGCGCCAAAATTTCGAAGTATTGAACTCATGTGAGGAATATGCAAGAAGATTGGTGAAAAAGGGAGATGAACCGGTTAGAATGAATAAGTGGAGTGTTGCTTAGATCAATAAAGTACGATCCTGTCTGAGCACCAGATTCAAGTCTGTTTTCCAGAGTACCTGCACTGAACTATGAAGCTACGTTATTATCTCCGTCTGTTTGTCCTATTTTCTTTTCCCGCGAGGAAGCTCTATTTTATATATGTACATGTATATTTTTCAAGAATTTTTAAGCCTTTTGATTGTGATTTTTGGAATCTGATTTCGGGGTTCGTGTTTGACTCTCATTCACTGATCCCAAGACCATGATGTAAACAGAGAACTTTCCTTTCTTCAAGAACACTATGTCATTGCTCCAGCTAACAATTACACATTAATTTAATTTTACATGTAAAAAGTATAATTCCGACAGTCTCAAAAAGGAAAGGCATAGATTCAACAAAGGGCAATCCTACTCATGCTAGATCACTAATTTTTCCACATTAAAAGTAATTGAAAATCACAAATCGGTTCTCTCCAGTTTTGGCCTTGACACTAATAAATTAGACATAGAACTACCTTACTTGTGCAGTATTTAAAAAAAAAACACAAATCACCTTATAAACAACGCTTTACAGCTGGATACTAAATCTATATAGATAATTTTAACCAAAATTCTACCAGAATTCAAAGCCGGTCTTCAAAAATACTACACGAAACAATTTACTCTAGAAGCAGTATCAACTAAATATGGATATTAAAAAAATCAAAGGATTTTTTAGAACACATGAATTCGGCAAGTTTTAATAATGGTTTTTCGATCAAATCATTCGATTTTTCGACTCCTTTAACAACGACTCACTATTTGAAATTGAATGATAGAATCTCTCAAATAATTAAAAAATGCCTTCACCAGCAAAAATGGCAATCACAAATACAGTTACATTGTTGTGGGTTACAATAAAACTAATTTTTTATTCTAATAGATAGTATACAGTTAAAGTATACCATTGAGGGAGTTAGCACGATTCTGGTTCCCCGAGACCAGACCTATTCCCCGAGGCGAAGCCGAGGGAAATAGGTCTGGTCGAGGGGAACCAGAATCGTGCTAACTCCCTCAATGGTATACTTTAACTGTTTTATTATACCGAAACAAACATTATACTGAAACAAACATATCTCTTAGGTATACAGAAACAAACATTATACTGAAACGAACATATCTCTTAGGTTCACAGGGTTCAAATGGAAATTCTAATGATTTTGCCTTGCCTTCTCGACTGCATGACTACGCTAGTAATGGAAAATATTAATTTCTGATGATAAGATAAACAGAAACATCATTTATCATACTCTTACATGTTTAATTTTTGATTGTTTTATTTTATTGCGGATTAATTTATGTGCTAAGCGGATAGGAGGCGGATTACTCTGCTCGCGTATTGATAGCGTCATCCGATCAACCTTCACGTCATCCGATCAACCTTCAACGGCGCTGATTGGCTGATACTGACACACCCCCAAAGAAGCTCCGCCCCATTTTGAAACTAACTCCCTAGGGAAATAGTCTTCTCAACTAACGCACCCCTTTGCAGGGAAATAGTCTTATCAGGCGATTTTCAGGGATTTAGTTAAATTTAATGAGTCTCTTTTTATATAGGAAAAAATCAGTAGAGGTATAATAAATACATATAAGAAGAGATAATCAAAATGTTGAACTTTCCGATCGATAACATACTAGTATTCGTGATGTTTTGAGGAATGGTCTTTCTGCAAATCGTGGGAATTCCCATGGGAACCAATTGTGCTCCACTTCTATACTCACGCGAAGCCGAGTTTGTTCAGTCTTTGCTCTCTCACGGAGAGAAACACCTAGCACTCTACATACAGATATATCGATGATATGCTCGCAGTTAATGATACAACATTTGCAGATTAACTTAGCACAATATATATCCGTGTGAACTAGAGGTGAAAGAAACCACTGATTTCAAAAGCACAAAAAGCTCCATATTTAGATTTTTATCTTTTGATGAAAATGGTCACCTGAATACTTAAGGTCAGGGTGGCGACTTTTAATAGAAATGAGGTAGAAGAAAGATGGATAGGTTCATATGTGGAGGAACATCTCCTCGAACTATTCAGACCAAAAACTCAAAATTTGCCCGTCTCGTTTTTTTGGATATAAACGTCAATTGTTGGCCTATTTAAACATTTTTGTAATTTTAGAGAATACCACATCATAACTTAACGTGCCTCTGAAATGCATGAAATTTCAAAAATTCATTTATATCCTTATTTTTCAAGATTCTTATAGCTTGTGGATGAATTAAAGGCTATTTTGAGAAATTCTGATAAAATAATCAGTTCTAAGGAGAGTATTTTCTTATAAAAACTAGGTTGCTGGTTGCCATGGCAACATCTCTTTATTTTCATTAATAGCTAGAAGGTCGCCAGCTTCATAATTTTTTTCTACATACATATCTATGGTATTGCTTTATCCTAAAGCAGTCAACTCAATATGCACCCGAATTAGTTTTTGAGCAAAATGACTGTTTCTATAAATAGCACAATAATTTATGCAAAAAACTAACATTTTGACCCAAAAACAAACAGTTTAACTTGAAGTTCGAATTTCTTATTATCTCACTTTTAAAGAGTATAATGGATAGTAAGTATTCTGATGTTTGAATCTTTGGTAGCAGAACTCGTGCGAAAATGACAAATTTTTTCTTATTTTCAGCGATTTTTCGTTGAAAAATATGCATTTTCCCCCAAAATATCCATTCAGCAATGAAAATTTCAAGGCGTATTATTTTTTTTTTCTAAAATACTGTAACAATCTGAGCTTATACCATGTATCGTTTATGTCGGTTTCAAATATCGTGTGATATGAAAATAGAGTTATCTCCCTGTAGTCGCAACCCTAACCTTAAATCTATGACAAATGAGAGGACTTCAACTATCCCTTTCCTAACTATAGGAACGTTTCTTCGTCCCTTGCTATGGGGTACTCATATCGCAATTGATGCGCTATTCCAGAGCATTAGCTCAAAGCTTCTTTAACTCATTTATGTCAGACTTATGCCCTTTGCCGTGCGGAGCTCGTAAAAAAGTTCCCTGCGAGGAGTTTGACTGTAAGTGTTTTGAATATTTTCCCTGACATTGTCGCCATAGCACTTTCTATATAGACATAACCTCAGACAGTGCATGTATTCTAGATATGGTTTAATTTCATTTTCATTATGCGTGGACATCGACGGCTGACGGCTATCCAACAGGTGATGCTTACTCCTCCCGGGCACCTGGTCCAGCCTCTAGCTTGTTAGGGGTCAGTCGATGCTCAATTTGGTGCTCTATTGTGAGTGTTGTTGATATTATCGTCAGGATCTTCTTTAACTCATTTGTGTCACACTTATGCCCTTTGCCGTGTGGAGCTCGTAAAAAAGTTCTCCGCGAGGGATTTGACAGTAAGTGTTATGAATATTTTTTCCTGACATTGTCGCCATAGCACTTTCTTTATAGACATAACCTCAGACAGAGCATGTATTTTAGATATTGTTTTCATTTTCGTGCGTGGACATCGACGGCTGACGGCTAGCCAACAGGGGATGCTAACTCCTCCCGGGCTCCTGGTCCCACCTCTAGCTTGCTAGGGGTCCGTCGATGCTCAATTTGGTGCTCTATTGTGAGTGCTGTTGAGATTATCGTCAGGATCTTCTTTAACTCAAAATACAACGATTTCGTTCTAAAGACAAGGAGACTAACCGAAAATCAACTGAACCAAGGGTACATTTGTGAGCGACTGTCTTTGTAACTGCAAACAATTTTTGGGCGATAAAATGGAAATACTAGACATTATACATATTGTAACATCCCGCTATCCTCCATGTTGGAAGATATTTTTTGGTTAGAACCACCCAATATACCGAATTTAACAAATTTACCGGATATGCCTTTCTTTTCTGCACGGCCTAAGTGACGGGGTGTTGCTAGCAAACAGGAGATAATGGTATCTCCCTAATAACATAGATCTATCCTTAAGTAGCGGGTTCTTTGGCAGGACGTTTAGGTCATGTTTAGACTTTTGCTCTTCATAATTTTATATTACTTTGATTTCCTCTTTTTTGGCCTCAAGCTTCACTTGTTAAAACAAGTATAACTAGAAAGGTTTCTTGTTGCGGTTGCAACAAGAGTGTCTTCCTCCTATACAACTTTTGGTTTGGAAATATGAAGGACGTCACATTACATGTATTTATATTATATATTTAAGTTTTCAAATAGCAGTAACATTAAATTTTCAAACCGATAATTGTTGGTGAGCAACCATTTGATTTGGGGGGGGGGGGGGGAGCAGGAATTCTATTGCCAGCCGGTAAAATTTTTTCAGCAATTTTCTGAGCAGGCCATTTTTTTCAGCCATTACCAGAGTCGGAGAAAAATTTTCGCCGGTTCTTCGGGCCGGATTTAAACAAATTGTCAAATGTTGTGAATGTCTGTGTAAGTTAAACTCCCCGCTGTTACAGAGTATGAGTTAATAACCGTTCCTTCAGATGTCTCTTTGCAATTAGCGAATTTCAGACAGATTGTATGATGTTTAAATAGAACCTTTTCTAGATTTTTTGTGCCTATGCGTATTAGGTCTCTGGTAGATACAGCTATGTGAACAGTTTGTATTTATATTAATTAATTTTTTGACTTTAAATTGTCTGGCACAAAGGGCCAGCAAAAATTTCCATATCATGCAATGTATCCTTACTTTTGCATGGTCCGGGAAAAAAAAAATTGCCGGCCCTTTGGGCCGGAATATTTTTTTCAGCATTTTTCAGAGCCGGGATTTTTTTTTTTTGCAAATTCTTCCTGCCCCCTTCCCCCATAAAAAAGGCGAGCTCGTAGCTGTAGAACCAATTTTCTTGAGAAGAGAAATGGTAATAACAAGTTACGTTCAATCTCGCTGTGCAGGTTCAAATTTGGACCCCCCTTCCCTTTTTTCAAAGTTTATTTGAATTTCCATCATGGCGACATCGTTCAATATAAACAGAACTGTTTTCGAAAAACGAGGGGAGGGAAGAATGTTGGAGAAATTGTTCATCAATTTGTAAATAAACCAACCGAAAATTATGTTCGAACGTTTGCTAGAATTAGAAATTAAACTTGATGTTCAAAATATAGTTATTGAAGTTTAGAAACAGGTTTGTAGGTTAGAAATCGGAATCAAACTACCACTTTTTGTGTGTAAATTCTGGTTTGTAGCTGATCTCTTCTAAATTAATCAACTGTTTTAAAATCAAATTGTGTATATCGAAATGTATTTATAAAATGCATATTCATCATTGCCGTGAAATCGGAATTTGAAAATCTCAACACTGCTTTTCTCGAGTCGGACTCGGACTTCCAATTTTAGTGTGCGCCCGATCTGTTGGCGTGAAGGTGTATCGAAATACCCAACTCAAAATTTCGATGCTCATATCTTTTCAACAGTAAGAGATAGGAAAAATCAGAAAGACTAAATAAGACAGATATATGGATAAAAAATAATAATATTGAAATTTTTAGGAAACTTCATAAGCTTAATTTTTGTTTACTATTATAAGCAAAAAAGTGTCTTCCTCCTATGAACTTCTGAATTTGGAAATATGAAGGACGGTGAAGGACGTCATCGTAATAAATCGTTACAGTGTGCATCTAGCATTTCATATCTTGCATGGCTGTCGACTTTCAAAAAGAATGGAAATTGTAGACAGCAAAATACGAGAAGAAAGGTTTCTTGTTGCGGTTGCAACAAGAGTGTCTTCCTCCTATACAACTTTTGGTTTGGAAATATGAAGGACGTCACATTACATGTATTTATATTATATATTGAAGTTTTCAAATAGCAGTAACATTAAATTTTCAAACCGATAATTGTTGGTGAGCAACCATTTGATTTGGGGGGGGGGGGGGGGGGGGCAGGAATTCTATTGCCAGCCGGTAAAATTTTTTCAGCAATTTTCTGAGCAGGCCATTTTTTTCAGCCATTACCAGAGTCGGAGAAAAATTTTCGCCGGTTCTTCGGGCCGGATTTAAACAAATTGTCAAATGTTGTGAATGTCTGTGTAAGTTAAACTCCCCGCTGTTACAGAGTATGAGTTAATAACCGTTCCTTCAGATGTCTCTTTGCAATTAGCGAATTTCAGACAGATTGTATGATGTTTAAATAGAACCTTTTCTAGATTTTTTGTGCCTATGCGTATTAGGTCTCTGGTAGATACAGCTATGTGAACAGTTTGTATTTATATTAATTAATTTTTTGACTTTAAATTGTCTGGCACAAAGGGCCAGCAAAAATTTCCATATCATGCAATGTATCCTTACTTTTGCATGGTCCGGGAAAAAAAAATTGCCGGCCCTTTGGGCCGGAATATTTTTTTCAGCATTTTTCAGAGCCGGGATTTTTTTTTTTTTTTGCAAATTCTTCCTGCCCCCTTCCCCCATAAAAAAGGCGAGCTCGTAGCTGTAGAACCAATTTTCTTGAGAAGAGAAATGGTAATAACAAGTTACGTTCAATATATATATATAAATACCATGAGGTTCTCGCTGTGCAGGTTCAAATTTGGACCCCCTTCCCTTTTTTCAAAGTTTATTTTGAATTTCCATCATGGCGACATCGTTCAATATAAACAGAACTGTTTTCGAAAAACGAGGGGAGGGAAGAATGTTGGAGAAATTGTTCATCAATTTGTAAATAAACCAACCGAAAATTATGTTCGAACGTTTGCTAGAATTAGAAATTAAACTTGATGTTCAAAATATAGTTATTGAAGTTTAGAAACAGGTTTGTAGGTTAGAAATCGGAATCAAACTACCACTTTTTGTGTGTAAATTCTGGTTTGTAGCTGATCTCTTCTAAATTAATCAACTGTTTTAAAATCAAATTGTGTATATCGAAATGTATTTATAAAATGCATATTCATCATTGCCGTGAAATCGGAATTTGAAAATCTCAACACTGCTTTTCTCGAGTCGGACTCGGACTTCCAATTTTAGTGTGCGCCCGATCTGTTGGCGTGAAGGTGTATCGAAATACCCAACTCAAAATTTCGATGCTCATATCTTTTCAACAGTAAGAGATAGGAAAAATCAGAAAGACTAAATAAGACAGATATATGGATAAAAAATAATAATATTGAAATTTTTAGGAAACTTCATAAGCTTAATTTTTGTTTACTATTATAAGCAAAAAAGTGTCTTCCTCCTATGAACTTCTGAATTTGGAAATATGAAGGACGGTGAAGGACGTCATCGTAATAAATCGTTACAGTGTGCATCTAGCATTTCATATCTTGCATGGCTGTCGACTTTCAAAAAGAATGGAAATTGTAGACAGCAAAATACGAGAAGAAAGGTTTCTTGTTGCGGTTGCAACAAGAGTGTCTTCCTCCTATACAACTTTTGGTTTGGAAATATGAAGGACGTCACATTACATGTATTTATATTATATATTGAAGTTTTCAAATAGCAGTAACATTAAATTTTCAAACCGATAATTGTTGGTGAGCAACCATTTGATTTGGGGGGGGGGGGGGGGGGGGGGCAGGAATTCTATTGCCAGCCGGTAAAATTTTTTCAGCAATTTTCTGAGCAGGCCATTTTTTTCAGCCATTACCAGAGTCGGAGAAAAATTTTCGCCGGTTCTTCGGGCCGGATTAAACAAATTGTCAAATGTTGTGAATGTCTGTGTAAGTTAAACTCCCCGCTGTTACAGAGTATGAGTTAATAACCGTTCCTTCAGATGTCTCTTTGCAATTAGCGAATTTCAGACAGATTGTATGATGTTTAAATAGAACCTTTTCTAGATTTTTTGTGCCTATGCGTATTAGGTCTCTGGTAGATACAGCTATGTGAACAGTTTGTATTTATATTAATTAATTTTTTGACTTTAAATTGTCTGGCACAAAGGGCCAGCAAAAATTTCCATATCATGCAATGTATCCTTACTTTTGCATGGTCCGGGAAAAAAAAAATTGCCGGCCCTTTGGGCCGGAATATTTTTTTCAGCATTTTTCAGAGCCGGGATTTTTTTTTTTTTTTGCAAATTCTTCCTGCCCCCTTCCCCCATAAAAAAGGCGAGCTCGTAGCTGTAGAACCAATTTTCTTGAGAAGAGAAAGGGTAATAACAAGTTACGTTCAATATATATATATAAATACCATGAGGTTCTCGCTGTGCAGGTTCAAATTTGGACCCCCTTCCCTTTTTTCAAAGTTTATTTTGAATTTCCATCATGGCGACATCGTTCAATATAAACAGAACTGTTTTCGAAAAACGAGGGGAGGGAAGAATGTTGGAGAAATTGTTCATCAATTTGTAAATAAACCAACCGAAAATTATGTTCGAACGTTTGCTAGAATTAGAAATTAAACTTGATGTTCAAAATATAGTTATTGAAGTTTAGAAACAGGTTTGTAGGTTAGAAATCGGAATCAAACTACCACTTTTTGTGTGTAAATTCTGGTTTGTAGCTGATCTCTTCTAAATTAATCAACTGTTTTAAAATCAAATTGTGTATATCGAAATGTATTTATGAAATGCATATTCATCATTGCCGTGAAATCGGAATTTGAAAATCTCAACACTGCTTTTCTCGAGTCGGACTCGGACTACCAATTTTAGTGTGCGCCCGATCTGTTGGCGTGAAGGTGTATCGAAATACCCAACTCAAAATTTCGATGCTCATATCTTTTCAACAGTAAGAGATAGGAAAAATCAGAAAGACTAAATAAGACAGATATATGGATAAAAAATAATAATATTGAAATTTTTAGGAAACTTCATAAGCTTAATTTTTGTTTACTATTAATATTATAAGCAAAAAAGTGTCTTCCTCCTATGAACTTCTGAATTTGGAAATATGAAGGACGGTGAAGGACGTCATCGTAATAAATCGTTACAGTGTGCATCTAGCATTTCATATCTTGCATGGCTGTCGACTTTCAAAAAGAATGGAAATTGTAGACAGCAAAATACGAGAAGAAAGGTTTCTTGTTGCGGTTGCAACAAGAGTGTCTTCCTCCTATACAACTTTTGGTTTGGAAATATGAAGGACGTCACATTACATGTATTTATATTATATATTGAAGTTTTCAAATAGCAGTAACATTAAATTTTCAAACCGATAATTGTTGGTGAGCAACCATTTGATTTGGGGGGGGGGGGGGGGGGGGCAGGAATTCTATTGCCAGCCGGTAAAATTTTTTCAGCAATTTTCTGAGCAGGCCATTTTTTTCAGCCATTACCAGAGTCGGAGAAAAATTTTCGCCGGTTCTTCGGGCCGGATTTAAACAAATTGTCAAATGTTGTGAATGTCTGTGTAAGTTAAACTCCCCGCTGTTACAGAGTATGAGTTAATAACCGTTCCTTCAGATGTCTCTTTGCAATTAGCGAATTTCAGACAGATTGTATGATGTTTAAATAGAACCTTTTCTAGATTTTTTGTGCCTATGCGTATTAGGTCTCTGGTAGATACAGCTATGTGAACAGTTTGTATTTATATTAATTAATTTTTTGACTTTAAATTGTCTGGCACAAAGGGCCAGCAAAAATTTCCATATCATGCAATGTATCCTTACTTTTGCATGGTCCGGGAAAAAAAAAATTGCCGGCCCTTTGGGCCGGAATATTTTTTTCAGCATTTTTCAGAGCCGGGATTTTTTTTTTTTTTTGCAAATTCTTCCTGCCCCCTTCCCCCATAAAAAAGGCGAGCTCGTAGCTGTAGAACCAATTTTCTTGAGAAGAGAAATGGTAATAACAAGTTACGTTCAATATATATATATAAATACCATGAGGTTCTCGCTGTGCAGGTTCAAATTTGGACCCCCTTCCCTTTTTTCAAAGTTTATTTTGAATTTCCATCATGGCGACATCGTTCAATATAAACAGAACTGTTTTCGAAAAACGAGGGGAGGGAAGAATGTTGGAGAAATTGTTCATCAATTTGTAAATAAACCAACCGAAAATTATGTTCGAACGTTTGCTAGAATTAGAAATTAAACTTGATGTTCAAAATATAGTTATTGAAGTTTAGAAACAGGTTTGTAGGTTAGAAATCGGAATCAAACTACCACTTTTTGTGTGTAAATTCTGGTTTGTAGCTGATCTCTTCTAAATTAATCAACTGTTTTAAAATCAAATTGTGTATATCGAAATGTATTTATGAAATGCATATTCATCATTGCCGTGAAATCGGAATTTGAAAATCTCAACACTGCTTTTCTCGAGTCGGACTCGGACTACCAATTTTAGTGTGCGCCCGATCTGTTGGCGTGAAGGTGTATCGAAATACCCAACTCAAAATTTCGATGCTCATATCTTTTCAACAGTAAGAGATAGGAAAAATCAGAAAGACTAAATAAGACAGATATATGGATAAAAAATAATAATATTGAAATTTTTAGGAAACTTCATAAGCTTAATTTTTGTTTACTATTATAAGCAAAAAAGTGTCTTCCTCCTATGAACTTCTGAATTTGGAAATATGAAGGACGGTGAAGGACGTCATCGTAATAAATCGTTACAGTGTGCATCTAGCATTTCATATCTTGCATGGCTGTCGACTTTCAAAAAGAATGGAAATTGTAGACAGCAAAATACGAGAAGAAAGGTTTCTTGTTGCGGTTGCAACAAGAGTGTCTTCCTCCTATACAACTTTTGGTTTGGAAATATGAAGGACGTCACATTACATGTATTTATATTATATATTGAAGTTTTCAAATAGCAGTAACATTAAATTTTCAAACCGATAATTGTTGGTGAGCAACCATTTGATTTGGGGGGGGGGGGGGGGGGGGGGGGCAGGAATTCTATTGCCAGCCGGTAAAATTTTTTCAGCAATTTTCTGAGCAGGCCATTTTTTTCAGCCATTACCAGAGTCGGAGAAAAATTTTCGCCGGTTCTTCGGGCCGGATTTAAACAAATTGTCAAATGTTGTGAATGTCTGTGTAAGTTAAACTCCCCGCTGTTACAGAGTATGAGTTAATAACCGTTCCTTCAGATGTCTCTTTGCAATTAGCGAATTTCAGACAGATTGTATGATGTTTAAATAGAACCTTTTCTAGATTTTTTGTGCCTATGCGTATTAGGTCTCTGGTAGATACAGCTATGTGAACAGTTTGTATTTATATTAATTAATTTTTTGACTTTAAATTGTCTGGCACAAAGGGCCAGCAAAAATTTCCATATCATGCAATGTATCCTTACTTTTGCATGGTCCGGGAAAAAAAAAATTGCCGGCCCTTTGGGCCGGAATATTTTTTTCAGCATTTTTCAGAGCCGGGATTTTTTTTTTTTTGCAAATTCTTCCTGCCCCCTTCCCCCATAAAAAAGGCGAGCTCGTAGCTGTAGAACCAATTTTCTTGAGAAGAGAAATGGTAATAACAAGTTACGTTCAATCTCGCTGTGCAGGTTCAAATTTGGACCCCCTTCCCTTTTTTCAAAGTTTATTTTGAATTTCCATCATGGCGACATCGTTCAATATAAACAGAACTGTTTTCGAAAAACGAGGGGAGGGAAGAATGTTGGAGAAATTGTTCATCAATTTGTAAATAAACCAACCGAAAATTATGTTCGAACGTTTGCTAGAATTAGAAATTAAACTTGATGTTCAAAATATAGTTATTGAAGTTTAGAAACAGGTTTGTAGGTTAGAAATCGGAATCAAACTACCACTTTTTGTGTGTAAATTCTGGTTTGTAGCTGATCTCTTCTAAATTAATCAACTGTTTTAAAATCAAATTGTGTATATCGAAATGTATTTATGAAATGCATATTCATCATTGCCGTGAAATCGGAATTTGAAAATCTCAACACTGCTTTTCTCGAGTCGGACTCGGACTACCAATTTTAGTGTGCGCCCGATCTGTTGGCGTGAAGGTGTATCGAAATACCCAACTCAAAATTTCGATGCTCATATCTTTTCAACAGTAAGAGATAGGAAAAATCAGAAAGACTAAATAAGACAGATATATGGATAAAAAATAATAATATTGAAATTTTTAGGAAACTTCATAAGCTTAATTTTTGTTTACTATTATAAGCAAAAAAGTGTCTTCCTCCTATGAACTTCTGAATTTGGAAATATGAAGGACGGTGAAGGACGTCATCGTAATAAATCGTTACAGTGTGCATCTAGCATTTCATATCTTGCATGGCTGTCGACTTTCAAAAAGAATGGAAATTGTAGATAGCAAAATACGAGATATTTAAGCTTACAAATAGCAAAAGATGAAATTTTCGGTCCTTTTGAGTAATTCGATGCTCCCGTCAAATATTTGAATCTACTAAAAACATGATAAAAAAAAAATAACAGAGACCAAAAATAAAAAAGACCAATCTAGCTTTTACTCCAAACGTAACGTTGGAGAACTTTCATTGTCCTAGCTTACAGGGTTCTTGAGAAATCGCTGATCCAATTTTCCACGGTTACGAAAACAATAGGTCTTCCGACGGAAGTCGGAAGACCTAATTATTGTGCACTCAACTTTTTATAATAGAACATATATTTCAATTTTGACAATTTCAACTATCAGGTTGGTATTTCTGGTGGTGGATTGTTTAGTCCTCGGGGATATCGTTTGCCTAGTTTCACTGTGTTTCGGCACTTGACTTGAATTCTCCGTGACAATATTTAAAGAACATTTTCTAAATATAAGGGGTATCTCGCATGCTGTTTTCTTAGCTTGTTCTTTTTTAGACATTTTAGGTCAAATTTAGACTTGTTCTTCTTCATTTCATATTATTTGGATTTTCACTTTTCAGACTTGAGTATCACTGATGAGACATAACTCGCTGAAATGCGCATATGGTGCACTGAATTTTTTTTGAACATATATTTCAATTTTGACAATGCTGATCGACTCTTCCCGCGCACCTGAACTCATCGTAATTTGGGATTCACTTTTGCTTCGTTGTATAATGTTTACGATGATTGTACTATATGAACCTCCATAGAAGTTTATGTTTAACTAAAATTGATTGTAGGTGGCGCATTCAAAATATTTTTTTTTTTTGCGGCGCAGGCGCTGCACGCATTTGAACTTCTATTTGAGACTATAGATCTAACTCCTTAGAAAGATTAGTCAGAAATTTTGTATTCAGTTTGAAACTATTTGAACAAAAAGAATAGTTGAAGGTGATTGTATAGTTTGTTGTCTAATAATATTTTGTAATAGCAGATTCCCGAAGAAATTATTATGTTTGGCAGGCTTTGGGAAAATGGAATTGCATTTTTCTGTTATATAGTGTACATCTATTTCTTCGTCGGATTCATTCAGGGTGGCGTTGCTTACAATCATTTTTGGTAATTTTCTTGTTCTAGGTTTTCATATCGGGGCCAATGTGCGAAACTGTCCTTTTTTTCTTTTCTTGTGGGAACGTCATGTTATGTATAATTTTCAAGAATTTGGAAGCCTGTTGATTGTGATTTTTAGAATCTGATTTCGGGGTTCGTGATTGCCTTTTATTCACTGATTCTGGTAGATCAGTTGAACAAGCAGGCAAATCCTCCAAATGTCATTGTCAATCATCATTGACAGCTGATACAAGACAGATTCGTAAATATGAAAGATACAGTTTGTGATGTTTTCATTTACAGATTCATCTGTGTATTATATGGACCCCTGTGTTTTGCTGTCTTGTATGTACAGACAATGTGCGTTCGGTAACCAGACAAGTGGAGAGCTGTGCTCGGATAACCAGTATCGCAATCATCTATGTGATGGTCTAAACATAAGTACTTTGGTCCCTGGGTATAATTCAAACTGATGCATATTCATGTCTGATACAACCATCCATACCATATACAGCAAACATTATCTTAAGTTTACAAAGGCAAACGTTCTACTTTTATGTCAAGATATCTATTTTGACATCGTAAGGTGAAATATTATACCGTGGTTTGAGAGTATTTCAAAATCAATAAAGTTTAACCGACATTAAACGAACTTTGAATGTAGACGAAACTGAGAAACATTTCATCTATGTTATGTTTTCGTCCTTATAATTAAATCGAATTAGATTTACTGGTAATAAAACAAAGGAATTAGCTGATCACTTAAAGAGTAAGTACAGAAAGCAACTGACTGTGTTTTAAAATTTGCAACCGTTCACCTACATTGGCGAACACGCTACCCGAGACTCTGAAATACTGTAAACGTGATTTATTTTCGCTGGGGGGAAATTTCGCGATTATAACATCCATACGTTTGGGGGAAATATTCGCGATTATAACATCCATATGCATACGTTTGGGGGAAATATTCGCGATTATAACATCCATACGTTTGGGGGAAATATTCGCGATTATAACATCCATACGTTTGGGGGAAATATTCGCGACATTAACGAAAGTTGATTCATGAAATACGCGAAAATTATCCCACGCGAAAATTTCCACATTTTCAGTAATACGATGGAGCGTAACGCAGATTATTGTGGCTTCTTGCACTCATTTTGGCTTGAAGTACCGCGATCATTGGGATTCATTTTGCAAAACAATCTGAAATGTTTATACCCGGAGAACGCTATATGATAGCAGAGTTGGAACCACAATCTATTACAAAAGTAATGTCCGTATGTACAGAATATATATTCTCTTACAAAGAATGGACATATACTAGTATACAGTATACATATAGCTCCTTGATTCAAGCGATATTTGAATATATTCAAAGTTTACTTGTTAATGTAGCTCGTAATTTAACAGCGCCACCTATAATACATTCAGCACTTGCACTGAACTCTGGAGATTTTTCACATGACAAAGTTGTCCTATGGTGATGTATAATTTTTTTTACCTATCTGATAAAAATTTGAATAAAAAATGGTGATGTATAATTGTCTCCGAATACTTAAGAAATGACTGTTTTGGTTGAACACGTGCAAATTCAATGAATAGCGAAGAATTATACACCTATGAACACCAAAAGTAAGATAGTCATTTCTTATATTTACATTTTTCCTAAATATTAGGGACAAAAATCGCTTGTACAGCGAACTCGTACAGCATAAAAAGTATTCTAACGTTAGTAAATTCTCCCTACGTTCAAAACTTTGACGTGAAGTCACAATAGGCAACCCGATTTATTGGAATATAATTCTAGTTGCCTAATTGGAGTTCAACATGGGGAATCTACTAGCAATGTAAATATTTAAGAAATGATCAAAAGTATTCTAACTTTGGTAAATTCTCCCTACGTTCTAAACTTTGATGTGACGTCATAATAGGCAAACCGATTTATTGGAATATAATTCTAGTAAATGGGCGTTCAACATGGACAATCTTTTAGCAATGTAAATATTAGTATATTTGAACGATTTTTTTTTCTCGTGAGAAAGTTCTATTAAATAATATTTTTCCAAGAATTTGTAAGCGATGTTATTGTGATTTGTGGACTCTTGATTTCGGGTTTCGGGTTTGACTTTCATTCACTCATTGCGATATCCAATATGTAAAACAGAATTATCGGAAATAATATCATTTATCACATGATACACCCGTTATGCAGTTCCATAAAGCCATTTCATAATCAAATGTTATGATAACACGTTACATATCACTCTGCTTGAATGCGATTGGTCAAGTTTGAAGCCTCATCACCTTCACTGTGACAAGTGTGACCTTTCAAATATCGGTCATATGTTAAAATAAGACGCACATTCAATATCAATAATTAAAATTGTTCTTGTTGAAATAATTATTGCACTAAAGTACTAAACACAATTGAAATATTTTTTTCTTTACGCACAGAACATCTATACGACGGGGAACTACTTCTCGTAGCGTAGCAGACGACTTCTAGGTCATGGCATGGTTCGCCTCTATAGTTCTCAGAATCGTTGATTTCACGTTGGAAATAAACATTTTTTGGCAGAATCATGTGATAAAAAGAATCTCAAATGAATTTTCATTTCATACGATGTATTATGAAACTCGTTGTTCGTTTTATATCCCCTCGCCAAGGCTCGGGGATATAAAACACACAACTCGTTTCATAACACATCGTGTGAAATGAAAATTCATTTAAGATCCTATATTTATGTGCGAAATGTAAATACACTGTATATCTTTTTAAAGACAATTACAAGATAGCTAGCAAACTGTTCATAAGTATGCCTTTATTTTCAGCACTGTGCTGTGAAAATGGAATTCAAATCGAACTATCCGCCAGTAGGTAAGATTTTGTAATTAACATTTTCATTGTTGATGACAAGTTTGCTTTAGTTAGGATAAAAATGCGGATTATATATCAACGCAGCGAGTTGAACCCTTCATTTACCCAACTTTACTGCTTTTTAGTAAGTTACTTTGGAAATTTCAAAACCTGCCTTTTATATTATGACTCAATTTACAAAGTAAGGAGGATCAACCAAATTTCCATGGAAATTCCGTCAAAATCATAAATCGCATTATAAACCATGGATATGATCATGGTGTTACAAAAATGACACTATTCATGGTATTTCAATTATCTATTGGGAAATTGTCACACACTATGACGTCCCCTTGTCCAAAATCATATATGATATTCTGACGAAGACCTTTTGTACAGTGACATTCCGATTTATGAGGGGGTGAAAGGGAGGGGGAGGAAGGGGGCGGGAGGTGGGAGAGAGGGGGAGGGAGTAGGGAGGGAAAGGGGGAATGGGAGGGAGGAGGAGAAGGGAGAAGGGAGAAAGGGGGCGGGAGAGGGAGGTAAGGGAAGGGTAAAAAGGAGGGGGAGAGAGGAGGGGTGGGAGGGGGGAGGTAAGGGGGTGGAAGGGGGAAAGAGGTACCCCCTATCAGCCCCCCATTTATACGTTTTGGGAGTTACCGATTGTGACCTTTCTACCGCATTAAAGTGGCGGATGTTGCATGCAAACAGGAGATGCTCGATCTTCCGAGGCACCTGATCTCACTCCTTCGCAGGGAGTTCACTTCTCTTCATATTGTAGATATTTTATTTCTGTTCCTTTGCCTTTGTTCTGTTTTTATCCTGGTTTTGTATGCCCTTGGTTAGATGTTTTCTTTTTCTATTAACGATTACTTCTTAATAAGTATATGGTTTTGTCCATATTTGTCATCTACGGCCTTGTACCAGAATATTCATTAGAGTTGCATTCTGACTGAAGTCTTCTTTGATGGAACTCTATTACCGATTCTATCCAAACATCACCAGAGGAGACAGGACTCCGACCACCTGTCCTCTCTAACAGTTGGTTGGTCGGACTCCTCGGGTGATTGCAAAGATGAGCTCGCTCCAGCCCATAAACCACAGACTATTAATCATAATCCCTTATGCTTTTGATATCCATTTACATATTTATTTGTTTGTTGCTTGGGTCATTTCTATCTTCCTTACAGCGAAACAAAGTTGTGCGCACGTAAGCCGGATAAGCAGAACATTTGCTGCTAACGTGGCAGATGGCAGTCGGTATCGATTGCCAATTGGTCTGGTTGGTTTATAAATGTGAGTGTTGTGGTACTTCATGCAAGTCCTGCTGGAGATATACTACTTTCTTTTTATGCAATTAAAAGTCTTATTATAAGCTACTATATATCCTTAGATCAAGGGATTAAATGGTTCCGGTATTCTTCCCACCATCAACATTTAATGAAATCAATATTATATAGCAAAGTGACATGAGTACCAATGATCCTATCAAACTAAAAACAGCCAAACTTTTATCTTTTAGATATTCCAAAGGATGAATTAGTTCCTTATTATAATGAAAAAGGTGAATTAAAAGGCTATTACCTGGAAGTTGAAAATGTTCGAATCTCTGCGCACATGGTTAAAAGTGGTATGATACCTGATCCCCGCGTCAATCTCTATAACATCAAAGATATGACAATATTTGATGACGATATATTGATATGCGCAGGAGGAAAAGCAGGCAAGTATTATATCTCACTTTATTGCACACACTCTTTGTTCACATTATAACTTAATGAGTTTGACGCTTAAAGAAGAAAAGCTTACCCTTTCCAACCAGTAGTCTTCAGATTTACTACAGACAAATAAAACAAAGGAGGGGATAACACTGATGGAGTTAGATTAGAATAAGGCGTCAAATCTGCCACGAAAAAAGTCGATATTTAATTTTTTCTCGAAAACTTATCTTTAACCATCTACTAAATTCGATAAAAACTTCTTCTAAATCCCATCATCTGTTTTATTTTCCAGGTACACATTGGCTATGGGAAGTAGTCTCTATGATTGTCAAGGGTATTTCAGACTATGAACCTAGGAGCAAGGAATCAACAATGTTAGATTTCCACGTGCCAGAGGACTTCGACAATATTGCTCGTCCACGTGTACTCAACACCCACCTACCATTCAACCTCCTCCCGAAAAAGATCCTAGAAAAGAGGTGTAAAATATTATACCTTCAGCGAAATCCGAAGGATATGATGGTCTCTGGATTTAACCACCTAAAGAAAATGGTGCCTCCAAATGCCCCTCCTTTACTTTGGGAGGACTGGTTACACTATCTATTTACTGGACAAAGTAAGTCAATCACGCCATGGTCAGAATATAATATACTCAGAGAATTGAATTTTGGAAAGACACGTCAAGAAAACGTTGTCCTCGAATTACCACTTATATTCAAGATAAGGATTATTATATTATTAGATTAGGGCTAACGATTTTTTTTATATTTATATCTATAGTAAACTTATCGATAGTAGAATAGAAATATTCTATCAGTGCTCTCTCCAGCAAGTACATTATAATATGGAAGATGACGACTATCATCTTTCAAGTAAATGCAAATATGAATGGAAACTTTACCTTCTTAAGATCCATTTATAGGAAAAATGATGAAGTTGATACTCTTTATTCTGGTTGTAATTGCAACAGGTCCAAAGATTAAATTTCCGTTTTTGGAACATTTAATATGTGAGCAAATAATGTCTGCTTGAATAAATAGATATGGGGACGTTTCAACCATTTTTGGACCAAATAAGGACAATAAGTATTGAAAAAAATGAAATGACAAGTGTTTTTAAACAATTGATATAGGTTTTAAATTATGCTGTTGAATTTAAAGACGTTTTACATTTGAACTACTTGGTGAGTGTCACTGCTGGTGGACCAAGAGTCCCCGAGGGAACATGTAGCCAAGTTCGATCAACTTTCGGATGATCGTCTGTCTCTTCAACGCATTTGAATGCTGTAAATTTATCAGGTTTTAAATGATGCTATTGAATTTAAAGACGTTTTACATCCAAGCTGTTCATGAGATAATTTCAGATACATATAGCTTTTTTGTCATGATATAGTGATCATCAATTCATTTATCAATGAACGATCACCTGGTCTCACTCCCATATTGGGAATTCGCTTTTTTTCATATGGTGGAGGGTTTTGTTTCTTCGCTTTAGTTCCTGTTTTATCCTGATCCTGTCACTGCTGGTGGACCATGAGTCCCCGAGGGCACATGTAGCCAAGTTCGATCAATTTTGGTTGGTCGTTTCTTCAAATGCATTTGAAAATTTCTGTATACAAAATTGTCTCAAATTTCTAAAACCTGGGTCCTGTAGCATCATATGCCAGCCGTCTTGCTATGTCTTTCGGTATATTAAGGACATGATTTTCACAGATTTTGGCCATATTACATTGTTTAGATTGAGGATCACTGACGAGGGTAAAATACCCGAAACGTGCATGTCTGGTCCATGATGTAAATTTATCTGCTCTAAAATGATGCTAATGAATTTGAATGCCTTCTATTATGATTTTCTGTGTTATCGATTTTGTACTGATTATGGGGATATGGTCATTATCCATATTTAAGAGAAAAGAGCAGCTTTTTGAACAGAACCAATTAAATTGGGCGAAGCAGTTATCCATGTTTCGGTTAATGACTCCTCATTAGGTGAATTTCAAGCTGAAATGATTTAAAGAAATTTGGCGCTCTTTGAGTTATTCAGATACATGTAGTTTTTTCGTCAAGTACGTGAGCGGTTCTGTTAAGTTTTTTTTAAATATGATAAGATAATCATTATTAAAAGGTCGTCCTAATCGGGTATAAGTAACTAATTTGTCCTTTCGATATATGTTTCGTCGTATATTCTTTTTTCTTCTTTTTCAAGTGCTTGGTTGTCTTCTCGTGAAGGAGAACAATTATACTCCACTCTGTTTTTTGTTCTGATTTTGACAGTTATGGGTGTTGGATGGCATAAGCATAAAAAGGGATATGAAGATATATTAGAGGAAAGATCAGACCATGTATTGCCTTTGTTCTACGAAGATATGAAGAAGGTATGTTACGTTACATGCTCTCCATCGTAAGTTTGATATTCGTTGTTTGTTGTATCCTATGTGGGTGTGTTCCGCTGTGTTCGCTGCAGGGTAATCTCGCTGGATATCTCTTCCGTATAGATTTAACTCTCTAGTGCCCAATGTATCAAATATAATACAACATTATGTTTGCTTGTCTGTACTTTTATTGGTTTGAAAAGAAGAGTAAGCAAAATAGCATCTATCGCAGCATCTTCACCAAACAAGAAATATTTACCTGATTTGTACATCAATATTTACATCGAGATAATCACCGAATTCGATAAGTTTTCATGGAGCTGTTGCGACGGGTGATGTATACAGTCAGGAGACGCTGACTCTCCCCAGGCACCAGGACTCTCACTTCGGAATGTTATTCATTGACAGATGGATACTTCTTTGATGTTTATTACCTCACACCAGGGTCTAAGCTTTCTAAAGGAATTGTCTTCCTTTTTTGTTTTTCTACAAAAAATGAATCCTGAAAATGACCATCATTCAGCAGTTGAGACATAAAAATCGCGCGAAAATGAAATTCATTCAAGAGAGTATTTTCTTGATCAAATTTGATTACTGGTTCTGTATTGTTCATATCTCATGCTGTGCACATTACCATTGGAATCCCCATCGTTCATTTCGAATTTGGAATAAACTGAAGGGTTCGAAATAAATTGAAGATTAAGAAATTTCACTAATGTCCAGTGTATCATTCGCTCAATATAAACTTTATCCTATTGTGAAAAACACCTCACCGAAAAGACGATTCATAAAAATCCCGTTTATTAACAAAGGTTTTGATCTTCTAAACATCTCTAATATTTTTCGGGATCATCGCGTACAAAGTACCATTCCTCAATATTTTGAAAATTTAGAGCCACCTCTTATTTGTTATAAGTACAAGAAACCTATTCGAAACTTTGTTTTTAACTATAATAAAGTTACAACGGATCCTGGCATACTTGAATCGTGTCCTGCTTCTTGAGAATGTGCAACTTCTAAATATCTCTACAAACAAGCTGGCCATGTTGTTACAGGTGACTTTTCAATTATTCAAGACAGACAGCTCCGTGGTCTTCTTAAAAAAGGACCTAAGTATAGAATCCCATCCAAGATAGATTTTGTCAAATGCCGTGAAGTGCTTACGGAAGCCTTAGATAATTATACGAAAAGATGGTGTAAATCAGAAGGAGTCGAACCGCATGCTCTGAATGACTGGAAAAACCACATTTTAGATATAACGGATATTCGAATAGATAACTTCCATAAAAACCCTCATCTTTTTCAAAATCCACGTTCCAAATCAGAAAGATATTTCAAATTGCATACCGAAACTGCACAAGTCTCCTACAAATTTCGATTTATTGCTAATTCTAGTAACTGCTCCACTACAATTTTGTCTAGAAATCTGACGTCAGCACTTACTGCTATTAAAGAACACATAACTAGATATTGTGAAACGGTTCTAAACAGGAACGATGTAAATTTATTTTGGTCTATAAAGAATTCAGGGGATGTGATTGAAAAAATGAAATCTGTAAATTTCCAAGCCAATACGATTTCTTCATACGACTTCTCTAATATGTACACCACACTTCCTCATGACAAAATTAATAATCGATTATCTAATCTCATTAAATGGTGTTTTGATCGAGAGCGAAAAACTTACATTTGTACATCTGAATCGAAGGGTTTCTTTTCCTCGACAGACTACAAATCATACAAATCATGGACATGTAGTGACCTGTGTAATGCCTTGTCCTTCCTCTTGGACAATATTTATGTTAGATTTGGTGAGGATCTATACAAGCAGGTTGTAGGAATTCCTATGGGTACTAACTGTGCGCCTCTTGTTGCAGATTTATTTTTATACACTTATGAAAAAGAATTTATCCAAAATCTTCAAAAGCAAAGAAAATTTGATGAGCTGAAATGTTTCAATAATACTTCTAGGTATCTGGATGATATTCTAACCATTGACAAACCTGCTTTTGAATTATATAAGAATGAAATTTATCCACAAGAATTAACCCTTAACAAGGCAAACCTTTCAAATACAGAAACACCCTTTTTGGACCTAAATATCAAAATTGTAAACGGAAAGAATCATACAAGTGTATATGACAAAAGGGATGATTTTGGATTCAACATAGTAAATTTCCCTTGGCTTGACGGTGATGTTCCAAGATTACCGTCATATGGCATTTACATATCACAGCTCATCCGGTACGCTAGAGCATGTACTGATATTTTGGATTTTCACAGTAGAAATTCACAAATTACCAAAAAACTTTTAGGTCAAGGTTTCCGCTTTCATAAACTAGTTAAGACTTTCTGAAAATTTTACAAGAATTACAGTCAACTTCTTTTAAAATTCGGATCTATACATGCAACGGAGTACATTACTATGGGTATTACAAAACCTGTCTTTTATGGTGATATGATAAACAAAATAAAAAGGATCAAAGGTAGGCAGCATAACCATCGAAAATGCGTCAGAATCATCAAACGCCTTTTATATCGTGGATATGATCCTAATGTCACCAGACGGACACTAGGCTTGGTACTTGACCAATCTACAGTCTTGTACAAGCGCATCCTTGAGACTTGCACTCTGACTGACTGTGACGACGGGACTCCATTACGGGCCCTGTCCAAACCTCTTTAGAGAAGACAGGGCCCCGACCACCTGTCCTCTCTGAATGTCAGTCGGACTCCTCGGGTGATTACATACATGAGCTCGCTACAGCCGGCAGAGCACGGACTGTATTACGCATGCCCTCTTTTTATATCCATTTACATATTCATCTGTGTCTCTGGGGCCTCTGCGTTTCGCGGTCTTGTTTGTGTGATGTCATCTTACAGTGAGGAGGTTGTTTTACACCACAATTGTACGTTCTTCGAGACCTCTGGGTAATTGGAGAAGTGAGAGGGTTGTGCGCACGCAATCCAGGATAACCACACCATTTGCTACTTGCGTGACAGATGGCCGTCCAAAGTCGGCACCGGTTACCTATTGGTCTCGTCGGTTTATGTGTAGTCTTTTGTGTTTGATGTTTACATGTCGTATGTCTCTTTTCCGTCTCATGCTGTACTCGTCTTTTGTGTTTTTGCATCGGGTGTTTTGGTGTTTTACTATTGATGCTGCAAAGGGGTCTTGTTGGAGATCTCCTCCCTTCTTCTTAGTATATGATACATACCCAAACATTGTTCAAGGGGGAATTTTTGAAAGATTTCTTCGGTTTTTTTTTCGTACATTTAGGTAACTAATCCACATGGTAAAGATTGTGATTCCCCTCCAAATATAGGTAGGTGTGGGTACTAGAGGGCTAATCACTTCTAGTCATTAATCCGAAACCACACAGGTATTTTTTATGGTATAAGAATGTTTAAGCTTTCAAATTAATATACATACTAAATTTTATATCAGTCTTATAATGATTAGCATTTGAATATGTATTTCATATACTAGTAGTCAGAAAAAACCAGCATAAGATAGATAAGATAAGATATGCTTTATTATATGCATATGCATATGTTCACTTATTTCTGAACAAAACGTTTATGAAAATGGTTTATAGATATTTTTTGTGAAGATGTGTTCGTAATATAAAAAAATCATTCCAAGGAATGCATGTGTCGCCTGCGAAACATAGCGACACTCAGGAATCACTTTTTAGCTCACCTGAGCCATAGGCTCAAGTGAGCTATTGTCATAGTGTTGCGTCCGTCGTCCGTCGTCCGTCGTCGTCGTCGTCCGTCGTCCGTCGTCGTAAACTTTTCACATTTTAAACTTCTTCTCCAGAACGGCTGAAGGGATTTTGATGACACTTGGTAGGTATGAAGTACTCATGGTCCCCTACAAGTGTTGTTGTTTTTCGTCCGGATCTGTCAACAGGTGGCGCCACCACAGCCAAAAGTAGGTCACGGGGGTACCCTCCTTTGACAAACTTCTTCTTCAGAACCGAAGCATGTATCGACAAACCGAAAGCATCAGGATGATCTAGAGAGATGTCTTAAGAAGTGTTGTTATTTTTGGTTCCACTTCGAAGTCAAATTTTTGACGCGTTTTTGACGTCTTTTCGGACTTTGTCAGAAATGCACATTTTTGCACTATTTCTTAAATAACTCAATAAGTGTATGATTTTACACACTCATTTACTACATATTTATCATATTTAACTTACTTAATGCTTTGATATGTATTTTATGCTTAAAATTTATTTTTTTGATTTTTTATGAATTTTTTTCTTATGTAAAAAGGAAGGGGGGGGGGGGTTGATTTTCATACATTTTCTGCTTCTTTTCTATAACCACTCTTCAGATTGTCATGACAATTTGTAGGTATGAGGTACTCATGCATGGTACCCTGCAAGTGAAAGAATTTTGTCAAGATATCCACTTTTGGATTTTTAAGGAATATTTTTTAAGCTTGTACATAGGTATAATGTATGTTTTCCATGCCAAATGGACCCATGGGGAGTAGCTTCAAACCCCGGCGGGACCCCAACAATTTTTTTCCCTTTTTCAGTTTTTTTTCTCTTTTTATTTTTATATTTATCGCTAGAAATGTAACTGTGAAAGAATTTTGTCAAAATATCAACTTTTAGATTTTTAATGATTTTTTAAATAAGACAAGCTATAGCTAGTTTGGCTTTGTGTACTTATTTTCATACTTCGAATTAACTTGACCACATACGCTATCAAATATACGCTGAATTTATTTTTAAGATGTTGACTTTTTGTGTCGCCTGCGAAGCACAGCGACACTTAGGGATCACTTTGTCTGTTGTTCGTCTGTCCGTCCATCCGTCCCTCCGTCTGTCCGTCTGTCTGTCACACTTGGGTGTCACACCCCATAACTTTTGATTGGTAAGTGATAGGGCTTTGATATTTCACATTTGTGTTCCCTGTGACAAGACCTTTATACACATATCATAATTTTTGACCTTTTGACCTTGACCTAGATATTTGACCTACTTTTCTAAAAATCTAATATTGGCTATATCTCTTGATTGATTAGTGATAGGGCTTTGATATTTCACATGTGTATTCCTTGTGATTAGACCTTTCTATACATATAATGTTTGACCTTGTGACCTTGATCTAGATATTTGACCTACTTTTCTAAAAATCTAATATTGGCTATATCTCTTGATTGGCAAGTGATAGGGCTTTGATATTTCACATGTGTAATCTTTGTGACAAGCCCTTTTTTCACATACTATATTTTTTAACCTTATGACCTTGACCTAGATATTTGACCTCCTTTTAAAAAAAAACCAAGATTGGCTATATCTATTGATTGGCAAGTGATAGGGCTTTGATATTTCTCTTGTGTATTCCTTTTGACAATACCTTTCTACACATACCATAATTTTGACCTCATGACCTTGACCTAGATAGTTGACCTACTTTTCAAAAAAATTAAGATTTGCTATATCTTTTGATTGGTAAGTGATAGAGCTTTGATATTTCATATGTGTATTCCTTCTTGTGACAAGGCCTTTCTACACATATCATAACTTTTGACCTCATGACCAAGACCTAGATATTTGACCTACTTTTCAAAAAATCTTAGATTGGCTATTTCTTTTGATTGCTGAGTGATAGGCTTTGATATTTCACATGTGCATTCCATGTGACAAGACCTTTCTTCACATACCATCATTTTTAGCTCACCTCGACGAAGTTGAGTGAGCTTATGCTATAACCCCACGCGCCCGCGTCCGTGTCCGCGTCCGCGTCCGGTTAAGAAGTTTGGGGTAGCTCAGTATCTGACAAAGTACTAACGCTACAGTAACCAAACTGGCACACGAACCCATGCATCGTATGCAGCATCTGACCTACATTTTCCGCTTGAGTGACTTGGTTAAGAAGTTTGGGGTAGCTCAGTATCTGACAAAGTACTGATGCTACAGTAACCAAACTGGCACAAGTGATTCATTTTTGGATGCTGAGGTAAACCCATGCATCGGATGCAGCATCTGACCTACATTTTCCGCTTGAGTGACTTGGTTAAGAAGTTTGGGGTAGCTCAGTATCTGACAAAGTACTGATGCTACAGTAACCAAACTTGCACAAGTGATTCATCTTTGGATGCTGAGGTGAACCCATGCATCGGATGCAGCATCTGACCTACATTTTCCGCTTGAGTGATTTGGATAAGAAGTTTGGGGTAGCTCAGTATCTGACAAAGTACTTATGCTACAGTAACCAAACTTGCACAAGTGATTCATCTTTGGATGCCGAGATGGACCCATGCATCGGATGCAGCATCTGACCTACTTTTTCCACTTGAGTGATTTCGCTTTTAAAAGCCAATATTGAGCAGAGTATAAGTGCTACATGTACCAAACTTGCATATTGGATGTATCTTTGATCAAACTTTCATAAAATGACCTTGACCTACTTTTTCCGCTTGAGTGATTTTGCCTTTAAAAGCCAGTATTGAGCAAAGTATAAGTGCTAGATGTTCCAAACTTGCATATTAGATGTATCTTTGATCAAACTTTCATAAAATGACCTTGACCTACTTTTTCCGCTTGAGTGATTTTGCCTTTAAAAGCCAATATTGAGCAAAGTATAACTGCTACATGTACCAAACTTGCATATTGGATGTATCTTTGATCAAACGTTCATAAAATGACCTTGACCTACTTTTTCTGCTTGAGTGGTTTTGCCTTTAAAAGCCAATATACATGTACTAAGAAATATGTTTGAATTGAATTTTGCTGTCACGAGGTGAGCTTCGTAATCTGTGATTACCTATGTTTTACCTCGTGCACTTGCCCTATATATTTGACCTACTTTTCAACAAATCTATGATTTGCTATATCTTTTGAGTGGTAAGTGATAGGGCTTTGATATTTCACATTTGTATTCCTTATGAAAAGACCTTTCTAAACATTCCATAATTTTTAACCTAGTGACTTTGCCCTTGATATTTGACCTAATTTCAATAAAAAAAAAATCCGCTACGCAGGCGACACAAGCATTCCTTGGATTGCTTTTTTTTTCATACATGCATATTTCAGAACAATTTCCCTATTTAATGATTATTTTCTCTGTCTTATTTCTGTATCTATGGTAAACATAGTCGCCATATATCTTGTGTTACAGATTTGATTGGTTCAATACCTCCTTGTCCCTTTAGTAGGGGTAACTACAGGAAATAGAAAGGTGCACACTAAAAATTTTGACTGACTTGAAATGCCCGGAAGTCTGTAAAATTGGTCTTTTTTGATTGCGAATCTTTGGCACGCATAAAAATGTAAAGAAAAAAAAAAAAGGGGGGTGGGGTCATGCATATCCTTTTTTCGCAAATTTCACTTTTTTACAGGAACTCTGCGTCCTCATCGAAAATGGTCCGAATTTTGCATATTTTCAAACCTATCTGTAGATTGCATAAAAGACAAGATCAAGTTCGAAGTTAAATTGATCACGACTATTGATTCAATATGCTAAAAATACATTTCCAAGCACCGCATTTCAGCATATTTACCGAAAATAATTTGTCCAAGTGGCTTCACCCGGTTATGAGGTTTGATACACCGTACACTGCTGTTTGGAAAATAAATTGGCTCAATTTCTGCACAACTCACTTGAATTAATATTGTCCGCTAACAACTTGTCTGTGTTAATTGGATTAACACGATTTTGACTGTACGTTACATGTATTAAGATGAAATCAATACTATTCAAAAGCTCTCATTCATAGATTTCTGTATAATTTAATATGAATAAAGGCAAAACCGAAAAGTCTTTGTTTTTTATGCTTCCGGAATCAAAGATACGGGGGCATATAGTTTTTGGCCTGTCCGTCTGTCTGTTTGTCCGAAAAACTTTACATTGGGCATAACTTTTGATAGGAAGGTGATAGAGCTTTCATATTTCACATGTGTATTCCTTGTGACAATACCTTTCCATTGATACCAAAATTTTTGACCTCGTGACCTTGACCTTGACATTTGACCTACTTTTCAAAAACTTTAACATTGGGCATAACTTTTGAATGGTTAGTGATAGGGCTTTCATATTGTACATGTGTATTCTTTGTGACAAGATCTTTCCATTGATACCAACATTACTCTGACCCTGACCTCTCACATACTTAACAGAAAATGGTGTTTATACCAACAAAGATGCCACCGCGGGGCATTCGTGTTTCACAAACACAGGCTTTATTATTTTCTGGCATACTAGCTATTAATAATGAAAGGTTTGGTGTTCAATTTTAAATAAACTTAATTTATGAAATCATTTCATTGTTTTATTCTGTTTCTGTTGCACATTAATGTGGAATTTTACAAAATGATTTTATTTTTGATGTTGCATAATCGAACTATACTAGCTTGGCATATGACTTTGGATCGCATAATCCATCTTTTCAAATCAGTAAAAAAAGTTGTTGTTTTGAAATGTGACTATTTTCTCTTGTTTGTACTTTTAAAGGTTGTCAAAAAAAACTTGTCTGCATCCGGCAAAAATCTTGTTAGAAAGGTTGTGGGCTAAAATCCTGGTACTGGCACTATCAGTATTCAATGTCAGTATGTCAATTAGAGCGTGCATGGGTATCAGGTGAGCGTTGTGCCCCCTGGGGCTCTTGTATAGGGTGTGACATCAAAGTGTGACAGACAGACGGACAGACAGACGGACGGACGAACAGACGGACAAAGTGATCCCTAAGTGTCGCTATGCTTCGCAGGCGACACAATGAGCATGAAATAAGCAGAGGTTATAGAGCTGAATTTCTACTGTGGCAATGACTACGTAAAGAAAAGAAATGGATCTAATTTACATGTTCAAGCAGACAAAAATTTTGATAGTCTGGGATATATCACTGGGTTAACTGCATCCTCATGATCCTCTAATATTGGCTCACTTTTTGCATTCTTTCAGACGAAAAATTGTCTCATGGAAATTTTCATGAGAAAGAACATCAAATACTATTTATTCACATTTTCTATTTCTAAAATCGTCATACATAGAAAAGTTATAAATAATTTCCTATTTTCAGTAATTTTCGACGAAAAAAGACGCCTCCCCCCCAAAACACCACTTTCCTTGAGACAGACAATAGGAAAGAACGCAAAAATGCTATCAAGAGTTACGCCTGTTTTAGAGGATTAAGGGGGGATGCTACCAACCCTGTGGTACATCCCTAATAATAATGAAGAAAAGTCTGATACCTTTACTGCCATTTGGTTTTATCTTTGAAAAATGAAATGTAACACTGAAAGAAAGGAGGGGGACTAAGAATCAAAACCATAGTGGTCGGAATATATTCTCTCGTATCCTTGTTGTTTACATCTATGACACGTTTTTTTTCTGAAATGCTTGTTCTTATAATGTTTAAGGACCTTGAAGCTGAAATAAAGAAAATAGCTGATTTTATTCAAGTCCAATGCAGTGATGACCTTGCAGGGGAAATAGCTGACAAATGTACATTCAAAAATTTAAAAGAAGCTGACAGAAAAAAGAAACACATGTTTGAAGCAGATATGAATTTTCTGTACAGGAAAGGTTTGTCATTTCTTTATTTGATGCGAAGGTGTGAATGAATGTATGACCACTCTACTGTACATACCGCAATTCTAATAACAATACAGCACATGGACTTGACGTTCTCTTCGCCTTTGATTTAATTCATGCGCGGATCCAGCATTTTTGGTCAGAGGGGGTCCAAAATTGTGGGAAGTCTATGAAATATCAATTTGTCTTGATTCGATCGAGATGATTATTTATAACATTGAATATTTTACTCCTTACATCGGCGAGCGGAGCGAGCCGCGAAAATTTTGATTAATTCCCATTTTGTCTTTATTTCATGAGAATTAATAGATAAGTCATTTTCCCAAATAATCAGACATCTTAATATGACATAACCTTGAAAAAGATGAGGAAGGTTACATCGTATGAAGAAAGGGACTGTTGAAAATACGAGTGCATGAGACCCAAGACAGTTATATAAAATTACTTAGTATAAAAAAATTGAAAATGATTAAGGAATTTTGTAGAAAAAAATAATTGTATATTTGTAAATGGCGAGCGAAGCGAGCCGAAATTTTAGGTTTTAAAGCCTTTTTTTTGCATTTTTAGACCCCTTTCAATTAGAAATCGGTCAAAGCATGACCCCATCTCCGAAAATCTCAGGGGGGGTCCAGACCCCCGGTCCCCCCTCTGGATCCGCGCATGTAATTGTCAATATTGAAATATATGTCCCATGTAATATGGGGATCTTCCATTGAAAAGTGTTATTGATATAATAAATAACAATAAACACTCAATATCCTCAAATTTTCGGCAACTCGGCCTTTATAAAGTGGAAAACACGAATATAAAAGATCTCTACGTAATTTCCATAACTGTTGTTAAACAAAGCCCACTGATTCTACGCTGGGCTTTGTTTACTAGCAGATATGGCGGAGAGAAAGGAGGTGATCTCCAACAAGACTCGGTTGCAGCACCCACAGGAAAACACCCTTTGCAAAAACAGAGTAGACAAGAACAGCAATAGACGCAAAGGGACAAGGAGCACCAAATACTACATAGTACTTTAACCTCATAACATCACTTACGAGTATTATATACTGAATAAATCCTTTCGCGAGAAGTCAGTCAGAAATCCCTTTCATGAGTAGCAACATTCCGTCTTCTCCTGCTTATGACGTTTTTGTTTCTCAGCTGATACGGTACGCCAGGGCATGTTCCAAATATGAAGATTTCATCATTAGAGCCAGACGGCTTGCAAGTAAGCTACATGTTCAGGGTTATATCACACAACGGCTGAAGTGAATTCATCATTGCGGAAGTTCTTCGGTCGCTACGGCGACATTATCAAAGCATATCAGATCCCCCTTTCCAGAATGATCAGTGACATTCTACATTGTGATTGAAAGGCTGTCGTAATCACCAAAACAAGACATACTTACCTGATCTGTACATCAAAATGTACATCGAGACAATCACCGAATTTGACAGGTTTCCATGGAGCTATTGCGACGGGTGTTGCATGCAATCAAGAGACGCTGACTCTCCTCGGGCACCTGGTCTCACTTCGGAATGTTGTTCATTCCGGGGTTCGCAACCGTTTCGATGGGAATTCTCAAGATTGTGCTTTGCCTTCTCGACTTTGAGATGGTATAACGCTTAGGTACTTCTTTGATGTTCTTTTTATTCTAATTCTCCACACATAAAGTTTTGTAAACTATAAACACCTTTAATCTAAGATAAACCGGTTCCAAGATAGACGGTGACTCTCCTCGGGCACCTGGTATCACTTCAGAATGTTGTTCATTCCGGGATTCGCAACCGTTCCGATGGGAATTCTCACGATTTGGCCTTGCCTTTTCGACTTTGAGACTGAGTAACTGTTAGGTACTTCTTTGACGTTCATTTTGTTTATATATATATATATGCTTATATATTCTATTCTGATTTGATAGGTGAAGTCGGTGACTGGAAGAATTGGTTTACTGTTGCACAAAATGAGAGGATGGACCAATTTATTGCAGAGAATACACAAGAATCTCGTTTCCAATATCAATACACAATTTAAAGTAAAGAAGAAACATTATAAACTTATTTTTAATTACTCTTTTATCTACTCTAGAGATCCAAATTGTGACCTACATGTAGTTGTATATACGTTATCATGCGGACATTTTTCAAATTAAGTATGTTTTAAAGGAACGAAGAAGAAAGTGTGTACATGTTCATTATTCGGAATAAAGAATAAGCCTACAAGGTCTATGATCTATCATTCAGTCATACTGATTGATGTTGAACGTGCTAGTATCATTTAAGAAGAGATAAATTTGCAGCATGGACCAGACATGTAAGTTTTGGGTACTTAACCCTCGTCAGTAATCCTCAATCTAAACAATCTAATTTGGCCAAAGAGTGTTTAAGTTATTATATCAAAAAAATGTTCCAAAAGACGTAGCAGAATGGGTGTTATGATGCTACAGGACCCACATTGTAGAAATTTCAAGAAAGTTTGATAACAAAAATTTTCGAATGCGTTGAAGAAATGATCAACCGAAGTCTGTTTAATATCATACTCTTTTTTCTCCAAAAACAAAGAGGAAAAGGAATTAAATTGAACGTCTAGATACAGAACGAGATGAGGTGCCCAGTCGAGAGTAAACACATGTTTAACCTATTGGTAATAATAAACATCAAAGAATTACGCACCATTTGTAAACGAAGTTTATTCGAAGTTGTCAAGAACATGTCTGATTCACCAAAAAAGTATACCGAAGAAATCATTTTTCAAATTTTTAATTCTCTTATCGAATTAATGTTTTCTTCCTTATGGAGATTTCTCATTTCAGATTTTCTGTATAGAGGTAGGGCCCGACTACCAATATAATAATAGCTTTATAAATCGATATCAAAAGCGTACGTAAGAACTTTTCAAAATCATTCCGAGCAATACCGGCTGGAGTTGCATGTTATCATTCGAGAAGTCCGTCAAATTTTCAGAGAGGACAAGTGGTCAGGGCCATGCCTACTCTGACTTCATGGATTCCCGTCGTCACAGTCAGTGTAACTCTTAAAGGTACAAATAGTCTAGCAGGGATTAAACTGTAAATTAGGAAGTTTTACCGTAAATAGCTATTAAGTACTACCATTTGAACATCTATATATTACTTGCATAAAATATCTCTCAAATTTTTGTTTAATATACTGTAAACGACTTAGTATTCGCATGACCTTATTTTCGCGACATCTTGACGACAGATTAATTCGCGTGACTTTAATTTCGCGAGCTCATCATCTGAATACTTTTTATTAGTTCCTTTTCTCTGTATAGGTACATTTCATTTACTTATCATCCTCTATTAATCTCTGAAATGCTTACTTCAATATTATTAAAGCTGAAAATAAACGTTTTGTATCGTCATATCTTTGCTTACTAATCTTATAAATATGACATTTGTTTTCGTCTCTCGTCTTTGACGGCTATAGCTTTGTCCATGTCTTCTCCTTCTTTTTCTTCATCGGAATCTGCAGGACGAATCATGGACGCTGTGCGGAAATTTGAAAACGGAGTATTTAGAAATATAAAGAAATGCGTCATGATTATTTCTTCTGAAAGTAGAAGTTTTAAGTATATCGTTTGTCTAGGTAATTAAGGCTAATTGATTAATTGCTTTGTGTGTGATTCAAAATTCCCAAACATCGACGTGTATGATCGTTCGTTGTCTATTAAGTGTAATTAATTCTAATGGAAAGGGAAAATAAGACGTTTTGATCTACTTTTTATCATTTGGACGGACTTTTTATCAGCGAGGACTTTATTTTCGCGATTGATCAAGCTCGCGGAATTACGCGAAAATAAAGTCCTCGCTAATGAAAAGTCGTTTACAGTACATTTTTACTCTCTGGTACTCACGATTTCGGTAAACTTCGGAAATTGTTATTTGCATATACAGAATGTAGAAACATGTCACGTCTACTAAGGTCAAAGTGAGCACGCTACCACGATCAGCAAATCGCTTGAATGAACTTCACATTGTGTGATTACTTCGAAATATGTATTAATTTTAAACCACGTATACAGTCTTTTTCTCAATGAAAACTTACTTTAGGTCGTACTAATATTTCATCAATTGCAAATGCAAGGTTGATCTCATGTGTATAGATATCATGTTCCGTTCAAATAACCATTTTGAACGTGGATAATCGAACACTTTCAAATGACTAACAGCGTGTGATATTGTACGACGGCTTGAATCGGAGGCAGGTGTAGTCTGCTATACACATGTGCGTTTGTTTACCGAATCCTGAATGAAAAGAAGATTAACCTTTATTTAGTTATGGTTTTTTTGTTCTTTTTTCTAATATTTGATAAAGACTGTGAATATGTTATATGTATATATATATACACATTTCAAATTACTGTGGATAGATATACACATCAAACTTATATATACATCTCGTAGATAAAAATAAACGAGAACTATGCATGTATATGTACACTGCATATCCCTTAAGCTAAATTTCCTCCGACTTGAGTTTTGATTTCACGGTCGTCTTCTAAGCTAGGTCTCTATCCTTCCAATGCCAAGCCAATACTATTTCGGTTCTTTTATTGTTCATTACATTTTTCTTTTCAGATTTTGATAACACCGATTGTCAATTCATTTTCGTCCCACGTGTTATCCGTCCGCCGTGTTGTTTTGTTTTGATACAGTACTAGCCTTATGCAAATAAGTGCTTACACGTGTTCGCAATCGGTCTTCTACGGAGAAAAGTAGGTTATATTAGGGTACCCATTTTATACGCAATGATTGATCATAGCTCGCTAGTGAGGGTATATTTGACTATTGTAGCCAGCTAGTTTCTAATTTCTAAGCATGATAGACTCGTTTGCGTCAAAGTTTTGACAAAAGTAGTTAATTCATGGTTTTATCTTGACGAGACCTAGAGTATCTTTAAAGTTGTAATGTACGATTTCAGACGTAATGCAACACATAATGCACTCTCATTCACATGCTGTCTTTCTGTTTTATTCATTTATTAACATACCATCATTACATTTTTGATACAATAATAATGCGGAATGGTCCCAACTCTTTACCTTCTTGAAGAAAATTTCAAAACAATTTATTATGCACCAGACACGTGTTTCGAATATTGAATTCTCACCTGTGTTGCTTCTAGACAAAGTGCTTTTCATAAGCCGCCTAAATTCATTTCACTGGCGCCCTCTGGTTTTATTTTTAAAATTTAAACTTGTGTATTTACTTTACAGAGAGTATGCGTTTACAAATTTCCTGTAGGGTCGATTAAGTAGCATACTCAAGTAAAATGTATGTTCAAAATAGTATTGAAGGGGTGGTGCTAAGATGTCAACCTTCTTTAATTTCGTTAATATTTGTGGATGCTATTGAATTCGAAGTTTCCGATATATCCAAATAAAATGTATGATGTTAAATCGATAAAGTGCAAAAACAAAGCTTCTTTCAGGCGACAGAGCTGGAAAGAAGTAATGAATACATTTAAAAAGATCCAATGTCAAGCGGAACGAGTTTAACTGCTCCAAACTGCAGCAGGAGATAAGTGTTCATAATTAATAATGCGGAAGGATTCAAACTCTATACCTTCTTGAAGAAAATTTCAAACCAATTTATTATGAGTTGTATGCTTACTCCTCCCGGGCACCTGGTCCAACCTCTAGCTTGCAAGGGGTCCGTCGATGCTCAATTTGGTGCTCTATTGTGAATGCTGTTGAGATTATCGTCAGGATTTTCTTTAACTCATTTGTGTCACACTTATGCCCTTTGCTGTGTGGAGCTCGTAAAAAAGTTCCCCGCGAGGGGTTTGACAGTAAGTGTTTTGAATATTTTCCCTGACGTGGTCGCCATAGCACTTTTTATATAGATATAACCTCAGACAGTGCAATGCATGTATTTAATATATTGTTTTTCCGTGCATGAACATCGACGGAGGGTGCGTCTAGCCAACAGGGATGCTTACTCCTTCCGGGCACCTGGTCCCACCTCTAGCTTTCAAGGAGTCCGTCGATGCTCAATTTGGTGCTCTATTGTGAGTCCTGTTAAGATTATCGCCAGGATCTTCTTTTACTCATTTGTATTTATCTTTCAAGCAATCGGACGTTATTGTCGTCAGTAACACATGCAAGCACCAAATCAATATATCCAGTTAATAAATAGTTTTCAGATGATAGACATGATAGACATAGTTTCTTTGCTGAAGAAAAAAAAATAACATTTGATTGTTGGCTTTTGTAAAATGTCCTTTTAAATCTATAAAGTATACTTGTAGTTAAATTTTAGTTTTGCCATTCTTTCTGAGATCTCTCTGTCCATTCTTTTATTTTGTGCTATTGTAAACCAATTTTCCCAGTCTCCAACCTGTCCTAATCAAAATAGAAAAAAATAAAAATTAGAATTTATCATTAATACCAAAAATAGTAATCAAAGAACAACAACAATAACAACAACAAAACATATCTCAAAAGTACTGAAAATGCTTCATTTTATTTCTATCGTTGAATATGTATTTGAAATTGACCTAATTTGGCACTTACCCTTCCGGTACAGGTAGTTGAGATCAGCTCCAAGGTCATTCTTTTTAGATTTGTCTGCCTTTTTCATATTTTGAAAATTACATTTCGTAGCCACCTCCTTTGCAAATTCATCACCACAGGGAACATTTAAAAAGACTGCAATCCTTTTCACCTCTGACTCTAGATCCTGCGTATAAATATATTTCACTTTCAGTTATATCTCTCGTTTTTTTGGACATGGTATCAAGAAAAACAAAGTGTCCAACTGTTCTACAAGAGAGAAACCTTCTAGACAGAAGTACACTAGATATGCATGTTTCGGATTGTGAACCGTCATCAATGGTACCTTCAGCCAAAATGATTCCAGATGGAATGAAATAGTTTAGTGGAGCGTCCAGTATAATTTTAAAATTGATGCATTTTTTGTGTGTGAAGAATATGTACGGTCTATTCAGACGCGTAATTCATTGACAAATGTGGCGAAAATCATTGAAGGGAAGATGCAAGGGTGTTAACCTCCTACAGTTTGATGATAATTGAGAATTCATTTGAAAATACATGCACTTTCAAATATATTGTTACAATGATTTTTTCGCCGAAGGAAACCTTTTCTAGGGTGCCAAAACATTGTGATTATATGCATAAAATTATCATTAAAATGAGCATGTCTATTCCATGCTGCAAATTAATCTGTTCTTAAATGATGCTATTGAATTTGAAAAAGTTTCACATTTGTACCACTTGGTGAGTGCCCTTGCTGGAGGACCAGGAGTCCCCGAGGGCACATGTAGCCAAGTCCGATCACCTTTGGTTGATCGTTTCTTCAACGCAATCGAACATTTCTGTAATCAAAATTTCTTGATATTTCTAAAACGTGGGCCCTTAAGTATCATATCCCACCCATCCTGCTACTTCTTTCGGTCATTTTGGACACAACTTTCACACTCTTTGGTCATATTACATTGTCTAGATTGAGGATCAATGACGAGGATTAAGTACCCGAAACGTGCATGTCTGGTCCATGCTGCAAATTTGATGCTATTAAATTTGAAGACGTTTAACGATTGCCATCGTTTATGTATATCAATTGATGTAATTGATTACCTTTTTAAGGTCTTCATAGAACAAAAGCAGTATGTGATCAGAACGATCTACCAGCATGCGTTGAAACTCCTCTAAATATCGACACATCCTTTCAAATTGATCTGTTATGTATAAAAAAAAATCATGTTTGTACCAATGGATGCGTTTTGTCTTTCATAATTATTAAGTTAAACGTCAAAGAAGTAATTAAGGCGTTCTTAATTTGCTTCCGCTTAAGATAAGGAATAGTTCTGCACCTCTGTACTTTTGATAAGGTGTTTTGTATGCAGTTCTTAGATTTCTGTCTATCTGATAAGTGACAAATATGAATAATGGCCATATCTCCATACGTTGTTCGTCAATTTAGAATGTATGAAAGATCATTTGAAGTTGACTGACTCAATTCTTCCAACTTAGAATCACGCTCAAACGGAATGTTTTTGTTAATCTTCCATTAACCTGCATAATACGATAATCTTACCGTCCTCTTCAATGAAGTCGTGGAAAAATTCTGCCCAGCTCGGACAAGGTACCCCAGGCGGTAACATGTTCTTCATATGATTATACAGCGAAACAAGGCAATCTTTTGGGTTTCTTTGAATGAGAAGGATCTTGGTCCGTTGTTCAAGAAGCTGACTAGGAAGTAATTCTAACGATAGGTGAGTGTTAAAGATACGTGGACTGGAAGCACTTTCAAATTCCTCTGGACAATGGAATTCCATCATCATGGATATTTTACTACGATTTTCATATTCAGCCTTTCCACTGGTCAGCATACTTGTTATTTCCCATACCCAGTGAGTGCCTTAAATGAATAAATTATATTATTGTATTTCTAATTCTGTATCTGGACTCACTGTTAATTCCCTTTATAATGGTAGACATCATAAAGGAAGGTCAGATCTCAACATCACCACACTGCAGTGAGTACAGTGACAAAACCTAGTCCAAGAAAATCATTAAGAGACAATATTTACAACCAATTTTTAAATTATTACCCAAGATCAACGTCCATATGAAAGGAAAGGAAAAATACAATTATAATAATTTGCAGTTACATCTACAAATGTATAAAAGCACATATCACGAAATACACTACTCTTGAGTAATTGGAGAATCTTACCAGCTTTAGCAAAGGCACAGATAAAAACGTCGTCCGTTCGAAGAGTCATTTCTTTTATTTTAGGTAATGTTATTCTTAAATCAGGTACTATGCCTTTTTCTACCATCCATGCTGGATACTTTGCCGGTCCAATGTTCAGTTCTCTCCTCTTGATTTTTCCTTCTTTATCGTATTTTATTGAGAGTTCTTCATTTGGAATTTCTAGGAAAATATTCGAGATAGTAATACATCGTCAATATTTTTATTCATGGTAAGATCTATTTAAAAGAATTTTGAATGTATTATTTTATCAAATTGAAATTTTATGCAGGATTTCAAAATACACTCTTCCTTGTGCATCATCCACATGTAAAGTAAAATGGAACATACCGATTGGCGGGTATCTTGGCTTCATATCCATTTTGGATGGTTTAAAAAACTAACTATAGGATAGGTTTCCGTGATACTGAAAAAATCGGTAATGTATTAATGTTAAACGTCTTCAAATTCAATAGTATACTTGTCATCGAATTATTTTCAAAATTTGACTGAAGTCCGAATCTATTGTGTTTTTTTTTACTTTAACTTTCTTTGAACTTTATTAATAGTGTACCAAAGCCTGCCTACCTTGATAAGTTGAGTCAAATAAGATATATGTGGTATTTTTTGTTCTATTTTTTCACCTTTTCTCTTTCTTATTTACATAGCATCTAAAGTATGCAATTTGATGATAAAGAATCCAGGTAAGGTTGTGTACAGTACATTGAACAGTTTATAGCGTAATAATGGATAAACCTCAGGATATACACAATATGTTACCACATAGGAATATATGTTGTGCATTACATAGCCAACATGTTAAACGTCTTCAAATGCAATAGTATAATTTATGAACATATAAATTTGTAGCATGGAAAAAGTATATAGAAAAGGTTCAATATATTCGTGTAATTTTGTTTACTTTCCTTTATTTTGTTGATCAACCTGCCTTTTATGACGACATAATTTTTTAGATAAAAAGGATCAAGGGAAAACTTGTCAGAATCATCAAACGACTTTTAAACCGTGAATACGATTCTTCTAACGATTACTCGACACGATACTTGACCAATCTACAGCTTTGTATCAGCGCATTCTCAAGAATTGTACTCTGACTGAGTATGATGACATAATACATGACGGGCCCTGCCCAAACCTCGTTAGAGAAGACATGGCCCCGATCACATGTCCTCTCTATCGGAAAAGTGGGAGGGTCGTGTACACTAATATGGATAGCCACTCCACTTGCTACTGGCGTGGTAGATGGCTATCCTAATTGCCCATTGGTTTCTTTGGTTTATGTGCAGTCTTTTTGTGTTTAATGTTTATATTATATGTCGTATTTGGTATTCCCTGTCACTTCTACGCCTCTTGCAGTGCTTATCTACTCTGTGATTTCGCAAAGGGTATTTTTGTGTTTTACTGTTGGCGCTGCAACCGAGTCTTACTGTTTTTTTTTTGCGTGATCAGTGTTCCAATAGTGTTATCCACTGGTGTGTTCCACTGTGATCAATGAAGCTAATGTCAATAGCTCAAAAGTAAAAGATTCGTTTCGGTCAATCTTTTTAAAGTAAGTCAATATCCTCACATCATATACTCTGAGTTTAAAGTCCATATATACATTTTTGGACTTGATTATTTTCATACTCTTTGGCAATATAACATTGTTTAGATTGAGGATCACCGACGAGGGTTAAGTAACCGAAACGTGCAAGTCTGGTCCATGCTGCAAATTTATCTGTTCTTAATGATGCTATTGAATTTGAAGACGTTTATCATGTATAATATCTGCGTTGATTGCATTATATAATCATGTTACGTAGTTAGCGCGTGATTAAGCAACTGTAATGTGTCAATGACAAATATGGATGATTACCATATCCAAATACATGGTACAAAATCGATAAGTCAGAAAATCTTAGGCAACTTATCATTCTTAAGGGAGCATATAACTATAGAGATGCATAGAAAAATGAATATGTCTGCACTAATAAATTGAAAATACACAGAAATGCTTTCTTCGTATATGAATTAAATTCAGTATTGATATAAAGATATAGATATGAGTCACGAGGAAGCATTCGGGATTCGTCAACTTTACCGACGATGAATTCATCTTTGACATTCTGATTTAAGCATTGTGCTGATAAGAAATTGATTTAGAGGGCTCTAAAATAACATCAATTTACAAAATCATAAGAGGATGGGTATTGCTGGCAAGCATGGGTTACCTTTCCGGTCTTATGGCTTCATTTCCATTGTAAATATAATTCTAGTACACTTTATTAGTGGTTTAGATGTTAAACGTCTTCAAATTCAATAGCATCATTTAAGAGCGGATAAATTTTTAGCATGGACCAGACATGCACGTTTCGGGTACTTAACCCTCGTCAGTGATCCTTAATCTAAACGATGTAATATTGCCAAAGAGAGTGAAAAGTATTATGTACAAAAATTTACCGAAAGATGTAGCAGGATAGGTGTGATATGATGCTACAGGACCCACTTAGTTCTTCTTGAACTCCGTTCTCAGTCCGTAAGCCCTCTTGGTTTCTTTACCTTTCATGGATTGTCATTCATGTATTTGTTGATGAAGTAAGTTGCTGTGTTTCTCATCTGATGTGTGTGTACTCCGCTGTGATTACTGTAACATCGTCTTGTTAGGAATCTTATCTCTTATTTCTGTTGACTGTAATAGATACTATATATCAATTCAAGAATTATGAAAGAAAATACTTGGCTTAGCAATTCTAATTTCTGCATAATTCACCATTATTAGTACTTAGACATTAAAGAAATACATGCGATACCTAAGAAATTAACAACAACAAAAAAACCCACAAACAAACAAATAAACAGAACATACGCATTGAAACATAAATGACTATGTAGTGGAGACACCGATGTGTATCATCTGTTCTCCTCAGACTCTCTTCTGTTGTATCCATAGGGAATGTTGCCATAATTCTAGGTACGTGCAAACAAGGTAATATAAATCGCAGAATATCCCTTGATCATCGAAGTTATAAGGATGTTCGTACCCAATCCTGCTGACTACTACACATCAATTGATATTTTCTCATGGACTTTGTTAGGCAGTTTGCTTCTCTCTTTGGTGTTTTTGTTTTTAACAGAGTGTTTGAGAATTATTTCCCTTAATATAGCAGATTATATTCATCACATCTAGCACAATCATTGTCTTTTAGAAATAACATGTACATGACAAATGTGGATATAGACCATATCCCTGTATACATGATTGATATTAGCTTCGATGAAAAGGTTGAAAAATGTTCGAAGGTTTCATTTCGAAGAAACTTATTTCATATTAATGACAGACTAGTCGAAAATAAAAATTCGTTTCAGGCAAACTTTAACGTATTCATACAGAACAATTACAACATGTTTGAATTAAAGGACGCATTTACTTGATCGCTAACTGTTTCTAATTATGTGGCACATGTAAAACGCCAATCAATGGAATTTCCCATATATCATTCGATACGAACAAGTAGATTATTGCTTTCTGATCTTAAGTCGCTTCCGACATTCTTTGTTTACACAGGATGGTAAATTGATTTCTTGATAACCCTTACAAAATAGCAAAATGAAGTCAAAACGCACTAGAAAGTACATGTTATTTATCCAAACAAATGAAGTGTAAATTGAGCATCATTTCGGGGCAAATAGAAAGATCTAAATCCCATACCCACATGGAAGCCACTATACCCATATTGCAAACAGCCAGACGAGGCAAAAGGTGTACAGGAATACTGCACATTTGATGGCAGGGCATGGTAAAAATTATCAGCACTATCATATGAAGGTAGATTTGCAAGAATGTCCATAGCTTGGGTTTCATTTACAAGTGGTTTACTTTCATCCACGCTAGAAATAACAATGTTTCGATCATAATATCGAAACTTGATAAATCCTCCACACGCGCTCATCCAGTGTTTTTCTCCTCCCGTGATCGGATCATAAACAATCACAAGCCAGTGACGCCATGGGTACTTCATTTTGAATGTGTTATAAAGAGAATATGCAAAGTCTTTGTGACTCAACTCTGGTTTTGTTTTAGTGAATTTCTCAAGGTCAACTTCTGCTTGTTCGCGCCATTTGCTTTTCACAAATTTGTCTACTTTGTCCATTGTTCTTAAAACTTTCCTTATTTTTAGAGTCCACTCTCGTTGCATAAACTGGTAGGTTGCAGTGTAATTCTTAATGTGTAAATAGGACATTTCAACATTAATGCCTTGGAGTAAAAGTCGTAAGACGTCCATCATAAAGACGTGCATTACATAACGATTATTTTCTGTAAGTGGCACCGCATATTCAAATAGGTTTTTGTGGAAGATATGATTAGTGTCCACTACTGCTTCATAAAGTTTCTTAGCGCTGTTCTGGAAATCGTTCTCGTAATTCATGACAAACATATCAGCTTGATGATGAACACCCTCTCTTGGAATTCTGTGTAATAATGCCAGTTCATATGCAGTCACTCGTATCTTTTGCTCTATGGCTCCAAGTCGAACTTGAACCCTCAGTTCATCAAATTCGTTTTCTACCTTTTTGAATTCCCAGTGAACTTTTCCAAACTGCTGGTCTAGTCTCTGGAGAAGCTCCTTCAATCGCTTGACCTCTTCATTCTGCTTGTAATGCATCACCATTGTCAGTGCTGGTCCAATTACCTCTGTGTACGGATTTGTGACCTTTGACAACCGCTTGAGGGCGCTCCCAAAGTCACCTTTATCCAATGATTCCACTACTTTTGTGACAATAGTTGCATTCCTCAAGATAGACGCACGATACTTTACGTCATCCTCGTCAGCAGATACTAGTACCAAGTGAATGAGACAGAGGAACCAAGGGACGGCAAGACTGGCCAGATAGTGCATTGTAGAATGGTGACGATGGCCTGTAAAATATTAAATCATCAATGAAATATAAGGATAAATATAATGTCTTCGGGGTTTAAGTCAGGCTGTACATAATTACAGTGAAATAGTATTTCATCTTATAATCTAATGTTTGCTATTTATATAGAAAACGATAGTCCGAAGTCGGCTTTGGTGAACATTGGTCTCCCTCCTTCTATTCATTGTCATTCTTGTATCATTTTGTAGAATTAATGCTTAAAAAAGGCCGTGGTTCGCAGCTCGGTGATAATTTGATTGGTTCATGGGATTCGGGGAATCACTGGACAATAAACCACGGCTTGCTAGCCAATATTGTTCTGCAAGCGATATTGGGCGGAGCTAAGCGGACTGGAAGTTTGTCAGAGATTTTACACCAGACGAGTTCTTTAGTACATAAAGGAAGAAAATCTCAAGACATATTGGAATTGTACGCGTATTTCTATTAGTTCGTTGTATTGTTTTCATTTTCGGGCATGAACATCGACGGCGGGTGCGGCTAGCCAACATGGGATGCTTACTCCTCCCGGGCACCTGGTCCCACCTCTAGCTTGCTAGGGGTCCGTCGATGCTCAATTTGGTGCTCTTTTGTGAGTGCTGTTGAGATTATCGTCAGGGTCTTCTTTAACTCATTTGTGTCACACTTAGGCCTTTGCCGTGTGGAGCTCGTAAAAAAGTTCCCCGCGAGGGGTTTGACAGTATGTGTTGTGAATATTTTCCCTGACATGATCGCCATAGCACTTTCTATATAGAAATGGCCTCAGGCAGTGCAGTTCATGCTTTTTATTGTTTTCATTTTCGAGCATGAACATCGACGGCGGGTGCGGCTAGCCAACATGGGATGCTTACTCCTCCCGGGCACCTGGTCCCACCTCTAGCTTGCTAGGGGTCCGTCGATGCTCAATTTGGTGCTCTTTTGTTAGTGCTGTTGAGATTATCGTCAGGGTCTTCTTTAACTCATTTGTGTCACACTTAGGCCTTTGCCGTGTGGAGCTCGTAAAAAAGTCCCCCGCGAGGGGTTTGACAGTATGTGTTGTGAATATTTTCCCTGACATGATCGCCATAGCACTTTCTATATAGAAATGGCCTCAGACAGTGCAGTTCATGCTTTTTATTGTTTTCATTTTCGAGCATGAACATCGACGGCGGGTGCGGCTAGCCAACAGGGGATGCTTACTCCTCCCGGGCACCTGACCCCACCTCTAGCTTGCTAGGGGTCCGTCGATGCTCAATTTGGTGCTCTTTTGTGAGTGCTGTTGAGATTATCGTCAGGATCTTCTTTAACTCATTTGTGTGATTGTTTTATTATTGTCTCTCGATGCTTGTTTGTGTGATTGTGTGATTGTTGTCTCTCGATGCTTGTATGTGTGATTGTGTGATTGTTGTCTCTCGATGCTTGTTGGTGTGATTGTTTTATTGTTGTCTCTCGATGTTGTTTTATTGTTGTCTCTCGATGCTTGTTGGTGTGATTGTTTTATTGTTGTCTCTCGATGTTGTTTTATTGTTGTCTCTCGATGTTTGTTGGTGTGATTGTTTTATTGTTGTCTTTCGATGTTGTTTTATTGTTGTCTCTCGATGCTTGTTGGTGTGATTGTTTTATTGTTGTCTCTTGATGTTGTTTTATTGTTGTCTCTCGATGCTTGTTGGTGTGGTTGTTTTATTGTTGTCTCTCGATGTTGTGTGATTGTTGTCTCTCGATGCTTGTTGGTGTGATTGTTTTATTGTTGTCTCTCGATGTTGTTTTATTGTTGTCTCTCGATGCTTGTTGGTGTGGTTGTTTTAAAGTTGTCTCTCGGTGCTTGTTTGTGTAATTATTTCATTGTTGTCTCACGATGCTTGTTATTGTGATTGTTTTATTGTTGTCTCTCGATGCTTGTTTGTGTGATCACATTGCCTATCTATCTAAAAATGGATGAGAGTTGACGTACACAAGTACAAATGTCCTTCTAGACTCCAAGAACCTAGAAGGCCGTTTTCCAGACAAAATGAGACCAGTATTCATCAGTCGTTCCGAGTGAAAATGTGGTGTCTTATTCTAGTTTACAGGTGACCTAAATGTAGAGACGTCTCAAACTAATTGCGTGAGTGAAATTTTTGACTTCAGAAGATTTTACTTTCGACTATTGTAAATGTTAAGTGGGCTTCAACCCGTATTTAAAGGGAATGACATGTTAGCGCGCTATGATGATCCTTATTTGTTGTAAAATGATGTCTAGAAGGCCCTGGGGAACAAAAGCAAAATTGCTTATCAGGTTATCTTCTCTTAATAAAGTATTTATTACTATACTATCATTATATTATTATGATAATTTGAATAAAATAATTGTTGTTAGAGAATTGATTAGTCTGCATAATTGAATCACTGGGAAATTGAAACCGAGTAAAGTGAAATTTACTTTAACTTGAAAGATAAATGAATGATTGATGAATGACACATTTTATCTTTTAATCAATATAAATGTACTGGAAAAGAAACTGCCCCAACTCTGTAGCCATAGAGAGGCCTTCTGCATTAAAAACATTTTTAAATGCAGTGCATCATGTCGTCTCGGACCAAGTACTACATAATTCATAGCACAATGGCAGAGCTATTCAAAATTTTGCATAATGTCCTAACCACAGGCAAAAATGTTCATACATGTACTTCTTTGTTTTGATGTAGTTATGGGTACGACTTTAATTTATTAAGATGATTCATATATATATGTATATTTCAATTAGATTTTTTTTCATAATCTATACTTTGCCCTTTTTCTTATTAAACTAATTAATTGGATTGATAAGGCTATTAGTGAAAAATAGAGCATTTCCTTTTCATGAAATGCCAATCTTTTCATATATTTACCATTTCTCAAATAAAGTCATTTCTTTATGTCAATGAGAATTAAAGTCACCTTAAAATCGTCACAAACCTCTGTATTTCATATTTAACTATCATGATTAACAACATTATGGTTAATGGATCAAAACATCGTGTTCCCTCTCGAGTCACTTAGGGGCAGGCAAAACAATACTTCTTTAGAATATATAGAAACAACAAATAACAAATAATTCTAGTAATCGATTTTAATTCCTTGAATAATTGGCAACATGCAGTGTATTATTTTCCCTCATATTTCATTCCTCCTGGTTTTAACCAAAAAAAAAAAAAACAACAACAAAAAGGGAAAGGTTTCATTATATAAAGCAGTCCTTTCTCCATTAACATGCAAATTGATTAATTAAAGATAAATGCTCCCATCATCATTACTGACCATATTTAATAATAATAATAAAAAAATATATATCATCTAATAAAAAAACCCCAAATAAACTTACCACTCTTCACTTGCCTAGCGCTGGCCCTCTTGCCTTATAACAAGACAATTAAAGAAAATAATTACATGTGTTTTAGATAAAACGCTATCTAGGACATAGCTGACAGTTAAGTAAATGAATGGCATGTCATTATATTTCTACACTTCATAAGGGAAACAGGGAACATACAAAAATAGAAACTAAACAAATTTAAAGTGTGAAAATAAAAACAGAATGGATAAAAAAAAACCTTTTAATTATTCCCCCCAAAAATGAGAGGAAGTAAATATTAACATCAGATTCTAGAGATAATGTTTTGGACGTTTCCTCTCTTATACATTACAGGAAATTATGTGATTTTGTGGTGTTGTACAGTCTATAATATTTTAATGTTTGCTTTCATTTCATTCTCAGAATTAAGTTTTTCTTCAAGGCAAAGTTTAATTAATATTGAAAAAGCTGTTCAAATCTAAACTCATACACACGTATTAACAGCAATTCTCTGTAAGAACCAAAGAATTTCAAAACATTTTGGCACGGCATGTCATGGATTTTTGAGATTTTTGGTATGGAAGTTCAATATGAAGTACTTGTATATAAATCAACCCCAGTTTTTTCAAAAAGGTTGTCGTTGCCATGGTAACCGTGTCTGAAGTTTCAAAAATCGGGAAAATCTATAGGACAAGGCATATCTGTAGGCTTCGTTACCATGGAAACAGGTACATTTTAAATCTTAAATTGCTTTGAATATTTTCTTTTAATCCTTATTATTACGCATATTTGTAAAGTTTTATACATTTATCTCGGATGCCTTATGTATACAAGATGAATAATTGGGCCGAAACAGGGTATCAAAAGGCTTTGTTTTGGGCACTCAAAGACCCTTTTTTGCATGTTTTTACTGTTTTACAAGGTTGAAAATGTCATAAAAGCACCATTTTTTGAAGTCCAAATTGTAGTTATCCAATAAGTATCATCTTTGAACTCTACATGAATATAAAAAATTAATAGGGCTAATTTGTCCTTTTATATGCAAAGCAGCATCAAATTTAGTTGCAATGGCAACAATTGGCTGAAAGGTTTCAATACGATGAATTTAAACACAACCTCTATCAAACTATCTACGCATGATATTGGAACAGAAGTTCTTGTATACATCTATCAAAGGCGTTTTGATATAAAAATGACCTTGAAAATATTTCAAGGTCACCCGCTGAATTTTCAAGGTCATTAAACTTTAAGTGACCAGATTTGACGAAAAATCCTGATTTTTCATAAAATGAAGGTGTCAATATTTTAGAAACCTTGAAATATTGAACTTAACAGTTATTTGCCATAAAATGATAAATGTATCACTTATTTCTTAGAACTATTGATTACGTTTCTTCACATCTTCGAATATCTAAATTCTTGGTGAGTATGTTGATAAAAAAGGGATGAAATCTGTATTTTTCTTGTTTTTTGACGGAAAAATATTTTCCTATTGAATAGCTATAATTCAATAAATTCTAAGATTTGTCTTTCTTATATTCATGTGCTTTCATAATATATATGACCTATGAAAATATTTGAATAAAAAAATCACTAAAATCGGTAACAAAAAAAATAAAAAATCAATATTTTATGCAAAATTTGAGTCTCAAAGTATAAATGACCTTGAACATCAAGCCAATGAACTTGAACGTTTTAATTGTTCTTATGTAAAAGATACAAGTCATGTATACATGCATACATTTTGACAATCTTATGTAACTCTAAAGAGGAATAAAATCAATTTCAAAGATAATATGAAACAAACAAAAAGGTCTAATGTTGCCATGGCAACGGTCTTTGACGACAGAATTTAGGTAAAACTCTTAAATACCCACTCCAATTTTTCGTTCATTTTATTTGTCAATAAACATACATTTCGATTGATGAAAATCACTAGTCTCCTATTGCTGCCTTTTGTGATATTTAAGATTGAAAATGGTCAAAAACACACTAAATTGGCCCTTATTTTCACCTCTATTTTTCGCTTCATTTTGACTTAGTTTGGCTTAATACAATAAGCTTCCTGTAATAAATATCACATAACTAAGTGTACTAAGTAAGAATGGAAGTAAGGAAGAATAGATTATATAAAGATGAACAAGCTGTTACAGTGGTATCCATGGCAACGAAGTCTCCGGAGCTGGCTTATTTCATGGTCCCAAAAGTGCTATAAATAGAATGACCTCGTTACCATGGCAACCAGAGGTCACATTGCATGAAAAGTGTTACTTTCATGGTCAGCACTCAATATATACCCATTATACCGAAAATCATCAAAATCCATGACATGCCGTGCCGAACTATTTTGGTCCTTACAGAGAATGGCTATTAACCTTTTTAGGTGTGTGGTAGACCTGCAACATGTGAGCTGAGTTTTGATAAGACAATATTAAAGTACCTGGTTAGCCTGGATAATGTGATACGAAGTACTGATTCTAATAATTCTAATAAAAAACCAGCATAATTCATGTAAACGTCTTCATATTGAATAGCATCATTTAAGAACAGATAAATTAGCAACTTTAACCCTCGTCAGTGATCCTCAAATCTGAACAATGTAATATGCCAAAAAAGTATGAAAGTTACTATGTCGAAAATGCGTACCGAAAGACGTAGCAGAATGGGTGGGGTATGATGCTATAGGACCCACGTTTCTGAAATTCCAAGAAATTTTGATAACAGAAATTTTAGAATGCGTTGAAGAAACGATCAACCGAAATTGATCGAACTTGGCTACATGTGCCCTCGGGGACTCCTGGTCAACCAGCAGTGACACTCACCAATTAAGTGGTATAAATGTAAACGTCTTCATATTGAATAGCATCATTTAAGAACAGATAAATTAGCAAAATGGACCAGACATGCACGTTTCGGATACTTAACCCTCGTCAGTGATCCTCAAATCTGAACAATGTAATATGCCAAAAAAGTATGAAAGTTACTATGTCGAAAATGTGTACCGAAAGACGTAGCAGAATGGGTGGGGTATGATGCTATAGGACCCACGTTTCTGAAATTCCAAGAAATTTTGATAACAGAAATTTTAGAATGCGTTGAAGAAACGATCAACCGAAATTGATCGAACTTGGCTACATGTGCCCTCGGGGACTCCTGGTCAACCAGCAGTGACACTCACCAAGTGGTATAAATGTAAACGTCTTTATATTGAATAGCATCATTTAAGAACAGAATAATAATGATAAATTAGCAAAATGGACCAGACATGCACGTTTCGGATACTTAACCCTCGTCACTGATCCTCAAATCTGAACAATGTAATATGCCAAAAAAGTATGAAAGTTACTATGTCGAAAATGCGTACCGAAAGACGTAGCAGAATGGGTGGGGTGATGAGCATACATAACTATGGTAATCGTAAATCACAGAAAACAACTAAAGAATTCACAAAGGGTAAGAATTAAAATAAATCCCCAATGGAGATGAGATTTGATACCAGTGAGAGGAGATGAAATCTGAAACCCGAGAGAGGAGATGAGATCTGAAACCAGGGAGAGAAGATGATATCTAATACTAGTGAGAGGAGATGAGATCTGAAACCCGGGAGAGGAGATGAGATCTGAAACCCGGGAGAGGAGATGAGATCTGAAACCCGGGAGAGCAGATGAGATCTGATACCAGGGAGAGGAGATAAGATCTGATACCCGGGAGAGGAGATGATATCTGATACCAGTGTGAGGAGATGAGAGCTGAAACCCGGGAGAGGAGATGAGATCTGATACCAGTGAGAGGAGATGAAATCTAAAACGCGAGAGAGGAGGTGAGATCTGAAACCCGGAAAAGGAGATGAGATCTGAAACCCGGGAGAGGAGATGAGATCCGATACCCGGGAGAGTAAGTATCTCCTGCTCGCTTGCAACGCCGGTCACAAGGAGAGGGCTTTTTATACATTTTGTTCACCCAATCCTAACTTATTTTCATTCGCTTCATTGGCTTTATGAATGTAATGTTCATGAAATGAATACTTTCAAACTAACACCAGTCATTTCAGCTGTACAGAAAATGTTAAAACAAGTGAATCAAATGCGGCGTTTATGGTTGGTTCTAACCCATATTATGTTTGAATTTTGCGATCAATGAGATCTTATATTTTCATAGTGTCATCCAAAACTTCTTGTATTAAGATGGTCAGTTGGAAAATAAACGACTAGTTGATTTTTCCTCGGTAAGTCTAATAAATATCAAAGAAGTTGTTCAGTCTCAAAGTCGAGAAGGCAAGGCGAAATCAATAGAAACCCCATTGGAACTGTTGAAAACCTCGGAATGAATAACAAACCGAAGTGAGACCAGGTGCCCGGGTAGACTCAGTGTCTCCTGATTGCATGAGTTAAAGAAGATCCTGACGATAATCTCAACAACACTCACAATAGAGCACACATTTAAGCATCGACGTGCCCCTAGCAAGCTAGAGGTGGGACCAGGTGCCCGGGAGGAGTAAGCATCCCCTGTTGGCTAGCCGCACCCGCCGTCGATGTTTAAGCACGGAACTGAAAGCAATATATAAAATTCATGCACTGTCTTACGACGTGTCTATATAGAAAGTGCAATGGCGACAATGTCAGGGAAATATATTCAAAACACTTACTGTCAAACCCCTGCATGTTACAACCGCCGCAACAGTTCATTGGAAACATGTCGAATTCGGTGATTGTCTCGATGTACACATTGATGTACATATCAGGTAAATATGACAAAGATGGGCAATAACCATATCCCAACACATACACAGTACAAAATCGATAATTCAGAAATCATAATCCGAAGGCATGCAAAACCAGGATAAAACAGGATCCAAAGCAAACAAACAAAAAACCTGAAAGGAAGCGAACTCCAAATATTGAAGAGAGTCAGGTGCCCAGGAAGAGTCAATATCACCTGCTTGCATGCAAAACAAAGGAGGAGATCTCCAACAACACCAGGTTGCAGCACCCACAGCAAAACCACGAAACACTCAATGCAAACACACAAAGCAGACGAGCACAGAAAGAGACGCATAAGGGACAAGGAACGTCAACGCACAACACAGAAACATCAAACATAAAGGACTACACATAAACCAACGAGACCAATGGGCAACCGATGCCGACTTAGGTGCCGTCGTTAAAATTCGGCAGAAATATCACATCCGGCTACTTCTAATTCGGAAGAGACAAGTATATTCTGTTGTTGGATGGTTCAAACGGTCTAAGATAGAATATTATCCACCATTCGGGACAATGGGACATTATAATATATGACGAGTCCCCATATCGACCTTAGAACTTCCTCAGTGATGATGTTAGTCAATCACAAACGTATTCCTGACTGAGAAGCTTATTTGAAAGACGTCTAGCTCTAAGAACAAAATCTGTACTCTGGCATAGCGTATCAAATGAGAAAGGATGGGGGTTTCCAACAATACTCGGTTGCAGCACCCACAGCAAAACTTCAAAACACCCAATGCCAAAAAAAAAAAACAAAAAAACACAGAGCAGACATCCACAGAAAGAGACGCAAAAGGGACAATGAACACCAACACACACCATAGAAACATAAAAGAACACAAATAAATCAAAGAGACGAATTTTGGATTGTTGATGGGCAGCGCATCGTCTATAAAATGAACATGCCATAAACAGGCAATGACGGGATGAAGGGATGTTGCTCCTCAGAAAAGGAAAGTTTGTGATGATAAAACGGAAGTCGTCATGTTTGTCATAGAGTGAGGTGCTCATGTGACCATCAGTGTCGTAGGACAGCATTATGTTAAATAGGATGCTGAATTATTTGTATCTGTAGTTTCTTTGACTTTAAGCTCCGACGGATAGATTCTGCTAAGGTAATCACGCGCATTTTGGACTGTTGATGGACTATATATATATATATCTGTAAGTGAAATAAAAGTCAGGAGCTAAGAATCTTTTCCCTCCAGAGGCCAAAGAATGAATGAATTCAGCTTCGCACGAGTGAAGAAAAAATGTCGACAAAGAGTGGGACACAATTGGTTCCATTTGAATTCCGACAATTTGTATAATTTGTCGGAAGACCTTTCCTCCAGACACCACAAAAATGTCGATCAGGAAGTTTGACATCTGAATAATATCTTTTTCAGTGTACTTATTTAAAGAATCGGACATTTCTTTTACAAAGTAGGTTTTGTCAAGTCCAGATTTGATTTGGTGAGTAAGATCGATACAGATACAAGGAATGCCAAATCACAGAGAAACACCAAACATAAATGACTACACATAAACCAACGAGACCAATGGGCAATCGGTGCCGACATAGGACGGCCATCTGCCACGTCAGTAGCAGACGGTGTATTATCCTGGATTACGTGCACACAACTCTCCAACTTTCCCGATTACCCAGAGGTCTCGGAGAACGCACAATTGTGGTGTGAAATAACCTCACTGTAAGATGAACATATAAACAGAAAGCATGACGTAGGGGCCCAAGAAACACAGATGGAAATGTAAATGGATATAAAAAACTGAAGGCATACGAAATACAGTGCATGCTCTGCCGATTGTAGCGAGACCATGCATGTGATCAACCGACATTCATAGAGGACAGGTGGTCGGGGTCCTATCTTCTCTAAAGAGTTGAGGACAGGGCCCGTTATAGAGTCCTGTCGTCACAGTCAGTTAGAGTGCAATTCTTGAGAATGCGCTGGTACATTTGTACAAGTCTGTAGATTGGTCCAGTACCAAGCCAGGAACAAACGATGAAACGTTGTTTGTACGGATTTTTATGCATTTTAGGTATACAGAATACATATGTAAATCTAAATTCAAAGTGTTTGTGTCAAAGCCAAAGGAAGAGAGAGCTGATTTCTTGTTTGGTGATGATGACAGCCAATCACAATCCAGAATGTCAGTGATCATTCTGGAAAGGGGGATCTGATATGCTTTGACCATATCCCGGTAGCGACTGAAGAACTTCCTCAATGATGATTTAATTTAGCTGTTGTGTAATATAACCCTGAACAAGTAGCTTACTTGCAAGCCGTCTAGCTCTGACAATGAAATCTTCATATTTGGAAATATGCTCTCCGTTTTACTCAGCTAATAAGGTACTTATTAGCTGAGTAAAACGGAGTGTTGCTACCCAAGAAAGGGAAGTTAGTTATGAAATCATCACGCTTGTCTGTCATGCAATGAGGTGTTGAATGGGCGTTTGCGTCGAAATGTTACACGTCTTCAAATTCAACTGCATCATTTAAGAAGAGATAAATGTGCATCATGGACCAGACAAAAGATTGAAGTATATGAAAGTACGAAGCTGATCTGTCGATGTCGGTTGTTTCATTGATCTCTATTTCATGAGAATGGATTTCATGTAGATGAATCTATCATCATGTAAATCATGTTTTAGATTATTTTTTAAAGTGACTTGTGCACATAAGAATGAAAATATTTATTTGATGTGATTTTAAATAAAAAAAAAAAAAAAACGAATGATAAGCTCAAGATCAATTAAAACTTCTTCACTCATCATTAACCTCTTGTTGAAAACTAGAGCTTTGTTTCTTCGAAAAAGCACAGTGACCAAGAGTCATGTTAAAAGATAAATCAAATAATTAGATTATGTCACAAAAACGTTGGCAGAAAAATATATATTTCTGAGTTAGAATTATAAGTGTGTTTTGATATGTCTGTGCATTTCTGCACGTTTAGAAGAAACAAAACACAAGACTGCCTGCTTGAGTCGTTTCATGACCGCCTTTGTTTTCTTCGTGGTTATATTTAGACTGACTGAAGACTAATTCATATGATTTTGCAAACATTTTAATATTCAGAAAAGTTCTTCAAAACCTTTGCCACATTCATTATTTTGCGAAACAGACTGAAAAACGTTTTTTTTCTGAAATACAATTTGATAGTTAAATTCATGTACATGTAACACTTTGAAATAGGTATGTGTGTGTGTGTGTGGGGGGGGGTTATCATCTACACCCCATAGATATTTTGTTAATATCGTTAAATGACAAATATGGATAATGACCATATCCCTGTATATAACTTGTTTATGATGTTTTGCTAATTGTGTATTACTTAAACTGCCTGCTTGATTTTTCATAAGATTTATCCATGCCAAAACCATGTCCGATCTATAAGAGAGTAGTTTTGAAAATCCAATTAATGTGTCGATGAATCCAATCCCTGAAATATGAATTATTTCTCCAATTTCCGAATGGCCTGCAAATATACATTAATAGCATTTGTAATTAAGCATCACGTTGGATCAGATTTCTAGGATTTCAAAAATAACATAAAAGAGAAGCACGCAATCTGCTAATTGCTTCGTTTAATGGAAATACTCTTCTTTGAGTATAATTTTCCATTTACGTAATTAATTCTAGTGTTTGTTCAAGATGAGGTTACAAATGATTGATATGAAAAAGAAATATTGGTCAGGTCAAATATCAAAAAGGAATTTTCAGCATTTGACAGAATTGTCCTTAGAATAAATATATGTGTTGTTTAGATAGGTAGTGTTTTTTGTACCAAAATGCAATTTTATATTCTTTTTTACATTTTTATATGGAAAGTAAATCAAATATCTGCATCAAAGTTTACAGATGCACAGAGTTTGAAAAACGATATTTTGCAGGGCTATGATGCTTCTCTACAGCCCCTGTACGGTGAACCGTTGAGGATATCAGTATTTTTCATACTATTTTCTGTCAGGGAATTAAGTGAAGTTTCAGGAACTCTAACAACAGCAATAGGCGTGTACTATCTGTGGACTGATCATAGACTTGCCTGGAATATAAGTGACTATAATAACTTAACGGAGTTCTATGTGAAAACGTCAGATGTGTGGTACCCAGAATTGTTCTGCCTGAATTCTGCCAGTGAGATGAAGGCATTCGGTGATGCGGGTGTTGGAACTCAACTCAGATTTGATGGCAAAGTAGATAGAACAGTTGGTGCAGTACTGGACACCTCATGTGCTGTAGATATGACTTACTTTCCCTTTGATGTTCAGAAATGTAAGATCGAGCTAGCTCCCTGGGGTCATCCACCGCTAGTACAGTTATACCGAGCAACAGAAAAACTAGACTTTCGGTATTACACAGATAATCCACGCTGGGATGTCATTAATGGGTATATGACGAACAGCACAGTTGGCGGTTATGAAGGTTTCGTCACAATAGAGCTGCTCCTTCAACGCAAACCAGGTTACTTCGTAATAAATAATTTGTCACCAATCTTTTTGTTACTTTTCTTGAATCCTCTTATATTTATTCTCCCATTAGAGGATCGAAGTTCGTACGCAGTGACAATTTTCCTTTCGCTAGGAGTATTTATGACATTACTAGGCGAAAATATGCCCAAATCAGCAAACCCGATCGCTCGTCTATCGTATTTTCTCTTGGCATCCATGGTTAGCAGCACCTGCCAGTGTGTTATGAACATGCTGATCCTTTGCTGCTATAGTAAACACGACAAAAAAGATGTTCATAAGTTCCTCCGAATTCTGGATCCAAAATCAGGATGCAAGCGTCGGAAAGTTAGTTCAAGTAAAGAGGATGTTAAAGACATATCTTATCTTAAATCTGAGAACGAATCATCCTTCACATGGAAAGAGGCTGCCAAACAACTCGACAGAATTACAATAATTTTCTCATATGGAACGGCAGTTGTTCTTATAGTGTTGATGTTTATAATGACGTATGCTTGAACACCAAAACAAGTTTAAGGGAATGCAGGATCCAGAAAAATTCAGTTGAAGCAAGCTTATACGTAGATAGAATGACGTTTCTAATAGAGAAGAGTTTTCTACTCTTTGTGAAATTTTTGATTTTCTTATGATAAAGGACGTTGAGAATCACTGCATGTCTGGCTCATGCTGCAAATGTATCTGTTCTTAATTAACGTAGCTCGCGGGGAAGCTTTCATCACAATCAAATGTGTACGCAGGTTTCACCCTCGAATTTTTTTATGTGCACATCTACGCTATGACGTCATAAACCTTACTTGATCGTAACGTCACGTTACGTTGCGCGACATTTATCGATAGGGCGCAAATAATGGCGTTTTTTAGTGCTTATATAGTATTTTTGAATTTTCTAGTGAGCGTAGTGAGCCGAAATTTTAAACATAAAGTTTACATTTTGTCTAAATTCAATGTATAAATTTAGACACGCTTGCAATGAGAACCGGAAACTTTAAGGATGTATGGTTATATTTTGACTATTGAATGCTATATGAATGCAATTTTTTCTTCAAATATTACGTTCGAAATTAATGTTCTTTCATCCACCCTCCTCCATCCTTATCTAATTTCTTTATTGTACTACATAGACGGATGGAGGAGGTATTACTTTTGAACACTCTTTTTGTCGCTCTCCTTGTTGCTTGTTTCTGTGCACAATTGGGGAAAAAGGGGTGGGGGGGGGAGGCGTGTGCGACAGAGAAGGAGGAGGGACTGCCTTATAAAATAGAATTAATATTCTCTTTACTTTTTAAATGATATGCAAAGCGGTGGAAGTTCGATTATGGCGTAAGACAAAGATTTTTTTTACATACAATGTATATCAGCAAGCAGAGCGAACCGGAATTGTTTTTATATGTAGAATAAGAATCTTTTGATATCGTTTGTTTTTTTTTTGTTTTTGTTTTGTTTTTGATGGGTAACAAAACACCACATCTAATTCCCCCACTCTTGTCATAACGAATCTAAAGGTGAAATATTGAAGATGTATCAAAGTTTAAAGATTTTGAAAAGGTCAAACTTCAAGGTCCATGAGACAAGGTCAAAGGTCCAGGTTTTCATTGAAAGATTATGTCACATGGAATTCCGGTGAGAAATGTATAACCAATATCCCATCAACAAATTAAATGAAGATGTAAGGTTTGAAAGAACTCTAATGTCAAGGTCATAAGTTCAAAGATGGGACAAAAAATATTAGCACAAAGAGTCCATTCCGCCATTGTTTATCTTCTATTACAGTTACTTTTCATTGTTCCTTGAATTTTTTCTCCTGCTGTTGACTAAAACACAAATGTCTTTTCTATCTCAAGGTCAATCATATTGATGCGTTAAATTTGTCTTAGTATGGTCTGTTTTATAAAGCTGATCCGATCAGTTTTCATTCAGCGGAATATAAAGGGGGGTGCGGACAGGGGGTACATCTCTCCCCCTCCCCCTCCCACCCCCTTACCTCCCCCTCCTTTTTCGCCCCTCCTTTACCTCCTCCTCCCGCCCCCTTCCCCTCCATTCCCTTTCTCCCCCTTCCCCCTCTCTCCCTCCTCTCGCCCTCCTTCCCTTTCACCCTGTCCACACCCTCATATAACTTAACAGCTTCCTAAAAAATGTTGAAGCACAAAAGTCAGACGGAGGGCTGACGGACGGACAGAAAGACGCGGACTTCGCCATTTCATAGACCGGATTTTGCTTCGCAAACTGATAAGAATATATGGAAAATCAAAGATTTTTCACAAATAGGTCATACTCCTGAGTCAAGGTCACAGTGTTAAAAATTTGGGATCCACGCAAGGTCTTGCCAAAGAGACTACATATGTACAAGTTGTTTATTTGGATTCTTCTTTTTTTACCGTTTTGCCTTCTTGAGGAAGTCCTGAACTCCGAGATTGAAACGGAAATTTCATTTTGATTATACATGTATATATAACAACAATCGAGGCGGATGAACGTAATGATAGAAAACGAGCATGAATGAAAATCACAATGTATATTTTACATAGCCCGCCCATCCCCAGCCCTTTTCCGATATTATAAAGTAAGTGTACATATAAACAAGAGGGAATTTCTTTTTACATACCCCGCTAAAACATATCGGATTAAATAGTAATGAACATGTCCGTCCGTCTGTTCCGTATGATGTTTTCAAATATTTAAAGAAAAAAAAAATGTTATGTACGGAGAATAAATTTATTTTTACATTAAGATAAAAGGTCTAGTTCGAATACGGCCCATGTAATTGTTGCTTTAAAATCTAAAAAATAAAATAAATTTGGGTCTCTGGATGTTTCAAAGAAGACCGTTACAGAGAATAAAATATTCCGCATACTCCTTGACGTCATGTTGACACTTGCGATCTGAACACGCTGTGACTTGACGTTGCGAGTAGAATTGACGCCGAAGACACGCAAAACAAATTTTCAATCTAAAATTGCAAAAGATCTGCCGAGAAGACCTATCGATGTTTTTATATTTTCGAATTCAGCTAATTCTCTACTTTTACGTGTAAGAAGGGCTCTAAGGATCTCCACAACTTAATTGAGAAAGTAGAAATGAAGCAAGCCGTGTTTTGCCTTTTGAATGTGTGCGTATTTTTGAATAATAAGTTGCAAAATGGCGATAAAAATTGCAAATTTCCCCAAAGATACATAATAATCAGTAGAAATACAATACTCAACATGGCAACAATATTTTCGGTCTCTCTTTTCACCCTCTTTGGTCAATTTTCTAGATTAAAATTATTTTGTTCAGAAAATGCATATTTTCGAATTAGAACGTCAATGCCGTCTTTGAAGCTTAAAATCTCGAAAAACTTCGTGGAATAATTACATGAAAATTATATCAAAGATTGATCAAATCTTAAATTTTATGTAGGCAAATTTTCAGGCTATATCTTCTTGCAAAGTTTTGCGTGCCGTAACGCCGCAATGTACCTTAATGCTATGAATCTGAAGACGCAACGTTTTAATGAACACAGTGGAAACACACTGTGCGTAGCATCTGAGATGTTGATTAGACACCGATGTTAATCATGATCAATAGAACAAGGACAATGGACCATTATTATCAGAATTGATCAAATGAAACAGAAATAGTTGACTTTGATAAAGGAAAAAAAAAATCAAAACTCAAAAAAAAAAAAAAAAAGATCTTGCTGTGTTTACAACCATAGGCTAATGTAAATTTCATTCTTCGATAAATAAATGTGGTCTGTGAGTTGAAGTCATGCACAAAACCAAGAATAAAATATAATCATTGAGCATATAAAACCATGGATAATACAAAGCTGTAGAAAAAAAAAAAAAACAGAACTGCAAAGGAGCAAACATGAATATCTAATTGAATGTGAGGTCGGGTACAAAGTTAGAATAGGCAGCTATTGTCTGTAAGCATGACATGTCACTTAAACCTTAAATATAAGGGATAGTGCGATGAATGTATAATTCAGCATTTGAAGATTGTTCCAACCTGAAATACCATTCAACAATTTGGACATCGAAATGATATAGTACCATTGTATCGTCAATACATCTTTGAAGTGACAGTCAAACCTCCAAATGTAAATCATTGGTTAAGTATTTTCTCGGTTAGTCGTCTTGCCATCAGAACGAATTCATGATTGTTTGAGCTTTCTCTGTAACAGCGTATCATTTAAGAATTGACGGCCGTCAAGCGAAAACCACCCTTAAGTGAAAAATATGGCAATTTTATTTTTGAACGAATTACGATAGAACAGTTCATTCTGAACAAAATGATATATGAAATGTATGTATACGTCATGGATAAATGCCATAAATATTCTTTGAAAACTTAGGCATGACGTTACGCGACGTTTTAGCTAAGAATCTGAAGAAGTCGAAGTTATGGTAAGACGACGTCATACCTCAGTGTGTATATCCGGTACAAATATGTGATATATCAAATGCATACATATATTTCACTTGATGATATATTGACATTCTATGCATGTTTATTTCAGGAATACCAGCATGTAGATCTATAAATTGTACATGGATCTCGCATCATGTCCTCTTGTTATTATACATGTTATTATTTACGTTGGTCCATTCACAGTTTTTGATACCCGTACTTGGCAATATAATAAAGAATAGAAAATGTTATTTCGCATAATAAATGTTGAACAACACAAAAATGCTGATGTTTTGCCTCAACAGCGACGATTCGCCGGAATCCCGTATATCTAAGTAACTATGAATTTTTCGGGAAAAGTGACTATCCTCGCCATTATCCTTACATTTACAAGTATTCTACATTATCTAAATAGTACTTTAAAATAATTGTAATCTCAACAGCCTATATTTTTTTTCTATCAATTTCAATTTGTTTTAAAACAAAACTTTCGAATAAAAGACAACCGAACATTTATCAAATGTTAGATTTTTTATAGATACATAAGATTTGCATGTTTTATGTCAACATTTTGGTGTCATTTCATTTACTAATCACACGTTTGCGCATGGACACTTTTCATTTAACTTGTTGATATATTTTTTGCTAGCCCTATTTGTTCTATATACACTATCAGAAATTTCAATCTATCTACACGTGTCAAAACTTTGGGAGGAGGGGGGGGGGGGGGGCTGTTAAGATCCTACCAGTTGTACTGTTCTCCTTACTAGCAATTTCATTTCTCTCTTTCTTCTTTTTTTATGTTTGTCACATATAATACATATAACTACAATCTTTCCAAACAGCGACATTTAGGAATATAGGATGCGAAATCCAAGCTTTGCTTCGCAGGCGACACAAAAAACACTGTGATATCGAGCACATGTAAGAAAAGTCAAATCAAACAAAATCAGAATCTTTCTTTTTTCGATGAGTTTTGTACGATTATATCCTTGTCATGAGAATTTTTCTTCTCTTTACCTTTTTGAATTGTTGTTCATTTCAACAGAAAACGACACTATAGGATCTAGAATTTTTCTCAAGGGTGGGGTTCATCAGGGGAGCAGCGTATGATTTTGAAAAAAATCAATTTGATAAAAATAGGATAATCAGTTCGGCTAATTCCAGGATAGTCTGACCTCACAATCCCCTAGATCCGCGCTTGAAACTTAATCTTTTAATATGTCGCTTCCTTTATTAGCACATGGATTCACTGCTCACAGATTCAAGTGAGGTCGCCGTCAAGATGCACGACCTTCAGTGTTTTGTTTATTTCTGTTCTGAGTCACTTGATTTTTCTCAAAACGCTTTCTCATTCCCTCTATATACGAAAAGTTCAACCTTATTTCAAGGTTATTCTTCTCCATTTATTAATGATTGCAATAATTGCATTTTTATCATATTTTCATACTTCAAAACTAATTCATTTTTTTTTATTTTTTTGAGTGAAAAGATAAATAAAAGAATTTTGTGGAGAGTAGTTTTTTGCTTTATCGCATTTGATTGTTACACTTTTAGTTGATGGTTTATTCAAATCTTCAATGGTCATATTAGGGGAGGGGCTAGGCGGATTTGCTTGTTTGATTATTATCAGACGTGAAGTGCACAAGGTCGGAGAAAATCCAAATCAGATATGTATGGTTGTTTTTTACATCTTAATTCTATGTAAATTATTAACATACACCCCCCCCCCCCCGAAAAAAAAAATACATAGAAAGGAAGAAGAATACCGCAGCCACAGAAATCTCTCTCTGCGAGAATCCAAAGAAGCGTTGGCGACTATCAGTTTAACATTCGCACCATATACAAAGTCACATTAGGGGAGTCTGCCATGTGCGACACGTGGAGTCGGTCTCGACGCGGACTCGGATATTATACCATGTTTCTCCAAACTTCAAATTGCATAGAATGTGGTGATTTGTAGATACATAATTTAATATCGACATGTAAGTCGGTCGTTATTATAGAGGTCGCCACTTGATGTAGCATCACTTTTCATGCACATTAGAAAAATTAAAACATGTTTTGTAGTAATATAGACACACGGTTAATGAAATTAATCTCTCCCTCTCTCTTATACACCTTCTACATGTGTAATAAAAACAAATACAAGTAGAGCTCATTCATGGATAGGTATTTTATTTCAGGGTCCAACCCATCAAAAGGGGGCGGGGTTCAACCTTGATGTTAAACGCCCCATCCCCACCTCCTAGATTCGCGCCTGTAATTTTAAGTATACTATAAACCTTAATCTTTTTCAATCGTTTAGTGTAGTCCTTGGTAGCAGATGATGCCTCTTTCCATTCTGAGGACATGATAAGGACTTTAAGTTTAGATTTTCAATTTCAAGTATGATAATTGTACTGTCATATAGCATTTATAGGTTCATTTATTTCTCATACTTCTCTTTTTTAATCAAAACGCTATTCTTTTTTTCTTCTGCAAACGATAGATTAATTTTGTGAAAAATGGTCTTTAGATACATGTATTTATGAGACTGATTACAAACCACTCTTCGAACACTAAGTATTTAAATTAATGTGAAGTATACATCTTGCTTATCAAAATAAATCAAGGATCAAATATATCCTAGGCCGTTTCGGATCCGCGATTTATAAATGATGTTTAGTACTAGAAGACAAAAAAAAAAAAAGGAGGAGAAGAAGAAGAAATGTGAAAACATACGGTCTTTGCAATAAAAAAAATGTTGAATTTTGAAAATGGTTTTTTCCCCTGAACGTGTACGGGTCCAGTTCGTTGGTCACGCTGATTGCGGTAAAAAAAAATGAGAAAAGAAATCCTTGTTTTAATATCAATTAACTCATCACTAAATTTTCAGAAAAGGATTTCAAAACGTACTTTTAAAGTCATAAAAGTAATAGGCTATAACATTCTGTGGATTATGATTTATTGATGACTTTAACGTCCACGTAGTTGAAAAGTTATCGCAACACGTAACGCGAAAAATACGCGAAATTGACGACGTCTTTACAGTTCGATTTCTCTTTTTGACGTCATAGACAGATAAGGGTGGTTTTCGCTTGACGGCCGTCAGATATGAATGTACCATATAAGGGGGACGAAGGAATGTAACTACATGGGAAAGGGAAATTTGTTATTGTGAACTTCCGTATAAGTCGTAATGTTTGTCATTTATTGAAGTCTACAGGTGACCATATTGTCGTCAAAAGATAATATGAAATCTAAATAAAAGGCGTGATTTCTTCCAATTCTTCTTCACATGGATAGACTGTGCTAAGGAAGACTAAAAACTCTTATCATTTTATGAAAGTATGTCACAAATATGCCTTTATTTAAAATCTAAATGTGCTTAGTGTTTCTATCGTGAGATAGCAACGGATTGAGAAACTTAGCGTATAGCGTATAATTAAACAGATTTAAAGGGAATATAAGCATGAAGTGGAGCACAGTTGGTTCCTATTGAAGTTCCCACAATTTGCTGAAAAAATCTTCAGAAAACTACAAATATGTAGAAATGAGAAATTTCACTTTGAATTACCCATTCCTCTCTATATGTATTATTACAATCTAAATGTTCCCACTCGACTATGAGACTGAAAAACTGATGGGTACTTCTGTAATATTTATGATAACGTTTAATAATTAACAAGAATGTACTTTCCAGTTTTGTTGGATGGCAATAAACATGTATTTTACAGAGTTTTAGGATTTTCTTTTATAGAGGAGGTGAAACCCTCAAGGTAGATACTCTTAGAATATCAATACAGAATCATACTCATTACACTTCTTTTCAAAGTGAGAAAATACAATATAAGATAACCATGCAAGGATACCACTATATTATGATATTAAAAAATACTATTATGTAACGAAACTATGCAAAGGGCACTAATTGATATGTAAATGTTTGTGACGGTAATTAAATTTTCATTTAGTTTGGTCATTCTTAGTATAATAAAAGAGTTCGAATAATCAAACATGGAAAAGGAATATTAGTTTTTTGTTATACTACCTTATGATTTTTTAAACTTTTTAAATCAAAACCTTTTTACTCGTAAAATGTATTCATAACCTTGTTTCCCAACCAAAGTATTGATTATATCGTTCCAGATTCTTGATGAGATGTCGTATTTTCATTTGTAAGTCCATGGTATGGATTGTCCTCAGTAGTCAACTGCTGTCGATCAAACATTTTTGTGTTCAAATAATGTCAAAGTACTATGGTGAATTATTGATTGGTGTCCTTCCTTGACTCTCTGCGTTTTGTGGTCTTGCTTGTGTGTGATCCTCTGACAGTGAGGAGGTTGTTTTACACCACAATGGTACGTTCTACGAGACATCTGGGTAATCGGAAAAGTGGGAGGGTTGTGTGCACATAATCCAGGATAACCACACCATTTGTTACTTGCGTAGCAGATGGCCGTCCTAAGTCGCCCATTGGTCTCGTTGGTAGTCTTTTGTGTTTATGTTTCTATGTCGTATGTCTCTTTTTCGTCTCTTGCTGTACTCGTCTTCTCTGTGTTTTTGCTTCGGGTGTTTTTGGTGTTTTGTTGTTGTTTTCGCTTTCACAAACTAGTAAAGACCTTCTGGAAATTTTACAAAATTATGATCAACTTCTTTTGAAATTCGGACCCATACAAGCAACGGAGTATATTACTTTAGGTATTTCACAACCTGCATTTTATGGTGACATAATTAACAAAATAAGAAGGATAAATATACAGTCTTGTACGAGCGCATTCTTAAAGACTTGCACTCTAACTGACTGTGACGACGGGAATCCATGATGGGCCCTGTCCAAACCTCCTTAGAGAAGACAGGGCCTCGAACACCTGTCCTCTCTAAATGTCAGTCGGACTCCTCGGGTGATAACATATATGAGCTCGCTACAGCCGGCAGAGCACGGAATGTATTACGCACGTCCTCTTTTTATATCCATTTACATATTCATCTGTGTTGCTCGGACCCCTGTGTTTTACGGTCTTGTTTGTGTGTGGTCATTTAACAGTTAGGAGGTTGTTTTACACCATAATTGTGCGTTCTTCGAGACCTCTGGGAAATCGGAATAGTGGTAGGGTTGTGCGCACGTAATCCAGGATAACCACACCGTCTGCTATTTACGTGGCAGATGGCCGTCCTAAGTCGGCACCGGTTGCCCATTGGTCTCGTTGGTTTATGTGTTGTCTTTTATGTTTCATGTTTCTATGTTGTGAGTTGGTGTTCCTTGTCCCTTTTGCGTCTCTTTCTGTGGGTGTCTGTTCTGTGTTTTTTGCATGGGTGTTTTGGGATTTTGCTGTGGGTGCTGCAACCTAGTGTTGTTGGAGATCCCCTCCTTTCTTTTACTGCAAACAGGTCTGATTGGAGATCCCCTCCCTTATTGGTGATTCGAGAACATTTTTTTAATAATACGGAAGTGTTCTTACTCTGAATCTTCTTGGAGAAAATTTCAAACCAATTTATTACGCACCAGACACGTGTTTGGGATATTAAATCTTCATCGGTGATGCTTCTAGCCAAAGTGATGTTCAGAAGCTGCCAAATTCATTTCCTCTGGTTTTACGTGTTGAATTTAAATTTGTGCAATCACTTTACAGAGAGTGAGCGGCTCCAAATTTCCAGAAGGGTCGATTCAGTAGCATATCCAAATAAAATGAACGTTAAAAATAGCATATGAGGGATGGTGCTAAGATGTTAACCTCCTTTAAGTTCGATGATATTTTGGATGAAATTACAAGTTTCCGAAATAGCAAAATAATATATACGATGTCAAATTTATACAGGGCCAAATCAAGCTTCTTCAGGCGATAGAGCGGGAAGAAGTGATTAATACACTTAACAAATATCGGATCAAAGGGAACGAGTTAATGCATGAGAGTACATGTACCCACAGATGAACCTGAGATATAAAAAGTCTAGAACTACAACTAATGAGCACTCATGAAGCTCTATTGAAAATTATCGGATAAAGGGTTGTTTGATAAGTTGAGAATGCCGAGAGACATCCTAATGAAGTTACCGAGCAATTCATAATTCGACAATGGATGATATAAAATGTATTCATCTTGTACCTCATTATTAAGTATTCTTATCAGAGGTAGGCAAATGAAATTGTTCATTCAAATAAGAAATTTAGTTCAAGAAGGTGTGACTGATTATGAATAAAAAACAACTCATCCTCGACATCTGGCAATTACCTCTCGAGTTTACTGAGTATGAGTGATAAAAAGAAAAGATAATAACAATGAGGGTATGAAAGCCAAACACAAACGCCGAAATAAATCTCCATAAATCACAATTAAAGGCTTATGAATTCTAAAAAAAAAAATATATATATATAAGAGAGAATTTTTACCTAATGACAATCCCCAGAGTCAAGTTCGGAATACACTGAAGGTAGCGCTGTTGATCACACGACGCATTTTACATGTTAAATGTAAGTATAGTATCTAAGTAAGTAGGACCAAAAAGGAAGCTAAATTAAAACTTATATTAAGGAGGTCCAGGACAGACATACTTAAATTTGATCCTATCATTTAATTTTCCTAAAAGTTATAAATGTTAATAATTGAAACATACTTTTTTTACATGCAAAGTTTCATCAATTTTTTACCGTTAGTTTTGAAGCTACGAACGTACATATATACCCATTGAAAGCCCCAAAATGGGCCGTAAATGTGACGTTAAAATTAACACACTTTAGGTAATGAAAAACAGTAACAAATCTTATGTAGAGGCAGAATATCAACAAGTTCTATATTTTTCATTTAGATATGATGTAGGCAATCGGATATGTATAGAATTATAAATAATCACTAAGACATTTAAAAGAAATTGTCGAAAGGAGATAAATTTATGTCTATTCTCAAAACGACTTTGAGTTGCTAATTTTTAATAATGAAGTCCGTTATCTGAAACTGTATCATTTATTTATCGTAAAAATTTGATATTATCTTCTTCATATTTCAAGTGAAACACCGATAAATTCCTATTGAAATTTGACCGTCAGTTTTTAAGTTATAGTGATTTTGTTACCCTCTCCCCCTTATTTCTACGTTACCTAATCCTGACGTTCTTGCGAAAAACGCGCCAATGTCGCCGTTTCTATTGTGACGTCATAATTGATCTAGAGCTTTCCGATGGGGTTCTTTCGGATACTGTTCTGGACCCCCTTAATTGCAACATGCAACGGCAAAGCACGGATTGTGTTACGTACGCCCTCTTTTTATATCAATTAACATATCCATCTGTGTTCCTTGGGCCCCTGCGTTTTGCGGTCTTGTATGTGTGTGGTCATCTGACAGTGAGAAATATTGATTTGTACCACAAGTGTACGTTCTTTGAGACCTCTTGGAAATCGGAAAAGTGGGAGGATTGTGCGCATGTAATCCAGATTACCCACACCTTCTGCTATTTTCGTGGCAAATGGCCGTCCTAAGTCGGCACCAACTGCCCATTGGTCTCGTTGATTTATGTGTAGTCCTTTGTGTTTGATGTTTCTGTATTATACGTTGGTGTTCCTTGTCCCTTTTGCGTCTCTTTCTGTGCCTGTTTACTGTGTGTTTTTGCATTGGGTGTTTTGTGGTTTTGCTGGGGGTGCTGCAACCTGGTGTTGTTGGAGATCCCCTCCTTTGTTATGTTTTTGTGAAACACCATTCTTGGCGCGATTTCTTTCATGAGAGGTAAATGGGTGAATGTTCCAGAAAGGTCATTGCCATTGTATTCCAGAACAAATCATGACCATAATGATGTAAAGAAATTGAAGAGATTTATGAAAATACAGAAATGAAAAAGTTCTTCCAATAGACCATTTGCTGCAAAAAGAGCGAACTTATTTTAAACATATATTGTATATACCTTTAGTTCCGATCGGGGTCTTTTCAATTAACCAACTTAACTGCCTTAAATACATCTTTATTAGTATTAATAACTTCTTTCCAACTCTGCCGCCTGAAAGAAACATTGTTTCGGTACCTTATCAATTTGACATCATTCATATCATTAAGCTTTTTCGAAAACTTGTCATTTCATCCAAACATATTATCGAAATTAAAGGAGGTTAGATATACTACTGAGTCGTCCCTCAGGAAATTTGGAGCCGCGTACTCTCTGTTAAGAAAATACACAAATTTAAATTCTAACATTTAAAAACAGACGGAGCTACTGAGATGAATTTTGGTGACTTAGGAAAAGCACTTTGACTTGAACACCAATTAAGAGGATTAAATATTCGAAACACGTGTCTGGTGCATAATGAATTGGTTTGAAATTTTCTTCAAGAGGGTATAGAGTTGGAACCCTTCCGAATAATTTTCAGACTGGAAATGACGTCCACGGATATCCTTTGTATAGTTTGGAAAACAGAAAGGAGTCACTAGGTGCTATGTCTGGGTAGTAGGCAGGTTGTGGTCATAAAGAGTAGTTGGAAGGCTACCATTGTAGCTGCCTCATGCCTTTGTTATTTCTTCTACCTGAATTCACCAGATCACTGATCTTGCGACACATTTCCTTGTTGATAACATCCATAGGGCATTCAAACCAGGTCCTGTATTCTGAAGTCGTCCAACCCCATTTGAAATCCACTTCGCAAAATTTAACTTGAGAATCAGATGGTGGGCATGACCCATAAAATAATCTTACTCGGCATGAAGCCACTTTTCTGTTTTACCTTTAATAGATACAGGTGTCGAACTAAAGCACATGTGACCAAAAGCATGCCATGACGTCAAATATGAACCGATATTCATGAAATTTTTAAATAACCAGGTAATAACTTTGAATAAGAGTTAGATGTGAACATCATGAGAGCAACGGTCAATTGGAAACGGACTTGGCTAGACAATTTGGAAGTTGGTTGAGTTGGTACTCTAAATTGTATTGATTGTAAAGTCCGATTCTGAAAATAAGTACACTGAAACAGATATTATTCAGATGTTAAACTTTCTGATCGACAACATTTTTGTGGTGTTTGGAGGAAAGGTCTTCCAGCAAATTGTCGGAATTCCAATGGGGACCAATTGTGCCCGACTCCTTCCCTACATCTTACTTTACTCGTACGAAGCTGAATTCATTCAATCTTTGGTGTCTGAAGGGAAAAGATACTTAGCTTCTGACTTCAACTTCACTTTCAGATACATAGACGATGTGCTGTCCATTAATAATCCAAAATTCGCGGATTACCTCAGCAGTGTCTATCCTTCAGAGCTTGAATTTAAAGAAACTACAGAGACAAATAATTCATCATCCTATTTTGACATACTGTTTTCCCACGGCACTGATGGTCACATGAACACCTCACTTTATAACAAACGTGACGACTTCAATTTCAGCATTACAAACTTTTATTTTCTGAGTAGCAACATCCCTTCATCGCCTGCTTATGGCGTGTTCATATATCAGTTGATACGCTATGCCAGAACGAGTACTAAATATACGGATTTTGTTCTGAGAGCTAGGCGTCTTTCAGATAAGCTTCCCAGTCAGGGATATGTATGTGACCGACTAACGACGTTACTGAGGAAGTTTTACGGTCGATATGGGGAACTCGTCATACACTATAATGTCCCACTCTCAGGACTGGTGGATGATATTCTGTCATAGACCATTTGAACCATCCAACCGAAAATTGTACTCTATGTCTTCCGAAATGGAAGTAACCGGATGTGACAGTTCTACCGAGTTGAAGCGGCGGATGTTGCATGCAAGCAGGAGATGCTTACTCTTCCTGGGCACCTGGTCTCACTCCCATATCGGGAGTTCGCTTCTTTTCATAGGGTGGAGGTTTTGATTTGGTTTCTATTTTGTCCTGATTTTGTATGCCTTCGGTTTCTGATTTTCTGAATTATCGATTTTGTGCTGTATACAGGGATATGGTCATTATCCATATTTGTCATTTCGGCTATAAGTTGCTCTGGCTTTGGATGCCACTGATGGGTGTTCATTCTCCTTGACACGCATGTGTTGTGTACTGAATTTAGAAATTCTGTCCAGAAGGCCTCTCGCTGGTAACGGAGTTGGACACTGCGTTTTTTCTTTAATGGCTCGCCCTCGTAAAACAGAAAATCATCCATCAATATTGACAATATCTCTCCTGCAATTTTTCATTGTTTATTTTAATCATTTCTAGATCTTCTTAATTTTGTTGAATAGATGATTCTATTAAAAGAGAAATGACTTTATCTATACAAGTTTATTTCAGTTAATTTAAAAGAAAAATGCATATTTTAATTTTGAAAAATCAATAAGCATGATGGGATATCTGAAGCGCATATAAGTACAACGAGACACAATTTCTCGTAACAGACATTAAGAAGAAAAGGACGTTTGATCATCACGGAAAGACGTAAGTACCATCGGATTTTGTGATGAGGGTATTGTTTAAAGAACTTGGAATAATTTCACAAATTTTGGTCATATTTCATTGTTTAGATTAAGTATCACTGACGAGGGTTTAATACCCGAAAAGTGTATGTCTGGTCCATGCTGTAATATTAATCTGTTCTAAAATGATGCTAATGAATTTGAAGACGTTAAACATTGGTATGATATACTTTTTGTATTGATACTAAGTACAAGAAACGTGATTGTCTGGTCCAAGCTGCAAATTTATCTGTCCTTAAACGATGCTATTGAATATGAAGACGTTTAAACCTTTGTATCAATACTTCATATTTTCACTGGAAAGTTTCCAAAATGTTTATAAGTGACATACTGAATTTGATTTTTTTTTTCTTTGCTTCGTAATATTTAAGGAACAGTAATAGAGCAACGTGTTCCAAGAAATTGTCTAAGCTTCTTATAATGCAATGATAACTGATTTCTCTTAGCATGTATTCAATTACTAATGATATGGAAGTTTTCCCACTCTTTACCTTCATGAGGAAACTTTCAAACAAATTTTAATTCAACAATCACATGTTTCGGATTGTAAATCATCTTTAGTTTTACATTTGGCAATCTCTGGTACAAACGACTTTGCGTAACCTTTTCGACAATAAGACTTAATCCCCGATAGGTACTTCTTAATACTCATCGGTGTCACTCGTGCAAAAATATTGGACAAATCTCAATTCAAAAGTATAAAACCAGAGGGCTACATTGAAATAAATGTTGTCTGTTCCTGAAAATCACTTTGGGCGGTAAAGTCACTGATGTGGATTCACTATCCGAAACACATGTCTAGTGCATTTAGAATTGGTTTGAAACTTTCTTCAAGAAGATAAAGTGTTGGAATACGTCCGTATTATATAGTCATGTTTTCATATTCTTGTAATCCAAGGTTCATGAAATTTGAGATACACTCTAAGCTAACATAAAACTTTACTCGGATTTTCCATGTATATCTATAATTCACTACTGTACAAGAATCTAGAAAAAAATGCATTTAAAGATTCAAGACCATTTTTGAAAATATATAGCTCACTCCCATATCGGGAATTCGCTTCTTTTCATATGATGGAGGTTTTTGTTTGTTTGCTTGGTTCCTGATTTTGTATGCCTTCGATTTATGATTTTCTGAATTATCGTTTTCATACAATGTATAGGATATGGTGATTATCCATATTGACATCAAACAAATTGATAGTATGAAAAGAAGGGAGGAGATCTCAACCCAGTTCTGAGTATGTTCAACCCAGTTGGGATAAAAATTCTTAATAGAATAAAAGAAAAAAATGTCATATTATATCTGATGCATTGCTGTTTTGTACATGGGACTGATATTTTCTCTCTTAAATTGAAGTTAACCCCTTCAAAATTACTACTGCAATCTTTTGAAACATTCCTCATCTCGCTACAGAATTTTCGTCTATCAGTATGATAAGTAGTAAGTTGGGTGAAAAACCAGGTGATCGGAATTTCAGTTAAATGGATTGGTGGGGAATAAGATATCTTTTTTTTTAAAATACATCCCATTTCATATTGATATTTGATGGATAAGTGAATAAAAAACAACACAAAACCAAAAGATAGAATCACAGTTTCAATCAATATGCATATAAATTATTGAAAAAAAAAACATGAAACAAAGATTGTAAATTGTTATTTTATACAATGAACTGTGCCATTTTTGGAGGCCTATAAAATGTTAAATCGGCGATGCAAGGAATTCATTTTTTAACGAGTGAAGATTTGAATCTTCTAGATTTATATACAACCTTTCAGCGTAGGTAATCAACTCTGTTCTAAAAACGCGAGCTACGTTAAATGATGCTATTCAATTTGAAGACGTTTGTAGCACTTGGTGAGTGTCACTGCTGGTAGACCAGGAGTCCCCGAGGGGACATGTAGCCAAGTTCGATCAACTTCGGTTGATTGTTCCTTGAACGCATTCGAAAATCTCTGTTATCAAAATTTCTATAAATTTCTAAAACATATGGGTCCTATTGCATCATATCCCACCCACCTTGCTACGTCTTTCGTTGCATCTTTTGACATATTAACTTTCACATTCTTCGGCAATATTGCAGTATCTAGATTGAGGATCACTGACGAAGGTTCAGTACCCGAAACGTGCATGTCTGGCCCATGCTGCAAATTCATCTATTCTTAAATTATGCTAATCAATTTGAAGACGTTTAACAATTGCTACAGCCGGCAGAGCAAGGACTGCTTCTCGTACGTCTTCTGCTTTTTATCTATTTACATACCAATTGTGTGTTTCTTGGTACCCTGCGTCAAGCTGTCTGTTTGTATGGTCATCTTACAGTGAGGGGGTTATTTTACACCACAGTTGGAAAGAAAGACTGAAACATGAAAGAAAAATATCTTTCTTCAAGTGAGATAGATAATTCTGACTTCATTTTCAGAAAAAAAAAATGTCCATAATTCTCTGATATTAACGTTGGTATAGGCATTTTTTGTCATTCAAGATCATTTACTGTTATTTCTTTATCTGAAAAAAAAAATGCATTTTTGTGTGTGTGTGTTTTTATTTTCTGCGCAATTCTCCTTAAAGGTTACCGCCTGCGGACGAAAAACAAAAGATTCAAATACCTTGGCCTAAATTCTTTTTCGCTCCCGCTCTCTGTCAAGTACAAAAGGATTTTTTTTATTCGCTTATGAAATGATAAATCTTTTTCTACAATTTCGTTAAGGGTTATAATCCGAGCCATTTCAAAAATATTTCCTTCTTCGTCACTTTGTTCGCATTTCATGGTTGTCATTTCCAAAGCATTTTTCTCACTTCTTATATTAGGCTGATCCAGGAAGGGGGATATAACCTTCTTCCCCTCGTAAACTTTAAGGTTTTACAGCATTTTTGGGTGAAGGTACTACAAAGTGAGCGGAGCGAGTCGGTTATTTTCCCATATGTATTTCATTCACTGTTCATACGGTCGCATCTTACGTCACCTGAGACTAAAGTACAAATGTTCTCTGGATAGTCTCTCTTCGTATAAAGCCATTAATTAGAATATCAAACTATTTATTATATTTACCAAATGAAAAAAAAATCAACGATGAGCCTCCAGGAAGCCTTCTCCCCGACCACATACGATTGTTTCTTCCTTTACCTCCCTCCCTTTGCACAAATTCTCCATCCGGTCTACTTATGAATGAAATTAATTCTGTGTGTATCAAACTATATATTTTTCAAAGCACTAATCAATTTGAAAATCAGGGAACGGGCGTTTATGACAAATACCTGAAAGCCTCAAGAACTATTTTATATGGAAGAATTTACCATAAAGACATTACATATGAAAAATTTTCCCTGAGACTTCCCGAGGAGATATGCAGATATAGCAATTCATGTAATTATCCAGATTACGTGTGAAAAACCTTCTCACTGAACAGGACACAAAGAGGTGGTCCTCTTACAAATATGACATCGACTTATGACATAGAGAAATTTGGTTTCTGTAGTTTTCGCGCGGAAGTTATTAGGTCTTCCGACTTCCGTCGGAAGACCTATTGTTTTCGTAACCGTGGAAAATTGGATCAGCGATTTCTCAAGAACCCTGTAAGCTAGGACAATGAAAGTTCTCCAACGTTACGTTTGGAGTAAAAGCTAGATTGGTCTTTTTTATTTTAGGTCTCTGTTATTTTTTTTATCATGGTTTTTAGTAGATTCAAATATTTGACGGGAGCGTCGAATTACTCAAAAGGACCGAAAATTTCATGTTTTGCTATTTGTAAGCTTAAATATCTCGTATTTTGCTATCTACAATTTCCATTCTTTTTGAAAGTCGACAGCCATGCAAGATATGAAATGCTAGATGCACACTGTAACGATTTATTACGATGACGTCCTTCACCGTCCTTCATATTTCCAAATTCAGAAGTTCATAGGAGGAAGACACTTTTTTGCTTATAATAGTAAACAAAAATTAAGCTTATGAAGTTTCCTAAAAATTTCAATATTATTAATTTTTATCCATATATCTGTCTTATTTAGTCTTTCTGATTTTTCCTATCTCTTACTGTTGAAAAGATATGAGCATCGAAATTTTGAGTTGGGTATTTCGATACACCTTCACGCCAACAGATCGGGCGCACACTAAAATTGGTAGTCCGAGTCCGACTCGAGAAAAGCAGTGTTGAGATTTTCAAATTCTGATTTCACGGCAATGATGAATATGCATTTCATAAATACATTTCGATATACACAATTTGATTTTAAAACAGTTGATTAATTTAGAAGAGATCAGCTACAAACCAGAATTTACACACAAAAAGTGGTAGTTTGATTCCGATTTCTAACCTACAAACCTGTTTCTAAACTTCAATAACTATATTTTGAACATCAAGTTTAATTTCTAATTCTAGCAAACGTTCGAACATAATTTTCGGTTGGTTTATTTACAAATTGATGAACAATTTCTCCAACATTCTTCCCTCTCCTCGTTTTTCGAAAACAGTTCTGTTTATATTGAACGATGTCGCCATGATGGAAATTCAAAATAAACTTTGAAAAAAGGGACGGGGGGGGGGGGTCCAAATTTGAACCTGCACAGCGAGAACCTCATGGTATCTATATATATATATTGAACGTTACTTGTTATTACCATTTCTCTTCTCAAGAAAATTGGTTCTACAGCTACGAGCTCGCCTTTTTTATGGGGGAAGGGGGCAGGAAGAATTTGCAAAAAAAAATCCCGGCTCTGAAAAATGCTGAAAAAAATATTCCGGCCCAAAGGGCCGGCAATTTTTTTTTCCCGGACCATGCAAAAGTAAGGATACATTGCATGATATGGAAATTTTTGCTGGCCCTTTGCGCAAGACAATTTAAAGTCAAAAAATTAATTAATATAAATACAAACTGTTCACATAGCTGTATCTACCAGAGACCTAATACGCATAGGCACAAAAATCTAGAAAAGGTTCTATTTAAACATCATACAATCTGTCTGAAATTCGCTAATTGCAAAGAGACATCTGAAGGAACGGTTATTAACTCATACTCTGTAACAGCGGGGAGTTTAACTTACACAGACATTCACAACATTTGACAATTTGTTTAAATCCGGCCCGAAGAACCGGCGAAAACTTTTCTCCGACTCTGGTAATGGCTGAAAAAAATGGCCTGCTCAGAAAATTGCTGAAAAAATTTTACCGGCTGGCAATAGAATTCCTAACCCCCCCCCCCTCCCCCCCCCCCCCAAATCAAATGGTTGCTCACCAACAATTATCGGTTTGAAAATTTAATGTTACTGCTATTTGAAAACTTAAATATATAATATAAATACATGTAATGTGACGTCCTTCATATTTCCAAACCAAAAATTGTATAGGAGGAAGACACTCTTGTTGCAACCGCAACAAGAAACCTTTCTAGTGTTTTATCTGTTACAATTTTTGGAGAAGGGAGGGGATCTCAAACAAGAGAGGTTTCAACCCTCCAAGATATCAAAGTAAGATATTGTTTTGAATAATTCAGAACCAAAGGTCTTGCCAATTTATCACAAGACGAAGCTATGACTGAATTCCAGGAGGAAGGGGGCCCTGACAGATCTTTATAAGAAGCACAGGATGGAAATAAAAACTTTGTTCACTGTACAAAAATGTCGGATCGGCTTTTCGACCAAAGAGCTAATTAATATCACTATGAAAAAAAAAGAAAATGTAAAAAGCCCAGAACGGTATAGTGACAACGACAGGATTTTTTATCAAATTTTCAAAGCTCTTGGGCTTCACAGAGACTTGTCATATCGATTCTTGCTATTATTTTTATATGAGTGTGAGTACTTGTGGTATTTTCTTTTCAGTAAACTCAGGCCGGTTTTTTTATATTCTTGTGTCCCCCTCCCCCTCCCTTGCAAAAGTAAAAGTTGTGTGACAAATGGTAAGAACACAAAGTAATAAGCGAATCATGCAAAAAAGCGACTTTTTCTTTGAACCACGAAATTTCGTATTCAAAGTCCTATGACGACACAAACCCGCGAGCTACGTTAAGAACAGATAAATTTGCAGCATGGAACAGACATGCACGGTTCGGGTACTAAACCATCGCCGGTTATCCTCAATCTAAACAATGTTATATTGCCAGAGTGTGTGAAAATTATTATGTCAAAAAATACACCGAAAAACGTAACAGAATCCGTGGGATATGATGACCCACGTTTTCGAAATTTATAGAAATTTCGATAAGAGAGATTTTCTTGCATGTGATCACCCGAGGAGTCCGACTGAAATTCCGAGAAGACAGGTGGTCGGAACCCTGCCTTCTCTAAAGAGGTTTGAACAAGGCCCGTCATGGGGCCCTGTCGTCACAGTCAACCAGAGTGTTATTCCTCAGAATGCGCTTGAACAAGGCTTTAAGTTGGTCCATACCAAGCCAAGTGTCCGTCTGGTAACAGAAGGATCATATCCAAGGAATAAAAGGCGTTTGATGATTCTAACACAATTTCGATTGTAATTTTGTTTACCTTTGATCCTTCGTATTTTGTTAAGTATGTCACCATAAAATGCAGGTTGTGAAATACCTAAAGTAATATACTCTGTTACTTGTATGGGTCCGAATTTCAAAAGAAGTTGACAATACATTTGTAAGATTTCCAGACAGTATTTACTAGTTCATGAACGCGAAAACCTTGCGCTTAGAGTTTCTTCGTAATTTGTAAATCAATTTCTACTATGAAAATCCAAAACATTATTACATGCTCTGGCATACCGGATGAGCTGTGAAAATTAGATACTGTATGACGGTAATCTAGGAACATCACCATTAAATTTCCTTTCAAAAGCATTTGAAATAATTGTAGGTTTTGGTTATTTTGTCTCCAACTCTAATAGAATAATAAAGGAAGTTGGTTGAGTAAATGTTTAAAAATTGCCAAATATGGTTTTTTAGTCTCAAAACATCTTGAAGGCTAAACTTTGGAACTTGCATGGATCGGCTCTCTTTACTTACATTCAAATCAGTTGTCAAATAATTAAACATATTTATATTTTGCAACGCTTGGCGCTACTGTCAATTCAATTATATGTGAAATCATTTGATTTGACCATTTCCGCATTAAGATAACAGGCATACACTGCTGCTTGCAGATACTGTTACTACTAGAGTACGGTTTTATAATAACTTTGCATTTGATAGGAACTTTGCAACATACGCTAAATTTAAATGTTCTTAAATGATGCTATGAATTTGAAACGTTTGGCATACTGTAAACGTGGACATTTCGCGGGGACAATTTTCGGGTTTTTCGCGAATCAAGTGACTTTGCGAAAATATCTCCGCGGCATCCTAACAATTGGAAAGACATTTTTATAGCGAATATTTCCCCCACGCATAACATTTTAATGTTATAATCGCGATTTTTTTCCCACGCGAAATTAATCACGTTTACAGTAAATAAAATATCCTTCAGTCTAGAAATAATTGATTTTAAATTATTATTTTCTTTACAGATTGCAGAATATAAGGGTCAGCAGATCGATTGTTGCGTTCAATTAATAGAATTCCATTCGTAATGGCTCTCTTAGATCCAGTTCGGAACGTCAGTGAGGAAAATGAAACACTGTTCGATTCATCTCTTACATGCAGTAACAAAACTGTCCAAAATTCTTTGCTGCCATCTATCAGCATGGAAATTTATATAACTAAAGCTGTTATAAACTGTACCATATTGCCAATTCTGGCTTTGATTGGATTACTCGGAAATATCTCTACGGCCATTGCTTTTTATCAAAGAAAGAAGAAAAATGCATCTTCTCTTTTCATTATTGGGTTGGCGGTTTCCGATCTTCTTTTATTGATCTTTAGATGCATTGCTAATTTTTATGCCATTGGTCATTTTTACTTTACTGAGAAGATACGATATGTCAGACCAAATTCTTTCTTCTGGACGGCGGCCTCTTATTCTCCTCAGAGAAGCGGAAATCTGTTCATATTGGCCATTGTTATAGAGCGCTTCACTGCAGTATGGTTTCCACTACAGCTACGACAAATCTGGACAAAGAGAACAGCTCACGTCATCATTGTCGTCATCATCTTGCTGGTAATGGTTGACTCGGCGAGTGTCGTCAATATCCTGTTATTTTCTTTGAATGAAAAAATTCCAACAGAAGGTCCGATCTCAATAACTTCAGAAGCAGTCAGATATGCGCGTTTCACAAATCCGGTAATACAAAAGCTAGCTTCAACACTGAGGATTCTCCTCGATATGATACCGCATCCTTTTATATTTATTTTCAATTTGCTTATTCTAATTGCCATAAGGAGAAGCTCTATGTTCAGAAGAGGAATGAGAGCCAGCATAGAAATGCGAAAGGATGGGGAACAGACGAAAACAAAAATGTTACTAGGTGTGACTCTCTTGTTCATCATTCTTTGCAGTCCCTATTACTTGTATTTATACTTTACAATATTCAAGGTATTCAAAGGTTCGGATGTTCCGGTCTCTGTCTATGAAACTATCAAACTGCTTCATTTTCTCAACAGTGCCATAAATTTTGTGGTGTATGGTGTCAGTGATTCTTCTTTGAGGGGAGAATACACGAAATTGTTGCTGTGTCGTCGTCGTCGTTCTTCTGGAGCTTCTGATTCAATCTAGGTCTATAATCTTTTTCGCAGGTTTACCTAACCCACATACCGTATATCGGGTAATTTTCGCGTCGGGTATACTTTGCGAAAATGACCCTAAAAAGGTGTGTCTTTCTTTGCTGAGTCTAATTTTCGCTAATCTATAACAAGATCAAGGGTTAAGATCTGTATCTTAGTTTTCGCTATGCTCATTTTTTCTCGATTTGATGTTGCTCACGACCTTAGCGAATTGATAAATATGGATAATGACCATATCCCTGTATATAGCACAAAATCGATAATTCGGAAAAGCACAAACCGAAGGCATACAAAATCAGGATAAAACTGTAACCAAGCAAACAATCAAAAACCTCCATCACATGAAAAGAAGCGAATTCCCGATATGGGAGTGAGACCAGGTGCCCAGGAAGAGTCAGCATCTTCTACTTGCATGCAACACCCACCGCCTCAATTCGGTAGAATTGTCACATCCGGTTACTTTCATTTCGGAAGATATAGAGTATAATCTTTGGCTGGATAGTTCAAATGGTCGATGACAGAATATCACCCACGCGAAAAATTTCCGATATACGGTATAACGTTCCCAAATTTGTTTATTTTGGTCTGTTTGGACTCGTCAGGGGGAAATATATATGTTTTAACCAGATAAACGTAAGTAAAACAAATGGTTATTTGTGGTTCTTCATAGGTTCAAGGTTAATCACAGTCAATTATTTCAACACAGAGAATTATGTCCAAATATATTCAAAATTATTCAAATTTTACTGTTATTTCATGGCTACCTGAGGATCAGTCAGCTGTAGTGAAGAGGAAGTGAAACAGACCCAGGAAAGTATTCTTCGACATTTAAGAAGATAGGTAATAAAGAGAACGAAATATCCACCTCTAAGTGCACAGAATAGTCTTCTGGATAAACATCAAATCCAAATGTTCAAAAAAGATGATATTTAGCGCCTTCGTTTAATTTCCAGGTTTCAGGTATATCTTGTTATATTGAAATTGACTGATTTTCAAATTAAAAGTTGAATTGATTTGTCGTGAGGAGAAAAAAAAACGTCTGGCACCAACGTTGGAAAATAAGTGTCGGATTATTCGTAGAAGTGGGGTAAGATAAAGTTCATTGTTATCTATTTTGGCGGTGTAATGTATTGATGTGTGTTTTAAAATCGTGGTCAAGGTTTTCGCTTTCACAAACTCGTAAAGACTTTCTTGAAATTTTACAACAAATTATTGTCAGCTTCTTTTTAAGTTCGGACGCATACAAGCAACAGAGTTTATAACTTTGGGTATTTCGCAACCTGCATTTTATGGTGACATGATCAACAAAATAAGAAGGATCAAAGGAAGACAGAATTACCACGGAAATTGTGTTAAAATCATCAAACGCCTTTTTACCGTATAAATAATCCTTCTGTCATCAGACGGACACTTGGCTTGGTACTGAAACAATATACAGACTTGTACAATCGCATTCTCAAGAATTGCACTCTGACTGACTGTGACGACAGGACTCCATGACAGGCCCTGCCCAAACCTCTTTAGAGAAGACAGAACACCGACAACCTGTCCTCTTTGAATGTCAGTTTGACTCCTCGGGTGATCACAAGCATGAGCTCGCTACAGCCAGCAGTCGTATTCCTTCAGATTTTATATCCATTTGCTTATCCATCTGTGGTCCTACGTCATACTGCCTGTTTGCATGTTCATCTTACAGTGAGGAGGTAATTTTACACCCTAATTGTGCGTTCTTCGAGACCTCTGGGCAATCGGAAAAGTGGGAGGGCTGTGCGCACGTAATACAGATAACCACACTGTCTGCTACTGACGTGGCAGATGGCCGTCCTAAGTCGGCACCGTCTCGTAGGTTTATGTGTAGTAATTTGTGTTTGATGTTTCTCTGTGTTTTGGTGTTTTGCTGGTGGTGCCGCGACTATGTGTTGTTGGAGATTCCCTCCTTTCTTGTGATATTCAGCCTTTTAAAGTATATTGCATCTTTTCAAAAGAAATTTAAGTATACAAGCGTCCAGAACGTAACTTTTGCTGATGTTTAAATCCGTTTTGGTTGTTCCGTCAACTATAATATTGTTTGGTATCGTCAGTGTACCTGGATATTGGTGCTGATATCTTCTGCACATTGACGAATGCCACTATACGTATACTGTTGAACGTTGATCATGCTGCACATAGGTAATGTTTGGGTTTATATTTTCTACATTTACTACGTTTAATGTGATATATATATATATATATATATATATATATATATATATATATATATATATATATATATATATATATATATATATATATATATATATATATATATATGATGTTTTCATTATTATCTCACAATTACTATTTACGATAATTCAGAAAATCAGAAACCGAAGGCAAACAAAATCAGGATAAAACAGGAACCAAAGCAAACAAACAAAAACCTCCACCATATGAAAAGAAGCGATTATTTATATGGGAAGGAGTTCACCGTCGTGACTGACAATGACGTACGTATTGGCCACCGCCAAGATTATGCCCAAGACAAATGAGCTACCACAAAGTCCTGAATCAACTGCATTCCGCAAGAACTTCTCTAAATTTAGGATGAAGAATGACAAATTATTCAAAGAAGTTCTTACCGACGAAGGACTTATTAACCAGTTAGTAGTCCAACCATCACTTATAAATGTAAACCGTTCTACAGTTTATACACAATAAGACGTCACACCCTGGGCGTGACATAACCACATCGCTAATAAGAGACCGTACCGTTCTACTGGCCTGGAATAATGAGGGATGTAGACGAATGGATCAAAGCTTATAAACGATACCTTTTACGGAAAACACCGACCCAGGACCGTGCGCCGCTCTCTAATATTGTTCATACTTTTGGGCCATATTACATTGTTTAGACTAAGGATCACTGACGAGGGTTTAGTACCCGAAACGTGCATGTCTGGTCCATGCTGTAAATTTATCTGGTTTTAAATGATGCTATTGAATTTAAAGACGTTTAACATCTGCACATCTGGTATGCCTCGACTTCCTCTCTTTAGAAACTTCAATGGGAGGCTACCAATACGTTCTCTTTATTACAGATACAAAATGTAATTTCAGTAAATATGCTTTGGAAGTATCTACAATAAATACGACAGCGAAACAACAGCAGATGCTTTCTTCAATAATTTTGCCATACATTATATGGATTTCCAATAAGACTTCATTCGGATCAGAGAGCTCACTTCGAGTCCACATTGATCATAAAGCTTTGCACTATCACTGGCAAGTATAAATCTAGAACCAATCCGTATCATCCAATGGATAATGGCCTGACAGAAAGGTTCAACCGAACACTCTTTGGTATGTTGGGAACCTTGTCTTCAGATCAGAAGAGCTGGAAGTCTCACATTGGACTAATGGTCCATGCGTATAATTCTATTAGACAAGACAGTACTGACCAGAGCCCATATGCGTTGATGTTTGGTCGACAAACAAGGCTGCCAGTTGATATTGTGTTTGGCTTGAACAATGATACAGACCCACAGCCACTATCACAGTACATTGAGAACATGAAAGATTGGTTACGTAAGTCCTATAAGGTACAGTCTCCGTTAAAGTGTTAAATTACTTTTGCGCGTCCGCAGCCTGTACAGAAATATTTTGATGGTAAACTAAGCAAAAATATCGATTTTGATTACTTTTCAAAATGTTCCAATATACCACAATAGTAATACGTCCAGAACATTCGTGGTTCTTTTCCCTGGACTCACAAAAGGTCAATTCTGAGGGAATTTGCCTTGCCCGTTGCACAAGGCTACATTTTTGATGTAGAAAAATACAGTTAAGAAATGTATCATCAGTGTTCTTTTTACTCCCAATTGAATCCCCAAAGTATTACTTTTACATAAAGGCTTAAACTTTTCCTTTATGAGAAAAGTTGTTTTTGAAATAAGAAATATTCTGTTGTCCGTTTGAAGGTGAACAGATACGTTACCCCACTTCAAACTGCTAGAAATGTATAACAATAATGACGTATTCTAAATCTTTGAGTAGAAAAGAAAGCGTATACATGGGTGGGTACTATCAGCAAACAGAGTCCTTCAACCAATCTAGCAAACGATATTTTATCTGTTTCATCGGGAGTATTTAAAATCGGTATTTGGACGTTCAGACAGCAACAGATACGTTACCAACTATCTAGCTCTACAAGTGAGATTTCAACCGATTTGGCTCTATTTTTGGATTAGATGGAGTGAATGTTGGTTCAAAACGACGGCTCTTTTAATAAGAATGAAGAAACATACAAAATAACCCGGAAAATGCAGCTAAAAGCAGATACGTTACCGACAGATACGTTACATAGATTTTATTTTTGGCCCATAATGAAGTTATATATTATTGGTTTGATGCTGATACTTTAGCTTTTGTCAGAAGAAACATATAACAATTGAAAATAAAGCAAAACCATAGCTTATAATGCACATTTTGTATTTTATGGAAAATCCTGAGAAAACAGCCTTTTTCTCGGAAAATCAATAAATATCTAAATACAGCCCAAGTAGCACAAATATATTTTCAAAACGTTTCAAAAACATTTTAATTTCGTTTCGAAAACATTTCGAAAAAATGTTTCAAAAATATTTCGATGTATGGTTTTAAAAACGTTTGGAAAACGTTTCATGAAACATTTTAATGCAACATTCTAAAAATGTTTTTCCAGAATGTTTCTATGAAATGTTTTAGAAATATTTCAACAACATTTTTAAAAATGTTTCATTAGTGTTACGATGTATGGTTTTAAAAAAACGTTTTACGCACATTTTGTGAAATATTTCAATGAAACGTTTTTCAACTTTCTACAAAACATTTCTATAAAACATTACAAAACATTTTTAAATTCATAACAATAGGTTATATCTTACAAATATGAAATATATGACAGTACAAAGATAAATTCCTTTTCGATGATATCATTGTTATTCTAATTTTACATCTAATATAGATATTTTAAAAATGAAACCCATTGAATACAATATAATATCAGAGGCATAATTTATACCATAAAGTCTTGATACGTTACTCATTTGTCACAATATTGAGATTCATGGGAGAGAACCTTTGCACTGTACTCAAATACGGCTTTAGAACTGAAAGTAACGTATCTGTTTCAAATGGTAACGTATCTGTTTGGATAATATTTGTAGTATTTTAGGGAAACTAAGGTGAATATCATAAAATAATAGGTTACTCATATACACTGCTTACTTATTATATCAATTAGTGATATTTTTACCATATATTTTGATATGTGGTACTTTTATAACAAATGCTCTACCCACTGGTATACCAACGTAAAAATGCTGTCAACGATTTTCTAAGCAATCTACATAAAATAATAATGCACACGATCACATACATGATACCCTCTGGTATGACAAGCAATAAATATTTAGTTGATTAGGGATGCATGCTTTGTATAATTGTAGATGGAATGTACAGAGAGCGAAAAATTTTAAGACAGAAATATTTATGCCTTCTTCAGACGTCGAATTTTCAAATAATGAACTAAATCAAAAGGTTAATTATACTTCAAAAGATTTCTTATTCATAGTAAAACGTCACAAGACAAAAATAATAAAAGTTTAGACTGTAACTACTTTTGTTTCTTTAGTGATGGAATGAACAAAAGGCTACCCCCTTGTAAAGTAGCTGTTAAATTGCAATCAAGTCCCCTCTATTGAACAAAGCATATCACTAGAAGTAGACAAAGTAGAGATCATCCCCTTTTCCATTTCAAATAGCTAAGATATGTATCCTTCAATAAAAATATAAATATTAATCAAATGCGAAACTTTATTTTTCACCATTTTCAAATCGTAATAGTGAATAGTTTTGAGCGAATGTTTCAATGGAAAATTGGTATTCGAACATTCGTTGCCTGTAAACTTGGTATGTCAATATCTTGCCTTGAACATATTGAAGGGAAAGATAGTCAAAGCATGTTGTAATTAAGTGTACAAATGTACTTATCACGTATATCACTGGACCAAGTGCGGCTAGTTAGGACCTTGGCTTGTCTCGTCTACATGATGTTTTAGATACTCTGGACAGACCTAAAGCTAGAGGCTTTACACCCTTTACATTTTAACGGTCGTTAATTATACTAAGTATTTTTTTTCAATTAAATCCAGTGGTCAGACATGTAATTTTAGGACGCTCTTAAAAGTCCTTGTAATGACGAATATTCGAATACGAATGATCAATCGAATACATGTCACGAATATTCGAATACCAATTCAGCTCTAACATTTTATATATAATATCATTGTTTATATAATAATAATAATAATAATAATAATACTTTATTTTGAGAGGGTAACACAATTAGCATAAGCTATTCTCCCTTGTGGCCCTCTAAAACAATATTTACAATATGTACAAAAAAAAATGATATAAAGAAGAAAGGGAATACAATAACGTAAATACATTTGATGAAAAGATTGAGTGTTTACATAAGTACGTGCTATGTAGTTCTTTTTGACTCTATGTGTTCAGAAAGCAATTTTTTAAAAGACGTGAGAGAATTTGCACTTCGTAATGAAAGTGGTAATTTGTTCCATAATTGAACACCTGAAAACTGAAAACTTCTCTTAAAATTCTCATGATGGGGCCGAGGTAAATTCATAATCAAATTCGTTGAAGATCTCAAAGTATAGACGTCCGAATTTTGAAAAGAGAAAAGATTTGATACGTAAGATGGACATAACCCATGTACCGATTTGAAAAGAAGCACACCTTTATTATACTCAGTCCTTTCATATACATTTAACCAATCCAGTTGTTGAAAAAGAGGTTGTGACGGCGAGTCAGGAGGGGCATCTAAAATTATTCGAGCTGCATATTTCTGCAATTTTAGTATCCTCTCCATGTTTCCTTTTGATGTATTGCCCCAAACAGTCAAGCAATAGTCGATTGATGGCAGAATGTATGCATTAAAGAACATTTTTCTGTATTCTATTGAAAGAAATGGTTTTATTCTCCTAAGCAACGAAAGTTTCGATGATATATTTTTACATATCGCATCGACATGAGTTGTATAATCAAGATTAGAGTCTATGAATACGCCTAGTAACTTTTCATTTGTGACATTTTCTAATTTATAAGAGTTAATAGTAATATCGATTTCATTACTAGGAAGTCTTGCTAATTTTTGTCTGGATCCAATTATCATGCATTTTGTTTTTAATTCGTTTATTTTCATTTTATTCTCTTCACACCAATTTTGAACATTTTCCATATCTTTGTGCATATTGTTCTCAATGGGTTTTACATTTGCAGCGGAATCATGCATTGTTGCATCATCGGCAAACAGGTCAAGTTTTGTGTACTTTATATGTAATGGAAGATCATTTATATAAAGTAGAAAAAGGACGGGTCCTAAAACCGAACCTTGGGGTACACCAGAGGTGATGTTCTGACGTTCTGAAAATATGTTTCCGATATATACATTTTGATACCTGTCCTTTAAGTACGATCTGAACCAATCAAGTGTATTATCATGAATGTTATATAGATTAAGTTTTTCTAATAGAATTTTATGGTCCACTAAGTCAAAAGCTTTTCTGAAGTCGAGAAATGTAACACCATTAATATTACCTTGATCTATTTCCAAAAGCCATTTTTCTGTGAGGTTAAGAAGTGCAGTTTGGCACGAATGAAATTGCCTAAATCCTGATTGATCCTGATGAAGAAGGTTATTCTGTTTTAAATATTCATTTAATTGATGTGTGACATGTTTTTCGAAAATTTTTGATAAGGTTGAGAGGACTGAGACAGGCCTGTAATTTCCAGGATCCATTTTATCACCTTTTTTGAATATTGGCGTGACTTTTGCAGACTTAAGTTGATCGGGGAAAACTCCATTTTGGATGCTTATATTAATCAGATATGTAATAGGTCTTGATATTATAGACGCAGCTACTTTAAGAATTCTAGGTCCAATAGTGTCGGTGCCGGTAGATTTATTAGGATTAAGGTTTCTAAGTAGTTTAAAAACATCTTCTTCGTTTATTTCTTTTAGTTTGAAAGATTGTGTTTCTCCTAATTTAGATTGTGTAAAATCTTTAAGAAGTTTTAAAGTCTTTTCATTGTCATGATCAATCAAACCTAGGTTATCGCACAACTTAACGTAATATTCATTAAATTTATCGGCAATGTTTTTAGCGTCCGTTAACGTTTCCCCGTTATACGTAATAGAGTTGGGAGCAGATTTTGAAGATTTAGGTGCAAGATTTGCCATATGTTTCCAAATATCACCTGGTCTTTGATTGTTTTTAATAGCCGATTGATAATAATCAGTTTTTGATTTCCTTAACAGTTCTGTAACCTTGTTTCTCCATACTTTGTAGTTAATCATGTCCTTAGCTTTATGAAAACGATCGCGCTTAATACGGGCCTCATTTATTTCTGCATTGATCCATGAAGGTTTATAGTGATGTTTTACACGCTTTGTTTTTATTTTTGCGTTTGCATTCAGTACTTTTAAAAATATATCATAAAATTTTGTCAACGCGGCATTTGGATCTATCATTGATTCGATTTGATGTAAATCTGATGATGCTAATTGCCTAAGGAAATGTTGCTCGTCGAAATGTTTAAAATCGCGGTATTGGATGGAATAGTGTCGTTTTGGAGATTTTTCGCAAGAAGTTTTCCGAGTGACACAAACTGGGTAATGATCCGAAATAGCAATAAAAGGTACTTTAATTTCATGAAAGTTTTCCGGTTTATTGGTGTATATGTGATCAATTAGCGTTGCACTTTTGTCGGTGACACGTGTCGGTTTATCGATTACCTGTGTAAACTCAAATTGCTCAAGGGCGTTGGTCCAGTAACGCGGGGGGTCATTTAGATAATCGATGTTAAAGTCGCCACAAAGGATTATTTCGTTATTATTACAAGAACATGCTGATCATATATCATATCTCTGTACATGTACCATTGTTTTCATTGGTTGTGAGAGTAAATTATTCTATTAAAGCGATTGACTCATCTATTAAAGTTATCGTACATTAATTGTAATCTTATTTTATTGTCACTTATATCAATTTATTTATACCAGTTATACAGGTACCTGAATAGATAGATATTTATTCGGTAAAACAATGTCAATAAAATATACATATACAAATAAAATCTGTGTTGAAAAAACATTACAAAAAACTTTTACATATTTTGCATCCCTATCAGTAATATTATTCAATTTTCAATTTTTAGTGAATATATCCACATGACTAGTTAAAACAACAAATATCACAGTTTACAAAACATTGCTTACCAGGATAGCCCATAAAAAGTCCTAGGGCTTATTTCCAGTGGGGTCTCAAATGTTAATATCACATTATTTAAGATTTAGATTAATTTAGATAAAAAAAAACAAAAACAAAAACAAAAAACAAAAAAAAAACACACAAACAAACGACACTATCTAGTCTAATATAAGTAAAAATCACAATTTTGCTTAGAAAGCCCTTTCTCGAGTAAAAATGATTTGATGTTGTTCTTAAAAAGACCTTTGCTCTTGGATTCTTCAATAGATAAAGGAAGCTCATTCCAATCTTTTATGCCACTAAAGTAAATAGTACTAGATTCGCATGTCTTGACTCTAGGAATAATAAAATCTAAGTTTGTACAAGATCTTGTCTGACGCCCAGAATTTTGTGTTTTCATGACAAAGTTATTCCTTAGATATGATGGTGCCTTATCATGGTTTATATTAAAAACATGAATCAACGTAATTGTTTAACCCGGTCTTCAATATTCAACATGTTCAAAGAACTAAGAGTGGTATAATTCACTGTTTGCCGGGGAGAGTAATTGCATATAAATCTAACCATTTTGTTTTGACAAATTTGTAATTTGTGTTTCAACAATTTGGACAAACCTGAGTACCAAGCGCTGGAAGCATAATCAATATGACACTGTATTAAGGAACAGCATAATGACATTTTACGTTTGAGATCTAAAAATCTTGCTTGTCTATATAAAAACTTCAATCTACTGTTCACTTTTTGTACAACTGATTCAACAATATGTTCACCACTCAAAGAGTCATCTATATTAACGCCCAAATATTTCACATTATCTGTAGAATTTATGACATGGTTGTTACAAAAAGTAGAAAAATTCTGAAAATCTTTAAGTTTCTCTTTGGACCAATCAGGATACATTCCGTTTTACCTAAATGAAGTGACAATTTGTTACTTATAAGCCACGTGGAACATTGATTTAAAACAGATTCAAGTTTTTTCTGAGGGTCTTTGTGGGCATTAAAAATTGCACTATCATCTGCATATAAAATCAATTTACAAAATTTGTCTACACTTGCTGACATGTCATTTACATAGATTAAAAATAGTAATGGACCTAAAATACTCCCTTGAGGTACTCCACAGGTTACAAATCCTGGGTCTGATGACACATTGTTAATAAGAACGAATTGTTTTCTTCCAGTAAGATATAAGACTTAAACCAATTTACAGATAAAACACCTATTGCTTCTAGTTTGTTACATAAAATTTCATGGTCAACCGTATCAAAAGCTTTCTGTAGATCTAATAGTATCATGCCAGTAAATAACCCTTTAGATGTGTTAACTTTCAAATAGTCAAACAAATGTATCAAACATGTATCAGTTGAATACCTACTTCTAAATCCAGATTGAAATTTAAATAAAATATTGTTGTGATCTAATTAATTAGCCAGCTGAGAGTGAACTGATCTTTCTAGAATTTTAGACATTCTACTAAGAATACTAATTAACAGGTCTGTAGTTCCCTTCTTCTAAAGAACTGTTTTTCTTATATAAAGGTTTTAGGCATGGTCCATTTGATATTCTGGGGGGGGGGGGGGGGGCTTGGGTTTTTTTGTCGGAGCAAGATTATTTTTTTTCGCCCCGGACCGGGGCAAAATTATTTTTTTCTTGCAAAGTTGGAGCAAGGAAATTTTTTAACAAAGTGATGCGCATATTAAGAATGTGTTTTATTGATAGAAATTATCTATATTTTTACTAAAATCTCTATATATTTATAATTTATTAGTTTATTTTTATGCAAGTATTCAATTCACTTTTAAACAGAGAGAGATAAAAGATTTTTACAATACAATTCTCAATATTTTATATAAGGTACATGTATATAACATGTATAAGAGGATCTGAGGGGATCGAAGGTCTCCTAGACAAATTTTTAAAGGTAGAATTGTAAATTGGTGAATAACTGAAGTTCTCCTTCCAACATGTCCAAGCTTACAAGAATATATCAATTAGACTAGTACTCTATGGGATACATGCAACATGTATTAATAGCATTACACAAATATTGATAATATATGCAGCTTTTAAGGAAGCCCTTTTTCATTCACATACATGTATAACTTTTGCTATCTTCAAATATATGAACTTTGCCATTAGTAAATAATGTTTTGATAGAAAACTATGGCGATTTTTGGTACAATTTTGAAAACTGTGGCGAGCAAAGCGAGGCGGAAAATTTTCAAGAATTTCAGCGAAATTTTATGGTAAGTCTTCAAATTCAGATTATTTGAAAGAGCAAGATTATTTTTTTCTGTCACACCATAAGCAAATTTATTTTTTTCATTGAAGTTGAGAGCAAAATTATTTTTTCGAAAAAAACATATGGCAAAATAGCGCTCAATTTCCTAATTTGCTTAGCGGCCATATTGGATTCCGTAGGCTTCATATTCTTACTACATCTAGAACTACTTCCGGGTTGAATCCCTGCGAGGAACAATTGATACGGCTTATATCGATTCTTACTATAGGAGTCTATGGGGAGCAAATTATAAATTGAGAATACTCACGATTTCATGACACCGATCAAATTTGTCCACATATAGGAAGAAACTCTACAAAAATCTGAATTTATAAATCAACATCTTTGATAGATTAACGAATTTTTACTTCTGTCATTTTTGAGGTGAAAATTCGAGGCGACACTGCCCATACCCCCAATGTTAAGAAAGTCCAAAACGTGTCACTACTAGCCGCACTTCAACTTTGTTTATCAGTAGGAAATCTTAGGAGCTGTGTATTTGTCCACATGTTTTCGGATAGATCGCGATATCAAATCCCGGATTTTGTCAACTTGAGAATCATAAAATGAAATTAAGTTCTGTCACTTTTGGGTTGAAAAATCGATATTTTGAGAAATAGGCCTGTCATATTGATGGATTCATTTTGTCGGCTTTGACAGGATAAAGATAATCTTTTGTTCATACGTAGAGTGGGTAAATTGTATGGTAATAAATAAGCTGAAATAGATAAGAAACAGTTGTATTTTACCAGGGGCGCATTCTGCTCTTTGCATTTATTTGATCTGATGCATTTAAAATGTATTGCTTTTCCTGGCATGTCGGGTCATTCTTGTTTGAGATTTGGCGCGTTTCAAACATAGTATATGACGTAATATAATCGTCATATGAATACATTTGCATATATGAATAAATTGAGCGCTATTTTGCCATATGAAAACCCAAGCCCCCCCCCCCCCCCCCCCCCCAGAATATCAAACGGACCGTCCCTTACTCTAGCTATTTTCATACCTTCAGGTACAGTAGACGTAATAATTGACAAATTCACAATAAAAATAATGGGTATTTTAAGAACATTTGCACCATCTTTAATAAATTTTGCTGGTATTTCATCTAAAGTTTCTAAACCTGTACTCTTTGATGAGTTTAATCTCATAAGCTCTTTAAACACAAATTATTCACTAACTGGGGTTAAAACATAAGATGCATCCTTTTTAAGTTTAAGAATATATTTCTATGTTTTTGTTATAAATATTCCAGGGTCAGATTACGCTCATTATACTGCACTATGATTTCCGGGACATGATTGAATAAATTCTTAACGTATGCCCACGGTGTTTTCCTACAAGAGAATACACAAATAGCAATTTTATTTCAAATTGACATAACTGTCAATCACCAGGAGCGAAACTACCTGACACGAACTTTGTTAGGGACGATACAATCCGGGAATTCCCGAAATAGAAGGAACGATGCGGTGAAAGACGGAAAGACGGAATATGGCATCAACAAGAAATTCTCGCTCATCGTCGCGAGATAGCAATGTTTTATGTGAATGGGGACTGCCAAGTGATGCATCTAAGTGTAGTAATGAGAACTTGCAATCTATTGGCATTTGTTACAGAAAAGAAGCTGCCTTTTCAATCTCTGATATCTCAAATCTCAAACATAAGAATTTGAAGAAAAAGTGTATGGTGGATGATCTACCACTGATAGCAAAGAAGATTATAGAATTGACAAAGAGAATTTTTACCTTCTCACTTACCCTTGATGTCCCTGTAAATCACTTTCGCAGTGAAGTTTCAAAAAGTTGGTGCGCATTGAACGATATTGTAAGCGATTTCCAAAAGCAAAATTTGGAATTGCTTTCAGATGAATTGAATTTGAGGTAATAATTCCCTCTGTTTGAATTTAAAATCACCCACATAGTGTATGTATTCTAATTTCTGTATCAGTAACGAAACACTTGCATGATCAAAACAAAAGTTTCTGATGAGAATGATTAATTATTAATGACATGATGCTTAAGCAAAAAGTGGGATACTATATGCTATGTATTATGAATCAAGGCAAAGCCTTATGAGCGAGCGGAGAAAAAAGACACCAAAAATTTTGTAAAACCTCAAAACCTTGATCTCAAAATCAAAAATTTTTCAAAGTCATAACCTTAGGGATCCAGGAATCTCTCCCCGCCGGTCAAGCTGGACCTCCCCTTCACAGTGCCAGACAATCCGAAAGTCACCAGACATACCAGACAAATCTGGTAAAATTTGCTTCAGTTGCAAAAAAGAAAGGAAAAAAAAAAAGCCTGGATCCGTCCCACACGATGATCTTTTCTTTAACAAACTAAGCATTTCCGGAAGTACCCTGATTAGCCCGTTCTGAGTTTGCGCTAAGTCCAAAACGTAAATACTGAATGTAAACATAAACATGTATCACGTGGTTTATGAATACATTAATTTCAAATCTGTTTTACCCCTGAAGTATTGAAATCGACATTTATGACTGCGAATTTGTAAAACATAATACATGATGTACTGGGGTATTGTGCTCCCCGCATTTTATAAAGGATTAAAGCCTTTAGAATAGAAATTTACAGCTGACCAAGGCTATGCTGCATGCTGTGTCCAACCCATTAAATAGTAAATTAAGTAATAAAAAAGCAATAAAATCGTCAGACCATCGACAAGTATACACAGAGTAAATATTGGTAGTAAGCTAACTTTCATCAAGTGTACATAAGCAAATATAACTTGTCATAGTCATGATTTAAGATTCTGGTGTGAAAGGGGGGGGGGGGGGGGGGTTGGAGGACGGTGTTGTTGTTGAAATGCAATACATGTATTTAAGAAACTAGCTACGTAATTCGGCGAAATGATTCTATTTTCTATTTATCTACTTAAATTGTGATCAAAATCATGAACAAATATTTGCTTGCCGATAAAATAAAGATATGATTTTATTTTTCAACTAGCCGTATACTGCAGTACTGTAATGACCCCCCCCCCCCCCCTTTTTTTTCGCAGTAGTAGTAGAAACGGCTGATGAAGCATTTAGATCAACTGGAAGTCCATTATTTGGACAAAAACAGTTTATTCTGATAATTCGGTGTGCAGAAAATCGAAATATTCAAAAGATAAAACAAAAATACGTACCGTTTGAGAGGCCGGATGTTCCAATTTTTAACGTTTCAACTTAAATTCAATGGATTAGACTCCGAGTTATAAAGATGGACTCTACAAGACACCGGTGCCATTCGACAGTGCAGAGTTCACTCGATCAATAAAAATTCATAACATGCCCATAAAAATTCATATCTCCTCAGAAAACACGATAAAAGATCACTACCCCCCCTTTTCCGCCATTAGAAGTTTTCCGCCACTTCAAATTTTCATAAAATCATTAAAAATCAAAACATTAGTCCAAGGTACACGTGTTTGGTATCGATCGATTCTAAATTTAGAGCTTACGTGAGATATCTGGGTCGCGCAGGTATAGCTCGAAGTTTTTCCCTCGCTTTTACGTTTGCGCATCTCCCATTGGTCATTCTCAGAACATGACCGCTTCGACACCGTGACGTAGACATTGTTTAGGTTCTAAGCTCATTTGCATAATTCATGCACAGTTACAAGGAGCATAGAAAGATCTAAGTGTCCCATCATTCAATTTTACACATACGTAGATCAATAGCAAGGGGGTCTGAAATCCCTCCCATTTCCTCTTTAGTGACCATGAAATCCATTTAAAAAATTCAAATATTTCTTCTTTACTACATAATTATTTCGATCATATCTACCTTGTTTGTTTGATATACTGAAAAGTGTTAGAAAATCGCGGCAGTTAAGAGTTTTGTGTTACCTTTACTTCTTGCATTACTACAATTATGTACCATTCTTACATTGGACCTAGTGACCTTGACCTTGGACTTTGACCTAGTTAAAGATTTTGGTTAAAGTTTCTGGTTGAAGCAAAATCTAAGGAACTGTATGCAGTAGAAACTTTATATTATACATGTAGGTTGCCTCTGATAAGACCTCTCAATGTATGCTGTAATATTTGACTTAGTGACTTTGACCCAGTTGGTGACAAAAACTTACTTTGCAATCCGGCCATACCGTCTTTAGCGGTGTTTTATTACGCCATAAAATAGAAGAATTTTATCCGTTGGGAATTTGTCAATGTATGTTCTCCTGCTCTGTCGTTTAAGGGAATCGAGTCACTTTTATCCGTATCCGCGGTCCTGCTACCATACTTTTTCAGTTCCAAGTATGTATATCTTTTGCTCGTGCATTTTCCCATAATTATGTATATGCGTTACCATAAATGCGAGCTCCGCTCGCTATTATTAGTTGAAAATGCGATGAAATTATAAGGGCGTACCCTTATGTTTGGAGTCGAATCTCGAACATTAATAAAACTGTATACCTGTATGTGATCTTTTCACCATCTACATGCACTGCCATCCATTAATAACTATAAAAACAAGGAAGTCATTCTAAATTCTTTATAATTTTATCCTAATTTTTTCCATTCTGAACTGGAGCATGTTGAGAGATTCATAATAATTGGTTTCATTTCATTCAAAACAATGTACTGTGATATATAACAAAAATGTATGTAGAAACTTTTTTCATCAGCACAATTTTCTTTCAAAAAATGTCATTTTTGTATTATGATAAAATTTTTAAACATAGGTAATCACATATTACGAAGCTCACCTCGTAGCAGCAAATATCAGATGGAATTTCTTCATATTGCAGCATGTCGTAAGATAATGTCTCACCAGTAAGACCTTTTGTAAAATCTTTTGTTACATTTCACCTGGTTATTTTGCATCTGTCATATCAAAAAGATTAAAAGAGAGGATGAATTTAAATTAGCACCCAAGAACAGAAAGAACATGCTATGCATTGATTTTGATTTGTTTTATCGTAGATTATGTGGCGGCTGCCTCTTAGATTATTTGGTGGCCAGAAAAATTATATGGTTGCTGCCAGATAATTAAGTGGGGGACGCCAGATAAATTATAATTCACACCTGTCACCTACACTGTTCTGTATCTTTTCATTTTCTGGCTTTCATTTATTGAAAGCAGCATTGCTACCAACTACCAAGATTTTAAGTAAAAAGAAGAATACTTAAAAAGATCAATAAGGTCTGCTAGCTTTCATTTGGGATGTTTCTAGTATTCCCCTCGGCTGTTCCTTTGCATTAATATTAATACGAACAATATACCATCATAATACATGTACTTTTTTGTCTAATTTCAGCGTGTTATTCAAATGGAAGGCTCATGCACAAGAATTTCTGCTCTACCTTAATACTTTCAGTAAAAGATGGGATAATTTGGACACAAGAAAGGGAAGTTTTACACAAATGTTGATACATTTTCTAAGAATGTGCCTGATGGTTCCTGAGTAAGTAAAATATTTATTCTAATGTATTTTGTTGTTCCTAACTTTTGCCAAAGCAAAGGGATATTAAAGCTCTTCTATCCATCTATCAGTCACTAAAACTTAATCCTTTGCATAAATTTTGATTCAATTTGAAGGACCTTTTCATCCGTATTAAAATTTTTGACCTTGACCTTGGAGTATTTTTCAAAAACTGTCAACCTTTGGCATAACCCTTGAATGGTGAGTGATAGGGATTTTATTTTGCCTCGGACTTGTTCGAACAAATCGCGTAAATCGTGTCACGTGCATGCCTTCTAAATTTCTATAGACCATCAACAATTCTGCCATTGCTATATAAATGCATTCACACATAAAGGGAGTCGTGAAACGGCAATTTTCATCAACAAAAACTGAGGTTTTGGTCCCTGACAAAATAAAGCAGTTATTAAGTTTGTTATTGACTGTCCACAGAGATTTGTCGGGTTGATCAAGCCAATAGAAGGCTTGGCTTCGCCTAACCTTCTTTGGGCTTGATCAACCCAACAAATCTCTGTAGACGGTCAGTAACAAACCTAATAACTAATAATATGTTTCATATACAATGTACATGTACATATTCCTTGTGACCTTTCCATATAAATCAAAAGTTTTGACCTTGATCTTGATCTTGGAGTTTGCGCTATTGTATGAACATTGCCCAAAAAGGAGACCATAATTCCTGAATCTGCTTTTTGGTAGCACACTTTAAATCTGACTGATTATACAATAAGAAAAAAAATTGATACAACAGGTGCAGTGATTTTGGAGGAAAAGATTACCGTGAAACCAGCGACTTTGTTTAATTATAAGACAGCTGCCACATTAAACAGCTCTTCTGTTTTATCATTCTTAATTTTTCAAAAATTGTAACTTTTTAAGTTTTTGCAAATAGTCTGATATTTGATTTATCTCAAATTTTCAATTCAATTTTATAAACTTACGAGGGCTGATTGATATGTTGTGAGCCTGGTATTTAACGATTTGAATTTATTAGACATTTTATATTATTTTTCTACATAATTCCATTCAGTGTCTATACACTTTTGCCATGGTGTTTAAGGGCCTCAATACCACTTTTAAGGAACTCCTTATCTTGACTGGTTAGAAAGCCATCCAATGCAAGTATAATATCGTCATCAGACTGAAAGTGGGTGCCAGAAATATCTGCTTTCAGTATTGATGAAAGTCTGATGGAGCAAGATCAGGTGAATAAGGCGGATGCTCAGTCAAAGTAAAGCCACAATCATCAATAGCAGCAGCATTGTCCTGATGGAATAACACAACTTTAACTATTGAGCTTTCTTTTTAATTTTTTCCTGTAACTGGGTCAGAAAAGAAGCATAGTATGTGTCATTGATTGTTTGTCCTTTTTGAAGATAATCAATCAGCAGAATACCTTCTGCACCCCAGAAAACGGAGGCTCACAACATATCAATCAGCCCTCATAACAAACACTGAAAAACAGTATATTCTATATACACCTTGATAAAAATGAAGTGAAACATAAGTGAGTACTATCTCTCAGCTTGTGTCAACAAGGAGGAAGAAGAAGATATGTGAGAGCATTGTAAGTGTAATTAACTCAAAATGGAGCTTATAATTTGTTAACAGTTGTGTATATTTCTTTTACTAGAATGGGAAATACAACAAGTAGAAATATTGTAATAAGGTGTGACTGTGTCTCTAGTACCCCAGATATCCAGTTTGTACAGCTTCCTGACCCTGTGCTGGGATTCACAGACAAAGTTTTAAATGTCGTCACTGTGGCAGAGGTCAGTACAGGAACAGATTTCAACTAGAATAATTGGCACTTGTGTTCAAATTTTCTTTTTATGAAAACTTGTTTTGAACATAGTTATGCTTCCTGATTTCAGTTGAACTATCATCCACTTTATGATTTCAAAATATGTAGATATTAATGATATACATCACTGCATAGTGTAAAATTATACATGTACATCAATTTCATTTATGCTCAGTCATAGATTAAAAGTCATCATACCATATCTGGAGAGGGTCATTATCGTATTGTATGAATTAGCATTTGAATTCAAATCTTGATTAATTGTGCAATTTTTACAGTGTAAGGAAAAGGTCTATAAAGGATCTTTTACTACAAAAAACTTCAGTGCTAAGAATCTGTCTGACAGGGTCCTAGGAAAGCATGGAGTGCAGCTCTTGGCAGAGTATAAGTCATCTCTTTTCCGTCCATGTGCAACAGGAATAATATGTACACAAACAGAGGTAATGTATGACTGTATATTTGTACTGATATATTACATGTTTAAAACATGTTGGTGGAGAAAAGTCTTAAGTTCATTTTTTTTATTAATCTATAGGTATGTCACATGGGCAACAAGTTATATAATGTTTTCATACCCTCCTTGTTTGAATTACAGATTATATTTACTTGCCTTGAAATGGATACTGAACATTTCCTAGCCATACAAAATGAAGATTTTGATAAAGATGAAGATGAAGTTGATGAAATGAAAGGAGATATTTCCTATTCAAGACCATATAATTTCTTGGACGCAACAGATCGAGCAGAAATCCTAGAAGCATGCTTCTGGCTTGGTTATGTGCAAACAAACTGTTACAAAAGCATTTAAAAATTTGGATTTTTTATCTTTTCTTATATGTTTTCTCCACTATGGTAGTGTCACACCTTACCAGATAGCCCAAAAGCATGTCTAAGACATGTTTTGTTAATTTCAAATTTAGTATAAGTACATTGTTTCAGAATTTATTGCTTTGTGTTTCATACCAGTAACAAATCACAAATTATGACATTTGTTCTAAAGCATTTTGTCCTTACAATTGTTTTCAAACGAAAATGCAATACATTCCATCTGAAGAGTTTCATCTCAGCTACTTGTAACTTAATGAACATTGATTGAGAAAATAAATGTTATTGAAATCATTAATCTATGTCAGAGGAAATGGTATTAAGCTAGTTAAAACATGTCCTAAACTAAACAAAATCACATCATATAAATTTTATTCAAAAGAAACATCTTTTATGACACTATGTGATAGTTTCAAAATATTTTGAGTTAGAAGTAGGCCATATTAAAGGTGTTTGTGACTTTTGTTTATATGAAAAGGGTTTCATGCATATATGTTTATGTACCAATTCAAAACATTAAACAATATCAAACTACAGAATTGGAATGAATCTTATGAAATAAAGCAGGTGTTCTGATCTTGGAGTACATCTTATGCCCCTATGATTGGATATTCAGATATATATGGTTTTTGGCCATATGTGTATCAGAAACTTTGTCCATAACTCTTTGAAAGTAAGTTGGCAAATGCTTTTAAAATAGGTTATGGCAATGTATGAAAAGCCAATTTTGACTGTATTATAAAATAACAGAAATGAGCAGGATGTATCAATATTAATGCACCAACTATGACATCATCACAACCGTTATTTGATGACTTTGACTGGCTGCATATATATTTGATGGATGTATTTTGAACAAAGTTGTTAGAATTCTTAATAAACAAGTTCCCTCATATATATTATCGCCTTGCAAACTAGTTTCAGGGGAAAGTATCCCTATTGTTCATGTATGGTGTACATCATACTCTTGTATACAATCTGCGGGGCACACTTTTCATAAGATCTTTGTCAAGTTTCTTTCACTAATTGGTCATGATGGAAAGATCCATCCTTTATTTTCAAGGTCATGAGTTAAGGTCCCAGGATGGAGTTGGTCAAAATTGTTGGTTATTTTCTTTAGAGGTGATATGTTGTTAGGGATCTTTGAAATTATTTAAACTTTGCACGTTCATTACATGAAGAAGAAACCTAAAAATTGTGCAATGTTTAAGGTCAGGGTCACAGTTTTAAGTTTGTCAAAATCCTTGTATACAAACTTGAGGTAGCATTTTATTAAGAATTGTGGTTAAACTTCAAATTCATAAAACTCTTATGATTTTAAAGGTCAAGCACAGATTGGAATGGGTTAAAACCCCTGTATACACTCTAGACATGGCATGTCACATGACAGAACTTAGTCAAACTAGATAAAAATCATTGCCTATAACTTTAGGAGGAGCCCTATTTAACTTTGATTTTCAATGTCAAGTTCACTTGTTTGAATTGGTAAAAGTCTGGAGGGAGCATTTTCAAGGGATCATTGATAAACACTATACACTTATTGCTTATAGCATGAGGCAGAACATTACTGATTTTAGGTAACAAATTGGAATTTGCAAAAATTGGTTGATACTCTTTCGAAATGGATAAATTCAGTTGGAATGTTGCTGAGATCCAATATAAATAAAGTAAGACTCTCTCTGAGCACCAGATTCAAGACCCTGGTGTAAAAAGAGAACTTTCCTCTCTAAGAATATGTCTTTGCTCCAGCTGAAGCTCCAGTTTTGGCTTTTATGTTTAACATGAACCAATTAAGCTGATAGCAACTACACATTTACATCTAAGAAGTATTACTACGTCTGTCACAAAAAGGAATTGGGCATAAATTCAACACAGGAGAATTTCTACATAAGAAGTAATGGAAAATCACAAATCAGTTGTTAGTCTTAATACTTATAAATTAGAATGATCTTTCTTGCACTGTATTCCAAATAAAGCACAAATTGCTATACACTGAATTGGTGGATCATCAAATCGCTATACTAAAATTTTCCAAACTTAAATTGTTTCAAAAATCAAATCCATTGTTCATAAGTACTGTGAATAAATTTACTCTGGAAGTGAAATCAACCAAATGTGGGTATTGAAGCGATTTCTTTTATAGATGTTATTTTATTATTTGACATTAACGTAATTGCCTTATAATCGATACTGTCCATCCTTTATCATGCTATAACTCGTATTTATTAATATTGTTTATTGCCATTTATTTGCCATTTTTTGTCGTTGACATATGATTGCTCCGTATCCGTATATTTGGTACTTGCTCTGGCATAGCGTATCAACTGAGATATGAACATGCCATAAGCAGGCGATGAAGGGATGTTGCTACTCAGAAAAGGAAAGTTTGTAATGCTGAAATTGAAGTCGTCACGTTTGTCATAGAGTGAGGTGTTCATGTGACCATCAGTGTCAGCATAGGACAACATTATGTCCAAATAGGAAGCTGAATTATTTGTCTCTGTAGTTTCTTTGACTTCAAAGATACTGCTAAGGTAATCCTCGAATTTTGAATTATTGATGGACAACACATCCTCTATGTATCTGTTAGTGAAACTGAAGTCAGAAGCTAAGTATCTTTTCCCTTCAGAGACCAAAGATTGAATGAATTCAGCTTCGTACAAGTAAAGGAAAATGTCAGCAAGGAGTGGGGCACAATTGGTCTCCATTGGAATTCCGACAATTTGATGGAAGACCTTTCCTCCAAACACCACTAAAATGTTGTCAATCAGAAAGTTTAACATCTGAGTAATATCTGTTTCAGTGTACTTATTTTCAGAGTCGGACTTTTCTTTTACAAAGAAGGTTTTGTCATAGTTAACTACAATAAATTCGTATTTGCGATTACCGTTCTTACTTGTAAACGCATAACTTATAATTTTTGCGAGTCTTTCTTTCAATTTAGAATGTGGAATTGTAAAGTGTCGAAAAATTAAAGTCTTTGATCGATTGGACTCTACTAAAATGAGTGGATTTCAGATGTTCTAAAAGTTCCTTCGAATTCTTTAAAATCCACATCTGGTTGATACCACTGCGAGAATATAATGTCGAACAGTATTTTTGAAGCCGAGATTTGGTTTCAATAAAACTTTGGTGAATAAGATCGATACAGATTTGGTAGAACATTTTGAGGAACCAGCGATGAAACGGTGTACGGAAAACCACAAAACACTCAATGCAAAAGCACAAATCAGACACCCACTGAAAGAGATGCAAAAAGGACAAGGAACACCAACTCACACCATAGACACATGAAACACGAAATACAGCACATAAACCAACGAAACCAATGGGAAATCGGTGCAGAGTTAGGTCGACCATCTTCCACGCAAGTTGCAGACGGTGTAATTATCCGGATCAAGTGCATACGACCCTTCAACTTTTCCGATTACTTAGAGGTCTCGAAGAACGCACAACTGTAGTGTTATTTTTTTGGAGATACAATGGAAATATTAAACATATGTTAAACGTCTTTAGATTCAAAAGCATCATTTAAAACCTGATAAATTTACAGCATGGACCAGACATGCACGTTTCGGGTACTAAACCCTCGTCAGTGATCCTCAGTCTAAACAATGTAATACGGCCAAAAAGTATGAAAAATATTATGTCCAAAAATGTACCAAAAGACGTAGCAGAATGAGTGGGATATGATGCTACAGGACCCACATTTTAGAAATTTCAAGAAATTTTGTGACAGAAAATTTCAAATGCGTTGAAGAGACACACGATCAACCGAAGTTGATCGAACTTGGCTACATGTGCCCTCGGGGACTCTTGGTCCACCAGCAGTGACACTCACCAAGTAGTTCAAATGTTAAACGTCTTTAAATTCAATAGCATCATTTAAAACCTGATAAATTTACAGCATGGACCAGACATGCACGTTTCGGGTACTAAACCCTCGTCAGTGATCCTCAGTCTAAACAATGTAATACGGCCAAAAAGTATGAAAATTAGTATGTCCAAAAATGTACCAAAAGACGTAGCAGAATGAGTGGGATATGATGCTACAGGACCCACATTTTAGAAATTTCAAGAAATTTTGTGACAGAAAATTTCAAATGCGTTGAAGAGACACACGATCAACCGAAGTTGATCGAACTTGGCTACATGTGCCCTCGGGGACTCTTGGTCCACCAGCAGTGACACTCACCAAGTAGTTCAAATGTTAAACGTCTTTAAATTCAATAGCGTCATTTAAAACCTGATAAATTTACAGCATGGACCAGACATGCACGTTTCGGGTACTAAACCCTCGTCAGTGATCCTCAGTCTAAACAATGTAATACGGCCAAAAAGTATGAAAATTAGTATGTCCAAAAATGTACCAAAGGACGTAGCAGAATGAGTGGGATATGATGCTACAGGACCCACATTTTAGAAATTTCAAGAAATTTTGTGACAGAAAATTTCAAATGCGTTGAAGAGACACACGATCAACCGAAGTTGATCGAACTTGGCTACATGTGCCCTCGGGGACTCTTGGTCCACCAGCAGTGACACTCACCAAGTAGTTCAAATGTTAAACGTCTTTAAATTCAATAGTATCATTTAAAACCTGATAAATTTACAGCATGGACCAGACATGCACGTTTCGGGTACTAAACCCTCGTCAGTGATCCTCAGTCTTAACAATGTAATACGGCCAAAAAGTATGAAAATTATTATGTCCAAAAATGTACCAAAAGACGCAGCAGAATGAGTGGGATATGATGCTACAGGACCCACATTTTAGAAATTTCAAGAAATTTTGTGACATAAAATTTCAAATGCGTTGAAGAGACATACGACCAACCGAAGTTGATCGAACTTGGCTACATGTGCCCTCGGGGACTCTTGGTCCACCAGCAGTGACACTCACTCAAATGTTAAACGTCTTTATACTTTTTGGCCGTATTACATTGTTTAGACTGAGGATCACTGACGAGGGTTTAGTAATGTGGGTCCTGTAGCATCATCATAGCATCATTCTGCTACGTCTTTTGGTAACTCATTGTCCTTCATATTGGAACATATTTTTATTAGGTTAGAACCATTCAAACAAGTTACAGGGTGACTTTTTTTAATATCGGCCTAAGCGACGGGTGTTGCTAGCAAACAGGAGATGCTTACTTTCCTCGGGCACTTGATCTCATCTCCATTGGAAACGCAGCTTTGCTGATTGTTGTGGAAATATCTTTTTACGAACCTAACCTGATAAGACCACCATAATGTACATCGGGGCAATCACCGAATGTTTATGTCAATTGTATTCTTTGTTGTGGAAATATTTTCTTACGAACCTTACCTGATATGTACACCAGAATGTACATCGAGAAATCACCGATTGTTTATGTCAATTGTATTCTTTAGTTGTGGAAATATTATCTTACGAACCTTACCTGATATGTACACCTTAATGTACATCGAGAAATCACCGAATGTTTATGTCGATTGTATTCTTTGTTGTGGAAATATTTTCTTATGAACCTTACCTGATATGTACACAAAAATATACATCGAGAAATCACCGAATGTTTATGTCAATTGTATTATTTGTTGTAGAAATATTTTCTTACGAACATTACCTGATATGTAGACCAGAATGTACATCTAGACAATCACCGAATTGGACAAGTTTCCAGAGAGCTGCTGCGACGGGTGTTGCATGCAATCAGGAGACGCTGACTCTCCCCGGGCACCTGGCATCACTTCGGAATGTTGTTCATTCCGAGGTTAGCGGCCGCTTTTAATGGAATTCTCATTATTTTGCCTTGCCTTCTCGACATCGTATTTCTTTATCGAAATTATTCAGGGTGTTGCCGCTTATAATGATTTTCGGAAATTCTTTTTCTAGGATGTCATACCGGGGCCAATGAGCGAACACCCTCCTCCCTCTTGTTATTCAAATAATACAAAGAGAGAAATTAAAAAAAAAACAAGCTTCAAGCGTCATTTCTGGTCTTACTTAGATGTTAAACGTCTTCAGCTTCGATGCACCAATGAAGGACATTTAGATTTGCAGCACGGATAACGTTTATATACAACCCTCCAACTTTTCCGATTACCCAGAGGTCTCGAAGAATGCACAACTGTGGTGTAATTTTTTTAGATACAATGTAAATGCACGTTACGGGTACTTTACCCTTATCAGTGATCCTCAATCTAAACTATGTGAAATGGTCAATGAGTTTGCACTTTCTATATAGAAATGGCCTCAGACAGTGCAGTTCATGCTTTTCATATGTTTTCATTTTCGTGCATGATCATCGACGGCGGGTACGGCTAGCCAACAGGGGATGCTTACTCCTCCCGGGCACCTGGTCACACCCTTGGTTTGCTAGGGGTCCGTCGATGCTCAATTTGGTGCTCTCTTGTGAGTGCTGTTGAGATTATCGTCAGGATCTTCTTTAACTCATTTGTGTCACACCTATGCCCTTTGCCGTGTGGAGCTCGTAAAAAGGTTCCCCGCGAGGGGTTTGACAGTAAGTGTTTTGAATACTTTCCCTGACATGGTCGCCATAGCACTTTCTATATAGAAATGGCCTCAGACAGTGCAGTTCATGCTTTTCATATGTTTTCATTTTCGTGCATGATCATCGACGGCGGGTGCGGCTAGCCAACAGGGGATGCTTACTCCTCCCGGGCACCTGGTCCCACCTCTAGCTTGCTAGGGGTCCGTCGATGCTCAATTTGGTGCTCTATTGTGAGTGCTGTTGAGATTATCGTCAGGATCTTCTTTAACTCATTTGAAAGTTATTATGTCCGAAAATGATTTGTTTTATTTCCGTCCCTTTGCCTTAGTTCTAGTTTTATCTTAGTTTTGTATGCCCTTGGTTAGATGAATTTTCGATAAACAATTATGTACTTCTTGATAGGGATATTTCCTCCATATTTGTCATGTACCGAAAGACGTAGCAGGATGGATGGGATTCTACAGAATCCACGTTTTAGAAATTCCAAAGTAATTTTGATAGACATTTTCGATTGCGTTGAAAAAAGGGGATGATCTCCAGCATGACCACCCTGCACCCACCGAGCAAAACGAGCCCACAAGAAAGTAATACGTTAATGACATCAGACAAAACTACAAGCCACCAAACATGGGAGCAAGCTCTAGCGTATCTGATGAGCTGAGGGATGTAAATTCCGTAGGATGGCAATCAACCTTAGAACATCCCCATCAAGCCAAGAATTCTGGTGCAAATTCAGGTGTAAATTCTTGAAAATTATTTATGTTGAAGCCAAAGTCTTTTCTTTTGTCGTATATCTTAGTCTGAATTTCTCGGTTATTGATTTTGATATCAGGATCCAAAATAAATGGTGTTGCTCTATCATCTGTCTTTTCTTTATTTAATGTTAACTCTGGTCGAAATTTGATTTTTGTAATGGTCAAGATGTGGGTTATCAAATTTCAAAAAAATCATCAAGATACCTAGAGGTGCATTTGAAACATTTCAAGCGGTCATATTTCTTGAGTTTTTGCAGATTTTGCATGAATTCCTTTTCGTATGTTTATAAAAGCAAATTTGCAACAACTGCATATTTGTCATATTTAATTCATTCGGTGGTTTTATATTGGTTTTGTGTAAAAAAAATCATTCAATTGTTAACCGTCTTAAATTCAATAGCATCATTTAAAACCTGATAAATTTACAGCATGGACCAGATGATTTTTAATGAATCCACGAATCAAAAAATCATCCAACCGAGGTCATACAACACCATGTTAAAACCAGAACTACGACAAAGGAACAGAAATATAAAAGAAATCCATCATATGAAGAGAAGTAAGGAGTGAGATCAGGTGCCCAGGAAGAGTGAGCATCTGCTTGCATGCAACACCCGTCACTTTCTGTATAGAGATGGCCTCAGACAGTGCAGTTTTTATGTTTTCATTTTCATGCATGATCATCGAGGACGGGTGCGGCTAGCCAACAGGGGATGCTTGCTCCTCCCGGGCACCTGGTCCCGCCTCTGGCTTGCTGGGGGTCCGTCGATGCTCAATTTGGTGCTCCATTGTGAGTGCTGCTGAGATTATCGTCAGGATCTTCTTTTACTCAATTCAATTCGATAGAAAGGTAACGGTCGGTAGCTTCCATAAAGGACGACAAACATACAAATTGGTATGTCATGGCATAAAAAGCCTACGTTAAAATATCATTTATCACTCCAGATGGACAAGGGGATGTCATAGTGTGCTACCATGTCACCATATATACCATAGAACTTCCTCAGTGATGATGTTAGTCGATCATAAATGTTTCCTCGACTTTGAAGCTTAACTGTAGTCTTCCTCTTAGAAAAAAATCTGAGCACATTGAGCTTGCCCAAACATAACGTACTAATTGAGAAATGAAAACGCCATATGCTGGTGACGACGGGATCTTGCTACCCAGAAAAGGAAAATTGAAGTTGTCACGTTTATTTTAGAGTAAAGTGTTCATATTTACATGGGCGTCAAAAGACAACATGATATCCAGATAGGACGCTGAATTAACGGTCTCTGTCGTTTCCAACGGGATAGATTATGCCCAGGTAATTTGCAAATTTTGGATTATTGATGGACGGTAGATCAAGGTATCTGTACGTGGAGTTGAAGTTAAGAGCTAAATGTCTTTTGCCCTTGGTAGGAATGAAGTACTAATGGTCCCCTACATATACACAGGTGATTTTTTTTGTCTGGATCCATCAAGAGGTGGCCCCACGACAAGCAAAAGTACGTCAAGGGGGTATCCTTATAATAGTGGTATTTTAATAGATTTGTTTGTATGAATGCTTTTGTGTATGTCTTTTGAAATGTAATATATGTTAAATACATTAGAAATGGATTTCTGCACTTATTGATTATTGCATAAAGCTTAGCTTATGATACCACCGGCAGGGTAAGATTTCCAATGTTCTCAGAAAGGCGATCGATGTGGCGAGAAAATTCTGTTTTATATATTTTTTATATTTTTTTTTTCAAGAATTGTCAAGCCTTTCCATTGTGATTTTTGAAATGTTTGGGGTTGTGTGTTCGACTTTAATTAACAGATAAGTCATGATGTAAAAGATTTACAAAAACTCATCACTCATGGGTTATTAGAGAGGTTTAATTACAAGTGCGTTCAACGTGTACTATGCATTACATGTACACGTCATCGCTTGACGTCACAATCCAAAGACGTCCTTTAGTTATACGTACGAATCGAAGTACATTGTAGGTCTAGGTATAGCAATAAGGTGTACATGTAGCTTGCTTATTTACAATCACTTTAATCTGCGAGAAACTGATATCGAAATTCTTGAAACCTCGACGAATGGAAAGTCAGATTCCTAAATTTGCTTTACCCACCCGCATTAATTATTTTAAATATAAACACTTATTTTCTGTTGCAGTGTAACATTGCTCGTAACATTGAATCTTTTAAGTGTATTTATTTCTTCTTTCCAGCTCTATCGCATGAAAGAAGCTTTGTTTTGGCATTTTATAAATTTAAGATCATACATATTATTTGGCTATTTCGGAAATTTGTTATTTCATCCAAAAATAATATTAAAATTAAAGGAGAATAACATCTTAGCATCATCCCTCCAATGCTATTTTGAACATAGATTTTATTTGGATATGCTACTGAATCAACCCTACAGGAAATTTGGAACCGCGTACATACACATATAAAGTAAATACACATATTTCAATTCTGAAAATAAAACCAGAGGTCGCTATTGAAATAATTTGGTTGGCTGGAAGCATCACTGATGAAGATTTGATATTCAATGTCTGGTGCATAATTAATTGGTTTGAAATGTTTAACGTCTTCAAATTCATTAGCATCATTTTAGAGCAAATAAATTTACAGCATTGACCAGACATGCACGTTTCGAATATTTAATACTCGTCAGTGATCCTCAATCTAAACAATGTTATATGACCAAATCTGTGAAAATTATGTCCTCAATAAACCGAAAGACGTAGCAAAATGGCTGGGATATGCTACAGGACCCAGGTTTTAGAAATTTGAGATAATTTTGAAAACAGAAATTTTCAAATGGGTTTGAAGAAACGACCAACTTAAATTGATCGAACTTGGCTACATGTACCCTCGGGGACTCATGGTCCACCAAAGTTTCTTCAAGAGGGTATATAGTTCGAATCATTCCGCATTATAACAATGCGAAAACTTGAAATTCGATCAATGAGAAGTGTGGATATTTCCAAAGACGTAACCCGTTCTGTTGTTTCGTGTAGAGCGCCGTTAACACGCCATAACTTGTTACTTTGCATCACGTCATGACGTCATTTGACAAAGATCGCAGGGAGTGATGACGTCATACGTACAAGTTGTACTTGTAACTTTACCTCTCTAGTAATGACAGTGTATTACAGAGAGAGCTTACATCAACATTACATCCACAGGCGCAGCTTACAATGTGCTAGTTTCATTCTTTGCAGTAAACAGGGAGAATGAGACAAACACTTACACAGACAAAGTAAGCGACAGACAACGCAAAGATATCATTCAAAAATACATAGGAAAACACATGAATAATTGAGAGCAAAGTGCATTTGCAGCCGACTATGGACAACTTTCATTTATAGCTGATGCTATGATTATCCAGATTACGGCGCACAACCTCACTCTCCTATATATCCAGATTCATAGAAAAATTCCAAGAAGTAAACCGTGTGAACAAAGATTATGAATGAAACATACTTCACTGCACGGCCACACAAATGAAACTAGAAGCCACAGGAAAAGAGCTATGAATGGTTATGTAAGTATAGTGCATATGAAATATGTTGACTGAAGAAAGCTCATGTTCAATCCCACGAGAAGTTACCTGTTGCCCCATACTTTTCTGATTAGATTTTCACAGTGCCCGAAACTGTGTATATTCAGCACGTTTTATCAGTGTACGATCTTTTCAGTTGCATTATCATACATAATGATGCTATGAATTTGAAGACTTAAAATTTGCGCCACATGATGACTGTCATTGCTGGTGGACAAGGAGGCCACGTCCGATCAACTTCTGTTGATTTTTTTATTAAAACGCATTAAATTATTGATTATCTTTATTATCATTTATTGAGTGTCACTGATGGTGGACCAGAAGTCCCCGAGGGCACATTATAGCCAAGTCAAGTAAATTTCAGTTGATGGTTTCTTCAAACGCATTAGAAAATTTCTGTTCACATTTTTCTCGAAATTTCTGAAAATTAAATGGGTCGATCCTGTAACATCATATCCCTCCCATTCTGCTACTTTGTCTTTCGGTATATTTTGGACATAACTTTCACAGTGTTTGGCCATATTGAGGCTTGTGTTTTTGATTGACAACCTTTTTGTGGTGTTTGGAGGAACTTTATTCCAGCAAAATAGTTGGAATCCCCATGGGTATCAATTGCGCCCCACTGCTTGCGGACTTATTCTTAATTCATTCGAAGCTCACTTCACCTTGCTCTCCACTGGGCGAAAGCACCTGGCATCTCGGTTCAATTCTACCTTCAGATTCATAGATGACGTGTTGTCCAGCAATAATCCGAACATTAAGGATCATCTACATGAAATCTATCCTTATGAACTAGAGATCAAGGAAACAACCGAACGACAGATCCGCTTCGTACTTGGATATACTTCTAACTTTCGACGCAAACGGCCATTTGAACACCTAACTGTATGAAAAACGTGATGACTAATGAGTTGCAACTTTCCGTTTTCTCCTGCTTATGGCGTTTTTGTTTTTCAGCTCATATGGTACGCCAGGACATGTTCTAAATATGAAGATTCCATCGTTAGAGCCGTTGCATGAAATCAGGAGACGCTAGCTCTCCCCGGACACGTGGTCTCAATTCGGAATTTTATTCATTACGAGATTCGCAACCGCTTCTATGGAAAATCTAATGATTTGCCTTGCCTTTTCGACTTTGAGACTGAATAACTGATCGGTACTTCTTTAATGTTTATTGTTTGATTGAGGATCATTGACGAGGATTAAATTCCCGAAACATACATGTTTGGTCCATGCTGCAAATTTATCTATTCTTAAATGATGCTATGAAGGAACTGATAAGATAAGGGCTGTATTTAGCCATGAATCTCATCAAGTATTTTTTCTACACAATTATCTGTACGCAAGAAAACTTAATATAATGACTGAAATGTAATGTTTATATATATTTGGAAATTCCTCAGCAACTTTTACTTCAGTAAGCTTATTTCTTGGATTACAGTTCAAAGAATAGGGGTAGCCGTGTTGAAAAGAAGCTAATATCGATCAAACACGTGGAAAATTAAGAACAATCTGGCTAATATTGATAAACTTCAAAACATAGCTATAGTCTAAACTAAATACTAGAAATCAAATTCAAAAGACTGGTCTCAACTTTATGCATAAATTTAAAAATCTTGAATCTGTATTTTGTATTCAGTGGCTACAAAGTAGGCCTTTTACAGCGAAATACACACTGTGTTGAGTTATAATAAACATCACGCTCTTGTTTATTTCATTTCAAAATGTTGTGCATTTCATGTGAACATGTTTAGAATAAATAAATGAATGACTTCAAAAGGGGAAAAATGAAAGTTTGCTTGTATTATGGTCTAACACACAGATTCGTATAAAAACCCACTCTCCCTTTTTACGTTTTTTGTCTCTGGGGCAGCGTTCCCCCTAGCTACAGAACTCCACTTTGTCAATAGATGAGTATTAGTGATAGACACCTTCTGTAAAAGTGGCGTCTTGTAGCTAGGGGAACAATGTTTTACAAAACTTTTCCTCAATTTTCCATTGATTTCTATAGAAAAAGACAAATTTAGCCCCAATTATAGGAAAACTATGCACGATAAATCTTATCTAACTGCTGATTATGAGGAAACCAAGAGCTGCATGGCATCGTATGTATACCTACACCGGTCAAGAAAGCGATTGATTTATATTGCCTTTCTTACAGCGTCTTCCAAAGTTATCATCAAATATAATTTTGATATATTATTATAGATACACACAGACTGGATTATTGAGTCAGTCCATGTGAAATGTTGCTGACTTAGACGGTCATCTTTGATATGGTGTGGTAGGAAGGATAACCAGAATGAAGCTGCAGGAAATTCAGCCCTCAAAATGGCTTAGTTCGTATAGAACATATTTAAACTTTTCACATTGCTATGTTGAACGTCTTCAAATCCAATAGCATCATTTAAGCACAAATATATAAATTTGCAGCATGGACCAGACATGCACGTTTCGGGTACTCAAGCCTCGTCAGTTACCCTCAATCTTAACAAAGAGTGTGAAAGTTACTGTGTCCAAAAATGTACCAAAAACGTGGCATGATTGGTGGGAATAATTATCAAGAAATTTTAAAAATAGAAATTTCGAATGCGTTGAAGAAACGATCAATATCATTTGTCAACAAGAAAATGATCTCCAACAAAACCATGATGTAAAGACAACAATGGAACACACACGCATAAAGAAACGGCAGTGGAAAGAAAAACAAACGAGTCAGTCATCAAAATCACGTCATTCAAAAGAAGGGGGGAGATCTCCAACAAGACCCCGTTGCAGCATCAACAGTAAAACACCAAAGCACCCGATGCAAAAACACAATAGACGAGTACAGCACGAGACGGAAAAGAGACACAAGACATGTATACATCAAACACAAAAGACTACACATAAACCGACGAGACCGTTGAGCAACCGGTGTCGACTTTGAAAGGCCATTGGTCACGCAAGGAGCAAATGGTGTGGTTATCCTGGATTACGTGCGCACAACCCTCTCACTTTTCCAATTACCCAGATGTCTCGAAGAACGTACAATTGTGGTGTAAAACAACCTCCTCACTGTAAGATGACCTCACACAAACAAGACCGCGAAACGCAGAGGCCCCAGAAACACAGATGAATATGTAAATGGATATGAAAAGAGACGAAGGAAAATATTATTAGGTGAATTTATTGGAAACTGAGAGACATTTATTATTAAGCATTTTATGATTTTCATCTTGCAGAGTGGTAAAATTAATTGTTGAAAATAGCCATCAATAAGGTAATATTGGGTATTCTGATTTACAGGTTAAGAGGAAGGTCACTCCCTCACTCGTTTTGAATGCAAACCTACAATATCATACTTTCAAAATCTTATTTAGATTGACAGTTTACTTTATATTAGTGAACTATTTTCTTACGAGGTTTTATCTATTCGGTGATGAACGATTCTTCTCATTCGTTATAATGAAATAAAGAAGACCCTGACTTAAGAAATGAATCTTATATTTTTTCTGTTGATGCAGGTATTACCCGAAAAATTGGACAGGAAACTGCATCATTGCGCGTAGCGCGTTGATGCAAAAGTTTCCTGTCCAATTTTTCGGGTGATACCTGCATCAACAGAAAAAATATAAGTTTCATTTCTTATCATTTAATTATCACCTATTTATGGAAATCAGACTGTTTTCTTGGATCTAAAAACAATCAATCACCGCACTATATTTCGTAAGTCGGAGGGTTTCGCAGTGATACGTCTGCCAAAACAAGTTAGGGCAGCCGCCATGATTCAAATAGCGGACGATCGTCTCTCTATATTTTTGGAATAAGGACCAGTTTGAGCAAATTCTACATGAACTGTTAATTTTTGAGTAAGTAGAAAAGAAATGGTACCCTTGAAATGATAATCAAACATCAACCAATTTTATTTTCAGCAACGAGTTCATTCGTGTTTGAGGGAACCCCCGGTTCTAAAAATAGTGCTATGAATAAACTTCCGTGAAAAATTATGTTGATCGATGTATCAACAAAATTTCTCAGCCAATCAGAATCTTCCTTTTTTTTGAAAATTACAATGGAAATTGTATACAGGGATATGGTCATTATCCATATTTGTCATTAAATGATACTAATCTCAACAGCACTCACGATAGAGCACCAATTGAGTAACGAAATGTAAGAACTATTCAAATGTGTTTTTTCGAAGGAAATTCATTAGTTTAACTTAAGTTTTTATATCCTTAGGAGCGAAGACAAATTAAAACTTAGAGAAACATTTGATTTAAACAATATCTATTTACACATTAATTAACATGAGCACAAATTACGGATTGAGCAAGTTTGAAGCTTATGCTAAGCTCTCTCATTGAGATGAAAACTTTGTGGATTAGCTTTCACAGTATTCTAATATTAATGAAAAAACAGCAACTTAAATTACCAACAGCGATTTTTAATTTGTCGGTTTTAGTCATAGAAATCTAAATTTTCACGATGTTTGTGACATCTAAATACTAGTACATAATACAGGTACCATCATGGTATCTATATGCTAATTTCCATGTTAATCTATATCAAAACTTGTATAGATTTAAGAGTATGAAATAATTAACCGTGGGATGAAAAGAAACCTTGTAATAATCGTAATTTCATAGCTTTCTAAGAGATCTAGTGACACTCGTATTGAATGATGGTATCAGGAAGTTATTTGAGTTATAACATGTATAATGTTATTGTATCCCGAATAGTTACGAGGGCTGATTGATATGTTGTGATCTTCGGTTTTCTGGTATGCTGAAGGTTCTCTGCTGATAGATTACTTCCAAAAAGGACAAATTATCAACGGCACATACCATGCTTCACTTTTGACACAGTTACAGGAAAATATCAAACGGAAAGCTCACTAGTTGAAGTAAACCGAGAACAGGCCAAAATTTTATTCTTGAGTTGGTATTTTGGCCTGAGACAAGGGCATTTAAAAAGTGGAAGAATTTATAATTATCTATTTTTTTTCAGATTCTGCTCATACCTTGAATTTTGCGGTTAGTTATGTAATAATTTGCTTTTTCACATTTCCTTTATCATCATTTAATTCCTTTAAGTAAGATTTCTAGTCACTTTTCTGTGTACAACTTTACTTTCACTTTCCAACTTGTTTATAATTAGTTCAAGTTATCTCCTGTTGATGACTTTTTGCTCTGAATTCTTTCATAGTTTTTGCTCACAAAATTGGAATTATATGCATATCAATTTCATATTGGGATGAAAAGTACCAATACAAGTATTGAATACTTTCATAATTCAACAAAATAAATGAAAATATTGACTACAATTGCTTGTATTTCTGTGACTGTATGGCTTAGAATTTAGAATGAAAAGACATCAGTACGAAACATGCCGAAAAGTTGAAGAAGGAGAGTATTTCGAAACACAGAACATTGAGAGGAAATCTTACTTAATGGACTTGAAAATCGCAAAATCAAATTAACAAAGGTAGGTAAATAATGACGCAACCAATAGAAAAATTCAAAATATGAGCAGATTATGAAAAAAATGTATAATTGTAAATTCTACAATTTTTCAAATGCCCTTGTCTCAGGCCAAAATACCAACTCAAGAATAAAATTTTGGCCTGTTCTCGGTCTATAGTTAAAGGTGTGGGTTCCATCAGGACAGTGCTCCTGTTTACAAGTCTGTCACTGTCATGATTGTCATTCATGATTGCGGCTTTAACTTAATTGAGCATCCGCTTTATTTACCTGATCTTGCTCCATCAGACTTTCATCTATTCCCAAAACTGAATGCAGCTATATATGGCAACGATTTTCAGTCCGATGACAGAGTCATACTTGCAGTTGATGCCTTTCTGACCATTCAAGATAAGGAGTTCTAAAAAAGTGGTATATATGCCTTTAAAAACTGGTAGCAAAGGTGTATAGATACTGAAGGGGATTATGTAGAAAAATAATGCAAAACATCTAATATCATTGAGGCTCACAACATATCAATCAGCCTACGTAATTACCGTCTTGTCGATTTAGATGTGTAGAACTTTTTTTCGAGAATTGGTTCCATACTTTGGACTTTAAAAATCGTGCAAAATAGTCGGATTTTGCGACACAGCGGGAGGAACCGATGTATCTTTCATCGCATACCATGAAAGAGAAGGGTCGATTCAGTAACATAGTTCATTATAATCTAAGACCAAAATATCATTTGAGGGATGGTGCTAGGATGTTGACCTCGTTTAATTCCGATGATATTTTTGGATGAAATGACTAGTTACCAAAAGCACTAAATAATATATATGATGTCAATCTAATTAAGAACCAAAACAAATTTCTTGAAGGTAACAGAGTTGGAAAGAAGTTAAAAAATGAATTTGCAGATATGATCTAATCATTAAAAAGCACAGGTACATTGAACAAAGGAGGGGATCTCCAACAACACCATGTTGCAGCACCCACAACCCCTAAACACCAAATGCAAAAACACAAAGCAGACAAACACAGAGAGAGACTTATAAGGGACAAGGAACGTCAACGCACAACACAGAAACATCAAACACAAAGGACTACACATAAATCAACGTGACCAATGGGCAACCGGTGCCGACTTAGGAAGGCCATCTGCCACGGAAATAGCAGAAGGTGTGGTTATCCTGGATTACGTGCGCACAACCCTTCCACTTTTCCGATTACCCAGAGGTCTCGAAGAACGTAAAATTGTAGTGTAAAACAACCTCCTCACTGTCAGATGACCACACACAAACAAGACCGCAAAACGCATGGGCCCAAGCAACACAGATGAATATGTAAATGGATTTCAAAAGAGGGTTTACGTAATACAATCCGTGCTCTGCCGGTTGTAGCGAGCTCATGTATGTTATCACCCGGGGAGTCCGACTGATAATCAGAGAGGACAGGCAGTCGGGCCCGGTCTTCTCTAAAGAGGTTTGGACAGGGCCGGGTCATGGAGTCCCGTCGTCACAGTCAGTCAGAGTGCAAGTTTTAAGAATGCGCTGGTACATGTGTACAAGACTGTAGATTGGTCAAGTATCAAGCCTATTGTCCGTCAGGTGACATTAGGATCATATCCACGGTATGAAAGGCGTTTGATGATTCTGACGCATTTTCGATAGTGATGTTGTCTATTTTTGATCCTTGTTATCTTGTTAATTATGTCACCATAAAATGCAGGTTGTGAAATACCCAAAGTAATATACTCTGTTGCCTGTATTGGTCCGAATTTCAGAAGAAGTTGACAATAATTTTTGTAAAATTTCCAGAGAGTCTTTACTAGTTTGTGAAAGCGAAAACCTTGTCCTCAACGTTTCTTGATAATTTGTAAAGGAGCAGGTTCGGTAACATGGAAAATCGGCCTTAATTTTAGAGTGTTTTAGATTTCGATACTATTTTGTATCAAGGAAGTTAAATGTGTGGTTGTTTGAAATACCAAATAAATATTTTAAAATACCTGCAATACACCAAAAGATATGGCTTCAAAGTCGGCTTAAAGTCGTAAAATGCAGCAAAATCGTAAGAAATTGGCATAATTCTGGTCAAAATGTATGAAAATAAGTAGGGCGCCAGCCCTCACCCAAAATGATTTTCTTATAAATAGTTAGATTTGCAATTTATCTTTCGATCTACATAAAAGTTATGTTGGGTAAGGGTTGGCGCCTATACTAATTTCAAAGATTTATGCACAAAATATGGCGATTTTCCTTCATTTTCCGTCATGCAGAGCAAATGACGTCAAAATGTGACGTCATAACGAACGCACGTGACGTTTTGACAATGAAAAATATTTACTTTTCAATTCGCCAGGTATTTGAGATGAATATAAGAGATGCTGAATTATAATTTTCATAAAATTATTTTTCGCAAAAAATTAGGGCCGATTTTGGGTGTTCGTGAACCTCTACTATGAAAATCCAAAACATCAGTACATGCTCTAGCATTCCGGATGAGCTGTGAAATGCTGTGGGTGCTACAACCTAGTGTTGTTGGAGATCCCCTCCTTTGTGATATAGATATCATAGGACGGTAATCTAGGAACATCACCGTCAAGCCAGGAGAAATTTACTATGTTAAATCCAAAATCATCTCTTTTGTCAAACACACTTGTATGGATCTCTCCATTAACAATTTTGATATTTAGGTCCAAAAATTGTGTTTCTGTGCTTGAAACGTTTGCCTTGTTTAGGATCAATTCTTGTGGATAAACAACATTTTTATATTTTTCAAAAACAGGATTGTCGATAGTAAGAATATCATCCAGGTACCTAGAAGTACCAATGAAACATTTCACATCATTTGCTTTTGACGATTTTGGATAAATTTCTTCTCTTACGTGTATAAAAATAAATCTGCAACAAGAGGCGTACAATTAGGACCCATAGGAATCCCTACAAGCTGCTTGTAGAGTTTCTCACCAAATCTTACAAAAATATTGTCCAAAAGGAAGGACAAGGCAATACACAGGTCACCACATGTCCATGATTTATATGATTTGTAATCTGTGGCGGAAAAGAAACCCTTCGATTAAGATGTACAAATATAAGTTTTCCCCTCTCGATCAAAACATCATTTAATGAGTTTGGGAAGTGGATCATTTATTTTGTCGTGAGGAAGCGTGGTGTACACATTAGAAAAGTCGTATGAAGATATAGTATTTGCTTCAAAATTTCTTGATTTCATTTAGTCAATCACATCCCCTGAATTTTTAATATACCAAAAGAAGTTTACATCATTCCTGTTCATGACAGTTTCACAATATTTTGCCACGTGTTCCTTTATAGCCGTGAGTGCTGACATCAAATTTCTGGACAAAATTGTAGTTGAGCAGTTGCTAGAATTAGCAATGTATCGAAACTTGTTAGGAGACTTGTGAAGTTTTGGTAAACAGTATATTGTAAGGAGATCCAATTTAGAAATAGAAATGTTAAAAGAAGAAATTTCACTGTTATGTTTGTTCAAAATATTGGGAACACTTTCATTGCTTTCGACATAAGTATAAGTAGAGGAAAGTTCCGAAACTAAAGTTGATATGTAGTAGTGTTTTCAAATAGTTATGGTGATGTTTGCTGCTTTGTCTGCAGGTGCGAAGACATATTGTTCATGTAAATTACGTTACTTGGATTTGAAATATCTTTCAGATTTAGAACTTGGATTTTCAAAAAGATGAGGATTTTTGTGGTAGTTATCTATTCGAATATCGGCAATATCCAAAAGAAAACATTGAAAACACAATGCTCAGACCACTTACAATTGCACTCATGTTGAGGAGTTAACCGTAAAATCTAAGAAGAAAGAAGTTTTCCAACACTTTATCTTCATGAAGAAAATTCCGAACCAATTCTTCTGCACCTGACACGTGTTTCGAATATTAAATTTTCATCAGTGATGCTTCCAGCGGAGCCACCAAAATCCATTTAAGTAGCGCCCTCTTTTATTTTATAGGAGCGGTAAATAATGAAATCCGGAACTAAAAATACGGTCTTATTTTGTATGTAATGGCTATAACAGAAGCTTTTTAGCGCGAAATACACATTAGCGGAGAAATCCACATCGCTCCTGCTTATTTCGTTCCTAATTGTTGTACATTTCATTTGATCGTATTTAGAACACATTTTTGGATGGATTAAGGAGGAAAAATAGTCAAATTTTCCATATTTAATGATCTTAAAGATCGATTCTTTAACAAATGCACCCCCTTCCTTTTTTGGTTTTTCGTTTCTGGGGTAGTGTTCCCCCCGGAGATAAAGAACCCCACTTTTCCAGAAAAGTTGTATCATGGATATACACCTCCAGTGTAAGTGGCGTTCTGTATCTCCGGGGGGAACAATGTTTAAAAAAAAAATTCCGTTTTCTATTGATTTATATGGGCAAAAGACAAGTTCTGACCCAAATATTAGCAATATTATGCATTATAGATCTAAGAGTTTGATGGGATACTGTATTTGTATTAAGTCAACGAACGATTTTTCTTAAAATTTCCATTTTCAAAATTCCACATTTTAGGGCAGATTTTACGTCTTATCTTATCAGCTCCTTTAGATTTATACATTTACTATACAGAGAGTGCGCGGCTCAAAATTTCCTGTAGGGTCGATTCAGTAGCATATCCAAATAAAATGTATGTTCAAAATAGCAGTAGTGGGATGGTGCTAAGATGTTAACCTCCTTTAATTTCGTGATAGTTCTTAATGGAATGACAAGTTTCCGAAATAGCAAAATAAAATCTATGATGTGAAATCGATAAAAGGCCAAAACAAAGCTTCTTTCAGGCGACAGAGCTGGAAAGAAGTAATTAATACACTTCAAGACCCGGTTGCATCACCAACAACAAATCATCAAAATACTCCAAGAGAAAGAAAGGAGGGGATCTCCAACAACACTAGGTTGCAGCGCTCACAGCAAAACCCCAAAACACCCAATGCAAAAAAAAAAAAACACATAACAGACACCCACATAAAGAGACGCAAAAGGGACAAGGAACATCAACTCACACCATAGAAACATTAAACATAAAAGACCACACATAAACCAACGAGAACAATGGGCAACCGGCGCCGACTTAGGACGGCCATCTGCCACGTTAATAACAGACGGTGTGGTTATCCTGTGAAAACACAGTGAAGACACAGTGAAGACATACACAACAAGAAACACAAAAGTGATAAGGAACAGCAAACACGACATCAAAACACCAAACATAAAAGACAACGCATAAACCAACAAGAATAATGGGCAATCGGTGCCGATTTAGGACGTTTATCTCTTACGTTCGTAGCAAATTGTGCCGTTATCCAGGTTACGTGTACATAAGCCTTCCACTTTTCCGGTTACCCAAATGTCTCGAAGAACGCGAAATTGTAGTGTAAAATAATTTTCTCACTGTAAGATGACCGCCCAAACAAGACAGCAAAACGAAGGGGCCCAAGCAACACAAACTATGCAATCTATGAATAAGTAAAATTTAAACACATTCAAGTATAACTTGATATGACTATTATTCGATTCAAGTTATGGTATCTTATCAAGTATAGTTGAAAGGATAGCTTTCAGTTTATTTAAAATGTTCTCGCTGTATTACTTAAAAAATAGGACGAGTGTCTAAAAAAGTTATCCTTTTTGCTAGCAACACCTGTTACTAAAGCCGTGTGGAAAAAGTCATATCCGGTTAGTTTTTATTTTAAATTCGGAGGTTTGGATGTTTCTAACCTAAAACATCTTCCAACATAGAGAACAACGAGGTATGTTATTCTGCTTTATATTTTCAATGTATCGTTCAAAACATTTTTAGTCGATTGCTCACAAATGCACCATTAATTCACACAGTATTGTAGGTATTCAGGATAGTCCGATTGATACCCGGAATTTCGATGCCTTTTTTAAGATAACATAAAACACAAAGTACTGGACCTGTAAGCAGTTTTGTACCAGCATATCTAACACCATTGTTAATCATACCACAATGCCGGCATCTTTCCCAATCACGTGAGAGATGATTGCGGCCCATCTGATAATTAAAGGCAAGGACTCAGTTCAAGCACAAACAACAAAACACCATATACCCCAATGTGAAAACACAAGCACTAAAGAGACGCAAACAGGACAAGGACAAATGTAAACGTCTTCAAATTGAAACAACGGCATTAAAACACTGAATACAAAAGACTACACATAAACCAACGATACAAATGTTCAATTGGTGCCAGTTTAGGACGACCATCTGCTGTGTATACGTAAGTAGTAAATTGTGTATATCCGGATGACGTGTGTAGAAGTGTTGTGTATTAGGGTCCCCTCATTGTCAGATGACCACATAAGCAGTACAGTGTTAGGCTTGGACCCAAGCAGCATAGATGTGTGTAAATGGATACCAAAATCATTAGGCTTTCGAGAAACGATCTGTCATTTTTTTTTGTCTCTAGCAAAATGAGTTCTTAGTTCTGAGGAACTGCCTGAAGACAAATATCAGCATCAATATCCAATTACACATTTGCCTTTATTCAAGGGAAATTGCTTAACTAAACAAAAGTCACTGAAAAAATACTAAAACTTAAAACACCTTTTTCTATTATAGAAACAATCCTGATCCTTTTAGAAGACCTGTACCTTGCTTTTTTTCAATTCCAAATTTTAAATATGTCAGACATCCAATTCAGACCTTAGATTAATTTGGTGTCTTTCAGACTTTCATTCATTTCAAAGCACTGAGTTATGAAATAGCAACTTACTGATTGCATTCGTCCTTTGATAAAATCATCTTTCCCGTTTTGATGTCGCCCTGAAAAACTCAATAAAAAAGTTGACTTTTTCGAACATTCTGTTGATGATATTGCATAACTCGCTTTGTTTAAAGGAAGACACATTTAGAACTGAATGGTTTCTAATATCTAATCACTTTAAAGATGACTTCAATGATAATCAACAAATTAGATACTAATGTAATGAATAACGATAAGATGATTATGATGGGGGATTTTTCCAATAGAACGTAAAGAAATATACTAATTAAAAGGATTCGAAATTCTTTTTTATTATACGGAAGTGTTTCAACTCTATACCTTCTTGAAGAAAATTTCAAACCAAATTTCATTATATTAAATCCTCATCAGTGATGCTTCCTGCCAAAGTGATGTAACATCGATTGATTTGCATAACTACAGATTATATATATATATACGAGGGTTGTTCGATAAATTCGTAGACACGTTTAATAAAACGTTTTTCGTTATTGTCAAACATTTAGTTCATATACTAATTTATTCCTTAAGATTTCATATTCTTATTGTGCAAAATTTAAAGCAATCGGTCTATTAGGAAAGAAGTAGGGTGTTTTTCTTAAGGAGTGACTTCGGAAAGCGGCGCTTCTGTCTCTAAATTTGAAATCATGTTGAGGCATAAGTCGTGTAATGTATGTCAATCTGTTCAAATATAAACTATACAGATTAAAATAGGCAATCATATGCTCAAATTATTCCCTGGTTCTATATTGAATCCGTTCACATAAGGTGAATAAAGAACTTCATTTTAGAACGTATGGATCATTCAGTTTTGTTTTCTCATGCGTCCAGATCATTCCTTTTAAATGATTTTCTTCAAATTATCACCTTCGTTGCAAATCATAGGCATATTGACGTGCGCTCGAAACATTTTGTTGCATTCCATATGTATCATCTATAAAAGTATAACGTCTGTTGTGGAGTTTGTATCAGCTTGAATAAAAGAATTATGATTTCATTTTGTGTAAAAATTGCAGGAAGACGTCATTATTTCCAAGCATACTTCTTGATGGTGCTTCTTGTAACAGTGATATCTAAATACCAATGTATCGTAAAAAGTTCAAATTTCAGAATGATAACTTTATGAAATAATAATTATATACATCGACTTTCTCGGCGTCCGCAGTTTAAATGATAAAGGAATTATTTGCGTGAGTACACGATTTCAATATGATCTCAATTTTCGTACTGCGCTGCTATACGTCACAACACATAATTTGAGACAATGATTTAAATGACATAATATTTCAATTACCATGATATTGTATGAATTGATTATAATAAACCTAATCAATGTATTGTAAGAAAATTGTAAGATTACTGCAACGCATTTCTGAAATATTGCGGTTGTCTGCGAACTTTTCGAACAACCCTCGTATATATATATATATATATTAATCATTAGGACTAAATTCTGCTCATCTTCCGAGGAAGACGTATAACCACAGACGTAAGTATATATTGATACTTCCATCGAAAAATTAAAAGAACAATTTCACACTTATCAGATAATGATTTGTATCGTAATAATTCGATTTTTAATTTTATCAAATTTTAATTCTAAATGTTCAAAGTAAATATTTTCTGATTCGATCACTTTCACTTTCTAGCTGTTATGAGTTGAGTAATTGTGGGTAAATTTGCTCTATATCATCAAAATTTTTATCTGAATACGATATATTCAAACTAGAAAAACTAATTTGCCCTCTGGATAGAATTTATAAATGCTGCATACCAGTCGTTTTAGATAGGTAGCAACGTTATTTTTAGGGTGTCCCGCGTTTCAAAATAGCGTTTAACAAAAGGAAAAGCTGGATAAAATACTTCGTGCGAAAATTACTTAAACTGGACAGTAGACGAAACGTTATAGATTAGCATGACCTCATAGACGTTTCAAAGCAAAAGCAGACGATTAGAAAAAAACAGCGACAAGAAAACTATGCCACAAGATTATGTCCCGTAGTAAAAGTCATTTGTCCAGCATTAAACTAAAGGCAACTGATGACTAATTACGGGAATGAAAATATCAATATTTAAGAATCGAAAAATTGACCATTTGAAATAAATGATTTGAAGTGTGAAATTTCCGATTTCTGGCGTTTTATTGAAACCGTGACTGATTTGCCGTGTCCAGTGAAATGTCCCAAACACAAAAACATTGGTATTTCTGGCAACATCAGTGATTTTGGAGAAGGAAATATCTAATTTCATTAATCAATATTGCATAATTTTCAAACCAAAATAAAGTACATTTCTTCAGCTCTAAAATTATACCATATTTTCATAAATCATAAAAGCAAATGTGAACATATGAGAATTATCACGTGTCCAGTGAAATGTACCGTATGCGAAAATGACGTCTTCAGCGTATCTCAGCTTCATGACTAAACGTCATTCGATGAAAAACTCTGTAAGTTTTAATAATTATCACGCCTCAGACAAAATTGTTGGAATCTGATTGGTCAGATCATGGTCACATGACGCCGTGAAAAAAGCCGTATCAGGCTTGTAAATCCGTATCGGGTGAGTAGTTTATTATGACGTCGACATGACGTCGTATCATGCCGACGTAGCAAAACAAGATGGCGGCGACCAAGAGATTTGGGCAGACTTCATCAACAGAAATAAGACTTAAAGTTAATTCGGAAAATACACTTCGGAGTATAAACAATACTAAAAAATAACAATTACAATTGTTTTCAATGATTGATACGCTTAAAGGGAAGACATTTGAGTGAATTGTACGATACGGAGACCCCCACATATACAGTTAGAGGTCTTCGACGTGATAAATTCGTTACACGGTCAGTTAGTGAACTGATACGGAAAAATACATGGTGTGAAAAGAAAACCCGTATCGGGCTGGGCTTTCGCCTCGCCCGATACGGATTTTCTTTTCACACCATGTATTTTTCCGTATCAGGTCACAAACTAACCGTGTAACTAATAATATTTACCCATGAATAATAAGCGTTTTCTCTCATACCCGCGTATGTGTTACAGAGTAGGCCCATGAAATACAGCTACGTGAGCTACTTCTGTATCACATATCATGTGACAGCTGTATCACATATCACGTGACGCTATTGTTTCGATTGTTTACGCTATTGTGACGTCATGATTTCAGCCCGCAAAACAAACAAGCTAGCGGCGACGTCGCCATAAAACTTCGATTTTAAGAGCGTTATTCAATGTACTCTTTCGTTTTATTTTGAAAAGCCTAATATTCGTAGTTTATTCTTATAGAATAAACCATTTTCGGGGGCGCTGAATTCGAATATCGCAAAATTTTTGCGATTAGATCAACTTGACATTTTTTCATATTTCGTCCCTTTTCTTTCAGTTTTGTTTTGACCCTTAGATATGAGAGAAAAATACTCTTTCATGTTCTTCTATGAAAGATACATCGCTTCCACCCTCGGGGTCTCAAAATTTTGCAAAACCCTCGGCAAGCCTCGGGTTTTACATGATTTTGAGACCCCTCGGGTGGAACCGATGTATCTTTCATAGAAGACCATGAAAGAGTCTTATAATAACTTATGTTTACTACAACGTTTTTCGATGTGACGCGTAACGTTAGGGGGCACCAGTATCATGCGTCACGTCTCTGTCCTTAACTGGCTCTTTGGTTTAAATCTTAAATGGAACAAGAAAATTATCATCTACAATCTGAGTGTTATAAATATTTAGTCAAATGTATGGTTAAATCTATATTAGAAAAATATCTCGTAAGTGAGACACCCTGACTACCGTCGTAAACGTATTGTTTTTATAACGTCATCATCGGAAATTCAACCTCTTGTCGCTTGGGAACAAAATAAAGTAGGTAATTTTAAGTCAACGATCAAGCAGGATATTTCTTGGGATATTTTTGCGATATCATAGATAAAATATTTTAAGTTTAGTTTCTCTAAATTAATTTTTTTTTACTTAAAAAAACTTTTCTTTAATTGTGTCAACTTTCGTACTTTGCAGCGAGATGTTATCGAATAAAGTTTCCCTATTTAAAAACTTTGAGCGAGTGAATTTTAGTTTTAACACTGCTTTGTTCAAAGATATATCCATTTTATAGATAAGTACACGCATTATCGAGAACGAGGCAGGTGAGTGACGTCCACTTATCGACCTTGAACGTCAACAAGTTTGAAAACGCTTGAGAATCTGTTTCCTTTTCTTTCTATTTCTCTTATCTCCAACACCAGGCGATTTGTAGCCACCTTCGTTGAACTTTGAAAAAAAACCCACTAATTTTACATCGTTAACGCCTTTTAAACTATAAGTATGTTTACAAATTTAATCGTCTGTGTTACTTATTTCAGAATCACCCCCTTCTTTAAACATTATTGAGAACCCTATCCCCCCCTTTGAAATCGTTTCTATGATAACCAAATATTTTGAATCAGGATGAACGAAAACATGTACTTTTTATAATTTATTTTGAAGTACAGATTTTGTCGTTGAGATATATGTTAAAGAAAATAACTTCTGACAAAGACTTCCTGTCACTTTGATGACAAATAAGGGTACCGGGTGGGGTGCACAAAATGTACTTTTCGGGAACAGTTCTAGCTATTTCACTCTTTGAAAGCATTATCTATAAAAAACAGACATATTTGATTACATCACGGTGAAAATAACCACAAGAATGGTTTCAATGTGGAGTTATTATCCCTATATCATGTATCTTTCTATCAAAATTCATTGTTTTGTGACAGATCTCGTAATTGGTTTACACACATATATTCAGAGCACCACTAGTCAATCAAATGAAAGATAATATGTCATCTTAATTACAAATATAAATCAGATAGGAATGTCAAATAAACAGAATAATTCTTTTTTTTTTTTTGCTCTGACAAAGAATTCTTGGATTGTTGAGCCACCTTAATTGTTTGCAGAGAATCAGGACCAAGTCTTCTCTGACTAGAAGGCCCGTTATGGACTCCCGTTGTCACGGTTGGCCAGTGTGCAACGTTGGTACAACTGGTACAAAACTGTAGATTGGCCCAGTGTTCTTTTGATGGCTTTTGGATCATATCCTCGGTAAAGGCGACCGACTATTTTCTTACATTTGTGATTGAAGTTTGATCTGCCTTTGATCATACTTATTTTGTTTACTGTAAAATGAAGGAAATAAAATTCCCAATGATACATACTCTGATGCTGGAGTTGGCCCAAATTTGAAAGAAGTTCAGAATAGTTATTGTTTTATTTTCCAAATAAAATTGTATAAGTGTATGATATCTAAATCCTTGACGGATTTGTTTCTTCTCCTTTGTTTTATATCTACACTTATTTCGTGTTGCAGTGTCGAGTTGGTAATACAAATTCCCCGCGACCCGATGTTTGAAGTGTTAATTCCATGACGTTTTGTAACTTGACTAATCACACCGTCTGCTACTTGTGTGGCAGACGGCAATTCCAAAGTCGGCACCGGTTGCCCATTGGTCTCGTTGGTTTATGTGTGGTCCTTGTGTTTGGTGTTTCTATCTTGTGTGTTGGTGTTCCTTGTCACTTTTGCGTCGCTTTTTGTGCGTGTCTGCTCTGTTTTGCGACCTAGTGTTAATAGAGATCCCCTCTTTGTTTTGTAATTTGTTTATTTTTAGCATGGAAGTCCGAAACATGGGAGCAAGGTCTAGCGTTTCTAATGGCCGTCCTAAGTCGCACCGGTTGCCCATCGGTCTCGTTGGTTTATGTGTGGTCTTTTGTGTTTCATGTTTCTATGGTGTGAGTTGGTTTTGTTTGTCCCTTTTGCGTCTCTTTCTGTGGATGTCTCCTCTGTGTTTTTGCATTGGGTTATTTGGAGTTTTCCTGTGGGTGCTGCAACCGAGTGTTGTTGGAGATCCCCTCCTTTCTTTGATACATGTAAGCTGAGAGATGTAAATGCCCTACGATGGTAACCTTGGAACATAAAAGGAAATAAAATATTGAAGCCAAAGTCTTCTCTTTGGTCGTATATCTAAGTCTGAATGATGATCATATCCACGGTATAAAAAGCCTTTGATGATTCTGGTGCATTGTCGATGGTTATGCTGTCTACCTTTGATCATTCTAATTTTGTTCATCATATCACCATAAAAGGCATGTTGTGTAATACCCGAAGTAATGTGCTCTGTTGCTTGTATAAATTCGAATTTAAAAGAAGCTAACTGTATTATTTTGTAAAATTTCAAGAAAGTTTTAACTTAAGTTTATGAAAGCAAAAACCTTGACCTAGAAGTTTCTACGTAAATTGTAGATTTCTACCGAAAAAATCCAAAGTATTAGTACTCTGCTCTAGCGTACCGGATGAACTGTAATATGTAAATGCCGTATAATGGTAGTCTTGGAACATCACTGTCAAGCCAAATCAGGGCATCACTGATGAGGATTTACAATCAGAAACTTGTGTCTGGTGCATGAAGATTGGTTTGAAATTTTCTTCAAGAGGGTAAAGAGTTCGCACAATCCCGTATTATTGTAGACTGAGTGACCTTTGCTCACATGTTAATAGATTTGGCTTTGTGTTGAATTGACAATCATCCATCATGGCTTACGTTACACTTTTGTGTTCTTGCTACTTTTTGGGTTCGACCTTGACCTTACGTACGACGAACGATTCCTAAGACAGATCTTTCACTGATCTCAACTATCTGTAATGTGCTCTTTGAAAACAATTTAAAGGAAAATACTGTTTGATAAGTTTTGTACATTTATTGGCAATATTTGGCCGCTGTGGATGACAAATATATAATTTATGAAAATTTGAAAATAAAATGTTAAATATAAATTCAAAAGTCATTTTACGGTCAACTCGACCGGTAAACAAATTCAATTATTATGCAACCTTGTCAAATAGACAAGCAATGTGGTTGCCAAATTGACAAGGGCGAGCCACTTGACGGTCAACTCGACCGTCCAAACAATGAAATGAATATTAATAAAATTACGGTCAACTCGACCAGCAAACAAATTCAATTATTAAGTAACCTTGTCAAATAGACAAGCAATGTGGCTGCCAAATTGACAAGGACGAGCCACTTGACGGTCAACTCGACCGTCCAAACAATGAAATGAATATTTATAAAATTACGGTCAACTCGACCAGCAAACAAATTCAATTATTAAGTAACCTTGTCAAATAGACAAGCAATGTGGCTACCAAATTGACAAGGGCGAGCCACTTGACGGTCAACTCGACCGTCCAAACAATGAAATGAGTTCATAAAAAATATATGCATATATAATGTTCACAAATTGGCGTAATTGGGTTCCAGCAGCGCCGGGTCAATATGCCATACGTGCTGGAATATACAGCTCGTATTGAGTGATTAACGCCGTATCGAGTGTTTAGCGCCTGATCCATTCAAGCGTCAAGGAATCCAAGATTGTAGGATTCATCCACCGCGACAAGGGTGCGAGTCGTGGTCCGGGGAAGGAAGGCTGAAGTTGAGTCGTTATCTAGAGAAGGAAAGGGTGGCCCATATGTTGCGCAAGAGGGGGTCCTTGAGTGATTATAAGATTAGATAAATTCCTCGATTTTGTCATACAAGAATGATCAATCACTTACCTACCAAATTACACCTGTGGTATCGATGTATCATTTACCTGACATTTTCATTTAACTAATGAGGGGATCGAAAATAATTAGACCTTTTTTCACCTTGTGCTATTAATTTAACGATCAAATGTTAGCTAGAAAAAAGGAAATCGCAATTTCCATTCAAGTTCCTGATGAAGGGCTTAACTGATTTAACTTCATTTATGAATAAAAAGACAAACGTCTTTTTAGATATATAGCTAAATTTTAGCCATGCCTTAATTTACGTAATGCGACCGGGCATTGATTATTATGGTAAAAGGAATGTAAAAGCAGTCATCATGTTTTTACTAAATTGGATTCTAGATTTACTTTGTAGATAGCGACAATGAGTTATCATAAAAGAATTGCAAAATGTGAAATACATGATTAAGCCTGACTTGTATGATGGTGTAGCATGCAAACTTCTCCTATGCACATTTTCTTACTCTCTTCTTTTTGAGCGGCCTCCTGTATGGTTGAATGTTTCATTTATTCTTTGAAGTTCTATATCTCACTTGTTTTTGTATGCTCTTTCTTACGAATAAATATTCAAAATTATCGAAAAGATTTTGATGATTTGAAATGTTTGAATGGTACTTCTAGGTTTCTGGATGATATTCTGACTACTGACAACTTCGTTCTTGGCAAACATTTAAATGAGAATCATACACAAGAATTGACGATGAAAAAGACAAATGTTCAAAACACCGTTTTTTTAACCTCCGTTACAAAATGGTAAAATGATGAAAAAGCAACACCAGCCCCCTCCCCAAGAAATCACAAGTGTGTTAAACAAGAGTTGGTTTTGGATTCAACATAGAAATATTTCATGTAATAATTTCATTGTATCGTCCAAAAATTTAGCAGTGACAATAATAGTCGCTGACAAATGGTTCAGTAGTTTTTCTGCTACCAGTAGTCTCCTTGCCGTCAGAACGACGTTGTTGTAGTTTGTGCATGTTCTTGTAACATTTGTATTTTTGGAGTTATTTAAGGTGTCACGTATGTCATATATTGAAAGTATTCAGGTGGTCATTTTCGTCAAAAGATAACATGAGATCTAGATATTAAAGAGGTTTAGTTATACCTTTTAGCGCGACGTTTACGTATGACGTCATCACTTCCTGCAGTCTTTCATCTAATGACGTTATGGCGTGACGTATAGCTACACGTTATGGACGTGGGAACAACGCTTTACACGTAATGACAGAACGGGTAACTACTTCCAATTTTCGGTGTTATAAAGCACGTTTAGGATTCTAACATTCATTACATCGATGTTTTACGAGACTTGATGTGCATTCCTCGCGGATTAAACCTATTGAAAGGAAGCTAGCTACACGTACACCTTTTATCATAGCTATACTTAGACCTTCTCCGGTTCGTACATATAACTAAACGACGTCTTCGGATTGTGACGTCAAACGGTGACATGTACTTGTACGTCATACGTACACGTTGAAAGCACTTGTAAATAAACCTCTATATTAAGCAGACTGAATGCTTTCAGTAGTTTCTGTAAACTCTTGTCACGCGGATAGATTGTGGTAAGGTAACTTTCGATTACGTACAATATCAAGGTCACCGATAACAACATTGCTACAGGGATGATATTGGAACTCAGACATGGATCACTGGCAGCGCAAGGACGATAGCTTTAACGTAACGTCAAAAATGAGGGGGCTCCAAATTTTGCGTTGGGTCGTTTTAGAGACCTTTAACAATTAAGCCAATGAACATCTAGTTAGGGTACTTTTACGCTTTCCATTATACGAGTCAAATATCTAGAACGTCGATCCTTAAAAGGACCTATGTATTACCGCTCATGTACTTTCTCTTTTGACAAATATCAAATTGTTAATTGTTCTATTAAAACGCAAATTGAAGATTTAGTATGTTGTCTTTAATCAGGTATGCAGTTTGACGTTGTAAAATTACTTTGAAGAATTAAATATCTGACCTACATTACATACTAGGCATCTTTACTTAATTTTTTGAACGAGACAAGAAAAATAATTCGAACTAAAATTGTTCAATTTTATCTTTGAAAGTTATGAACAAAAATAAACATCAATAATAGCACTCAAATAAATTTTCATTTCTTACAGGTACAGCGATATCAAGGGACACAATCAAGATAAATTAGCTATCCAATAGCCCTGTATGTCAAGCTTAAAATTAAACATGAACCATTCTAATTTGAATTCTAGCCAGGAAAACACATCATTGGTTGACTCATTCTTTCAACATGATAACATTACTGCACCAGATAACAAAGGGCACGATGTTAGCCTAGACATTTACATTACAAAGGCAGTTGTTAATTGTTCCATATTGCCAGCCCTAGCTTTAGTTGGAATAATTGGAAACATACTCACGATTATTGTATTCTACCAGAAGAAGACGAAAAATGCATCTACTCTCTTCATAATATGTCTCGCTGTTTCTGACCTTCTGGTGTTAATCTTCAGATTTATAGCTAACATGTACGCAATCGGACATTTTTACTTTATGGAAAAGATGAGATATGTACGACCTAATTCCTTTTTCTGGACAGTATTCTCATATTCTTCACAAAGAAATGGGAATCTCTATTTGTTGGCCATCCTCGTAGAGCGGTTCACTGCGGTGTGGTTTCCTTTAAAGCTTCGACTAATCTGGACCAAGAAGACGGCTCATGTGATAATTGCCATAATCTCGTTACTGATATTGGCTGACCTTGCGAGCGTCGTGGACATCTTCCTGTTTTCTATGAATGAAGAAATCCCGGAGCAAGGTATTGTATCTACAAGTTCAGAGGGTGTCAGATATATAACAGTTCAGAGTCTGTTTGTAAGTGAATGGTCATTCATATTCAGAGTTGCTCTTGATATTCTGCCACATCCGGTCATATTCATCTTCAATATTCTGCTATTAATTGGCATCAGGAGAAGCCTAGAACTGAGAAAAGGACTTACAGCAAACGTCAAACAACGGAAGGACGGAGAACAAACCAAAACAAGAATGTTACTTGGCGTCTCCTTATCTTATATATTTCTGAACAGCCCCTACTATGTTTATGTTTACCTTGTTGTATTCAATGTCATTCGAAGATCAGATGTACCGACTGCTGTTTATGAACCGGTCAAAATGCTGAATCTTATGAACAATGTAATCAATTTTGTAGTTTACGGAGTAAATGACAAAGCCCTGAGAGGAAAATATTTGAAGTTGTTGGGATGCCGTAGTGATGCCACTCTGAACGTTTCATAATGAGTAAGACCTGTTTAACCTTCACAATACACGAAAGCACATATCCTATCAAATTGCAGTTTACAAGCTGCAAAAGTATAACATTCATATACGAGAAGATATCCTTACATATACCAACTTGAGATTCTTAGGGTATGTGCGTTTGTTTATTTGTTTTGTTATATATTTAAGGGTTCAAAATATTTTGCTAGTTCGTCTTTCTAAGAAGTGTTCAACTGATATAGATACGGTTAAGTTGGAATATGAGAATTCTTTTTAGGTAATGTAAACATTTACTCTCTTTGATCCAGTGTCAGAATCTTTTTTAAGATATGTACATTTTTGCTCACCCAAGCGAAAGCTCAAGTGGGGTATTGTCATAGCGTGCCGTCCGGCGTCCGTCGTATGCACTGGAACTACATGTACTTTAGAGATTTTTATGACACTCGGTAGGATTTACTCATGATTCCTACAAGTGTTGTTGTATTTCTTACGGATCCGTCAACAGGTGGCGCCACCACGGGCAAAAATATGACGAGGGGGTACCCTCCTTTGACAAACTACTCCTTCAGAACCGAGGCACATATCAACAAACCGAAAGCGTCAAGATGAAGAATGTCTTAACCAATGTTGCTGTTTTTATTCCAATCTGGATTCAAACATCTGACGCGTTTTCACGTTCTTTTTGTAAGATCATTTCTGAACTATTTCTGTAAATGTGTGGTTTTGTGCACTCGTTTGACATATACAAGTCAATAAAAATGTGTATGTGATTTTGATCGAAAAATCTATTTTTCTGATTTTTCATGATTTCATTTTTCTTATTCAGAAAAGGGGGTATTTCATGCACATTGGACATCTACCGCTAAACAAATTTAATTAAACTTGGTAAAAATGAAGTACGAAATTGAAGTAGCCGGATGTGACAATTCCACCTAACTGAAGCGACGGGTGTTGCATGCAAGCATACGATGCTGACTATTCCTAAGCACCTGGTGTCACACCTATATTGGGAATTCGCTTCTTTTCATTTGGTGAAGGTTTTTCTTTGTTTGCTTTGGTTCCTGTTTTATCCTGATTTTGTATGCCTTCGGTTTGTGATTTTCTGAATATAAATTTTGTGTTGTATATTGGGATATGGTCATCATCCATACTTGTCACGTATAGTACCCTGCAAGTGATGTTGTTTTTCGTGAGGATCCCTAATCAGGTGGTGCCACCTTAGGCAAAAGTAGGTCATGGAGGGTCACCCTACTTTGACAAACTTCATCAGATCCGAAGAACATATAGACAAACCGAAAGCATCAGGGTGATCTAGAGTAGCCTTTAGAAGTGTTTTAATTTTTGGTTCCACTACGAAGTCAAATATTTTGACACTTTTTTCATGCTTTTTTTGGACTCCGTCAACAATGCTCATTTTTTAACTATTTATTAAAATACCTCAATAGATGTTCGATCTTCTTCTGCACTCATTTAGTACATAATTGTCATATTTAAGTTACTGAATGTTTTGACATACATTATATGCTATAATCTTTTTTTATGGTCTAAAAAAATACAAAAAGATATTCTAACTGAACACATGGATCATAGGGCTTGTGCTTGTCTAATCTGTGTTTTCTTGGGTGTTTTACTGTGGGTTCGGTAGGCGTGCCGTATCGGAGATCCCCTCCTGTCTTCGAATTTGCCAATTTAAGCTTGTTCATGTTTGTTATTGGCTTCTTTGCACACTGGTTTCCTCAATTTTAGTAATTTTCACCCATGTTCAATTAGTCTTTTTTAATTAAATGAAATTGATACCATTCAATAGATCTCGCATATTCGTAAACTTTGGTATTATAAACATCAAAGAAGTACGTATTACTTATTCAGTCTCAAAATCGAGAAGGCAAGGCAAAATCATCAGAATTTCCATTGGAACGGTCCAAACATCGGAATGAATAAAATTCCGAAGTGATACCAGGTGTCCGGGGAGAGGCAGCGTCTCCTGATTGCATACAATACCCGTCGCAACAGCTCCGTGAAACTTGTCACAGACAGTGCATGTTTTGTAGATATTGTTTTCATTTCCGAGCTTGAACATCGACGGCGGTTGCGGCTGGCCAAATAGAGGATGCTGACTCCGACCGGACACCTGGACCCACCTCTGGTTTGCTGAGGGTCCGTCGATGTTCGTTTCATCGTTTCTTCAACGCATTTGAAAATTTCTGTAATCAAAATTTCTTGAAATTTCTAAAACGTGGGTCCTGCAGCATCATATCCCACGCATCCTGCTTCGTCTTATATCGGGAATTCGCTTCTTTTCATGTGGTAGAGGTTTTTGTTTGTTTGCTTTGGTTCCTGTTTTATCCTGAATTTGTATGCCTTCGGTTTCTAATTTTCTGAATTATCGATTTTGTGCTGTATACAGGGAGAAGGTCATTATCCATATTTATCATGTCGGTACATTTTTGGACATATAATAATTTTCACACTTTTAGGCCATATTTCATTATTTAAATTGAGAATCACCGACGAGGGTTAAGTACTCGAAACGTGCATGTCTGGTCAATGCTGCAAATTAATGTGTTCTTAAATGATGCTATTGAATATATGAAATTGTATATTCAAACATGTGTCTGTGGTGTGAATTTTAAAACTATTGTGATGTATATTTCAAAATCATGTTATGTATCTATAAAAAAAAACTTGATGTATTTTAAAAAATCTTAATATGTACCTGAAAATCTCGATGTGCATTTAAAAAATATTTATGCTTATGTAAAAAAAAATTGTTATATGTTCAATAAATCTTTATATGATGGTCAAAAAACTTGATATGTATGTAGACACATTCGATGAGGTTTTTCCCAATAAAATTAATTTTAAAAGTTATGAGACAATCAGAAGAAGGGAGGGGATCTCCAACTAGACCTGGTTGCAGTACCAACAACAAAACACCAAAACACGCGAAGCGAAAACACAGAGAAGACGAGTATACTTCCAACAGCCAGTTTAGCAGATTACAGTTTTTAAATACATACTTGAAGAAAAGAGTTTGGGTTGAAGATTACAAAGATAATATGAAGATGACGCTAAAATTTACATTTAGACGAAAAAGACCTTGAAGATAATGATGATGAAAAATAATCTATTATTGGTTATGATATATTATACTTCAACATCACACTTACATGAATGTGATTTAAGCATCAGAGTATGTAGAATTTGGAGTCTCTAAGACATATTCATTTTTTGCAATGATTTGGTAAACAAATAAAGAAGGATGAAAAATGTTATTGATACTATACCAAATCAATAAAGTGATTTCTTTACCGAATATATGATTCTAAGTGCATCAGAAATAGATCGTTCCCGGCAATTCCGGCAATTGTCTCATTTTCAATTTTATACTACAATTTTGTCCGGCAATGAACACTGATCAACCATGAAATGGAATCCATGCCTTCGACTAAAGCAAGGACAAAGTCATCAAGCAACATCTCCGTATATGTTTGGGCATCTAACCATCAAACATACATAAAGGATCGGATGACAAATATGGATAATGACCATATCCTAATACACAGTACATAGTCGATAATTCAGAAAATCAAAAACCGAAGGCTTACAAAATCAAGATAAAAGAAGAATCAAAGCAAAGAAAGACAAACCTCAACCATATGAAAAGAAGCGAACTCCCAAAATGGGAGTGAGACCAGATGTCGAAATTGAAGTCGTCACGTTTGTCATGGAGTGAGGTAATCATGTGACCATCGGTGTCGTAGGACAATATTATGTCCAGATAGGATGCTAAATTGTTTGTCTCAGTAGTTTCTTTGACCTCAAGCTCCGAATGATATATTCTGCAGAGGTAATCCACGAAATTTGTATTATTGATGGACAGCACATCGTGTATTTATCTGTAAGGATTTCTTGTTCGAGTGTTTAGGGGTGCGTACACATAGACATTAAATGAAAGATTTCTTATCTATCATTCTGAGCTTGAAGTCAAAGAAGCTACAGAGACAAATATTTCAGCATCCTTTCTGGACTTTATGTTGTCCAACGACTCTGATGGTCACATGAACACCTCACTCTATGACAAACCTGACGACTTCACTTTCAACATCACAAACTTTCCTTCATCGCTTGCTAATGTCGTGTTCATATCTCAGCTGATACGCTATGCCAGAGCAAGTACCAAATATACAGATTTTGTTCTGAGAGCTAGGCGTCTTTCGAATAAGCTTCTCAGTCGGGGATACCTTTGTGACCGACGAACTCGTCATACACTATAATATCCTACTCTCAAGAATGGTCGATGATTTTCTGTCTTAAACCATTTTAACCATCCAGCCACCGAATATACTTGTATCTTCCAAAATGGAATTAACATGTGACAATTCTACAGAATTAAAGTGACGGGTGTTACATGCAAGCAGGAGATGCTGACTCTTCCTCGGCACCTGGTCTCATCCCCATATTGGGAGTTCGCTTCTTTTCACATGGTAGAGTGACACATATTGATAATGACCATATCCCTATGTACAGCACAAAATCGATAATTCAAAAAATCATGAACCGAAGGCATACAAAATCAGGGTAAAACAGGAACCAAAGCAAGCAAACAAAAATCTCCATAACATGAAAAAGAAGCGAACTCCCAATATGTGAGAAAGAGAGCTGGTGCCCAAGAAGAGTCAGCATCTCTTGCTTGCATGCAACACTCGTCGCTTCAATTCCGTAAAAATGTCACATCCGGTTACTTCCATTTTGGAAGATATAAAGTATAATCTTTGGTTGGACGGTACAACTGGTCTATGACAGAAAATCATCCACCTTTCTGGAGAGTGGGACAAGATGGTTTTCTTTGTTTGCTTTGATTCTTGTTTTATCCTGATTTTTGTATGCCTTCGGTTTATGATTTTCTGAATTACCGATTATGTACTATGTATTGGGATATGGTCATTGTCCAAATTGTTAAAAAAGGCAAATGTTAAGACCGAAGACGGTAAGACTCTATAATAGGTAAAATCTTAGATTTCTACTGGATACTTTTCTCTTATGTTATCGTTTTTTTTTCCATCGAAAAATTATGAAGAATTCCTGATCTTGCATTGTTGTTCTTTAAACCAAAGACAATGCCTGTATATTGTCAACATCATAAATGAAATCATAACTGACGAGATATCCTTGCAATAATTTATTCACAAATCTATAGAATAAGTTTCAGTAGGCAAGAATCTTCCAGACAAACAATAGAAGACGGCAGAAGTAGATTTAAAAGTGGGGGAAAGCTGATCTGAAATCATACGTATGCAGGAGATAGATTTGTAATAACTGGCACAATACAAATTCGATATCCTGTTTTGATATTGTCCACTGCGAAACGTATGAATATCCATTATTGATAGGTTATATTAAATCATAAAACAATTTCTCTCCATACCGATACGAACAAAAAAAAACATCTAATGGAAGATTACAAGGGACCGATCTTAATGAAATGTTATACAAAAGAATTGTGGCTTATTTGCATGATAGAAAACAAATGATATTATAGATTATCAAACTCTGATAAACAGAAATTCTCTTTAGAGTGATCTCACATCAAATGTTATGCAGCATAAGAAAGAAAAATATAAGAAGAATTAGCAAAATTAATATATATAAAGAAATCAAGCTTATTCAGAGGCAAATTTTAAGACAAAATCTGTAAGATGGGATGGAATTTGTAATTACGAAGTTATGGAATGAACGGCACGTAAATTAATTTCTCAGAATTTCTGTATGTTTTAACCTCAATATACGGCACATGAATAGGAAAAGAGGAAGAATATATCGTGGCTTGATCTTTTGTTGTGTCAATTAATATAATAACCACTACACTACTAAAGAAAACTGAAAAAGAAAAAGCGCATAATGAGATTCTAGGCAGTCACTAAGACAAGATAAAAGCAAGTGCAAAAGCAAAGCAAAATCATATAAGGTGACACAGAGATCTTTCATACACACAAAATCTCTATTGTTTTTTCATTCCAGGTTATAATTATAACGTGGGATTTGTGAGAATTAAGATTCCTTAAGGAAAGGAATTTCAATCGAATGTAATATAAGGTGACAATTAGAATTACTCAGCTACACTCAATCAGAGTGGCAATAAAGTTCTCAAATTTCTGAAACCTGGGTCCTTTAGCATCATATCCCAATTTCATTGTTTCGATAGAGGATTGCTAACTAGGGTTGTTGCACGGTCTACGTTGTAGACGGTAATTAACACCTTTTCAGACGGTGCAATATTTTTCTTTGTGAAGCAATGACTAAATAAATGATTAAACCAATCATTGAACGATTTACTGAACCGTTTATTGTCCTTAACTTAACCGAAGTCAGCTGTCTTCCGTTTTGAAAAATAGAAACGCATTTTTCCTTTAGAATTATTAGAAACATCACTAAAAGCGCATTTCTAAGGAATGAGAAGGACACCCGGCGACTTACAGGTTTGAATTACTTTCATGATTTTATGTCACTTGCGGATCTAGATTATTTTCCACAGTGAATTGGGGGAGGGGTCCAATGAACCTATGAATGTGAAAAACAAATTATTTAAAAAACGGCCAATTTTAGGTAGGGGGCGGGATCCTGAACCCCCTAGCGCCCTCTTGATTAGTACTTGAATGAATAGGATCCGCTTCAAACGGAGCCAGACAAAACTAAGATTTCGATCGAATAATTTTGTACTGACCGGAACCCTTAAATAGCTTTGAACAGAACACAAAGGTTCCAACAGTTTCGAATATTTTATGGAAAATTGTACAGAAAATCCCCGATCCCACATCCTAAAATTCGCTTGTGAGGTAAAGTCTCATTAGTTTGAATACCGTATTATAGTTTCTTTTATTTTCTCTCATTCAATTCAAATTCTGGAAATAATTCTTTTAATTTATTTACTGTAATTTTCTTTCAAATCAAGTTTTAAAATGCGTAAAATTCTTATCTCTCTACGACGTATCTTGTACAATTGTCATTGGTCATTGTTTACTGATCATGAGTAGTTGAGGACTTATAATTACTCAATCATCGGTGATAATTGTTTAATGGTCTAACAATTGCCGTGCAACAAGTGGGTTATACAACTGCTCCTCGGGCTACGCCCTCAGAGACAGTAGTATAACCCTTACTTAAATACCCGAAACGTGTATGTCTGGTCCATGCTGTAAATCTATCTGCTTTGAAATGATGCTAATGAATTTGAAGACGTTTTACAATTGTAAAGCGGGGGGTGGGGCACTTGTAAAAAAGCGTTTCCGTTTTCCATTGATTTTTGTGTAAAAATGCTTATTTTGACCCAAATATTGGTCTTATTTTGAATAGATTATCCCATCTGACAGCAGATTCATATGTGGACCAAGTTACTTGACATTTCTACCGAAATAATTATCAAAAATTGCCTTTTGAAATTTCGACTTTTTAGGGCAGATTTCACGGCTTATCTTAACAACTCCTTACTTATTCTCTGCAATGCGAACCATTCCAATCTCACGAATCTATGTTGCATTGTTTCAAAATTCAATTGTTCAGTTGTGTGATTTTCACATCAAGAGCCTTATTTGCTGCTAGCCATTGCATTGAAAGAGAGATCAGGAAGGGAGAGGTTGACAACTTGAAACCAAATCCAAATATCAAAATTCGAGTCTCAGAAATGCATATAATGTACTAACCACCCCATGTAATGTACATACCAAGCCATATAATGTTCTTAACAACGCATATAATGTACTTAACACTCAATATAATGTACTTATTACCGCATATTATGTATTTACAACTCCATATTATGTACTTAGCACTCCATATAATGTACTTGCCGCCACATATGATGTTCTTAGCACCGCATATAATGTACTTAGAACACTACATAATGTATACTTTCCAATCCATATAATGTACTTTCCACCGCATATTATGTACTTACCACCGCATATAATGAGTATACGAAAGTGGGTCCTTGACCAAAGAGTTACTTGTAAACTGAAAGATTCATACAAGTTTATATGACAAAAGAGATGATTTTGAATTCCGCATGGTAAATTTCCCCTGACTTCATGGTGATGTTCCAAGACTACCGTCATACGGCATTTACATATCGCAGTTCATCCGGTACGCTAGAGCTCCTTATATTTCGCATTTTCACAGTCGAAATTTACAAATTACCGAGAAACATTAAGGTCAAAGTTTCCGCTTCTTTAAACAAGTAAAGACTTTTTGGAATTTTTACAAAAATTACAGTCAACTACTTTAAAATTTGGATCTATACACGCAACAGAGTACATTACTTTGGGTATGACATAACATGTCTTTTATGGTGATATGATAAACAAAATTGGAAGGATCAAAGGTAGACAGCATAACCATCGGAAATGCGTCAGAATCATCAAACGCATCTCACACCGTGAATATGATCTTAGTATCACCAGACGGACACTAGGCTTGGTACTTGACCACTATACAGTCTTGTACAAGCGCATCCTTGAGACTTGCACTCTGACTGACTGTGACGACGGGACTCCATGACGGGCCCTATCCAAACCTCTTTAGAGAAGGCAGGGCCCTGACCACCTGTCCTGTCTGAATGTCAGTCGGACTCCTCGGGTGATTCTATAAATGAGCTCGCTACAGTCGGCAGAACACGGACTGCATTACGTATGCCCTCTTTTTATATCCATTTACATATTCATCTGTGTTGTTTGGCCCCTGCGATTTGCGGTCTTGTTTGTGTGTAGTCATCTGACAGTAAGAAGTTTGTTTACACCTCACTTGTACATTTTTCTAGACCTCTGGGTAATTGGAGAAGTGAGAGGGTTGTGCGAACGGAATCCAGGATAACCACACAATTTGCTACTTGCATGGGAAATGACTGTCCAAAGTCGGCACCGGTTGCCTATTGGTCTCGTCGGTTTATCTGTAGTCTTTTGTATTTCATGTCTGTATGTCGTGTGTCTCGTTTCCGTCTCATAGTATGCTCGTCTTTTGTGTATTTACATCGGGTGTTTTGGTGTTTTGCTGTTGTTGCGGCAACAAGGTCTTGTTGTAGATCCCCTCCCTTCTTTCATCCAAAATATATATCACTTGAACTGCTGGAACTGATGAGAGACCATGAAGCATTTCATGTCTGCCGCCTTTGCGTGCAATTATCAAAAGATCGTTGAGGGTACGGTGTAATCTAGCTCTTTTTCTGAGTTTTTGGTTTCGTCGTCTTCCGTGAAAACTATGCTTCAGTTTAAGCTTGGCTGCCACTGTTGCGAATGCAGAGGCGATAGAGCTACGATTAGGTGATTTTGTTTCATCGCAGCGTATTCTCCTCTCAGTCGCGGGCATTCTTGTTTCATCGTGTCATATTCTCCTGCATTCTCCTATGTTCGCAGCACGATGCAAATGTTTCTAACTGTTTAAAACATTCGCGTCTGAATTCCTATTCGCCTCGAACTCGCGGCACATGCGCAGCGCATTCGCGTTGCATTCTTTTCCATTCGTAGCGTGTTCTCATCACATTTGCGTGAATTTTTGTTCTGAAGGTGGAGGAGAATGGGCCATGATAGAGTCTCGACAGGGCTACGACAAGAAAGAATCTGACACAAATGTTATGCGAATGCGCCATGAATGTGACGCAAATGAAAAAGCCAACGCGAATCAGCCACGATCTTGACACGATAGTGGCACGATATTGCACGATAGTACTACATACACACGACAGTGACAAGAATAATTATCTCAGAAATTATGTAAAAGTATGCGGATCAATATTTTGAAAACTATTTTGACAATATTTTCAAGAAAAAACAACATGGAAAGATTTTCTAAGTCAACAAAGGGCATTGATGCTCCTGGATATGTCAAATGATTTTGGTTTTGCTCTTGTCACATTCTTGTCACGATCGCACTGCTATCGGGTTATTGTTTTTAAAGTCGTGTCTCAATCTCCTGTATTTGCCCCTCAGTGTTCAATTATCGTGGATTCATTCTATTCTTATTACACTTCGTAATGCACGCGTAGCATATTCTTTTTGTATTCAGGCGCTATCGTGTGCCTATCGTGCCAAGAAATACTTCATGAGAACAGACAAGAATGTGACACGCTCATTCTCCTCTACATTCGCCAATGTGGAAGCCCGGCTTTAGTGATTGAGCGATTGAAAATACATTAATATTAGTGGAGGCCCAGGAAATGTATCCTTGCCCAGAAATTTGATCGTTTAAACCAAGGGGTACGCAGTTGGAAGTTTCGTGATGCAGGCAAGTTCAGCTTGTAGTCGGCGTTTTTTAATTTCCGTTTTACTTAGATTTTAAAACGTTACTCCTCGAAGATATTGTCTACATTTCATCAATGTTAATGTCATTATCTTACAGATGTGCCATAATCAAACGGTACCAAGATTTTTTTGAAAATATTTAAGACAAAATTAACGAGGCTTAGATACCGAAAAACAACGAGCAATAATAATGAATACTCTCAGGTATGAACAAGTTGTAACGATTTTAAAGGAACACAGACGCAACCTCGAAATAAACAGAGGGCACCAACCTGACAACGAGACGCTTACCCAAAAAGAACAAAATGAAAAACAAATGAGTTAAAGAAGATTTTGACGATAATCTCAACAGCACTCACAATAGAGCACAAAATTAAAGCATATACGCCATTGAAACAAGGATAACAATTTTTTGTCACTAGATTGAACCATTAAAACCCCAGATTTACAATTATATTACAATTCAAAAGGACATAAGGGGATCTTCAAGAAGACTCGGATAGAACACAAACAGCAAAATATTGTAAACACCCAAACTCGGAAATACAGAAATATCAGGCATAACGAGGCACATCAAAGAGGCAAGAAAGACAAAACACCATGCAGAAAACATTAAAAATAAAACTTACTGACAAAATAAATAGGCAACCGCTACATACTTAAACTGCCAATTGCCACGTACGACACAAATAGGACGACCAAACGCAGGGATCTAAAGAAAAGGGAAGGATCTCCAGCATGACCAGCTTGCACTTACCCAGCGAAGTTTCGAACAAATTGATGTATAAAGGGATATAAATAGCACAAGGACAAAAAAAAAAAACACTCCCTACAGGAAATTTGGAGCCGCGCACTCTCTGTTAAGTAAATGTACAAATCTAAATTTTTAAACATTAAAGAGGGCGCTACTGTAATGAATTTTGGTGGCTCCGCTTGAAGCATCACTGATGAGAATTTAATATTTGAAACACGTGTCTGTTGCAGAAATAATGGTTTGGAATTTTTTAAATGAAGGTATAGAGTTGGAACACTTCCGTATTATTAAATGCTGGAGCGAGCTCATGTATACTTTCACCCTTGACCTTCGACAAACTTCCAGAGAAGACACGTGATCAGGGCTCTGTATCGTCACCTGATGTGACCAAAGGGACACTTGGCATGGAATCTAAAGCCTTGTACCAGCGAATTTCTAAAAATTGAACCCTGACTGTGGCAACGATACGCCATAACGGACCGTGTCCGGACCCCGTTAGAGAAGACAGGGCTCAAGCCACCTGTCCTCTCTGAATGACAAATATGGATAATGACCATATCCCTGTATACAGCACAAAATCGATAATTCAAAAATCAGAAACCGAAGGCATACAAAATCAGGACAAAACAGGAACCAAAGCAAACAAACAAAAACCTCCACCATATGAAAAGAAGCGAACTCCCGATAGGGGAGTGAGACCAGGTGCCCAGGAAGAGTAAGCATCTCCTGCTTGCATGCAACACCCGTCGCTTCAATTCGGTAGAACTGTCACATCCGGTTACTTCCATTTTGGAAGATATAGAGTACAATCTTTGGTTGGATGGTTCAAATGGTCTATGACAGAATATCATCCACCATTCTTGAGAGTGGAACATCATAGTGTATGACGAGTTCCCCATATCGACCGTAGAACTTCCTCAGTGACGATGTTAGTCGGTCACAAACATATCCACAAACAAAAATGTTAGTCGCACTCCTTGGATACTTGCATGCACGAGCTTGATCAAGCAGATAGAGCATGGGCTGTTTATGATATACCATTTTGCTATTCATATCGATTATGTATTCATCTGCTTGTTCATGGAATCAAGCGTTCCTTGTCTTGCTTGTTTCGCCATCTCACAATGAGGAGACTATTATAAATATTTAAAAGAGGAAGGGTTCAATATATAACATTGGCGTTCTTGGAGACCACAGGATAACAACATGTAGGAGGGCTGTTTGTATGTAATTCGGATAACCATATCATTTGCTATTTGCATGGCTATTGGCCGTCCTAACTTGACACCCATTGCTAAATGGTCCCATTGGTTTATACGTAGTCTTTTGTGTTTACTGTTTTAATGTTGTCTTTGTTTTGGTGTTCCTTGTCACTTTTGTGTTCCTTGTTGTGCTTTTCCTGTCGTTTTATGTCACAAGGGGGATCTCCATGTTTTAGTGAGGGCTTTGCAAGTGAGTCCTGATCACGATCCTCTCCTTTTTCCTATGCGGTTTAGCCGTAGCCTCTCTTAGAGTCCAATAATCACGGTCAGTCAATGTGCAACTGTTAAAAATACTTTGGTATAAGCCTCTAGATGGGTAAATCACTATGCAGTGTCCTCTTGGTGACACCATAATCTACTCCTCGGAAAATAAGGCGAACCTGTACTTAGTGAAAAAGAATTTTACACTTGAAGGTGTGACAGCTGTATAAGATTTTATGAAGTTTTCAACCAAATTATAAGTGACATTTCTTTCTTATAAAAAATTGTGGACACTTTCACCTATCCAGTCTTGAAGTCTGATCTTAACTCTTTATTCTAAGAACAAAAAAAGTATACCTTGTGTTTATAAATCGAAAAATAATTACACATAAAGTACACAACCCTCTGTTTACGTACATGCGTGCATGATTACCTCTTAGGACCCCCATGGTCAGAATCGCATCGAATTTGATATAAAGAATGATTTCACATATGTATTATTTTCTGAAATGTCTTCGTCTATCCTCAAAGATTATACTTATATCAAATTCAAGTTTATAATGCTTGTCATTGTCAACATTTCATAGTAAACACGTGATAGCTCTGACGTCAATTTTCGTGACCTGAGGTGTGTTACAAATTTGATTGGCTTATACAGCCATGTGACCTTAAGATGCTCACCTTTTCACATCTGAATCAAATTCACAATGTTATTATATACATCAATACCTACCTTTGTCATGTTCCAAGTTTCAACAAAATATGTTGATCCGTCTCCATGAAATACGGTGCTATCGGAGGTAACCCTATTGTGTAAAAGATGGCGAAATACGCAATTTTCCTTGCTTTTAATTTTCCTCATTTATTCGTTTTTAGAAACACAAATTTGCATCAACTATGTCACATGATTTTCATTTAACTTTCTAATTACTAGATTTATCATTATCGATGCTTTTTCTTTACATTTGAAAATTATATGAGCTCGATTCAGGTGTCCGTAAGTAAATGTTAAAAAACAGAGAAAAATGCAATTTAAAATTGAGAAAAAAAGTGTTTAATTTTTTTTCGTAAATTTTGGGTTGTTTTATCTTTAAAACATATATACAAGACTCACGACTCATAAGATAATGCATCTAATCAAATAGCAGCTCGTAATTCACAAAACATAACCCCTACCCCCTTAACTGCACAAGCCCATTATCTTTAAGATATGCCCAATATATTCGTTTAACGGAGTTTAGAGCCTTATTCTGTAATTGATTTTCAACAAAATTCGATGTTTGAATAGTTACCATGAAAAATAGAATCATAACGGCGATAAAATACATTACTTTCCATGTTAATTTGAGGAATGAAAATGGCGGGAAGGGGGTTGAAGAACACCCCTCCCTCCTTTTCTTTTAATTTCATGTAGTCTTTGTTGTGTGTTACACATGGATTATGACTGAAATTGACCAAACACTATCAAACATTTATAATTGAGTCGAAATTTTGATATATTGACATCACAAGCGTTCGTTCTACACAAATTTTACACATACATTCCAATGCGCTCTTAAGATGCTCACCTTTTCACATCTGAATCAAATTCACAATGTTATTATATACATCAATACCTACCTTTGTCATGTTCCAAGTTTCAACAAAATATGTTGATCCGTCTCCATGAAATACGGTGCTATCGGAGGTAACCCTATTGTGTAAAAGATGGCGAAATACGCAATTTTCCTTGCTTTTAATTTTCCTCATTTATTCGTTTTTAGAAACACAAATTTGCATCAACTATGTCACATGATTTTCATTTAACTTTCTAATTACTAGATTTATCATTATTGATGCTTTTTGTTTACATTTGAAAATTATTTGAGCTCGATTCAGGTGTCCGTAAGTAAAAATTAAAAAAAAGAGAAAAATGCAATTTAAAATTGAGAAAAAAAAGTGTTTAATTTTTTTTCGTAAATTTTGGGTTGTTTTATCTTTAAAACATATATACAAGACTCACGGCTCATAAGATAATGCATCTAATCAAATAGCAGCTCGTAATTCACAAAACTTAACCCCTACCCCCTTAACTGCACAAGCCCATTATCTTTAAGATATGCCCAATATATTCGTTTAACGGAGTTTAGAGCCTTATTTTGTAATTGATTTTCAACAAAATTTGATGTTTGAATAGTTACCATGAAAAATAGAATCATAACGGCGATAAAATACATTACTTTCCATGTTAATTTGAGGAATGAAAATGGCGGGAAGGAGGTTGAAGAACACCCTTCCCCCCTTTTCTTTTAATTCCACGTAGTCTTTGTTGTGTGTTACACATGGATTATGATTGAAATTGACCAAACACTATCAAACATTTATAATTGAGTCGAAATTTTGATATATTGACACCACAAGCGTTCGTTCTACACAAATTTTACACATACATTCCAATGCGCTCTTAAGGTGTGACAGCTGTATAAGATTTTATGCAGTTTTCAACCAAATTATAAGTGACATTTCTTTCTTATAAAAAAAATTGTGGACACTTTCACATATGTATTATTTTCTGAAATGTCTTCGTCTATCCTCAAAGATTATATTTATATCAAATTCAAGTTTATAATGCTTGTCATTGTCAACATTTCATAGTAAACACGTGATAGCTCTGACGTCAATTTTCGTGACCTGAGGTGTGTTACAAAATTGATTGGCTTATACAGCCATATGTGACCTGAAATAGATCATTTTTTGTGTGTTTCTATTGACGCATAACACACCTAAGGGATATCTTACTTAGGCAAGTCTAGATCAAATGACGGTTTACATTATAACAGGGACGAAATTAAGATTAATTTTGGAATATACAAAGAATATAAAGAAGGATTGCCAATTTTGTATTTGTATTTGGATACTACTTCGGAGAGAGTCGCCAACAACACTAGTTTAAAGCACACACAGCAAACCAACGATCACTCCAAACATTACCAACAACGCTTTAATGGAAGGATACCATTGTGCACCCGTCGCGGATTTGGACGGTAATCTGCTATAAGCAAATGATGTGGTCATTCGGATTACGAGCGCACTTCCCTCCCACTTATCCGGACACACAGGTCTCCAAAAGAAAGGAGGGGATCACTAAGCCCCAAGAAACCACCCAATGCATGCTAAAAAGAACAGCTCTAGCAGACACGCACATTAACAGCTGCAAAAAGGTACATCAAACATGAAGAATTACAGATAAACCAACGAGACCAATGTGCAATCGGTGCCGACTTTGGACGGCCGTCTGCAACGCTAGTAGAAGGGAGGGTATCTCCAACAATCCCGGGTTGCATCACCAACAGCAAGTAGCAAACGGTGTGATTATCCGGATAACGTGTGTACAACCCTACCACTTTTCTGACTACCCCAGATGTCACGAAGAATGTACAATTGTGGTGTAAAATAACCTCCTCACTGCAATATGACCATACAAACAGACAGTATAACGCAGTTAAGAGAAGGTGTGCTCTGCCGGCTGTAGTGAGGTCATGCATGTTATCACCCGAAGAGTCAGACTGAGTGTCAGAGAGAACAATTGGTCGGGGCCCTGTCTTCTCTAAGGAGGTTTGGACGGGGCCCGTCATGAAGTCCCGTCGTCACAGTCAGTCAGATGCAATGCTTAGGAAATTTTCTGGTACAAGGCTGGTCCAGTACCAAGCCAAGTGTCCGTCTAGTGACAGAAGGATCATATCCACGGTATAAAAGGCGTTTGATCATTCTAACACAATTTCGATGCTAATTCTGTCTACCTTTGATCCTTCCTATTTTTTCATGTCACCAAAAAAATGCAGTTTGTGAATTAGCCAAATTAATATATTCTGTTGCCTGAAAACACACAATTGCTGTAAAAAACATAAAACTTATCACTAGAAGGTGACATCACAAACAAGATAGAACAGTGGGCAAAATAATTATGAACTGTTTTACCTGTTGCACACCTGGTACCTGAGATATTCACCTTTAATTAATAAAAATCCTGCAGGAATTTTCAATTTCCTGCAGGAATTTTTAATTTCCTGCAGGAATTTTCGTAAATCCTGCAGGAAAAATAATTTCCTGCAGGAATTTTTATTTTCCCACAGGAATTATTTTTTTGCAGAATATTCCTGCAGGGAAATAAAAATTCCTGCAGGAAATTATTTTTCCTGCGGGAATTTAAAAAAATCCTGCAGGAAATTAGAAATTCCTGCAGGAAATTAAAAGATCCTGCAGGAAATTGAAAATTCCTGCAGGAAATTGAAAATTCCTGCAGGAATTTTATTAATTAAAGGTGAATATCTCAGGTACCAGGTGTACACCAGGTAAAACAATTTGGATTCTGACTAAGTTTGGTACCCCTTACATGATGATAGTATTGGTTTTATTGTATCTCCAAGGGCAGGTGGGTGCAAAAATGAACTAGCGTGTAAGTTCATAATTATTTTGCCCACTGTTATAGCTAATTGAAGTGGCCTCAGGTAACACATATTCTTTGTAAATAGATTTAAAAACTTATGGCATGCGTATAATAGTATCTACCCTGTTGGTTGAAGCGAGCTCAAGATCAATCATCCGAGAAATCTGATCAACTTTCAGATGGGACAGAGGATAAGGACAAAGTCTTTGGACAGGGTCGGTCATGGGGACCGTCATTATGGTTATCCACTTTGCAACGTTGAAAAAGAAAGTAGGGGATCTCCAACAACCCATAGTTGCAGCACCAACAGCAAACACCCACTGTTAAAACACAAAGCAGATACACACAGTAAGAGGCGCAAATGGTACAAGAAACGCCCAATCATAAAGAAACATTAAACACAAATGACTACACGTAAACCAACGAGACCAATGGGCAATCGGTGCCGACTTAGGACCGACATCTGCCACCTCAGTAGCAGACGATGTTGTTATCCTGGATTATGTGCACAAAATCCTCCAACATTTAAGAACAGATAAATTTGCAGCATGGACCACGTTTCGGGTACTAAACCCTAGTTAGTGATCTTTATTCTTCATCATTTAATCTATTCAAGAAGGGAGGAGATCTCAAACAAGACCACGTTGCAGCATCAACAGCAAAACACCAAAACACCCGATGCAAAAACACAAAAGACGATTACAGCACGAAAAAGACTACACATAAACCGACAAGACCAATGGGCAACAAGTTCCGACTTTGGACGGCCATTTGTCACGCAAGTAGCAAATGCTGTGGTTATCCTGGATTACGTGCGCACAACCCTCTCACTTCACCAATTACCCAGATGACTCGAAGAACTTACAATTGTGGTGTAAAACAACCTCCTCACTGTAAGATGACCTCACTATGTTGAATCCAAAGTCTCTTTTGTCATCTCTTTTGTCATATACACTTGTATGAATCTTTCCGTTTACAATTTTGATATTTAGTTCCAAAAACGGCGTTTCTGTATTTGAAACGTTTGCCTTGTTGAGAGTCAATTCTTGTGGATAAAGGGGTAGGGTCACGAAGCCCGATATTGGCCCTAATTTTGATAAATTTTGAACATTGTGCTTCATAGAATTTTTAAGTGTTATTTGACATTTTGAAAAGTTCTCTACTGAATCACGAATCTACTTTTTGTAAACATTGCTTTTATCAACACCTTTTAGCCCTTTGAAAACACCAAAATAGGTCATATTCGACGAAATTGATGCAAAATCTCAATATTTCTATGAAATTAGCAATGGCCGCATGTATTAACTATGATGGAAAATTTATATGTGAAAGATTATCATTATATCCTCTTGTCATAAAAGTTTTATCTCAGTTAACGCATGCGGCCACATTGAATTCTACAACAAAAGACAAAATTCCTAGCAATTTTCGCCATATTTTGTCAATAACGTCAAAATGACGTCACTTCATGACGTCATTACAGATAAATGGCACATTGTTTGATAATATTATTCTTTTCATGAAAAGCGGTAAACATTCGTGTATTTTCATGAGAGATATCAAGTATTCCTCATGAAATTTATTTTAAGAGAAAAATCAAGGGCCGATTTAGGGGTCTCGTGGCCCTACCCCTTTCATTCTTATATAATTCAAAAGCAGGATTGTCAATGGTTAGAATATCATCCAGATACCTAGAAGTATTATTGAAACATTTCAGATCATCAAATTTTCTTTGCTTTGAAGATTTTGGGTAAATTCTTTTTCATAAGTGTATAAAAATAAATCTGCAACAAGAGGCTCACAGTTAGTACCCATAGGAATTCCTTCAACCTAATTGTTTAGATTCTCACCAAATCTAACATAAATATTGTCCAAGAGGAAGGACAAGGCATTACACAGGTCACTACATGTCCATGATTTGTATGATTTGTAGTCTGTCGAGGAAAAGAGACCCTTCGATTCAGATGTACAAATGTAAGTTTTCCGCTCTCGATCAAAACTCCATTTAATGAGATTAGATAATCGATCATTAATTTTGTCATAAGGAAGTGTGGTGTACATATTAGAGAAGTCGTATGAAGAAATCGTATTGGCTTGGAAATTTCCAGACTTCATTTTGTCAATCACATCCCCTGAATTCTTAATAGACCAAAATAAATTAACATCTTTCCTGTTTAGGACCGTTTCACAAAATCTAGTTATGCGTTCTCTAATAGCAATAAGTGCTGACGTCAGATTTCTAGACAAAATTTTAGTGGAACAGTTACTAGAATTAGCAATATATCGAAATTTGTAAGGAGACTTGTGCAATTTCGGTATGCAATTTAGTGTTGGGAGATCCAATTTAGAAATAGAGATATTGAATGAAGACAGCTCACTGTTATGCTTGCTTAAGATGTTAGATGCACTTTCATTGCTTTTGATATATGAATTAGACGACGAAAGTTCCGAAACCAAAGTTGATATGTAGTAACGTTTTCAAATGATAATGGTGTTGTTGGCTGCTTTATCAGCTGGTGCAAAGACATATTTTCATGTAATTTATTTAGTTTGGATTCGAAATATCTTTCTGATTTGAAACGCGGATTTTGAAAATGATGAGAGTTTTTATGGAAGTTATCTATTCGAATATCCGTTATATCTAAAATGAGGTTTTTCCAGTCATTCAGAGCATGCGGTTTGACTCCTTCTGATTTACACCATCTTTTCGTATAATTATCTCAGGCTTCCGTAATCACCTCACGGCATTTGACAAAATCTATCTCGGATGGGATTCTATACTAAGGTTCTTTTTTAAGAAGACCACGGAGCTGTCTGTCTTGGATAATTGAAAAGTCACCTGGAACAACATGGCCAGCTGGTTTGTAGAGATATTTAGAAGTTGCACGTTCTCAAGAAGCAGGATACGATTCAAGTTTGTCAGGATCTGATGTAACTTTATTATAGTTAAAAACAAAGTTTCGAATAGGTTTCTTGTACTTATAACAAATAAGAGGTGGCTCTAAATTTTCAAAATATTGAGGAATGGTACTTTGTACGCGATAATCCCTTAAAAAATTAGAGATGTTTAAAAGATCAAAACCTTTGTTAATAAACGGGATTTTTCGTCTTTTAGGGGAGGTGTTTTTCACAATAGGATAAAGTTTATACTGTGCGAATGAGACAATGATATTAAGTCTGAATCAGTCAGTCTTTCTTAAGAATGCAAGGTATCGCCACACTGATTTTATAATCATAATTTAATACCGGGACAAACAATGCAAACAAGAATACGTTCCGCATACTTGTACTGGACTCTGAAGATTGCGAATTGATATAGTTATCCATCTCTCTCTGTGGTGCTATGTTACTTCCTCTGTCTATTTGACTGATTTTTCATTTGGCGTGAGAAAGTTCTGTATTACATTTTTCAAGAATGTTTATGCCTATTGATTAGGAGTTTTTGATTCTGATTTGACATTAATTTAATTATTTATACTGCAGAGGTTTAATTTAAACATAGAATGAATCATATGCTTAAGGCAAGTATTCATAGATTTTTAGATACATCTTGTATCGGAAAAAGTCATAATGTATTTTGATAATTGCCGCGGAAATGGCTAAGTTCAGGCCAACAACACTTTTGGGCTATTTGGGTGATTGGGCTCTTTTGGCAGCGGACAGATACGTTTGATAAATTTATCAGAAACCGAAGTTAAGGATATGGCCAGACGAATCGTTTTCCATGGGATTTCTGACTGTGTTTCACTCAAAGAAAGCAAAAATAAATGATCAGCGATCATATCTTACCTTGTTTATATTATATTGCAGGAGGTCTTCTTGCCTCCGCTTCGTCTCTTCGAATTCAAGCGTCATATTGTATGTTTACAGTCATGCGCCAGGTCAAACATGTGGCACTGCGAGGTTGTTTTCATCACACCTCCACAAACTAGCATATAGGCCCTTTCACGGGTTCTCTTGGGTCTTTTTGTCATTCCGTGTGCATTTTTGCACTCAAGACAATGGAATGAGTCAAACTTGCCCTGTAAATATCCAAGAGCAAGCTGTGTATAAAATTTCACCTGAATATGTGTATGCGTTGCAGAAAAAAAGTCTGGAAAACTGAAAATTGGACAGACGGACAGACAGATAGGCAGACCGACAGACCGAGAGGAAACTTAGAGTCCTCTTCCGCGTTGCCGAAATAGGTCAAGCGTGATGAAAGTCGAATTTGTTCTGTACCTTTCCAAGATTAAGCTGTGTATTCAATTTCATATGAATATCTCTATTTGTTGTAGAAAAAAACCGGAAAACTGACAAAAACTGAATTTGCCAAGTCATGAAGGGGCATAACTCCTCGAAAAATAGGTCAAGCGTGACGAAAGTCAAACTTGCTCTGTAACTATCCAAGAGCAAGCTGTGTATAAAATTTCACCTGAATATGTGTATGCGTTGCAGAAAAAAGTCTGGAAAACTGAAAATTGGACAGACGGACTGACGGACAGACAGACCGACAGACCGAGAGGAAAGTAAGAGTCCCCTTCCGCGTTACCGGTAAGGGACTTAAAATATATCAGATCCTCTTCTAGAATGATCAGTGACATTCTGGATTGTGATGAAACGGCTGTCATCATCACTAAACAATATATATTATTTACCTGATATGTACAGCAATATGTACATCGAGATAATAACCGACTTTGACATGTTTTCATTGAGCTGTTGCGACGGATGTTGCATGCAAACAGGAGACGATTACTCTCCCCGGGCACCTGATCTCACTTCGGAATGTTCCGAGGTTAACACCTCTTCCTATGGAAATTACAATTTGTTAAAAACTCTACAGACATGTAAAGAACACAAACAAGGTCAGTTTGGAGCATTTAACACAGAACACACAGGAGTATATGTCGGCCAACCTGTGGTCCTAGTGAGGCTCGAACCAGCAACCTGTTGGTCACTTGCCCGACGCCCTTACCACTAGACCATGGTGCCGACGTTCGCAACTGTTCCAATGGAAATTATAATGATTTTGCATTGCCTTCTCGACTCTGAGACTGAATAATTGATAGGTACTTCTTAGATGTTTATCTGTGTTGACGATCAATGAAATATAGAGAAAACGAAAATTTCAACGTATAATGAAAGGAAGGAATAAACAATTTCGATCAGTTGTTTCAGATTTTGATCAGATTCCTCAATATTTTGAGAATTTGGAACCTCCTCTTATTTGTTACAGGTATAAAAAAAAACCTCTTCGAAATTTCGTATTTAACTACAATAAAGTAACATCAGATGCTAAAATTCTTTAATCAAGTCCTACTTCTTGAGAATGTGCAACTTCTAAATACCTTTATAAACCAGCTGGCCATATTTTTACAGGTGACTTTACAATTATCCAGGACAGGCAGCTCCGCAATCTTCTCAAGAAAGGACCTAAGTACAGAATTCCATCCAAGATAGATTTTATCAAATGTCGCGAAAAACTAAAGGAAGCCTTAGATAACTATACAAAAGATGGTGTAAATCGGAAGGGGTCGAATCACATTCTCTGAATGACTGGAAAAACCTCATGTTGGATGTTACTTCTATTCGAATAGATAACTTCCACAAAAATCCTCATCTTTTTGAAAATCCAAGTTCTAAATCTGAAAGATATTTCAAATCCAAATTACGCAATTTACACGAAAAATATGTCTTCGCTCCTGCAGACAAAGCAGCCAAAACACCATAATCATTTGAAAACGTTACTACATATCAACTTTGGTTTCGTAACTTTCGTCTACAAATACTTATATCAAAAGCAACGAAAGTGTTCCTAACATTTTGAACAAATACAAAAGTGAAATTTCTTCATTCTACATCACTATTTCTAAATTGGATCTTCCTACACTATACTGCATACCAAAATGAACAAGTCTCCTTACAAATTTCGATACATTGCTAATTCTAGACTACAATTTTGTCTAGAAATCTGACGTCAGCACTCACGGTGATAAAGGAAAGGAACACGTAGCAAAATATTGTGCAACTGTTCTAAACAGGAATAATGTAAACTCATTTTGGTCTTTTAAAATTAGGGGATGTGATTGACAAAATGAAATCTAGAAATGTTCAAGCCTATTCGATTTCTTCATACGACTTTTCAAATATGTACACCACGCCTTCTCATGATAAAATTAATGATCAATTGTCCAAACTCATTAAATGATGCTTTAACCGAGAGGGGAAAACTTATATTTGTACATCTGAATCAAAGGATTTCGCTTTCCAAAACAGAATAAAAATCATATAAATCACGGACTTGTAGTGACCTTTGTATTGCATTGTCCTTTTTTGGACATTATTTATGTAAAATTTGGTGAGAATCTCTACAAGCAGGCTGTAGGGATCCCTATGGGTACTAATTGTGCTCGTCTTGTTGCAGATTTATTTTTATACACATATGAAAAAGAATTTATCCGAAATCTTCAAAAACAAAGAAAACATGATGATGTGAAATGTTTCAATGGTACTTCTAGGTACCTGCATGATATTCTTACCATCGATAATCCTGTTTTTGAAAAGTATAAAAATGTGATTTATCCACAGGAACTGACTCTTAACAATGTGAACGTTACAAACACAGAAACACCATTTTTGGACCTGAATATCAAATTGTTAATGGAGAGATTCATACAAGTGTGTATGACAAAAGAGATGACTTGGGATTCAACATAGTAATTAACGGTGATGTTCCAAATTTACCGTCTTATGGTATCTACATGACGCAGCTCATCCGGTATGCTAGAGCATGTACTGATGTTTTGGATTTTCATGATAGAAATTTACAAATAACCGAGAAACTTTTAGGTCACAAATTTGTAAAAAACATTCTGGAAATGTTACAAAAATTATTGTCAACTACTTTTGAAATTCGGACCCATACAAGCAACAGAGTATATTACTTTGGGTATTTCGCAACCTGCATTTTATGGTGACATGATCAACAAAATAAGAAGGATAAAAGGTAGGCAGAATTACCATAAAAAATGCGTCAGAATTATCAAACGCCTTTTATACCGCGGATATGAACTTAATGTCACCAAACGGACACTAGGCTTGATACTTGACCAATCTTTTGTCTTGTACTAGCGCATACTTAATACTTGCACTCTGACTGACTTTTACGACGGAACTCCATGTCGAGCCCTGTCCAAACCTCTTTAGAGAAGACAGGGCCCCGACCACTTCTCCTCTCTGAATGTCACTCGGGTGATTATATACATAAGCTCGCTACAGCCGGCAAAACACAGATTGTATTACGCATGCCATCTTTTTATATCCATCTACATATTCATCTGTGTTGCTTGGGCCCCTGTGTTTTGCGGTCTTGTTTGTGTGTGGTCATCTGACAGTGAGTAGGTTGTTTTACACCACAGTTGTACGTTTATCGAGACCTCTTGGTAATCGGAAAAAGGGAGGGTTGTGCACATGTAATCCAGAATAACCGCACCGTCTGCTACTGACGTGTCAGATCGCTGTCCTAAGTCGGCACCGCTTGCCCAATGGTCTCGTTGGTTTATGTGTAGTCATTTGTGTTATATGTTTTTCTGTGATTTGACGTTCCTTGTACCACTGCGTCTCTTTCTGTGCGTGTCTTCTTTGTGTTTACAGTGGGTGTTTTGGGAGGTTGCTTTTAGTGCAGCAACTAGGTGTTGTTGGAGATCCCCTACTTTCTTTTGAAGTACGTAACAATGTTTCTTTTCTTTCTAAACGTATATATTCAGGCTTTATGTGAAGGTTGATATATGCTTGTAATTGAATTAAAGTTGCTGCAGCCGAAGTGTTGGTGGAGATCCCCTCCTTTCTTGAATATTTTGAAGACTTTACTCAACTTGTACAAAACAGTATTAAATGTACATAAGAGAGAGAAGTCAATAATATAATGTAACAGATTGGTAACTGACAAGTATGGATCTACAATTAGAAATCATTTTTTTTACTTATTATTTTGTATAAATAATAGAGTCTTAGAATTCAATCTCCATAGACAAAGAAGGATAACTCTAATTTGTTTCTTAATAATTATTTGTTTACGAATATACAGTAAGAATTCTTCCAACATCATTTTACTTTCAACAGAGTATATAACTTTGGGAATTTCACGACAAGCCTTTTTATGGTGACTTGATAAACGACATGAGGAGTGTGAAAAGTAGGCTAAATTTCCATAGAAAATGCGCCAGAATTTTTAATTGCCTTATAAACCGAGGATATGATCCGGGATACACCAGAAGGAAACTCTTCAATGCCCGTACCTTTATACAGCCCTGTACCAGCGCATTCTGAAGAATTGTACACTGACTTACTGTGACGACGAGACTCCATGACGAGCCCCTCAAGACCTTATGAGAGGTCTGTACATATCTCCCCACTGAAAGTTGGTCAAACTACTGGGTTTCTTTTTTTTTTATCAGGGTGAATAAATGATATCCACGAGTCAAAGTGTTAGAGCGTGGGTAATTATAGTTGATGCCACTACGATGAAGAATATATGATTTTCACAGTTTAGCAGTACACTTCAATCTTATACAGGCAAAGACCGGACATCATACCATTTGACTAACTGTAAACTGTGATGTATGGATTCATAGTATAAAATAAAGTCAAAAGTTTGATGTTTGGTGAAATTTTTGATTGCGTTGTGGAAACGAAAAAACCGAAGTTGATCGAACTTGGCTACATGTGCCCTCGAGGATTCCTGGTCCAGTAGCAGTGAATCTCATTACGTGATGCAAATGTTAAATTTAAAAGATAAAACCAGAGGGCGCTAGTGATAAGAATGTGGGTGGCTTATGAAAAGCAATTTGGCTGATGAGAATTTAATATCCGAAACACGTGTCTGGTGCATAATAAATTACTTTTAATTTTCTTCAAGAAGGTGTAGAGTTGGATCCCTTCCGCATTATAAAACATCTTCAATTTTAATAACATCATTTAAGAACAGATAAATTTGCAGCATGGATCAGACATGCACGTTTCAGATACTTAACAATGTAATTTGGCCAAAGAGTATGAAAGTTATTTAGTCCAAAACTGTATCGAAGGACGTAGCAGGATGTGTGGGATAATATGAAAATGGTCTATTGCGGCGCCCCACGAGTTCAAAACAATCCAAAAATACAATATAATCCATTTGAGCGGAACCAATTACAGACAACAATATGTACAATTCGATATGTTTCTCAATACGACTTCTCTGAGTTGAAGTATTCACGTAGCATTCTGACGAGAATTGCTTTCAAGAAGTATATGCTTTCTATTCCCATGTACCTGATCTAATAGCTGCAATAATTTGCCCGTCCAACACTTTGTTCCTATTCGTGATGACAAGATCATGGTACATATCAAAAAAGAAGTTCACGAAGGCTATGGAACTTCATTTTCAAAACCTTCCTTATAAGCAAATAAATCTGCTGTCATAATGGTAAAATTCCTAGTGTTAGCCATGCACGTTTAATGACGATATTTATTTTGGAAACCTAACTGGAAATGCATCGGGTCATGTTGTCATTTTTTTATGTTTCATTACAAAATTTTAGTGTACCATTTGCACATTTTAACAAGCATTGTCTCATCAGTGATGCCATAGGCCGAAAAGGGGGAAATCCAAATAATGTGAAATAATAAAATCAAAAGTCTAAATTGGACCCAAAATTTCTACCAAAGATTCTGCTAAAAACAGAGCTATGCCATCTTCATGAAGGTATAACATAATTCTACGATATTTATTGTCTGGGAACGATTTTCGAGAATATTGCCTATATGAAAGCAGCAATGACTTACTTTTAATGTAACTTAAATGTTCTATGTACTATTATTTCATTCAATTGTCACCATTCTTCAACATGCCAATGTTGGATGGCGTCACAACGATCTATCGAAAGGAATCGAAACCATGCCACAAACATAATAACCTAATAGAAACAAAGTGCGGAATGGGCGAAATATTTAAGCTTGCTGGAGGTTACTTTTGCTCAATATCTGAATTGTATAGGATATCCCTCTGTTCTGTTCGTTATCCTTCTTCCTAAGAAAGCTATTTATTCTGCTCTACATCCACTTCCTGACACAATAATAAACACCGGATTGTCATTGATTCTAGAAAATATTCCTGAAGTACAAAGTCTTCATATTCATAATATCCGTACTTCATTAACCTTGAAATAGTCTGTATATATACAATAAGGGGTTCTTTTAAGAAGATTATTTTTCAAACCTCATCAATACAATCATAATCAATTTCTCTTCTTGTAGACATTCTCGAAACATCACATATTGATATTGACAATTGTAAAGATTCAAAGATTATCCTTCTGCTGTCCACTGCTCTGTGGGAGAAAATCAACACAAAGAAAAGCATAATGAAGATGAGATTTAAAAGAAATTTAATAGATTAATTTATAATGAGTAAATTCTACAAAGCTAAAGTATGTAAAGGAACTCAAGGCGATAACAAGATGCAAATAAAAGAGCAAATCGTACATGACATTATGATAAGTATAACACTTTTCACAACAACACGTGTGTTGATCAAGATTTTCAGTCAATGATACTATACGTTGAGGTAAAACTAATTACATGCATTTTTTTTTAAAAACTTTATGAATTTCTATTTTCTTGTTTTTACAACGAATAAAGACAAATCGGACTTGCATTGTATCATTCTTTGTATGGACTGTAATTGTTTTGCTTTCGCTTATACGAATTTACGCTACACATTAATCAGTTTCCGCGGAATATCTTGTTCTCATGCGTTTATAAATTCGATTCGACCTAGACAACCTTCGTTTTGACTTATCTCTCAAATTTCAGAGAAAGGAGAGGAGTCCCAACCTGACTCGGTTGCAGCACCGACAGCAAAACACAAAAACACCCAATGTGAACAAGCACAACTTAAGAGATATACAACACAGAAACACGAAATACAAAAGACTACACATAAACTAACGAGGCCAATGAGCAATCGGTGCCGCCTTAGGACAGTCATCTGTCACAAAACAAGCAAAAATACAAAAGCACTACGACGAACGACTGTGCTTAAACGTGTTGCTTTCAAAACTATTATGAATTTTGTTGCATCGATACAAACGCAAGGTTAATATCATTTACGGGAGTGGGTTTTTCGAAATCACTTCATCCACAAAATTTTTTTAACTGAATATCGTAATTCTAAACACACAGAAGGCACTTCATCAACACTTTGACGAATGATCATACACGAAGTCAGAAAACAACACATCTACCAAATGGGAAAATTGACTACACCTTGCTTCCTAGATAACTGGTATTGATAAACGGACGATGCATGCTTAAAGCTCTCACTTAATGTACTGTTTAATAGTGTATATCAAAGCATGAATGCATTACATTTTCGACAAAATGTTGTGGGCATTAATCAAAACACAATGATGCTGTCACGATTCGTAGTTAAATAATAATGGGAAACGTCCTAGGTGTTTTCATTGTGACGACATCTCCACAATCGCAAATATTTTTCCCTCAAGGAAGAGTCATTGACGCCATATACCACAAAGTTTATGACGCTGTTAAGTAGATTGATCATTTTTACTATTTCATAGACGGAAATCGGGACATCGGAGCCAAGGATTGTGCCAAATATCACGAGATAAATATATATAAGGTATGGACTACAGAGTAAAATGAATAAGAAGGACATCCCAAGCAACATCTTGGTTTTTGTCTGTTCTCCATTCTTTTTTTGCTTCGAACTGGCCAGTCCTTTTCTAAACGCCAGACTCCTCCTGATTCCAATTAGAAGGAGTAGATTGAAAATACATATGAAAGGATACGTCAGCATGTCCATAACAAGTCGCCATACGAACGACCATTTACTAACAATTGGACTTTGGACGCTTCGATATCGAACAACCTCGAAAACAGTGGACACAACTCCTTTGTCTGGGATCCTTTCATTCAGAGAAAATATCAGGACATCGACAGCGCTTGTCATGTCACCCAAAGTTAGCAATGTTATCATGGCAATAATGACATAGGCAGTCGTCTTTGTCCAGATCAGCCTTAGCTTTAGAGGGAACCATACTGCCGTGAAGCGTTCTACTACTATGACCAATATGAAGAGGCTTCCACTTCTTTGTGGTGAATATGAGACTATTGTCCAGAAAAAGGAGAAAGGTCGAACATATCTCATCCTTTCCATGAAGTAGAAATGACCGATAGCATACATGTTAGCAATGCATCTAAAAATTAGCACCAACAGGTCTGAAAAAGCCAAAGAAATTATGAAGAGAGTAGATGCATTTTTCGTTTTCTTCTGATTGAAGACAACAATGGTGGAAATATTGCCAAGTATACCAACTACAGCTAGAATGGGAAGAATTGTACAGTTAACAACAGCCCTTGTAAAGTATACTTCTAAGGTTATAGCTGACACCGATGTATCTGCAGCGGTTTCGTTGTCGTCGTTCATTAATGTATCTATTAATGTTTTGTTGCCATCGCTAGTGTTAAGATGTGAACTGTTCATGTTTAGGACATCCATCTGCAGCAGCTATTGTCCTTTCAATCGTTCGCTTCTGTAAAAGAAATTAAATTTGATTTCAAAAGAAAAAACTATCATTTTTATCTTTATGATTTGTCGTACTGAACCGCTGGACAGATTTGAATTTTTCAACAGTATACACTTGGAATCAGTTTTGTTCGAAATCAGAGGAAAGCTATGAAGCAAATTTATATATTTTAAACGATAAGAGAAATCAAATGTTCCGATAAATTAATGCTTTGGGTGTTCTTAACTTGATAAGTGGTCCAAAACATATCCAAATTATAGAAATAAAAATAGGACATCTACGTATCTTTAACACTAACACACAGAAACAGTTGAAAAAGGATTTATAGAGTTATATAAGAGATGAATGGTTTTCTTGAGTATTTACCCTTTAAACCTTAGAGGGCATGAGAGTACAGCTTTCTTAAAAAGAAATTAACACGAGGAAAGGAATTATGGAAATTTAAACATTCCCTTCTTCACGATAAGGATTATATGGAAAAGTTAAATGGCATAATATAGGCAGCTACGGGTCAATAAGTTATCACTATTTACAGCTTAACATTCATGAGCTCGCTACAGCCAGCAAAGCAAGGGCTGTATTTCGTATGCCTTCTGTTTTTTATATCCATTTACATATCCATATGTGTGTTTCTTGGGCTCCTACGTCATTCCGTTGTTATTATGTTCATCTTACAGGAAATTATTTTACACCACCATTATGCGTTCTTCGTGAACTCAGGGTAATCGGAAAAGTAGGAGGGTTTTGCGCACGTAATCCGGCTAACTACACCTTGTGCTACTTGCGTAGTAGTTGGCCGTCAAAGGTCGGTACCGGTTGCCCACTGGTCTCGTAGGTTTATGTGTTGTCTTCTGTGTTTCATGTTTCTATGGTGTGCGTTGGTGTTCTTTGTCCCTTTTGCATCTCTTTCTGTGGGTGTATACTCTGTGTTTTTGTGTTCTGAAAGATATTTCAAATCCAAATTACATAATTTACATGAAAAATTTGTCTTCGCTCCTACAGAGAAAGCAGCAAACAACACCATCATCATATGATATCATACTATTTATCAACTTTATTTTCGGAACCTTCGTCTATAATTACTTATTTCAAAAGCAATGAAAGTGTTCCCAACATTTTGAGCAAACATAACAGTGAAATGTCTTCATTCAACATCCCTACTTCTAATTTGGATCTTCCTACAATATTTCCTTACAAATTTCGATAAATTGCTAATTCTAGCAACTGCTCAACTACAAGTTTGTATAGAAATCTGACGTCAGCACTCATGGCGGTACAGGAACACGTTGCAAAGTATTGTGAAACTGTTCTGAACAGGAATGATGTAAATTTATTTTGTTCTATAAAAAATTCAGGGGGATGTGATTGACAAAATGAAATCTAGAAATTTTCAAGCCAATACGATTTCTTCATACGACTTTTCAAATATGTACACCACGCTTCCTCACGACAAGATTAATGATCAATTGTCCAAACTCATTAAATTGTGCTATAATCGAGAGAGGAAAACTTATATTTGTAAATCTGAATCAAAGGGTTTCTTTTCCGCTACAGAATACAAATCATACAAATCATGGACATGTAGGGACCTGTGTAGTGCCTTGTCTTTCCTCTTGGACATTTATGTAAGATTTAGTGAGAATCTCTACAAGCAGGTTGTAGGGATTCCTATGGGTACAAACTGTCCGCCTTTTGTTGCAGATTTATTTTTATACACATATGAAAAAAAAATATTCAAAATCTTCAAAAGCAAAGAAAACATGATGATGTAAAATGCTTCATTGGTACTTCTAGGTACCTTGATGATATTCTTACTATCGATAATCATGTTTTTGAAAAGTATAAAGATGCTATTTATCCACAAGAATTGACTCTAAACAAGGCAAATGTTACAGACACAGAAACACCATTTTTGGACCTAAATATCAAAATTGTCAATGGAGAAATTCATACAAGTGTATATGACAAACGAGATGATTTAGGATTCAACATAGTAAATTTCCCCTGGCTTGACGGTGATGTTCCTAGATTACCGTCATACGATATCTACATTTCACAGCTCATCCGGTATGCTAGAGCATGTACTGATGTTTTGGATTTCATAATAGAAATCTACAAATTACAAAGAAACTTTTAGGTCAAGGTTTTCGCTTTCACACACTAGTAAAGACTTTCTGGAAATTTTACAAAAATTATGATCAACTTCTTTTGAAACTCGAACCCATACAAGCAACAGAGTATATTACTTTAGGTATTTCAAAATCTGCATTTTATGCTGATATAATTAACAAAATAAGAAGGATCAAAGGTAGACAGCATATTTATCGAAAATGCGTCAGAGTCATCAAACGCCTTTTATACCGTGGATATGATCCTAATGTCACCAGACGGACACTCAGCAAGTACCAAATATACGGATTTTGTTCTGAGAGCTAGGCGTCTTTTAGATAAGCTTCTCAGTCAGGGATATGTTTGTGACCGACTTATATCGTCACTGAGGAAGTTCTACGGTCGATATGGGGAACTCGTCATACACTATGATGTACCACTATCCAGAATGGTGGATGATATTCTGTCATAGACCATTTGAACCATCCAACCAAAGATTGTACTCTATATCTTCCAACATGGAAGTAACCGGATGTGACAGTTCTACCGAATTGAAGCGACGGGTGTTGCATGCAAGCAGGAGATGCTTACTCTTCCTGGACACCTGGTCTCACTCTCGTATCGGGAGTTCGCTTCTTTTCATATGGTGGAGGTTTTTGTTTTTGTTTGCTTTGGTTCCTGTTTGTCCTGATTTTGTATGCCTTCGGTTTCTGATTTTCTGAATTGTCGATTTTGTGCTGTGGACGGGGATATGGTCATTGTCCATATTTGTCATTGGTACTTGACCAATCTACAGTCTTGTACGAGCGTATTCTTAAGACTTGCACTCTGACTGACTGTGACGACGGGACTCCATGACGGGCCCTGTCCAAACCTCCTTAGAGAAGACAGGTCCCCGACCACCTGTCCTCTCTGAATGCCAGTCGGACTCCTCGGGTGATAACATATACGAGCTCGCTTCAGCCGGCAGAGAACGGACTGTATTACGCATGTCCTCTTTTTATATTCATTTACATATTCATCTGTGTTGCTTGGACCCCTGTGTTTTATGTTCTTGTTTGTGTGTGGTCATGTAACAGTGAGGAGGTTGTTTTACACCATAATTGTACGTTCTTTGAGACCTCTGGGAAATCGGAATAGTGGGAGGGTTGTAATCCAGGATAACCACACCGTCTGCTATTTACGTGGCAGATGGCCGCCCTAAGTCGGCACTGGTTGCCCATTCGTCTCGTTGGTTTATGTGTCGTCTTTTATGTTTCATCTTTCTATGGTATGAGTTGGTGTCCCATGTCCCTTTTGCGTCTCTTTCTGTGGGTGTCGGTTCTGTGTTTTTTGCATGGGTGTTTTGGGATTTTGCTGTGGGTGCTGCAACCTAGTGTTGTTGGAGATCCCCTCCTTTCTTTTGCATTTGGTGTTTTTAGAGTTTTGCTGTGGGTGCTGCAACCTAGGAGATCTCACTCCTTCGCATGGAGTTCACTTCTCTTCATATGGTAGAATTTTTAATTTATGTTCTTTTGTCTTAGTTCTTTTTTCCCCTGGTTTTGTATGCCCTTGGTTAGATGATTTCTTTTTCGATTAATGATTTTGTACTTCTTAATAGGAATATGGTTTTGTCCATATTTTTCATCCCCTCCTTTCGTATACGATAAGCATGGATTATAAATCATAAAAAGGTACGTATCAATCACATCAATAGGTTCTCTCTGAATGTCAGTCGTACTCCTCGGGAGATAGCGCACATGAGCTAGCTATGCCGACTGTTTTTCGTATTCCTTCTGTTTTTTAGGTTGTGCGCACGTAATCCAGGAACACCACACCGTCTGCTACGTGGCAGATGACCTTTCTATATAGACATAACCTCAGACAGTGCATGTATTTACATATTGTGATCATTTTCGTGCATGAACGTCGACAGCAGGTGCGGCTAGCCAACAGGGGATGCTTACTCCTCCCGGGCACCTGGTCCCACCTCTAGCTTGCTAGGGGTCCGTCGATGTTCAATTTTGTGCTCCATTGTAAGTGCTGTTGAGATTTTCGTCAGGATCTTTTTTAACTCATTTGTGTCACACGTATGCCCTTTGCCGTGTGGAGCTCGAAAAAAGGTTCCCCGCGAGGTGTTTGACAGTAAGTGTTTTGAATACTTTCCCTGACATGGTCGCTATAGCACTTTCTATATAGACATAACCTCAGACAGTGCATGTATTTTACATATTGTGATCATTTTTGTGAATGAACGTCGACGGCGGTTGCGGCTAGCCAACAGGGGATGCTTACTCCTCCTGGGCACCTGGTCCCACCTCTAGCTTGCTAGGGGTCCGTCGATGCTCAATTTTGTGCTCTATTGTGAGTGCTGTTGAGATTTTCGTCAGGATCTTCTTTAACTTCCTATGTCGGCACCGATTACCCATTGGTCTCGTTGGTTTATGTGAAGTCATTTGTGTTTGATGATTCTCTGTGATTTGACGTTCCTTGTACCTTTCTTTCTGTGCGTGTCTTTTTTGTGTTTTGGGGGGTTTGTTGTTGGTGCTGCAACTAGTGGTCCCCTCCATAACCATTTACAAATCTATCTGTCTGTCTGTTTGTTCATCTTACAGTGAGGAGATTATTTTTCATCATAATTTTGTGTTTTTCGAGTCCTCTGGGTAATCGGGAAAATCGAAGGGTTGTGCGCACGTGATGTGGATAACCACATCGTCTTCTACTTGCGTGACAGATGACAATCCAAAGTCGGCATCGGTTGCACATTGCCTTCGCTGCTTTATGTATGGACCTTTGTGTTTGATGTTTCTGTGTTGTGCGTTGGTGGTCCTGGTCCCTTTTGTGTCTCTTTCTGTGCATGTTTACTCTTTGTTTTTTGCGTCGGGTAATTTTGAGTTTTGCTGTGGATGCTGCATTCTAGTGTTGTTGGAAAACCTCCCTTTCTTTGCTATTTTGGCACATGTAGCCAAGTTTGATCAACTTTGGTTGATCTTCTGTCTCTTCAACGCATTTGAAATTTTCTGTTACAAAATTTCTTGAAATTTCGAAAACGTGGGTCCTGTAGCATCATATCCCACCCATTCTGCCACGTCTTTTGGTACATTTTTGGACATAATAATTTTCATACTTTTTGGCCATATTACATTGTTTAGACTAAGGATCACTGACGAGGGTTTAGTACCCGAAACGTGCATGTCTGGTCCATACTGTAAATTTATCAGGTTTTAAATGATGCTTTTGAATTTAAAGACGTTTAACTTGACAATTCATCCAAAACTAACTTCGAAATTAAAGGAGGTTAACATCTTAGAACTATCTCTCTAATGCAATTTGGGTCATCGATTTTATCTGTAAAATAAAACACCGCTAAAAACGGTATGGCCGGATTGCAAAGTAAGTTTTCGTCACTAACTGGGTCAAGGTCAATAGGTCAAATAAAACGGCATAAATTGAAAGGTTGTGTCAGAGGCAACCGACATGTATAATATAAAGTTTCTACTGCATACAGTTCCATAGATTTTGCATAAACCAGGTACTTTAATCAAAATCTTTAACTAGGTCAGAGTCCATGGTCAAGGTCACTAGGTCAAATGTTACGGCATTAATTGAAAGGTCTTTTCATGGGTAACCTACATGTATAATATAAAGTTTCTACTGCATACAGTTCCATAGATTTTGCTCAAACCAGGAACTTTAACCAAAATCTTTAACTAGGTCAAAGTCCAAGGTCAAGGTCACTAGGTCTAATGTTCGCAAATACAGCGCGTGCAGCGTGTCCTGTCTGATTTTTCATTTAGTCACCCACCTAAAACATTGTTCAAAACTTGGGCACCTTTTCTGCCCAAGTAAATTCATGACGTCATAACAATCGAAGAGTGCGCGCGAACATTCGTATAGTCTTGTTTAGAAGTATTTGCGATCTTCCGTATTGAAAGGTCTTGTGATGGGCAAGCTTCATATATAATATAAAGTTTCTACTGCATATAGTTCCTTAGATTTTGCCTCAACCAGAAACTTAAACCAAAATGATGACGTCAGACGGACTGACAGACGGACATCGTCAATCTATAGACCGGAATTGCTTTGCAATCCGGTCAATTATGCTACTGAAACAACCCTACAGGATTTCGGAGGTGCGCACTCTCTGTCTGATGGGATTAAACTTTGTTTGAATTCTTTTTCAAAAAGGTAAAGAGTTGGAACACTTCCGTACTATTATGTCCAAAATTAATACAGAAATTAACAAAGAAAGACGTAGTAGAATGGGTGGGATATGATGCTACAGGATCTACTTTTCAAAAATGTCCATGCAATTGAAGAAAGGAAACCAAAGTTGATTGGACTTGGCTATATGTGTGATCCAAGAACAGTGCAGAGCATCATTTAAGCATCATTTAAGAACAAATAAAACAATTTTTTATCTAGGTAACTGGATGATATTCTAACTATTGGCAATCCTGCTTTTGAATTATATGAGAATGAAATTTATCCACAAGAATTATTAACACTTAATAAAACATTACAGAAACACCATTTTTGGACCAAAATATCAAAATTGTAAACGAAAAGATTCATTCAAGTGTATATGACAAAAGAGATGATTTTGGATTCAACATAGTAAATTTCCAGTGGCTTGACGGTGATGTTCCAAGATTACCGTTATACGGCATTTACATATCACAGCTCATCCGGTACGCTAGAGCATGTACTGATATTTTTGATTTTCATAGTAGAAATTTACAAATTACCAAGAAACTTTTAGGTCAAGGTTTCCGCTCGCTTTCATAAACTAGTTAAGACTTTCTGGAAATTTTACAGAACTTCTTTTAAAATTCAGATCTATACACGCAACAGAATGCATTACTTTGGGTATTACACAACCTGCCTTTTATGGTGATATGACAAACAAAATTAGAAGGATCAAAGGCAGACAGCATAATCATCGAGAATGCGTCAGAATCATCAAACACCTTTTATACCGTGGATATGATCCTTCTGTCACCAGACGGACCCTAGACTTGGTACTTGACCAATCTAAAGTCTTGTACCAGCGCATTCTTGAGACTTGCACTCTGACTGACTGTGACGACAGGACGCCATGACGGGCCCTGTCAAAACCTCTTTTAAGAAGACAGGGCCCGACCAACCTGTCCTCTCTGAATGTCAGTCGTACTCCTCGGGTGATAACATACATACATGAGCTCGCATCGGCAGAGCATGGATTTCGTTATGTAACGCCCTCTTTTTATATCCATTTACATATTCATCTGTGTTGCTCGGACCCCTGTGTTTTGCGTTCTTGTTTGTGTGTGGTAATCTAGCAGTGAGGAGGTTGTTTAACACCACAATTGTAAGTTCTTCGAGATCTCTGAGTAAATGGAGAAGTGAGAGGGCTGTGCGCACGTAATCCGAAATAACCTCGTCATTTGCTTCTTGTGTGGCAAATGGCTGTCCAAAGTCGGCATCGGCTACCCATTGGTATCGTTGGTTTTAGTGTAGTCTTTTGTGTTTGATGTTTATATGTCGCATGTCTCTTTTTCGTCTCATAGTATGCTCGTCTTTGTGTTTTCGCATCGGCTGTTTTTGGTGTTTTGCTGTCGGTGCTGCAACAGGGTCTTGTTCGAGATCCCCTCCCTTTTTTTGTCATGCAAAGAGAAAATAGATCAAAGAGACAGGGATAATTAAACAAGCTCCAGAGAAATACGAAGATAAATCATCTCCTGTGCCAATGCGGAAGGCATTCTGAAACGTGCCGTACTTATCATTTCCATACAGAGTTTCGCTGATTGGCTACGGAATGACTTTTATAGATTGAAATATATCCTCCAGAAAGAAGGGATGATACAAATAAAAACATACAATATTCAAATACACAAATTTACCCCTTGGTCTTTATTAAGTGTAAAAACGACAGTGTACATACATGTATAATTATACATTGTCGTTTTTGCACTTGATATAGGCCAAGGCAAATTTGTGTATTCAAGTGTTTGTGTTTTAACGTTTATAGAGTTATAGTATCTAATTAAGAAGGATTGAAAAGGAAACTTTATGTTCATTCATATCCCTCTCGCTGTTTTATCTAGAATTAAAAGGGATCGCACATTGGTCCCCGCATCAGTATAAGGATAAGAAAATTACCAAAATCCATTGTAAGCGGCGCCACCTTGAATAAATTAAATAAAGAAATATTATGTACATTATAATTCCAAAATGCAATTTCATTGATCCGAAAGCCTGCCAAAAATGTTGCACTCAAATACATCATGTTATATCTAGGACTTCAATATAATTATATTTCGGGTTTTTTTTTAATCATTTTTTACCCATTTTTTTTAGTAATTTCTAAACGTATTCAATCAGGTCTTTAGAACAGGGCATTTTTTCTTTCAAGTTTGATCCGATAAAAGTATCAATCTTTGATGAAGTCGAAAATATCAAATCCATTTGGAGGTTTTAGATTCAAATTTGACGTCGCATCTTAATAAAGGTGATAACGTTGAATAGTATGTGTCTCTCATTTTGAAAAATATTTTGAAAAATATATGAGATGGTTGAATTTTCACTATACGAAAGTTATACGTCTCTGCTTTTAAGAGGAGGACAAATTTTATGTAGTAATAAAGCAAAATGAAAATTGACAAATGACAAATATGGATAATTACCATATACCTGTATACAGCACAAAGTCGATAATTCAGAAATCAGACGCCAGGCATACAAAATCAGGATGAAACAGAAACCAAAGTAAACAAACAAAAACCTCCACCATATGAAAAGAAGCGAACTCCCGATATGGGAGTGAGACCAGGTGCCCAGGAAGAGTAAGCATCCCCTGCTTGCATGCAACACCCGCCGCTTCAATTCGGTAGAACTGTCATATCCGGTTACTTCCATTTCGGAAGACATAGAGTACAATCTTTTGTTGGATGGTTCAAATGGTCTATGACAGAATATCATCCACCATTCTGGAGAATGGGACATCATGGTGTATGGCGAGTTCTCCATATAGACCGTAGAACGTCCTCAGTGACGATATTAGTAGGTCACAAACATATCTCTGACTGAGAAGATTCGGATTTAATTCAGATAAAACTTTGGTGAGTTAGATCGATACAGATTTGGTAGAACATTTTGAGGAACCAGCGATGAAACGTAGTTTGACGGATTCTTATGAATTTTAGGTATGCGGTATAAGTATGGTAAATCTAAATCTAAATTGTTAGTGCCGAAGCCAAAGGAAGCAGTTTAAGAGCTGATTTGTGGTTATCTTTTATTTCAGAGGCAGAAAGGTTTATTGGGGTGTAAGTGGGATTTCAAGGTGTCGAATTTAAACCCAACTCTTTAACTAGACAGTCGAAATAGTACTTTTTGCAAGTAAATGTGTAATTATTTGAGGCTTTGTCCGCTGGTGTGATGACATAATGTTCTTGGAGGTAGGTAAGCTCTGTGATAACATCAGGGTCTTTAAATATAGACTCGAATCTGGTGTTCACAGTTGATTTTAATCGGTAAATTCTCGAAAAAGTAACCCTCTGATGGATTTTATCCATTCAGAAAGGGTGTCGAGCTGTACATCCTATTTCTTTGCCCAACGTCTTGCATATTCCTCACTAGAATCCATGATAATTTTGACATATTGGTTATAAATTCATAAAAAAAAATACATTTTGGTTCCATGTAAAGGACCTACTTTCTCTGTATTTGGGACCCTTGTTTAACAATTCTTTCAACTTGTCGTTCTTGACTATACTAAGGTCACCAGTAATAAAGTGTCCACAAGGAGAGTAGTTGAAATCCGATGAAGAACATTCGGAAGGCAGTGGATGTAGTGAGGGATTACTTAAATCAATACACTGCAAGAATCGTTTGTATTGTAAATTTTAGATGCAACAGTTGGTGTGTAGCTATAGGAAATACAAGGAGTTTCTTTTCTTTTGATATATGGTGGGATTTTTTCTGTGACAGTTTTGTGATTCAAAATTTGACCAAGATTCCTCTTTTTTAAAAGTCAAATTCAGAAATTAAAGAAAGGATAACCAAAGAGTAAAAGAAGTGATTGACGGACACACCTTTCGTCTTTTAAATCATTTGTCAGTTTATTTATTCATTGTACATAAGTCGGATGCACGCTTACGTCGTATTTTTTTAAATTTACAAGGAAAGTTGTTAGTAGCACAAAACGTAAAGAGCAAAACGCCAACAGCAAAGGTCAAAACGCAAAATGCAAAACGCAAAACTCAAAGAGCAAAAACACATTCTTCTCCTATTTTATGTCATTTTCACGCCTAAATGAGTCAGTCAACGAATGTAGAATTACTCCTCGAGTAGCATCCCGTGAATAAATAATTTGAATGAACATTTACCATTTCAGAACTTTACATCTTATATTACTATATGTCTTTAACGCTTAGAATATCAATATAGAACAAAATAGATACAGATCCTCTGTTAAAAAAAATGTTTATCTTTCATAGACCTTTTCTTACCTCACGCGGTTCTTTTATTTGAAAATACATTGACTTAAAGATAACGAGGAAATAGAAAAAGGTGATGTGTTACATAAATGATTATATCGAATTATAATATCATGACGGTAATTTCTCTTTAAAAATACATCTCGACTTTGATTTTATCTACCTAATTTGTACTTACATCTTGCGATAATGTTCTTTTCTCTTCTTCTGCTTATTTGTGATCAAAATTCAATTTTTGTTCTTTTATATGTGAACAATCGATATCCAAGAATGCAATTCGATAATTCAGATTAATGTATACATGATTTGTCCTCGTCAGTTTAATTCAGGAATTAGAAGAAAGGAGGGGATCTCCAACAACACTAGGTTGCAGCACCCACAGCAAAATCCCAAAACACCCATGCAAAAAACACAGAACAGACACCCACAGAAAGAGACGCAAAAGGGACAAGGAACACCAACTCACAACATAGAAACATAAAAGACTACACATAAACCAACGAGACCAATGGGCAACCGGTGCCGACTTAGGACGGCCATCTGCCAAGTAAATAGCAGACGGTGTGGTTATCCTGGATTACGTGCGCACAACCCTCTCACTTCTCCAGTTACCTGGAGGTCTCGAAGAACGTACAAATGTGGTGTAAAACAACCTCCTCACTGTAAGATGACGTCACACAAACAAGACCGCGAAACGCAGAGGCCCCAGAGACACAGATGAATATGTAAATGGATATAAAAAGAGGGCATGCGTAATACAGTCCGTGCTCTGCCGGCTGTAGCGAGCTCATGTATGTAATCACCCGAGGAGTCCGACTGACATTCAGAGAGGACAGGTGGTCGGGGCCCTGTCTTCTCTAAAGAGGTTTGGACAGGGCCCGTCATGGAGTCCCGTCGTCACAGTCAGTCAGAGTGCAAGTCTTAAGAATGCGCTCGTACAAGACTGTATATTGGTCAAGTACCAAGCTTAGTGTCCGTCTGGTGACATTAGGATCATATCCACGGTATAAAAGGCGTTTGATGACTCTGACGCATTTTCGATACATATGCTGTCTACCTTTGATCCTTCTTATTTTGTTAATTATGTCACCATAAAATGCAGGTTGTGAAATACCTAAAGTAATATACTCCGTTGCTTTTATGGGTCCGAATTTCAAAAGAAGTTGATCATATTTTTTGTAAAATTTCCAGAAAGTCTTTACTAGTTTGTGAAAGCGAAAACCTTGACCTAAAAGTTTCTTTGTAATTTGTAGATTTCTATTATGAAAATCCAAAACATCAGTACATGCTCTAGCATACCGGATGAGCTGTGAAATGTAGATACCGTATGACGGTAATCTAGGGACATCACCGTCAAGCCAGGGGAAATTTACTATGTTGAAGCCAAAATCATCTCGTTTGTCATATACACTTGTATGAATTTCTCCATTGACAATTTTGATATTTAGGTCCAAAAATGGTGTTTCAGTGTCAGTAAAGTTTGCCTTGTTTAGAGTCAATTCTTGTGGATAAATAACATCTTTATACTTTTCAAAAACAGGATTATCGATAGTAAGAATATCATCCAGGTACCTAGAAGTACTAATGAAGCATTTCACATCATCATGTTTTCTTTGCTTTTGAAGATTTTGAATAAAAGATTTAGAATAAAAGATAAAAGATTTAGAAGGTCTAATGGTTTTCTACCTAGAGTTATTTATGTATGCGAATTGGCATGCGATTAATCCATCTTTTTGGTTTTCAAAGAAAAACAAAAATCACCTCCATTGAATACAAGAAGTTGATTATGGTTTTATAGGAAATGAAGGAAATGAAAGGATTAGGATGGAATTAGAAAGAAAGTACTATTGCATTTTTAGACCGAAGATAAGAATGGATATCTTTCTTTGCAAACCAAACAGTTTCACATCTTGTAATAAGGTGTTCATCAACGTGATCAGATAACGTGTTCATGTACATTTTTTTTAAATGCAATTTTTTTTCCCTCTTTTGCACATATATATGATTAAGTTTATTTGCCTAATTGGTATCTTCTTTCAATGTAAAGGGGATAAAAAATAATCTAGAATATATTGGTATATTTTTAATTCTGAATTGGTTTATATACCATCGCCCAATTAATGAGGAAAGAACTATTGGCTTTTAGGAGGAGATGAGTTAAAAACTCAAAGCGTTCTATCTCCATTGCACTTTGTCCTGCTTCCGTCGATCTACACCCAAAATCCCCGTCATTTATTCGTACTTTTTCTCTTTTTTACTCCGTTGAACCGCTATTGAAAAGCTGAGACATAATTGGTATGAAATCATCTACATCTAAATTCCCCATTTATATTTTTTTCAAGATGGTACAACTTATGTATTTTATATATATTATTTTCATTCTCGTGCGTAAACATCGACGGCGGGTGCGACTAGCCAACAGGGGATGCTTACTCCTCCCGGGCACCTGGTCCCACCTCTTGCTTGCTCAATTTGGTGCTCTATCGTGAGTGCTGTTGAGTTTATCGTTAGGATCTTCTTTAACTCATTAGAATGATTTTTGGTATCTTTCTCAATCTAAATTCTGATACCGCGGCCACTGAGCGAAGATCCCCCTTTTTCTAAATAATACATTAATTAAAGTCATACCTGGGTAAAATGGAAAAAGGATGAACTTCTGCCAATTTTTGCAAAAAGCGGCCTTTTACATTTAAATATTCTGGCATTAAAAAAAGGAAGGGATCTCCAACAAGACTCGTTTGCAGCACCCGCAGCAAAACCCCAAAACACCCAATGAGAAAACACATAAAAGACACCCACAGAAAGATACGCAAAAGGAACCAGGAACGCCAACTCACACCATCGAAACACGAAACGCAAAAGACCACACATAAAACAACGAGACTAATGGGCGACCAGTGCCTTCTTAGAACGGCCAACTGCCACGTAAACAGCAGACGGTGTGGTTATCCTGGATTACGTGCGCACAACCGTCCGACTTTTCCGATTACTCAGAGGTCTCGAAGAACGTTCAATTGTGGTGTAAAACAACCTCCTCACTGTCAGATGACCACACACAAACAAGACCGCAAAACGCAGGGGCCCAAGCAACACAGATGAGAGAATAACAAGGTAGAGCGCATGGGTTCGAACTCACGACTTACAGGGCACAAGAAAACACCCTTTTCGACTTAGCTGTCGTAGATAATGTTCAGATTGTACTCAAAGAATCACCAGTGTATGTCCTGTTTTTTTTTTCATAGAAATAGACCCTAAGGATTTAATAAACATCAAATCGATGCGTTACGTAAATTTCTATTATTACAAAAAGTGGGAAATGTTTAAGGAGAACAGCCATAAAATGGGTGAAATGATAATTCATCATATGTTTTTGCTATAATTATAGTTTGCACTTTGTTGTATCGTAAGCAGAAGCATAAATAATGTTGCCTATTTTTCAAAAACTAGAACAATTTGAAAACAATAAAATTTGTACATAATTATTTTCTTTAATTCCCGAGGGCAAGTTGTTTCTAAATTCTTTGAAAATATTTTACACAGAGAGTAATCCAAGTCAGAAATATGTTACCCTAAGAAATAAATGTACACCTGTTGAAATAATACGGAAGGGTTCCAACCCTCTACCTTCTAATTTCAAACTAATTTCCATGCACCAGACACATATTTCTAAATTCTCATCAGTGATGCTGCCAAAGTGCTTTTCATACACCACCCAAATTAATTTCACTAGCAGATTTTACGATCCAGTTCAACTGGTATTTAACTGGCAAAAGTGTTCGAACCTCAAGTGTACAAGTGAAAAAGGGTTTGTCTATAAAATGACAAAAATATTATTTATGCCCAAGATTATCCCAAATTGAAAGTCAACTCGCTCTTGGGAAATGAGAAATAAACACATCTGTGTAAAAATTGTGCCAATTGTATCATTTGCGGAGTGCTGTATTTTTTTAAAGTGTCTGTGTATAACAAATCAAAAATGTAAAATAATCATATTTATTGCAAAATATATTATTAAGTATAATTCCATCAATAATTGATATTTCCTTAATCGAATATTTACCATCGTCGGAAACCCACAGCCTATTGCCCTACGATTATAGATCTCACGAAGTAGAATGGAGAAGATGCCGTGGGTTTGCGACGATGAATATTTACGTACTTTTAACATTTTACTAAATTTCCCCTAAACGCAAATCTGATGTTTAGTCAACCCTTAAGCTTCCTTTCATGGTCCTTAGATAACTATTTCTTGCATCTTATATATATAATTGATGGGTATGTTTAGAGCCGCTTTTAAACGCCACCTACAATGCATTCTGTGCTTGAAATGGACCCTGGAGATTGATAAATAGATATGGATCTCCTTCGATTTTCTATGAAGCTGTGTCATTGTCTTAACCTATTTGTCCTATTCTGGGTTTTTTTCCTGGGAAAGTTCTGCTATATATTTTTTTAAGAATTTGTAAGCCTTTTGATTGTGATTTTTGGAATCTGATTTCGGGTGATGTGTTTGACTTCCATTCATTGATACTAATGGTCCTTTAATTATACGTGTTAAACGTCTTCAAATTCAATAGCATTATTAAAACAAATCAATCAGCACCATGGACCAGACATGCTGATTTAGGGTAATTAACCGTGTTGTTGCATTAGTCTGATTCCAACAACAAAAGCAAATGTAGGTAACGATGGGCACCTTATTTTGGCTAACTTCTTCAGAATTGAAACAAATCTAAAAATCAAAAGTTTAAGAATGCATCTGACATGATTTTAGCTTTATTTGAACATTTTTATCCTAGTAATCTTTCTTAAAATCGCCTTTAGTTTAGATAAATCCTTTCACAGAGGTGCCAAATTATCTAAAAGAGGTGATAAACATGTAATTTTTTTCAGTATTTTAGCATAAACTTAAAGTGTGTAACAGATATATCATAAGCATTCTTATGAAACATTGTAAGATTATATCATTTTGATTCAGACATTTCATTGAACCTGCTCTTACAAATTATTTAAATGTTATGATTGGATGGTTATCAAAGTTTTTTATGCGATATATCTTAAAATTAATATGTGGGATGGTTTTGCGCGCGTAGTCCGGATAACTAAACCATTTGCACACTTGTCTTTCTCCGGCCATATATTGTACTGTGATTTTCGGGGCTGTGGTGCGGGTGTCGTTGAGGTTCGTGTTATCTCTTGATGTCTGTGGAAGTTGTTTTGTCCGGTCGTTTGTTAAATCCTTTGGGTGTGCTCCGCTGTAGTCGTCTTCCATATCCCTTTATTATCTATTGCATTCAGAAACAATCATCGCACCAACTGACAATAGTTTCTCCTTTGAGTGCATCTTTTAGCAATTGCACATGTCGCCAAGTTGATGCTCAACCTTTCACTCGATTATCATTAAAAGGATAAATCTTAACTAAGACGAGCGCAAAAAAGAGGTAGCACTATTATTTTAAGTGTTTAAATGTGTCGCATACTTTGATTAAGCATTCATTATCCCCTGGCGAAGTATGCTTGATTTCACTCACACTCCGATGATATTTCATTTTTCATTTCATTTGCATTAGTGAAATTTACTTTATTATGTAACATCTGAATCTTATATTTAAAATGAGTGCCGTGATGTATTATTCCATTTGATCAAGGGTACTATTAGAACTAGGTTCATAACATTTGGCATTGCTTTTCGAATGTAAAGTCATGAGAAACAGAAAATGGATCAAGCTTCTTCAATGACATTTTCTTTTGATGAGAAATAATAGAATAAATTTCACATATGGACGTCTTTTGTTTTATTTCTTTTGTGACTTTAATAAAGTTCTTTTTATTTCTTTTGGAATAATACCGAAGATCCCTTTTCTTCAGATGAAAGTGAATTATGCAATCTATTTTCAAATTCGTCAATTTCGTTTTAGTCAAGATCGTAGAATTTGAGAATTCATTTATTGTTTCCTCACTATTTCATTCCTCTCATCTATAGATTTTAAATTAAATTAAACTCATATTAATTAAAAAGCATTACACGAATGACTCTAATTAGTAGAATATACAGTACATACCAAATAGAAAAACTATTTCTTTTCAGACAAAGAGTTTTAACTTAAAACCAATAGATCGCTACTTTCATGTAGAAAAGACTTAGTATGCGAATCACTTTTGTTTGATTTCCTACGGACGTTTCAAAAACATGATTTTACTGATTTAAATATGTTTCTCTCTGTCCTCAAGAATTCAGGTGAAGTCACGTGAAGTCCGATAATCTGGTTTTTTCATAACAGTTGATCTTATCCTGAAAGAAGCTTTATTTTGGCCTTTTTGTCAATATGACATCATATATATATTTTCGCTATTTCGGAAACTAATCATTTCACCGATAAATATCATCGAAATTAAAGGAGTTTATCATCTTAGCACCATCCCTCCAATTCTATTTTTAACATAGATTTTATTTAGATATCCTACTGAATCGACCCTACAGGAAATTTGGAGCCTCGCACTCTCTGCAATGTGAATGTACAAATCTAACTTCAAAAAAATATAAAGAGGGCGCTACTGAAATTATTTTTGGTGGCTCCGCTGGAAGCATCAGTGATGAGAATTTAATATTCGAAACACGTGTCTGGTGCATAGAAATTGGTTTGGAATTTTCTTTAAGAAGGTAGAGAGTTGGAACACTTCGACATTATTATCTTAATAATACGGAAGTGGTCCAACTCTGTACCTTCTTAAAGAAAATTTCAAACCACCTGGCAATTTTCGAGGTCGGGAATGAACGTAGGTACAGCGGGATTGCAGTGGAACGGGGGCTTAAGATGTTAATCTCCTTTAAATTCGATGATATTTTTCGATGAAAAGGCACGATTTCGAAAAAGCAATAAAGGAATATACAGTATATTGCCACATTGATAAAGGGCTAAAACAAAGCTTCTTTCAGGCGACAGAGCTTGAAAGAAGTAATTTATACACTTAACAAACATCAAGATATTTAATGGGTAATGAGAGGTAATTGAGGCACAGCATAGTTATGATGCGAACATTAATTAAAAATTTTTGACCATCTATATTTTGAGAAAATCAGTTACTTTAAGAGTTACGAAGCCTTACAGTTTACATTGAACTCTATGGGAAAAAGGGTTATTTTTTTTAAAATTGAATGGTGATATATATATATAACGATGTGATTGTACGGGAAATTTCTGTGCTTTTTGTGACCCGAGTGTCTTATCTGATAAGAATGAAAACTAGATTTTAAGGACAGACTTGTTCATCTACACATTGAGCGCCACATCTCATGGCGTTTCATGAAATAACATAAATGACATCTTGATACAGTCGACGTCGTTAGATCAATCTCCATATTAGATGTCTGCCTGTAGCAAAAATATACGTTGTCAAACTCACAAGAATGCTTTCTGTTTATAGCATAATATAAACAAACGTTTTGTTGATTCAGACTAATGGAATCGTCCTTATCCTATCCGTCCCTTTTCTCAGTTGGATTAATCCAATAGTATAAATACCTGAGAACTGCTTATTTCTGACACTCTGCGTTTGATGATTGAATTGATCACATCGAGTTCTCAAAGCTTCAAAGGTACGAAGTAAGGTAAAGGCCTGAATAAGGCCGTAGCCCGAATAGAGCTGTGTTTACCTTCATAAACTTTTACTGGCTTGAAGGCATACCGCCTTAATTGACATGACACACACTGGTGTCGCGCCTTGTAGTAAGTGTAAGCCAGTGGAGGCGAGTCACTCGATGACGTGCCTGTGTTGACATACCTTTGGGAGGTTAGCCTCTAGTGCTTAGCCTCGCAGTGCAGAGTCACTTGCATTTGCTGTTCTTTATATATTGTTTATAAATTGTTACTCCAATCTTTGATTACTTGTTATCATTGTTTATTAAATGAACATTAGTGACAGACAGTCATTAGGAAAATCAAGCATCTCTGCGTAAATTCAGAGGCGAGCCTATCTCATTGTTTATAATATAAATAGCTCGGTTAGTTTCACGTTACATGCCCATTAACGCTTGATCTAATTGCAATTGATAAAACATAAATCATTATTCAAATAGTTGAGAATATTAAATGTAGAGCCTGCAGAGGTATAGTAATGAGTGCAAGGCATTTATTGGGTCTAAATCTAAGAGGTGATAGAAGTACTCTGGGTGAGGAAAAAAAGTGTATTATTCTTAAATATCGATAATGTTAAAATGTTAAACGTCTTTAAATTCAACAGCATCATTTAATTAAAACCTGATAAATTTACAGCATGGACCAGACATGCACGTTTCGGGTATTAAACCCTCGTCAGTGATCCTCAGTCTAAACAATGTAATATGGCCAAAAGGTATGAAAATTATTATGATTGTCAAAAAATGTACAAAAAGACGAAGCAGAATGGGTGGGATATGATGCTACAGGACCCACGTGTTAGAAATTTCAAGAAATTGTGTTGCGCTTGTAGAAAGAAATTAAAGAGTATAAATTACATTATCATAATAAAATTAAAAAGGTAAATTTAGTTATACCCTCACCAACATGTAACAAATGAGCCATTCCACGGAATTTTTGTTCTGTAATATTTATTCTTGTAAGCTAACCATTTTACTGTAATCATTAAAGTGTTTGAATTATGAGAAAATATCCGTAAATCAGTTATGTGTTTGAATGTTAAACGTCTTCAAATTCAATAGCATCATTTAAGAACGGATCAATTTTCAGCATGGACCAGACATGCACGTTTCGGGTACTTAACCCTCGTCAGTGATCCTCAATCTAAACAATGTAATATTTTCAAAGAGTGTGAAAATTATTATGTCCAAAATATACCGAAAGACGTAGCAGAATGGATGGGATATGATTCTGCAGGACCCACCTTTTAGAAATTTGAAGAAATTTTAACAACAGAAATTTTCGAATGCGTTGAATTAAGAAATGAATCTTATATTTTTTCTGTTGATGCAGGTATCACCCGAAAAATTGGACAGAAAACTGCATCAATGCGCGTAGCGCGTTGATGCAAAAGTTTTCTGTTCAATTTTTCGGGTGATACCTGCATCAACAGAAAAAATATATAATTCATTTCTTATCATTTAATTGTGGAAAACAGACTGTTTTCTTCAAAACAAGTTATGGCAGCCGCCATGATTCAAACAGCGAACGATCGTCCCTCTATATCTTTGGAATAAGGACCAGTTTGAGCAAATTTTACATGCACTGTTAACTTTTGAGTAAGTAGAAAAGAAATGGTACCCTTGAAATCATAAGCAAACATCAACAAATTGTATTTTCAGCAACGAGTTCATTCGTGTTTGAGGGAACCCCCAGTTCTAAAAATAGTGCTATAAATAGACTTCCGTGAAAAATTCTGTTGATCGATGTATCAACAAAATTTCTAAGCCAATCAGAATCTTCGTTTCTTGAAAATGACAATGGAAATTAAATGATGAGACGATCAACCGAAGTTGATTGAACTTGGCTACATGTGCCCTCGGGGACTCCTGGTCCACCAGCAGTGACACTCACCAAGTGGTACAAATGTTAAACGTCTTCAAATTCAATAGCATCATTTAAGAACGGATGAATTTTCAGCATGGACCAGACATGCACGTTTCGGGTACTTAACCCTCGTCAGTGATCCTCTACAACACAGTCAAAATAGAGAACGAATTGGAATTAAAACACTTCAAACATCAGGTCACGTGGAATTGTATCACCAACTCCACACTGCAACACGAAATGAATGTTGATATAAAGGCGGGATCTCCAACAAATTTGGTTGCAGCACCGACATCAAAACCCCAAAACATCCAATGCAAAAACACAGAGCAGATACACAGAAAAATAGACGCAAAAGGTACAACAAAATATTATACCATGGGTACTACATGTTAAGGATTTTTCTCATTTCTTCCCATAGACAATTTTCAAAATATAGAAGAAAGAGTATACGTCAATTAAAATGCCCAAACTAATAGGGGAGGTGGTGATATCTTTGCTATGATTAATTAAAACAACTATTCTATGTAACACAAATAAGTGATACATCAAGCGGTGCGTACGAATAAGAGAAAATCGAGACCACTGTTAATGTATCTCAAAGTAAAAACGATTTCATTGTCGAAAACTTGAATTTTACGAATGTGATGTGTCAAGTGCTAATTTCATCCCTAGTCCTAAGTGCTTATTAATTCATTTCTCTGATGAATTTTAATGGTTCGTTACCTATTTTAGGACAATGCCGATAATTCATTTTCATCGGATGAAAGTTAAATAGATCATTTGTATTTAACATTCTTCAATTTCGATTTAGCACAAACAGCGAAATTTGGAAGCTCTTTTACGAATTAAGGTATTCAGCCCGTAATATATTTTCAATGAGAATTATCAAAGATACATATTTTCTATTTCATCGTATAGAATACTTTATACACTAATTTTGCTCATATAAATGATGGCACTTGTCAACCAATGACCCATGCAATTACCTCCGAACATTCCCGATAATAAAATCATCGGTATTTGTCGGAAATGTGGGAATAGTGTAAAAATCTTAACCGGAAGTAACTCTATTAGGGTGCGGGAACCTTAAAAGAAGGCTTGAGGTAGAACTTCAAGTACAAAATTTTAAAGACGACAACTAGATTGATACCAAATGAAAAATTCAAATAACAGCTATCTTTAAATCAAAGCACTAAAGGTACTGAGTGCGAATAGCCAGAATAATATCACTTATTATGTATGACAAAATATTGTGTTTTCAAAGTTATATTTGTTCCTGAACACCTTCGTAAGTTTGTAGGCCAGTTTATGGACGGATAAAGACAGAACTAAAATGCAAATGCAAAATGTTGTCGTAATGAATTGAAAGATGATGTCTGACAGTGAACATGAAAATTAAATAACATCACATTAAATCTACCCCTCCCCCCTAAAAAATACAACAATCCAATATGACTATCGATTGATGATAGCATATACAAGGAAAGAAGACGAATCTTATTTTCTAATTTGATCCCCACTCTCTCTTTAACCTTTCATATTCAATGTTAGGTGTGTGTTAAGAATTCGAAGGAAAATTCACTTCTTTTTTAGTATATAAAAACATGATACATCCTAAACGGGAATGTTTTGATCTTTTGTTTTTCATAATTGTTAATATCATATTTCATGATGGAAGTTCCTAATTTTTCCGTCGTATACAGGTTTTATTCTGTGAAGCGGGGCAAAATAAGCCTACTTGAAGATAGCTTTACGTTTCAATGATTCAACTTAATATCTTTATCGATAGCACCGTTTCATTTATATATTGTCCACTAAAACAGATAATGATAATGACCTGGTAATGGAAAGGGGTTTCCAACACATAGCCTGTGTTCATCTCGGTACATACAGATGAAATTTTTCATTAGGTAATGCATGTACATAACACGACAGCTCGATTCACATAGATATAATTCATTGATTCAGACAGTGATCAGACTTTATACCAATCAAGATGCTGACGCAGTCCAAAGGTACATGTAAACAGAGAAACATCGTTTATACATACTCAGTAGACGGGGCTCCCATGAGTGAAGAAATCAGGCAATCGCTATGTGCTATTCGCACAAAAAAAAACCGCTATTTCATTAAGATAAAATAATATCTTGAAAAACAACTCTTACTTCTATATCAATTTTATTACTATATGACATATAAGAAGCATGTGTGTCTATCTTATACATTTGGTGTCTATCCTTGAGCTTGGCCACTCTGTGTTACGTATTTGGTTGTTTTTAATGGGTTTTTTTCTGTGGATTCTGCTATCAAGTTATGTTGGAGATTTTCTTCTCTCTTACCCTCCAGTAGTAGAAATAACCAAATGCGTAAAACAGAGTGGACCAGCAAAAAGATGAACACCAAATCGATAAGGTAGAACAACACCAAAGACAACACATAAACCAACAAATGAGCGATCGTTGTCGACTTAAGATGGTCATCTGCAACATTAGTAGCAGATTCCGTGTGATAAACCATCCCACTTGTTACCCAGCGATCCAATAGTTTACCTAGGCATCTTGTTTTATTCTTTTATATATGCACAACTAATTAATTCCCTGAGATGAAACTATTGAAAGGAACGTGCTTGTATTTCGTATGAAAACGCTCGTGACGTCACAATGCACAAGATCTAAAGAAACATGCCGCGACGGCTGTTCCAACCTGCAACCGCGATGACATGAATATTATAGTCAACTTGTTACCTTGAAAAACGCGATTTCAGAAAACAAGAATGAAACAGACAACAGAGTTGCATATTTATAGAATAAATGTCATAATTTGCATTTTGTTACGGGAATGCAACACACAGCGAGTGAATTTAGCGCATGAAATGCGCTAATGCGCATTACATGTACGATAAATGCACTTGCTGTGTGTTGCATACCCGTGACAAAACACAAATTAAGACACTTATTCTCTATTAATTGCAGTATCAGAGATGCTTATTTTACCATCTGTGTGTTTCTGGGCCCTTCATCATTCCTTCTGTTTTTATGTTCAACTAACAGTGAACTGTTATATTACACCACAATTGTGCGTTCTTCCAGACCTCTGGATAATCGAATAATCACACCGTCTGCTAACTTGCGTGACAGATGACTTGCCTCAGTCGGCACCGGTTGCCAATTTGTTCGTTTGTTTATGCGCGGTCTTTTATATTTCATGCTTCTATAGTGTGAGTTTGTGTTCCCTGTCCCTTTTACATCTGTCTGTGAGTGTCTGCTCTGTTCTTGAATGGGGTGTTTTGGGGTTTGCTTTAGGTGCTGCAACCTAGTGTTGTTGGAGATCCTATCCTTTCATTGTTTGTCTGTTCTAAAATGATGCTATTGAATTTGAAGACGTTTAACAGTTGATGTCGTATTTGGTGTTCTTTGTCCCCTTTGCGTCTCTTGTTGTGCTTGTCTACTCTGTGTTTACTGTTTTATATAGAAATGTTTTGATGAGTTGTTTTGGGTGCTGCAGCCAAGTTTTGTTGTATATCTTCTCTTTCTTTGTATGTGTGGTTTTTGCGTGATGTCCTGTATTTCATTTCACTCAATGACAGTAAATTTGACAGTAAGTGTTTTGAATATTTTTCCCCGACATGATCGCCATAGCACTTTCTATATAGACATAACCTCAGACAGTGCATGTATTTAGATAGTTTCATTTTCGTGCGTGAACATCGACTATCCAAACAGGGATGCTTGCTCCTCCCGGGCACCTGGTCCCATCTCTAGCTGGCTAGGGGTCCGTCGATGCTCAATTTGGCGCTCTAATGTGAGTGCTGTTGAGATTATCGTCAGGATTTTATGCGTATGTATAATATTAGAATGTGTCGCTTTCCTCACAATAAAGTTGGATTCCTGATATTATTTAATTAAGGGTAGATTTTCCATTCTTCTCTGCACGCCTGATTCTTAAAATCTATCATTAAAACCACAATGTGCTCAGTGGAACAACAATTCATAGTTACAAATTTCCAACGATTAATTTATTAATACAAGGCAATATGTTGTCAAAAGCTCTTATCTGCCATTTACGAATATTAATGTTTTAATAGTATGTTTGCTGAGCTAAACAGCTTTTCAGTTTATTTGGCTTTTGTCGGATAACTTAGAACTTAAAATCATTTAAAGAATAGTCTCTAAAGGCTTAAATGCATAACCTCTAAAACAGCCCTTGTAATAGCTACACAAGAACCCACTTAATGTCTATAGCTATAATACAAAAAATACTCCAATGCACAAATATGGACAATGACCATATCCCAATACACAATACAAAATCGATTATTCAGGAAATCATAAAATGAAGGCATAAAAATCATGATAAAACAGGAACTGTCTATTTTGATATTTTTATCAGCTTTAAATGATGAATTGACGTTTGCTTCATCAATTGCAAAATAGTTTTTGAGTCATGCAAAACTAATATGCGACTAGTAATTATTAACTTGCATTGAGCATGAATATAAATGTTAAACGTCTTCGAATTCAATGAATACGTTCATTTCGACAGAACATTGTGTTTTGTGACAAAATGCAACTTTATATTTCAGTATTATTGTTTATTTTAGCATCGAATGTTTGCCTTTCTAAATCACAAAATATAACTGTTGTTAAGAAGCTATTAGATTCTATTTTTCTGGAGTATGAAAGAGATTTGATGCCATTCTACGATAGGACAATAATACCTACGTATTTTGTACCTCTATCAATCCGGGAACTGGATGAAGTGTCTGGAACATTTACTATCATTGCTACCATCAGCATGCGCTGGGAAGATCCGAGAATTATGTGGAATCCTGAGAAATACAATGGTACGAGAGATCTAAAAGTTAAATCTTCGAAAATCTGGTATCCAGATTTATACTGCATCAACACTGCAGACAAACTGGTAGCTTTGGATGAGAGTTCATTTATTGCCATCCTTCATTACAGTGGAAGTGTAGATCTACCAATAGGAATGATATTAAAAAGCACGTGTGATGTGGATATGACCTACTTTCCATTTGATGTCCAGAGATGTCCTATTGAGATCACAGCTTGGGGACTGAGCCCGGATATTAAGCTTCGGGTAGATTCAGATGCAATAATCTTCAACTACTTTAGTGAAAGTCAACGCTGGGATATACTGAGTGCAAATGCTACAAACATAAAGAAGTTTGAAGTGGACGGCATCATTAGAATAGAATTCACCATTCGTCGGAAACCGGGATATTTTGTTCTGAGCAACCTTATACCCATCGTTTTACTAATGATACTGAATCCTCTTGTATTTATCCTTCCAGTAGAAAGCGGAGAACGATTGTCGTATGCTGTAACCATATTTCTGTCATTAGCTGTCTTCATGACACTGGTGAGCGACAACATGCCGAAGTCAGCAAACCCTATATCTTTGTTATCCTTCTTTCTGATGGCTGTTATGATATTTAGTACATTACAATGTATTATGGTCATCGTGATCTCCTCTATATATCTTAAAACGGCTTTGGACAAAGTACCAGACTGGATACTTTACATTTTACGCCAGAAGACATGCAAAAGAAGAACGGCTGCTGTAGAGCAAGATGATTCAGGAATGTCCGATCAAGAAGTTCATATTCAGAAGACTCTCGATCACACATTCACCTGGAAAGATTTAGCTATGTTTTTTGATAGACTTTCCATCATCATGTCTTATTGTTGTTATATTGTTATGTTTTTGGCTGCAGTTATCCTGTATTCATCAGTACACTGAATGTCATCAATCAGTTTTCTATCTTTTGGCTCTACAATGAGAAATTATGCAGATTTCTTTGGTTCCTTGTAATTTCCGACTAGCAGTCCGCCTTAAAGACCAATTGAGAGATCGTTGAACCATGTCAATTTCTCATAGTTCCTTGGTTTCCCTGCAAGATTTAGTTTTCTGCATTTGAATTACTTACATGTAAAGAATCAATCTCTTCATTTGAAAACTATGTTGACATTTTTGTACTGATGAATTAAAGAAAGAACTTAATTATTGCATGAACAAAAGGATAATTTCCTGAAGCTTAGTGTAATCCTAGTTCATTAACAAGAGTTGTTATTGTTGTCGTATAAATATTCACAAACTTGTATAAGGCTTAACACTAGTAAATTTTCTGTCTCGGATTTCATTCGTCTTTTTGAAAAGTAAATCATTGAGATCTAGTGTTAACAAATTAGATCTACCTTCTTTGATCCCATTGTTTTACTAAAGAACCATTACGCAAGCGGAAAACGGAATTCATCAACCCGGTGATTTAAAAGCTCTTAATATTACATAAAAGACAAACAATAGAACTGAAAAAAAAAAAGATTTGATATGATGGATATATCATGAGCAAATTGGATGTCTGTTGAATTGTTCCTTTCTGGAACAAATAACAGACAAAATTTGATATCCTAAACGTCTTCAAATTCAATAGCATCATTTAAGAACAGATGAATTTGCAGCATGGACCAGGTCATGACACACCCTTATGTCCAAAGGATCATTTCTGTGAAAAATTACTGAAATCCATCCACAGGGGTAGGAGTTATGCACTGGACAAGGATTTACTAATGGTGTCTATTGTGACCTTGACCTTTGACATATGACTGGTTCAAGGTCATGGCACATCCCTAGGTCCTAAGGAACATTTCTGTAAAATATTATTGAAATCCATCCAAAGGGGGAAGAGTCATGCTCTGGACAAGATTTTACTTATGATGTCTATTGTGACCTTGACCTTTGACATTGGTGCAAGGTCATGACACACCCTTAGGACCTATGGATCATTTGAAATATTGGTGAAATCCATCTGCAGGGAGAGTTTTACTCTTAACAAGGTTTTACTAATGATGTCTATTGTGACCTTGACCTTTGACCTTGATTCAAGGTCATGACACACCCTTAGGTCCTAAGGAATATTTCTGTGAAATATTATTGAATTCCATCAACAGGGGGAGGAATTATGCTCCGGACAAGGTGTGATGGACAGACAGAGAGAGTGATTCCTATATACTCCCCGAACTTTGTTTGTGGGGGATATAAAAACTGTATGTGACACATTAACCATTTTTTCAGCATAGTTTATGTGACAGATACTTGTTTCCAAGTAGGATTCACTTTTGCTCCTTTTCAGTATATTTCAGTTATTTTGTTTGATTTTGTATTTTCCATGATTATACATGTATATTATATGGATGACTATTACTATCATGGTTTTGTGTCTGACTTTCATTCACTGCATGACCATCACTTTAAAGCTCAACAACTTGTTACATCCAAATTTCTGTTATGCTGACAGGAGAATCCTAGAAAGACTGAACATCATGGACAGACGCACTCATAGACGGGGAACATATGGTGTAATTATCTCAATTATGTGCAAACAACCTTCCAACATTTAATTTTCATACATTAAAAAGGGCACATTTTCATCAGCCCATTCTCAGATTTAGTTTACTCGAGTGTTTTTGACCTTTTGACATTCAAGGTCAAAGATCAAATTCACAGATATATAGAGTTATAAGAATTCCTTATAATCTTTGTGAGGGATGCACTTACCGATTCTGATGTTAGAATGAACTGTATTGATTTTCAGGGAAGTAGCACTTGAAGCAAAATTATATTTTTGAGCAAGTACATGTATTTGAGCAAGCTCCTGTATAATGTGAAGAGGGGTAGACTGTGCTAAGGCTATACCAAATTAATTAAATATTCTTATGATTTCCCACACCATATTTTTCAAAATTCAAAAAATAAAATAAAATGCTTACCCGCACCACTAAATTTCTGGCTCAAGAATTTTTTAGGGTCTCCTCCGATTTCTGCAAATTAAAGCTTCTAGAAGTCTCAGATTGTGCAAATTTTGAAGAAAATGATACTTCTTGTGTTTGAAAAATTTTGTTGGGAGCAAATTTGTTGTCCCAAATACATGGCACTGAAAGTCAAGGATGGGGGAATGTTCGAAAATCTGTTCCGTACTGCTATGTGCCAGGCTTCCTAGTCATCAGATTCCTATGGGGATTCCTTTTTGAGTACGGAAAACATCAGAAATGTATTACTGAGGTAATCTATATTAAAAATAAAATTATTTCACTCGCTTGCACCTTAAAAATTGCAATACTTAAAAAACAAATTAAATAATTACATTTTTGCTCACTCGCACCCTTTTTTCACAAGGAAATCCAAAGAACATTAATTCTAATTAATTTGGAATGGATCAAATGTAGTATTTTATCACAGATGTTCATAAAACAAACAATAATTCTGAGAAAATATCATGTTCACTTCATTTCTGTTTTACATACATATGTACATTTTCATAGTCTATGGTCCCTTGAAAATATTCAGATTTCAACATATTATAGTGTACATAAACTTTACAAAACATATAATATATTGCACTAACCTGAGTAACAATCTAAAATCACAAATGAACAAAATGTTTCACATTTGTAAATATCAAAATACACTCAATATCCACAACTTTCTGCATTTTTACTTTTCTTAAGAAGACTCATAAGATCTCGCAAAGGTATATTAAAAATGATAGTCCAATTTTTTAACTTTTTTTCACAGGATTAAGCAATAAAGTATTTCAATCAAAAATATGATTACTACAAGAAGAAACATTACTTGATGGCAACATACTTCAAGTCTGATCAATTATAGCCCATTTTTGTTAGTTCATTCTCTTTAATAGAAATCTATGAAAAGCATATTTATAAGATTTTGCACTTTATTGGATTGTATCGATCGAAAGATGAAACAAGAGGCCCATGGGCTACATCAAAACTAATAATCTGACAGTGATCATAAATGTGTTATAACTTAAAGAAGGTGGATCCTCACTACATGATTTAAGCAAAGTTCATGACATTTCATGCAAAAATTGAAACTGAGAAGTGGCAACCAATCAAAGCCTTCAATAGCCATGTTTACTACCAATAAGCTAGACAAACACATTATTGGTAAGAGACGATCAGTGTTTGTTTCCTTAAAGGTTTCATGAAATTCTGTACAAGAGTTGCAAATGAAAAATTGGAAATGTGTAAGCCAATCAGAGCCCTTGGTGGCCATATTTGTTGACTAACTGGCTCAAAAAAAAATTAGGGTAGAGGACCTTCAGTACAGGTTTGCTTCCTGAAAGGTTACGTAAAATTCTGTACAATGCAAGCAGTTGCACAGAGGAAACTGAAAATGTGTCAGCCATTCAGAGCCTTTAGTAGCCATGCATGTTTGTTTACTGTTCAACTCAAAAATACAAACTTGAAAGGGGACTTCCGGTTCTGGATTCCTTTAAAGTTTTGTCAAATTCTGTGCAGTCGTTGTGAAAGAGAAGTTTTAAATGAGTCTGCCAATCAGAGCCCTTGGCAGCCATATTTGTTGACCAATCAGCTCGAAAAATATAAACATAGCAGAGAATCTGAGTACTAGCTTCCTGTCTAATTTAGTCCAAGTCTATACAGAGAAGGGGTTGAAAATGTGACAATATAACAGAATGATGGTGGACAAAGAACTGACACCTGATAATGACAAGTTCAGGTGAGCTAATGAGAAAGAACATACAGACAGATAAAATGAAGCATACAGATACATGAAAGACAGACAGATATTTGGACAGGAAAAAACTACATGGTCCTAAAATCTCTATTTCTAGGGGTATTAAAATCCTTGATAATACTTATCTTATGATTTCTTCTCATACTAAACTACATGTATCTCAAGATTTTGTTTGGGTAAACATATACACGTAGAATACAAACAGGAATGCACAGGAAATGAACAATCTCTCAGCAGATGCAATGTTTCTGAAATGATTTTGAAATACGTAATAGAATTGTCTGAAAGCCCTATATAAAGATAAATAAATTCATTTTCTATATGAATAAGTAAATCAGTGGCCATGTATACATGTATAAAGCCATCAATTTCTAGTAACATTTTGGATACACAATGCAAGCATAAAGTTACACAGATCTCAACCAAATATACTTGTATACATGTTAAATAACATGAAGAAATCAAAAACGTAAAAAAAATCAACAACAAATGAATCATACCACAGTGAATGCATTTCAAGACTCAGGCATAGTATGAAATATAATAAAACATAATTTATCGTCTATTCCTGTCTGATTCCTCTATAATGGTAACAAGTCTCTGTCTGGCTTTTTTATTTATATGGTCCACAGAGTTTATCAATGCTAGAAGCTGTTTGTTTGAATATTCCTGTAAATAGAGAATTCAGGCAAGTCATTCAGACAATGAAATAGAACAAAACATCTTTTTGATATACATGTACAAACTCTAACTAGCCTGACTAGTTAGCTTTAAATTTCCAAAAATGGTAGCATATCAAACCAGAAGTCTCTGAAGAGACTGTAGCTCTCCTGGTTGTTTTTTTTTTTTTTCTAAAACATCAATTTCCTGTTTTTTGGGGTTATTTTAACCAAAGACCATGGGGAGCAGGTGCTCTAACAAATTATAAATAGCACAACAAAATAACATATCCATTAGACTGCAAGTAGAATATCACTCATATAATTCATAATATCCGAGATATAGTACAGTCTAACCTGTATTAAGCAGTCACCCAAGGGATACCATGAAAGTGACCTCTTAATAGAGGTGACCTTTTAATAAAGGTTCTTAAATAACCATGCTAAAGTACACTTGTTCATAATACAAACGGGAATTTTCTGTTTCATGTATTGCATTGAACAGATACATGCATTAGTACATGGATAATGTTATTTCATTTATTTTTTTTATCATTGCTACCGTGCATTTAGTAATGAAAATCTTTCGTCTTTTGAACATGTTGACACATGAAATAAATGTATGAAGTGTCATCATAGAATGATGAATATAAAACGGTAAAATGCAAAATGTACGTATGATTTTAAAAAGTTCCCGATGTCTGTCTGTCTTCCATCCACAACAGAATCACTTAATTTTTCAATCCAGTCTTGAATGACATCATTGCCATCGCTGTGCACCCCTATCAGCCCTCGTGGTACCAGGGATATACGTCCCTGGTGGTACCGAATACGATTTTATTACGCTTTATAAACGCTGAGAGCCATTAAAAAGATGCTTTAAAGGTATTATCGAAGTATTTTGCGAATAATAGGTCCCGTCTTTTTAATGATAAATAAAGCCTACGCTCACGCAGCAAGATACGCCCGTTGGGATTTGTTTCACAACACCAAAATATCTAAGTCCCATAACTCCATAAGGACAAATCGGATGAACCATAAAATCGAAAGGCAGCTTCCTCTTCAAAGTCTGATCACAATGTACAAATATCATGAAAATCTGTTGACGCATATTCAAGTTATTGCGTTCCATGCACCTATATTTTGCCCTAAGCTTAACATGTATGTGCATATAACATCCCCCCCCCCCCATTACACATAATTTCTGGATAATGTGACAAAAAATTTAAGAATCCGTTATATATGTGAAAGAACATCCTTTCTACTTGAAGTATACAAAATTTCAAAACATTTTGACCAGAAATAGATTTTTGAAGATTTTTTAACTATTTAAGTATATCTTTACATTGTATCTAAAATATCTAAGTCCCATAACTCTGTAACGACAAATCCAATGAACCTGAATATCGAAAGGCGGCTTCTTCTTCAAAGTCTGATCACAATGTAGAAATATCATGTAAATCCGTTGACACATATTCAAGTTATTGCGTTCCATGCGCCTATATTTTGCCCTTAGCTTAACATGTTTGTGCATATAACACCCCCCCCCCCCTCCCATTACAAATATCTCAATTATGCGACCAAAAAATTAAAAACCCGTTACATATGTCAAAGAGCATCCTTTCTACCTTAAGTATACAAAATTTCAAAACATTTCGATCAAAAATAGATTTTTAAATAATTTTTAACTATTTTAGTATATTTTCACTGTATTTTAAAATATCTAAGTCCCATAACTCTGTAACGACAAATCGAATGATCCTGAAAATCGAAAGGCGGCTTCCTCTCCACAATCCAAACATAATGTATGAATATCATGAAAATCTGTCGACGCATATTCAAGTTATTGCGTTCCATGCGCCTATATTTTGCCCTTAGCTTAACATGTATGTGCATATCACCCACCCCCCTTCCCATTACAAATATCTCGGTTTTGCAACAAAAAAATTAAAAACCCGTTACATATGTCAAAGAGCATCCTTTCTACCTTAAGTATACAAAATTTCAAAACATTTCGATTTAAAATAGATTTTTAAATAATTTTTAACTATTTTAGTATATTTTCACTGTATTTTAAAATATCTAAGTCCCATTACTCTGTAACGACAAATCGAATGAACCTGAAAACCGAAAGGCGGCTTCCTCTCCACAATCCAAACATAATGTATGAATATCATGAAAATCTGTCAACGCATATTCAAGTTATTGCGTTCCATGCGCCTATATTTTGCCCTTAGCTTAACATGTATGTGCATATCACCCACCCCCCTTCCCATTACAAATATCTTGGTTTTGCGACAAAAAAATTAAAAACCCGTTACATATGTCAAAGAACATCCTTTCTACTTGAAGTATACAAAATTTCAAAACATTTCAATCAAAAATAGATTTTTAAATAATTTTTAACTATTTTAGTATATTTTCACTGTATTTTAATATATCTAAGTCCCATAACTCTGTAACGACAAATCGAATGAACCTGAAAATCGAAAGGCGGCTTCCTCTCCACAGTCCAAACATGATGTATGAATATCATGAAAATCTGTTGACGCATATTCAAGTTATTGCGTTCCATTCGCCTATATTTTGCCCTTAGCTTAACATGTATGTGCATATAACCCATCCCCCCTTCCCATTACACACAATATCTCGATTATGCGACAAAAAAATTAAAAACCCATAACATATGTCAAAGAACATCCTTTCTACTTGAAGTATACAAAATTTCAAAACATTTCGACCAGAAATAGATTTTTAAATTATTTTTAACTATTTTAGTATATTTTCACTGTATTTTAAAAATCTAAGTCCCATAACTCTGTAACGACAAATCGGATGAACCTGAAAATCGAAAGGCGGCTTCCTCTCCACAGTCCAATCATAATGTATGAATTTCGTCAAAATCCGTTGATGCATAATCAAGTTATTGCGTTCCATAGGCGGACGGACAGACGGACAGACGGACGGACGGACAGACGGACGGACTTCGCCATACCATAATACGACCCGTCAAATGACGGGCGTATAAAAAAATGCAATGGTCGGCAGATTCAAGAGGAGAGGCAGGGTCGTCGGGCCCCTTCCGGCATGGACCCAAAGTTTTCCAAGAACAAGTATATTTTGACCTACTTTCAGTGAAAAAAAAAATAAAATCAGCACAATTCGCTCCTTGACCCCCGGCAAAGAGAGCGCTAGATTCGTCACTGGAAAAAACCCAAGGTCTCACAAATAAATTGACGTAAAAATATTGGCAGATTTAAACGTAAACGGCATAGATTAGGTAAGTTAATTCCTCGGTAGATAAGACTTTAAACGGAGGCATGCGGGCGAATCATAAAATGACAATGTATAGTAAGTCATCAATTTCATTATTTGACCGTGAATTTGTTGGCCTTTTAGGACAAAGACGTTACAGACGCGAGAAAAAATATCACGCGCAAAATAGATACTGGACAGTGTCCGTTCTTTTGATAATGGGCCGCTGCCTGAAACCATTTTCACGTCAGCTTGTTGTCGGACTTTTCCTTTTTTCTTTTTCGGTCTCCCGCAACATTATGTTCAGCCGTTCCTCTACAAATTTCAGCCTTCCTTTTTAAGATTCGGGACCTTGAGTCCTCAAACACCTAGTTCGATCGCAATAGGTGATTGGTCTTGCATTTTTCAATAATTTAATTGCGTCTGAACGCTCATTTAAAAAGTTAAAACTTTTCGTTTTGATTCATTTGTTGTTGTTGTGATAGTTTTATACCTGATGACGAGTTATTTTAAGTACCCGATTACATACAAACAGTTCAATCAATTATCGCTGACCGCTGTAGGCCTTGGATGCAATGTTTGTACAAGTAATTTGGGGCAATTACGGGGGACAGTACTGTTGAATTTTGAAGTCCAAGCCACCGACCGCTTAATTAGAGCCGAATCGGCGACTTGGGCAGTGAAAGGGGTGACCGCTGACCCCGTTACTGAGGTGACTACTGATTAGGGTACAATATCATAGTAAAAACGGTCGGGAGGGATTCAGAGTGACCGTTAAGAAGAGGTGACTGTTTAACAAAGGTGACCGCTCCTACAGGTTAGACTGTATTTCAAAAACGAATGCCACACCCATTTTCCAAGATCCAAGGGGCAAGGGGCTGCTAGCTCAAATGAACTATCAAAGACACAACAAGTCTACAGATCCATAATATTGCAAAAAGAATTAACTCTCCATCATTAATAGCTGTAGAAGAGTAAAGAGCGCAATTTTATATAGGAAAAAATTACCACACCCATTTTCTAAGACCCTGGGGATCAGGGGCTAAAAAAAAATATCAGGTGCACAACTAGACCACGTTCCCATCATATTGCATAAAGATTTAAGTCTCCATCATTTATAGTGTCAGAGGAGTTGCAAGCACACTTAGATTACATAGAGTTATATAAGAGAAAATGACCACACCTTTTCTAAGACCCTGGGGGTCAGGGGCTCAAAAAAAATATCAGGTGCACATCTAGACCACAAAAGTCACCACATACCCATCATAATGCAAAAAGAATTAAATCTCCATCATTTAAAGTGTCAGAGGAGTTGCGAGCACAAGATTACATAGAGTTAGATAGGAAAAAATGACCACACCCATTATCTAAGACCCTGGGGGTCAGGGGGTCAAACAAAATATCAGGTATACAACTAGACCACATATCCATCTTATTGCAAAAAGAATTCAGTCTCCATCATTTATAGTGTCAGAGGAGTTGCGAGCACAAGATTACATAGAATTTCATAATCATGCCCATTTTCTAAGACCCTGGGGGTCAGGGGCTGAAACCAAATACCAGGTGCACAACTAGACCACATACCAAGTAGGATGCAAAAAGAATTTACTTTCTATCACCAATGGTTTCAGAGGAGTTGCGAGCACAAGAATTGTTTACTGAAGGACAGACAGACAGACGGACTGGTCTGAGACCAGTAGAGCTAAACAAGAGCCCCAGGGGGCACAACGCTCACCTGATACCCATGCACGCTCTAATTGACATACTGACATTGAATACTGATAGTGCCAGTACCAGGATTTTAGCCCACAACCTTTCTAAAAAGATTTTTGCCGGATGCAGAGAAGTTTTTTTTTCAGACAACCTTTGAAAGTACAAAAAAGAAAAAATAGCCACATTTCAAAACAATAACTTTTTTACTGATTTGAAAAGACGGATAAAGTGGTCCAATGTCATATGCCCAGCTAGTATAGTTCAATTATGCAACATCAAAAATAAAATCATATTGTACATTAATGTGCAGCAGAAAAAGAATAAAACAATGAAACGATTTCATAAATTAAGTTTATTTAAAATTGAACACCAAACCTTTCATTATTGATAGCTAGCATGCCAGAAATTATAAAGCCTGTGTTTGTGAAACGAGAATGCCCCCGGCGGCATCTTTGTTAGTATAAAGGCCATTTTCTGTTAAGTATGTGAGAGGTCAGGGTCAGCGCAATATTGGTATCAATGGAAAGATCTTGTCACAAGGAATACACATGTAAAAATTGAAACCTCTATCACTAACCATTCAAAAGTTATGCCCAATGTTAAAGTTTTTGAGAAGTACGTCAAAGGTCAAGGTTATGGTCACGAGGTCAAAAATTTTGGTATCAATGGAAAGGTATTGTCACAAGGAATACACATGTGAAATATGAAACCTCTATCACCAGCTTCCATTTAAAAGTTATGCCCAATGTTAAAGTTTTTCGGAAAACAGACAGACAAACAGACAGACGAATAGGCCAAAAACTATATGCTCCCGAATCTTTTATTCCAGGGGCATAAAAAACAAAGATTTTTCGGTTTTGCCTTTATTCATATTAAAGTATACTGAAATCTATGAATGCTTTTGAATAGTATTGATTTCATCTCAAATACATGAAACGTACAGTTAAAATCGTTTTAATCCAAGATTTATCAATATTCAAGTGAGTTGTGCTGCTTGTGCAGAAATTGGGCCAGTTTGTTTTTCAAAAAGCAGTGTATGGTGTATCAAACCTCATGACCCAGTGAAGCCACTTGAACAAATAATTTTCAGTGAATATGCTGAAATGCGGCGCTTCTTGCCTATGCATATTTCAACAGGCGAGAAGGAGCGTTGCATTTCAGCATACGCTGTTCAACAACTCAAGTGATTTCTCTAGGTTTCGTAGTTTGAAACAAATTAAAAGGCCCATGAAATTGTTAAGGTTGTCCAACTAGCAGACCTACAACATCGTTATTTACTGTTAAAAAATTGTTTTACCTCATCAAAGGTCTGTTACACGGACAAGTTGTTAGCGGAGAGAGTTCATGAAATGTATCGGTTGCATAGGATTTGCCGACAAAAAGTTATTTGGTCTGATAAAAACTCATCATGTATCTATTATTTGAACAGATAAAAATTCCCAAATGTCTTATCACAGGAACCTGTCATTTTATGAGAGAAAATGTTTTATTATTCACAACCTCAGGCCTCTGTGTTCCTCTTAGAAATATTATACATACAAGATGTTGAACACAGTGGCTTATGGTTGTAAATAATAGCGAGCGGAGCTCGCTGCAAAGGCCCGAAGGGCCTTTGCGAGCGAAGCTCGCCCTTATGGTAACGCGTATACACTTACCTTATTGAGAAAATATGCTGAATCAAAGAATGAGAATGTACTACTATGCTTTCAAAAACTTTCGTCCCCTCGCAGACAGAGTTACTGCGGAGATGCTGAATATTGCCATTTAATTTTTTTTTTTCGACTCCCCTTATACGTATATGTTATACTCAATTTTTGTTTACAAGTTAAATTCATTGACATAATTTTTCGTAAAGCAGATTACGAAATAGCATCGACAACTCGGCGTAACCGCGGAATCTTTTTAGGAAAGCCGACATCTCGGTTGGAGTATTTTGTTTACTGTGCTTCAATGACGTCATTGACGTCATCGCGCCAAATTCTTAATGTCACTTTGACGTTGTAAGATTTTCCTTTAATGGACGTATTTTGATTTACGTAGACGCTTCTAAAAAGTCAATAATCCGGCCAAAGTGTTCCCATGGGCGATTTTGTGTTCAATCCGTCACGTTATTCAGTTTCTAAATCCAGAAAACTTCTCGGGTTTTACGATAGTATTTTGAGGCATCCGAACATTTCTCCAAAAATCATAATTTTTGATGTCCGATATAGTTTTCTTTATTGAAATTTTATGAAACAGGCTTTGGAGGATTGTATCTGACAACGGCGAGATGTTTTTTTTTTTTTTTTCTTTTTGGGCGATATGCAATGAGTTATTTATTTTCATTCAACCGTTTTATTAGAAAAATTAAAATGGCTTGAAATAAAAAAAAAATCACATGTAGCCGGGAAATATAACCAGGTCTGTTTATAAATCCTCGGTCTGACCAGTTCTAGCTGAGCTCTTTAAACTAGATCGTTGATATAAGGTTTCAAAATCATTCACCTTATGTGTTTGCTCGTATTTTTCTGTAAATTTGACTGGAATCACCCCCCCCCCCCCCCTCAACCTAATCTAATATTTGCCGGTCTAGGCCAAAACAGAAATGTACAAAGAACCGTATTTTAAGCCCCCTTAAAATGTTCATCTGCTGGTCTAGACCAATTTTACAAATGCCTCTGTGTTTCCAATCGCCTTATACTGCCTTTTTTTTTGGCAATCATCAAACAGAAAGTTTTGTCAGATAGGATAAACCGTCATAGTCTAAAATTATTTAATATATAATCATATTTATTTTCTCTCCGCTCGCACAAAAAGGCTTTGCCTTGATTCATATTAATTTATTTACTCTATTTAAACAACAGCTTTCTGTGGTCCAACATTTCATAGGAAGATTTCAGGAACTCTGAACTAAATTATTTATTTCAAGAATTTTAGATATTAAATGTCCTATGCATTCTCAAAATCCGGAGGAAGAGATTACTCATTAGACGTTTCTTCAAGAAATCAGTCCGTAAATTACTTCATCTAAGAGAGTCTAAGACAGAGGAAATTCGAGCAAACTTTATGCATGATAACAAGTTGCAAGTGTTCCAAGTACATGAATGATAACCATTATGAAAGTGTTCCAAGTATAATGCACATTTCATTAAATAAAAATCTATTCCGTTTGCACTGTATCTCCTGAAATGTATCGCAGTACTAAAGGTATCACATTTCTACATGGGGAATCCCCTTCAGGTGTAATCCAAGGAAATCGTTTTAGCGGGGAATCCCCTCAGTTTTGACTGGTGAACAGGGCAGAATAAAAGGTGTCACACCATTGGTCAAAACTATTGAAAATTTAAAAATAGCACATGAAATCAATGTACCATTCCCTGTAGTCGGGATAAATTGAGTTTTGAACCTGTTTTTGTCTTTTATGCAATCTATTGATCGATTTAAAAATAGATGAAATTTGTAAAATTTTCGAAATGGATAGAGGGGTGATGTAAAAAAGTGGAATTTGTAAGAAAACAGTATGCATGACCCCCCTTTTTTCTATTATTTCTATGTGTGTCAAAGGTGTCCAAATCCAACGAGACCAAATTCATAATTATTGAATGAAGGATTGGAAGTCACTCAAATTGAGCTAAATGATTGATCATACAAAGAAGGTTTTTATTTCTTTGGATGACACCTTCAGGTACATGGCAAAACATGGCCGCTTTTGAAATCTTGTTCCCGACTTTAAAAATAAAATTCTAAATAAGTATAAAGAATTTAAATAATTGAATCATATCACATAAAAGGTCAATCAATAAGACATTGAAGCATGTGTCACTTGTTGAATTATCAGCTGTAACTATGGATGAAAGGTCGATCAAAAAATGATTAATCATACAAAGAAGGTTTTTTTCCTGTAGTTGCACCTGAAGCATTGGGCATGGAAAACATACATTATACCTATGTACAATCTTAAAAAATATTCCTTAAAAATCAAAAAGTGGATATCTTGACAAAATTCTTTCACTTGTAGGGTACCATGCATGAGTACCTCATACCTACAAATTGTCATGACAATCTGAAGAGTGGTTATAGAAAAGAAGCAGAAAATGTATGAAAATCACCCCCCCCCCCTTCCTTTTTACATAAGAAAAAAATTCATAAAAAATCAAAAAAATAAAATTTAAGCATAAAATACATATCAAAGCATTAAGTAAGTTAAATATGATAAATATGTAGTAAATGAGTGTGTAAAATCATACACTTATTGAGTTATTTAAAGAAATAGTGCAAAAATGTGCATTTCTGACTAAGTCCGAAAAGACGTCAAAAACGCGTCAAAAATTTGACTTCGAAGTGGAACCAAAAATAACAACACTTCTTAAGACATCTCTCTAGATCATCCTGATGCTTTCGGTTTGTCGATACATGCTTCGGTTCTGAAGAAGAAGTTTGTCAAAGGAGGGTACCCCCCGTGACCTACTTTTGGCTGTGGTGGCGCCACCTGTTGACAGATCCGGACGAAAAACAACAACACTTGTAGGGGACCATGAGTACTTCAAACCTACCAAGTTTCATCAAAATCCCTTCAGCCGTTCTGAAGAAGAAGTTGAAAATGTGAAAAGTTTACGATGGACGACGACGGACGACGACGACGGACGACGACGGACGACGGACGCCACGCTATGACAATAGCTCACTTTGAGCCTATGGCTCAGGTGAGCTAAAAACAAACAAAAACAAGAAAACCAAGTATTTACAATGTACATGTACCTTGTGCTCTTGGATCCAGCTGTCAAGTTGATTCTCAGGTAGATAGTAAGCTTTGATGTAACCCTCTACTAAATCTTTTTCTGGTATTGGTCTAAAGAAAACAAAATGTAGTTATAGCCATTGTCAATTTTTTTATGCACATATCTTATACATGTACATCATAGATATAGCACTCCATCTTTACCAATACTGCATACAGCAAATTTTATTTGCTTTTGTTTTTTAAGTCCACCTGATTGTCAGGGGTTGAATTCAAGAAGGAGCAGATAAAAGTTTATTTAAAGAATTGTTTCATTAAATTTATATGTGGGCCCACTAAAACTTCGGTAAACTTTTCAAAAAGATTTGACATTTATTTACCAACCTTATATTAACTATTGTATCTAGCTTCATGAGAAATTGTTGAAAGTCTAACTGCATCAATGCCCTGCCTTCGTTACTGCACTTCTTAGCTCCCGAGAACCTAAAGCAACAATAGGGAAAACTTTATTTCAGGAATATTCAACTACATGTATTTATATTACTGTTTGGAAAGTAAAGGCGATCATATGAAAAAAAAATATGAACCGATAAACATATTAAAAGAATGATGAACAGTTACTGTATATGAACAAATACATGTATATACATCTATAATATTTTCTTTTTAAGCTGGTCTTTAATTGAAACATTTGTTTTCGTATGACATATCTATGGAAATTGACATCAGACTTACCCCTCGACAAAAACTCTGTTAATCAGTCTCACACAGTGCTCCCACACAAGGTCACTTACACTCTTTGTTAATGGCACTCTACGTCCAACATCCAGCAAACGTTGATTGAAAAATTCCAAATTCTACAACAAAAAAATCATTATTTCCTGTTACAGAAATTCTTGGAATTAATTGACATATGTTCTCCTTTCTCTTCAAATTAATTGTTAGAATTTGATAATCAAACAAATTCCTATAATGTATCACAAATAGGGCTGCGATGGTTGTGAAAGCCTCATGACTTTACAATGTCATTACAATATTTAAAATCTATTGTTAAAATTTAGCATACTAATATTTTATTCCTCAAACTAATCTATAATCTCTCACCTTGACTAACACATCAACATATGGGTTATGTAAGGACATGATTTCTTTCACATCCCATCTCACATTGTTCATATGACTGAGTATGACATCATAGTCTACAGCCCGGGCCGACACGGTCCAATACACCGGCTTCCTCAGTTCACACGCCATCTCTACGGTCTATTATAAATAAATCTGATGTCATCTTCATCGTAATATATTGTACATAAGAAAAAAATACATTTGAAACAGAGATGATTCGGTACAAATTATTTTGTCCAAAGTAGAACATTTCAAATATCAGTATCTATAATTGCAGTCTGAATGAGACTTATACCTGTGTATAGAACTGTTGTAGGAAAGCCTTTTTACTTGATGGTATCATGGACTCTAAATGAGGATGAAGTAATGAAAACTGCTTGGCCAGAAATACCCTGTGTAGGAAAATAGGCACATCTATGAGAAATATCATAGTCAGTACACATCAATATACTGCCAAACCAAAACATTATACATCCAAAATCTAGAAAGGCAAATGGTGGCAGTATAATTGGAGGGACTTGTATTTATCACAATACATAATTACAAATGATGCATAATATGTGATTAATGTACATTTTATGTATATACATGTATACAAAATAAACACTACAAACACAAAATAAAAGATAACATACAAACTTTCTGCTGCTACAACTCTCTCGGCTAATCCAAACAACCTGTCTGTACTGTGTATATCTACTATAGGAGATACATGGGGTGGGGGAATCTTCTCCTGTAGGTCATAAAATACACATCATATACAAGGTAAAAGATAACATAGAGCCTTTCTGCTGCTACAACTCTCCCAGCTAGACCAAACAACCTGTCTGTACTGTGTATTTCTCCTATTTGCCCACATGTGGGATAGTTTGCCTATAGCAATGCATAGCTATGGGTCATATAGGATCACTGTATCCCACATGACCTCCAATGACTTTGGACGTCAGCATAGCTGTCAACTGACCCGATTTTGGCGGGTCAGTCCCGCTTTTTTACCCTTTGACCCGATTATTTTTTATCACCCGCGAGGGTCATGTCTTTCACCCGATTTTTCATTGCTGACCCGGGAATCACTCGATTTCGATTTGTTTCCGTCTATTACTTGGGACTTTAAATTTCCAGCTGTGACTTTTTCGTTAAAACCCCCACAGTTACAGGTAAATTTGGTTGTTTGTTCAGTGATATGGGAAGTAATTAGCCTCTTTCATGTTGTTTTAACAATCTGGGCTTGGATTATTATGGGAATGTCTATGGGAAGACGATCGTAAACATGGAGATTTATGCAGACTAAAAGGAACAAATGTTTTTATAGTGTTTAAAACAATTGAAGCAGTGAAATATAGAGTTCATTTCACACAAAATCTTCATCATGGTATAGCAATAACTGAATAAAAATTATCTAGTTGAGCAAATTCAACTATGAACCTTCAGGCCTTAATTGATCAATGAAGGCCTAACATTTTACACATGTGCTACAATATCATGATTATGCAGTATTACAATTTAAATAAATGCTTTACATGTCTTACAGTAAAATGAACTTTATTGACCTGTTTTTTTTTTTTTTTTTGCGGGGGGGGGGGGGGGGGGGGGGGGGGGGGGTAAATTTTATTCATAATGACACAAGCAAAAGGTCGCGATTTTGTTTCGCGCACTATGACCCTCTTTTTCATTTCCCAAAGAGGGTCATTGACCCTCTTTTGTCTGAAAAAAGTTGACAGGTATGGACGTCAGCCGTATCCATATTGTGACGTCATAATTTTTACACCTAAAGCTCCTTTTTCTACATTTTAATTCTTATTAAACCAACAAGAACTAATGACTACAGTTTATTCTTATAGAATAAACAATTTTTGAAGGCGCTGCATGAAAATGAATATTCCTTTATTTTTGAATTCGATTAAGTTGACAATTGCATGATTTCCTCGAATTTCAAGATAGGCCCTTAGAAATTAGAGAAATACAATCAACCATATGTCTGTCATTTTGGATGAGAACATCCCACCTTCGGGGTCTGGTTTCTGGTCAGGGAACGAGTCTTGACCAGAAACCAGACCCCTCAGGTGGGATTTTCTCATCCCATATGCTAACATATGGTTGATAGTTATAATCTACTATATGTAATACATGGGGTGGGGGAATCTTCTCCTGTAAGTCATAAAATTCAAGACATACTACAGTCAGTTTGATGTTCTGAATGGTACACTCTGCAAACAAAAGTGCATGGATGTGTAAAAATTTAATAATGTCAAATGAAATTCATTAAAAATCTACATAAGTAATGAAAAAGTAAATTTTTTGACACACCATCAGAAATAAACTCTATTTCATTCAAACAAAAACAATGTTATGCTTTCATTGTTTACAGTCTTTGAAAGTATGTTGTGCCTTTGTTCTTACCCTCTCATCCTCAGGATTTATAGGTGGCGCTCCTGGTACAGGGCTCTCTACGATCAGGTTACTACGTATTCTCTGTAACGTCATCTGTAGACGAGTGTTGATGGTACGTTCATGGATCACATACTGTAAGACGGTATATCAGGGATTAGGATACCAATATGATCAGCAGAAATTTCCTCATCTTAGAAAAATATACCATAGCTTATATACATGTATAAAGTACTGTTGGCCTTAATGAGACTATTTAAGTTGAAATGTAGGTCAAGATTGCAAGGTCAAATGTAATACACGTAGCACCCAATGAAACCTGATCCTGAATGCAAACGAGAAACATCAAAGCTAAATGGCTTATGGTTCAATAGATTTAGTGCAAACAGGTTTTTATCAAAATTCAACTCATTCTACAAAATGAAAGCTCTTATTGTGGACAATCTGGTAAGAAGCTGTACTTGATATATCTGTATAATACATGTACATAAAGCAATATTTACAATGTATTTCCATTTGGTATGACACATATATATAGCTAATGACCTTCTTTATTTCATAATAATCTAAACAAATAAATTTTGAGAGAAAATTTACATAAAATAAACTATAATTACAAACTTAATAAAGAAACAAAGTGACATTACCATATCAGCTCCAAAGAATGTGTATACCTGAAATATAAAATAAAAGGATATCACTTATCAGCCAGATACAAGACATTTACATAAGTATAGTGAAGATACCAGCCAGACAAACAGAATGACAGACTGAACTACAAAGTACAGAATATATGAATATAATAAGGTCAGTTATAAAGAAGTCATTAAAGGATCAAGGTTACAGACAAATTAGAAGACATCAAAATTCCATATATACTACAAAAAGACAGGTAGTTTATTATTAACATAAATTTACAGGTGTGATTTGGTAAAAGATCATTACATGACCTTGAGTCCTGAGCAATAAGACTGACAAATATTGTTCAAATGAAAAAAAAAAGAATATGGCCTGAACCAAGATTAAAAATCCATAATGCAAAAAGGACTTTCCAGATACATTTGTTCAATCTGAAGCCCCTTAAAATCACGTAAAACCAAAGGTTTATTGAGGGTTTGCATTATTTGTAGAATAACTGTTTATACTGTGATAACCTACAATGGATCAAGGAATTATGTTCCATACACAGCCAATTGTGCCTCATATGAAATTCATGTGAAATTTACATGAACTTTACATGAAAGTTCACATGAAATTTATGTAAAACGAGCACGAACATGAAATTTACATGAAATTTACATGAAATTTTTCACATGAAATTCATGTGAAGATTTTTACATGGATGTTGTGTGAATTCAGTTTCCTGTGAAAGACACTTAGAAAAATTCATGTGAAATTCATGTGAAGGAAATTTATGCGAAATTCATGTGAAATATTTTTCACATAAATCTTATGTGAAATTTTGATGAATTTTACATGAACTCCCATGTGAAATTTACATGATGCTCATTTCATATGAATTTCATGTGAGGCACAATTGGCTGTGTAATAATACTTACTGTGTACAGATAGTAGTCAAATAGCTGAGACATACACAGTATAACATCAAAGGCAATAGGCTTGAGTACAGTCATTTATCTCACAATACTTACTGTGTATAGATAGTAGTCAAATAGCTGGGACATACATAGTATAATATCAAAGGCAATAGGCTTGAGTACAGTCATTTATCTCACAATACTTACTGTGTATAGATAGTAGTCAAATAGCTGGGACATACATAGTATAATATCAAAGGCAATAGACTTGACTCTTGAGTACAGTCATTTATCTCACAATACTTACTGTGTACAGATAGTAGTCAAATACCTGGGACATACATGGTATAACATCAAAGGCAATAGACTTGAGTACAGTCATTTATCTCACAATACTTACTGTGTATAGATAGTAGTCAAATAGCTGGGACATACATAGTATAATATCAAAGGCAATAGGCTTGAGTACAGTCATTTATCTTATAATACTTACTGTGTACAGATAGTAGTCAAATAGCTGGGACATACATAGTATAACATCAAAGGCAATAGGCTTGACTCTTGAGTACAGTCATTTATCTCACAATACTTACTGTGTACAGATAGTAGTCAAATACCTGGGACATACATGGTATAACATCAAAGGCAATAGACTTGAGTACAGTCATTTATCTCACAATACTTACTGTGTATAGATAGTAGTCAAATAGCTGGGACATACATAGTATAATATCAAAGGCAATAGACTTGAGTACAGTCATTTATCTTATAATACTTACTGTGTACAGATAGTAGTCAAATAGCTGGGACATACATAGTATAACATCAAAGGCAATAGGCTTGAGTACAGTCATTTATCTTATAATACTTACTGTGTACAGATAGTAGTCAAATAGCTGGGACATACATAGTATAACATCAAAGGCAATAGGCTTGAGTACAGTCATTTATCTTATAATACTTACTGTGTACAGATAGTAGTCAAATAGCTGGGACATACATAGTATAACATCAAAGGCAATAGGCTTGAGTACAGTCATTTATCTTATAATACTTACTGTGTACAGATAGTAGTCAAATAGCTGAGACATACACAGTATAACATCAAAGGCAATAGGCTTGAGTACAGTCATTTATCTTATGATACTTACTGTGCTTAGATAGTAGTCAAATACCTGGGACATACACAGTATAACATCAAAGGCAATAGACTTGAGTACAGTCATTTATTTTATGATACTTACTGTGTATAGATAGTAGTCAAATAGCTGGGACATACACAGTATAACATCAAAGGCAATAGGCTTGAGTACAGTCATTTATCTTACAATACTTACTGTGTACAGATAGAAGTCAAATACCTGGGACATACACAGTATAACATCAAAGGCAATAGGCTTGAGTACAGTCATTTATTTTATGATACTTACTGTGTATAGATTGGGACATACATAGTATAATATCAAAGGCAATAGGCTTGAGACAGTCATTTATCTCACAATACTTACTGTGTACAGATAGTAGTCAAATAGCTGAGACATACACAGTATAACATCAAAGGCAATAGGCTTGAGTACAGTCATCATCTGCATGTATTTACCTATGATAAAACAAGAGCAGTACTGATCAACAGTTGTTATATACGTGTGTGTACACAAACACAAGCTGAAGCAAAATTGTACTGAGAAACTCAAGTAAATCATCAGGTTACATCAGTGTCTGCTCATATGAATACCTTTATGCCCCCTTCAGAACAAAGGGGAAATATTGCTTTGCTGCTGTTGGTCAGTCTTTAGTCAGTCATTCAATAATCAATAAAACAATTTCAGTTCACCATATGATGCAACAGGCGCACATACATGTAATAGAATACATAGATTGACTACACTGACCATTTGCCTGGATCTCTCTTATCATTTGGGTAACTACATGTATTAGGTAATTACATGTACATGTATTCTAGTACAAGTCAAAGTCGCCCTGCCATATCATGTTACTTGGAAATACAGTGTTTTATGAAGACTTCTACATTAAGAAGAAGGGAGATTTCTTCTTCTTCTTAATATAGAGGTCTTCATAAAACACCTTACAGCTTAACATTATTTACCTAGTACACGTAGCACATTCAGTGTAGTATTGGTTACGATAGGGATGTTCTTCTGGTTCCTCTGACGGGATATCCTTCTTTTTAAATTCCTGTTAGACTTGGCCTCTCCTGTCAGTTCGTCTATATAATCCTGTTTTAGTTCCTCCGGGACATCGCTATCACTATCACTGTCATTGTCATCTTCCTCCTGTGTAACAGAATACACTAAAATTTCTTCACTTTTCTATCAAGTGGCTGAGGGCTGGAGAAACTTGATATGCATCAAAACATCAAGTTATACTCTTTCATTAATATGTAGCCATGAAATCTGATGTATCTATTATGGTTCTGTAAGGGAAGTAGGGTAAGACAGACAATGGCATCAATGATGGAGCATATTATGATTACATCTTTAAAGTCAGTGTACAAACCTCATACAAATTCCATGGCCTTTTTTTTTTGGGGGGGGGGGGTCTCAAAATGTGGAATAAACGTTTATTTCAGCATGACTGAGTTTTGTTACAATTTTAAGACATGATAAACAAATATGTGAATGTAGATAAAGACAATCAGATGTGTATGATATATACCCAGGAGCCAGCAAAGAAATCCTCTTTGTCATCGTCTATATACTGAGTATCAAATGGATTATGATCCTCCGTCTTCTCCTGGAAGTACCGTTGTTCTTCTCCCTTCTCTGACGCCACCTGGACCTTCTGTACATGGTTAGAGTTAACTCCCATGGCATCCTTACCCTCTGCTCTTGTCCAGTGCTTCATGAATTTGAATTCCTTTTGATACATATAGAAAAAAATGTTAATGACACTTAATCAAGGTACATGTAAATAATGTGAGATGTACTCGTAAACATTTATAACCTTACATACTACTTCTTCAAGTAAGGGCATATGGATACATGTATGAGATGACATAAGCCCACAATAAATCTTATATAATGTATAAGTCAAACATTTAGAAATAAAAGATTTCCTATATTTTCACTGTGTAAAATCTATCTATGCTATGCATTTGCAATCAAACTTTTTTTTTAAATTCGTTTCCGTAGAATTTGATGATACTAAGTATAATCATTATAATAGATAATCTTTCAATTTAAAAGAATTCTGTATAACAAAAAGCCTACATAAAAATCATTTCACCTGATAGGATTTTAAATTAATTATGATGTAAACAGAATTCCATCAAACACACTGATAAAGTTGACATATACAGTTACCATTAGATGTTGGTATGTGAAGCTGGATTTTACTGGACAAAGCTCCCAACCTTCATTCTCTAAAAACATTCGAAGTTCATCCATTCTGTACCTGTAACGTGTGATAAAGAAAGAATATTTTCATCTTATGGGAAAAGTAAGCTGCTAATTTTTCCTTCCAAACGCGGGGAAAATTTGAGAAACTCCAAGACGTCACAATGCAATTTCGATGTTTGACCGAGGTTCGAAGCTTGTTTGTCCGAGGTAAAAGCATTGTGATGTCATGAAATTCTGCATTTTTTTCCCGCAATCGGAAGGGTTAATTACATTTATCTTTAGATGAAATGAAACAAGAATGCTAACAATACTGGATTATGGATGATTCTGATGTTAAAGATGACCTTGAACTTAATCTATAGGTGGGTCTTATCATGCTCCATCACTTCTTCACATTAAATGATTTTGTGTTATTTATCAAGTATTCTATATAGTCCTTTATTTTATTGTGTGTCACTATTAGACAGAAAGACAGACAGATGTACAGTGATCCATCAAAGTACCTTTTTTAGATGGCAAATAATTGATGATTGTCTTACAAGATTAATATAACAAGTACACACTTCCTCATCAAAATATTGAAGGAATGAGGTGGAATTCTGCATTCATGTGCATTTTCAATGTACATGTAAATAATATATGTAAACATGCATTGATAAACTGATGAATCTTTATCAAATAAGAGAGAATTAAAATGATACATAAGTAGCACAATTACCTGTGATGATTTTTGAAGTAATTCAGACTTTGTTGTTTCAGAGAATCCTGTAAACCTTCAGATTTACTACCACAAAATTCCTCTCCGATCACTATCATTCTGAAAATCACATTAAAATGATTCATTACGATCTTTTGAATAAGAGATGTATACGAAACAATTTAGTTTCAAAAAGCTACTGATTGAAGGTAAACTATGACTTCATACCTGTTTATCAAATCTAGAACCCTTATAAATTCCTCTAATTTGAAGGAGGATAAATCTGTTCCCAGCACATAGACCTTGACCTTTGACTGTACATCTTGCCAAATCCGGGTCAGTCCGTGCTCTAGTTTCTGGTGGATATAATCTTGATCTACCTCTACATCACTATGAGCTGGCAGAAAAGTTAATACAAAACATGATAACAACATAGTCATACTTAGTTGTCTCATTTCCCATAGGCATGTTAATCAACTTATTCATGTACTAAATTTTGCAATCAATATGCACAAACTCCTTTTTTAACTTTTCATAAACTATAAATTTAAAGTACATTGAAATCAGAAATTAAATGTCAGAGTTTACATGCAGCATTGGTAAAAGCATAGAACATGTATGCACAGCCAATTGTGCCTCACATGAAATTCATGTGAAATCATTTACATGAACTTTACATAAAAGATCACATGAAATTTATATGTATGTGAAACGAGCATGAACATTAAATTTACATGATTTTTTTATGGGAAATTCATGTGAAGTTTCTGAAATTAATTTTATGTGAATTCAATTTCGCATGGAGGTCACATAGAAAAATCATGTGAAATTTATGTCAAATACATGTATATGTATGTGAAATTCATGTAAAATATTTTTTGCATAAATCTCATGTGAAATTTATATGAATTTCATATGAACTTTCATGTGACATTTACATGATACTCACTTCATATGAATTTCACATGAGGCACAATTGGCTGTGTACGATTTGTATATCTTTTCACAATTATTACTGTAACATACAAAATATGTAATCAGTAAATTATTCTTAAACCTAAAAGTATAGGTACATTTAAAAAAAACTTGAATAAACATGTACATGTACAGTATGTGTATGAATGTTTCTTGTTATCATTATAATCTTACTTGATTCTTCAGAAATCTTTTTCGGTTGTGATTCATGCCATCTAATCGTTTTACGATAGCTTCGCATCACTTCCCATAAGGCCTTGCACAAGTCAATCAAGCATGGAGTAAAACTCTCTTGAGTTAAATTCTGCAAATGAAATTTACAAACATCCACAAATGTACATCAGCCTATATCTGAATAACATTGTGGTGGACTTAAAAGTGATAAGGAATAGGTGGAAGTAGCTACAGAATGGCAAGCTCATTCTATATATAGTCATGAACTTATTTCCTAGATTTAAATACATGTAAGTCCAGGCATTTTTAAAGATATTCTTCTTAAACCATTTATTTGTTTTGTTTCTAATCTATGTAATTTAGACAGGTCTATTTTCTTTAACAAACAAAGAACATTGTGTATAACAAAGATACTGCTGATGGCAAAATACTTGAATGCGTCCACCATATGAAATTGACCTTGACCTTTGATGTCTGACCTTGATCATCAAAAGGTTTCTCCCTTATTGCACAATGACCTTTTATGATACGTTTGAAGACCTTTCAGAAAACAGTTTCAGTTCATATATTACCCAATGTTTCACTTGCACAACTAGATCTCTGACATAGAAATCAATGTAGTTCTTACTTTCAGATTACTTTCACATTGAAGTGTTAATTTCAAAGTTACAGGGTTTAATCCCCTTTGATTAAGTTTGCCCCCACAAATTCTGTTTTTAGTCTGGGCCAAAATCTTCAATCATTCGTCCATGCACTTCCCTCCATTCCCCTACCTTCATTCATTCATTCATTCACTCGATCATTCATCCATCCATTTATTCATTCACCTATCCATAATTCATTCACCAATTCCCCTTCTTTGCCATTCACATATACATGTACTTCTTATAAGTAACTTTCAATCATTTCCATCTTCATTTATAAATTCTATCCATTACTTATTTACTAATATCATATTAATATTTTATGGTTATTTAATTCATTTTGTGTCCTTTCTATCAGTTCTGTTTTTGAATTGTCACTACTAAGGACCCCATTGGAAATAAGCCATGTTAGCTTTATGGGTTATCCATGGGACAAATCAAGAAAATAGTCCAATATATAATTTATTATCATTCTCCAAACGACTTTCATAATATTTTCCTTATCTTGAGTTATATTTAGATTATTTACACACACTGTGATATTTCATTTGAGTTTCTTTACACATGTCTGTGTTAAACTGTGATATTTATATAGTAATTGTATTTAATTCCTATTGTCATCATCAATTTTTAATTAATACAGACTACTCATTGCTTTGCTCATTTTATATTGCCCTGTGACTTGGTTTAATCCTGAAATAAATCAAATCAAATCAAAATTCTTCATATAATAAAGACCCACTGTACATGTATAAAGATACTAGAGTAAATCATTATTTACATGTGGCTTGTATACAAGGACGGAGATATTGTAATACATGTACATTAAGACGTGCGTATTTAAACTGTACTTACTTTACAGAGTTCTGTATACTGTAGCTTGTGAAAGTTTTCTCTGCCTGTACCAGAGCACAATGCTACATAACCAAGAACTATCTGAAAGGCTGTATTGTGTATGGCACTGGAGAAATGCATCAGGAGCTGGTCCATCGCCGTCTATAATGGAATGTACATTATACATTAAAAAGTACTTCATACCTTTGTTTTTCTTCAATTCTTTATTTTTGCTGATTTTTTCTTCATAATTTGTATAAATGCGCGTTACCACAGTTGTTATATAAGATTCATCATTACAACTATCAGCGCTTGAAGTTGACTTTGACAACTTATTCATACTGATGTAATAGAAATTTATAATACATGATGTATTTCTTTATGTTTCTACCATAGCTTCTTTTATATATACAAGTAGTTTGAGTTTTCATAAAACATGTTCAAATCTCAATCACTTTATACAAGATGTCGTCCAAAAATGGAAGGTTACTATTTATAACAGATAGATCAAACACTAACAAAAGATCAAATGCTAACAAATGTACAAGTTCATGAAGTTTTGATCTCCTTCAAACAGTAGATTACATAGACTAAGCCACTAACCTGAGTTTTACCCAGTAGTCTGTAAGCCCTCTGTACTTTTTCATAATGTATCATATTAAATGTACCACAGGCCTTGGATAAAGCCACATCAAGCTGTTCCTCTATCATCACCAGTGTATCCTGTAACTTGGTACTTAACTCACTGAATGAAACGATTTAAATTAATCTTACAAATCCCTACAGAAAAAGGAACGCATCATTTTTCAGTGAAATTTTGGCTCTTTTAGAAAGGCTCGTTATGTAGTTTAGGTTAATGTATGTTCAAATTAGAATTTCTATACCTTTGTACACTTAATTCATGCAAAGGGAAAACGGAAAGGGGGGGGGGACAATGTTATATAAAAAATTCAAATTTTACTATGGAATATGAAGAAATCCATGACATTTTGACCTCCTTTTCCATTGATCAAAAAAACAACAAAATTTGTTAAAAGATGCAAACAAACAAAACAAATTTTGCTTTACTTAGAATTTTATTTTTTAGATTTTAGTTGGGCATTTTTATTCATTAAATCTGACAGGTTCCTCTGCCATATTTTAAAAGTGTGAATCTTGTAGGTATGGACAGAAAACATGAAATATACATCAAATACATGTACTTATAATAAGGTCTATTAGTTAATATCAATTGTAATAAATGCTCTTGCATGTAAATTTATAAAATTCAAATTGTCATTACCTTATACAGTTAAAATGTCTGTAGGTAACAGCTATCTTCTGACACTCCTGACAAAGCTGTATAGCACTACAGTAATCCTCCTCCTGGACATGTAGTATATGTACATATGTCACATGAATGATTCAAAATTTGTGACTTTCATGACTACAGTTTTGCATCTAAAGTTTTTTATCAACGTAAGAGCTACATGTACATGGATCCATATAAAATGAAATACTTTGTCTTATTAATAGAAAAAGGATGTTTAAATTGTTCTTTATTAAGAGTATGCAACATAAAGCAAGACCACTAAGATGAATATTGTTTATGTCTAGCATTTAAATAAATACACATGATTTCTATTATCATGATTATGAATAAAAATTATACAAAATACATGTACATGTACAATATATATCCAATACTACTGTAGACTGAATTTTCTGTGCCTGATTGTATAAATAGTCCCTCTTTCATGTTTCCAAATTATGTCCTTCATTAAACAGGGGTTGGACCCCTCCCACCTGCCCCCATTCCAAACACCCTCCTGCCCCTTTACCTCCCTCCTTCCAACCCTTCTCTCCCTCTCCCTCCCTTTCACCCTTCCCTGCTTCCTACCACCACCTTTCTGCCTCCTCCCTCCCGCCCCCTTCCTCCCTCTCCCTTTCACCCTGTCCAACCCCAATTATATAGTAAGTGTTCAAATTGAAGGTCTGTACATATACATGTATATTGCTCTAGATGGCTTAATGGATAAGAGAGAGTTCTTGTCCTACCTCCATCATTTCTCTAAGTCTAACATCTGTCCTTTGCTGTATGAAACAAAAAACATATTATGATGTAATTTTGATAAGAAACTTCTTTTTTTGTAACATGAAGGAAGTATATGTACTTGATCTCATTTAAGACAATTTAACTCTATCAGTAGTACATAATATGGAGGCAAAAAAAATGATTGGTAATGTAATTTGATTGGTATAGGATGCCCTTTGTGAGACAGTTGACATGCATTTCCAAACAAATCATTCTTTATGTACATGTATATTACCATTTTTCTTCCATAACTGAGCTTACAATTTTGAATCTGAGATAATATTGAAGGTTTATCTGAAACAAGAGCCCCAGGGGGCACAACGCTCACCTGATACCCATGCACACTCTAATTGACATACTGACATTGAATACTGATAGTTTAGCCAACAACCTTTCTAAAAAGATTTTTGCCGGATGCAGAGAAGTTTTTTTTTCAGACAACCTTTAAAAGTACAAAAAAGAAAAAATAGTCACATTTCAAAACAATAACTTTTTTACTGATTTGAAAAGACGGATAAAGTGGTCCAAGGTCATATGCCCAGCTAGTATAGTTTAATTATGCAACATCAAAAATAAAATCATATTGTAAAATTCCACATTAATGTGCAGCAGAAAAAGAATAAAAGAATGAAATGATTTCATAAATTAAGTTTATTTAAAATTGAACACAAAACCTTTCATTATTGATAGCTAGCATGCCAGAAATCATAAAGCCTGTGTTTGTGATACGAGAATGCCCCCGGCGGCATCTTTGTTAGTATAAACGCCATTTTCTGTTAAGTATGTGAGAGGTCAGGGTCAGCGTAATATTGGTATCAATGGAAAGATCTTGTCACAAGGAATACACATGTAAAAATTGAAACCTCTATCACTAACCATTCAAAAGTTATGCCCAATGTTAAAGTTTTTGAGAAGTATGTCAAAGGTCAAGGTTATGGTCACGAGGTCAAAAATTTTGGTATCAATGGAAAGGTATTGTCACAAGGAATACACATGTGAAATATGAAACCTCTATCACAGGGGAATCCCCTTCGGGTACACAGCAAAACATGGCCGCTTTTGAAATCTTGTTCCCGACTTTAAAAATAAAATTCTAAATAAGTATAAAGAATTTAAATAATTGAATCATATCACATAAAAGGTCAATCAATAAGACATTGAAGCATGTGTCACTTGTTGAATTATCAGCTGTAACTATGGATGAAAGGTCGATCTAAAAATGATTAATCATACAAAGAAGGTTTTTTTCCTGTAGTTGCACCTGTAACATTGGGCATGGAAAACATACATTATACCTATGTACAATCTTAAAAAATATTCCTTAAAAATCCAAAAGTGGATATCTTAACAAAATTCTTTCACTTGTAGGGTACCATGCATGAGTACCTCATACCTACAAATTGTCATGACAATCTGAAGAGTGGTTATAGAAAAGAAGCAGAAAATGTATGAAAATCACCCCCCCCCCCTCTTCCTTTTTACATAAGAAAAAAATTCATAAAAAATCAACAAAATAAAATTTAAGCATAAAATACATATCAAAGCATTAAGTAAGTTAAATATGATTAATATGTAGTATATGAGTGTGTAAAATCATACACTTATTGAGTTATTTAAAGAAATAGTGCAAAAATGTGCATTTCTGACTAAGTCCGAAAAGACGTCAAAAATTTGACTTCGAAGTGGAACCAAAAATAACAACACTTCTTAAGACATCTCTCTAGATCATCCTGATGCTTTCGGTTTGTCGATACATGCTTCTGTTCTGAAGAAGAAGTTTGTCAAAGGAGGGTACCCCCCGTGACCTACTTTTGGCTTTGGTGGCGCCACCTGTTGACAGATCCGGACGAAAAACAACAACACTTGTAGGGGACCATGAGTACTTCATACCTAACAAGTTTCATCAAAATCCCTTCAGCCGTTCTGGAGAAGAAGTTTAAAATGTGAAAAGTTTACGTCGACGACGACGACGGACGACGGACGACAGACGCAACACTATGACAATAGCTCACTTGAGCCTATGGCTCAGGTGAGCTAAAAATGAATTATGCTCATGCAGTATGAGTATGTTCATGTACATACCAGGGTTTTGATAGTCCTAAGGGATTTAAGGAGACCAACTAACTGCTGCCTCTTTCTGTAATTTGCTAACATGTTTAGGCTGGCGGAGGTGAATGTGTCTCTCGCTGTGCTAAGCTGCCTGTGTATCAATTCAACAAAACATTTTAAAAAAGGTCTATTTAACAAATACTTTAAATCCATGTCTGAAGGTGTAAGAAAGAATTCAACATGTCTAGGGGCTGCTACAAAACCATAGCTTAATTGTTCAGTCAAATAGCCCTAAATGTCCCTATAAATTCCCTCATTTATTAAATAAAATCGCTATTAGGTTGATGGAAAACATGGCATGTATGTGCACAGTAGTAAAATAAATCATTGCTACTTTTTTACATAAATAAGCTACATTTGTATTACCTTCTACCCATAGCACATATGACGATAGCAAACTGCAGAGATCTCTGTAGTTCCATCACCCTCTGCAGCACTTACCTTCTACCATAAGCACATATGACACTAGCTAACTGCAGAGATTTCTGTAGTTCCATCACCCTCTGTAGCTCTTACCTTCTACCATTAGCACATATGACACTAGCTTACTGTAGAGATTTCTGTAGTTCCATCATCCTCTGTAGCACTTACCTTCTACCATTAGCACATATGACACTAGCTAACTGTAGAGATTTCTGTAGTTCCATCACCCTCTGTAGCTATTACCTTCTACCATTAGCACATATGACACTAGCTAACTGTAGAGATTTCTGTAATTCCATCACCCTCTGTAGCTCTTACCTTCTTCCATTAGCAAATATGACACTAGCTAACTGCAGAGATTTCTGTAGGTCCATCACCCTCTGTAGCTATTACCTTCTACCATTAGCACATATGACACTAGCTAACTGTAGCGATTTCTGTAGTTCTATCACCCTCTGTAGCTCTTACCTTCTACCATTAGCACATATGACACTAGCTAACTGCAGAGATTTCTGTAGTTCCATCGCCCTCTGCAGCTCTTACCTTCTACCATTAGCACATATGACACTAGCTAACTGTAGCAATTTCTGTAGTTCAATCAACCTCTGTAGCTCTTACATTCTACCATTAGCACATATGACACTAGCTAACTGCAGAGATTTCTGTAGTTCCATCACCCTCTGCAGCTCTTACCTTCTACAATTAGCACATATGACACTAGCTAACTGTAGAGATTTCTGTAGTTCCATCACCCTCTGTAGCTCTTACCTTCTACCATTAGCACATATGACACTAGCTAACTGCAGAGATTTCTGTAGTTCCATCACCCTCTGTAGCTCTTACCTTCTACCATTAGCACATATGACACTAGCTAACTGCAGAGATTTCTGTAGTTCCATCACCCTCTGTAGCTCTTACCTTCTACCATTAGCACATATGACACTAGCTAACTGTAGAGATTGTTGTAGTTCCATCACCCTCTGTAGCTCTTACCTTCTACCATTAGCACATATGACACTAGCTAACTGCAGAGATTTCTGTAGTTCCATCACCCTCTGTAGCTCTTACCTTCTACCATTAGCACATATGACACTAGCTAACTGTAGAGATTTCTGTAGGTCCATCACCCTCTGTAGCACTTACCTGCTCCCATTAGCACATATGACACTAGCTAACTGCAGAGATTTCTGTAGTTCCATCACCCTCTGTAGCTCTTACCTTCTCCCATTAGCACATATGACACTAGCTAACTGTAGAGATTTCTGTAGTTCCATCACCCTCTGTAGCACTTACCTTCTACCATTAGCACATATGACACTAGCTAACTGTAGAGATTTCTGTAGTTCCATCACCCTCTGTAGTTCTGTGGCATAAGCTGGGTGATTCTGTAGCACCAAATCTGATACTTTCTTAGAAACCTACAATAAGTATGAAATATGTAACACTCTATCATTATAAAATTGTCATAAAAACTGTAATTCAATATCATGAAATTGTCATATACAGTAAACTTCAACTATAACGAATAGGTTTATAGCAAAATTCTGCTTGTAATGCAGTAAAATGAAAGTCCCTGCAGAAATCCTATTACCCTCCATTGTTTTTTGTACACCTGTAACAAATTTGTATATAACGATTAATCGGCTTTTACGAAGCAATCTCGTGGTCTCCTGATAATATTGTCTTCACCATTTTTATCTGATGTAATGAATTGCCCTCCAGGTATTCCCAATTAACACACCTGGTGGACAGATAATTACTAATTACATTGTATCACATAATTGCTCTCCCGTGCTTATTACCTATTTGGAAACATGTTGTATACACATGAGAAAATGATTGTCGATCATTGAATTGTAACTTTTCATTCATTGAATTCAAAACGGCACCACCAAGGAACATATCTAGCATCAAAATGAATGGAACAAATTATGGCTATAACGAATTTTGACCAATGGTCCCTGGGCTTCGTTATATACGAAGTTTACTGTAAATTATCTGTACAATTCACCCTTCCAGAAACCTCACTTCATTATTTGTCATTCAGCGATTACAATACTGTAATAAAACACCGCTAAAGACGGTATGGCCAGATTGCAAAGTAAGTTTTTGTCACTAACTGGGTCAAGGTCAATAGGTTAAATAATACAGCATAATTTGAAAGGTTTTGTCAGAGGCAACCTACATGTATAAAATAAAGTTTCTATTGCATACAGTTCCATAGATTTTGCTTAAACCAGGAACTTTAACCAAAATCCTTAAGTAGGTCAAAGTCCATGGTCAAGGTCACTAGGTCAAATGTTATGGCATAAATTGAAAGGTCTTGTCATGGGCAAGCTTCATGTATAATATAAAGTTTCTACTGCATACAGTACCATAGATTTTGCTTAAACCAGGAACTTTAACCAAAATCTTTGAGTAGGTCAAAGTCCAAGGTCAAGGTCACTAGGTCAAATGTTATGGCATAAATTGAAAGGTCTTGTGAAGGGCAAGCTTCATGTATAATATAATGTTTCTACTGCATATAGTGACTTAGATTTTGCCTCAACCAGAAACTTTAACCAAAATGTTGACGGCAGACGGACAGACGGACACACGGACGGACGGACATCGTCAATCTATAGGCCGGAATTGCTTTGCAATCCGGCCAAAAATGGTTATTACCGCTTGGGGAAATTTCACCATTATAACATCAAGACATACCGCTTAGGGAAAATATTCACAAGATAGAATTATTAGAAATGTCTCTGTCTTTGATAGAATGCAGCAGGGTTATTTTCACATTGGGGGATTTTTTTCCGAAAATCAATTGATTCCAAATATGCAAAAATTACCCCCACATGAAATTTCCACATTTACAGTATATTACATTATCCTTTTCAAATATCACTGTTTTGAGACTAAAATTACATTGATTTTGTGTACAGCTACAGTAGCATTGAGAAACTAGGGTCAAATCTAATATCAGAAAATATCAAGGAAAGTGTAAGTAGTATGAACCCTATTTTGCAAATAATCACAATCAGTCAATAAAAACCCACCACTTGTAGCTGCTTTCTAAGCCTGGTTCTATCTCTGTCTATTTTCTCCAGCTCCAGTTCTTCTGGTAATTTCTGGAATAAAACAAATATGTCATTCAATATGTATACTACTACAATTTGAACATCAAAGTTTGTGATCAAATTTCTAAAATATTGTTTTAATTTTCATGAGTAGAACTTTTTTTGCAATTTCAAGTATCATAAGACTATGACAATTATAGCTTTTTGCTTTTTGTTTTTCCTTTTAAATAGTACACTGATTTGACTTTTCCTTAACCTTTGTAAAAGTAAGTGAAAAATTCGACAAGCACGTCAGATGGCACCTGAAATGCAAATTTCAAAATGTCTTGTGACATAAATTACTTCTTTTCATTTTTCTGAATTTTAATTGCCTAAAATGTTGTTAACATAATCTCCTGCAAAAATTTGTTATGTTTTTAACGTGTTTAAATCCCTGTCACATTAGGATAGCATTCTCAAAGTACTCCAGGAAAGTCCTGGTAAAGCAAAGAATATGCAGTGGAATGCACTGATCAATATGTCGTAATGCTTACTCAGGGACATAACTCTGTTCAGCAAAAAGCAATAGTGATCGGGTGCAGGGCACTATTCTATCATAGTCCCCATGTGCTTCACCAATGAAATTCCAAGGATTTATCATGTGATGCATTAATTACCTATTCATGCGCATTTGTGAGGGTCCTATTCTCTCATGATGTTGCTTTTGGAAGGTATAGTGCCAAAGAGTCAGTGTAAGAATTTACCTTTCTAAAGCAGCACTTTAAGAGAATAGTATCCACACAAACACACATTAATAGGTTTAGTGCATCACATGACCTCGAAGACAGACTTAGCTCACTGCGTAGCATCACATGACCTCGTAGACAGACTTAGCTCACTGCGTAGCATCACATGACCTCGAAGACAGACTTAGCATCATATGACTTAAGTTGGTGAAACCACAGATGAATAAAAAGTTCAGATGGAGGAAAGAAAACTGGAACTACATGTACAATAATTGCTTTGATTAAATTTTATCTTTTCATTATATATCCTTGACTAAACTGATACTTTTACAATTATGGACTTGATAGTTAGTAAAATGCTGTTGTTTTTACAAACATTGTGACAAAAGCTGTAGATATTTGCGTGGAATCCACCACAACATTGTGTTTAATATATTTCGCCAACAACGTTCCTTTTGTCAGAATGTTTGTAAAAACCACAATGATTTCTTGATTGAATAACAAAGAATCATCATTTTTTATAAGGACATCGGCTATAAGAAGATAAAATTGAATCAAAACAATCATCACAGTACTTGTTTTCTTTCCTCCAAACAAGCTGTGTGTGCCTCCATTTTGTGCTCATGGTTTCACCAACTTGAGTCGTGTGATGCTGCACAGTGTAGCTATTCAGATTTATTATAAAGAAATGACGACACCTATAGCATATTACTCTCAAAGCAATGTAAAGCAAAAATCAACAGTGCACCGTCCCTGGGCAATATTCTCTCATAGCCCTGTGTGCTCAACCAAAAGAATTCCAAGGATTTATCATGTGATGCACAAAAATATCTATATTAATGTCTATACAAACCTGCAGTTCATAATGACTGGTATCATATCCTTCTGTATTATAGTATATATCCTCTATACCTTCTAAGATTTCCTGATCTTCATGGGGATTACTGGCAACTGTAGGCTGTAATGTCAGAAAGTCATAGGAAGAAGCACATTTGTACATGTATACCACTTGATGTTAGTGATATACTGTAGTAGTAAGTACATATGTATTTAAATAAAATAACACAAACTTATTCTTTAAGAAATTCTCTTCTCTCTAGGTAAATTTAAAAAAGAAAGGAAAAAATCAAATTCAAGGAATTGTGGTACCCCGCTTTTGGAAGTTTGTCTTTAAAGAAATGCGTGAAATACCCCCCCCCCCCCCCCCCCCAATTCTTAAGTTTTCATAATATATCTCATATTTTATCAACATTCTAAATATGAAAGATTTAACTCCATCCCAAACTTATGGCTGAGGTTGAAATTTTTAAATGTGGGTCAACCTCCAAGGACAAGGTCACAAGGTCAGAATGTTGTTACCAACAGCAATTAAGGTCTTGTCACAAGGAATACACATGTGTAATATGACAATAAACTTTTGATTGAACTGGATTATTTCCTGTTGTCTTTGATTTTAGAAATTTCAATACATTATGTGTACCAGTATATTAATGTTTCTTCCTTACTTTATACTTTGTGACAGCAGGTGCCCCTGTAAATAAGTCATGATTTATGTCCTCTTCTACAGGTGATGAAAAGGAATCCTGCAAATCAAAGATATCAAAAAATATAAATCAAATAATTGCATGCGATTACGTTTGTTACAAGCTTTATCAGACAGAAATTGATTAATATACACAACCTACCTTTAATAAGCACCCACCTAACAATGCCTAATACTTTCCCCTTGCTTTCAAAAACTGAAAGATTTTGTTCCATTGTTTTGAAAATCTTAAGATGAACCACACTGCTATCAATAAGCCCTTTTCACATAACTGCGGTCCAGTTGTTTTGGACGGCAAAATAAGTACTTTTCCCGAAATATGACGTCAAGGACAATCGATTTTTAACTGTGACGTAACGAAAGTCGGTACTTGCCGTCCACAAAACGCTAAGTCACGCAGTTATGTGAAAAAGGCTTATTCAAGTACATATCCCGACTAAATTTTTGTTTTATGATAAAACATCCATAAGAGTGTCATTACTTGACAGAAAAAAAAAATCCAAAAATATTACTGAATTTCTTCCATTTTTGTATAAAGATAAATAAATAAATAATACAAACAACATGTTGAACATTTCCATGCATTTTAAAGCTCTGAAGAGAAGTTATTTGGAGAAGTTTTTCATGAAATTTCTGATGTTTATAATACCTGGATAATTATTAACGGTGGGTAGTGTATCCAAAATATATATACTTAGATTTTCATTTCATACTCTAATCATTGTCCAAAACGTATAACTTCAGAAACTACATAAACATGAATTTGTCTACATAACCATGAAATACTTTACATGACATTTGATACTACTCAATAAATCATGCTAAAAGTTGTAATTTATTTACATATTTGTAGGTGGATACAATCTTATACAGACTTAAAACAACAAGCAAAATCATGTTTAGTTTGTTTATCCATTTACTGAAGTAAACCTGCAGAGACTTTAGAATGATTGATTACTAGATTTTACACAACACTTGAACATTTTATTATTAGTTTGGTCAATTGAGCTTTAGAATGCAAACCAATTACTCACATAAACCAATGTACATGTTAATAGATAAGCTGCCTCTTGGTTACCTTTTAAATACATTACTGTATGCAATTTAATAAGTCACATGCCTAAATCACATCAAAGGCAGATATTTGGCACTAAATAATCAATTTAACCTGTTTAAGTTTTCTTTTTTACTTTGTTTGCACTAGAAGTAGGTCATTTATGCATCAGATTTGGTATTGAGAATATGTTAAATTAGGGAGGTTGAGATTTCCTACGTGTAACTTGTACGTGTACTTGTATTCTGATCGCTATTGTGACGTCATCATTTATTGCGTTTGACGTCATATGCTCTACAAGGTACACGTAGCCAGTGAACATGTAAAGTGCAAGATACAGGTAGGTCGTTACTTTAAGATATTTCATCCCCTTTATTCTATCAAATACAAATGTAGTATAAAAAGTATGGCATTCAATTCAGAATGATTTCTAGTTTCTTTTCAATATAAATTTAAGCGGACTTTATGTTTCTTTTGAATTTAACCTGTCCAAAAGTCAACTCAACTTCACCACGATTTTACAAGTACACGTAATGGTTTTTGAAAAGAAATCTCAACAACAGTAACGTGTAGTTCAACTTGTACACTAGACGTACCCGTACAAGTTACAAGTAGGTAATCTCAACCTCTCTAATATTTGCGGGAAATGACTTGTAGGCTGTAATCATTTATAATTAAAAATTAAGGTAGTAGCTCTGAATACGAACATTCATATCTTTAGACCTATGTCTCAGCGTATAAACAAGTTTCTGATTGGTCTGTAATGGTCACATAACTCGGGTCATTATGTGCCTTGAAGAGAATTTTTTTTTATGATGACATCAAGGCATACAAGTTTCTACTGCATACATGATCAGTATAATTAAGCAACCGGGACATAAGCCTGTTACGCTTTCAAATATGATAGTGATCACTGATCATTATTAGACACGTACTGGTCAGCTACTGACAGCCCTTTGCTCGAACAGAAGTTGAAGTTTTTCGATCTTGTGACCCTGAACTTGGACCTATTTTTCAAAAACTTTAACGCTGGATAAAACTTTTCATTGGTTAGTGATAGGTGTATTCCTTGTGACAAGACCATTCCAATATAGCGAAGGATCAGAGATGCACAGCATATAACAAATCTCGAGTCAAGTAGGATCCAGTAAGATTGATACCAATATTTTTACCTTGTGACCTTGACTTTTCATCTTATTGGATCTTACCAGTCAGGGGTGCTACTTCAACAAGTAATTAAAAAAATTACCTTTTCAAGTAACTTTCTAATTCTGCCTTCTAGAATGATTACTTCTAAAAGTAACTGATTTACTTGCTATGTCCATGCAACATATTACATCTACAAGTAATATACATAAAAAGTAGGGCATTCGATGGTCTGTCATGATGGTATCACACAAATTTAAAGTTCTCAATCTTCTAATTCTTATTAGGGCTACTCATATCGGTAATAATTGCTTCAGTAACAGAAATATCAAGGTAAATACCATTCCTTAAAATTACTTGTTTATTAATAAGTAATATCTATTGAATGGGGTTTATCTTTAAAGGAAAGGAGTAAAGCTAATTAAGCAATTATCGTAACTGAAATTCAAATTTTATTTAAGGAAAGTCTGAATTTACAGGAAAAATTATTGCTATAGGGATGAAAATTCTATATAAAAATCTACAAGGTTACAAACTTGCACAAATTTGCAACTTTTTAAGTGAAATTCAGCTACAATTTCGACTATCTATCTTAATTAACTGAAAAAGTTTCTTCTGAGAAAGTTATTTCCTTATGAAAATTTTCTTACTTGCTGTAGGAAATAAGACAATTTATTTAACTTTTTATGTGAAATCATTGGTACATTTGATATCAGTCAGATAATTACACGTAGAAGTAATTTTTCGATTACTTGTTGAAGTAGCACCCCTGACTGCTTACTGGACTCGAGATCTGTTATATGCTGTGCATCTCTGATCCTTCTCTATACTTCAACTTTTATGCTCCGCTTCCAGACCATAACAGTTGGGTATGAATTTTAAGTTCAAAGATTTCTAATGAACATGATGAATATTCAATTGGTTTTTAAAACTATTTACAGATTTACAAGTAACAACTGAAGTAGGGAGCTTATTCCAGGATCTATCAACAATTCTTTAGGAGAAACTGAATTTTCTGACATTTGTCCGACAATAGTTCTTTGTTAGTTTAAATTCGTGCCCTTTTGTTTGTCTTTTAGAAAATGGGAATATATTTTTCCTGTTATTTATATTGTCAATGTTATAAATAATTCTGAAAGTTTCAACCATGTCAGCTCTGAGACGTCGGTACTGGAGAGTTGGTAGTCCTAACCATTTCAACCTTTCTGTATAGCTCAAATGGGAAATGGAATGTAACATTCTTGTGGCTCTACGTTGTACATTTTCTAAAGCGGCTTCTTTTTTATATATAACAGACCATACATTACTGCCATATTCTAAATGTGGACGGACAAGGCTCTTATATAGTTTCAAAAAGATGTACTTTTAATTTCACTTACACAAAAATGGTGTTAATGTGATGAAATATTTCTTCCAGCATAATATTTTTTCCTTGGAACTTTTATCATATAATATTTTTTCCCAAGAACTTTTATTATGTATCAAAAATTCCAAAAGGAAATTTTATTATGTAATGAATCTTCCATGATCATAATAAAAGTTCTCATGCCATGGAAAATATATTACATAACAAAACTTCCATCTGGATATTTTTTAATGTTCATCATAAAAGTTCTTATACTAGTACCATGGAAAAATCTTGTAGTAGAACAAAAAATTCAATAATATATGCGCATAATAATTGTGACTGGAAAAAAAATATTATAAATGTACTTATTTTAGAAATAGTATTCAGAATAAGAAATTATAAATTTAAAAAATAGCAATCCAAGGAATGCTTGTGTCTCCTGCGAAGCAGGTTTTTTTTTATTAAAAAAAGGTCAAATATCAAGGGCAAGGTCACTAGGTCAAAAATTATGGAATGTTTAAAAAGGTCTTTTCATAAGGAATACAAATGTGAAATATCAAAGCCCTATCACTTACCAATCAAAAGATATAGCCAATCTTAGATTTTTTGAAAAGTAGGTCAAATATCTAGGTCAAGGTCACGAGGTCAAAAATTATGGTTTGCGTAGAAAGGTCTTGTCACAAAGATTACACATGTGAAATATCAAAGCCCTATCACTTGCCAATCAAGAGATATAGCCAATATTAGATTTTTAGAAAAGTAGGTCAAATATCTAGGTCAAGGTCACAAGGTCAAAAATTATGATATGTGTAGAAAGGTCTTGTCACAAAGAATACACATGTGAAATATCAAAGCCCTATCACTTACCAATCAAGAGATATAGCCAATATTAAATTTTTAGAAAAGTAGGTCAAATATCTAGGTCAAGGTCACAAGGTAAAAAATTATGATATGTGTAGAAAGGTCTTGTCACAAGGAATACACTTGCCAAATATCAAAGCCCTATCACTTACCAATCAAAAGTTATGGGGTGTGACACCCAAGTGTGACAGACAGACGGACAGACAGACAGACGGATGGACGGACAGAAGGACAACGGACAAAGTGATCCCTAAGTGTCGCTGTGCTTCGCAGGCGACACAAAAATCATGTACAGTGTATTACATCTGTACAGCTTGAAAATTTGATCCCTACGTACATTATTTGGATGATACAGATTTCTTCCGATCGCTGATCGAGTGATGTACTTGTAGAAAAAGAAATTAAAAAGTACCAATATTATTATAATAAAATTGAAAAGGTAAATGTATCAATATGTTCGATAACATATGAACCATTCCACAGAATTTTGTTATGTAATATTTATTCCTGTAAGCTAATGATATCACTGTACATTACTGTTATCATTGAAATGTTTGAATCATGAGAATATATCCCCAAATCAGCGCTATTCATGTGTTTGAAGCATAGATGGAAAAAATATTATACATGATACTGACACATATAATATTTATTCTGTTTTAAAGAAAATTGTTCCTTTGGGTAAGTGAAAAAAGAGTAAAACAACAAAACTTTCATAATGTTTTCTGTCTATATAGACGGAAACATTATTATGAAAATTGTTGCAATTGATGTTTTACTCATTTTCACGTACCGAAAGGACAGTGGAAAAAGTATTATGGACAAGGAAAAAATATTCTATAACAAAAAGTCCTGGGAATTTTTATTATAATAATAAACCTTCCAGGAGGAAGAAATGTTATGTGGAAGAAAAGTTCGTTCACATTAATCATGTTAATTAATACTGAAAAAGATATATGCCAACGGGGGCATTTCGGTTTCACAAACACAGTTTTTTTTTTTTACTTTTCAGATTATGTCACAAAAAAGATATCAATATTTGCATAACCATTTGCTAATGTTTGTAGGCGGAAACCTAGCTCTACAGATACAAATGTTTGTATCTGGAGCCCCCGTCAAAAATTAAAAGAAGTAAAATATATCGCCTGTTGAAGCTGTCAGTTCATATACAGAAGGTAGGATCATGCTATACCATCAGCAAGGTGAAGACTGATCATTTCACCTCTAATGATTATTGAACACACCCACAAAAAATGTAAAATTATCTTTAGAACTGTACAATACGGTCTGAATTTCCTCCGAATCGAGAAAAATAAGTGAAAATTTTCAAACCTGCTTCTTTATCAAGGATTTTAACTTATTTTTCAAAGCCATGATGTGAGCAAAATTAAAGCACAATAGGCATTCGATAATCACATCCTGCAAATTTTGACGTTGTTGATATCAATAAAGGAAGATAACCAATATTTAAAACGAAAGTAGAAATGATAAAGGAGTTATCTTCTCTTTCCCGGGAAATTTGCAAAGATCAACAAAAATAAACTTGACAGAAGCGTTGATACAGGAGTTGAATTAGACAGGATGATCAGTGATAGCGATGATGATGATGACCACAATATAGCAGATAAATACATTAAATCCAATGAAGATCTAAAAAATTATGGATGGGCGGGTGAGCCTTGTATAAACAGACTGAACACACAGAGGTTTTATCCCTAAAGGCCAATATAACTCAAAAATGACCTTATCCCCGAGAAAACCCAAGTCTTTTTTTGCCTACTTTATGTACTAGTCCCAATAAAAAAAGAAAGAGAGGACACCGATTTTCGAACTCGCATTCTAAGCCTTACTGTCCGCTCGGCTCACTTCTGAAAGGGGATAAACGCGATTTTAATAACTTTGTCATGCAAAAATTAATATAAAATATATATCAATGAATAGATCTCGCTTAGTTTTAAATTTTGGTATATGTAACATGGTCGAGGGTTTATGCAATCAAATTATACAGACAATATAAATTTTAGATGGGACATTTTCGATAAGCCTTTTTCACATAACTGCGTGCCTAGCATTTTGTGGACGGCAAGTACCGACTTTCATGACATCACAGTTAAAACTGATTGTCTTTTACCGGTACGTCATATTGCAGGAATGTTTCTTATTTTGCCGTCCAAAACAACCAGACCGCAGTTATGTGAAAAAGGCTTGTGTTAAATTTCAGCCTCAGACGTTGCCGAGTTTAACATTGAGCCTATGGAGAGCGTCACAACGTCACGGAAAAATTAGCATGGGAAATAGCCCATCTAAGATTTGTTTAGTCTATTAATTTTGATTGCGTGCACTGATTCTCATAAAACTTATACCAAAATTTATGACTAAGTGAGATCTACTAAATGGTATCATTTTATTTAAAGGTTTGCATGATGAAATAGTTAAAATCGCATTTATCCAGTTTCCGAAGTGAGCTGCGCGGACAGTAGTTTCAGTTTGCCAATTCTTGCTATTTCTCCGAACCTTTTATGTATACTAAGCTGAATGATGTCAACAATTGAACACTTTCCAGTTCCGCGCCACCTTAGCGGCAAGTGCTGAAAACAGGGTGTCATGGCCATCAAGATGGGCACTGGCATCTGCCGCTTCGTGTATTGATGAGTTAATTTCGGGCAGATAGTTCTTTTCTATCTTGCTAATTATCGATTATATATGCTAAGATAATCGCTTTAATATGTCTGATATATTAATGACATATTAATGTGATGCTTTTGACAAATTTTAATCATTAATAGCAAAAATTAATCCTGTAAAATGGGCCATTTCCATAGGTTATGGAAGTTAATTTGCTGTCGATTATCTCAAAATAGGAGACAAGAAATCATTAATTTGATTAATCTAAATGTCAGTTCTTATTACCGACTTCTATATTATACACGTGCACCCCTTATATATACACAACTAGTCAATTATGACAGGTGTCATCCAGGTAGATATCGGCGCCTACCTGTGTGGAGTTAGCCATGCGTTCGGCACAATGTCTGGAATGGTCAGATAAAAAACACTAGTATATAGATATGTTAACTATTAATTATAATATTTATTTTAGAGCGTTTGTGTGGTTATATAAAATTTATTTTCTTTTGACAAAACCACGAGAAACACGTACCTTTCAACTTTTTTTTATTATTATCATTCAGTGTACACAGACATTGAGTTTCATTCGTAATCCTACATTCTCTCTCCTCAACAGAATTCAGTTTTCATCTATAATCATTATTATCTAATTTAAAGATGTAAGGAGGTTGCTAAAAAAAGAAAGAGAGGCGGGGTAAACACCATACATAAACGGGCCAAATGAAAAGGTGGTCCTGCTTCAATTCATACAAGGAATCTTAAATCATTCATTTATATACCATGATCATCCAGCCAAATTTTAGAAAAAAAAACCAGTGTTAGATTCTCCATTATTAGTCCGAGGACGCGAGGAAACGTAACGTATTCATATGTAAAATTTAACAAAATGTGCAAAAACTATAAGTAAGACCTAACCAACAGGAACCCGTTTGACTTTGTGTGTGTAGGGGGAGGGGTACTTATTAGTGAATAAAATTTCTAATTTGTGCATTACAAAATAGAAAATAAGATACGATATATTGCATATCGGTACTTTTTGTATTGTATTGTATTGTATCGTATCGAAAATTTGATGTCGATACCCAGCCCTAGAATAGACTAACCAGAAGGCTTTGATAATATAAACCGACGATCAAGAGGAAAGCACTGGTCCAAATGTAGTTTTGCCTGTCAGGACTATCAGACCAATGTTATTGGGAAAGACTGCATTGATCTAGCCTATGCCCTATGGAGAGTGTCACAAATTCACGGAAAAATTTGCATGGGAAATGGCCCATCTAAAGCTTGTTTTGTCTATATTAAAGTTTGATTGCTTGCACTGAAGCAATATTTTGCTGTGTATCATTGTGGAGAATACACAGCAAAATATTCGGTTCTCGGTTCAGCTGTAACTAAAGAGCATACTGTCTTTATTCTTCCTAAGAAATCTACAATTGTCACATATCCACAATTTATTGTTGCATGCTTAACTTAGTGTACTTTGTAGAAATTACAGAAAATGATTAATATTCTAGAATGATTTTTAATCAGATGTGTGATGTCATTGTGTGTACTTAGGGGGAAGCTCGTACCTCACATGGGACAGAAGAGACGGAAGCCTTTAAGAATTAACTGTTCATGATCTTGAATATAGCCTTGCCCCTTTTGTTGAATTGATGATAAGGTTATTATATTCAAGCAGTAGGTGTTGAATATATTCAAGTCTTTGAAATGCCGACAAACCAAACTTAGAATTTCTAGATCAGTAGTATTCAAAGTTCTTTTTGTCAATAACATTTTTTTATTCCAAGTCTGATTTTAATCAAACAAATTTCAAAATGATCATCTAATAAACATATGAAGTCTTTTTACCTTTTTTGTGCTATCTAAGACTTTTTTAAAGATATAAACATTGAAGAGGTTTTCTCAAAAAATTGAAATGTAAACTTCTTATGCCATTTTTTCTGGAAATTCCTCAATCACCATGAATGTGGTTAGCGCTGAAAATATTGCTAACCATTTCTTACCTTTCAAGGGGTTTGTAAGTTAAGATCCATTCCTGGGGGTTCACATGATTGTGTGATGCCTGAGTAAGCAAGGGGTTTGTGAGTTAACATCTATCCCTAGGGTTCACATGAATGTGTGATGTCTGAGTAAGCAAGGGGTTTGTGAGTTAAGATCTATCCCTGGGGTTCACATGATTGTGTGATGCCTGAGTAAGCAAGGGGTTTGTGAGTTAAGATCTGTACCTGGGGTTCACATGATTGTGTGATGTCTGAGTAAGCAAGGGGTTTGTGAGTTAACATCTATCCCTAGGGTTCACATGAATGTGTGATGTCTGAGTAAGCATGGGGTTTGTGAGTTAAGATCTATCCCTGGGGATCACATGATTGTGTGATGTCTGAGTAAGCATGGGGCTTGTGAGTTAAGATCTATCCCTTGGGGTTCACATGATTGTGTTATGTCTGAGTAAGCAAGGGGTTTGTGAGTTAAGATCTATCCCTGGAGTTCACATGATTGTGTGATGTCTGATTTGTGAGTTAAGATCTATTCCTTGGGTTCAAATGATTATGTGATGTCTGAGGAAGCATGGGGTTTGTGAGTTAAGATCTATCCCTGGGGTTCACATAAATGTGTGATGTCTGGGTAAGCTTAGGGTTTGTGAGTTAAGATCTATCCCTGAGGTTCACATGATTTTGTGATGTCTGAGTAAGCATGGGGTTTGTGAGTTAAGATCTATCCCTGGGGTTCACATAAATGTGTGATGTCTGGGTAAGCTTAGGGTTTGTGAGTTAAGATCTATCCCTGAGGTTCACATGATTATGTGATGTCTGAGTAAGCATGGGGTTTGTGAGTTAAGATCTATCCCTGGGGTTCACATGATTGTGTGATGTCGTAAGCAAGGGGTTTGTGAGTTAAGATCTATCCCTGGTGTTCACATGATTGTGTGATGTCTGAGTAAGCATGGGGTTTGTGAGTTAAGATCTATCCCTGGGGTTCACATGATTGTGTGATGTCGTAAGCAAGGGGTTTGGGAGTTAAGATTTATCCCTGGGGTTCACATGATTGATGTGATGTCTGAGTAAGCATATGTCATGAAGATAATTCTACTTGATTCATGATATTGGTTAGAGTTAATTAAAATGAGAACATTCTCTTTGATGTTGATACAAAATATGAATTAAGCTCCAGTGGGTTATGGAAGATTAACATACGTGGTATCATTTGATTGCCGAAGAAAACGTTTTAATTTGAGCATGAATCAGAATGTACATGTGTTGTTCACGAATAAATTCTTTTGCAAGGGAATACAATAATTTTTTGGCCACAGAAGTAAGCTCCAAATTTGGTTGTGCAGGCATTGTGAAATTTAAAATCTGAAGATCATACCTGTATATGGTAGCCAGATAAAATATTTTTGTGTTCTGCATTTTGAAGGAATAAAAAGATCAGTTAATTGATGTCAATTTCCAGTTATGAATAACAGCTAATAATTGCATTGGACCAGCAGACCTGTCCAGCAAATTTAATATTGGTCTGATGTACTTGTAACGACATCCCCAACTATTTCTTAATGTAGCTTTGCATAATGTCCTTTGCTTTAAAAAATATTTGGCATAGACTGATTATGTGATTCCTTCCTATTTTTACTTCACACCAGATGGTATGCCTTTACGACCCTATCAGCGTGCTGGTGTGAATTGGTTGATAGGTTGTCATAAGAAGAAGCATGGGTCTATTCTCGGAGATGAGATGGGATTAGGAAAAACCTGCCAGGTGTGTTTACAAACCTCCTTTATTATCTCCTTGTTTTAACTCATTATAATACATCTTTTATTATGCCCTTTAATCAAATAAAGGATAAAAAGTTGAAGAGGCGATATAGTATTGCTTCTGTGTACTTTACTATTTTTGTGCACGTGTGTACAAAACTTTATGGCACACAATATTGAGAATAGAATTAACGGTACAGATTTTATTTTCACTATTGCTTGTCATGCTCTGCAGATATTGAAATGATTTCTGATGTAAATAATTTTTATTCTGATTCATGATTAATGTCAAATTTTATTTCAGTTTAATCATGTTAATTGCCCTCATTTTGCTCATTCCAACTGTCAAATATGATTTTGCTAAAATAAGTACTGTAGTACATGCATTGATTGTATTCATAGTAATTGGCCGGATTGCAAAGCAATTCCCGTCTATAGATTGACGATGTCTGTCTGTCTGTCCGTCTGCCGTCAACATTTTGGTTAAAGTTTCTGGTTGAGGCAAAATCTAAGGAACTATATGCAGTAGAAACTTTATATTATACATGAAGGTTGCCCATGACAAGACCTTTCAATTTATGCCGTAACATTTGACCTAGTGACCTTGACCTTGGACTTTGACCTAGTTAAAGATTTTGGTTAAAGTTCCTGGTTTAAGCAAAATCTAAGGAACTGTATGCAGTAGAAACCTTATATTATACATTTAGGTTGCCCAATGACGAGATCTTTCAATTTATGCCGTAACATTGGACCTAGTGACCTTGACCTTGGACTTTGACCTAGTTAAAGATTTTGGTTAAAGTTTCTGGTTTAAGCAAAATCTAAGGAACTGTATGCAGTAGAAACCTACTATTATACATTTAGGTTGCCCATGATGAGACCTTTCAATTTTTGCCGTAACATTGGACCTAGTGACCTTGACCTTTGACTTTGACCTAGTTAAAGATTTTGGTTAAAGTTTCTGGTTTAAGCAAAATCTAAGGAACTGTATGCAGTAAAAGCTTTATATTATACATGTAGGTTGCCTATGACGAGACCTTTCAATTTTTGCCGTAACATTGGACCTAGTGACCTTGACCTTGGACTTTGACCTAGTTAAAGATTTTGGTTAAGGTTCTTGGTTTAAGCAAAATCTAAGGAACTGTATGCAGTAGAAACCTTATATTATACATTTAGGTTGCCCATGACGAGACCTTTCAATTTATGCCGTAACATTGGACCTAGTGACCTTGACCTTTGACTTTGACCTAGTTAAAGACTTTGGTTAAAGTTCCTGGTTTAAGCAAAATCTAAGGAACTGTATACAGTAGAAACTTTATATTATACATGTAGGTTGCCTCTGACAAGACCTCTCAATGTATGCTGTAATATTTGACTGACCTTGACCCAGTTGGTGACAAAAACTTACTTTGCAATCCGGCCATACCGTCTTTAGCGGTGTTTTATTTGTGCTTTGTTCTCATCTTTTCTAGATGATAGCATTCCTGACATACTTCAGAAAGTCCAGTAAGTCCAGCTTGGTTGTTTGTCCTAGATCTGTCCTCGAAAACTGGCATGAAGAATTCAGGAGGTAAGTTCTGAAAGGACAGGATGCTTTGATTGCTGATCTCATCCTTGAAATCTAACAATTTTTAAAATATGATAAATTCCTGCAGAGCTACCATCTACATACTACCGTTTATCAGCAATTTTTCGCGCATGTCTAATTTTCGCGAGCATCATCAAATCGCGAAAAAAAAGGCACAGATCTAATCCCATGATCTTGTTAGTAGATCCGCGAAAATTAGACTAAGAGAAAAAAGCACACATCTTTTCAGGGTCATTTTCACGAAATTTACTTGACGCGAAAATTACCCAGTATTCGGTATAAATACTTCAATGAATCAAATTGGAATCTCTCACAAAAGTGAATGATTTGTGCAATAGCCAAATGATGTTGTTGCAAGTAATTATAAGAATACATTGAAGTCGGAAGTAGTTTCCTGAATTAAACAAAAATGTCTAAATACTGATACATATACATGTATAATCACATAAATACCTACATGTATATTTAATTTTTTGTACATTTATATTATCTGATTATTCTAGGGTCAGTCTGATGAATGATTTTCTATGTTCGATAGGGTGACGTCGGTCAATTAACACTTGTAAATTTTTACATCATTCCTTTACCTGAGCCTATTGATGAAGTAAATATAATTTTAAAATATTTATCGTTAAGATTTAGTCCACATATGAGAGTGCGACTGTACATAGGAGAAAAAGAGAAAAGGAAGGATTTAGCAGACATGATTAGTAGGATGGTGAAGAATGGGGGACAACCCTTCAATATTCTCCTAACAACATATGAGGTAAAATCACTGGAAAGACTCCTCTGATTTCCTTGGTTTTGTAATTTGAACATCATTACCTGTCAGAATTTACATTTGTACACATATAGCTTTTAGTTTCTCACTACATTTAAGCATAAAAGCAGTGTTTCATACTGTAAATACTTTTGTGCTTTGGTTGCACTAAGCATTCTTATACTGTGGATACATTAATCATCATCATAAAATCTTATCCTATTTAGCACATACATGTATAATCATAACAAGGCCTTAATCAAACGGCATGAATAGGTAATAGATTATTCCATTATATCAATACATTGAGAAAAAATCCTTATCTTAATCCTCTCTTTGAATTAGATTTGCCTGAAAGATGATTCGTTTTTATCGTCTATCCCGTGGCAAACTCTGGTCGTGGATGAAGCTCATAGGCTGAAGAACAATGAGTCACTCCTGTATAAAACTCTAGCAGAGGTAACAGCCAAATATCTAACTGTAATGTAGCATATCATTCTGGCTCTATGATTTATATGTAAAAGGGCCATGCTAGTATCAAAATATTTTGTAGTGATCTTCTATGTTGAAAAGAAAATGTAGATGAATGCATTGCAATCAGTACATTTACATTTATTTGAAGAAGAGGAAGAAAATTGAATAAAACCAATTTTATGAAAAATATTCTATAAAGAAAACTTCTGTATGAAAAAATGTCTAAAGCTTAAACTAGTTGTTCAGATACATTTAATCACTTATTCTTCAATCAGAAGGCAATTCTTAACATTATCTGTTGACAAGACTCATCAATTGGGTAAAAAGTGAAAATATACAGGGTTGGAAAAATTCAGTACTTAACATCAAAATAAGTTGCTTTGAAAGAATCTACAGAAATTTAAGGATGGGCTTAACAAAGAACATATATTTCTTTGTTTTAAAATTATTTGTCTATTACAGTGGGACATAGATCACCATGTGTTACTGACAGGTACTCCTGTACAAAACAACCTTAAAGAGCTGTATGCTCTACTTAGTTTTATTGCTCCCCGGGTATTTCGCAGATCTGGACAAGAAAAATTTGTCAACAAATACAGTGACGTAACTAAAACATCAGGTACTTCTAAAGTCAATCAGACTTTATTTGTAATTAAAGATTTGATCAAATCTGGCAATATGCATTCATGTAGAACATCAATATTTTTTTAGAATTCTTTATTGAAACCATGCCAGGTGTTATGGAATTGCAAATTGTGCCATTGGTTTGAAATCAGCCATTTGGAAATGTGTATCCTGATGGCTTTAGTGATTGTACAATAGTATCATTGAAAAAAATTCCTTAATAGCGTCTTTGTGAATGTTTTAATATCCAGGAGTGAGTGAACTTCACAGCTTACTGAAACCTTACCTTCTACGGAGAACTAAGGAGGCTGTACTGAAAGATCTGCCAAAAAAGTCAGACATTGTGATGTATCATGGGATATCAAAACTTCAAAAGAAACTTTATAAAGCTATACTGACCAAGGACATTGGTAAGATTATTCATACATGCATACTTTGGTTAAAAAAGCTAATATTCTAATCATATGAAACTTTATGATGTTGTGAAATAAGTTTACCTACTGTGGTATTTGTCATAAGCTTTGTGGTTACTTTGGGCATTTTATTTTATATTGCGTTTTTCAAAATAACTGCGTACTGTACATGTACATTTATTAACTGTACATTTATTTACTGTACGTGTACATTTAGGTATAAATATTACATATTTTGACTTTTATACATGTAGGTGTCTTTGAGAGTAAGACTTCAGGAGGAAGTTCAACACGTTTGATGAATATTCTAATGCAGCTCAGGAAATGTGTTAACCACCCATACTTATTTGATGGTTAGTTTAGTTTCATACATATGATTTTCAGAAAAAAATCTGCAAACCTTTAATGGATATTTCAACCATCTAAAAATATATTTATAAACATAATTATCTGACAATCTACCAAGGTAAAATTTGACATCCTTAAAAGAGAATCAGCAATATTAAGTGTCACATAATTTATTTATGTGTAAAAAGATAGCACTTTGAATTTAGAATAAGTTCATTGATACATACATACACATATTATGTATTTGTGCCGTCACAATTTATGTGTAGGTGTGGAAGAGGAGCCATTTGTGCTAGGAGAGCATTTAGTGGAGACGAGTGGCAAGCTGGTTCTGTTAGATAAACTCCTTGGTCATCTGAAGACTACTGGACATAAAGTACTGCTGTTCTCACAGATGACACATATGCTGGACATCCTACAGGATTACTTAGGTTATAGAGGTCAGTACTGCTGTTCTCACAGATGACACATACATGTACATGTATGCTGGACATCCTACAGGATTACCTAGGTTATAGAGGTTAGTACTGTTGTTCTCACAGATGACACATATGCTGGACATCCTGCTGGATTTCTTAGGTTATAGAGGTCAGTACTGCAGTTCTCATGGGTGACACATATGCTGGACATCCTACAGGATTATCTAGGTTATAGAGGTAAGTACTGCAGTTCTCATGGGTGACACTTATGCTGGACATCCTACAGGATTCCCTAGGTTTTAGAGGTTAGTACTGTTGTTCTCACAGATGACACTTATGCTGGACATCCTATAGGATTCCCTAGGTTTTAGAGGTCAGTACTGTTGTTCTCACAGATGACACATCACTGGACATCCTACAGGATTATCTAGGTTTTAGAGGTCAGTACTGTTGTTCTCACAGATGACACATATGCTGGACATCCTACAGGATAACCTAGGTTTTAGAGGTCAGTACTGTTGTTCTCACAGATGACACATACGCTGGACATCCTTTAAGATTACCTAGGTTTTAGATTTAGAGGTCAGTACTGCTGTTCTCACAGATGACACATATTATGGACATCCTACAGCATTACCTAGGTTTTAGAGATCAGTACTGCTGTTCCCACAAATGACACAAATGCTGTACATCCTACAGGATTACTTAGGTTTTAGAGATCAGTACTGCTGTTCTCACAGATGACACATATGCTGTACATCCTACAGGATTACCTAGGTTTTAGAGGTCAGTACTGCTGTTCTCACAGATGACACATATGCTGTACATCCTACAGGATTACCTAGGTTTTAGAGATCAGTTCTGCTGTTTCCTCAGATGACACATATGCTGTACATCCTACAGGATTACTTAGGTTTTAGAGGTCAGTACTGCTGTTCTCACAGATGACACATACATGTATGCTGTACATCCTACAGGATTACCTAGGTTTTAGAGATCAGTACTGCTGTTTCCTCAGATGACACATATGCTGTACATCCTACAGAATTACCTATCTTTGTAGGTCAGTTCTGTTCTCAGAGATGATACATATGATGGACATCCTACAGGATTACCTACATGTTGGTTTTAGAGGTCAGTACTGTTGTTGTCACAGATGACACATATTTGAATTTGAATTTGAATTTGAATTTTTAATTCAAATTTGAATTCATATGCTGGACATCCTACAGGATTACCTAGGTTTTAGATGTTAGTACTGCTGTTCTCACAGATGACACATACATGTATGCTGGACATCCTACAGGATTACCTAGGTTTTAGAGGTCAGTACTGTTGTTCTCACAGATGACACATACGCTGGACATCCTACAGGATTATCTAGGTTTTAGAGGTCAGTACTGTTGTTCTCACAGATGACACATATGCTGGACATCCTACAGGATTACCTAGGTTTTAGAGGTCAGTGCTGTTGTTCTCACAGATGACACATACGCTGGACATCCTTTAAGATTACCTAGGTTTAAGATTTAGAGGTCAGTACTGCTGTTCTCACAGATGACACATATTATGGACATCCTACAGCATTACCTAGGTTTTAGAGATCAGTACTGCTGTTCCCACAGATGACACAAATGCTGTACATCCTACAGGATTACTTAGGTTTTAGAGATCAGTACTGCTGTTCTCACAGATGACACATATGCTGTACATCCTACAGGATTACCTAGGTTTTAGAGGTCAGTACTGCTGTTCTCACAGATGACACATATGCTGTACATCCTACAGGATTACCTAGGTTTTAGAGATCAGTACTGCTGTTTCCTCAGATGACACATATGCTGTACATCCTACAGGATTACTTAGGTTTTAGAGGTCAGTACTGCTGTTCTCACAGATGACACATATGCTGTACATCCTACAGGATTACCTAGGTTTTAGAGGTCAGTACTGCTGTTCTCACAGATGACACATATGCTGTACATCCTACAGGATTACCTAGGTTTTAGAGATCAGTACTGCTGTTTCCTCAGATGACACATATGCTGTACATCCTACAGAATTACCTATCTTTGTAGGTCAGTTCTGTTCTCAGAGATGATACATATGATGGACATCCTACAGGATTACCTACATGTTGGTTTTAGAGGTCAGTACTGTTGTTGTCACAGATGACACATATTTGAATTTGAATTTGAATTTGAATTTTTAATTCAAATTTGAATTCATATGCTGGACATCCTACAGGATTACCTAGGTTTTAGAGGTCAGTACTGTTGTTCTCACAGATGACACATATGCTGGACATCCTACAAGACTACCTAGGTTTTAGAGGTCAGGACTGCTGTTCCCACAGATGACACATATGCTGGACATCCTACAAGACTACCTAGGTTCTAGAGGTCAGTACTGTTATTCCCACAGATGACACATATTTGAATTTGAATTCATATGCTGGACATCGTACAGGATTACCTAGGTTTTAGAGATCAGTACTTCTGTTCTCAAAGATGTCACATATGCTGGACATCCTACAGGATTACTTAGGTTATAGAGGTTAGTACTGCTGTTCTCACAGATGACACATATGCTGGACATCCTACAGGATTACCTAGGTTTTAGAGATCAGTACTGCTGTTCTCATGGGTGTCACATATGCTGGACATCCTACAGGATTACCTAGGTTTTAGAGATCAGTACTGCTGTTCCCACAGATGACACATATGCTGGACATCCTACAGGATTACCTAGGTCTTAGAGGTCAGTACTGTTGTTCTCACAGATGACACATATGCTGGACATCCTACAGGATTACCTAGGTTTTAGAGGTCAGTATTGTTGTTCCCACAGATGACACATATGCTGGACATCCTACTGGATTACTTTGGTTATAGAGGTCAGTACTGTTGTTCTCACAGATGACACATATGCTGGACATCCTACAGGATTACCAAGGTTTTAGAGGTCAAATTTTTTACTGATTTTGCACAGTCTTATTGTCACTTTTGTGTATTATTCTGAAGCCCCTACCTTGAAATTGCCTTATTGTAAATTCACCGCTAATCTTAAAACAAAAAGGATGAAAATTTCCTTGTAAACAGTATCATAACAAGAAATATTAATTTTAAGTTATTTATAGAAACTAGACCATCAGTAATATTGTCTGCATCCTTATAAATGGAAACATAGTTTGTGAATAGAATTTTGATTATCTAAACAAAAAGGAAAAGATGAGAAGGCGAAGGTTACTCTCTTTATTAGTCCCCTACCAGCAATGCCGAAGGGGACTCTTATTATATTTTGTCTTTATTTGTGGCATCTTGTATTTGTGAACAAGATGACTTGTACTTATTTTTATGTCCCCGGAATCAAAGATTCGGGGGCATATAGTTTTTGGCCTGTCTGTCTGTTTGTATGTCTGTCTGACTGTCTGTTTGTCCGAAAAATTTTAACATTGGACATAACTTTTGAATGGGAGGTGATAGGGCTTTCATATTTCACATGTGTATTCCTTGTCACAAGACCTTTCCATTGATACCAAAATTTTTGACCTCGTGACCTTGACCTTTGACCTACTTTTCAAAAACTTAAACATTGGGCATAACTTTTGAATGGTAAGTGATAGGGCTTTCATATTTCACATGTGTATTCATTATGTTAAGACCTTTCTATTGATACCAAAATTGATATCAAAATGTTTGACCTCGTGACCTTGACCTTTCACATACATGTGCTTAACAGAAAATGGTGGTTATACTAACAAAGATGCCACCGGGGGCATTCATGTTTCACAAACACAGGCTTTATTATTCCAACGTCATTATCTGCTTAAAAGTAATGCACTTTAGTTGATGAATAAGGTCAAGTGACAAATCTGACCTTTTATGTCCAGTTCCAAAATGAATGCTTCCGTACAGGTTCTGAACAATCTTAGGAATATGGCAATATGTTTGCAAATAAAAGATGACATTATCTTTAAAAAAGACATGTTGGAAAGTATAAGTGTACATGTACATTTAACTTAGTGAAAAAAAAAATCGAAGTTTCCTTGTAAATTTTCATCTATTTTAGATATTTTTTTAATTTACTGATTGTATTTGTATACAGGTTATAGTTATGAGAGATTGGATGGTTCAGTTCGAGGAGAGGAGAGATTTCTAGCTGTCCAAAACTTTAACAAAAATGATGAAACATTTGCTTTTCTTCTCAGTACTAAAGCAGGTTGGTTGTTACTTCTTTGACATTGCTTCTCTGTTATCTCTATTAGTGTGAAGTAAATTTAACTGATAATTATCTGACTAAGGCTTTCATACATTGAACACTGAGCAATGAAGCTAAATCCCTCATGTAGTAAAATTGCTGAAGATGTGTATTGAAAAACCTTAAGTATAGCTTTTGAAATCGTACTTTAACATGTAATAGGTGGACAGGGGCTAAATTTAGTGGCAGCAGACACTGTAGTCTTTGTAGACAGTGACTTTAATCCTCAGAATGACCTACAGGCAGCAGCTAGGGCCCATAGGATAGGTCAAACAAGGTAGGTTTTATACACATAGACAGGTCCAATCTTTATGAAGATGTACATGTATCATGTATATACCATGTACATGACTTTGTATATTCTTTTCTATTCAAATAGAATTTGAACTTTTATGCCCCAGTAAAAAAAAATTAAAAAATTACAGGATGAGAGATGTTGTCTTCTGACAAGTCTTGTTCTTACATTTTTATGAGACATTTTAGCACAGAATGATAAAAGACCAACTGTATCATATTTTACAGGCCAGTCAAGGTTATAAGACTTGTGGGTAGGAACACAGTGGAAGAGATCATACTACAGAGAGCCCAGGACAAACTTAAACTGACAGAGAAGGTTATAGAAGAGGGGGAGTTCTCAGTGGGTGTCAGTAAACAGGACCTTATAGCTGACCAACATGTACCTGTAAGTAAACATGACCTTTTAGCTGACCAACATGTACCTGTAAGTAAACAGCACCTTATAGCTGACCAACATGTACCTGTAAGTAAACATGACCTTATAGCTGACCAACATGTACCTGTAAGTAAATATGACCTTTTAGCTGACCAACATGTACATGTAAGTAAACAGCACCTTATAGCTGACCAACATGTACCTATAAGTAAACAGCACCTTATAGCTGACCAACATGTACCTGTAAATCAAAGAATAAGATACCAAACATATCTGTGTTGGATCAACACGGACATACATTTATTTCAAATCTCAAAATTGTTTTAAGACTTTTACTCTATGACTCAAGTTACATCTTTTTGTATTGTTTTCCCCTACATACAATTATTTACTACTGACAAGCTGAAAAATTGGATGCAGGGAAATATGCACACCCATTTTACCTTTCTTGTCCAGTGATCTGAGGGCAAAATCAAGAATGGGTAAATAATATTATTAATAAAAGATAACAAAAAAAAATCTGGGCATTTCAGTCTTTTATCTTTGTTGGACAAAATAAGGCTAGGCAAATTTAAAGATGCATACAGCATTTACATCAAATTAATATGAAATTATCATACATGTTTTTAAAGATATACATGTACTAGTTGTCAGTTACAAAATAATTTTGATTTTTCAAAAAGTTGATTTCAGGTGATACTTTTTGTAATATTTCAGCTACAGGACATTTTGAAGTTTGGAGTGGACACACTGTTAAGTGATGAGGACAGTACAGATAGTGATATAGACTTTGATAAGATCCTGGGATCCTCAGTGAAAGGGGAGTGGCAGGAAGATGAGGAGGTGGTGGAATCCCTCAAAACAGAGGCTGAGGAGGTAAATGTTACATACAGTATTATAAAGCAACTCAGAAACATATTATGGAGAACCTCTAAAAATTCTTTGTATACTTCACATGTGTTTGTTGGGCACAAATTCCATAAACAAAATTGTGCTCTTAGTTTGAGAAGTAGAAAAGGGCACATGATTGTTTTTGTTTTGAGGAAGTAGTATTGATACATGTATTTCATAGCCATGTTTTCAATAACTTTGATATATAAGGCTAGGGTATTTTTCAGTACTTTGTATCATTTTAAAATGAGGACGGATTCTTGTACATGTATCTTTATACACAGGATGAAGATATGGAAGTAGAGACAGGACCTTCCAGTATGTATATGTTTGACGGTACAGATTACTCCAAAGAACCCTCAGCAGCCGATAAGAAAGCCTTTGAACAACTTATTGAAAGTATGCATTATAATCATGTGTTTCATATGCCATTTCTTCCACACTGAGAAATTCAGCATCATTCAATATACATTGTACATATATTCTATTTACCTGTCAATGCTCTTTCAAATAGCAAACAGTATTTCATTTATGTGCAGTACATTTGTATTTCTACTGATGTTTTGGAAGATTGCTCATCTGTTCATCAATTTGTACTGTATATACATGTATGTACATGTATTTTCCAGATGAGAGGTTGATACTGGAAGAGGAGGTTGGCACAGAGAGACCAATTAGAAGGAAGACTACCTCACTGATGGGTCCTCTGATTGAGGGAGAGAGGAAACCTCGTAAACAACTCACACCAGAGGAGCTGGAGGAAAGGAAGAAAAAGGTATGGGTTAAACTACTACATGTACATACTGTACATATGATGGATTGAATGGAGAATTTTAAAGCTAATCTCACTTTCTTTGTTTATTATAAATTGCCACTAATTTGCACATTTAGTGTTTCAAATCCTGAGGAATTCTTTAGTAAATGAAAAGAGTAAAGAAAAAGAATAAAAGTTTAACCTAACTTGCCACTGAATTGAACAACAGTCATATACCAGGACGAATATATTCTTTATACCAAATTGCCATTTTTTATTTTTATTTTCTATAACCTGTTTAGAGACAAGAGGCAGCAGAAAAAAGAGCTCAGAAAGCTAAGGAAGAACAAATAAAAAAGGCTGAAAGGGAAAAAGAGAAAAAGTATGTCATGCTTTTGTAATAAATGCATTTATCATTCACCTTTAACAAGGTTATGTTCTCATTTGTAGTTAGTTAATCGCTGGTCTACCATGGCCTGTATTAACGGATAGATGAATTGATCATTCAAGTGTTATTTTCCTGATGAAAAGTCACAATTACTATGATTGATGAATGATATTGTCATCAAAATCATTCTGTAGTTAGTCATTATTCTTGTGTGATGTATATATACTTTAATGTATACTATAACAGAGCAGCCCTGTGGAAGGCCAACAGTTACACATCTAGTCGTGTCACCCTGGACAGTGATGAGGAGGAGGAGACAGGGAATTCTGGGATTGATTTATCTGAGGATGGCGAGAAAGAGAGACCTCGAAGCACCTCTATACATTATGTTAGTGGTGACGTCACACACCCAGTCAATACTAAAACAGACGTTAATCTTATTATACACTGTGCAGGTAGGGTATACTTTTATTATACTTGGCTTACAAAAACATGGCATCCAATTTTACAACACCGCCAATTAGATTGCAGACTAGAACATTGCATTTTCATTGCAAGTGTAGGTAATTTCATAGACCAGCCCTGTCTAATGTACAGTAAAATGTAAAAATTGTCATATTTCAGGATGCAAACAAGGTGCTCCAAAGTAATACCATAAATCTGGTTATTTTTCATGCTGTCAATTAATTTTTATCGATTTGGATTCACAAAAATATTTTTCTTAAAAACAAATCCACGTGAAGAAAATTATGCTTCCGATACGTTACTTTAACCGATATGTATGTGTACATACATGTACATACGTGGCTTTTTACTCTCAAAACCACATGATGGCCGTTTTTGACATTCGGACTCAGGGTGGAGGGACGTTGCATGACATGTCTCATAAAAAAATCATTCTAACTTTAAAAAAAGAGCGATTCAAACTTTACAAAAGCAAAAGGAATATCGTGTATATTCGTGTATACGTAACAAAACATGAACATGTGAAATACAGATACGCTACGCCGAACTCTGAATAGGTGTGAAAAATAAATTATCAGATAATTAAAGTTGGTCTTTGTTTGCAATGAGGGAATTTAAGTTTAGTTAATCACTTCATAATTTAAGTTACAATCCTCTGATTGAGGCTGTCATAACTGAAATTGTCTGCGATCCGTATACTTTTCAGATTCATCACATTTCAAAAGGTTAGCCTATGTACATGCAAACTACGCTGCGACAAGAGCTCGAAATATGGTGTAAGCATACTGTTATCAATTCATTTGGAAAGGGAAATATGACTATCGAGTAATACATGGAACAATGTTGACAGCAAATGAACAAAATTCCATAGGCTTTAATTTTATTTATTAGTCGCGATGGATTCGTAAAAATTAGAATCACAAAAATAAATCAATAGGCTTTTTACTGAAAACCACAAAAATAAATTGACGCAAAACTATTGTTAGTAACTGGAAATGTACCATTTTGCCAACAAACTTGTAGACTTTCTCCAATTGTTGATGAAAGAAATGGCTGATGTTGCTAACTTAGCATGTCACGTGACAATCTCAATGGTTTTGATTGACGTGATGGCGAATGCAGTTGTAAACAAAATCAGCTGTGCAGCATGTATGACAAGTTTAAGAGCAGCTTTGATCCAAATGTTCTATTTACATGAACAGGAATCAAACAATTATCAAATGTGGATCATGATACAATGTATTTAATTTGGACTGAGAATGAAAGTTGAATTTGCATAGAAAAACAATTTTGAATGGAGGAAATTAGCACTGCAGAACACGGATGATGACAGAAAAGCTAGAAAGAGGACAATTTCTGGATTTATTAGATTATGATTAGTTCGCAATCAGTTTAGTTGTTTTGACAAAGGCTGCCGCCCCTACACCCTCGCTTTTTTATGCTCAAACACCACTAGGCAAGCGCTCTCACTTAAATGGAACACAAGTGAATTAAAATAGTGGCCTATTTCTAGCGTACACGTTTCTTAGTTGTAGTTGAGGTCTGTTGAGAATGTATTATGACAGATGCGTACCGCATTGTAATGTTCTATTGAATTGTATATTGTCATGTCTGAATTTTATTAGTTTTTGTGTCGCCTGCGAAGCATATCGACACTTAGGGATCATTTTGTCCGTCTGTCCATTTGTCTGTCCATCTGTCTGTCACACTTGGATGTCACACCCTATATGAAAGTGATTCCCAAGTGTCGCTATGTTTCGCAGGCGACACACACACATTCCTTGGAATGATTCTAATTTTTATGCTTTTTCACAGATTATTTGGGTAGGTTGGGTAAAGAAGGCCTTTTTTAGCCGAGTTGCAAAACTCGGCTCTTAATTTGATGTGAGACGGGCGGGCGGGCGGGCGTCTGGGCGGGCGGTTGGGCGGGCGTCTGGGCTGGTCAAGGTCACTGAACTATGATGATTGAAAATGGTTTCCAGACCATATTAGAGCCTGCATAGCACCTATAATCATGAAACTTGCCAGAAATGCTTTCCATGAATCAAGGATGATCCCTATCACTGATGATTGAAAATGGTTTCCAGATAATATTTGAGCCTGTATTGCATCTATGATCGTGAAATGTTCCGGAAATGTTTCCCATGAATCAAGTATGACCCCTCGTGATTTTTGCATCCAAAGGTCAAGGTCATAGGATTCTGATAATTGAAAATAGTTTCGGGACTATATTTGGGCATGTATTGCACCTTTAACCATGAAACTTGTCAGAAATGTTTTCCATGAATCAAGGATGACCCCTATTGATTTTGGGATCAAAAGAGCAAAGGTCAAATTCATAGGACTTGGGTAATTGATTTGGTTTCTGAATTATATATGAATGTGTATCAACCTGAAACGTGTCTGTGATGCTTCCCATCTGTCGAGACCATTCAAGTTTTGCAACTCGGCACTTTGCATCTTTGATGCATTTTAAGCTTATTTGCCATATCTAACATACTGTTTATAATTAGTTGTTTATTTACAGATGATTCTGGTAGGTGGGGTAAAGGAGGCTTGTTTACTGCCATATCTAGCAGAACAAAGGCAGTAGAGGAGCAATACGAAATGGCAGCAAATATGAAAGGTAAATCTACATAGTAGGTTAGACTTAGAACATATTTACCATAAAATTTAGGTTTTGAGCATGGCAATGTTTATGTACATGTATATATAGATTTATGCCCCTTGAACTTAAAAAAAGTCCCCAAAATTAAAGGTCTCCATTCATTATTTCTGCCATGGATGCATATATTGAAATGAAATTTGGTATACAGATGTATGAAAATCTAGGTAAAGACCTTTATAGATTCATGAATCCAAATATAAAAAATTGCTTTCATTATCAAAGTAGGTGAAGGGGGACATTAATGTTTTATAAACATGACTTTTAACTTGTTTTACATTTGACATATACCATGTACATGTATTTGTGTATCATTTTCCTGCAATTTCTACTATTCTGACATTTCTTTCTTGATGGAATTTAATACACAGTCTTTTACCTACTGTAGTTAGAATTTTTCAGTGACTTATCCATATTAATCAATCAACATGTTTAACATGAAGAGAAAGATACTTTAAAATCTATCTACTTGTTTTTTACCTTAATATGACTCAAATCTATCTACTTGTTTGTTACCTTAATATGACTCGAATGAAATCTCTCATAAGTAATGTGATTTTAATATTGATATTTTTACAGATCTAAGTTTAGGTGATTGTCACTTGATTTCAATGGAGGATCCAGCAAATAAAGAGGACAAGGAAGATTGGGTTAGTTTGACCTTGACTGTAACCGCCGCGTGGGATTGAAGCGTATGGTGTTGTGATTCCTTAAACAGTTTTGTGGTATTTTTGGCCGGATTGCAAAGCAATTCCGGTCTATAGATTGACGATGTCCGTCCGTCTGTCCGTCTGCCGTCAACATTTTGGTTAAGGTTTCTGGTTGAGGCAAAATCTTAGGAACTATATGCAGTAGAAACTTTATATTATACATGAAGCATACCCATGACAAGACCTTTCAATTTATGCCATAACATTTGACCTAGTGACCTTGACCTTGGACTTTGACCTAGTTAAGGATTTTGGTTAAAGTTCCTGGTTTAAGCAAAATCTATGGAACTGTATGCAGTAGAAACTTTATTTTATACATGTAGGTTGCCTCTGACAAAACCTTTCAATTTATGCTGTATTATTTGACCTATTGACCTTGACCCAGTTAGTGACAAAAACTTACTTTGCAATCCGGCCATACCATCTTTAGCGGTGTTTTATTCAAGTTTAACTTGACAAAACTGATGAGCCGTTGCAGTAGGGCAATGCCTAATAGATCAATCCATATCGTCTAGGTATATGAAAAGTTGATAGTTTTTGCAAACACCTCAATAGTTTGTAGACAACAGAAACGTTCTTGACCTAGCAGACCTCTTGAAGTGTTTGCAAAAACTATAGACTTTTCAGATATACATGTACATGTATGAACGATATGGACTTACTTATTACTCATTGCCCTACTGCATCGTCTCATAAGTTTTGTGCAATATTACTTAAATGATGAGAAAACAATCAAAAACCTTTGTAAGGAGTCACAACAGCATACCAGGCATTGATAACTGTGTACCTTAAAAAAATATTTCAACAAAATGCAGCAAAGACCAATATTTACATACATTGTAGATAGAAGTAAAACGCCAATTAGGCAACTAGAATTATATTCCAATAATTCAAGTTGCCTGTTGTGGCGTCACGTTTATGTTTTGAATGTAGGGAGAATATACCAACATTATAATACTTTTGACACTGTTACTGGCAATATGTGCAATGTTCATGAAAAAAGGATTCCTGATAATGAATTTAAACATATGTAATGACTTTATTACATTTGGTGTTCATGGGTGTATAGTTATGGGTTTGACACATGCAAATTTTCCAAGAATTGCTTTACAATTCAAAGAGTTTCGCATGACAAACCAGAATTATACACCCATGAACACCATTAATAAGACAGTCATTTCTTAATTAAATGAAAATCTATATGTATATAGCATTGTTTATGTTCAATTTCAGTTGATACTCATTATTGCACAACACAGAGATCGGAAAAACAATCTATCAGGGATCAAACTTGAGCTACTGAGCAATGGGCTGAAAAAGGTCCATAGATTAGCTATGGCAAGAAATGGTACGTATGTAGATAGCTTATTATCAGACTCTGTCCAAACGGCTATTTTCATTATAGAATTCATAACTGCATATGATGCATATTTTCCCTGTATATATTTGACTTTATTAAAGACTCCCTTATTGGTATGTTACATGATTTTTTCAGCGAGTGTTCATCTACCAAGAATAGGTTACGATACACCTGGCTTCAACTGGTACGGAACCGAAAGACTGATAAAGAAACACCTGGCAGCTAAAGGAACGCCCACCTACATGTATCCTTAGATAATACTGATAGCTGTTTGTAAAGAGATTCTATTGCGATATAATTCAAGTACAAATTTTTATTTATATGCAAAGATATTGTGCTAAGTTTATTAACAAAACAGTATATATACATGTACATATTACATGTATTTGTATGTTTCTCAGAAGTTACCCCTCAGATTTACAATAGAAACTGACGCTCAGGTACTATTCCAACTATGAGAGAATAGTACCCACACAAACAGCAATATCCGTGATAGGTAAATATGTACAGCCATCATAGGGAAACCCTACTTCATCTGAAATTTTTGAAGGTATACATGTATTCATTCCTTGATTTACGTTGATAGATATTACTTTCCAAGGAGAAAACATAAACAAAAGAAAAGAAGATCAAGTGAAGATGATGATGCTAATGAAGATTCCTCCATGAAAACTCAGGGTATGTATGTACATGTACTTTGATATAATTAGAAACATGTACACTATATACATGTATGTGTCAATAAACAGTCAATAAGTCTCTCCACAAGTTTCAATATATTGAAAAAATTAATTACTCAATATTTTCGCGCTATATGTATTGATGACGTCATAATATATTGTTTGTATATTTGCAAAACTCCTGATGATACCAATGAAACTGGTTGAGTTTTAATTTGGCGTTTGTTATTTTTTCAATACATGTATGTATATACAGTTAAAAGAAATTGCTGAATGTTGTATACCATCAAAATATAACAAAAATTTTTACTATCCAGAGAAGAAAAAGAAGAAGAAAGTGCATTTCTCAGATGATGAAAACAATGAAGATGCAGAAGAAAAGAGTAAAACAGAAAAACCAAAGAAGGAGTTACCTACCTTGTTTGATGGAATGTCATTCTACATACATCCATCAAAAATAGGAGATGATGAAATGAAGGCATACAAGAGACGTATTATAGCATATCCTTTATTATACATCTACAGTGTACATTTCATTTATTATGAAAATATTTTTTTAATAATTATCATGTTAAAGTGATTTGATTTGAAATTAGTAATTCAGGCAAATTTCAAATTGTCTGATATTCATAGTAGACCTGTATCACCTGATCTGCTCTTTATTTATCTATCAAAAGCATTATGCTTATACTTTGAATTATTATGATACCTTAACTTGATACTTTTGATGGAGATGTTGAGGGAAATTACAGTGATATAATCTCTCATTGTATCGTTCACCCTGACTGTGACAAAGAAGTAAGTTCTTTTCTTTATGTTCTGCTTTCAGTGCAGTGCTTTTTCTTTTATGTTATGAAAAATTCTCATTGAATTCTTAAGCATGAATATATTTTGAAAAGAAAATTACATATACATTCCTAATCTATTCATGGAAAACTTCATTTATATCTAATTTCAGGAATTACAAGCTGTGAAAGAAGGAACAGAGTCGGACAGTGTTATAGTGACAACAGACTGGCTAGATAAATGTCTCTCTAAAGGCAAACTTTTACCTACACATGAGTTTTTCTTTGATGTAACGTGATGTAGCTGAGACGTTTTGTTTTACTTTCAAAAGATGTAGATGAATAGAAAGTGTAGCTGATTAGGTTGTATCACAGTTTTCTGGCATTTTTAGTGCTCAAACATTGAAAGGATCTATGATGTAGATCAGTCTTAGCATATTACATGTATATGAAAATATGTACTTCTGCATAAAGTACATGCATAATATAACAATACAGTCGAAGAAATCCTTATATTAGTTCCTTCAGTACATCCATTTTAGGATATGTTTGTCTGTGATATAGATTTAATCTAATAGTAGTTGAGTATAATACATATAGATGTTATTTCTGTATGGGCTATAGTTGATATTGATTCTCTAGCTCAAAATGCTATGTCATGAGAAGGTATTCCACACATCTGATGTTGAAATTTTGACTTTTGTATGAAAATTCTAGATAAACATCTAGTAGTCTACAGTTATATTGTATTACAAACAGATAAGATGATGTGTAGTATTGCTATTGCAATTTACACATACAAATTTTCTTGTAATCTTGACAGTAGTATTTGCTTGCATGTACATGTATTAAACAAGGAAAATGCATTTATACGTAGATTTTGTTTTGAATTTAGTAAGAGTTTACAATAGTAAATGAAGCTTATCTTTTTGACAAGACTATATAACACAGATAGTGTGTCATTTGTTTTACTGACTTGTTCTTTTATTCTACTTGACTTAGATTTGTTGTATACCAAATTTGTTTGTTACATTCACATGTAATAATTGTACTATTTTTTTTTACTAGTTCTTTTTAAAAATATATGTATAATTAATGATGTTCAGAAAGTCATTTTCTCTGTTATTTGTTGAAACCTCATGAGATGAAGGCTTAAAATTAGTTATTGGCCACAGCCATCCTTCTATCGTCCTTCTGTTATCTATTCAAATGTTTAACTACCTCCTCTTTATTTGTCGAAACACAATGCTCCATAGCAACTTTTCTTTAAAGGTAGATAGATCTTACTGCAAGGTCAAGGACAATGGGTCAAAGGTCAAGGTAAGAAGTGAAAACCCATGTCACAATAAATGCATTTATGAATATGAACCCCTATCTGAGAATATGAGATATTATCCCAATTGTATTTTCCAGTAATTAGGTTATGGTCACTAGGTCAGTGGTCAAGTAAACATATGAAATGTAAGGTGATAAGCAGAGTACATGTGAACTATAAAAAGCCTCACATAAAAAAGGAAAGAGATTGTCAGAATTGTATTTTTTTTAAAGTTTGTAAAATTCTAAGGCCAAGGTCAATATGATAAAGGTTGAAGTATAAAATGAAAACTTTGAATGAGACTGTATGATTACAATACTATTCAAAATATAACATTGAAAATTTGAATCGAGATAGAACTTTGTGAGTGGACCTGATTGATAGCAAAAAAAGATACATGTATATTGTTCTCTGTTGCTTTCAGTGGATATAGCATAATAAAACACATTGAGGATATCTTGTGTTTAGTTAAAACACCACCGAGGCAATAATTTTCCGTAAAAAAAATAAGAAATCTGCTGTGTGTGGTACCTTGTCTATCATGTTGTATGTACCATGTTAACGTCTCCTATACATTTTGGAAACTTTCTGAGAGGTTTATACATTATGATAATGGATTTAAGGAATCATTGTAATATTTTTTTGCTTGATCGAGGTATCAACACCAAAAATAGAGGGAAAACTGCATCGTGCGCGTAGCGCAAGATGCATAAGTTTTCCCTCAATTTTTGGTGTTGACACCTCAATCAATCAAAAAAATATTACATTGATTACTTATTTTTTCATTTCGTATTTGCAGCTTTGGAATCGTGTTGCTAACGATGTTGCTTATGACGTTGCTAAGCGCGTACTTCCGTTTTGTGTTGATACAGGTATCAACAAAATTTCTCGGCCAATCAGAATCGTCGTTTCTTAATATTAACAATGAAAATTAAATGATTTATGTATTTCAATATAAAACACAATTATGGTACATGTATATCTTTGTGATAAATACCTATAAGGTATCATAATGAGTCTTTCCTATGCTGTAGAGATGTGTGAAGAACATTCTTATGAATGCAATGAAATAGTCCAGATTATTCCCTGACATGTACAAACCATTACTAAAGTTTCTATATGAGAATTTGAATACTTTGTAGGCTATTCTTTTTTGGCCAGATTGCAAAGCAAAATCTGGCTTATGAAATGGCGATGTCTAGCTGTCTGTCTGTGTCAAACATTATGAAAGAATTAGGAGGGGTACAATCTTCAAACTTGGTATAGAAATAAAGCATCATGAGAGGATTTGAGGTATTGTTATTAACCTTGAGGTTTGACCTTGAAAAATGTGATTTTGTGTAATGGTTTGTGGTGAAAGAACTATAAGGGGTATAATCTTTAAACTTGTCACATAGATAAAGCAGAGCCTGAGGATTTGACTGCAGGTATTGTCTTTGGCTTTGACCTTAAGGTTTGACCTTGTAAGTGTAATATTGCTTTTTGGTTAGTTGTGAATGAATGACAAGTGGTACAATCTACAATTCTGGTACAGAGATAAAGCAGAAAGAGAGGAACTGAACACATGTATTGTCTTTGATCTTGAGGTTTGACATTGACCTTGTACCAATATTTTATGACAGTAAGAGTAAGACATTATTGTTCTATATTAGATAGCACATTACATTTTTACATGGAGGTAAAATATGACGACTGGACTTGATTTAAGGTATTGACCTTAACAGTCTTATTATATTTTGGACATGTACCAAAACTCTGTGAAGTGTCACATTAAGACTTGTCATGGAGGTAGCACTTGATCAGTGGAACTGATTTCTGGTACTGAAATTAACCTTGAGGACTGACCTTGAAGATATCATTTTGATTCAAACTAAATGTGTGTTAATACTGTATAAAATCTCACATTGAAACTTGTTGAATGTAATGTCAGTAAACTTGGAACATTTATAAATGTCAGTTTGTGTTGATAGTCTCATGGAGTTGTTGTTACAACTTCTTCAATTGTTACATTAATTTCAATCAAAGTACAACAAATTAACACTGGCAAATTATTTTTCCAAGGGATACAAGATTGGGATATCTTTATGTCAATTTTCAGAAATGGTAAGAATTAAAAGTCCGATCTATCAACTAAGTCCTTGGTCAATTAACTTGCTTGATGGGCCTCGTATACTAACAAATTTATAGTGAAACTATAATGTGGCAAGAATCATCTTGTTTCCTAAAATACAATAAATTATTTTTTTAAAAATCATTGAATATTTCTGTTTCAAATTGGGGGGGGGGATGATTTTCTATTGAAAATTGGGAAATGCTCAGAAAAAAATTCGGGTGTTTTGGGTCCTGGTCTTCTGTTATATTACAATGAATTATCATAAAATTATGATAGTCTCCTACCGGCATAAATTTATGTCCTGCAACTCTGCCAAGAACTCATCAATTAAACATGAATTTAAACTTCCTTCCAGTGCAGCTCACTTCAGAAATAAGGAAACTGAGGATTTATCTCCTTTATCGATTAAAGTCGGAAGTTGCTCTGTACCAATCAAAGACTAAGCTGTGTATCAAATTTCACCTGAATATCTCTATTTGTTGCAGAAGAAAGTCCAGAAACTGACAAAAACTGAATTTTGCAAGTCATCAAGGAGCATAACTCCTCGAAAATAGGTCAAACATGAAAAAAGTCAAACATGATCTGTAACTATCCAAGACTGAGCTGTGTATCAAATTTCACTTATACATCTCTATTTGATGAAGAAGAAAGTCGGGGAAAACTTACAAAAACTGAATTTTTCAAGTCATCAAGGGGCATAACTCCTCGAAAAATAGGTCAAGCGTGACGAAAGTTGAACTTGCTCTGTAACTATCCAAGACTAAGCAGTGTATCAAATTTCACCTGAATATCTCTATTTGTTGCAGAGAAAAGTCCGGAAAACTGACAAAAACTGAATTTTGCAAGTCATCAAGGGGCATAACTCCTCGAAAAATAGATCAAGCGTGACGAAAGGCGAACTTGCTCTGTAACTATCCAAGACTAAGCAGTGTATCAAATTTCATCTAAATATCTCTATTTGTTGCAGAAGAAAGTCCGGAAAACTGAAAACAACTGAATTTTTCAAGTCATCAAGGGGCATAACTCCTCGAAAAATAGGTCAAGCGTGACGAAAGTCGAACTTGCTCTGTAACTATCCAAGACCAAGCTGTGTATCAAATTTCACTTGAATATGTGTATGTGTTGCAGGAAAAGGTCCGGAAAATTGGTCAGACAGACGGACGGACAGACCGAGAGGAAACTAAGAGTCCCCATCGGCGATGGACCAGGACCAGTCTGAATATCTGTACTTTACTGTCTGGAGTGTCACTTCTCATCCGCGTGTAGTCGCATTATTAGATATATATTACTCCAAACTAGGGTTTTCTAATCTACACCATTTTCAAAGAAGTAAATATCGTTAAAGGTCCGTGTACTAAACCACAATTCAATTTTCCATTTCGGAAACATTAATGAAAAATTGAAAATTGAATCAATTTTTCATTTTTCATTTTCAATTTAGTAAATGAAAAATGGAAAATTGAACCAATTTTCCATTTTTCATTCAAAAATTTCAAATTGAAAAACGAAAATGGAAAATGGACTCAAATACGCTGTATTAAACCACAATTCAATTTTCCATTGCAAAAGTAAAAAACGAAAATGGAAAATTGAACCCATTTTCAATTTTCAATTTTCATTTTGAAAATGAAAAATGAAAAATTGGTTCAATTTTTCATTTTTCATTATAAAAATGAAAAATGAAAATTGAAAATGGGTTCAATTTTCAATTTTCCTTTTTAAAATTTTATTTTCTTAATGAAAAATAGAAAATGGACTGTAAAAGGCTGTACTAAACCACAATTCAATTTCCTTTCCAAAATCCGTAATGGAAAATGAAAAATTGAGTCAATTTTCCATTGTTGCACTCCGCGCGCTAATGCAAAAATGAAAAATGAAAAATTGAATCCATTTTCAATTTTTCATTTTTCATTTTCGTTTTAACGACACACGACCTGCACACCCCTATCTCTATAATCCAGAGGTCCAGCGATTAGCCAATCAGAGCGCTCGGTTAAACGTAAACAAAAGACTCTATCGACAGTTTGCCCTTTCTCTCGTTTCGCAAATTAACAGTCGTAAGAATTTTGTGGAAATAACATTTTATATGTTTTGTTTTTTGAAATGATATTATGAAATATGTTATCTTAGACAAATTTATGCAGCTCTCTCGTATTTTTTATAACATAGCTAATTGACAAGGCAATGCAATAAGCTTATTAAAAGATCATGGACTTTTAAAAAAAGTTTCCTTGTGTTATCGCCTATATTTCGAGTGAATCTACCAGAATTGTGCTTTTTTGCATAAAAAGAACTATGGACACTTAATTCGTATGAAGTTGAAAGTAATCCCTTTTTGAATAATTCATAACACGGTTGACGTCTGTGTTGTCAAAAGGTTATTCTACTACCACCGCTGTATATCCGGTAATCCTTTGGATGGTTGTACACTATCAAGGGCGGATCTAGAGTGGAAAGCGGGAGGTTGGGTGTTGCATTGGCCCAAAGGGTCGATCCGAGGCACGAAATGCCCAGTGGAGGAGGGTACGGGAGGTAGATGTTCGGGGGGCCTCCCCGGGAATTAAGAAAAAAAGAATAAAATTGTGCAATCTGAAGCATATTTTCTCCTTATCATCTCGAATATCAGGACCATTTTAGGGATACCCTTTCAAATTAGTAGGGAGAGCCTGGGTTTATCTCGATCATTTTTTTTCAGATTAGTTGTACTTTAATACTTATTGTTTATTTGTCCCCGCAGTTACATGGATATAGAATTAGAATATTGGTATGATATGGTGCAAAATTTGTTTTCTTCATTTTGGTTTGTTTGTTTGTTTGTTTTTACATAATTTCCAAATCCAATGTTTAATACATGTACATTTATATGTTTTAAACAAAATGTGAAGATTAAAAAAAGATCCTTCTATAAGCATAAAAGCGTGAAGGTTACTATCCCCGTGCCATTTACATGTTTTGTAAATCATTTGACATGTTTATATGATTGTTCATTTCCGATAAAATGTAGAAATTGAAATGAAAGATATGATTACTACTTGGAATAAGGACCAATTTTCGGGCATACCAGAAACCCCCTGCGCGATGTACATCACAAAACTACTCAATAAAATATTGTTAGTACGACCAAATTTAGAACCTAAAAAGAATTGTATTTACAACCTCAATAAATTCTCTATTAAGGTGAATACATTAAAACAAAATCTTTCTAATTGGTGAATTGCTGACCATTGAGCAATTTCTACTGATGCTTTTGCAGGGTTTTTTCGATTGCTGATGTTACTAAAATAAAGCGAAACCCGGGGGGGGGGGGTCCATGGGGGGGGGGGGGGGGGGGTTATTGCCCACCACCACCACCCACCCCCTAAATCCGCCCTATTGAAACTTAAATGGTTTGATAGATATTGATTTCTAGTATCTAGATAGTAGATATCTAATTTTCATTCCGATATTTTGATTACGTCATGGGAAAATAAATGTTAAACATTGGCGGAATCAAGGGGGGGGGGGGCACGCCCCCCCCCCCCCCCCCCCCCCCTGAAATCTGCAAATCATAGGTAAAACGATCATTTTCCATAAACAAAGAGTAAATATTAATAATTATTAACTACTTGTTAGTTAATATAATTGTCAAATGCATCAATTTCAATTCATTAATCAATTTCAGTCATGACAATGGGTCCAATAAGGCTGAAATTCGTTACCTTCTGGGGGGGGGGGGGGGGGGGGCGAAGTGGTCCCCCTAATAGGGCTCTGCCCTGGACCCGCTCGGGACCTAAGCGGTCCCAGGACCCCTCGCCAATTTTACGCCCCCTCTAACTCAAAAGCTGGATCCGCCACTGATAAAGTTTTCCATCTTTTCCATCGCCTGCTGAACAGCGCATGCCTCCATGTGACACATGTATTTCAAACATTAATATTGTTTTCATACATGTAGTACAAAAATGTAATTATCTCCTCTACATGTTATCCACATGATAGATTTACTGTAGTAGTGAAATTGTAGATTTCTTGAATGATATTAAGTTTCTTAACAAGTACTATCAGGGACGATAAGTGCCTGGAACTACATTTGTATATTGTATTTGGTTTCTTTTATAAATAAATTTTAATCTGTAATAATCAAATATTCTTGTGCATATTGCATATCAAGATATATGGTTAAAAATGGGGGGGGGGGGTTGAGCACTTTGCCGAATTTTCACTAAAATATTAGTTTACCATCTATTATATTGATTGATCAGTGCCGGGCGTAGCTTCGATGTGGACGGTAAGCAGGGGCCGGCGGGCCTAAATCCTCAAATGGGGGGGGGGGGGGGGGTGCATAATCATACACTTTTTGTGGAATGACTCGCAAGGCATGAGGGGTCTATGTGGGGAGGGTATAATGGAAGTTGATATCCCTTCATCTGGAAAGGGGTTCGGGGGCCTCCCCGAGAATATTTTGAAAGAAAAGTCAAGCAAATCTGTACTCTCTGTCCCATGAATGCGTCATGTCATGGTTTGGCAAACCTACAAACGGATAACTTTTGCGCCAAAAAAAAAAAAAAAAAAAACCTGCAAGTAACATTCTTCATGGAAAAAAAATATTTAAATCACAAACCCCTCGCGCTTTTATACAAGTGAAAAATCTGTGAAGTCCGATTAAATTTAAAAATCAAAATATGGGGAATGTAAAACGATTTTTAAAAATGCCTCGGATTACACCATTTTGTCATAAAAATCCGAAAATTTCGCGTACGATTTTAGATTTTTTTTGGGTCTCTTTGTTCATTTTTTTCCAAGATATACAAGGATCATTGAATCGATTTATTTTGATTTTGACCATGCATAGCACCATAACCTTTATTCGGCTTGAGCAACGATCATGCCGGCTCGCTTGATGTCAGTGACGCTGCGCGTGCAAACAACGTCTACCCCTGCGTTAATCCAATTATCTAATTAGCAGTTACTCCGTTTATTGAATCGCCAATTTAACTTTTGACTGTCAGAGTGAAACAAGTATTAATATTCAATGTCTTTTAAAACGACATTATTCAAAGCGTGTTCACGTTACAAAACCGTTGGACTTCATGTGCAAGATGTGCCCTCTATGTTGATACAATAAAATCAACAGAAAGTCTGAACCATGGGCTACTTTTATGTTACTTTCACGGTGGTTTCAGTAACACATTTAAAAAATTTTATTTTAAAAACAAAACATATAACATGTTATTTCCACAATAGCAACTGTTTATTTGCGAAGCGAGAGAAAGGGCAAGCTGCCGATAGAGACTTTTGTTTACGTTTGAAACGAGCGCTCTGATTGGCTATTCGCTGGACCATCTGGATTATAGAGATAGGGGTGTGCAGGTCGTGTGTCGTTAAAACGAAAATGAAAAATGAAAAATTGAAAATGGATTCAATTTTTCATTTTTCATTTTTGCATTAGCGCGCGGAGTGTAAAAATGGAAAATTGACTCAATTTTTCATTTTCCATTACGGATTTTGGAAAGGAAAATTGAATTGTGGTTTAGTACAGCCTTTTACAGTCCATTTTCTATTTTTCATTAAGAAAATAAAATTTTAAAAAGGAAAAATGAAAATTGAACCCATTTTCAATTTTCAATTTTCACTTTTAAAATGAAGAATGAAAAATTGAATCAATTTTTCATTTTTCATTTTCAAAATGAAAATTGAAAATTGAAAATGGGTTCAATTTTCCATTTTCGTTTTTTACTTTTGCAATGGAAAATTGAATTGTGGTTTAATACAGCGTATTTGAGTCCATTTTCCATTTTCGTTTTTCAATTTGAAATTCTAAAATGAAAAATGGAAAATTGGTTCAATTTTCCATTTTTCATTTACTAAATTGAAAATGAAAAATGAAAAATTGATTCAATTTTCCATTTTTCATTAACATTTCCAAAATGGAAAATTGAATTGTGGTTTAGTACACGGACCGTTAAAGACCATATCAATTATGAAGCTGGGAAAGTATCGATCTTTGATTGTAGTGGATATTGGTAGCCTTGTAGGGTGTAACAGGATTGTGGTATAAAGCATTTAAATAAGTATTTATTTGTGGGATATTGCCTTTAAAAATTCATGATACAACGTAGGTCCATTAGTACAGAAAGCTCCAATGTAAACAAACAGACGAAGACTTAAAGCAATCATCTGAAATGTCTTACAAAAGACGCCATCGATCATGGACTATGTACATCACCATAACAGTACGTATATACATCATACATTGCTATATTGATTTTCTCATTTCTGGTAGCTTTGTGGGTAGAATTGAAGGTATTTCAATCTCTTGATTTGCCGACTTCGCTATGGCTCGTAACGATGTAAACAGCGCACGTGTTTATTGTACTTTCTATCCCCATTTCAGCGAGGCGGATCCAGATGATTTTTCCAGGGGGTCCAAGCCGTCAAGGGGGGGGGGGGGGTTCCAGTATAGGGTTTTGAAAAAAAAAATAAAAGTAAAACGGGAGAAATCAGCATTATTTTTTTTGGGGGGGGGGGGGGGGCACATTCTAGGTGAGTCCCTGATCCCTCTCTTTGATCTGCGCTTGCGGGGAGTTGGAGGTTAAATATTTTACTCTTACGGATTTAGATTTAATTACTTGAAACTGCGTAAAATCAATCAAAATTTTACGTATCACGAGAACAATATTTTTGGTCACGCTTAATCTATTGATACACTGGTACAGTGTACACTTTTCATGTACAAAAAAGTCCACATGGTCTGACCTCGTGTAGTATCTCGTGGATAAGTATCTCGGACGTACACAATCAATGTCAGTTATTGAGGATCTCAATTCCAAAATCATTGTCTGGATTGCAAAGCAATTCCGGTCTATAGATTGACGATGTCCGTCCGTCTGTCGTCAACATTTTGGTTAAAGTTTCTGGTTGATGCAAAATCTAAGGAACTGTATACATGAAGGTTGCCCATGACAAGACTTTTCAATTTATGCCGTAACATTTGACCTAGTGATATTGAGCTTGGACTTTAACCTATAGTTAAAGATTTTGGTTGAAGTTTCTGGTTGAAGTAAAATCTCAGGAACTATTTGCATTAGAAAATTTATATTATACATGTAGGTTGCCCGTGACAAGACCTTTCAATTTATGCCATAGCATTTGAACTAGTGACCTTGACCTTGAACTTCTACCTAGTTAAAATTTTTGGTTAAATTTTCTGTTAAAAGGAAATTCTAAGGAATTGTATGCAGTTGAAACTTTATATTATTCATGTAGGTTGCTCGCATGACAAGACCTTTCAATTAATTTCATAACATTTGACCTAGTGACCTTGACCTTGGACTTTGACCTAGTTAAAGATTTTGGTAAAGTTTCTGCTTGAAGCAAAATCTCAGGAACTATATACACAGTAGAAACATAATATTAAAAGGTAGGTTGCCTCTGACAAGACCTTTCAATTTATGTCGTAATATTTGGTCTCACTCCCATATCGGGAGTTCGCTTCTTTTCATGTGGTGGTGGTTTTTGTTTGTTTGCTTTGGTTCCTATTTTATCCTGATTTTGTATGCCTTTGGTTTCTGATTTTCTGAATTATCGATTTTGTGCTGTATACAGGTATATGGTCATCATTCATATTTGTCATTTAAATTAGTGACTTTGATCCAGTTAGTGACAAAAACTTACTTTGCAATCCGGCCGTACCGTCTAAAGCGGTGTTGGTTTTTTCTATTTCATACAGTATTTATGAATTTGCAAAACCTTTGTAAGGGGATTAAAATCAAACAACTTGTTTCATTGATGTCGTATGAAATTGAAGTATCAATTGAGTTCCTTTTTATCACATCACAGTAAAAGATAAAGATCACAAACAGTTAATTCATCAAAATCACGTCAAAATGTTGTAATTTGTTTGAGAGATGTCTTCGATCGCTTGTGCATAAAAGTCATATAATTACGCTCTGAAAAATGGCATCATGAGTTTTGGATTTTAATGACAAACTTGTTGACATACTTGGCTTTTCACATTAATTTATATCATATCGAAAAGTATCGAGGCCAACATTTGCAGTATTTATCGTATTGTGAGGCATGTGTATCGTTACATCCCTAGATACTGTCCGGATGTTCAGACTATCTAGCCTCTGGACAATCAGCCTTGAACAGTAATATAGTTTTGTCATCGTAATATGTATACGCTGTACTGTTGGGTTTTCCCAACTTTGTACTTTGGGGGGGGGGGGGGGGGGGGGGTACTGGGTGGTTATTAAAAGCTAGTTTCTATTTTACATGGCTTTTAACTGATGTAATTATACATAAACATTATACTTTTCAGGGAAAATCTACGTAAATTGAACGATATGTCCAGACTAAAGAGAATATACCTGATCGGTTCAATTGTCCTGCTTCTGGCACCAATCTTTGTCATTCATTACCAGGACGGGCTGTACACAAATATACATAATGACAAGGCATTTGATTCCGAAAGATTTGCCCTTAGAAAGCTCAACAGTGATGGTGAGAACTTTGACACGTCTCCGGGAAGAATGTTTCGAGGGGAATCCAAAGAAAGGGCAAAATATATCATTGATGACGAAGCCATAATTGACGATAAAAGATCTATCGAAAATAAAACTCTAGGTGGTTTCGGGAACAAATATTTAAGAGCAAATCTCAAACTAACCGAAGGAGAAAATAGGATGGAAAATAATGTGGGAAGGAGACATAACTCTCCCGGTCCTCCGCCCTTTGGAAGAAGAAAAGTTTTACCACATCCACAAAATCCAATGCCAACATTTACGTCAGCGAGCGATTCACTTATGGAGTCTATGAAATTGCTTCGATCATCTGCAAATTTTGTTTCGAGGAAATATCACGGTAAAAAAATTATTCTCATTTTTGTCAAGTCTTGGTACATCCCAATCATACAGCGAATCGATTTTCAACGATGTGAGGTGAAGAATTGCGTTCTTACACAAGAGAGATCGACAATTCGGCAGGCGTCGGCAGTTATCTTCAATCATTTTGAAATTAGGGGAGGTCCTCCGCCAAAACCAAAAGATCAACTATGGATATTCCACACAGAGGAACCTCCGTTCTATACTAAAGCTGACCTCCATAGAGCATGGCAGGGAATGTTTAACTATACCATGACATACAGACGAGATTCTGATTTCTCTGATGCATATGGTAGATTGGAGCGAAGAAAGATTCCGCTTAGGAGAGATTACAACAGAATATTTGACGAGAAACGAGCAGACGTTGCGATGTTCGAATCCAATTGTGGTGCACCAAGCAGACGACAAGAGTACGTGAAGATGCTGATGAAGTTTATCAGAGTCGATGTTTATGGTAAATGTGGAAGATTCAAATGTGGAAGGAGGGATTTCTACAGTGTAGATGACTGCCATGCTCAAGTTAGCAAGAATTATAAATTCTATCTTGTTTTCGAAAATTCCATATGCAATGATTACACGACAGAGAAATTTTATACTCTGTTCGAGACAGGTTTTCCCATTGTTCCCGTCGTTCGAGGTGCTCAAAACATTTTAGATTATGTTCCTTCAAAACTTTTCATTAACACATATGATTTTGAACGTCCGAAGGATTTAGCCATGCATCTTATACAACTAGGTAATGACAGAGAACGGTATATCAATTTTTTGAAGACAATGGATGGCTATTCGTCTCCAAGTCACGCCCAGATTTTCCATGAAAGCATGTGTAAGTTGTGTAGTTTGTTAAACAGTCCAATCAAATCGTCCCAAACTGTTGACGTGTACAGATTCACATGGGAGAGACAATGTCCAGTTGTAAAACCTGCAGGGGTTATTGATGAAAAATACAGAAAGAAATCAAAGTGATATGCATTGTAAGTTATGAGATTCACGTATTGTTCATTAAATTTTAGAGCATTGAAAAGCTCGAAAGCACATGATTGTGCTTGTGAATCGTAACTCCTCAATTTATTTTATATTGTACAATAACACTTCCAATTATTGTTAACATGTTAATAAAAACAGAGCGATTTTTTATTCATTTTTTTCTTTTATTTTGTATTTATATGCATACTAGTATAGTAAATTCATGAAGTAATTAATGTAGAAAACAATGTACTGGAATACAAAGAATTCAATGCAACACTTAGTAAGCCAGATATATACCAATGCTTTCCAACATATTTGTGTTGTAATATCAACAGCGAAACATACAATCAATGCATACTATTCAAATAGCTATATAAAAATCGAAGAAGTACCAATTTGTATTTCAGTCTCAAAGTCGAGTAGGCAAGGCAAAATCATTCGAATTTCCATTAGAAAAGTCGCGAACCGCAATGAACTGTTTCCAGTATTCCGAAATGAGACAAGGTGCCTTGGGAGAGTCAGCGTTTCCTGTTTGTATGCAACACCCCTCACAACAGTTCCATGAAAACTTTTCAAATTCGGTGATTGTCTAGAGGTACATATTGATGTACATATCAGATGAAGATGTCTTGTTTGGTGATGTTGACAGTCATTCATTCGCAATCCAGAATGCCACTGGTCACTGGATCCCCGTAACAAACTTCCTCAATTGAGATAAAGAAGATCCTGAAAACAATCTCAACAGCACTCACAATAGAGCACCAAATTGAGCATCGACGGACCCTTAGCAAGCTAGAGGTGGGACCAGGTGCCCGGGAGGAGTAAGCATTCCCTGTTTGGCTAGCCGCATGGTGATTTCAGCCGTTATATAATATAACCCCAACGAGTTGTTTACTTGCGAGTCGTCTGAATCCAACGATAAAATCGTCATATTTTGAGCATGCTCTGGCGTACCGAATTAGCGGAGAAACGAAAAGCGCCATAAACAGGAAAATACGGAATGTTACTACTCGTGAAAGGGAAGTTTGTTATGTGGAAGTTGGAATCATCAGGCTTGCTTGTCATACAGTGGGGTGTTCAATTGGCTGTTTGCGTCAAAAGATAGAAGTGTATCCAAGTACGAAGCCGATATGTAACTCTCGATTGTTTCCTTGATCATGTTCATGAGGACAGATTTCATGTAGGTCTCACTGGGGTAAATAAATCCCTATATGTTTCTATAGTAACTTGTCAACTTTGATCGCCGATATCTCAGCTCAGAGGAAAAAGAATAAAAAACACGTCCACTCATGCATAGTTGAGATTTCAAACCTTTTTCTCATATAAGTCGGCAAAAAAGTCACTCTGCATCTTTCGAGCAATTTGGCCTTGAAAATTGAGACGATTTTAAAAGCACCTCCCAGTTTCACCCAGTGCTCTCATACTATACATTATACATATCGCATCCTTCCACGAAGTATAGTGCCTCATTCCGTATCACTTATAGTTCATTTGAAAGAATATAAAGTTTCCTTAAACATGATATGAAGTTTACGCACAGAAATAGTTGTTTTCATACTTTATTTGTATTCAAAAGCTCCAGCGTTCTATCCCTTAGGAACTATATTCCCCTATTGCAGGCTTGCGCGAAGGCGATTTACCCCAGTGAGACCTGTAGGTGATTTTTGGAGTTCGGGTTATTGATGGAGAATACGCTATCTATGTATCTGTAGGTAAAATTGAAATGAGAATTACAAGGTCTGGACGAAGTCAGCTTCATATGAATATAAAAATATGACCACAAGAAGTGGGGCGCAAATGGTACCCAATAGGGATGCCTACTATTTGCTGGAATATATATAGTACAAATATCATGCAGGAATTTTTCACAAACACTTGCTTTAAAAGAAATGACAATAAGTCGAGAAGACCGACAAACAAGACAAGCAAAATAATCAGATTGAAAGATATTGGACCGATCGCCCATTGGTCTCGTTGGTTTATGTGTAGTCATTTGTTTGATGTTTCTATATGATTTGGCGTTCATTGTACATGTACCATTTCCGTCTCATCCTGTGCGTGTCTGCTTTGTGTTTTTGCAGTGGGTGTTTTGGGTTTTGGTGTTGGTGCTGCAACCGGGTGTAGTTGGAGATCCCTCCTTTCCTGTACGTATACCGAGGATGCACTTAAATGTTGCTGAATCTGGGGCACTTGCTGGCAAACTTGATTGATCATTTGATCATGTTGTTATAGTTTATCAGTCTGCAAAGAAACCCGGTCGGTTTTTGATTACCACTGGCAATATAATGGTGTTTCGCCGGATTACATGTTTACATTTAACAATATTGATGCGTAGCTGTTACCTTAGATGTACAGTCATACATGTAAGTTCCAAAATTTCTGTCATCAAATTTTCTTGAAATTTCTAAAACGTGGGTATTGTAGCATCATATCCCACCAATCATGTCCACGTATTTTGGTACATTTTTGGACATAATAACTTTCACACTTTTTGGCCATATTGCAATGTTTCGATCGAGGATCACTGACGAGGGTTAAGTACCCGAAACGTGCATGTCTGGTCAATGCTGCATTTATCTGTTCTTAAGTGATGCTATTGAATTTGAAGACGTTAAACATAGACAAAAATTCTTCTCATTGTAATCCCACATTCAAAATCACACAATCGGACACAGTAATCCGTAAAGATATCTGTAAATTAATCATAAATTTTTTGTAAATTAATATAGTTGTTTTCAAAAACTGAGTAACAAACAAAATCAGACAGGCTATAAATGGAATTTCATACTCGACTGAATTTAAGACGATATACAATCATACATGTATTTTACTTGTAAAAGATAACTGCATATAAGATCAGATCTTAACAAAGTTATTGGTTCTTATCAAGCATTCTTTATAAATTGTCCATTCCACCATTCATCTTTGTTGGTTCTATCCTGAACATCCGGGGGTAGAGAGAACGCCGGCTGATCCTTTGATCTTTTCATTATTTCTTCTTCCATTTTCCTTCGCTCTACTCGACTTGCACAGCACCTGTAAATTGTTTTGTATGCACCTCTTAAACAGCAATGAAGTCTGCTTGTACTATTATATGAGCTCACTTGTTTCTTGATTCCATTAATTACGTGCTCAAACAACTATTCATGTCCATTACAATCATCCCATAGCGAGTGTTCAACTGTCCTCACAGTAACTAGACATTGCTGGAGAAGATTTCCTCATTCTTCAATCATTTTGAGAACCAAACCCCCGATAAATTTATAAAGCTGCCAATCTCTGATACTCAAAGAGCAGCATTTTTGAAAAAAAAAACATATATTTTAGATAATTTGTACATATTCTATAAACCGACACATTAACTGATGCTCCCTATTCAAAAGCTTAGATTGAAAGAAGTTACCTGAAATATAGACTCCTAAATCTCATGATAGTAGGCAAGTAAGAGGCTTGCGTAACATGAAATTAGAAGTACAAATACCATGGGTAATTGTTCGACCAAAAGAAGGATTAGAAGTTACAAAATAAGCATGAATGATAATACAGGAAAAACGTGGTTATTTTCGTCGAGGGAAACTTTTGCGAAAATACCATTTTAACAGTACGCGTAGTGGTAATTGTAGCGATATCTGAACTATTTTCTATAGTCTTAATTTTCACGTCGGGTTAATCACCATAACGCGAAAATTTCAACATTTATGGTATTTGGATAATTTTGTCAAGAAGACTGCATTTTGCAAACTTTGGACACTTTGCTTTTCACTCAGATATTTCGGAATCATATGCTTTTGTGCTTGAACCTAAGGATGATGTGCAATTATAGAGATGCAAATATTATTTCCATTTTTACGATTTATAAAACAGTTTTTTCTGGATGAAATATATAGGATTACAGTTGATAACATGTGAATGAAAATAAGGAATCTGAAGACATACGTACGGCAGTTTTTCTTCCACAGCGTAGTATTTCCTCTCCAGCCTTTTCTGTAGACGACCAAGACAAGGTATTGTGTCCACCTTACACCACAGACAGTAGAAACACAGCGTCGCCATAACTACAAACGTCACACCTATACCTACACCAATGGCAATCATCTGGTTCCATCTGCATTCATACAATAGAGTTCGAGAAAGAGGTATTTTGGAACCCTTCGACATTATTTTAATGATGTTTTCATTGACACTGAGTATATCATCCACCTCCTTTGTACGTCCTAAATATTATATATTCATAGCTAATTTTAACATTAATTAAAAAAGATTCCATCATGTTGATTATTTTAACTAAATGTACTGAATCTTTGATTTTTCTTACATTTATTCATAAACCTGAGTCTTTGACTTTGGCTTTTAATCCAGTTGACATCGTATGAAATTATTTAGCTATTAGGACTGTATCTGATGGAACAACCCACAGGAGTGTCGACACATTCTCCGTAAACCCCCCTGAGTCAAATATCCCCCCGAGAGTCAAACACCCATATAACGAACTCTCGGGGGGATATTTGACTCAGGGGGGTTTACGGAGAATGTGTCATACTCCTGTGGAACAACCATACATGCGGAGAAGACTAATAGAGCAGTACACCTCATTATTTTGACTATGATAGGATGCGACCAATATAATATTTGTGATTATCTTCGAGTCCAAAGTCTGAAAGAATCAACCTTTCCCCTTTCTTGCAGCATCCAACAACACCTTCCATCGTACAGCATTCTGTCTTCCCTATTATCACCATCTCCTCTACTGTACAGTCCATGTAGTTACCTGACACTGCGGCATCCAACGAGGGGTCCACTACACATTTTGGGTCTGTTTCAGCTACGCAAAAAGTAAAGGGTAAATTTGACTATTTGTGAAAAATATCTAAAAAGACACAGTAAAACACTTATACGAAAAGCACATACAAAAGACATTATATATAAGATAGCTTGTCACCAAACAAACAAATAAGTGAGAGAAACCGCTGATACTTTTAAAAGCTAGCTTCACGAAAACTCACTTGCACGACGGTTAGGTAACTAAATATTTATAATACAACTGGCTGGTAGAACTTGTAGTACATTAAAGTAATGATTCAAGACCAGTAGACTTACATTATCACCTATTAGCATGATTTGTTTAAATAAAACTATGATACCAACGTTTGCCATTTTCAGAAGATGTTTGACTTAGACGGACAAGACGGACTCTTGGCTTGGTACTGGACCAATTTACAGCCTTGTACCAGGGCATTCATAAGAATTGCACTCTTACTGACTGTGGCTACAGGACTCCATGATAGGCCCTGTCCAAACCTCTTTGGAGAAAACAAGGCCCCGACCATCTGTCCTCTATGAATCTCAGTCGGAGTCCTCGGGTGTTCACATGCATGAGCTCGCTACAACCGGCAGAGAACGGACTGTTTTTCGTATGCCTGCTGTATTTTATGCCCATTTACAATTCCATCAGTGTGTTGGGCCCCTGCGTCATGCTGTTTGTATGTTCTTACAGTGAGGAGGTTATTTTACACCACAATTGTGCGTTCTTCGAGACCTCTGGGTAATCGTAAAAGTGGGAGGGTTGTGCGCATGTAATCCGGATAGCTACACCTTCTACTGATTGCGTAGCAGATGGCCGTCCAATGTCGGCACCGGTTGTCCATTGGTCTTGTTGGTTTATGTGTTGTATTTTGTGTTTCATGTTTCTATGGCTAGAGTTGGTGTTCCTTGTCCCTTTTGGATCTGTTTCTGTGGGTGTCTGCTCTGTGTTTTTGCACTGGGTATTTTGGGGTTTTGCTGTGGGTGCTGCAACCGAGTGTTATTGGAGATCCCCTCCTTTCCTTTAGACATCTTGTGAAATTTACTTAGCATCATATGCCAGCCATCTTGCTACGTCTTTCGGTATCTTTTGAACATAATTTTTACAGATTTTGCCATACTTCAATGCTTGGATTGAAGATCACTGACGAGGGTTAAATACTTGAAATGTGCATGTCTGGTCCACGCTGTAAATTGAACTGCCTTTAAATGATGCTAATGAATTTGAAGACGTTTAACATTGTGACCATTTGTCACTGAATGTGGAATTCTTATTCGCCTCATATATGTATAAGGTGCTAAAAACAAAATTCAAATGATTCGCAGAGATGTCTTGATTTCAAAGAAAAACGAAATTTAATTCCGATGAAATATACCGGAAAGATACCTTAACACTTACCTTTCAAAGAAATAGTTAAATAGATGGAAACGATTAGGAAAATTAGATATGTCATTTCCGATTTCATGTCATGCTCAAATGCTTAAATTTTAGTCTGCAGCATTTGTGTCCTTAAAAGAAACGAGACTTCGCGAAGCTGGACTTTTCTTGTTTATTGGATTTAAGTTTGAAATCGATACTTGGAATAATACACTAATGAAAGGAAAACATTTGACATTATGTTTAGTTACATTGAAATGACTTATAATCGATGGAACTGTCTGTTAACTTAACCTATATGTTTAGCAAATTCTTTTAAACCGAAATCACTTTTATTTCTCATCATGATATAGGAACTATTTCATTTCAACATATTTACATTAACGTCTCAGCAGCTATACCAGAGAACGACAAAAATATATTGAGAGCCAAAGAGAGATAATTTGAAGATCTGATTTCATAACTTATCCGGAAGTCATAACAAAGACCAATCTAAGAGAAGAGCTATTTAATGTATAGGTGAGGGATATCCAGTGAGAGAAATTAAACAACTGCCATTTTGGTCCTACTTACCTAGAAACAATAACATGCATTGTATGTGATGTTTGAAGGATAACAAGCACGTCGCGTTCTTTACAGCGCCACCTACAATACATACCCGCACTGGACTTTGGAGATAGTTCATGTTTCTATGGAACTGTGTTATTGTCTTCGTCTGTTTGTTCGATTTTTCCTTCCTCGTGAGAAAGTTCTGTTTTTATATATTTTTTTAAAGAACTTGTAAGTTTTTTTGACATGCATTGCACCAATCAACTAACTAAAGAATATTAAACGTCTTCAAATTCAATAGCATCATTTAGGAACGGACAATTTTGCAGCATGTTCCAGACATGCACGTTTCGGGTATTTAACACTCGTCAGTGATCCTCAATCTAAACATTGTAATATGACCAAAGATTGTGAAAATCAATATGTCCAAAATGTACCGAAAGACGTAGCAGGAAGGGTGGGATATGATGCTACAGGACCCACGTTTTAGAAATTTCACGAAATTTTGATAACAGAAATGTTCGAATGCGTCGAAGAGACGATCAATCGAAGTTGATCGAACTAGTGGCTACACTTGCCCTCGGGGACATTGTTCACCAACAGTGACAGTCTCACCAAGTGGTACAAATGTTAAACGTCTTAAAATTCAGTAACTGCATTGCACCAATCAACTAACCAAAGAATAAAACAAGCTGCATGACTATATGAAACGTAAGATCGTCGACAGAAAGATAAATTTCGAACAAATAACAAACAATACGTAGCAAACCGAAAGCTGGACGCCTGCAAAATCAAAACAACATACCGATCACGGATACCTACACATCGGCCAGACACAATCGGATATGATGAATGTCTCTAAAACACATGAAACATGAATAACTGACTATACATTTAGACCAAGAGATCATACAAAAACAAGAGGGTTACCAAAGACGACTTTCATACTAGATATCAAACAGAGTAGTTAACCAGATCATGAACTTATGATCCTCCCTTTCATTGTATTGCAAAAGTGCATGCGAGGAAGGAGATCTTTCACAACTACGAACTCTGATAGATTTTTTGTGACAAATTTGCCTGAGGGAATTCACTAGATTGATAAAATCTTGTAAATATTGATATTAATCCTCAATTAACACGTTGAATGGCATCCGCCTTCAGGCATGCATATAAATATTTTTCAATAAAGGTGATAGCCAGGCTCCATTACGTCTTTGATGGAAGGTCTATTTATTGTTTCCATTGGGTTAAGGGCTGTTGCTGGAATCGATACATTTCTAATGGATTAAACCGTTCCTGAGTTCATATATCCACATGAATGAGTCGACAATGGCCAGATACAAGAGGGCGATATTCAAAACACAACAAGTTACTTAAAATACCTTGAAATACATGACACCCTTAAGAATTGTTTTAAGAAAGGGTATAATACTTGGATTTAGTTTTAACCTACTTGTTTAAGGGTTATGCTTTATATTGCCTATTGGGAAAATGACAATAGCTGTCTGATAGTTCTTATGAGTACGTTTGTTGACGTGTTCTCTGGCAGCATAGTTGGAACTCTTCATTTTTCCATAATAGCAATTCTCTGTAACCATTTAAACAATTTCGGCACGCATGGTCTCCGATTTTAATTAAATTTCACACATAAGTAGGGACAAATGAAAAAAAAAGGTAAATTAGACCAAAATTTTATTTCCAGGTAATCTGGTTACCATGGCAACGGCCTTTAAAGTTGAGAAATTGGCAAAATTGAGCTACTTTGAAGCTCTATAATTTGGTTTATATACGACATCTATCTAAGATTTTTTAAGCATCCTAAAGATAAGGACCTACAATTTTAGATGTGCTCAATCGTAGTGTCTGATATTGTCAAAAAGGCCGGTTACCATGAAAACATAATTAGCTATTTTTTATATATTGATTTCAAAATGCTGTTCCTATTTTCAAAATTTCCTTCTCTTTTTATGGGTATATGATATGGAATTCATTTTATAGAATAAGCAAATTCAAGATAAACCCACTTGTTGCTCTGTACATAAGTTACCTTGGCAACGGACACTATGGTCTATAATATTACTTATTTTGCAACTTTAGAGTTATTTTCAAATTTTTGCATTATGATGAACAGATAAGAAATGTTGGAATATATCCATCACAAAGAGCTATTTCAAAAACCGTGTAAAAGCTATTGGGAACATATGTTACCATGGCAACCATTTTTTATTATTTTTATAAAATAGTCATTTCTTATCCAAGGAAGTTTAGATTCAATATTAATAAAGATCAAGTAAGCCTCTTTCAAAATACAAGAAAAAATATTCAAATAATTAATGGTTGCCATGATGGTAATCCGGCCATACAAACTAAAACTAAGCATTTTTGCTGTTTTTCGAAGCCTTTTTCCCAAAAAACGAAACAGGCTAACACAACTTTTTTTTACATATATTATAAAGCAACTCAACTTTATTTTAGAATAAAAAATGTTTAGATTACTTAACTTTGGATGCCAGTATCCAAGGACTCAAATTGGGTCTATGTACAATTTTACACAATAGTTCCCATAGCAACGGGCTAGTTCCTGCATATTTAGAAAAAATCTTTCATGTTTTGAAAGATCTACTTGAACCCATTTATTAAGTATCATTACTCTCAATTAAAATTCAATGATCGAGGAAAAAAAGACTCTAAATATTGTCTAAAATTGTTTTTATTTTCGCCATTTGAGTTCATGTTGCCATAGCAACAAACACAAACTTTGTTTCAATGTGAATTCTTATGTTTGATTTGCATTAACAACTCAAAAATGTAAGTAATTTATCATTGAATTTTGAAAAAAAAATGCCCAAAACACAATATGATATGGTACCTGTGTTGTTGCTATAGAAACATACATATAAGACCATAAACCCAACATTAATATTACTTAAATTGAAAGAACATTGATAGGGCACTGATTATTCATCAGTATTTGTTTTAGATTATGCTGCATAAATCATGTATGTGACTTCAAAAACGCCCCAAAATGCTTTTTTTTCAATATTCAAAGTCCGTTTCCATGGCAATGTGATATGAAGAACATTTTTCATAAATCTATTCTTTGCGGTCAGACCCAAATTTATGTATAAATTTTATCAAAATCCGAGACATGCCGTGCCATGCGTCCTTATGCCCATATTATGACAGCATTGGTTTATTTGTATTTATTTAAATCGTTTTGAATTCGTGCTGCAGCGTTATAATTATCATCAGTGCCGCCAACTACAATGAATTACGTCTTATATTATCATTTACAAAGGATGTCTGCTGTCTGCGGAGATTATACAATACATAATGTGTCATTTGTTTTTCAATGATGAAAAGCGATTGTATCTTTTTGTCCCCATCTGTTTGTTCCCTTTGTCTTGTCTCATACTTGTGTGTTCTGCTGTGCAACATCGTTATGTTAGATATCTCCTCCCTATCTGTCACTAGCAAGAGTGTTCGAAATCATATGGCTAACGTCAACTCTTTTCATTAATAACTGGAAATGCGTGTTCGAAATATCTTCATCTTCCCTGTTTCCTTTATTTTTTACATGTTTGATACTTCTGTGGCAGGAAGATATAAATAGTATTAAGATAACCAAAACGAAAACCAAATCATTTTCAATGTTTCCAATATTAACAAATAATAAAAAGATATGTATCAATGCATTTGGCTGACGATTCGGAAAGAAAATCAATTATTTTTCCTCTGTATTTCATAATCGTGTATTGCGCTCTATGATTTTAAGACACATTTTCATTATACAAACAGAAATTAAAAGCAATCAAAAAGCTTACATTTACATTTTATTGATCACTCTCCAGAAATGAATCAAGAGCATCCTGATGTTGAGAAATCTATACAATTTAAACGTCGATATAATTTTGACATCGATTTTTTTCTCAGCTTGAGATTAGACGTTGAATGTTTCCCCAATCAAAGGATTCTTTCATGTTCTAGGCATGGCGTTGGAGATGGTGAAGGAATTATCAACTTGAAGGTTATTCTTGAATTTAATAAATGAAGATGGATTTATTCATAATATTTGTTGTTTTTGGAATAGGGCTTCTTGGTTCTTCTGTAAAAGGTATGTAGAAATTTCGATTATCTAAGTCGAATGAAGAATTTTCATTCAATAAGACATTTTTAAACACTTTTTGTAAGTAAAATTTGAAATAAGAACGATATGTTATCTATCCTATGATGACTCTAAAATAAGAACATGGTGAAACAACTTTTCCGGCGTAGACAACATTGATTGATTCCTTTGAATCAAATATCAACAAATTCAATAAATTTTTGCGTTTTGAATAATACGGAAGTGTTCCAACTCTATATACTTTCAAAACAATTTATGCTGCACGTGATTGGGATATTAGATCCTCGTCATTGATGATTGTAGTCAAAGTGATTTCAAGACACAGCCAAAATTTGTTTCAGTAGCACTCTCTTATTATATTTTTTTAATTAAACTTGTGAGTCCGCAGCTCCAAATTTCCTGTAGGTCGATTCATTAGCATATCCAAATAAATTCTATATTCAAAATAGCATTGGATTGATGGTGCTAAGATATCATCCTCCTATAATTTCGATGATATTTTTGAATGAATTGACAAGCTTCCGAAAAGGCCAAATAATATTTATGATGTCGAATTGGTAAATGCCAACACAAAGCTTCTTTTCGGCGACTAAATAATTAATACACTTTAAAACATCCTTGTCACGGGGAACGAGTTTAACTGCCCCACACTGCAACAGGAAATAAGCGTTTTTATTAATAATACGGAGGTTAGGGATATCTTCCTATAGGTGTAACATTGTCATTAGCTGGTTCTTTGGTATAATGTTTAGGTAATATGAAGAATTTCGCTCTTCCTATATATATTCATAATTTAGATTTCCTCTATTTTGGACTCTAGAATGAATAATGAGACTAATAGGTTCTATTACGATCTACTGAGTGAGACAAACATTGAAAAGAATGACGGAGATTCTTTTTTTCATCGAGGGGAAAGATGAAACATTTCCGTTACGAGTGTAAATTTCTATGTCTCACTAAGTAGAAAGTGAAAGACTTTATTTCCATTTCCATGAAACATAAGAAAAAAGTAAATTCAAACAACGTTTCATGCCATCCAACGCCATGTTACTGTGACGTCACCATAAGATTATTTTTATCATTGGTCCATAAACTTATGTGTCTCACAAAGGCTGTCTCACAGGGTATCAGCAAATCTGGAGATTTCTTGCTGAAATGTTTATGTGGTGCAATAATAATTATTGGCCGGGAAGGAGTCCAAGACAAAGTTGGATGTTGTATGACGTCATGTCAGAAAAAATGAGACAGAGGCGTGTAATATATATGCATAACACTTTTTCACTTTATTTCAATCTGTCTACACAATCATTCAAACCAGATCATTGTTTTTGAGTTACGAGAAAGCCAATAAGTGTAAAAAAAAAATCACTGAAGACACTGAATACAAAGTGAAGGTATCAGATTGTTCTTTTGTAAGGTAAAAAGATGTGGTAAGCGAATGAGAGTCAAACACAAAAACCGAAATCAGGCTCCAAAAATCACAATCAAAAGGCATACAAGTTCTTGAAAAAAATATAAAACAGAACTTTCTCACGAGATAAAATAAATCATACAAACAAACGTACACAACAACATAGCACCATAGAAACACAAAGGACAACACTATAGAGTGAACAACTTAATCTCTAGAGTCCAGTGCAAGTACAGAGTGTATTTTAGCTGTATAGCGCTTTTAAAAGCTAATTAGTGATGTTTATCACATGAATCATGCCGTATATACAAGTCACAACATCTAAGCAAATGGAACCAAAATAGGTAATGTTGTAAAGTATAGCCTTAAGAAAAAATTGTGCAAAGGTTCATGCTTTCCTGAAAATTTGCATAATTATTTCACCATTCATCCGGACCAAAAAGGTAAATGGAAGGCTATTCTAATTTTTCTCTACGATTGATTTTGGTTTTCATTTTTATGTAACCTTATGCTGAGAATTTTGTTTCCTTGTGACCACGTACTACAAAGTGGTCTTTGAAAATACGTATATTTATATGTGGAAAGAGAGAGGAGTCTTCACCTCATCTCACATAGTACTTTAAATAACATGTTCATCAATGTTTTGTAGGAAGATTAGTTTTTCTTTAAAACACTAGAAATTTGATTCGTAGCATGACGGTGAAATATTTTTTGATTTGACAAGATCTGGAGCAGTTTCATTAAGCATAAAAAACCAATACAAGGGTGCGATATCTTTATCGTTTAAAAATGAAAAAAAAGTATCTGTCATCTGTTGACTTGGCTTCAGAAATGCAATCTGTGCCTCGCAATTTTATTTTCAGTTGCACATGCAGGGACAAAATGTTTGAAGAATGATGCAATTGGTGATCAACCAGGGAATGTTTACTACTGTGATAACCCGGATGAACCCGAGTGTTGCGAGGAGGACAATGAATTTAAATGCTGCGAGTCCACAGTGAATAAGACAATGTAAGTTGTTGTTGTTGACGGTATTTATTTCTACACCCCGTAACCATTTTTGATTGAGCATTATAACTCTTCTTCTATGCAAATTCATCATACGTGTACCAAATTGATACATATGACATTGTACTTCATAAATATGGACGAATGTGAGAGAGAATGCGATGTGTTGTTTTTTTTTTATTTCAAATATGTGTCAAAAATAAAAGAAAGGAAAATACGACATTACTGTAGATGAGCTATTTCACTTTCTTGTTTTATTTTCAGTCGTGAACAAGCCATTTTATTCGGGTCTCTAGCTGGAGCCATACTGCTGATTGCTATTGCCTTTGTATGTATAATGAAGGATGTGCAATGCTGTGGTTCCGACAAAACACTACGTGAAAAATGTCGCTGTTGTTGCTGCAAAAAGTATGATTTTGTTATTTCTGTCTTTCTTACATGTCATATAATTCGGCTGCAAATATAAGATTTTGGACTGAACTTCATTTAAATGATTAAGTATTCTATTAAAAAGAAATAAGGACCCACTTTTCATTAAAATTAAATCAATTTTCAAGAGTCTTGAAACTTTTGTAGTGTTTCAAAACAGAACTTAATTTTTAATATTGGTAAATTCAGACATATCGACGAAGAGGAAGAGTACCATCCTAAAGAAGAATACAAAACAAAGTATAGACCTTTCCACCACAACGGCAATATCCACACGAACTATGACGACCTAAAGATCAGACCAGAATCCACATGTTCTACACTGGCAGGGGGCAGCTGGCAAAAATATTACTGATCTAGACTCGTTCTATATTCTTTTAGTTTTAGTAATTAGTGGTTACCTCCTTTTACTACTTTTATATTATTACTGATTTGATCCTCTTTATCTCCTTATATATACATGACGTCATACTTCAGACATTTTATGTCATTTCTCGTTATATATCCATCAATATAATTTCTTTTTCCGAATGGTTTAAAGTATAAGGCAAATACAAGGTAAAAATGCTCAAAGGAATGAATCTACGATAAAATGGAGTCTCAGCATGGTTTTCAATTTCAGTAAAATTTCACTTCGAAATATCTGTAACTATTTTGAGAAATCGAATCATGCCTTCCTTTTAAATAAAGTAAACCTATGTCTCTCACAGTATATCAGTTCTTTGTTGAAATTTTTACTTTTTACTTGGTTATTTGTTCTGCATTGTTGTGTAAATTGTAAATATCATCCAAGGTCTTTCATGTTGTACCACTATACTTTAAAACGATTGCTTTTAGCAACAATGATGAATAAAATATTACAAATACTTTTAAGAACTTTTTTCTCGATCAATCAATTCAAGAAGGGCACTCAAGGGGAAACATATAATTTGTATTCTATAATCATATTCTTTGTTTCAACCATATCCCTATTAGGAAGTACAAAATATTTAATACAAAAATATAACTAAGAGCATACACAGGATAAAACCAGAACTAAAGCAATGGAATAAAAAATCTACCATATGAAGAGAAGTGAAGTCCCTGCGAAAGAGTTAGATCAGATGTCCAGATAGAGTAAGCATCTCCTGATTGCATGCAACACCCGTTACTTCAATTCGGTAGAAAGGTCACAATCGAAATGATGTTCATTCCAATTGAATGTTGGTCACTTTGTCATGGCACAAAAGGTCTATGTCAGAATATCATTTATGACTCTGGACAAGGGGACGTCATGGTGTGCTACCATTTTCCCATATCGACAATAGATATTCCTCAGTGACGATGTTAGTCGGTCACAAATGTATCCTTGACTGAGAGGCTTAACTGAAAGCCGTCCAGTTCTTAGAACAAAATCTGAGTACATGGAAATTGCCCGAGCATAACGTTTTAATTGAAAAATGAAAAATCCATATGTTGGTGACGACGGGATGTTGCTACTCCGAACATCCCTATTTCTAAACTGGATCTTCCTACACTATACTGCATACCAAAACTGCACAAGTCTCCTTACAAATTTCGATACATTGCTAATTCTAGCAACTGCTCAACTACAATTTTGTCTAGAAATCTGACGTCAGCACTCACGGTTATAAAGGAACACGTAGCAAAATATTGTGAAACTGTTCTAAACAGGAATGATGTAAACTAATTTTGGTCTATTAAAAATTCAGGGGATGTGATTGACAAAATGAAATCTAGAAATTTTCGAGCCAATTCGATTTCTTCATACGACTTTTCAAATATGTACACCACGCTTCCTCACGATAAGATTAATGATCAATTGTCCAAACTCATTAAATGGTGCTTTAACCGAGAGGGGAAAACTTATATTTGTACATCTGAATCAAAGGGTTTCTTTTCCAATACAGAATACAAATTATATAAATCATGGACATGTAGTGATCTTTGTATTGCCTTGTCCTTTCTTTTGGACAACATTTATGTAAGATTTGGTGAGAATCTCTACAAGCAGGTTGTAGGGATCCCTATGGGTACTAATTGTGCGCCTCTTGTTGCAGATTTATTGTTATACACGTATGAAAAAGATTTTATCCAAAATCTTCAAAATCAAAGAAAACATGATGATGTGAAATGTTTCAATGGTACTTCTAGGTACCTGGATCATATTCTTACTATCGACAATCGTGTGTTTGAAAAGTATAAAAATGTTATTTATCCACAGGAACTGACTCTAAACAAGGCGAACGTTACAAACACAGAAACACCATTTTTGGACATGAATATCAAAATTGTTAATGGAGAGATGGTCCATGTTGCCAATTAATCTGTTCTTAAATAATGCTATTCAATATGAAGACGTTTACATTCATACAAGTGTGTATGACAAAAGAGATGGCTTTGGATTCAACATAGTAAATTTTCCCTGGCTTGATGGTGATGTTCCTAGATTGCCGTCTTATGGTATCTACATTTCGCAGCTCATCCGGTATGCTAGAGCATGTACTGATGTTTTGGATTTTCATGATAGAAATTTACAAATTACCAAGAAACTTTTATGTCAAGGTTTTCGCTTTCACAAACTTGTGAAGACATTCTGGAAATTTTACAAAAATTATTGTCAACTACTTTTGAAATTCGGACCCATACAAGCAACAGAGTATATTACTTTGGGTATTTCGCAACCTGCATTTTATGGTGACATGATCAACAAAATTAGAAGGATCAACGGTAGACAGAATTACCATCGAAAATGCGTCAGAATCATCAAACGCCTCCTATACCGTGGATATGATCCTAATGTCACCAAACGGACACTGGGCTTGATACTTGACCAATCTACAGTCTTGTACCAGCGCATCCTTAATACTTGCACGCTGAATGGCTGTGACGACGACACTCCATGACGGGCCCTGTCCAAACCTCTTTAGAGAAGACAGGGCCCCGACCACCTGTCCTCTCTGAATGTCAGTCGGACTCCCCGGATAATAACATACATTAGCTCGCTACAGCCGGCAGAGCACAGGTTGTATTACGCATGCCCTCCCTTTTTTATATCCATTTACATATTCATCTGTGTTGCTTGGGCCCCTGCGTTTTGCGGTCTTGTTTGCGTGTGGTCATCTGACAGTGAGGAGGTTGTTTTACACCACAATTGTACGTTCTTCGAGACCTCTGGGTAATCGGAATAGTGGGAGGGTTGTGCACACGTAATCCAGGATAACCACACCGTCTGCCACTGACGTGGCAGATGACCGTCCTAAGTCGGCATCGTTTACCCATTGGTCTCGTTGGTTTATGTGTAGTCATTTGTGTTTTATGTTTTTCTGTGATTTGGCGTTCCTTGTACTACTGCGTCTCTTTCAGTGCGTGTCTTTTTTGTGTTTTACAGTGGGTGTTTTGGGAGGATGCTGTTGGTGCTGCAACTAGTTGTTGTTGGAGATCCCCTTCTTTCCGAAAAGGAAAATTTGTGAAATTGAAATTGAAGTCATTACGTGAGGTGTTCATATTACCAAGTGCGTCAAAAGACATGATATCCAAATAGGACGCTAGATCTCTGTCGTTTCTTTAACTTCAAGTTCAACTGGATAGATAGCGCCAAGGTATTTGTAAATGTTGGAGTATTGTATCTGTACGTGATGTTGAAGTTAAGTTCTAAATGTTTTTTGCCCTCAGAGATCAAGGACTGAGTAAATTCAGCTTCGTATGATTATAAAAATAGGTCAGCAAGGAGCGAGGCACAATTGGACATAATAATTTTCATACTTTTTGGCCATTTTACATTGTTTAGACTGAGGATCACTGACGACCCACGTTTTAGAAATTTCAAGAAATTTTGTGACAGAAAATTTCAAATGCGTTGAAGAGACAGACGATCAACCGAAGTTGATCAAACTTGGCTACATGTGCCCTCGGGGACTCCTGGTCCACCAGCAGTGACACTCACCAAGTAGTTCAAATGTTAAACGTCTTTAAATTCGATAAGATTTGCTATGCTTTGTTTTAAGTCTTTAACCTTGAATTTGTTCAGCATCTATTCATAGCTTTGGCAAGCCATTATTTTTTCACACCGTGATGGACGAATTTCATCACAATAATACAGCTTTTCAGTTGGTTCCACGCAGACTCTAAGACTCTAAATGATCGATGCCCATACTACGACATAACTTGTTAATTTGTATTTATTTTGACTTTGTACGATACTGCGTTATTCGTAGGAGTGACACCACCTAGAACTACTTTCGATCTTACAATAGGATTTATCCGAGTTAATTCCTTTCAAGCTCCGTTGTCGAAAAGAAGCTTTGTTTAGATTGAGCATCACTGACAAGGATTAAATACCCGAAAGGGGCATGTATGGTCCATGCTGCCAATTAATCTGTTCTTAAATTATGTTTTTGAATTTGAAGATGTTTAGCATTTGTACCACTTGGCGAGTGTCACTTCAGGAGACCCGAGAGCACTTTTAGCCGAGTTCGATCAGCTTCGGTTGATAGTTTTTACAAGGCATTCGCAAAATTTCTGTTATCAAAATTTCTTGAAATTCCTAAAGCGTGGGTCCTGTAGCATCATATGCCACCCATCCTACTACGTATTTCGGCACATTTGTGCACATAATAACTTTCACACTTTTTGAGAGTACTATTACAATGTTTACATTGACAGTATTACAATGTTCACATTGAGGATCACTGACGAGGGTTAAACATGCATATCTGATCCATGCGGCAAAAAGGAAAATGCAAGGTTATTCTATTTTAAAATAATTTCTCTCTACGATTGATTTTGGTTTTTTATTTTGATGTAACCTTATGCTGAGAAGGAGCTGTTAAGATAATTAAGGGTCGGATTTAGCTCTGAAATCACTCGATTATTTCTCGTGCATTGTCATTCCAATTTAGATAAAAGTTGGTTAGGATAGAAAAATAAAGTATTATAAGAGTCGTAGTAGGTATTTTATGTAAATAAATTTGTTGAAAGATGTTATTATTGTGCGTTGAAGAGGTAGGGGTACAGATGACGGAAAGCATCGAATATCGAACAAAAACGGACAAAAATGCATTATTTTACACATTTTTTTTATATTTATTATGCTTCTGTTACCTAATTAACTGTGAGGTAATTATATCAATAAAAACGACAAACTCTGCAATCCGGAAACTGAAAAACGGTTTTATTTCGTTCTTCTCAGCCACTTATGGAGCTTTCTAGCGCGAAAAACACACGGTGTAGAAATAGACAACTTTCTCGTTTATTTCCTTCCAAACGGTTAATATTTGATCAGAACACACTCTGAATATATAGTTTCATGATACAAAATGACAAAATGGCAATTATAACCTACTTTATCACTCTAGAGACACATTTGAAAATAGTCAACCATCCCCCTTTTTACGCCCGTTGGACATTGTTCCCCCTTGCTTCAGAACGTCTCTTTGCCAGAAAATGTGTTTTATTGATATACACCTTTGGTGAAAGTGGCATTGTAAAGCGGGGGGGGGGGGCGATGTTAAAACTTTTCCGTTTTCCATTGATTTCTGCGTAAAAAACGCTCATTTTGACCCAAATATCGGTCTTATTTTGAATAAATTTTCCCATCCAAGAGCAGATTCATATGTGGACCAAGTCACTTGACATTTCCTCCGAAAAAAAAAATTCTTAAATTTTGCATTTTGGAATTTCGAATTTTCAGGACAGATTTTACGCCTTATCAGCTCCTTTTGTTTAATTGTGACCACTACATTGTATGAAGTGGTCTTTGAAAATACTTATTTATCTCCCTTGTCAATACGCGAAGGAAGAAGAGTCTTCGCTTCATCTCACATAGTACTTCAAATAACATGTTCATAAATGTTTTGTACGAAGACTAGTTCTTCTTTAAAACACTAGAAATTTGTTTTGTAGCATGATGGTGAAATGTTTTGATTTGAGAACATCTGGAGCAGTTTCATTTAGCATAATAAAACCAATGCAAGGTTGCGATATCTTTATCTTTTAAAAATGAAAAAGTATCTGTCATCTGTTTACTTGGCTTCAGAAATGCAATCTGTGCCTCGCAATTTTATTTTCAGTTGCACATGCAGGGACGAAATGTTTGAAGAATGATGCAATTGGAGATCAACCAGGGAATGTTTACTACTGTGATAACCCGGATGAACCTGAGTGTTGTGAAGGCTGCGAGTCCACAGTGAATAAGACAATGTAAGTTGTTGTTGCTGTTGTTGTTATTTATTTCTACCATTTTTGATTGAGCATTATAACTCTTCTTCTATACAAATTCATCATACGTGTACCAAATTGATACATATGACATTGTACCTCAGAAATATGGACGAGTAAGAGAGAGAATGCGATGTGTTGTTTTATTATTTCAAATATGTGTCAAAAATAAAATAAAACGAACATACGACATTACTGTAGATGAGCTATTTCACTTTCTTGTTTTATTTTCAGTCGTGAACAAGCTATTTTATTCGGGTCTCTAGCTGGAGCCATACTGCTGATTGCTATTGCCTTTGTTTGTATAATGAAGGATGTGCAATGCTGTGGTTCCGACAAAACACTACGTGAAAAATGTCGCTGTTGTTGCTGCAAAAAGTATGATTTTGTTATTTCTGTCTTTCTTACATTTCATATAATTCGGCTGTAAATATAAGATTTTGGACTGAATTTCATTTAAATGATTAAATATTCTATTAAAAAGAAATAAGGACCCGGACCCACTTTCCATTAAAATTAAATTATATTAATTTTCAAGAGTCTTGAAACTTTTGTGGAGTTTCAAAACAGAACTTAATTTCAAATATTGGTAAATTCAGACATATCGACGAAGAGGAAGAGTACCATCCTAAAGAAGAATACAAAACAAAGTATAGACCTTTCCACCACAACGGCAATATCCACACGAACTATGACGACCTAAAGATCAGACCAGAATCCACATGTTCTACACTGGCAGGGGGCAGCTGGCAAAAATATTACTGATCTGGACTCGTTCTATATTCTTTTAGTTTTAAGTACGTAGTTACCTCCTCTTTATCTCATTATATATATACGACATCATACTTCGGACATTTTATGTCATTTCTTGTTATGTAACAGTATGCAAAAGTTTAACACAGAAGAATTCAATAAAAAGTATCTGAAGATCAAAATTGTTCACTCGTTGCACTTTAATATTGACCATCAATATAATATCTTTTTTTCGAATGGTTTAAAGTATAAGGCAAATACAAGGTAAAAATGCTCAAAAGAATGAATCTACGGTAAAATGGAGTCTCAGCATGGTTTTCAATTTCAGTAAAATTTCATTTCGAAATATCTATAACCATTTTGAGAAATCGAATCATGCCTTCCTTTTAAATAAAGTAAACCTATGTCTCTCACAGTATATCAGTTCTTTGTTGAAATTTTACTTTTTACTTCGTTATTTGTTCTGCATTGTTGTGTAAATTGTAAATATCATCCAAGGTCTTTCATGTTGTACCACTATTCTTGAAAACGATTGCTTTTTGCAACAATGATGAATAAAATATTACAAATACTTTAAAAAAAAACTTTTTTTTTCTCGATCAATCAATTCAAGAAGGGCACCCGAGGGGAATCATTTAATATGTATTATATAATAATATTCTTTGTTTCAACCATATCCCTATCAAGAAGTACAAAATCTTTAGTAAAAAAAAATCATCTAACCAAGGGCATACAAAACCAGAACTAAGGCAATGGAAAAGAAATAATAAAAATCTACCATATGAAGAGAAGTGAACTCCCTGCGAAAGAGTGAGATCAGGTGTCCAGGAAGAGTGAACATCTCCTGATTGCATGCAACACCCGCCACTTCAATTCGGTAATTGAAAACGATCGAAAACCGATTGAATGTTGTTCACTTCGAAATGTTGTTCATTCCGGGGTTTGCAACTGTTCCGATGGGATTTTCATGTTTGGCCTTGCCTTCTCGACTTTGAAACGGAATTACTGTTAGGAACTTCTTTAATGTTTATTTCGGAACCTCCCACAAAGGAAGACAAACGTATAAATTGGTATGTCATGGCACAAAAGGTCTACGTCAGAATATCGTTTATGACTCAAGGGGACGTCAAAGTGTGCTACCATTTCCTTAGAACTTCCTCAGTGACGATGTTAGTCGGTCACAAATGTATCATTGACTTAGACGGCTTAACTGAAAGCCGTCTAGTTCTTAGAACAAAATCTGAGTACATGGAAATTGCCCAAGCATAACGTATTAATTGAGAAATGAAAAATCCATATGCTGGCGACGACGGGATGTTGCTACTCCGAAAAGGAAAATTTGTGAAATTGAAATTGAAGTCATCATGTTTGTCATAGAATGAGGTGTTCATATTACCAAGTGCGTCAAAAGACTACATGATATCCAAATAGGACGCTCGATCTCTGTCGTTTCTTTAACTTCAAGTTCAACTGGATAGACTCAGATTTCTCTTTTACAAATTAAGTTTTGTCGTAATTTACGACAATGAAATTATATTTACGATTAACGTTTTTACTTGTAAATACTAGTATATCCGTTATATTTACCAACACTGACAGATTACCCACTTTGTATGTTTGCTGTGGCACGGGAGTTAGACATTTCGTTTTGACTTAGTTCTATTTAAAGACTACAGGGTAACCGGAAAATAAGGAGGGATGTGTACAAATAATCCGGATTACTGAGGAACTGAACTCATCGTGAGGACGATGAACTTAACTTGGTAAGTAAACAAAGTCAGGAGAATATCAAAAAATAATGATTACAGAAAATAACACCATTATAATACGGAAGTGTTCCAACTCTTTACCTCCAAACCAATTTAAATGCACCAGACACCTATCCTCATAAGTGATGCTTCCTGCAAAAGAGATTTTTAGACACAGCCAAAATTCATTTTACTAGCGTTCTGTGATTTTATTTTTTAATCTAAATTTGTTACATTATTTTGCAGAGAGTGTAGGTCTCAAAATTTCCTGTAGGATCGATTCAGTAGCAAAGTTGAATTAAATCGATGACCAAAATAGCATTGAAGGGATGGTGCTCAGATGTCAACCTACTTTAATGTCGACATTATTTTTTAATAAAATTTCCGAAATAGCAAAGCAATATATATGATGTCCGTATAACCAGGTGCACGGTTAGACAATATCTGGTTTTTACAATATCCATTGCTGTTTCTTGGTGTGGTACAATATAGTTGTGTGTTGCTATTCTCAAATTCGCGAGCCATATGGTATTTGATAGGCTATGTTACTCGAATAAAGCATGGCTTATCAATGTTAAACGTCTTTAAATTCAATAGCATCATTTAAAACCGGATAAATTTACAGCATGGACCAGACATGCACGTTTCGGGTACTAAACCCTCGTCAGTGATCCTCAGTCTAAACAATGTAATACGGCCAAACAGTATGAAAATTATTATGTCCAAAAATGTACCAAAAGACGTAACAGAATGGGTGGGATATGATGCTACAGGACCCACATTTTAGAAATTTCAAGAAATTTTGTAACAGAAAATTTCAAATGCGTTGAAGAGACACACGATCAACCGAAGTTGATCGAACTTGGCTACATGTGCCCTCGGGGACTCTTGGTCCACCAGCAGTGACACTCACCAAGTAGTTCAAATGTTAAACGTCTTTAAATTCAATAGCATCATTTAAAACGATACTGCGTTATTCATAGGAGTGGCACCACCTAGAACTACTTTCGATCTTACAATTGGATCAATCTGAGTTAATTCCTTTCAAGCTCCGTTGTCGGAAAGAAGCTTTGTTTAGATTGAGGATCACTGACAAGGATTAAAAACCTAAAGGTGCATGTCTGGTCCATGCTGCAAATTAATCTGTTCTTAAATGATGTTTTTGAATTTGAAGACGTTTAGCATTTGTACCACTTGGTGAGTGTCACTTCAGGAGACCCGCGGGCACATTTAGCAAAGTTCGATCACCTTCGGTTGATAGTTTCTACAAGGCATTCGCAAAATTTCTGTTATCAAAATTTCTTGAAATTCCTAAAGCGTGGGTCCTGTAGAATCATATCCCACCCACTACGTACTACGTATTTCGGTACATTTTTGCACATAATAACTTTCACACTTTTTGACAGTACTATTACAATGTTTACATTAACAGTATTACAACGTTTACATTGAGGATCACTGACGAGGGTTAAGTACCCGAAACATGCATGTCTGATCCATGCTGCAAATCTATCTGTTCTTAAATGATGCTATTGAATTTGAAGACGTTTAACATTTGAAGTGGCCCTTATTAATTTGACATCATAAATTACTTTATTTTGAAACTTGTCATTTTATCCTATATTGGTGGCTAATTCTTCCGAACGTTTCTAAAAATTGCTGAAATTAAAAAAAATCCAACATTTTTCAAAATTCTAGCAGTTTCCTGGAAGGAAAATTACATTTTCATTGATTCCATATTTGTGTTCAGTTATGTCTTGACATTGTACAGTTAGAAGTGAAATGTTTATATTTTCCTTATACTTTGCAAAATTTGTATGATAAGAGAGTACCTGTTGGCTGAATGATTACGAGAAATGGTAGCGTACCTGTTTTTCAGCAGTATATAATATAATGGAAATAAAAGGACGTTAGCGTCATGGCAGCATCCCTCCAATGCTCTTTGGTCATAGATTTCATTCAATTTTACAAATGAATCGGCCCTACAGCGATTTCATTCATAAAATAAAACGAGAGGGCGCTATTCAAACACTTTTTGTTTGTCTTAAAATCCCTTTGACTTGGAAGTACCAGTGATGAGGATTTGCTATTCGAGGTACGTGACGCATATAAAATTGGTTTGAAAACTAGTTCAAGAAGATTACGAGTTGAAAAAGATATTTCGATCAGTTTTCATATATTAAGTGTCGTTCTTCATATTTCAATTATGTGGTGTTATTACTCTCGTCGTATCCGTCTGTTTGTTCCATTTTTGTGATTGTTCCGCTGTGATCACTGCAACGTTATGGGACGCCTAGTCTCACTTCGGAATGTTATTCATTCCGAGATTCGCTACCGTTCCAATGGAAATTCTAATTATTTTGCCTTGCCTTCTCGATTTTGGGAATGAATAACTGATATATAGGTACTTCTTTGTTGTTCATACAAAAACACATGATTGAATTCACAATGAAGATAAGGTTAGGTGTCATGGGAAAGTAAGTATCTCCTGCTTGCTAGCATTGCTCGTCACTTAAGCAGTGCAGAAAAGGTCAAGCATGTTATACTTAATTTGGCTACACAAGAAATTGATGTGATAGCAAAGAATATACATTTTATGAGTATATACATGTACAAAAATTAGACAGATAAAGGGTATATAGATCAACTCATTGAACGTTACATTTTTTTTAAAAAATACTCGCCGCATCATATAAAGTTGTCAATATTGAAATATATGTTCTATAGTAACAATTTTATTGCAATAAACATGTGTTTCGGATATTGAATCATCGGCAGTAGTACTTAATGTCAAACAGTTTTAATAAAGCCAAAGTGAATTTTCCTGGCGCCATCTACAATACAGACTTTTGATTTCCTCTTGGCAAAATGAGCGACTTCACATTTTGTGTAGGGTTGATTCAGAACCGTATTTAAGTGAAAAATATGGCCAAAATCGTTGGAGGGTAGGCGTAAGGAACTTAATTCTAAACATAACCGAAAAAAAAAATGCCGAAACCCCAGCTAAGAACAGAGCTATGCAATGAGGGAGATACCCCTTAGTTTAGAAATTTAGGTCTAATTTGATGACAGGAAATTTAGAAAATATTTCAGCAAATTTGCAAACAAGTAAAAATGATATAAATAAAAATGACATTTTTAAGTCAAATATGACAACCATTGAATATAGAGAGTACCAGTTTTTTAAGCAAATAAACATTTAATAATAATTGGAAACCCTGAAAACATAATATTCTAATTGATTTATAAGATTTATCTTGACATATTCATCACTTCCTCGTATGACGGCGGTAAAATTCCACTAGTGATATTGTCAGAATGGGGCTCTGGAGGAGCTGATGGCAGATTGTTTGTCTGACACCCTCCTTGTTGTACTGAGGTAGGGTAATCAAAGTCACGTTGTAATCCTGATTCAGGCTCACTCTCTGATGACGAGGATGACCGCCGAGAGGGAGTATATGATTGGTCGGAGTATATACGTGCTGGTGACGTCATCCTGACAGGGGATGCATTATAGTTTCTTCCATTGGCGTCGATTCGATCTTGAATACGAAAGTTAAAGTTATACAATGTAATTAAATTCAGTGCCTTAAAACATACAACCTGGTTATGCACAATATAGGCGAAATAGAAATATGTATCTTTGAGTTAAAATACAATTGAAGCTGGCAAGTCGGCTTGTTGAAAATGTTGCCCTTTCCATTAATTCGGTTTCAACAATGATAATCTCAAAATTCTAAAGGTCATATGTAATTTGTAATGAAACATTAAGACATGCTTTATTTTGAAACAATGTATGTAACTGAATAATGATGGTTCCATGCAATACAAATGTACACGAAACAAGTTATCCACTTCTGTCACATAACTTCTGGACAAAAAAAATCAAATTCGTGCACCACACAATAGTGGTACTTCAAGCAAAAATGAATCAAAAAGCCAAAGTAAGACTACTTTGCCATCTTCTCTAGCAGAGAATTGAAATGAAATTATATCTAATGAATAATTTCACGTAATAAGCGTTTTTTTCTGTTAAAATGAAATATATCATAACTAAAATTTTGAAATCAAATTTGAGACTGACCAATAGGCTACGTACCATGACTATGCAAATACATCATGTGGACGTAAATCATCTTCTTCCTCGTTCGCTGGTACATCACGTTTCTGTTTACCCTTTGTACAACGTACGTATATAAAGATGACAACAATGAGAAAAACGACGATGCCAGCGACGATAGCTAAAACAGTACTTGATGATAAGGATTTATCTGTAAAAATGAAGGAATAAAAATAATGTTATTGGTTTTAATTAAAAGGTAAAAAAAACCCTGCAGGCAGTGAGCACTCTTCTGGTAAAATAGTTCACATAGCATTGCAAAACGACACTTTAATACCATCGCACCTGTTATAGTATTGTGAACATCAAAGTGTTCAACTTCTTATTTCATCATTTAGGAATACGTTGTTCTGTTGATACAATTGCTCAGATTTCTTTGAATTCAGTATTTTCCTTAACATATGAGCACATACATTTGCTAGTTTTAAAAGATTTTTGTTGTAAATTCACGTATATAGCTGTTCTTTCAATTTTTTTTTTCAAATCCAAAATAACTAGACTAGTCAGCGATTATTTTTCATTCATTCTGCTTTGTCGGTAGTAAAGTGTCGTTAAATATTCTCGAATGGCGATTTATAAACTGTATGCGATGCTATATAATGGCCAATGTTCCTAAGTTAACTTTTGTTCGCTTTCCCTAGTTCATTTTCTCATTGAGCTACAATAGCTCTAACTTAAAAACCATTTGAACATTATCTTTCTTCAAAACAAATAAACGTTCAATGAAACTCAAACACAACCCAAATAAAAATCCAATATTCACAATGATTGGGCAAATAAAGCCTGCCAAAAATAAAACACTAAACAAAGCACTAAAATATGCAGCAAAGAGAAAGAAAATATAAACAGGCGCTCAGGGAGAGTAAACATCTCCTGATAGCTAGCAACGTCTATCACTTAAACTGAACACAAGCTCAGAACCGGTTGTTGTTAAATACGGTGTTTGGATGGTTATAATGAAAAATATTTTCAACATTGTTGACAACGAGATGTTTCTTATTTTCCTAATGTTATTTCAAGTCAGAGTGCAATTCTGAAGAATGCGCTGGTACAAGACTGTAGATGTGTTAATCAAGTGTCCGTCTTGTGACAGAATTATCATATCCACGGTATAAAAGACGTTTGATAATTCTAACACAATTTCGATGGTAATTCTGTCTACCTTTGATCCTTCTTTTTGTTAATCATGTCACCATATAATGCAGATTGTGAAATACTCAAAGTAATATAATTTGTTGCATATTTGGGTCCGAATTTCAAAAGAAGTTGACAATCATTTTTGTAAAATTTCAAGAAAGTCTTTACTAGTTCGTGAAATCGAAAACCTTGACCTTAAATTGCAGTAGATTGGGATATTTCTTCCAGAGGAAAGGGATTATACAAATAAATACACAAACAGTCGAATACACAAATTTTCGGCCCCTTGGCCAATGAGCCGAAAATTTGTGTATTCGAGTGTTTGTGTTTTACTTGACCTTAAAGTTCCTTCGTTATTTGTAAATTTCTTATAAGAAAATCCAAAAATTGTGTTTCTGTGTTTGTAACCTTTGCCTTGTTAAGATTCTATTCTTGAGGATAGATAATAACATTTTTATACATTTTAAAAGCAGGATTGTCTATATAGTAAGAATATCATCCAGGTACCTAGAAGTACCAATGAATCATTTCAAATCATCATGTTTTCTTTGCTTTTGAAGGTTTTGGATGATTCTTTTTCATACGTGTCAATTCAAGAGGCGCACAATTAGTACCCATGGGGAGCCCTACAACTTCCCAGTAGATATTCTCACCAAATCTTACATGAATGTTGTCCAAGAGGAAGGACAAGTCAAAGTTGATCTAGCTTACCTTCCTCTGTAGGATAAGCTGTAATCTTGAGTGTGAAGTAGGATTTTCTTGTTGGCCTTCTAAGGCGACCAAAACCTATCCATTCGGCATATACAGACACTTTCAAACGATCATTCGGCTCTGTGCAAAACGTTCCCGGGAACTCGTTCACACCGTATTCCTAAAATATACATTTATATTCTTATATTACTTTTAAGTTAGATCAAGGCATATCGCGTCGCCAATATGGTATGAAACACGGCTTGGACGTTCTCAGATGTTATACATTTACATGTTGATCAGCTCATATTACAACCAGAAGCAATATTATTTCTAAAAACACTACTGTGGTGTGCTAAATAACTATATACTAGTTTACATCGGATTTCTCATTGCATAAGGACATGAAAAAATCTACAGCTAAACTACCTCGCACTGACAACAGTACAAAATAATGTGTTTTTGTGTTTTATTGTCAAATATAATGTAGCATCATATCCCACCCATCCTGCTACTTTTTTGTATATTTTTGGGCACAATATTTTTCACTCTGTCGCCATATTACATTGTTTAGATTGAGGATCACTGACGAGGGTTAAGTACCCGAAATTTACATGTCTGGTCCATGCTGCAAATTATATCTGTTCTTAAATGATGCTATTGAGTTTGAAGGCGTTTCACATTTGAAACACTTGGTGAGTGTCACTGCTGGTGGATCAGGAGTCCCCGGGGGCACATTTAGCCAAGTTCGATCAACTTAGGTTGTTCGTCTGTCTCTTCAACGCATTCGAAAATTTCTGTTATCAAAAAATCTTGAAATTTCTAAAACATGGGTCCTTTAGCATCATATCCCACCCATCCTGCTACGTTTTTTTTTTTTTTTTTTTTTTTGGTATATTTTTGGACACAATATTTTTCACTCTTTAGCCATATTACATTGTTTAGATTGAGGATCACTGACGAGGGTTAAGTACCCGAAACGTGCATGTCTGGTCCATGCTGAAATTATATCTGCTCTTAATTGATGTTATTGAATTTGAAGGCGTTTAACATGTATTTCACTTCAAATTACAATTATCGTTATTCATTTGGTGAGTTTTTGACATTCTAACTTATCAAAGGAAGAGTGTGCAAAATAAGATTCACATGTCAGGTAATCTGATATGACAATCACTTGAACCTTTGAAAAATTCACATCTGAGGCAATATAAACGCTTAGAATTATGTAGTAATGCGCTCGCATTGTTCTGTCAAGGTTCAGTGCAATATACCATGCTAAGCGTTGACGTAAAGTGTTTGACGTAAAAAGTGAGTAAATCAATGCCAAAATGACATTTTTAGAAGAAATATGTCGATTATGTTGGTAAAAATAGCAAAATAAAATTCTGATTGTAATACCAATAGCAAACGAAGTGTACGCATGTGCATTATCCTGACTCAAAGTGAAGTTTCGCTGACGCTTACGGAAATGGACTAACCGAACTCAGAGTTACGGACAGACAAACCGGTCAATATTTTTCTTCACGGTTTCTGGAACTTGTCTGTATATAGCCAAGGGTTGTTTCTGCATTCAAAAAAGTGGACAAAATAATGTCAAACGGGTGTGACGTCCTCATTTTCGTATTTTGCTGAAATGACGTCAAGGCATTTTCCTTGTGCGTTTGTGTTCCCGTATGTCGCAAATATGTTGAAAACATCCAAACATTACCTAAGAATAATTCATTCAAACTTGCCTTGTCGCGTCGTCTCGGGACATATGAGAAAGAAGCTTCCTGAATGCAAGAAATCACTATTTTATTCTTGTATGTTAAGTACCCGAAACGTGAATGTCTGGTCCACGTTGCCAATTTATCTGTTCTTAAATGATGCTATTCAATTTGAAGACGTTTACGTGTAACAATCTTAAGAAAATATTTAATGAAACCAAAGAATGTTAATCAATAAAAATGACCTAAAATCTGCAGAAAAATGACGAAAAATTGAATTGAAAATTCATTGCGTAACGCACAGGCTCGAAAACGTGAAAAGCGTGCTGTCGGAAATCGAGGAAACGACATCGATATTTAACAAGCCAAGCATGCAATTATGCCATACTCAATTGTGATTTTAGGTCCACTTTTTTTCTTTCAAACTTCATTTCATTCTTAAATCCTAAAATTTTGGTCTCACAGTTTCTTTTTTCCGTTAGTATACAATAAAAAGATACTCTATGGCATATGAGTTGCTAAACACTCGAAACATTCAGTCGATGTGGCTCAACATTATACGTCAAATAATTCAACTATGAACTTCGGTTCAATGTATGAATAAAAGTCAAACATTGCACAGCATTAAAAAAAACATAAATCGTTTAATAATATTGAAAATGAAAAATCAAGAGAACAATAAAAGAAACCTACTTTGCGAGAGGAAGGGGAATTCCACAAATGGGAAAGATACCAAATGTCCAGGAAACGTAAGTATTTCCTGTATGTGATTCATAATCGTCTTTTCAATTTCATAAAAACTCATTTGGTTATCTTAATACCAGTGCTAGCAGGAGATGCTTACTTTTCGTTTACTGTTCTTTTACATGTTGATTTCGGAATACTGAGTTTGGTTACAATTGTACCATGATTTTATACATAATTTGAATGCTTCATGTATTATTTTCTTTAATGATAATATCTCCTCACCACTAATTTTCCATTGTCAGATTCATAACGGACGTGAATTCCAGGACCTTCAATGAAGAATTTTGACGTGTCAACGCACACTTTGTACGCACTGCCATCTCCACCTCCACCCCAGAACTTCATTGTGCAACCATTTTCACCTGGATCCACCCCATCCCATGTCATGAGATAAGTAGTGTACTCATTAGTCTCCATTGTTCTCGGAGAGCATGATGTAGTAACTGAAACTTGATCGACGAGGTAATCAAATCTTAGTCTGCTATTTTAAAAAATGTTTACAGCTTTAAAATTCACGAATGTCATTAGTTCAGATAAAAAGGAGAAAATATATGATTTTATCTCATACTAGTAATCGTTTACTATCATAGAAAATATTTTACCTGTATGAGTAGAAGTGCGTCCCTTTGCATGATGTAACGAGAAGGCAATAAGTGCCAATGTACATAGTTCAGTGTTGCCTCTCCATCCGATTTTCAACATCCTGACTGTAACATCACTTGTACCAATAAATTTTCATACTGCTAAAAGAAAACATAAATTTGTCAAAGTAAAGGATGGGGGTTGGCCTGCCCTTGGAGTAGCCAAACATTTAACATGGTTTTTTTTTTTTTTACAAGGCTGCAGACCTGTCTCTGATAGGATTTTTTAACCTATCGGTGAAAAATACATAAAACACGACAAAGGGCATTTTGGAAACCTCAAGGAATAGGGCTTCCGAACCCCTCAAGTCTTCGCTGTCTAGATCCGCGCTTGTGCAAAGATTTGAGAGTACCCTCTGTATTTGCAATTGTGCGTTTGGATTATTTGTAGTTAACTTAAGGGGGTATTAAACACTTGGACGCCAAATTCATTTTTTTCTTAAAAAAATTTCTGAAATTATATATTTCTTGTCTGTCCTTGACTATACAAACTTACATTTGATCCTATCCACAGGAAAATTTTCTACGAGACTTTGAAATATGCATTCTTCGACGTTTTCGTGAATTTCTTGATGACGTCATAATATCGAAAGTGTCATTCCAGTTCTCGTAAAGCTATTGGAAATTAATTTTGATTTAACTTCCAAAATATCCATAAATATATTGCAATTACGTATGGAAAAGATAAAATGAATTGTGTTTTAAACACAGGCAGGATACTTGAATAAAAGATGACACTGTCGCTAAACGCTTAAAATTGCAATTTCGAGCCAATTTACTGTAGTTGCTAGTTTAGGAATCATGTGGATGAATCTTTGTCAAAAACTATCAAAATTATCCAGAATCTCCAGAGATGATTTCATGATTAAATGGGAAAGATTAAATTTAGGATTTAAATATTACAAGGCTTTGTATTTTCCAATTTTTTCTTCCAAAATCGTCCATATTCAATGAAGTGTCATCCGCTTTCCTGTAACGTAGATTTGTCAACGAATACACTGTGATGAAGATTTAATTTTCTATTTTATCATGTTTATACATGCTAAATTTCAATGCAATACGTTTAGTAATAATTTTTTTTATTGCATTTTGAATACGAAGGTTTGTGACGCCATTTTTACCGATAACGTCGAATTGACGTTGTGGTTTGCTCATGGATAAAACTCCCCCAAGTCCTAAGTTTCGAAAATCGCCATAATTTCTTCAAATGACGCCGGAAATTATTCAAACTCCATCAGGATACTCAAATGCGTATATCAATCTGAGTATCAAATGTTTTAAGGGAGTTAAGACTGTACTTTTCCTAGGAAGCGAGAAAACAAATAATGCCGCCGTCATCTTGGTGTTCAAACTCTCCTTAATTCCAAGATTCATCTATGACATATGTAATTTTCATAATACGCCTATTTTACCGATCATGACCTAGTGAAATATCCGATAGTATATATATATACTCTCAGTATGTTTACTTTAGCCCGACTGGTTATCCGTAGTTTTATTATTGATTGATATGAGATGCGTATGCATGTTATATATTCATGAATGTTCAAATATTCTGAATGAATCACAAAATTTCCTGTATCTACACATTGACAACTCAAAAGGAATGTAGATTTAATGGTATGACGCTACTGACCTTGAACAGCAAAATGATCCAAGCATAAAATGCATGTGTGCTATTCTTAGTTCGGCATTCCAGTGACCCTTTGTACGGTAAGCCATTCGTGTCTTCGCTTTACACCTGTTCTTTATACTTTCATTCATAACTCACAAGCATTTGTCAGTGTTTACTGTTAATAACCATCCTTGAGGAGAAGTTTAAAGCTGAACTAAGTCTTTAAAAACCCCCATGACGTCGTAAATTTTTTTAGGGAACGGAAATTGTTAGAAGTGAAACTAACAATCTCCGTCCCCTGGCTAAAAATACACTTGGTCATGTGTTGATTTGAACTTTCCCCCGATGACGTTTTGCATACTAATGTATCGTGACCCAAAATCCACTACCTCGAGTACTCGAGCGGTATATAAAGAAGCCTGGACGTGAGGACATTGTCATTTGTATGAGATGTCGTCTACCTGTAAAGATGAGTTCAGAAATTAGTAAATTGCATAGAAAATCATACATTAAAATATATCATTTTCAAATAAGAATAAAATTATTTTCTCATATATAGTTATAATGAATGAGATCTGCCCCGGGTACGTGAGAGAGGGAGGGGAACTCGGGGGACGGGAGTTGGGGAGGGGGGGGGGGGGGGCTCCGGTACATGTTTCACATATACAGCACCTCCAAAAGAAATTAAGGCGTATGCATAATAATATATACAAGTACTATGTTTAAAAATCAAAATTAAGGTACAGATTGGAAAAGTTTGGGGGGGGGGAGGAGAATCATCATGAAATGTAGTAAATAACAAATGATTATTTACAAAGATAACATGATCACAAACTTATCACAACGCATATGCATGTAGGGAACTCAATGTTTCAAAATTCGGACAGATCAAGAGGGTTTGGGGTTCGGGGGGGGGGGGGGGTTGATCGAATGGTAGCCCAAAATCAAAGCGTTGAAATAAAATATATATATGAAGCGAAATATTATTTGCTGTAATTTACATAATAGATCCGGACGAAAAAAGATCTTGGAAAAAGAAGCGTTGTGAGGTTTCGAGTTCGCGGGTGGGGTGGGGGGGGGGTTGCGCGTTACAGGGAGGAAGTAATGCATACTCCAAATGTAATTCAAAATTACACTTTTTTACATACTGAAATGCTTCTTAGCTATGTCTGCCTATAAAATATTCATTTTCAGTATAGCTGTATCTTACACAATTACATAAATACACTCAGACACTTAGTGACCCACATTATATATTTACATTGTACCTGTTTACTAAACGTCTAAAATACAAAAATTTCCTAATTTCAAAATTTATTTTTAACAAGTCCATTGTCTCAATCTTCTAAAATTATATCAGAATAAAAAACTGCACATTGCATAGTTTTACTTACATGTTGATAAAGCAAATACAATCCTATATTACAAATGATCGGTAAACATGTTACCATTTTACACGCATGTGAAAAAACTGCGTGTTCGATTAGAGCTTTAGTAATACTTGTCTTGTACAGTTGTAAATAATACATGTAAGTAAGATCACAATTTCGTTATCCTTATGTTCTATGTTTGGAACAAAATTAGGAGTGATACATCTAAATCAAAATGGCTCATATTTTGATGAATTAAAGCGATCTATACATTTCCAGGGGGGGGGGGGGGCTGTTTCCAAGTTGTCGCTGTCAGTGTAGGGGTGGGGTGTCCCCATATGGGCATATATATGGTTATTAGTAAAATTCAACTTGAAAACGGAAAAAAAACAAGCAATTTGGACAAATCACAAGAACGAGGGGGAGGGCCCCCATAGTTTAACTTTCAAATTACGTTAGTTTACCATATTTTACACATATCTAAAGCTTCTGATGTGAATATGTCCAAAAGACGGTGAAATTATTGAGTTTTTTCCGTTTTCAGCGGTTTTTGATAAAAATGAATAGTTTTTACCTCCATTTTTTTTTCTCGTAACAACGAGATTGTTTTTTTTTTTCGTAACTTCGAAATTTGTTTCTCGTAACTACGAATTTTTTTTCTCGTAACTACCACAATTTTTCTCGCAACTACCAGTTATGACATGGTACGAAATGGCTTCTGTAGGAAATACACGCTCATGGACTAGAATATTTTATACATATTGGGAGTATTTTATTTTTACTTAGAACCAACAACCTTTTTTATCGTAAAGCGATACAAATCCCCTACCGGTATAAATCTGAGACCAATACTGAACTCAATGTATGTGCAGACAAGTACCAGTTCGGTATCTGTAATAGTATCAATAAAGAAAAGACAAGAAATCTGATACTGTAATGAAAATAACAAAGTCAAAGGGTAATAACTCTATTAAAACTAGGTCAGCTTCAGCAAATATTGAACATTATCTATCACAAACCAAAAACACAGTTCAACATTTGCGATACATGTAACAGTAAAAAAAAGTCTGAATTCTTAAATCAAGGAAAAACTTGAATTTTACAAAGTCCAAGAACAAGAACTCTTGTACAAATAGGTCAATTGAAACTAATTTGAACTTCCTCTGAAGTACACCGACATATATATTCACATACTAGTACCAAAAAGTAGTACAATAGATTCAATAATGAAGAAAAAAAGTCCAGAAAAGTTAAAATATTATGAATGTAATATACTCTTCGACATGTAAAAAGGAATCAAGACTAAAACTCTATCTTTAAATCTAAGATATACTCACATATCAAAACTTATTTCAATATATACAATAAAAGTTTCATAAAATTTGAAAAACTAAGGCACGGTCCATTTGATATTCGGGGGGGGGGGGGGGGGGGGGGGGCTTTGTTTTTTTTTTTTTCGAAAAAAATAATTTTGCTCTGAATTTTGATGGAAAAATTAATTTGCTTATGTGTGTCAGAAAAAATAATCTTGTTTTCACAAGTAGTTAAATTTGAAGAATTACCTTAAAATTTCGCTAAAAATTCCTGAAAATTTTCCGGCTCGCTTCGTTCGTCACAGTTTTCAATTTATGTAAAAAAAATTTTGGCTCGCTTCGCTCGCTGTAGTTTTCTATCAAAACATTAATTTTTAATGGCAAAGATTATATTTGAAAATATCAAAAGAATGTATGTTAATGGGGAAAAAGGGCTTCCTTAGAGGCTTATAAATATACCATGAATATAAATCATTACTATTACATGCAATAGATGCATGTTTCACCATAGAGTCTAATTTCATATACAAGCTTCGAAGGAGAACATCAGTTTTCCCCCTAATTTACAATTCTAAATTCGAAAATTTGTCCAGAAAATCCTTCCCTCAGACCCTCTTACAAGATATAAATTTTGTTTACTAAGGATTTTATTGTAAATACTTCTATCTCTCTGTTTATAAGTGAATTAGATTTTTCATAAAAATAAAGTAATATTTTATTAGAGTTTTGAATGAAAATCAAGAATTTCTAATACAAACATTCATTATATATTGCAAAACTTATTATAAAAAAATTCCTTGCTCCAACTTTGCAAGAAAATAATTATTTTGCTCCGGTATAGGGCGAAAAAAATAATCATGCTCCGACAAAAAGATCCAGAGCCCCCCCCCCCCCCCCCCCTAATATTAAATGGAACATGCCTACAGACAGACATGCCTCGCTGAGAACGAGACGTTCAGTAGTTTTGGGGAACTCATGCATTCGAAAATCATTGATAAATGGGAAAAAAGGAATAGCTTTTCAAAAATGAAACCATGTGAATGCAAGTATAAAAGCTTTGATGAGTTTCAGATGAAATTAATTTTAAATTCCAATTCCTATACTTTTAATGTGGATTTTAAAAAAAATCCCAGAAATTCAAAGTAATTTTACTCTATCTTCCAACATTTCTTCTCCAGAGTAGTGCATATGATGATCGTTCATGGATGATTTAGACCAAACAAAATCCCTCCAACTCGCCACTTTTAATTGACCGGATTGCAAAGCAAATCCGGTCTATAGATTGACGATGTCCGTCTGTCTGTCTGCCTGTCTGTCCGTCTGTCTGTCTGCCTGCCTGTCCGTCTGTCGTCAACATTTTGGTTAAAGTTTCTGGTTGCAGCAAAATCTGAGAAACATTACGCAGAAGAAACATTATATCATACATGAAGGTTGCCCATTACAAGACCTTTCAATTTATGCCTTAACATTTGACCTAGTGACCTTGACCTGGAGCTTTGACCTAGTCATGGTTATGGTATCGGGAAAGTGTGTAGACTGTAAGGCCACTATGTTCCCCATTCCCTCAACATAAATTTTGGACCCGGCCCTGAAAAGAAAGGGCTATACAGAATTTGATTGGAGGGGGGGGGGGGTAGTTATTGAGATGGGGATATTGGGAGGAAACGGATCCAAGACATGGCCCAGGTAGAGTTGTTCGACGAAAAATAGTTTTAACACAAAGGAAACCTATAAACTATTGATAAATAGGATTGTCAAGAATTCTATAAATTGTTTCTTTCCCATTTCCGATGCGAATTCCATCTGTTGCATCCCAAGGTCTCCACGTTCACGCCCCCCCCCCCCCTTTAACACATCAATGGAAATAATCATACAAACGACCATAAATATAAATTCCAATGGATAATGAAGCTTATTCAAATATTCGGTAACTAGTATACATGTATATTTTAATTGATATGAATTTATAAAAGCCCATTTTCATTATGCGAATAGTCTAATCGAACACGCGATTTTCACATGTGTCTACACAATGAGGTCATGTTTGTTGTAAAAAATTGTATACCGACCATTGGCCTGTATTGGATTGTATTTTCTAAAAAATCATGTAAGTAAAACACTATAATTATCATGCAGTTTTGTATTCTCGAAATTTAGCTGATTAATTACATTTTCTAAAAGAAATTTTGAAATGAGGAAAATGCAGAGAAATAGCTATGTACTTGCCTTTCACAGTATACAGGTATATGTAACAAAATCGTATGTAATGAAAATAGAATATTATAGAAGAATTTAACTATCGTATTTAAGTATGTTAATGTATGTACTTTTATTGTGCTTTTTTGCATGACAATGTTTCGATATAACATCCCCCTCCCCCCATCCACACACACACACCGGCATCCCCCTCCCAACAACTCTTCCGTCTAATAAATTGCATGCCATTCTTTGATGTAAACTTTTAGCAGTAAACACTGATCAATATACTATTTCACTTCAGATAATATAAATTTTCAATAACTTAAACCCCCCCCCCCCCCACACCTTTCCGGCCCAACATGTCTTGGTTGATCATAAACATTGGGCTCCCTCTTCATCTACATGTATATTTGATCTCCTTTGCTTGTGATAAATCATTTCAATTTACTTTCATGTCTGTTGGTTTGAATGATATACTTGAATCCAACAACATCCCACCCCACCATTATTTCACATATGTACCAAATTTTGATCAATGTAAACCGTAGCATATAATTTTTTGACATTGTAAATACATGTAACTATGGATATTTTGAATTCATCTTTTTGGTTCGCAATATTTCATATAAAACATATGAAAAAAACTACCCACCCGGTCCCGTCCCCATCCCGTTCTAAAACAACCCCCTTCCACCCATCCCCTTCTACAAGTTCCCAAGATTACGTACCCCGTCTTTTAATTACTCAGTAAAACTGAAGATTTCATGATTACTTTATCCATTTTCTATTTCAATGTATGGTTTTCTTTGATATTTTCTAATTTCTGAACTCATCTTTACAGGTAGATGACATCTCATACAAATGACAATGTCCACACGTCCAGGCTTCTTTATATACCGCTCGAGTACTCGAGGTAGTGGATTTTGGGTCACGATACATTAGTATGCAAAACGTCATCAGGGGGAAAGTTCAAATCAACACATGACCAAGTGTATTTTTAGCTAGGGGACGGAGATTGTTAGTTTCACTTCTAACAATTTCCGTTCCCTAAAAAAATTTACTACGTCATGGGGGTTTTTAAAGACTTAGTTCAGCTTTAAGCTGTCCCCTTGTATTATCGCCCACAACATTTTATCCCTCCACAGGTGAATAGTTGTAACAATAATAGCGTGTGGATTATCACATTGAAGCTGAACTTTACTAGCCAGTCCGGAATGGGAGCAATATATATGGAAACGAATGGGAAATATTTGGGTGGGTCTTTGTTTTATTGATATAATTGTTTTATTTATCAATCTATTTATTTATATATTTTTATCTATTTATTTACTTATTAAGTTGGTTGGTTGGTTGGTAGGTTGGTAGGTTGGTTGGTTGGTTGGTTGGTTATCCATTTATCTATTAATTGTTTGGTGGTATATCACGACAAAAGCACGGATAAACAGCGCAAAACTCCGTGCAGTTCAATTGTAAACGTCTTCAAATTGAATAGCATCATTTAAGAACAGATAAATTGGCAACGTGGACCAGACATGCACGTTTCGGGTACTTAACCCTCGTCAGTGATCCTCAAATCTAAACAATGTAATATGCCAAAAACGTATGAAAGTTACTATGTCGAAAAAGCGTATCGAGAGACGTGGCAGGATGGGTGGGATATGATGCTACAGGACCCACTTTTTAGAAATTTCAAGAAATTTTGATAACAGAAATTTTGAATGCGTTGAAGAAACGATCTACAACTCTCCTATACTTGCGAGTCATTCCTTACCATTTTAAATTTTGTTTTACCACAATTTATCATAATTATGATATATAATTTTCGGTGGCAACACATTTGTGCAACTGTTCTTTGAGGAGATTTATCATATACATTAAGTGATGCCCTCCGTATTTCAATGATAGTTCTGGTTGTGCCTTTGTATTTGTTCCAGTTTATTCTCCCGTGTGCGTGTGTGCCGTTGTGAACACTACAATGTCTTCGTGTTGGGGATAACCTCTTTATTTAGAGATATAAGAGAGGTTTAGCAACCGAACGTGTACGTGTACTTCTACGTGTAGCAGGGGAATCCCACAGGAAATATGCGTATGACGTCATCAAATTGTGTGGCCTTCGAAATTCTACACGTCATAGCAAACGTGTAAAAAGGTCAGTACACGTAAGTATGAACTTGTAGCTTTTAATCAATAAAATTGCACATTTATGAACTAATGCGTATAATTTTTGTAAAGTTGAAGTTCTTCCCCATGATCTGTATCAAATTCACGGTTCATTCCATTCATTAAATTATAATATTTGGATTGTAAACACAACATGTCATCAATGACGCAAATTATATGAACGCACATTGTGACCTTTGGAAGTGTAAACACTACTGTACTGTACTGGGAGCCCGGAGGGCTAGCAAGAAACTCGAAAAAAGAGAAACGTTTAATCTAGGTAAGAAGGTCGTCGTCGCCAGAAATTGCAGCGAGGGTTCTTGAGTCAAGCGCCATTTTCACAATAAAATGGAATTTGTTTGATCTCTTATGATAAGTCAGTTTTGCAGTAATTAACCAATTAAAATTGCCGTAATAAAACACTGACGCGGGAAACTACAGGTACACGTACAAGTTGACGTTGCTAAACGCGACACCAAAATTAACGTGTACGTGTAAATGTCAACTTGTAGATTACACGTACAAGTACGCGTACAAGTTTGAATTGCTAAACCTCTCTATTATTAAGCCGGAACACTATGTCAGTTTTCATAAAAATTAAAACAAGGATGTGAAAACTTTCCAAATGGCGTAGGTCTAAATGAAACGTTTAACAAGTTTCGTAATAATTCACCAGTTATAAATAATGGGGTTTTTTTTTTTCGATTAAATAAAAAAACACATATTAATCGATTTATAATGAAAAAATATTTTTGATACTTCGTTTAAATCTTCAGGTGGATCACTTTTCGACCAAACCATTATGTAACCTTCAAATTTATATGTTTCATGCAATGAATCTTTAGAACTTTGCTTTCTGTAATGTAGTATAACTAACCGACTCGGTGATTCACATAGAAGTTGACTCTGGTCCTCTTTTAGTGGTGAGCTCCATCATGCCTGACCATGAATGATGAAAACTCAGTCTGTATCAAACAGCAAATAAAGTTCTTATCAGATTATTTGTACTTTTGTGCTTCATCCATACATAAAGATGTGACTTCAAAACGGACGGACGGACGGATGTACGCCGGAAAAATTAACTGTATCTTTGGAATTTGTTTATATGTATATCTTCATATTGTATTAAAATGTTGTTTATTACATCTTATATTGCACATTCTACATCGCTACATTTATAAACTTTCCCATATGAGCTACAAAAGACTGATATTCTTATTTGTCGCCATTCATAAAAGAAGAATGTCAGCGTAACATCAATTACAGCTTATAAAACGCCATCGTTAATGGAAGTCTATAATATATCACATTTCTCATCCTGATTCATATAAATTGTGAACTTAATAAAACAGCGTTATAAACTATCCAATGAGAATATAGCTAGGATACAATAAAAACATATGTTTCTTGGGAGCAATACACCAAATGATTCATATGTTCTATCTATTGTTCATAACTTCTGCATATGACGGTGGAGGCATGTTTGGTAAAGAGGATGGTTTATTATGACCTGAGTTTATGATGTCCATTTCAATATCAGTTGGACAGGACGTTTCTGTCTGAGAACCATTCACTGTAGTAGGATAGTCAAATCCATACGTTATCTGTGAGTTCAGAGGTTGATTCATGCCATATCCCTCCATTGTAGACGTACCTACTCTCTGGTGGTCATTGCCAAGCTGGTGGGAGTCTGGGGCTGATGGAATGGTTCTAGGTTCTTGTATGCCGACTGTATAGCCTATACGAACACAGAAACATTGACAAAGACTTTATACGATTGTACGATACAATATTAATGTATTAATTCTATGTAGTAAATGTATTAAATATTTTCTTCACTGTATTTTCAGTGTTTCACTACATAATCTTAAGAGAGCATACGATGTTTGAAAACATTGCTGAAATTATTTTAAATGTAGTGTATAAATCAAATCTCCATATATTTTTTACAAAAAGTCCCACAAAAAATGGAATGTATCAAAAGATGTAGCATAAAGTTATCACATATTTAGCAGGAATACTAAATAGACAATTGTTTACACACCAGGGTGTACAGGCCCCACACGTCTGCCTGATTCCCGCGTGCCGTCATCTTCCTCGTCGTTATCATCGTCACCAACTCCGTGATTAGGTTGAGCAGTCTTTGATTCTGCTCTACATTTATAACAACAAATACAGAAGCCTATGGATCCTATTATGGCAATGATGATTAATACAATAGTCATGGTCGATGGTCCGTCACCTAATCCTGTTGAAAACAGCAAAACAGAATATTAATACAAATACTATTTAAGGATTGCGAATATATCCCCCAAAACTCTATGGAATTAATCACTTATAAACTCCTATACACCATTAAGTATGAACATAATTTAAAAAACGAGAGGAAATGATTTGCCCTAGTTCAAATGACCATTATTCTGAGCCAGAATGCCTTTTCGTAATTTGTGTTGAAAGTGTAATTTCAATTTGGTGCCAACGGCCGATGGCCTTGCAAGGACGACTCTATTATCTTTCATGTTTCAAGGATGTGTGTTTGCTTTGTTATTTTGCTGATTACCTTGGTGGAAGGGTTTCTATATCTGATTGTCTCTAGTTGTTTATTGATATATTATATTGCCACCTGCACCTTATCTTCTGGTTCCCATCTTTGTATGTTTTACCTTGTATTGAGAGGATTTCCTAACTCCCGTCCTAATGTCCTAAACCAATGCCCTAGTTTTCTGTGTGGCTCCACTTGCATACATATCAATCTATTGATTTCTCAATCTGCGGTAAGCTGATATTGATCATGCTTTAACTTCTCTGTGATGTTTCAGCAATTTGTTCTTATTCTTTGGTCCACCGGACTGCATGGTGTCTTTTTATATCGAACATCATAAGGATGTTGTTTAAATGTCCGACTTTAGTTTTGTGCGTGTATGTTTTGCAGCCATCATTACAACATGATCTTGTTGAAACGTAGATAAACATTAACCTAAGTTAAAAAAATGAGATTACCTGACTTATTCGTAGGTTCTGCCGTTACTCGGAGAGTGAAGAAGGAAAGGGATGTATCCACAGGGGCGGCGCCAAATCCCCTCTCATTGGCGTCAACTATTACACTGAGATACTGATTAATGTCGGTACAGAATTTAGTGGACGGTGATTCATTCTGCCTGTAAACCTACGAAGGAAAATAGAAGATGCAGTCGATCTTATGTCCAAATATTTTTCGTCTTCCTCGATGTGTGTCAAAACTGAACAAAAGAAATTATGTTCTTTACTCAAACAAATGATAGAGCCGTCGTGGTCTTATTAAGTTTGTTTTGTGTGTAGTATTTTTCAAGTCTCAAAATAAAAAAGTTTCACGCGAAAATTAAATAACCCAAAGCGTTACATTTGATATAATGTTCCCCCAGTGAAAAAAATAATGTTACAGTAATTAATATTCTTTCAAAACTTTGCATTGGCGTTTGTCAAAATCAAACAAGCTGTTTACTTTATCAGAATCACAAAACGTTCTGAGGAAATTATTTGGTCGCTACAATGACATATATGGATAATGACCATATCCCTGTCTACAGTACAAAATCGATAATTCAGAAAATCAGAAACCGAAGGCATACAAAATCAGGATAAAACAGGAACCAAAGCAAACAAAAACAAAAACCTCCACCATATGAAAAGAAGCGAACTCCCGATATGAGAGTGAGACCAGGTGCCCAGAAAGAGTAAGCATCTCCTGCTTGCATTCTCGTTTTCAAGAAACTTTGCTGATACGAATCAAGGGATTAATATAAATACGAAATGGGTCACTTTATAGACCTATTTGCCGTATTGGACAAGTTTATTGACATCGCGTAAATGGTGTGGCAAGCTTTCAGCAAATCATCATTCTGTTTTGTAATTACACTCTGCCCACATGAGTTATCGCTTCGTTAACTCGAAAACCATGAAAAACCGAAAATCATGCAAGATCATGCTTTTTGAAGACTGGGGTAGGCCTGTTTATGCTTTATAAATTATCTTTTTAGAATTCTGATTACAATATTGTTTGCCTGAAATGTGTTTTTTATCAAGAAATTTCAAATAGTAATACGTATTCGACGATAATAAAGATGCAAAAAAGAAAAGAACAGATGAAATTCTGTGATCGTGCTAAAATGTTCTAAATTCCCACCGAAACAACATTTTCAGTTCTGAGCTGGAGACAATGCTGAACATTATATTCTTAAAGGAGGAAATTTATTACGGTGGGATAATACATGCATTGTATCCATATATTTATAAATTTTCTGCTGGCAGAAACTAATTAACGGGGATCATACCAAGGGAAAGTCAAACATAACACCCAAATACATGTAAACCACAATCAATGGACATGTCATACAAAACCAGAAAAAAAAACTGCAATCCACAATTCTATTTTAGATAAAGAAAAAGTAATCTGGTAATGTAAGATTAACGAACGATCCCAATTAAAATGAAATACTAGAAACATGTCAAACTTATATTCTTTTCCTCCTGGGGAAGTTTTATGGTCGCCACTGGGAGGTTGTTGCACATTTCGGCAATTGTCTATCGGGGATGGTTGGTTTGAGTACAGACTTAAACATATGTACCATGCTCCCCTGGATCTTTGGCTCATGTACTATGATTGGTGCTTTTTCTATGGTATTCTTGTCTATTTTGTTCTCACCTTTTCTCTATCGGGAGTTGAAAACGTTTCAGATTGAAACTTGACTGAGATGCCAGGACCTTGAATGTAGAATCTGTTGGCTTCCACACAAGTAATGTAACCGCTGCCGTCCCCTCCGTCACCACGAAACCCCAACTTACACTGCATAGATCCCGGACTCTCTCCATTCCAGCGTATTACGTAAGTCAGATATTCATTCGGATTGTATATTTCATACTGACAATTGCTGTATATGCTCACTGAAATAAATGGAGAGAGCACAAATAAAAAATGAAGAATTATATTAAGATTTTGATTCTTTGCGTTCACACAGTTGACTTCTGTTTTGATACCAGCTAGCGTTTATTATGAATGTTTTAGAATAATTCACTATTGCTGAAATGCTTTCGATTTTGTTCCAACTACCGGTTACGTTCCCTACACTGCATTATGATTTAATTAAAACATGGTGATGAACTTTCCCTCAAAAAGACAATTTACTGTCTCTGGTCATTTTAGAGAATTGGAGGTAATATATTTCTTATTGAAACGTTATGTTTGCCAGAATTTGAAACTATATCTTTTCATACTGTAACAGAGAGAAAAAAGATGAGTTCGAACTTGACTGGAGACAATCATTTTCATGAATAGTCCAAATATTGAAAGTTGTGCAGTCTGATTAAAGAATGCTTACTGTATAAATTGTTGACGTTCACAAAAAAAATTTTGTTGGGTCAACTAATCTAAAATAATACAACGTTGTCAAACTTTTAAATTTTTCTAAACTGGCAAATTACAATGTACAACGGAACGTAATATCATTTTAGAATTTGAAGCTGTTTCAATCTAAATTTCATTATAATCATTTCAAAGTATTACGCATCATAAATTTCAAGGCATGCCTTCGGAAAAAATTCCCTTTCTTCAGTTTTCTTTCTATTTTTTAAATAGATATAATATCTGAAAAAAAAACCAACTTACGCTCGACTTCTTCATAGTTGTTCGTCAATACTACATGGAATAATACAAGGAATAAGATAAATGTTTGCAGACCGAGCATTTTCCTCCCATCGTCTTATTAAGATTCCTGAAACATGAAATAAATTCTCATAAAATTTGATCAGAATATATAAAAGGTGAAGACTTTCTATAATGAACGTTTAACATATGTATGTACATTGTAAATATATACTCACAAGATTATGTATACATTCTTTTTCAACATAAGATAAAAGTAGATTATATAAAGAAATTCTCCTGTCGTATCAACATTCTGTTCCATTACCTATTTTCCAACAAAATCTGTGTCGCTGTCTGTTGAGTCACTCACGGCTTACCGTAGAGTAAATAACATTCGTTTCCCTTTGTACATCAGCTAGTGTCGTATTGGTTTCATTTAACCAAGTTACTACAACTAAAAAGTTTTGAATATCGATTAACACGGCAAAATATTTGAACTAATTAACAAATAAAGATGGTAACTATACCTTGTTATATGTATATATTCACATATTTGTATGCAATCTGCATCTTTTCGCTACAGTGAATATGGTAAAATTATACGGTGGGCCATACACGACAAGATAATTTCGTTATTAATGTGAATGGAATGACAAATATGGATAATGACAATATCCCTATATACAACACAGAATCGATAACTCATAAAATCATAAACCGAAGTCATTCAAAATCAGGATAAAACAGGAACCAAAGCAAACAAACAAAAACATCCACCACATGAGAATAAGCGATCTTCCGATATGGGAGTGAGACCAGGTGCCCAGGAAGAGTCAGCATCTCCTGCTTGCATGCAACTCCCGTCGCTTCAATTCGGTAGAATTGTCACATCCGGTTACTTCCATTTTGAAATTTAAAATCGAAAATAATTACAATTCTAATATGACTTGATTCTATTTCCCTATTAAGACAACAGACGCGAGCCGGGCTCTATTCTCCAATATAGGCCCTATAGCGATAAGCCACGCCTACCCATTTTCTGAAAACAGATAAACCGGCAGGAACTGGTTTTTACCAAGAATCGATTTTGTCGTCTGTGTTTCATTGATCTAAGTTTGGTCATCATTAGAATAGAAATAAAAAAATGACAAGCCGGGCTCTATTGTCTCATAATGCCCTCGCGTCCTCAGCCAATCATATTTATCACCTCGCCGCTGACGCGGCTCGGTAATAAATATGATTGGCTGAGGACGCTCGGGCATTATGAGACAATAGAGCCCGGCTTGTTATTTTTTATTTCTTAAATAATTACACGTGAATTACACCCGCTGTTTACGTACATCACTAGCCACACACTGGTCCACACAAAAAATAGTGTATAAATAATAATAATGGAAGTGTTCCACTTTTTATCTTCTTGCAGAAAATTTAGAAACAATTTTGATGCACCAGACACGTGTTTCGGATAGTTAATCCTCATCAGTGGTACTTAATTAAATGCCGAAGTAATTTTCAGACTTAGCCAAATGTATTTAGTAACGCCCTCTTAGTATCATTATCTGAATTTAAATTTTGTGCATTTACTTTGCTAAGAGTGCGCGGATCGAAATCAACTAGCCACACATGAATCTAACCACAAACCAGTGAATGAAAAGCTACATGTCTAGAATCGAGTTTACTTTCCAGAATTCAATTCAGTCGTGTAGTTGGTTGAATAACGATACAAAATGTTTAAGGTGTTAATCTTTTGCATGAAGAGTTTCAAAAAGTCATCACTCTTGCAAAAATATAAGACAAAACTACATTGTATATCATCCTTCGTGAACATCTTCAAACTAAATAATGACTGAGGAGTCTGAACTCATTTTTCATGTCAAATCTGAAAGCTGGTTAGGCTTCCCTAGTGAACCTCTTGCTTACTCTCTCAGTTTCAATAAATGGGATGGAAAGAATATTTCATCCTTCGTAAAAAAATGGGTTGACTTCCCTCGCCCGCATTAAAATACATGTATTTATTCTTCTCTACTCTAATTTATTTCCCTCTGTCATGGTTTCCTTCTTTATCTTTGCACCACTGAATATGATTTCTTATTGAAGCATAATCATATGTACATGTATTCAATTAGGGGGGTTGAAATTGTCAATATTGAAATATATATTCTATTCTAAAATTTCAGTTGAAGAAATCCAAATTATTTGAAATATGAAGAGCGAAAGTTTAATTTCTGCCAAAGAACCTGCTAAGGACAGAGCAATGTCAAGGGTGAGATATCACTTAGTTTTAGATAATTTTCATTAATTTTTTTTGACGGAGAATTTTCTTTATATTTTTCAAGTCAATTGTCGAAATATTGCGAAACAAGGAGAACAATATCGTGTGGGACTAAACAATCCACCAGCTGACAAACCAATGTTAAACATCTTCTAATTTAATCATCATCATTTAAGAACAGATACATTTACAGCATGGACCAGACATGCACGTTTCGGGTATTTAACCTTCTTCAGTGATTCTCAATCTTAACAATGTAATATGGCCACAGTGTGAAAATTATTATGTCCAAAAATGTACTCAAAGACGGAACAGGATGGGTGGGATATGATGCTACAGGACGCACGTTTTAGAAATTTTTAGAAGTTTTGATAACCTTAATGACAAATATGGACAATGACCATATCCCAATACACAGTACAAAATCGATAATTCAGGAAATCAAAAATCGAAGGCATAAAAAATCAGGACAGAACAGGTAGGACTTAATAATACAGTTACATTAAGTACTTGTCATTGACAAAATTTGAGCAGATAAATTTGCAGCATGGACCAGACATGCAAGTTTCGGGTACTTATCCTCAATCTAAACAAAGAGTATGAAAATATGAAAATCATTATGTTCAAAAATGTACCGAAAAAAATTTTGCACCACAAGTCTATTTGCCGTACACTTAGATTATAGACGTATGTCTTTCATTCTCAGTTTCCGTAAAGTATGGTACAAATATTGAATTTTGACATTTCCTACCATAAAGGCAATAGATGATTTAATCTGACTATAAATTCCGATTGGTCTCAGTATCCCTACCAGGAAAGACAGTAGTTTGAAAATTATGCAACTTTTTTGAAAATTTCAATATTTCATAAAAATTTTCAACAATGAAGAGCGATAGAAATTGATTGATAATTACTGATCTGTATTGAAGATTCAATATATCCTCTTTGCAACATTGTAAATTTCGTATTGATTTATTCAAGAATCCAACAGAATTTGATAACACTAAAAATTTGGATAATTTCCTAAAAATGAAAAATAGAATTTCATCAAATCAAATCATATACTGAGTACACCTGATCGAAACAATTTCCAATCAAACATGGCAATCATCTGAAACCATTTGAAAAATATTGTTTATCTCTTCAAATGATTCATTAGAACTAGATGCTTATTGGCATAATAATGAAGGGAAAACCCATGTGGTGCAAAACTTTTTTTTTTTAATTGTATAATTCGAAATATAAACCACTTTAAAAATCGGGCTGATTTTCCATTTAACCGAACCTTCTCCTTTCCCCTGGCTTGACGATAATGTTCCTAGATTACCATCATACTGTAAATTTACATTTTACAAGAAACCACCCTTAAAGAGGTCAAAGTCAACCAAGGGTATTCAAATCATTTTGGTTTTGTTCTTGTCAATTTCTTATCGTGATCGCAAAGCTATCGGGTTAAAGTCGTGTCTCATTCTCCTGCAAAAAAAAATGGCGGCGACCAGTGCAGGTCAGATCGCTTCGGCTCCTAATACGAATTGTGAATATGGATGTACAGGTGAAGTTGCGGGCTCAGAAAGTGTGTGTTCTGCGGAGACTTTGATTGCAGACTGTCAAGATACACAAGGTTTGTTGTGTAACAATGTAGAACATGCAGAATATGAATCTGATCACACTGATATTGTGAACGTTTTCGTAAATGGCGGCAATGGCGTCACCCATGAGCTTGATGTCTCACAGGACACATCTATGGCGTATGTCCCCCAGAGTACACAACAAATGAATGATGTTAGTATATTGCTTCAGCAGAATGAGGTTCAGCTTCTAGATAATGAACTAAGGGACCTACCCAAAGAGTTATATATTGAGAAAATAAGGAATCTTGTGAAGGACAGTGAGCAGCTAATTATGTGGTATAGGAACATTCTATGTTCACAGTCACAGTCAATCCAAGGGTGTCCTCAAGGGAAAATGATTACCCGTAAAACTACTAAGCGCTCCTTTAGTGTAGAGAAATACGCAAATGACTGTTACATTCTGACCAGATTCCTTCAAGGAGAGCGATGCAATATTGAGGATGTATTTGAAAAGACAAGAGTCGTCAGTGTTTCATCCGATATCCCCAGGGGTGACGTGGTGGAAATAAGGGCCTCAATCCAATCTCTACTACAAAAAGTGAACCTTCTTGAGCAAGATAATGCTGCTAAAGACAAAACTATTTCTGCGCTTTCTGAGAATATTAAATCTTTGAGGGAAGAAAATGTTAATTTAGCCACTGAACTTAATCAGCTGAAAACTTCTGTAAATGGTCTGAAAACCAAGGTTACTGCTCATATTAAGTCAGTAGGAGAGATGGAGACGTCTGGTATTGATAACTCAAAGACTGTCGCTAGTGAAGTGGATCGTTTGTCCAAAGTGTGCATGAATATGCAGCGACAGATATCCACCATCCCCAAGTCTCAAACGTTTACGACTGCAACGAGTACCCCATCGAGGCCTCAAATACCTTCCCCTACTAGTTCTACTGTGGACGTACTCAATCATGACGAAGGTATTCAAAACCGTAGCCTCCATGGATCACCTATCAATGCTCGTATGCATGACCAATCACGTATAGAAGATAAGAATCAAGTGGTCAATACCGTTACACCGTCTAATCTTACATTTGTCACAGTGTCTGATGAGGAATTGACCTCTGGATCCGAAAATATCCGTGATGATCCGGATTTCTTCGTTACGTACAACCGGAAAGCACGCTTTCACATATCAAGGATCGACCGACGAACGAACAAGGATGCGATAGTTAATTACTTAAGAAATAAAGGCGTGACAGTAACACATATTCTTATGTTTTATCCTCGATCAGATCGCTCCAAACTCTGTTCTGCGAAAATAAATGTTCCGATTGGACAAGGTCGAATTGTCGATAGTGAAGGGTTTTGGCCCGATTGCGTCAGATGCAGGCGGTGGTTAAGCCGTAGTCAATGGGACAAACGTAACGATAGAGGTCGTGATTACGATGAGGAGGAAAACTGGGATCGGGACTACTTGAGGTCATGCTATGACGATGACGACGATGATCTTGACGAGTGAAAGTATGTTTAGTACAACTTCCATACTCGGTGGTAAATCTTATCCCTAATGTTAGTTTTGCACTATATTTTTATCATGGTTCTTATTATGTCATGGAACGTTAGAGGTGTTATATCATCTACGGTATCATTATGTTCCTTATTAGATAATACTGATTGTGACGTAGTTGTGATATCAGAGCACAAAAGAGGTCAAAGTCAACCAAGGGTATTCAAATCATTTTGGTTTTGTTCTTGTCAATTTCTAATCGTGATCGCAAAGCTATCGGGTTAAAGTCGTGTCTCATTCTCCTGCATTTGCCTCTCATTCGCCTCTGCCTTTTTTATCGTTGTACATTCTCTAATCATTTAATTTCCATTGTCATTTTCAAGAAACGAAGATTCTGATTGGCTGAGAAATTTTGTTGATACATCGATCAACACAATTTTTCACGGAAGTCTATTTATAGCACTATTTTTAGAACTGGGGGTTCCCTCAAACACGAATGAACTCGTTGCTGAAAATACAATTTGTAGATGTTTGCTTATCATTTCAAGGGTACCATTTCTTTTCTACTTACTCAAAAATTAATAGTGCATGTAGAATTTGCTCAAACTAGTCCTTATTCCAAAAATATAGAGAGACGATCGTTCGCTGTTTGAATCATGGCGGCTGCCATAAAAAGTTTTGGCAGACGTATCACTGCCAAACCTTCCGACTTACGAAATATAGTGCGGTAATTGATTGTTTTTAGATCCAAGAAAACAGTCTGTTTTCCATAATTAAATGATAAGAAATGAATCTTATATTTTTTTCTGTTGATGCAGGTACATGTATCACCCGAAAAATTGGACAGAAAACTTTTGCATCAACGCGCTACGCGCATTGATGCAGTTTTCTGTCCAATCTGCATCAACAGAAAAAATATAAGATTCATTTCTTAATTCATATCACAATCGCCTCACTATCAAAGCGGACTCATAGCATATTTCTATAGCACTCGCGGTGCTAGCGTGTATACTTCATGAGAACAGACAAGCATTCACTTCTACATTCGCGACAGTGGAAGCCCGGCTTTCCTGTCGCGATTTTAGAAAGCATCAACATTAATACGGAAGAAACAGATGAGCAATTCGACCGCCCATATATTTGTACTGATGCTCGCAAATAAAGAGCTAAATCAAATGTGAATTTAAAAGATTATTTCCAAAACAAATGTACGCCGATAGATTTCCCTTAAGACATCGAGCTTTACTATTGACGGAATCGTCTTTAAATACGTTATTCAAGAACCATTAATCCCGATTTTGCTTTAAGTAAGAATTTAGCTTCTATTGACCAGCCACGTACTAAGAAAATTTCATTCTGAAGCTTCATGATTGTACAGAGGTATCAGAATTACGTAGATGATGTTACTTTAGCCATACGTATATGATTCCCTAGTGATCATGAGATTCATTATGTTACTTTAGCCATACGTATATGATTCCCTAGTTAGATTCATTATGCCATAGTACTTTCTATATAGATATAACGTCAGACAGTGCATGAATTTTATATATTGTTTCATTTTCTTGCTTAAACATCGACGGCGGGTGCGGCTAGCCAACAGGGAATGCTTACTCCTCCCGGGCACCTGGTCCCACCTCTATCTTGCTAGGAGGTCCGTCGATGCTTAATTTTGTGCTCTGTTGTGAGTGCTGTTGAGATTATCGTCAGGATCTTCTTTAACTCATTTAGCCGTACGTATATGATTCCCTAGTTAGATTCATTATGTTACTTTAGCCATACGTATATGATTCCCTAGTTAGATTCATTATTAACAAAATTAATTATCCCTCTTATACTCTCACGCGCTCTTTCTCTCGCTTTTTTCTTTCTGAAACGAATCTGTACTTTGCTCTCCTCTGAACAATTTAGTATTTTATGTCTAAATTCTATTTTCTCTAACATCAGCTTAATTTGTAGAAATGGTTAATGTTATTACCCGAAACGTGCATGTCTGGTCCATGCTGTAAATTTATTTGAAGACGTTAAACATTTGAACCACTTGGTGAGTGTCACTGCTGGTGGACCAAGAGTCCCCGAGGGCACATGTAGCAAGTTTGATCATTTTCGGTAGGTCGTTTCTTCAAACGCATTTGAAAATTTTTCTTTACAAAATTTTCTCAAATTTCAAAAACCTGGGTCCTGTAGCATCTTATCCCAGCCATTTTGCTATGTCTTTCGATATATTTTGAATATAATTTCACAGAGGATTACTGACGAGGGTTTTTTTACCCGAAACGTGCATGTCTGGTCCATGCTGTAAATCTATCTGCTCTAAAATAATACTAATAATTTTAAGACGTTAAACATTTGAATAATACTCTCTTTATCGTTGTTGAAGCTTTTGCCGCCAGTTTTGACAACAAAACGACATTCGTGATAAATACACATAATGAAGATAGGACTTACAATCTGGTTAACGTATCCAATGTACAAATGAAAATCTCGCGGACATCTCGTCCATTTAAACAGTGTTAAAATTATCTCGGTTATCTTCGGCAGTGTCTCGATAGTTTCCGTGGCTTGAGTGACGGTCGGCATGTTGACCTTTGATGATAGAAACTATTATTTATGTTTTATCAGGTAATTTAGGTAAAAATATGCCATGATTCGAACTATATAATACACTTGATATTTATTTGTACAACGGATACCTTAATATATATACAAGTAATAAGGATAACTGAGATCCCAGGTAGCACAAAACATTTTTGAAACATTTCAAAAAGATCGTATTTTGGTTTCCTTTAAACATTCTTATCAAAATGTTTTCAAAACATTCTTTAAACATTCTAGGCTAAAGACAAAACATTTTAAAAATGTTTTGTTAACATTGTGTTATATCCTTACAAAAGTTAAAACGAGTTAGCTTAGAAAACATTTTTGTAACATTATCAAAATGTTTTAGAATAATGTTTTGACTAAAAGTATGCTCAACATCAGATCTAAAACATTTTGATGATATTCTTAAAACATTGTGGCAAAATGTTAAAATCGTACGTTATAAAACGTTTTTACGACATTATTAAAATTTGCCTTCCGACGTCCAGGTTGGAAGTCATTACATTTACGCATATGTTTCAAATATCTTAATAGTGATATGTTATATCATTAATAAGAGTTAAAACATGTTGAACTTGGAAACATTTTTACAACATTATAAAAACATTTTAGAGAAATGTTTTGAACAAAAGCAACCTCAACATTAAATCTATAACATTTTAGGGATATTCTTTAAACATTGTAGCAAAATGTTAGAATCATACGTTATAGAACTTTTTTGACGACTTTTTGTATTATGTCTCCTGACGTCTAGTTTGGAAGTCATAACATTTACACATATAGTGATATGTTACATCATCAAAAACAATTAAAACATGTTGAATTTGGAAACGTTTTTTTTAAACATTTTAAAAACATTTTAGAATAATGTTTTGAACACGAGCACCATCAACATTAAATCTATATCATTTTAAGGACATTCCTAAAACGTTGAAGCAAAATGTTAGAATCATACGTTATATGACAATTTTGACGAGTTTTTGTAATTTGTCTCCTGACGTCTAGATTGGAAGTCATACCATTTACGGATAGGTTTCAAATATCTGAATAGTGATATGTTATATCATCAAAAAGTATTTAAACATGTTGAATTTAGATACATTTTTACAACATTATAAGAACATTTTAGAATAATGTTTTGAACAAAAGTACCCTTAACATTAAATCTATAACATTTTAGGGATATTCTTAAAACATTGTAGCAAAATGTTAGAATGATACGTTATAAAACTTCTTTGTCGCTTTTTTGTAATTTGTCTCCTGGCGTCTAGAATGGTAGTCATTACATTTACACATATATTTGAAATATCTTAATAGTAATAATTTGAAATATCTTAATAGTAATAATAATAGTTATATCATCAAAAACAATTAAAACATGTTGAATTTGGAAACGTTTTTTAAACATTTTAAAAACATTTTAGAATAATGTTTTGAACACGAGCACCATTAACATTAAATCTATAACATTTTAAGGACATTCCTAAAACATTGTAGCAAAATGTTACAATCATACTTTATATAACATTTTTGACGAGTTTTTGTAATTTGTCTCCTGACGTCTAAATTGGAAGTCATACCAATTACGCATATGTTTCAATATCTTAAAAGTGATATGTTATATCAACAAAAATAATTTAAAATTGTTGTATTTGGAAACATTTTTACAACATTTTAAAAACATTTCAGAATAATGTTTTGAACACACGAACCATCAACATTAAATCTATAACATTTTAAGGACATTCCTAAAACGTTGTAGCAAATTGTTAGAATCATACGTTATATAACTTTTTTGCCGACATTTTGTAATTTGTCTCCTGACGTCTAGATTGGAAGTCATAACATTTACGGATAGGTTTCAAATATCTGAATAGTGATATGTTATATCATCAAAAAGAATTAAAACATGTTGTACTTTGAAACATTTTTACAACATTATAAGAACATTTTAGAATAATATTTCGAACAAAAGTACCATCAACATTATATCTATCACATTTTAAAGATATTCTTAAAACATTGTAACAAACTGTTAGAATCGTACGTTATGAAACGTTTTTACGACTTTTGTAAATTCGCCTTCTGACGTCCAAATTGGAAGTCATAACATTTACGCATATGTTTGAAATATCTTAATAGTGATATGTTATATCATCAAAAAGAATTAAAACATGTTGAATTTGGAAACATTTTTACAACATTATAAGAACATTTTAGAATAATGTTTTGAACAAAAGTACCCTCAACATTAAATGTATAATATTTTAAGGATATTCCTAAAACATTGTAGCAAAATGTTAGAATTATACGATATATAACTTCTTTGTCCTTTTTTGTAATTTGTCTCCTGACGTCTAGATCTTAAGTCATAACATTTACGCATACGTTTCATATATCTTAATAGTGATATGTTATATCATCAAAATGAATTAAAACATGTTGAATTTTGAAACATTTTAAGAACATTATATACAATTTTATAATAATGTTTTGAACAAACGTTCCACCGACATTAAGTCTATAACATTTTAAAGATAATTATTATTAAAACATTGTAGCAAAATGCTAGAATCATACTTTATGAAACTTTTTTGAATACTTTTTGTAATTTGTCTTTCTAAGTCTGGATTTGAAGTCATACCATTTACGCAATGTTTCAAATATATTGATAGTGATATGTTATATCATCAAAACAAATTAAACATGTTGAATTTGAAAATACTTTTGCAACATTATCGAAACATTTTAGAATAATGTTTTGAATAAAGGTACCCTCAACATTAAATCCATAATATTTTAAAGATATTCTTAAAACATTATTGCAAAATGTTAGAATCATTACCTATGTAAAGGTAATGTGTGGTCATTGTCCGTGAAGCTCTGTTTATAACTCGCTATAGGTACTGAGTATAGACCGGGTCGGGATAACCTACGTTGCACATGTGTTGATTTCGATATGTAGTTATTCAGGTATATTCTTGTGTGGAAGTAAAATAATTAGTTTTGTGTGGATACGAAAGTTCTATATGGATATCGGATCCCTGTGTGAAAAGCCAAAATGAGCAGCTTTAAGATATAAGCTCTTTTTGTACGTCCATAACGGTGAGTTACATGCATAATTACTAGGTTTACATTTTTATTGTTTTATGTTACTTTGATCACTTTATGAATGAATATATACAATATTTGATATTTCTGCAGTTATTTCTATAATAGATAACAATTTACATGCATAATGAAATAAGTACGTACATGTATATGATATACGAACACTCATTTTCTTATAATTAGTATTTAGTATTAATCAATATTGTTATAGGTGACCAAAGTGTGATCTCTTTTCCTTTGATGTCTTGTTCTGCCACTTTCTACAAGTTATATATGATGGCCCGTTTGAATTATGACATTTGAAGTCCCGTATAATGAACATTTAAGGACACGCATCGAATTATCTTGATATATCCTTTATACTGAGGCCTACAGACGTCAACATTTTTGTTAATTAACATATTGAATTGTGATGTAGAAACAGACGTATTAGTTTAGATTTTGTTTAAATGATTTACCTTCCGGAGTATGTGTGTGTACTTTGTATTTTCCTCATCATGTTTCATTTCATATTCTTGCGAATAAACTTACTTGAAATTGAATTAGGGTTTTTGAGAGTTGATGCTGTTTAAGGTTTCTCATATATTCTGAAAACACATTTTGATCAACATTTTCAGGATTTTCCTAAAACATTGTTGAAAAATAATAGATTCATACGTTTAATTTTTATTTTTCGACTTTGTGTTATTTGTCTTCTAACGTTCAGATTTAAAGTAATGACAATTACCCATACTATCTTACTAATGATATGTATATAATCAAAACAAGAGGCCATAGAGGGTCACGATCGTTCACCTAAATATACTATAATCATATCAATAAACATTAAACGAAAGGAAGTATGTCAAAAACTTGACTTCGAGGTGGAACCAAAACATAACGACACTTATTAAGACATCTCTCTAGATCATCCTGATCCTTTGAATTTGTAGATTTGTGCTTCGCTTCTGAATAAATGTTTGTCAAAGGAGGGTACCCCCATGTTTTATTTTTGCCTAAGGTGGCGCCCCCTGTTGAAGGGTCGAAGGTAGACCATTGAAATTCTGTTAGAATAATCAAACGCTTTTCATACCGTGATTAATTACCCTTCTGTTACCAGATGAACTAAATCTACATCCTTGTACAAGTGCATTCTTTAGAATTGCGCTCGAACTGACTGTGACGAGACGACGCCATGACAGTCCCTTTCCAAACCTCTTTAAGGAAGACAGGGCCCCGACCACCTGTTCTCTCTGAATCTCAGTCAGATTTCTCGGGTGATAACATGCATTAGCCCGCTATCTACAGCCGGCAAAGCACAGACTGTATTCCGTACGCATTCTGTTTTTACATCCATTTACATATCCATCTGTGTGTTTCTTGGTCCCTGCGTCATGCTGTCTTTTTCTATGTTCATCTTACAGTGAGGAGATTATTTTACACCACAGTTGTACGTTCTTCGATACCTGTGGATAATCGGGAAAGTGGGAGGGTTGTGCGCACGTAATTTGGATAACTACACAATCTGCAATTGACGTGGCAGATGGCCGTCCTAAGTCTGCACAGATTGTCTATTGGTCTCGTTGGTTTATGTATAATCATTTGTCTTTGATGTTTCTATGTAATTTGTCGTTCCTTGTGTCATTTGCGTCTCTATGGTGACATTATTAACAAGATAAGAAGGATCAAAGATAGACAACATCACTATCGAAAATGCGTCAGAATCATCAAACGCCTTCTATACCGTGGGTATGATCCTAATGTTACCAGACGAACACTAGGCTTGGTACTTGACCAATCTACAGTCTTGTACAAGCGCATTCTTAAATCTTGCACTCTGACTGACTGTGACGACGGGACTCCATGACGGGCCCTGTCCAAACCTCTTTAGAGAAGACAGGGCCTCGACCAACTGTCCTCTCTGAATGTCAGTCAGACTCCTCGGGTGATAACATACATGAGCTCGCGGCGGCAGAGCACGGATTGTTTTACGTACGCCCTCTTTTTATATCCATTTACATATTCATCTGTGTTGCTTGGGCCCCTGCGTTTTGTGTTCTTGTTTGTGTGTGGTCATCTGACAGTGGGGAGGTTGTTTTACACCACAATTTAACGTTCTTCGAGACCTCTGGGTAATCGGAAAAGTGGGAGGGTTGTGCGCACGTAATCCAGGATAATCATACCTTCTGCTATTTCCGTGGCAGATGGCCGTCCTAAGTCGGCACCGGTTGCTCATTGGTCTCGTTGGTTTATGTGTAGTCCTTTGTGTTTGATGTTTCTGTGTTGTGTGTTGACCTTCCTTGTCCCTTATGCGTCTCTCTCTGTGCTTGTCTGCTTTGTGTTTTTTGCATTGGGTGTTTTGGGGTTTTGCTGTGGGTGCTACAACCTGGTGTTGTTGGAGATCCCTTCCTTTGTTTTCTCTGCATGTCTGCTTTGTGTTTATGCAATGGGTGTTTTGTAATTTGCTGTTGGTGCTGCAACCGGGTGTTGTTAGAGATCCCCTTCCTTTCTGTTGACACCAAAATAGCAACACTTGTTGGTCCATGATCAACTCATACCTACCAAGTTTCATGAAAATCTGAAAGTGTTTTTAAAATTGTTTGAAGCTGAAAATCCCCCCTTTCTTTTTACATTTGAAAACAAATTATTAACATTCTATCAGTTGAAATTTCACCCTTAAATACAGCTAAAAGCATTTAGTAACTGGAATATGCCAAATATGCAGTAAATGAGTGTCTAAAATCATACATATATTGAGTTATATAAAGAAAATGCAAAAATGGGCATTTCTGACTACGTCCGAAAAGACGTCAAAAACGCGTAAAAATTTGAATTCGGAGTGGAATACTGTGTTGTTAATTTTGGTGCCACTCTGAAGTCAAATATATGTATTGGTCAAAATGTTTTGTAACAGTTAGTTTATATGTTTTAAGCAAATATTTAGGAGATGTTTCACAAAAATGTTTTGAAAATGTGATTTTGTTGAGTGTTAATAACATATTTTTTAATTTGAATAAACATTATATTGAAATGTTTCAGTGAGATTCTGTTATACTGTTTAAGAGGAAACATTTCTAGAACGTGTTTGAAAAATATTTTGAAAATATTATTTTGTAAGGTTTCAATAACATTTTTAAAACTTCTTTTGAAACATTTTGTCAAAATGTGTTTGTAACATTTAATTTATATGTTTTAAGCAAATATTTAGAAAACGTTTCATTAAAAATGTTTTGAAAATGTGATTTTGTGGAGTTTTGATAAAATTTCTAGATCATTTTGAATAAACATTATATTATTGCAATGTTTCAGTAATATTTTTTATTGCTTTTTGAGAGACATTACTAAAACGTGTTTGAAAAATATTTCAAAAACATTATTTTGTAAGGTTTCAATATCATTTCAAAGACTTTTCTAGTAATATTTTGTCAAAATGTTTTGCATCATTTAACTTATATGTTTGAAGCAAATATTTAGGAAATGTTTCACGAAAATGTTTTGAAAATGTGATTTTGTGGAATTTTGATAACATTCTTAGATCATTTTGAATATACTTATATGGCAATGTTTCAGCAATATTTTTTTATTGCTTTCGGGGAGACATTTCTAAAACGTGTTTTAAAAATATTTCAAAAACATTATTTTGTAAGGTTTCAATAACATTTCAAAAACTTTTCTAGTAATATTTTGTCAAAATGTTTTTGCATCATTTAACTTATATGTTTGAAGCAAATATTTAGGAAATGTTTCACGGAAATGTTTTGAAAATGTGATTTTGTGGAATTTTGATAACATTCTTAGATCATTTTGAATAAACTTATATTGCAATGTTTCAACAATATTTTTTCTTGCTTTCGGGGAGACATTTAGAACTAAGATATGTTTGAAAAATGTTTAAAAAACATTATTTTGTAAGGATTCAATAACATTTCAAAAACTTTTCTAGTAATATTTTGTCAAAATGTTTTTATATCATGTAACTTATATGTTTGAAGCAAATATTTAGGAAATGTTTCACAAAAATGTATTGAGAACGTGATTTTGTGGAGTTTTTATAACAATTATAAAACATTGGTTACAGACATAATATTCTTGTAACATTTAGTCATGTTTTTGTAACATATTTATATAACATATATTTTTCAATAATGACAATTTCAACCATTAGGTTGGTATCACTGCTGGTGGACTGTTAGACACCGAGTATATCACTCGCCTAGTTATTGTGTTTACGCACTGCATTGAATTATATTCTAAATTTACTGTCATCGAGTTAGACCTAATTTTGTAAGGTTTCAAAAAATGTTTATTCAAAATGTTATTAAAACTCCACAAAATCATGTTTCCAAAACATTTTTGTGATACATTTCCTTAATGTTTGCTTTAAACATGTTAGCTTAATGCTACAAAAAAAGTCTTGACAAAATGTTTCAAAAGAATTATTTGAAATGTTATTGAAACCTTACAAAATAACGTTTTTTTCTAAATATTTTTAAAACAAGTTCTAGAAACATTTCAGAAGAATGTCGCTTAAACATTGCAATAAAATGTTTATTCAAAATGTTTTTAAAATGTTATTAAAACTCCACAAAATCACGTTTTCAAGACATTTTCGTGAAACATTTTCTAAATGTTTGCTTAAAACATATAAGTCAAATGTTTCAAAAACATTTTGACAAAATGTTACTAGAAAAGCTTTTAAAATGTTACTGAAACCTTACAAAATAATGTTTTTAAAATATTTTTGAAACAAGTTCTAGAAACATTTCAGAAGAATGTCACTTAAACATTGCAATAAAATGTTTATTCAAAATGTTTTTAAAATGTTATTAAAACTCCACAAAATCACGTTTTCAAAACATTTTCGTGAAACATTTCCTAAATGTTTGCTTAAAACATATTAGTCAAATGTTTCAAAAACATTTTGAAAAAAATGTTACTAGAGAAGTTTTTAGAATGTTACTGAAACCTTACAAAATAATGTTTTTAAAATGTTTTTGAAACAAGTTCTAGAAACATTTCAGAAGAATGTCACTTAAACATTGAAATAAAATGTTTATTCAAAATGTTTTAAAAATGTTATTAAAACTCCACAAAATCACGTTTTCAAAACATTTTCGTGAAACATTTCCGAAATGTTTGCTAAAAACATATAAGTTAAATGTTTCAAAAACATTTTGACAAAATGTTACTAGAAAAGTTTTTATAATGTTATTGAAACCTTTCAAGTAACGTTTTTAAAATGTTTTTGAAATACGTTTTAGAAATGTTTTCTCGACAATATTTTAAAAGAATGTCATTTAAACATTACAGTGTAATATTTATTCCAAATGTTTTTAAAATGTTATTAAAACTCCACAAAATCACGTTTTCAAAACATTTTAAAGAAATATTTTCCAAACCATTTTTGAATATTTTTAAAACATTTTAAAAACATTTCTGTGTTAACTGGGATAAGAGCAACTGACCATATTTCGCCGCAATTTTCGTGTATTTCCTAGAAAATTTCAATACTCGGAGGCCAATTCAATATATTGATCATGCGAAAACTTAATTTAACTCCATTCTCAATCAAAATGCTACAAAAAGAATTAATTTTACTCAGTTCATTGTTTCCTTAGAAAAACGTCAAGATATTTCGTTTCCATGTTTTCGGGGGGGACCATATTTCGCCGTTTTTGTTGAGAAGAATACTATTTGCACACAAAACGGACAAAATTGTGATTTTCTTATCAGGAAATCTTTCGTAACCACTACTTGTAAATGGGAAGGTCTTTCGCACGTGAATTGGATAAAACACCATTCAAAAAGCGGATGGCCGTCCAAAGTGGGTGCTGGGTGTCCATCAATTTACGTGTATTCGGTTTTTATGTTCCAGTTGAATCGAGTTTTAAATACAAGAGGCACAAGAGGGCCACTATCGCTCACCTAAACCACGTTCACTAAGCATACCAAACAAGAAGTTTGTCAAAGGAAGAAACTTAGGAGTGGAACCAAAAATTACAACACTTCATAAGATTTCTCTCTAGATCATCCTAATGCTTTCGGTATGTCGATACGTGCTTCAGTTCTGAAGAAGAAGTTTGTCAAAGAAGGGTACCCCCGAACCTACTTTTGCCTGTGTTGGCGCTACCTGTTGACGGATCCGGACGAAACACAACAACACTTGTGGGAGACCATTAGTGAAATATGTATGGTCGAGGGCTAACTCCCTCAATGGTATATTATACCGTCACGCGCTGTAGCTCCGCCCTATTTCGAAGCTATTTCCCTAGGGAAAAAGTCTTCTCTAACTAACGCACCCTTTGCAGGGAAATAGTCTCATCAGGCGAGTTACAGCTAGTTTTAATGAGTATCTCTCTATATAGGATAAAACAAGTAGAGGTATAATAAAAAAGATAACTGATAATATTTGAATTTCATTTATTATTCATGACATCTGAATAAGATGGCGGTGGCATGTCTTGTATAAAATCATGTGGTGTCGATTGTTGGAATGGTGGTGCCGATGGTTGGAATGGTGGTGCCGTTGGTGTTGTATCAGCCGTGTACGGAAAACCACCATGTTCTGGATGTGCTTGTCCGTGTAGATGTTCCTCACTCTTCCCCCTCACCGTTATAGGAAAAGAGAACTGGGACGGGTCTTTTGTGGGATGTTCCAATGATATTTCTGCCGTCCCATTATGTACATTTGTGGCACCAGAGAGAGGTTGATAACCACTTGCTGTATCTGTGTCCTGTACTTGGACTGCAGAAGTCGATACAGCAGAATATACGTCGTCTTGGCTACCTTATGAGTGGAGAAATTATTATATCGTTTGAAATTCGATGGCATAGCTTGTTCATAACTCATGCTGAAAGGATTAGCATTGCAATATTGAAACTATATCTGACTACAACAATACCTCTCCGGGTGAGTAGAACGTTGGTGTTGGCCTGTGTCTGTGCTTTCCGTCGTCTTACACATCTGGCTATAATCCCAAATGGACACAGGATTATAAAACACACAAAAACCAAAATCAGTTGCCATGGATAATCAATCTTGTATGTTTCTACAAACGAAAAAGAATCCGTAATTATGACTACATGATAACATATGTTAGGATGAACATAAACATGATAAGTTACTGTCATGACAAATTCTCGTTTGGTTGATGCTCATTAGGTCTTCCGACTTCCGTCGGAAGACCTATTGTTTTCGTAACCGTGGAAAATTGGATCAGCGATTTCTCAAGAACCCTGTAAGCTAGGACAATGAAAGTTCTCCAACGTTACGTTTGCAGTAAAAGCTAGATTGGTCTTTTTTATTTTTGGTCTCTGTTATTTTTTTTTATCATGTTTTTTAGTAGATTCAAATATTTGACGGGAGCGTCGAATTACTCAAAAGGACCGAAAATTTCATGTTTTGCTATTTGTAAGCTTAAATATCTCGTATTTTGCTATCTACAATTTCCATTCTTTTTGAAAGTCGACAGCCATGCAAGATATGAAATGCTAGATGCACACTGTAACGATTTATTACGATGACGTCCTTCACCGTCCTTCATATTTCCAAATTCAGAAGTTCATAGGAGGAGACACTTTTTTGCTTATAATAGTAAACAAAAATTAAGCTTATGAAGTTTCCTAAAAATTTCAATATTATTATTTTTTATCCATATATCTGTCTTATTTAGTCTTTCTGATTTTTCCTATCTCTTACTGTTGAAAAGATATGAGCATCGAAATTTTGAGTTGGGTATTTCGATACACCTTCACGCCAACAGATCGGGCGCACACTAAAATTGGTAGTCCGAGTCCGAGTCCGACTCGAGAAAAGCAGTGTTGCGATTTTCAAATTCCGATTTCACGGCAATGATGAATATGCATTTCATAAATACATTTCGATATACACAATTTGATTTTAAAACAGTTGATTAATTTAGAAGAGATCAGCTACAAACCAGAATTTACACACAAAAAGTGGTAGTTTGATTCCGATTTCTAACCTACAAACCTGTTTCTAAACTTCAATAACTATATTTTGAACATCAAGTTTAATTTCTAATTCTAGCAAACGTTCGAACATAATTTTCGGTTGGTTTATTTACAAATTGATGAACAATTTCTCCAACATTCTTCCCTCCCCTCGTTTTTCGAAAACAGTTCTGTTTATATTGAACGATGTCGCCATGATGGAAATTCAAAATAAACTTTGAAAAAAGGGAAGGGGGGGGTCCAAATTTGAACCTGCACAGCGAGAACCTCATGGTATTTATATATATATATATTGAACGTAACTTGTTATTACCATTTCTCTTCTCAAGAAAACTGGTTCTACAGCTACGAGCTCGCCTTTTTTATGGGGGAAGGGGGCAGGAAGAATTTGCAAAAAAAAAATCCCGGCTCTGAAAAATGCTGAAAAAAATATTTCGGCCGAAAGGGCCGGCAATTTTTTTTTCCCGGACCATGCAAAAGTAAGGATACATTGCATGATATGGAAATTTTTGCTGGCCCTTTGTGCCAGACAATTTAAAGTCAAAAAATTAATTAATATAAATACAAACTGTTCACATAGCTGTATCTACCAGAGACCTAATACGCATAGGCACAAAAATCTAGAAAAGGTTCTATTTAAACATCACACAATCTGTCTGAAATTCGCTAATTGCAAAGAGACATCTGAAGGAACGGTTATTAACTCATACTCTGTAACAGCGGGGAGTTTAACTTACACAGACATTCACAACATTTGACAATTTGTTTAAATCCGGCCCGAAGAACCGGCGAAAATTTTTCTCCGACTCTGGTAATGGCTGAAAAAATGGCCTGCTCAGAAAATTGCTGAAAAAATTTTACCGGCTGGCAATAGAATTCCTGCCCCCCCCCCCCCCCCCCAAATCAAATGGTTGCTCACCAACAATTCTCGGTTTGAAAATTTAATGTTACTGCTATTTGAAAACTTAAATATATAATATAAATACATGTAATGTGACGTCCTTCATATTTCCAAACCAAAAATTGTATAGGAGGAAGACACTCTTGTTGCAACCGCAACAAGAAACCTTTCTAGTTTCTTATTTAACTTTTCGCATTTAATTGAGTCATACGTGCAATAATTTTGTACATATGGCTACGCTGAGTGGCGCGCGCCATCTCGTTGATTATGTTTCAATTTTAGTTCTCTAGCTAATTTAATTGTCACAAATGAGCGAATCTTTATCTGCAATAGGGTCTTTTCAAACGTGAACATCATTTTTAAATGTGGCCAAAACCCCTTGGAAGGATGATGCAAGTTTTATAGGAAATGAATGGAGGGAATGAGAACACCAACAACTAAGACAAAGACCATTGAAGCATGAAGGACAACACAAATAAGGGGGGACCAATTATAAAGAATTTGAACAGATGAATGATCTCGGATTAGGGTCCTCGTAGTGAAACAAGAAAAGAAATTTCCCAACACGAAGCCAATTACAAGCTAGATTCTTCAATCTGTCGATGAGAAACAAATGTGCATATAGTTATCAAAAGAAAGCACGTGATGAGGTCCCATGTGACATCAAACACAGACCACGATTCCCATGAATGAAGTAACCATCAAACTTACCATTTGTGATAAAAGCCGTTACTGTAAGTCTGAAGTATGATCTTGAGGTATCATGTATATGACCTGCTATACGATCAGCCTCTACCTCTACACTAACAACTTGGTCTTGTCCTCCACAAAACTCCTCGGGTTCGTCGTATTGTGAATAACTCTATACAAAAAAAAACAACAAAAACTCATGTATAAACCATCTCAGAAATTGAAATTGATGCAATACACTTAACTAGAGTTTGAGGGCACAGCGGCTAGCCAAACAAGGGATGCTCACTCATCCCTGGCACCTGGTCCGACCTCTAGCTTGCTAGGGATCCGTCGATGCTAAACTTGGTGCTCTTTTGTGAGTGCTGTTGAGATTGTCGTCAGGATCTTCTTTATCTTATTATGAAGATCTGGAAGAGGATTCAGTGAGTAACCATGAAATTCGTCATATAGTTATTTTTCATATAATTTGCCAACAATGATATTGGGCTGACCAATAATCATCTGACAGTGAATTATCTATTCCATTCCTTAGCATTTTATGAACTCAGTTTAAACTTGTACATATCTTTTTTTTCTGATTGGTTGAATCATAGCCGTATCCTTACTTCTTCGGTTTTATTTGGTGGTGATCCTGCATCAATATTCAGGTAAATTCCTGGTCCCTGAAGGTAGAAACTGTCCACTTTTATGCATACTTTATACGTTGATTCTTCTGTGCCAAGTCCCTGAAAGGAGACTTTACATCCAGATAAACCTGGATATTCACCATTCCATTTGACAGTATATGACTTCTGGTCGTACGGGTAGTATGTATTAGATCCGTGTATGCAGGCTTCAATAATATCAACTGGAAGTAAAAGGCGCGAATATGACGTTAAAGGTATTTACAAAGTCTCTTCAGTGGTTCGTGGTGCTTGCATGGTTTATTCTGAGTACTTAAAAGTTTTATCATATGTTTCATACTTCTAAAGTGAAAAGAAATCAGTTGCCAGAAAGCAACAACAATCAACAAGCCAAATCTGGACTTGTCAATGTTGTAACGTTCGTTGTAATATATAGACTCGGGGAAGGGGGGTGCATGAAGTATATTTCAGAGTGGTGTCCATTGTTTTCCCGTTGTAGTTTCAGTCAGTTTCAGTCACAGGACGTTGTGATTATATCCTTCTCAGCAGAAAGTTTATTATCGTGTATAGACCTTGTCGTGTGTTTTCAAGTTTTATTCTTTTAAATAATGGATTTAGACCGTGTCATGCGTTGGTGAACGTAGATCATGTCTGGCGAAGCAGAGTGCCATGTGTTAATGTAAGTGGATTTCTAGTTGTGGACAAAGCCGTGTACATGTATATTAGAGATCATTTGACTTTTTTTTATAATGGATGGTGACATGTGTTTTAGTGCGTTAAGATGTTTATGAACCGTGTCGTGTGGATGTCTACCTATGAGCCTAATCCGGTGTGGATGTCTGTCTATGATTATAGATGAGCTGTGTCATATGGATGTCTGTCTTTGAAACGTGTTGTAGGAAAGTCTGCATATTAGCCGTGTTGTGTGTATGTCGGTCTATAAGCCGTACCCTGTGTCTGCCTATGAGACGTGTCGTGAGGCTGTCTGTCTATGAGCCTTGTCATGTTGATGTCTGCCTATGAGCCGTGTCGTGTGTAAATATGTCTCTGAGCCGTGCCGTGTGTATGTATGTCTATGAGCCGTATCGTGTGGATGTCTGCCTATGAGATGTGTCGTGTGGATGTCTGTCTATGAGCCGTATCGTGTGGATGTCTGCCTATGAGTAGTGTCGTGTGGATGTCTGTCTATGAGCAGTGTCGTGTGGATGTCTGTCTATGAGCAGTGTCGTGTGGATATCTTTCTATGAGCAGTGTCGTTTGGATGTCTGCCTTTGAGCCGTGTAGTGCGTATGTCTATGAGCTGTGTCGTGTGTATGTTTGCCTTTGAGCCGTACCGTGTGTACGTCTATCAGCCTTGTCGTGTGGATGTATGCCTTTGTCTTTGAGCATTGTCGTGTATTATTATGCCTATAGATGTCCTTTAAATGATCTTGAATCACTGTTTTATTCATGTTTAATTCCACAAAACCCCTTACACGTCCATAATACGGGAATATTGAGTGACCAGAGTAAAAGAGCATTTCAGGTCCTTTCTTCTTCTTTTTACTCATCACATGAGAAAGAAAAGTGAACGAAGAGAGTATAAAATGATTCTATAGATTTAGCTTCTAGAAAAAGAATTTAAGGGAAATTGCACTTCACACTAGAGATTCAAAATGATAAAAATGATATAAAGAAATAAAATTGGTTTTTTTGTTTTGACTATTTTCTCTTCTTGTTGTTTTTTTTTTTCTCCACAAATAAATTGTAAATAAATACCTGTTTCTTCCACTCCGTTTGAAAGACATGGTATAAGCAGGAATGTTATTATAGCTAATGTTATATGATATAGCACCGTGGTCTTATTCATATCATTTCCCCTTTGGTCTGGAAAAAAATAAAGTATCCGACGGTCTTTGTTATCTAGAGATATATGTCGAAGTATTTATAAAGTATCGTTTAAAAGAAAAACCGACCAATCTGAACCTGAATGCAATATAAAATCCTGTTCTAAGATCATGTTAGGGTCGGATTTGAGGTCAAGTTCATCTAAACTCGGCTTGCAACTTAGATTTTTTTTTTTACAAAAAGTCAAGAATTATATTATTCAAGAAATGCAAGAGACTATCTCCCCTTCCGAGACTTCTTAATTTGTAAAACTTTTTATTAAAACATACCTTTTTGATACAGCTTTCCACGTATGTCAATGTGATCTTTTAAAAGACGGAGTAGTAGAAATATATATCCTTAGTGTACACTAGTACTTGTCATTTCGAAATTTGTCTTACTTTTAATAATTGTTGTTTACCATTCAGCTGTGGCATTTAATATATTTACATATCTATGACTGACCTTTGCATTAAGTTTCCAAAAACAAAAATCTGTACATACAACTTTTACAACTTTACATTTAACTTAGCTTGAGCCCCTGTGTTATGCTGTCTTGTTTGACAATGTACATGGTCATCTTACAGTGAGGAGGTCATTTTACACTACGAATGTGCGTTCTTCGAGACCTCTGGTTAACCGGAAAAGTGGGAGGTTTGTGCGCAGGAAATCCGGACTGCTCCATTTGCTATTGGCGTGGCACTGATGGCGTGGCACTTGGTTGTGTTTAGTATTTTGTGTTTGATATTTCTATGTCGTATTTGGTGTTCCTTGTCCCCTTTTGAGTCTCTTGCTTCGCATGTCTACTTTGAGTTTTGCATGGGATGTTGTTGGAGATCTCCTCGATCATTTCTTTTACTAGAAAAACTGAATTCAAAAAGCGAGATATTGATATCCTTATCTTTAAAGTAGGTCAGAATCTCAGGCCATGGTCAATAGATCTTCTTTTTTGTACCAAAGTAAAGTTCTTGTCACAAGGAATACACACGAGAAACATTTTTTGAGAACGTTTAACCTCCTCTTATTTGTTACAAGTAGGAAAGGGTCGTTCCTGATGTTTTTATAACTTGTGGCCCAATCCTTTTCAATAATGTAATTATTGAAGAGAAGATGTTTAAACTATTTGTTACATGTATGAGAAACCTAGCTATTCTTTCGTTTTTAACTGCAATAAAGTAACAATTCAGATCCTAAAATACTTGTATCATGTCCTGCTTCTTGAGAATGTGCACCGTCTCAATATCTATAGATATAAACCTGCTGGTCATATATTGTTACAGGTGACTTTTCAATTATCCAAGACAGGCAGCTCCGTGGTCTTCTCAAAAAAGGACAGGTCTAATTATAGAATCCCATCCAAGATAGATTTTATGAGATGTCGCGAAGTGCTAAAGGAATTCTTAGATAACTATATAATAACCAAACGATGTTGTGAATCGGAAGGAGTCGAACCGCATTTCTCTGAATGACTGGAAAACCCTCATTTTTGGATATCACTGATATTCGAATAGATAACTCATCTTTTTGAAAATCCAAGTTCTAAGTCTGAAAGATATTCCAAATCCAAGTTACGTGATTTACATGAAAAATATGTCTTCGTGGTTGCATGCAGATAAAGCAGCCAACAACACCATATCATTTGAAAATTCTACTACATATCAAATTAAGTTTCGGAACTTTATTCTACAAATACCTGTATCAAAAGCCATGGAAGTGTTCCTGACATTTTGAGCAAACTGATTTTTTTCTTTTCACTCAGCATCTCTATTTCTAAATTGGATCCTACTGCAATATATTGGACACCAAAACTGCACAAGTCTCCTTTGATAACAAATTTCGATACATTGCTAATTCTAGCAACTGCTCCACTACGATTTTGTCTAGAAATTTGATGTCAGCGCTCACGGTGATAAAGGAACACGTGACAAGATATTGTGAGACTGTTCTAAACTGGAATGATGTAAACTACTTTTGGTCTATAAAAAAATCAGGGAAGTGATCGAAAAAATGAAATTTAGAAATTTTCAAGCCAATACGATTTCTTCATACGACTTTGCTAATATGTACACCACGCTTCCTCATGAAAAAATTAATGATCGATCTTGCAAACTCATTAAATGGTGTTTAGATCGAGAGGGGAAAACTTATGTTTTAACATCTGTTTTCCGCTACAGAATACAAATCATACAAATCATGGACATGTAGTGACCTATGTAATGCCTTGTCCTTCCTCTTGAACAACATTTATATTAGATTTGGTGAGAAACTCTACAAGCACGTTGTGTTGATCCCTATGAGTACTAATTGTGCGCCTCTTGTTGCAGATTTTTTTTATTCACTTATGAAAACGAATTAATCCAAAATATTCAAAAACAAAGAAAACATGATTATTTGAAATGTTTCATTGGTACTTGATATTAATTCTTCCTATTGACAATCTTGTTTTTGAAAAAATGTAAAAATGGCATAAGCTAGAATTGACACTAAACAAGGCAAACGTTACAAACACAGAAACGCCATTTTTGGACCTAAAAATCAAAATTGTTAATGGAGAGAATCATGCAAGTGTACTAGTATATGACAAAAGATATGATATGCAGGAGGATCGTGAGTTAGTAATCCGTATAACAACACCGTCTGCCACTGGCGTGGCAGATGACCGTCCTAAGTCGGCAACGATTGTCCATTGGTCTTGTTGGTTTATATGTAGTCATTTGTGTTTGATGTTTCTATGATGTGAGTTGGTATTCCTGCTTGTCCCTTTTGCGTCTTTTTCTGTGGGTGTCTGCTAGATGTGTTTTTGAATTGGGTTGTCTTTGTGTTTTGCTGTAGGTGCTGCAAATGTGTTGTTGGGTATCCCGTCCTTTCGCTGAATCATTACCAGAGGGCATTACCGAGTGAGTAAAGGGGTCAACCCGATAGCTCATCCTTTAACACACTGAACTATAAGAACACCATTCCCTCCTTTCTTTGAGGAGGTCGGTGGCGTCTACCATTATTAAAGCATGGTCCATTCGATGGTAAGGGGGCTTAGGTTTTTTCTGGGCAAGATTTTATTTTTATTTTTTATTCATTTATTTATTTATGTATTCATTTTTTATTTAATTTTTTTTTCATGCAAAGTTGGAGCAAGACAATTTTTTCCTACTAATATCCAAATTGGTAAAAAAAAATTTAATTAATTTTTCTTTTATGCTGTGTTTTTAGGTCTCAGGATTGCATAAATTTACCCATCGAATATTTTAAGAACTTAGTTTTCGTTTTTCGCCTGTGGGACATTGTTTCCCCCTCGCTTCAGAACCCCACTTAGCCAGAAAATTTGTTTTATTGATATACACCTTTGGTGAAAGTGGCATTGTAAAGCGAGGGGGGACGATGTTGTATAAAACTTTTCCGTTTTCCGTTGATTTCTGTGAAAAGACGCTTATTTTGACCCAAATATCGGTCTTATTCTGCATAAATTATCCCATCTGACAGCAGATTCATATACATGTGGACAAAGTTACTTGACATTTCTACCGAAAAAGATTTTCAAATTTTGCATTTTGAAATTTCGACTTTTCAGGGCAGATTTTACGCCTTATCTTAACAACTCCTTGGTGCAAATTTCTTCACTGAGTCACGTACTCAATATACATGTTCATGATATATACTAGACTTTTTAATTTTTTTTTTTTATTTATTTATTCTTTTTTTTTTTTTTTTAATCTGTTTATTTATCATTATTTTTTTTTTTTTTTTGACTCGCAAAAATTATAAGTTATGCGTTTACAAGCAAGAATTCATTTCTTTAACGGCAATCATTGTTCTTAACTTTGACAAAACCTACTTTGTAAAAGAAAAGTCCGATTCTGAAAATAAGTACTCTGATGCAGATATTATTCAGATTTTAAAAAGCATGTGAATTTAACAAGTAGATAAATCAAGGACTTACAAACTGTTTTTTATACTGTACAGTGGCGGATTCAGGGTGGTGCGGAGGGGGCGTTCGCCCCCCCCCCCCCGGCACTGACCCAAAATTAAAAAAATTTTGCCCATTTTCAGTAAAAATAGGCACGGCAAAGGGGGCGCTGGATCCGCCACTGCTGTAAGTCCTTGGAAAAATGATGCTTAGGCAGAAAAGGATTGCAAACGAAGCAAGCCAGAAAAAAATTAGAATACTGGTCAGGGGTCAGTTCCCGGCTAAAATTAAGCGTTTTTGCAACGTTTCTTTGGCACTTAACCACACATTGTCATGAAACTTGCACAAAATTTAGGTGTACTCATCTTCTATCATTAAATCTTATTTTCATAACAAGTTCTTAATATCAAACGAATCTTTCATTCGATTTGGGATGAAAAGTAAAAACACCGTTTCTCATTTCTACTGGACCAGTTCCCGGCTAAGTCTTTCCTGTTTATTCAAAACTTATCATTTAAAAGAAAATTCTAGACAAAAATGAAATTATAACACCTTTGTTACAATTTCAAACCAAAATTTGCTAAAACTGATGCCAGTAATTATCCCTTGATGGGGACTGAAATACCCACCTGCTCTCCCCAACTTCAAAATTTGTGTCAAAATCTTCTTTGCTGCTAAATGAATACAAAATAATTATATAACGGATTAAAAATGTTTTTATAGATTAAGAATGACATTACAAGTAGAATCACTCATGTAAAATTTCTCCTCCAAATTTGATTGACAAGGCCTTCAAATTAGCTTTAGCCGGGAACTGGAGTTTTAATTTTTAGGCACTGGTGGAAGCAAGAACTGTTTTAATGTACATATGAAAAATATCGCGTAGAATAGGGTTTTTGGGTACAGGTGAAGGTGTTATTCCAGCCCACTTTGTAAATTTTTCCTTGCACTTGATGATTCCGCCATCTTGGTGACCTAAAAGATAGCGTCACCTTGTCCGCCATCTTGAACTATTGAACTTTCAAATGTAAATATGGCCAAGGGAAGGACTACCAACGATCAGAGCTTCACCTGAGTGTTGAGTAAATTTCTACAGGAGCTTCCGAATCTTCTTATACGAAGTTTTAGACGTTTTAATAACCTTTTTTATCGCCAAGTTTTACGATCGTTTTTAATCGTTCCTACAAAGGTCTATGTACAATAGTTGCCTGTGACCAACGATTTTCCATTTATCATGTGATCGTTTATGTGAACACACCTGCATTTTGACCAACTGCATTTAACTTCTAGACACATCGGTCATTCTTCAGTAGGATAACAAGTGTTGTTGACACCTAAATGACTCTACTGGTCTTCTTCTGTTGTTATTTCTGTCTTATCACAATGGCCTTGGCAAGACAAAACTCGCGCTCTTCAGTTCGTCTTCAAGAGAAAAACTCTAAGCGTAAAAGTAACAATTCTGAGCAGCTGGATTCTATGATGATGATATCCGCCAACACGTCCTTATCATTGAATAAAAGCGAAAGAAGTCGAGATGTTGTAGTCAACTGTTCATACGACGATCAATCTGACGCTACTCGTACAAATCGAGACTCTACAGTTGCATGCATAAATACTGAAAAGCCTTATAAACTCGATAGGATTAAGGCGTTGGAGAAAAAGTCGGTAGCGTGTGCAAGAGATACCGTTACTTATGAAATGAAAACGGGCAAAAACTTTGTCGCTGAATTCAGCACTTCTGCATTTGAACTATTTAAAAACTTGCTACCTGAAAATATCGATCAATTATGCGATCAAAGTCATGTCCCTTTATCATATACAACAACCCTAGAAAAGGATCGTACAGGTGTTGTTGTCACTACCGTTTACCATCTTACAAATCGTAGAAGTGATGGAACTGTTGGACGTCAGACTAAGTGCACTGCTCATGTATACCATACACAGTCTAGACTATTGGCTAATGGTGGTAGGGTGGATATTTTCATAGACGGTATATTTATGCCCCTCGTAGAGAAAATTAAAGAGAAACATTCAGACATCTTGATCATAAACCGTGAACTTAAAGACGTCATTGAGAGAGTAACAAGTAAATCTAGTAGCTGTGATAATTCACCTTCCACGAAAGCCACACACAAAGCTACTTTGTCAAGGTCATACCCACGTGACTCTAAAAATGTGGATGATCCTATGTTTACTTGTCCGATCTGTGGTTATGAAGCGAATCTCGATACCATCCAGTGTGATACATGCCAAGAATGGCTCCACTATAACTGTGCTAACATCACACAGGAAGATGCAAACAATCTCCCAACCTCAATGCCTTTTAACTGTTCATTGTGTTGTGATAATGTTCTGTATTCGAACTCGCAAAGTCTTAACTCAGCTAGCAATTCAAAATCGTCAGTTAGCGTGGTAAAACAGTCGAGCATCGCCACAACGCACTCATCTCCGGCCATATGTCAAGGTCAAAAGGTCACTCCGCAAGATAAAGGACTTGCTTCTAGTGATAACGTAAACCAACAAGAATGTGAGAGTAATGATCACTTGAATACTCGGAAGGGTTCCCAAAGCATCGTAAACAGGTGCCAAATGGCGAATAACATTTGTGTCAATGTTGAAAACTCAGGGTTACCAATCTCAATTAAAGATAAAGGTCGATTTCCACGTTTGTGTACGCCGCCTAAAGAGAAGGACCGTTTAGTGAATTCACCTCATCCAGGCTACCGTAATAGGCCTATTGCCGAAAACTCTGGACGCCAATCAAATCCTAGTTCGGGAACTGTATGTAATTCCTCTCCTTCCCAACAGCAGAGGAAAAACTTTGCGAAATCGGTCGCTTCTCCTATATCTACTCCGGTCTCCTCAACTACGAATATCACTGCAGACAGCATTACGAGTGAAGGCCAGAGAAAGAGGCCGGGTGTCAAAGGGCGTCCAAATGACAACTTGAACTCCGAAAACTTGAGGTTGAAAACCTACATCACGAAGCTAGAACAGAGACTATCAGATCTCGAAAGAACAAAGTCTCTACAGGAACAATTATTGAGGAATCAGGCCACTCCTGGGAATATAGGACAAACTTCGTCATCAGGAAGCAATCAATCTGCAAATATCTCTGCACACAACCATGTACATGGTCTCTCGTTTGCTCATCACTCCCAGACAGCCCATGATAATATAGGTCTAACCAATTATAGATGTGATCTCTCTACCATCCATAAACGTATAGACTTATTAGATGGTAAACTGAGCTTGACATTAGAGTATCAAAAACTCTTATATAATGCCAATGTCCAGAATAGCCTTTCTTCACTAAATCTACAATTGTCGCAATGTAGGCTTCCTCAGGGGTCATTTTATCCACCGCATATGATCTCACCGTATCAACTGCATAACTATGCATACTATCCACATGCAATGTATAATCCGAACATTGGTATACATCCCAGTTATCCTCAGAACATGAATCACCTGATAGGTGTTCCGCTATATGGAAATATCTCTGCGCCACACAGGAGGGTCTCGCAACCTAGGGCAAATACCAACCACACGCGTAATCAACGTGATATGAGGACCAATTCTCGTTTTATAAGACCTGATTTCACTCCGGTTTCTACCGATACAACTATACAACATGAGCAACAAACGACTCATCACGTTGATGTGACCCAGGAACAAGATATCCATAGGGCCCCGACTGCTTCACCTGATGACTGTGAACAAAACTGTGTTGAAAATATCTTGGATGTTTCACATGTATCACATACAGAAGACATAAATCTGCATTCGCATACTGAGACTCTAACTGAGACCATGCAGGAATGTAGTCATCATGTCTCTATAGACCAAAATCCTACACGTAAATCGCAGGATGGTAGTCCTAGGTCGAGCACTAGTCAGGATCAGAATCATCAAGTATCTACTGACCATAATGACGTACATGTATTGCAGGATGGAAACCCCAAGTCGAGCACAAGCCAGGATCATTTTTTATACATTCCCAGCCTCAAGACGAAGCCCCCAGACAAAGTGGAGAAGGACCTACAGAGACATTGGTAATATCTTCCTCTAACATAGAAGGAATCCGCGGGAATGTACCGTGTCTTACGGACCTTATGAAAATATCTGATGTTATATGTTTGCAAGAACATTGGCTTTGGGAATTTGAAAAAGATGATATTACAAAGTACATAGGAGACTGGTTCTATAAAATAACTTGTTATGACACTCTCTTTCCGCTACCGAAATTTCAACGAGGGAGAGGACAAGGGGGGGTATATATTATGTGGCGTCACGACCTACAACACTCCATTAGACCTGTTGAGGACGGCAATGAACGCATTGTAGCAATAGAAATCAAATGTAATCATACACGCATGTGTCTTATCAACGTATATATGCCAACCGCGGGATATACAACATCTACAGAGGATTACAGGGAATGCTTGGATCTTCTTAGTGTCATACTCTCAAAATATCGAGATACGCACGATATTCTCATAGCTGGCGATCTGAATGCTACACTTCTAGAAAACAGAAACAATCCCCAGGATAAACTCCTCAAGATGTTTGTGAGAGATGAGATGTTACATAACCTCTCAAAAGGCCCACATGTTACCTATAGCCATGCTACCACCAGCTCACAAATTGACTACTTCATATCTACATTTTCTGACGCGGGATCTTTCTATCCATTGGACAACCTCCCTAGCAATACCTCATCACATATACCTATTTTGCTGGAGGTCAAGGTCGCACCACTTCGAGTAGAAAATGTAGAACAAAGCGTCAAACGTTTTAGGAAACTTTGGGAAAAATGTGATGTACATCAGTATAGAGGTCACCTTCGGGATTCTGTTACTCTATCTACCATCTCGTCGCCAGAGGATATAGATCAGGCTTTACAACACATACAAGACGCTCTTCTGAAAGCTGAAGCTAAAACTGTCCCCAAGAAATTAATACGACTCTCCGGGCCAAAATGGAAAGCCTCGCCTGCTGTTCGAGACATTCTGTCTCAGAGGAAAGAGGCCCGTCTTCTTTGGCATAAGATTGGAAGGCCTAGTCCGACACACCCAATCTCCATTCGATGTAATCAACTAAAACGGGACTTACGTAAACAGCAAAGGATTGAGCTAGCTACTGAGAGGAAATCCTTTTATAACAACATTATGGAGGAACAATCTACATCAAACTTCTATCGTCTCTTGAGGAGAAACTCTAGGAACTCGTCATCCACTGTGACCCTCGTGTCCAACAACGAACATTTGCTTCATGCTAAAGATCAATGCAAAGCCTTTGCGGCGTTCTACGAGGATTTGGCCATCCCAAAAGACGACTCACGTTTCGACTCAAACTATATGGAACAAATTTCATACGATCTCCAGATGATCCGTAAGATTACTTCGGAAACCGAGGACTCTATTCCTGTTATTACTCCAGATGACGTACTCTTAGCTACTAAAAAGCTACACAACAGAAAAGCTCCGGACGAATCTGGACTTGTGTCGGAACATGTCAAGTCAGCAGGTTCCATTCTACAAGAACCTATTTCATGCATCTTTAATGCTATGTTGGAATATAAATATGTGCCAGAAGCCTTTCAGGGAGGAATTATTCACCCGATCCATAAAAAAGGAAAAGACCCTACAAATCTATCCAATTATCGAGGTATCACAGTCTCTTCCCTACTAGGAAAACTGTTTGAACATATCATCCTTAAGAAGATTGAGGATTCTCTCCCCCTGAAACAATCACCTCTCCAGTTTGGGTTCACAAAAGGACTTTCACCATTAATGGCCGCCCTTGTATTGAACGAAACAATCATTGAGCATATGGAACGAAACCAACCAGTTTTCCTATCCTTTTTGGACTCGCAAAAAGCGTTTGACGTTGTGTCACATGCATCTATGAAGTGTAAGCTCTTCGAGCAGAACATTAACCATCATATTTGGTCAATGATTGACGAGATGTATTCAGCTCTATCAGCAAAAGTTTTGTGGAAAAACCATCTTAGTTGTCAGTTTCCGATTCTACAAGGGGTGAGACAAGGCGGAATCTTATCTACAGGACTCTACAAAGTCTATATCAACGACCTACTGATACAGTTGGAGAAGTCGGGGATAGGCACCTCTATTGGTAACATATATACAGGCTGTCCGACAGTAGCAGATGATGTAGCTCTGGCAAACAAATGCGAAATAGCTGCTCAATGTGCTCTCCATATAGCAGAACAGTACGCAAATAGGGAACGCTATATCATTCACCCCGAGAAATCAGTAATGATAAGGAAATTATTCCGAGAAATTATACAGAAGTCTTTTCCACTTGGACAGTAAATGATGCCGAACTCTCAGTTTCTACTTCTACCACACATTTAGGCATTACTCGAACAACTTCAGATGATATAGCAACGAACGTTGAGGAGCGTATCTCATGTGCTAGACGTACCTTCTACAGCCTTACTTCAACAGGACTCCATGGTTCTAATGGTCTACAACCAACAACCTGCTACAAAATCTACTCAACGTATGTTCTACCAAGACTACTTTATGGATTGGAGACCTTTGCCCTCTTACAAAAACACATTGATCGCTTAGAAACATATCATATATCGGTTCTTCGTCTTATTCAAAGCTTACCGCCACGAGCTGCAAGGAGTATTACTTATCTGCTGCTGGGTGCAAGGCCATTGGAGGCTGAGATTCACATTAGAGCTCTGACATTCCTCGGTAATATCATAAGGTCAGATAACCAGGTCCTCAATGACATACTGGAACGTCAAACACAAGTTAAGGGATCGTCTTCAAAAAGCTGGTTCTCATACATTCAGAAAATTCTTCACCAGTACTCACTCCCTGACATTTCTACACTTCAACAAACTTTGCCAGATAAAGAGAGATGGAAGCAACTTGTCCATACATCAGTTGATACCGTGTGGAACGAACATCTTATTGTAGACTGTCATACAAAATCAACGCTCAAATTCTGCAACATAAGTATTTTGACAATAGGATCTGTACACCCACTATGGAGAACAGTAGAAAACAACGTACACGACGCGAAGCGTGCGATCACCAAAGCTAGATTTTTGACTGGTACCTACATTGTCCAATCTAAGCTCAGCCGTTTTAACCAAAACCGTGTGGATCCTACATGTCAACTCTGTAAGGCGGCTGTGGAGGACTATTGTCATACTTTACTAGAATGTGGTGCTTTACTAAACTACAGGACACCGTACTTGTCAGAACTTCAACTGTTGTTTTCACTCAACAAGAACCAGACTGCTTGGTCAGATCTTGGAAGGGAAGATATTCTTCAATTTATTCTGGATGTGTCCGCTTTGGATGAGAGATTCTCTCTTCAACTCGATAACGAGGCATATTATCGAATCGAACGTTTATCAAGAAGTTTGTGTCATAGCGTCCATTGTGGGAGGACTTTTCTGCTTGAATTAATACAAAGGGGACGAAAATAAGCTCTGACCGTTGGTAGTCTACCCTGGTTTTGTAAATAGAATTTTTTAGACTTCGTTTTAAGCCCGAAGGAAGAACGGCCTTCACCTGTCCATGAACTAGGTCAAACTAGGTGCACCTACCAAGAGGTGGATTATACGGACAACAACAACAACAACTTAGCTGGGAACTGGTCCCTGGCCAGTATGGGGCACTGACGCCCCAGTCGTGATTCGAATCGCGGCCATTGGATTTTAACATCAGAGTGTTACCGAGTAAGAAGGAGCGAATGCACGACATGGCTAATCAAATATCATTCGGGACACTTCTCAATTTTTCATGCCCTGCCAGGTCTATCCGAACAGAAAAATCCGCGAAAAGTCCCACATATCGAAAGTAAAAATCGGACAATTTTGCATATAGTGACAGAGTGACTGTGTAATGTATGTTCAATACTTTCAATTATGCATTTTATTTATATCACATACAGCACTGTATATATCCACAAAATGAACCTTGCTACTGGTGTCAAAGCAGTAACCGAATGGAAGAATTACTCGAACGATTAGACTAGAAATCGATATTAGTTTCAACATTTTTATGATAAAGTGACTTAAAAATAGTTTTTGGTCATTTATTAATCAATGATAGTTCATACCTGTCAACTCTCCTGCATTTCGCGGGAGACTCCTGCATTTGAACCTTTTCTCCCATGTTCGCATTCCTCCCGGGAGGGAGACCGAAAACTCCCACATTTCGATCCTATCACCCGATTCCAATTCCCCCCCACTTTCAAGTTTTGAGCTTCATATAACGTAAGAAATATAACTCTTGATCTAGCGACTTTCGGAACATTTCGTCCTTCATAATTAAATTAAAGTTTGTTTACAATGTGAACGATGCCAGTTGTTTGTATTACAATTAGTACACGGTGTGCAGTCTTCATGAAAACTTTTTTTGACCACTAGCCAGTCGTGCTAGTTTAGTGCAAAAATCTACTAGCCACCCAAAATTTTCAGCTATTGAAGAAAAATGAAAACGCTATAAAGACCCATTGTTTCCTCAGCTACCGGTAGGTCTGTTGAGTAGGCAAAAGTTCACACATATATAGAGTATACTTAAAAATCGAACGAAGTTAAACCACCACCTGATCATTTCTCTGGCGGATATATGTCAGCTACGTCATTAATGTATCAATACAATAGACTCAATTTTACAATGAATGCATGATATTCTTTGCCTGCAGAAAATGAACCAAAATGAAAAACATAAGAACTTAGTTGAATCATACGTGTACGCTAAAAAGCCGGTCGTTGTTTGCGGCTATTGGCCAATAGTTATAAAATTTTCGTAAGAATTTCTTTATTTCAGTGTTCAGTCGAGATTTTTGAAATTGTTAGATATTTAATTGAACATGTTATACTTGCATATTTGTCGGTACCGACAATAACCCGTCACGCAGCGCAGAAAACAATGCACTGTGGTTACGGAAATATTTATCTTGAATCTTAGAACTATATTTTATGAACAGATATTACAGGAAAACGTTATCATAATATTTCATTTTAAACATGTTCATTGTTCAATGAAATAAACATTTCATACTTAACCAGCAGCGATAAAAGTTGAGACGTGACTGATACTTTTTACGGAAAGTAGGTGGCGATTTTACCCTTAGTATTTATAAGACAAGAAATCGCCAGCCGTCGGCACTTAACGAAAACACTGCATTTAATTAAAAGTCACTAGCCAGTCGGGCTAGTTCAGCATCAAAATTTGGTAGCCCGAGGAAATATTTGGTAGCCAGGGCGGTCGGGCTAGTGAGTTTTCACGAAGACTGGGTTTGTGTATGTATTGATGCCTAGGGGTATAATTAATTTAAAGCTGTGAAAACAGCTTAACTGATCATGTAAGCACTTTATTGACTTTATATTTTATAGCACTGATTAAAATTTCTTTCTGACATTCGATCTAGATATCAATAATTAACTTATGGAAGGTTAACAGGTCAAGTACTGTACTAGAAAACAATCTTTAAACTGTCTCAAAGAAAGTTCAGCAAAATTGTTCTGTCATGAATGAAAAGATAAATCAAACAAATAATTATATTGTCTTCTCGACAGAAGAAGACCTACTAGCCACTGCAAAAGGTGCTGTACTCATGTACCATGAACAAATGCAGTCTGCAGAACAAGAAGTAATAAAATACAATCAATTATTTTTTATTTTTACTTGGTATGGTTACATTCAATTACATTTTTTCAAAAATTTTGAAAGATATTCCGAACGACATGTTGCAGTTCATAAAAAAAATGTCGCGAAAATGGTTCACAAGCAATCTCCCCCTTTGTCAATTAACTGCCAAAGAGGGAGATCTCCCTCTTTTGAAAAATTCAAAGTTTACAGGAGATAAGATATTACGTTTGGGAAAGGTTTCAATAAGAACTATATTTATGGGAATTTCCATGAATTTATCATATTTATATTAACAAATTGTTTCCAATAAAATATTTCATATTTTGTTTTGAGAGTATTCGAATAGAGAAGTATCGATACGGTCAAGTGATTTTCTGCATGATTAGATACGAGTATAGGGGGTAGTAAGGTATTGGTCATTCGAAGGCTCAATACCGGGCAGTTAACACGTTAACTCCGTTCTCTCGTATAGATGTCCGACTCAGACCACGAGGCAGAAAAATTACTTCAGGACTCTACGGAGCCCATGGAACAAGACCAAACTGCTTCTATCAGTACGGCTGGTGAGAATTTTGGCGTTTCTGATGCTGTAAATCTGTTACAGACCGCTTTAAACAATCAGTTTAGTACTTTATCCAAACAGCTACTTTCCGAGCAAAAAGTAAACGCCCAGTCCCTCTCCAAAAAACTGAAGGAAAAATCCACAACTAAATTTAAAGGGGAAGGGAACCGTGTACAGTACGAGTTCAACGAGGACCTAATTGAGGACTTGGACGGCCTAGCAGACCTTGTTAGTTCCGTACCGGGGACGAGGAAAGCAGTCCGCGCCATTCGCTCCAAGCTCACTCACCGCAATAAGTTAATACGCATTGCTGATGCAAGTCCGGCAGGCTGGCGAACAGTCCATGAATATGAATGCAACGACTACGCCTCGGATTCCGACGATGACAAAAAGATCCGTAGTGCCGAGAATCGGGCCCTCCGATCTATCAAGAGAGGCCGTTCGTACAGAAGTACACCATACACTAGGAACATCCCGGCGGCCGCGGGATCAGCAACGTCCCACGAGTATAATTCTGCTGGTACTACTAGTAATTTTCGTCCCCAAAGCGGCTACACGTACAATAACGTCACTAGAAGGACCCCTCAGCCAACAGACATCTGCTACAAGTGCTGGCAGCAGGGCCATTGGAAAAATCGTTGCCCCCTTAATACACAGCCTACAGTCCAGGGTGCCTCTGGCAGCAGCAAACAGTAGTCATTTAGATAAGTATGCTTTTGACGTTCAGTGTAATAAGTCAAGCTTGACTCAATATTTGCAAAAAATTGAAAATGATGCTAAATCTCATACAAACAGAGTAAAGAAAAGTCTTTTCAATCACTCAAACTTTTGGGAGGAAATTAAAGTTAATGATTTTGTTAGAAATATTATTACTCAAGGTTATCGTCTCTCTTTCGCAAGAGATCCACCACCAATGCATTTTAAAAACAATACTTCTGCTTTGCAAAATTCCGATTTTGTTTCCCTTGAAATTAAAGAGCTGATCCAAACAGGACGGGTTATTGAAGTTCCATACAAACCTTACATAGTTAGTCCTTTAAGCGTAGCTCAGAATAGAGAGAAAAAACGTTTAATTTTAGATCTTAGTCGTTTAAATCTCTTCATTAAAAAGGAAAAGGTCAAATACGAGGATTGGAAGATCGCATTACAATTTTTCTGTCAAGGTTGCTTTATGACAAAATTTGATTTACAGAGTGGGTACCATCATGTCGACATTAATCCTGATTTCCAAACTTATTTAGGATTTTCTTGGGATAAAAAGTTTTTCTGTTACACTGTGTTACCATTTGGTTTGTCTTCAAGTCCGTTTGTTACATATTTACCAAATGCTTGAGACCCCTTGTAAAATATTGGCGGCAAAACAAAATATTGGTAGTCTTGTATCTAGACGATGGATTCATTATGTCTCAGTCCTTGATTTCATGTCAAAATGAAACAGAATTTATCAGAAAATCCCTTTTAGCAGCAGGATTTTTCGTTAATGATAAAAAATCTGTTTTTTCTCCTGTTCAAGAACTGGAATGGCTAGGTTTAAGCTGGAATTCAATTGATTTCACACTACGCATTCCAGAAAGGCGTATATTAGATGCAAAAGCATGTTTGAATAAGGTTACCTCCCTTTTGCCACTCTTAACAGCTAGACAATTAGCAAGTTTCACAGGTAAAATAATATCAATGTCACCTGTATTGGGGAATATTGTAAATTTAATGACGAAAAGATGTTACAAAGTCATTCAGTGTAGGTCATCCTGGGACAAACTTTTGCCAAGAGATACCATAGAGTTTTTCGTTGTAGAGTTGTCTTTCTGGCAGAATCACTTAGACGAATATAACGTAAGACCTCTTAGTTTGCAATTCAAAAAAGATTTAGTTATTTATTCTGATGCAAGTGACAGAGCAGGCGCAGCTTTTACATCAGAATTGAACGAAAGTATTTTTCAGATGTTTTGGAATGACCATGAACGAACAAGAAGTTCCACTTGGAGGGAACTTAGAGCGATAGAACAGTCACTTAAATCATTTTGCTCAAAGTTTGAGGGAAAGTCCCTGAAATGGTACACAGATTGTAAAAATTGTGTCAATATTGTCAATTCTGGTAGCACTAATATAGACCTGCAAAACATGGCATTTAGTATCTTTAAAACTTGCTTAAGCCACAATATTTCCCTTGAAATAGAGTGGATTCCTAGAAGCCAAAACGAAAAGGCCGATTACATCAGTAAAATGGTTGATTACGAGGACTGGCGTACGACTCCTGGATTCTTTTCTTATATTAGTTCTATATGGGGACCATTTACCATTGATAGATTTGCTAGCCATATTAATACGAAACTTCCCAGATTTAATTCTGTGTTCTGGAACCCAGGTACTGAACATATTGACTGTTTCAGTGTTGATTGGTCAAAGGAAAATAATTGGCTTGTTCCGCCTGTTTCTCTTATAGGCAAATGTTTACGTTACATTGTAGAATGCAAAGCTAAGGGAACTTTGATTGTTCCAAAGTGGCCTTCGTCCTATTTTTGGCCTTTGTTATTCAGTGGGCAAAATTTCAAACACTTTATCTTGGAAGTTTTAGAATTCCATAAAGCGAATCAAGTGTTCGAACAAGGAATGAACAGAAATTCTATTTTTGGAACTAAAATCATGTCATCTAGTGTTCTAGCTATTCGGTTCGATTCTTCTTAGTTATTATATGACAGGCCCTGGTGTGCTGGATGCACATTGCAGATGTATTTTACGTTGTACGTAGCATATACGCAAATGCATAACGTATATATATGAGAAATTTGATGGAGTTTTTACGACGAAGATAATTCGAATGTGACAGTTTGCACGATGCTTTTAAGTTATTTAATATTCATTTTTTCTTTGTACGTTTAGCGCATAATGTTTTTGAGACGGGAAGATGGTGTCAGGAGAGTGGCACATTCCTGGATCCACGACTGCAGGACCTCAGCGATCAACTACCTAATTATTGTTTGAAGGCAAAAGCAGCTAACACAAGGAAGAAATATAGGTATGCATACGATAAATTCACTAAGTGGTGTTCTTCTTTCGATCAATATTTAAGTCCTCTACCCGCAACAGAGAAAACTGTTTCTATGTATTTAATACATATTGCACAAATTTCTAATTCTGTTTCAAAGATTCAAGAGGCTTCATTTGCAATTTCTTGGATGCATAAACTAGCCGGTTTTTCGGACCCTACTACAATGAGTTTATGTACACAAGTTAAAGAGGGCGCTATCAGAGATTGTTCAAAACCTGTAGTAAAAAAGGAACCAATCAAAGCACAACACTTGCATTCTCTTGTTCAGAATTTAGCTAAGGACGATTCTTTATCAAAATTGAGAACTGTTACCATGTGTCTGCTTGGCTATTCAGGTTTTCTCAGGTTTTCAGAATTATCTAATATAAGAAGACATGACATCACATTTTTTACAGGTTATGTTTCAATATTTCTTCCCAAAAGCAAAACAGACAAACTTAAACAGGGAAGTTATGTAAAAATTTCAAAAACCTCAACTGTTACATGTCCTGTTGAAATGATGCAAAGATATTTGAAAAAAGCAGGTATTGGCGAAAATTCGAATGAATTCATTTTTAGACAGCTTACATATTTCAAGAAATTAGGTACTTACAAGCTTAGATCTGTCGATAAACCGATTTCCTATTCTAGATCACGAGAAATAATTCTTAACGAGTTAGAAAATATTGGTTTGAATAAATCAAAATTTGGTATACATAGCTTAAGGTCCGGCGGGGCTACTGCAGCAGCTGAATCAGGGGTAAGTGATCGACTATTCAAGAAACATGGAAGATGGAAATCCGAAAATGCAAAGGATGGTTATGTTCATGAAAATTTAGAAGAAATTCTGTCTTTAAGCAAAAATTTAGGCATTTAAAATAAATTAATAAATAAGATTTAAGCAACTTTCCCAAAAATGATCGACTTCTTTATATTCGAGCTTCATTGAGCGCTTCGCTCCTCCATATTTGTGTTTATTATTATTTTAAATGATTTATATTCGATTGAGCAGAGCGAATAAGAATATAAATGAATTTATCATATTTATATTAACAAATTGTTTCCAATAAAATATTTCATATTTTGTTTTGAGAGTATTCGAATAGAGAAGTATCGATACGGTCAAGTGATTTTCTGCATGATTAGATACGAGTATAGGGGGTAGTAAGGTATTGGTCATTCGAAGGCTCAATACCGGGCAGTTAACACGTTAACCCCCCCCCCCTCCCTCCCACAGTGTATACTTGTATAATTTCATCACTTTATTTTTCTCTTTTCAGGAAAATTGGTTGATTGACTTTGAGGTGTAAATGTATATGTATGATTCAATGACTATAGTGACGAGAACGATTATGAGGTGAAATGTGTGGATAGAGTGATGATAATGATGATGATGTTAATTGATGATTAATAAATGCCCTTCATTGAGCGCTTCGCTCCTCCATATTTGTGTTTATTATTATTTTAAATGATTTATATTCGATTGAGCAGAGCGAATAAGAATATAATTCATTTTCTACAAACCGGTGTCTGGAAAAGATTTTACATTAGATTTATCGATCAGCTTGGAATTGAAAATCGACCACTGATAAAACACATCCAAATGCTCCATCGTTTGGTTACTGCTTTAGCAAATTTGCGAAATTGAGGAAATCTTGTGGTTAAAAGATCGACATAAAAGATGATGAGAGTCCAAAATTTTAAAATAATTATTCCATAAATATTTGAGACATACGCCAACCATTATTTGTTCCAAGTTTCGTGTCTCAATTTAACAAAATAATGAAGTTATTGTGAATATATATTGACCTTCAAAATCGTTCAGTTACTGCTTTGACACCAGAAGGGGATATTTGAATCAACAAAATTGGATAAAACTAAGGAAAGTTATAAAGTTTCACCAGAAATTAACATTAGTGTCAACATTTTTATAAAAGGGTGACTTGATGAATATAGTTTTTAGTCATTTATTAAGCAATGATGAGATATTACCTGATTACGGCTGGGAAAGGGTACCCTCCTAATACTTTCAGTAGGAATTATATTTGAGGGAATTTTCCTTAATTTTCTACAAATCACTCTTCAGAAAATATGTTACTCCAGATATATCAACATAGAATAGTAAATCGATAAATAAAGCAATCCAAATGCCCCATCGTTCGGTTACTGCTTTAGCAAAGTTGCAATAGTGATGAAATCTTGTGGTTAAAAGATCGACATAAAAGATAATGAAAGTCCAAAATTTTTAGATAATTATTCGATAAATATTTGAGGCATATGCCAACCATTATTTAATTGTTCCAAGTTTCATGTTTCAATTTATACTTCAGTCACACCTAGCCGGATAGGTCGATTGGACGAGTAACGGACAACACAATTTTCAATCAGTTGGTCACCGTTCGCATCCGTTAGTCGGCCGTTACTTGTCCTTTTTATCCGGTACTCGTCCGGCGATGTCCATTGGCAAGTTTTGAGCATGCTCTGCCAACAGACATAACGGACTAAGGCTTCCATAACATATATTTTATGTGTCTGTTGGTATTCTTTTTGTTCGTTACTCGTCCGTTATATCTCAAGTAGGTGTCAAACGGACATCTACTGGACAGGAAACGGATAAAATGGAGATGTAACGGACAGCTACTGGAGGCCAACGGATGTCTGTTCATTGTCTGTATTGTCTGGTTCTTATAAGTTGTATGTCTGGTTTATTCGTTCCTTTTCCGTAACTCATACGGTGAAGTCTGTTACACGTGCATTACTGTACTGGTTGATATCCGGTACTGGTAGTACGGTATGTATCCGTTCAAAACTAGTCGCAAGAGCCTCGAGCAGTGGTTTTTACTAATGGATGACCTACGGACTAAGGATTTGGGCAATTTTATTGTCCGTTAGACGTCCGTTTGCGCTATCTGGTAAGGTGTGACGCTACCATTAACAAAACAACAAAGCTATCGCGAATAAACCTTCAGAATAGTAACAGTTTTCGGATAGTCATCCGAGGGAACCTTTTTTCAGAATTTTTAGACAATTTTTTACATTCTAAATTGTAGAATTCAAATCATGAATCTTCATAAAAAATTGTGTCTTAGTTGTTTTATCATCCAACCTTTTCACTCCTTAGCCACTTTCATACGAGCAGCGCAGTTCACTTCAGAAATGGGAAAATTGAAGTGTTCTCAAATCAAAAAATCAAAAGTTGTGATGTCGGGCCTAAGAGTATCTGATCTAAAATGCAAGTCTGGTGGTAATTTATATGAAGAAGGTCCATGCATCCATTGCTAGAGTCGGCGTGAGTCAACTTGTTGCCAGACGTAGAAGTCCGGGAGAGCAGAGAAAATTTTTGACATGTTCAAAATTTTCTATGACTCCACTACGGAAAGAATTGCTGTAGGGGAGTCGTACTGGAGTCGTTGGAATCTGTAGGGGTGTTGTAGCAATCTGTAGAGGAGTCGTAGCGACCTGTAGCACATCCATAACAATCCAGGTCCATTTTTATGATAAAAATAGCTCTACAGATTCTTCATGGAAAGACTATGGATACCTACGGTTTTTGTCTTTGTATTTCAACTCTTGTGCTCTTCGGGCAATATATGAGTTAGACCTCAACTATTCGTTTTCAGATAATAATATAAAGACTTGTATGAAGTTGGATTGGTAAATTTATAGTAATTCGAGGTCAGGGTATTTATTTTTCAACCTCTAACCTGACAAGCCATAAAAAAAGACACACTGAGCATGCTGAGAATTTCATATATTTGATGACAACTAAATTTCATTAATTCTTTACCGAGAGCAAGACTTTCTGACACTACACTACAATCTATATACATGTATGATATGTACATGTATCTTATGTGTATCTAGATTGTAGTGTAATTGGAAATAAATATTCTGATCCAGAAAATGTTGAAAATTGAAATATTCCTGACCCTCTTAGTAACAGAAAATAAATTTTCTGGCCTACATTTATTAAAAAGCAAAAAATTTCTGATCACTTCGCTCGCTGCGTACACTGCAGCAAATTTCAACTTGCTTTGCTAGCGACATAATGACAAAAAACCATAAACTGCTAAAGGCGGTAAGGCCGGATTGCGAAGTGTTTGTATAAGATGATGTATACATTTTTGCGCACACAGAAAGGTTAAAGGTCATTAATACTATTGCGCAATGAAAAAAAGCTATGGTCATAGATATGACAAATCAAAATGTGAAATATCGAAGTCATACACCTTATAGTTCAAAAGTAGGTCAAAGGTCAATGTCAAGGTCATTTGATCAAAAGTCATGATATCAAATGAAAGGTCTGGTCATGAGGATTCTACAACTGAAATTTCAAAATCCTACCTCTTATAATTTAAAAGTAGGTCAAAGATCAATGTCAGGGTCACTAGGTCAAAAGTAATGATACAATGAAAGGTCTGGTCATGAGGAAGCTACATGTGAAATATCAAAACCCTACCTCTTATAGTTTAAAAGTAGGTCAAAGGTCAATGTCGAGGTCACTAGGTCAAAAGTCATGATATCAAATTAAAGTTCTGGTCATGAGGAATCCATATGTGAAATATCAAAACCCTACCTCTTATAATTCAAAAGTAGGTCAAAGGTCAATGTCAAGGTCACTAGGTCAAAAGTCATGATATCAAATGAAAGTTCTGGGCATGAGGAATCTATATGTGAAATATCAAAACCCTACCTCTTATAATTCAATAGTAGGTCAATGTCAAGGTCACTAGGTCAAAACTCATGATATCAAATGAAAGGTCTGGTCATAAAGATTCTGCATGTGAAATTTCAAAGCCATAGCCTCTATAGTTCATGAGATATAGCCCAGATTTATCATTTTTAAAAGTAGGTCAATCTCAAAGGTCAAGGTCACAAGGTTAAAACTATGGGTATCCATGGCGAGGTCTTGTGACAAGGAATACACATGTGAAATATAAAAGCCCTATCATTTACCATTCAAAAGTTACGGCCAAGGTTAAAGTTTCTCAAAAGTAGGTCAAACTCCAAGGTCACAAGGTAATAATTTTTGGCATCCAAGGACAGAACTATAATTCCCCTCAGATGAGCCGATAGGGGACTAATGATCCTAAAGAAATTATTAATTTACAGTTTGTGTGAATATTTTCATGATTATAAATGAACTTTAATCATATCATTGTTCAATTCTGCCTTAGCTGGAAAAATAGTAATAATATATACATGTATATGACGGCCGTCAAGCGAAAACCACCCTTATCTGTCTATGACGTCAAAAAGAGAAATCGGACTGTAAAGACGTCGTCAATTTCGCGTATTTTTCGCGTTACGTGTTGCGATAACTTTTCAACTACGTGGACGTTAAAGTCATCAATAAATCATAATCCACAGAATGTTATAGCCTCTTACTTTTATGACTTTAAAGTACGTTTTGAAATCCTTTTCTGAAAATTCAGTGATGAGTTAATTGAAATTAAAACAAGGGTTTCTTTTCTCATTTTTTTTTTTTACCGCAATCAGCGTAACCAACGAACTGGACCCGTACACGTTTAGGGGAAAAACTATTTTCAAAATTCAACATGCTTTTTTTTATTGTAAAGAGACGTATGTTTTCACATTACTTCTTCTTCTTCTCTTTTTTTTTTTTTTGTCTTCTAGTACTGAACATCATTTATAATTTGCGAATCCGAAACGGCCTAGGATATATTTGATCCTCGATTTATGTTGATAAGCCAGATGTATACTTCACATTAATCTAAATACTAAGTGTTCAAAGAAACATTATAGAGTGGTTTGTAATCAGTCTCATAAATATCTAAAGACCAATTTTCACAAAATTAATCTATCGTTTGCAGAAGGAAAAAGAATAGCGTTTTGACTAAAAAAAGAGAAGTATGAGGAATAAATGAACCTATAAAGGCTATATGGCAGTACAATTACACTTGAAATTGAAAATCTAAACTTAAAGTCCGTATCATGTCCTCAAAATGGAAAGAGGCATCATCTGCTACCAAGGAATACACTAAACGGTTGAAAAATATTTAGGTTTATAGTATACTTTAAATTACAGGCGCGAATCTAGGGGGGGGGGGGTTAACATGCTTAAGTAGACCATGAATATGTAATAAAAATACATATTTTTCTGTTTTTGCATAGATGTATATAGGTGTTTTTTTTTCAAATCAAAGGTTGAACCCCACCCCCTTTTGACGGGTTGGACCCCGAAATGAAATATCTATCCACGAATTAGCTCTACTTGTATTTGTTTTTATTACACATGTAGAAGATGTATAAGAGAGAGGGAGAGATTAATTTCATTAACTGTGTATCAAACCTGTTTAAATTTTTCCAATGTGCGTGAAAAGTGATGCTACATCAAGTGGCGACCTCTATAATAACGACCGACTTACATATGGATATTAAATTCTGTATCTACAAATCACCACACTCTATGCAATTTGAATTTTTGAGAAATATGGTATAATATCCGAGAAATTTGGAGAAATACTCGCCTATTTTGCGCTTCGGGACCGACTCCACGTGTCGCACAAGGCAGACTCCCCTAATGTGACGTTACATAAACTTATAGTCGCCAACTATTCATTGGATTCTCGCAGAGAGAGATTTTTGTAGCTGCGACGTTCTTGTTCCTTTCTATGTATTTTTTTTTCGGGGGGGGGGGGGAGGGTGTATGTTGATAATTGACATAAAATTAAGATGTAAAAAACAACCATACATATCTGATTTGGATTTTCTCCGACCTTGTGCACTTCACGACTGAAAATGATCAAACAAGCAAATTCGCCTAGCCCCTCCCCTAATATGACCATTGAAGATTTTAATAACCCATCAACTAGAAGTTTAACAATCATATGAGATAAAGCAAAAAACTACTCTTCACAAAATTCTTCTATTTATTCACTCAAAATAATAAAAAAAATGAATTAGTTTTGAAGTATGAAAATATGAAAAAATGCAATTATTGCAATCATTAATAAATGGAGAAGAATAACCTTGAAATTAGGTTGAACTTTTCGTATATGGAGGGAATGAGAAAACGTTTTGAGAAAAATCAAGTGACTCAGAACAGAAATAAACAAAACACTGAAGATCGTGTATCTTGACGGCGACGTGAGCAGTGAATCCATGCATGTGCTAATAAAGGAAGCGACATATTAAAAGAAAAAAGAAGAAAATAAAGTTTCAAGCGCGGATCTAGGGCATTGTGAGGTCAGACTACCCTGGAATTAGCCGAACTGATTATCCTATTTTTATCAAATTCATTTTTTTTCAAAATCATACGCTGCTCCCCTGATGAATCCCACCCTTGGGGAAAATTCTAGATCCTATAGTGTCGTTTTCTGTTGAAATGAACAACAATTCAAAAAGATAAAGATAAGAAAAATTCTCATGACAAGGGTATAGTCGTTTATGTACAAAACTCATCGAAAAAAGAAAGATTCTGATTTTGTTTGATTTGACTTTTCTTACCTGTGCTCGCGATAATACAGGGGGGGGGGATCGCCTGCGAAGCAAATCGACACTTTTGGATCTTTTTGTCCGGTGTCCGTCTGTCTGTCACACTTGGATTTCGCATCCTATGTAACAGTGATTCCTAATTGTCGCTGTTTGGAATGATTTTTAGTGCAGTAGTTACATGTAATATGTAACAAACGAAAAAAAAAAGAAGAAAGAGAGAAATGAAATTGCTAGTAAGGAGAACAGTACAACTGGTAGGATCTTAACAGCCCCCCCCCCCCCTCCTACCAAAATTTTGACACGTGTAGACAGATTGGAATTTCTGATAGTGTATATAGAACAAATAGGGCTAGCAAAAAATATTTCAATAAGTTAGATGAAAAGTGTCTATGTGCAAACGTGTGATTAGTACATGAATTGACTCCAAAATGTTGACATAAAACATGCAAATCTTATGTATCTATAAAAAATGTTACATTTGATAAATGTTCGGTTGTCTTTTATTCGAAAGTTTCGTTTTAAAACAAATTGAAAATGATAGAAAAAATATAAATATAGGCCGAATATAACTGTTGAGATTACAATTATTTTAAAGTATTATTTAGATAGAATACTTGTAAGTGTAAGGATAATGGCGAGGATAATCACTTTTCTCGAAAGTACGTGTCTATACCTAGGCATGAATCCCTGAAAATATCAGCTCCCTAACCAGGGGATTACTATAAAATTTTGAACTTAGAAAATTTTACCAAGGACATGTTAGACCTTGGGCCACCATAGACCCCCCCCCCTCCCCCCATGTGGGAATTTTCAAGACATATATCATCTGAAAGCTTGGATCTAGCTCTTTCAGATTCCGCTTGTTGGACAAGTTTAAAATGATTTAAAACATGATTTTTTTGGGGAAAACCTATTTTTTCAAGCAAAAAACGTTGAAAATAGGAAAAAGTTATTAATATTTATACATATTGTTATTTGAAAAATTAAAGGGCACGAATATAAAGAATTTTTAATGCTCTTTCAGTTTATATAAGTTTTATGTTCCAAATTCTACTTTTTTGGGGTAAAAAGTGTGCTTTTTTGCAAAATTTCGTAAAAAATTTGGAAAAAATTAACTCTTTATGCCTCGAACTTGAAAATATTGTTTATGTTTGTTTTTTCATATAAGAAAAATAATTTCAAACTTTTTAAGTCTCCTCTTTTGTATTGAATTTTTTTTTCTTGCAAAAATATCGAAATTTCCGTTTTTAGGCAGAAAATTGAGGGTTTTTCTTTTTATCAAAATTGGCTTATTTTTTAATTCAAACTTTTATCCCAAATGAAGTCAATTATTTTAAGTTATTTTCTGGTGTCACTTCTTTATGCTGTTCTTTACATTATAATTGTTCTGTACATAATTTGTCCTTAAATTTTATTTTTTGGGGGGAAATGCATTTTTTTATGCAAAAAGTGCTAATTTCTGAAGATTATTTATTGAGTCTGATGCATTCCTTGAATTCGTAAGTCGTATGTATTTTCAACATCAGTATTTCAGATTTGCTGAAGCAGAATATGTTTTAGGTGAAAACAGTTTTCTTTCTTCACTATTTTGGCGCAAATTGTCCATTTTCCAATGAAAAACAACAATTTTTTGGCAAAAACTAATAAGTCCATTATATTATCTGATAGCATTCTTACATGGCCAAACAATAACCTTATCAAATGAACGCAATTTAATTGGAAAAATTTATTAAATGTCCAAGGGGTTTTTTTTGCAAAATAAAAACCTTTTGTGTTTGTGAAACACGAATGCCCCGGCTGACATCTTTGTCAGGAAAGCAGCTTTAATATAGATTGTGCTTCAAAGTCAAGGTCAAAAGGTCATTATTTTGTACCAATAAGTAGGTCATGCCACAATGAGTACACATGTGAAACATGAAAACCCTATCACCTACCCTTCAAATGTTATGATTCAAGGTTAATGTTTTTGTTTTTCAAAAAAATCTCCGAGTATTTATTTTTTTGTGAAAGAAGTATTTATTTAGAGAATAACATAATAATTTCTATTATCTTCTCTGAATGACGTACTATAACTTTCATGAGATGCAATTTCATATGATGAATGAATTGCCATGTCATTTTATCTATGAAATTCAATTTCGTTTTTATTTTGGGAAAAATCCTTGTTTATGTACAAAAGTCACTCTGTTGATCATGTTGATAATTTTCAGAACGTCTATCATATGTTGAATTGAACCAAGTGAGATTAGTTTTCAAGGATTGTTCAACTTAGATGGTCTTGATGAGAAATCAATTGACATTTTTCATAATTTTGAAAATAAGACCATTTTTCGTTAAAAAATAATCAATTTCTGGAAAATGTCTATTCTCAGAAATGCTCCATCATCATGATAATCTATAAAATTCATACATGCTTTTTTGGTTATCTAATTATTTCTCCTTTCAAAAGTCATCCTTAAGTACTCTTTAACAATTTTATATGAATTTAAGGGTTGAAAATATTTTTTTCATTTAAAAAAAAATTATGTTAAACTATAAAGTTATTATCATCATCTTTCAAATCATCATTTTTCTTCATATATTATGCATTCCTTTGTTTGTGATATTATATTATAATTAAAATTTATATTCTTTTAATGACTGTTAATTGTAATAATTATTTAGGTATGAAATTATGTTTCATAGCAAAATTTGAAAAAAAAAGATATTTGTTTCGAATCTTTGTCCTTCAGTTGCTTATATCCAATATGTCATTAATTATTTGTAATAATCAAGTTCATTTTGCAACTTCACTTATTTATTAGAATTATTAAACAGAAAAGCAAGCTGTTCATGAAATCTAGACTAAATTTTCAACAATGACATATGATCCTTTGCATCATTGCTAAGTTGGTTTTATTTTGGACGAATAATTTCCCCTTTTTGAATGAATGAATGAATGAAAATAGAAAATTGAATTGAAAGTAATTGAAATAGAATCCAAAAAGATATTCTTTGATATCATAAACCATTTCCTTCTTCACTTTCATCTTTACCTATCAATTACATGTATATGTTCTACATAAAAAAAAAAACATATGAGAAATTGTTGAAAATAGTATATTTCAAATTAATTCAGTCATTTGATTCAAAGAATCTACTCCATTAATTGTCATAATGAAATAGAAGTACATGTTTGATTTCTTTACAAATTATTGTTGGTTATGACATAGTAGAGCTAGAATGTACATATCTAAGGCAACAATTTTACTAAATACTTTTAAAAACTCTCAAATATGTTCTTTTAACTCAAAACATAACTCTCTCATCAAAATTCAATGAGACAATGCTTTTCATAAAGAGTAATAGCGAGCGGAGCTTGCTGCAAAGGCCCAAAGGGCCTTTGCGAGCGAAGCTCGCCCTTATGGTAACGCGTATACACATATCTTATTGAGAAAATATGTTGAATCAAAGAATGAGAATGTACTACTATGCTTTCAAAAACTTTCGTCCCCTCGCAGACAGAGTTGCTGCGGAGATGCTGGATATTGCCATTTAAATTTTTTTTTCGACTCCAAGTAGACGTATATGTTACCCGTACGAAATATCGAGGCTTATTACGCCCGTATTTTCCCAAAATACGGGTGAAATTGAACCAGATTCTTGAAAAGACGCCTCATTTTCAGGCGTACCCTTATTTTTGAAAAATTCAGCCCGTATTATTTGAGGCGTATTTTTTAAAATACGCCTCTCTAACCTTATTTTCAGAACTCAGAATTTTCACAGCTATGAAAAATAAACTTAGAAATTCTACAAGGCGTATTTCTGTAGCTGCTAGCCATATTTTTGACTTAGAATTTCAAGAACAAAAAGAAAGACTTTCTTGAGCAAAGTTGAGGCGTTTATATATGTTTGTGTCAATTAACTTACTTTTGTTTATGTTTTATGATGGTTTTGAAAAAGCTTTAAATTTTCTCAAGAACATGAATGATTTACATCACAATGACGTTTTGTTAATTAATCCTGGCCTGGATCCAGAAAATTCTACCGGAAGAGGGGGGGGGGTCAACCTGTTGTAGGAGGAGGTGTTGTTCCGATTCACGATTTTCGAAAATAGTAAGGTAAAAAAGCAAAAAAGGGCCATATTTTAACCACAGCCCAGCGAGTGTCTATACCCCCTATCTTGATGATATGTTATCTACCTTTATGTGAGATGAACGCAGAATATGTTAAATAAACTGCATTGTAGGGAGGAGGGTGGTAGTGGGTTTTTTTTTTTGGGGGGGGGGGGGGGGGAGGCCGGGGGGGGGGGGTTCAAAGCATAATTAAGATTTTTTGTAATTATACAGGTGTATTCGGAAAAATTGTTGTGACAAATTTGAGATAGTGATCGAGGCCAGATATTATGAACACGTTAAGAGTGGAGGAAAGATTCTTCGAAATTTCTCTGTGTTTTAATCTAAAAAAAAGAAGAAATAATTGCTTAATATTTTACTCGATGTTAAATTCTTTTAAAATGTTCCAAATATTAATATTGGTGCAAAAAGAGTCTGGAGTTGAATTAGATCTAAAGACAGACTCCATGTACCATGACCCCCCCCCCAAAAAAAAGGTATAATCCACCAAAATAATAGCAGAATTTAGAAAGTTATGCCATGAGACCGTACGGTCAGGGAGAAAGGGGAGAGGGGGAGGGGGGGGGTTCCTGCCTTTGATTTTGAAAATAAATAATACGTAAAACTGAAGGGCATTTGGCAAATCCTAGGCGATTAATTAGGAAAGAAAAAACAAAACAAGAAAAAAAAAAACGAGAAGGAGGTAGCTAGTTGACATCCAGGTTGGGCAACGTAGAAGATTCCTCGAAAAAAAAACGAGGGAGAGGGAGGTGTTATGAGTCGGTTATTTTCAGAACTTTATGTGCAAAATCGGATTCATTATTTTGACAATTAAATTCTACACGACGAGATACGGGGGGGGGGGGGGGGCAGAGTGTGCTGAAAACAGAAAAAAAGGTGTTAGTTACCAAGTTGACCATCCCATTAATTACGAAAATAAAAAAAACTAGATGGCTACTGTTGCAAGCAACAGACGGATTCCTCCTTTAATAGACCTTCCTCGGAACTTAAGTGTTAAAATCCGAAAAAAAAGATGGAAAAAAGAAATAGTTGCTTTAGTACCATATTCATTTAAGCAAATGAGTCAAAAGAGCTAATGTCTAATTTGGGACTCTTATTTATCAACAAACTAGAAGAAAACAATAATAAATACCTTTCATTTTTACGAAAGCTTTAAATTCCATGCTCTATCAATATCAGATCCTTTACAATTACTTTCTCAAAACAGAATTGCACAATGATTTTGTAATGAGATAATTTCTATTAATAGAGAATGACAACAACATGAAAGTACAGATATGTAATGCTACTAAGAAAAAAAAAAAAGAAACAGTGAACAAGAAGAAAAGAGTTATCTTTCTTATACTATATTAAGTTCAAATAAGAAGGACTACTTGTGTAATGAATAAATGGTATAGGACAAAAAGTGTTAATTCTACAAGAGTAAATGATTGTTACGACATTGAGATTGATTATTTGACCTTGAACCAATGTCTTGCATGAAAAATAAGTATTGTGATTATTCTCTTCACGATTGATTTTAATCTGAGCAAAGCTCAATATCTAATCAAACAAAGTCTGTTATGACCTTGAAATCGAACAAATGACCTTGGATAAAAGGTAATGGTGAAAGGGTTTGATGCAAGGAATATTTGTGTAAAGTTTGAACTCCCCAGGTCAAACGGTCTTTGTATATAGACTAAAGTTCGTTGTGACCTTGAGAATGAGAATTTGACCTTATGTCAAGGTCATGGTGAAAGAGCTGGGCCCAAGCATTATATGTGTAAAGTATGAACTATGAAGGTCAAAAAGTTTTTGTTCTATAGGTAAAAGTTTGTTGTGACCTTGAGAATAAAAATTTGACCTTGAAAGTAGGTCAACATTAAATAACCACCTATAAGTAACATACTATCAAAGTTTCAACTCAAAATCTCAAAAACTGTAGAAATTGGCACTGTGCCAATTTAAAATTCCATTTTCAACTGGGAATAGCGCGAAAACCGTAAATATTTTATCAAGCATATAAGCGTATAAAAGTTTACAATTTTCCCAAAGAATATTTTAAAACAAATTTCGTTCAAATCGTACGGTTAGTTTAGGAGTTATAAGTGTTTAAAGATTTGACCTTTAATGACCTCCAGCGGGGGCATTGGTGAGCTTATCGACAAACAAAAAATAGTTAAAGAAGATATTGGTATGCTCTTTCTGATGGTACCATCTTTTTTGCTCTGTGTTAAAAAACCTTTGAATAAAGCCTCTGGAAATGATGAGGGGTAAGAATAAAAATAATAATAATAATAAGAATAATAATAAGAACTAGATGGCTACTGTTGCAAGCAACAGACGGATTCCTCCTTTATTAGACCTTCCTCGGAACTGAAGTGCTAAAATCCGAACAAAGAAGATGGAAAAAAGAATAGTTGCTTAAGTACCATATTAACTTCAGCAAATGAGTCAAGAGAGCTTATGTCACATTTGGGACTCTTATTTATTTATCAACAAAATAGAAGAAAAAATAATAAATACCTTTCATGTTTACGAAAGCTTTAAACTCCATGCACAATCAATATCTAATCCTTTACAATGACTTTCTCAAAAAAGAATTGCACAATGATTTTGCAATGAGATAATTTCTATTAATAGAAAATGACATCAACATGAAATTATTGATATGTAATGCTACTAAGAATAAAAAAGAAAGAAACAGAGAACAAGAATAAAAGAGTTATCTATCTTACTATGTAAAGTTCAAATAAGAAGTACTACTTGTGTGAAGAATAAATAGTTAAGGACAAAATCCTGTGTATTCTACAAGAGTAAATGTTTGTTATTACCTTGAAAAAGTTAATTTGACCTCTAACCAAGGTCATGGATAAAAGATAAGCATTTGAATTTATTCTCATCATGAGTCCTCTTAATCTAATCAAAGCTCAATATTCTATCGACAAAAGTCTGTTGTAACATTGAAATCAATTAAATGACCTTGGGTCAAGGTCAAGGTGAAAGGACTTGATGCAAGAAATATTTGCGCCAAGTTTGAACTCTCAAGGTCAAATGATCTTTGTTCTATAGGCAAAAGTTTGTTGTGACCTTGAGAATCAAAATTTGACCTTGGGCCAAGGTCAAGGTGAAAGGGCTTGACTCAATGATTGTATTTATGAAGTTTGAACTGTCAAGGTCAAATGGTCTTTGTTCTATAGGCAAAAGTTTGTTGTGACCTTGAGAATCATAATGTGACCTTGAAACTAGGTCATCATCAATGACTACCTATTAGTAGCCTACCATCCAAGTTTCAAATCAAAATCTCAAAAACTGTAGAAATTGGCACTGTGCCAATTTAAAGTTCCATTTTCAACTTGGAATAGCGCAAAAACCGTAAATATTTTATCGAGCATGTAAGCGTATAAAAGTTTCCAATTTTCCCAAAGAATATTTTAAAACAAATTTCGTCCAAATCGTACGGTTACTTTAGGAGTTATAATTGTTTAAAGATTTGACCTTTGATGAGCTCCAGCGGGGGCATATGTGAACTTATCGACAAACAAAAAATAGTTAAAGAAGATCTTGTAATGCTCTTTCTGATGGTACTATCCCTTTTGCTCTGTGTTAAAAGACCTTTGAATAAATTGTCTGGAAATGATGAGGGGGTAAGAATAAAAATAATAATAATAATAAGAATAATAATAAGAATAAAGAAAAGACATTGCAATAACAGAAAGGATTCCGACGGAATAGTCGGAATCCTTAATAAAGAAAAGACATTGCAATAACAGAAAGGATTCCGACGGAATAGTCGGAATCCTTAAATACAAAACCAACGGGAAAGAAGATTAGCTAGTTGACAACATTTCCTGGCTGGACAACGGAGAAAAAGCAGAAAATTCCCTGAAAAGACGGAAGGGGGGGGGGGGGGAGTTTACGAGTAGATTATTTTCAGATCTTTATGTGCAAAATCGGATTCATTATTTTGACAAGTTCTAAACTACACGACGAGATACGCTGGATCGCGTATGGGTACATGGATAGAAACGTTTACTGATCATAATTTTACGGAAACTATTAATTAAATGTTACCTGGAAAAGTTGAAAAGAAAACCAAAACTAGACTGGTAGAAAACACGGTGATGGGAATTAAGTGACTGTGACACATGTTTACCGACCTCGATGGTTTATCAAGCTAGCTATCGCGCATTTGCTGAAATTTGATGCCGCTCCCAGCGTGGGGCCGCACCTCCATCTACATCAAGTTCCCAGATCACATTAGAGTGCGCGGCCAGTTAATTACGTCCATGGATGTGTACATAGCTCAGTTTGAAATTTGAAGGATGGAGGATTTCATTGAATTTTTAAATAGAACAAAGTTTGTGATGATACTACATTTATGAGATTGAAAGGATATATTATCATGCATTGGGATCCTGTACGCGTGTTACCTGAATGAAATCAAAGACAAAACAATGACGAGAATGAAAAAATCCGCCAGGACATTGGGCGACAATGACCCATACCATCATATGAAGGTAAGACAGGCATTATCGTTGTTTTCAAAAAATAATTTTACATGACATAGCTCTTTCTCTCTCTTTGTTCCTCGTTCTACTATCAGTATCATGACTATATCTTGAAAAAAACCCATTAAAATCTTTTAGTTCTACTTTTCAAATTTGACAGACGCGCCATTCTATTACTGAGCATGCGCTGTATTTGGCCAACGTGAGTCACAGCTAGATCTGATCCTGATGTACATGTAGACCTTTTCAATTTACAATGCATCTAAATACTAGTACTTTCTTTCAGTGCGCAGACGAGTTATTAGTGAACCAAAACACCGGCATTTGAGAGCCAGGAGATACTAGTAGAGGTAAGTTTTTTAACCGTATTTTATTTGAATGCACATGCAAGTGTGACAAACCTTTGTATATTTTCATCATATTTTGTGCCCCAATACCTGTACACAACTAATCAAGGCATGTCAAGCTACTGATACATGTATGCAAATTACTATGAAATATAAAATCAATAAATACAGAGCATAAATACATTTTTGAAGTAATGTATTTTAATTAAAGTATTCCTCTCTTCTAGCATGTCTAAAGAGTATTCATATAGTAATGCTCATTTCTTTCTTTTTTTAAGTACTGTATTTTAATTAAATATTTCACTACTAGCATGACTAGTATTCATATAATTCTGATACCCATTTTAAATTATCATTTTCATTCTGCTAATCAGATTCTCAACCATTTAATTATATTTCTTTTTCAGAGGAAGACATTTGCCTAATATGCAGGATTCTGCCAGGAAAGATATCAAATTGTTTGGAATATTCTCTGGTGTTACATCATAATCCAAAACAAGTGGACAAAAAGAAGAAGTATCAGTGCATAATGATATTTTGAGAAGGAAAATCCAAATAATCAATTCATATTGATTAGGTGAAATGTGGCCTGATGGAATTTTTAAAAAAGTATTTTGATATATTTGGAACCAATCATGTGTCTTCAAGTGACAATGTGCTACCGACTTATATACCATATATTACTAGTCTACTACATTAAGTGAATTGGACAGAAGTTTCTCAGATTTCCAATAGGAACAAAGGACTGTGGTTAAATCATGAATGTGATGTGAGCAAATTCATGCAGCATTCAGGAAAAGTGTTCCGTCAGCCTTAAACATGTTAAAGTTTAACATATTTCAAAACAGATGATATCAGTATCAATTAGTAAATCAAATCAATTATTCGTGTACATTTGTATAGCATACAAATACATTTCTCAATTTTGCTAAGTAACTTTTTCTTTATTTAGTGAGACTCTTAAAATGGTTATGGAATATGATTCATGGATTAGAGTGATAAAATTAAAAAAATTGATTAGATCATACTTTCATCATGTTCATTCACTGATAATTAAGCTGGCTGCTGAACAAAAATACGCCTCTCCTTAAAAATAAGCCTCTGTAAAAATACGCCCTGTTGAAAAATAAGCCTCAGTCAATTACCAGTGAAAATAAGCCCGCTTTCCGAAAATACGCCCTTCCAAATGAGGCGTATTTTTCTAAAAATCCAGGCGTACTAATTTGCATATTTCGGCAAAAAAACTGAGATGTTTACGCCTCCTGTACGCCTCACATGGGCCAGTTTTTCTAAAAGTAAGGGCTTATTTTCTACTACTTGTCACTTCAAGATTTGTAAAAATCCGCCTAGATTTCTGAAAAAAATTCACCCTGATATTGTTCTCTTTTTACGCCTTTGAAATTTCGTACGGGCATACTCAATTTTTGTTTATAAGTTAAATTTATTGAAAATATTTTTCGTAAATCAGGTAACGATAAAGCATCAACAAGGCAGCGTAACCACGGGAAATCCGACATTTCCGGTTTTAAACGAGACGTTTCGCTCTAATTGCTTTTCTCGTCTCGGGTGGTTTCGTACTGTCAGAAGTCGGAATATGTTTGTTTTTTCTTTTGTTCTTAAGTAATTTATTTTCAGCTAGCCTAAACATTATTCTTACAAAATAAAAATGAATTATAAAGAACCATATTTTTAAAGAACTATATTTTTAAGCCCCCCCCCCCCTTAAAATGTTCATCTGCTGGTCTAGATCAAGTTTACAAATGCTTCCGTGTTTCCACTCGCCTTATATACTACCTTTTTTGGCAATCATAAATAGAAAGTTTTGTAAGATAAGATAAACCATCATAGTCAAAATAAAAAAGAAAGATTTTTTTTATTTTATATATTATAATCATATCTATTTTCTCTCCGCTCGCACAAAAAGGCTTTGCCTTGATTCATATTAAGCAATTATACAAAACAAATGAGGAAAATGATGATCTGAAAGATGATTTATAACAAAAAAAAATCCATGGATCTTTTAAAATGTATGTCTCTATTAAATATTGCAAACAATGATATGCCCTCAAATATGTGTCATTTCCTACATGATGAAGGATTTCATAATAATCATTTTTCCAGAAATAAGTGATGTTTGAAAGAAATAAGATCTTTTGTGTCAAATACCGATAATATAAATTGATTTCTCTTTTGGATCATTTCACTTTATCAGTGGAGTATAATTGCGTTAAAATACAGTTGTCGTATTTTCATGTAACAAAGGAAAGACAATTAAAACTTATCCACAGAAATCAGTTATTTTGTACTAAAATAAGGAAATTTGCACAAAAAAAGTTGTAGAAATTAATTTAAAAGATCAGTCAACATTTCTTTTCATTTCCCGGAATAGTTATATCCTTTCAGTTGTATGAGTCATCAGACAGAAAAGAGGAAATGAAATTATAATGATTTTCTCAAAATATGTACTTTTTACACAGAAAGTCCTGTTTTCCCATAAAAAATACGGATATAATGAAGTATAGCACTCAGTATTACTGTAATTTGACAAGATAATTGACTTCACATGTGAAAATAGTTTTCAATGTGTAATTATAGCTAGTATTAAAAATTGATATTTTTTTTACCAGAAATCTGTTATTTTTAATGAAAAATAGGAATTTCACCCCAAAATCATGAAGAAAATAGACTCAATCAACTTCAAACATGTTATTCATGAGCGAATCTGAGAACTTACATTTGAAAATGCATACCAGCTATCAATTCATGGAACATTTCAGATTTAATAAATTTCCTCCGGAAATAAGAGAATTTTGCATGAAAAATATGTGTTTTACCCCAAAACGACCAAATAATGAAAACAATGAATATAAAGCAGGTATAACCCGAAAGAGCAAACAAAGTTACACTAGAATAAAGATTTTTATTATTAATTTTATGAGGAATAAGATTTCTATAAATAATATACAAAAATCATTGAATTTTAACTGAAAACACACTTTTTTGTCTAAAAACAACAATTTGGAGGCTTATAAATAAAATAAAGATACAAGATATATGTCATTTGAAAGAGGAGAATGTGGAATTATTTTTGAAATGCCAAGAACATGATTTTAGGCCATAACGTGAAATTGTGCGACAGATAAAAATTATTTTTCTTGAAAAAAATCCCCAAAAATAGCAAAAAAATCACTTTTTTACCCCAAAAGTCACATAAAAAGTAAAATTTGGAACTGCAAACATATATATCATTTGAAAGAGCATACAAAACACTATACATTCCAATGTTTTTATTTTTTGAATTACTATTTGTTTGAAATCTATTTGATTTTTCCTGTTTTATGTGATTTTTGCATGAAAAAACAAGTTTTTGCCCCAAAACACCTGTTTTAAATCACTTGAAAATTGTCCAACAAGCAGAATCTGATAGAGCTCTGATCAAGCTTTCAGATGATATATGTCTCGAAAATTCCCACATGGGGGGAGGGTTTACCCCACTGGCCCATGGTCTATGTATTTTATGTGTGAAATTTATTGAGTGTGTATGGGAGGGTGGAGTTCGGAGAATCTGCTCATATTAGAAAAATGCAGCTCTGCCTTTAATATATATCAATTTTTATGATTAAAATATATATGCTAAACATTAAAGATTTAGACACTATAATAACATTAATCTCTAAATCGAATTGTCAACTGTATTCTAGAATGCAGTTGACAATTCAATTGTCAATTGTCAATTGTCAACTGTATTCCAAAATATGTTTGCCGAAAAAATTATAGTTACTTAGATATACGGGATTCCGGCGAATCGTCGCTGTTGAGGCTAAAAATCAGCATTTTTGTGCTGTTCAACATTTATTGTGCGAAATAAAATTTTCTTATCTTGATTATATTGCCAAGTACGGGTATCAAAAACTGTGAATGGACTAACGTAAATAATTACATGTATAACAAGAGGATATGATTCGAGATCCAAGTACAATGTATAGATCTACATCAAAGTATTCGACTTCTGATATTCGTGAAATAAACATGCATAGAAGGTCAATATATCATCAACAGAAATATATGTATTCATTTGACATATACACATATTTGTACCGGATATACACACTGAAGTATGACGTCATCATACCATAACTTGGACGTCGTCAGATTCTTAGCTAAAACGTCGCGTAACGTCATGCCAAAGTTTTCAAAGAAGATTTATGGCATTTATCCATGACGTATACATACACATCATATATCATTTTGTTCAGAATGAAGTGTTCTATCGTAATTCGTTGAAAAATAAAATTGCCATATTTTTCACTTAAGGGTGGTTTTCGCTTGACGGCCGTCATATATAATAATCTTCTTTTTTTCAGCTTAATCATGCCAAGATCATATGTAGACAATGCTTATAACAGAAGTGTTGGACGGGTGGGCATGCCAGTTGGTAGTGCTGTCATATCAAGATCTGGTGGTGGATCAAGTTACGGTGGATGGGGTGGAGGTGGATCCAGCTACAGTTTAGGAGGTGGATCAAGCTATAGCAGTGGTGGAAGCAGCAAGACATACGTTGATAATGCATACAACCGCTCACTAGGCAGAGTAGGAATGGAGCATGGTTCAATGGTGGCATCACGTAGTGGTAATACAGGATCCTTTGGTAGTAGTGGAAGTACAAAGACCTACGTGGATAACTCGTACAACAGATCTCTGGGAAGGGTCGGAATGGAACATGGCACTGCAGTAGTGTCTCAGTCTGATACAAGTCGCAACTCCAGTGGTGGTGCCAAGCCCAAGACGTATGTTGACAACGCCATGAATCGTTCTCTTGGACGTGTTGGTATGGAACATGGTACTATGCCGTTCTCTAGATCATCTGGAAGCTATGAGTACGTAGATTCCCCTGTACGTGTGTACACAGATAATGCTTTCAACAGAAAGTTAGGAAGGGTTGGCAAGCCCCTTGGGTCAGTACCAGTCTCAAGGTCAGGCTACAGCTCCAGAGACAGTGGAATATCAAGTCCTACCATCAGAAAATATGTGGACAACAGCCTGAATCGTTCTCTGGGTAGAGTTGGACATCCTATAGGAACAATGCCTTTATCCAAGGTCAGCCGTAGAACTGAAATGATGTTGGATATGTACAAGTACTTGCAAAGAAATGAGGTAAGTGTCTACAGAATTAAAACAAAAGTATTATGATCTTTGCAAACTGTGATTTTCACCAATATATTTAGTAGACTGATGAAGGTTATAATATGTAAATTAAAATTTTTTGTATAAACTTTTGCAATATTACAGGAATTAAGGTTTTTCTTTTGAAAATTTGTAAGTATGAATTATGATTCAATTTTTTTTAGGGAGAGGACATGGACTGGGAGTGTTCATATCCTGATGTTCCTGAAGAAATGCAGTTACAGATCTATGATGACGTGCTGAACAGGTACAACCGTCATCAGCAAATACAAGAATGGAAAGCTCAGCATTACACAAAGGAAGAGCCTAAAACATCAAGGAAACTGCTGAAGGATTACAGTGGGACCAAGATTAACTTTGAGGAGCTGCAGCTGGGTAAGAAGATCGGTCAAGGTGGTTTTGGGGATGTCCATTTTGCCAAATGGTCTGGATCTGTGGTCGCAGTAAAGAAGCTGAGAGTTCAGAGAGTATCAAAGAAGAGGCTGCAAGAGTTCACAGATGAGATCTTTGTCCTTTGTCAGCTTGAACATCCAAACATTGTCAAGTTTATAGGCGCATGTGTCAAGACTCCTAACCTCTGTATTGTAATGGAGTACATGCAGACAAGCCTGTTTGATGCTGTCCATATCGATGATGACAAAGATTTTACTGAAGAAGAGCGTTTAGATATCATCAAACAAACGGCCGCTGGAATTCTCTACCTACACTCAAACAACATGGCCCATTGTGACATGAAGTCCCACAATGTTTTGTTAGATTATGAACCAGGCGAACTTTTAATAGCTAAAATTACCGATTTTGGGCTCAGTATGATGAAGCAGGAATCTGATACCTCCTCCTCTACAGGGCACGAGTATGTACGCAACATTGGTACTCCTCGCTACTCTGCTCCCGAAATCCTCCGTGGAGAAGTATTGGAACTTAGGGCCATGAAGAAAGCAGATATCTACTCTTTCTCCTTGATAATCTATGAGGTCATCTGTGAAGAGGAGCCGTTTTACAAGATGAATTATCGACAACTCCAGACACAGGTCGGAGAGAAGGGTCTTATTCCATCTGTTCCTGAGCAAATCAACTTGAAGACGTCCCTTCACCGTCAATTGATGGAGTGTTGGAGTCGCAGTGGAGATCAACGTCCCTCTGCCCGGGAACTTTATGATTTCTTTGGGGACATAAACAAAATCTATTCATCATAAAAGACATTTGAAAACAAAAGATGAAAAGGTCGGAACTGAAAAGGCAAGATGGCTTTTTACAAAATATATAATTAGACTGACTTTTGCAAATTAGAATGAATATTATTAAGTTGCATTGATTTGCTTTGGGTTCATGCACAATATCTTTATTCATCATTGTTACCATGCCCATTATCTTCTTAAATCATCACTGTTACCATGCCCATTATCTTCTTAAATCATCATTGTTACCATGCCCAATATCTTCTCAAATCATCCTTGTTACTATGCACAATTTTTTTCTTTAATCATCATTTTTACCATACACAACATCTTTTAATCATCATTGTAACCATACTTAACATCTTTAATCACCATTGACACCATACACAACATCTTTAATCATCATTGTTACCATACACAACATCTTTAATCATCATTGTTACCACACACAACATCTTTAATCATCATTGACACCATACACAACATCTTAAATCATCATTGTTAACGTACACAGCATCTTTAATCATATCATTGTTACCATACACATCTTTAATCATCATTGGTACCATGCAAAACATCTTTAATCATCATTGTTACCATGCACAACATCTTTATTCATCATTGTTACCATACACAACATCTTTAATCATCATTGTTACCATATACAACATCTTTATTCATCATTGTTAACATACACAGCATCTTTATTCATCATTGTTACCATACACAGCATCTTTATTCATCATTGTTACCATACACAACATCTTTAATCATCATTGTTACCATACACAACATCTTTATTCATCATTGTTACCATACACAACATCTTTAATCATCATTGTTACCATACACAACATCTTTAATCATCATTGTTACCATACACAACATCTTTAATCATCATTGTTACCATATACAACATCTTCAATCATCATTGTTACCATACACAGCATCTTCCTTGATCATCATTGTTACCATGCACAGCATCTTTAATCATCATTGTTACCATGCACAGCATCTTTAATCATCATTGTTACCATACACAACATCTTCAATCATCATTGTTACCATACACAGCATCTTCCTTGATCATCATTGTTACCATGCACAGCATCTTTAATCATCATTGTTACCATGCACAGCATCTTTAATCATCATTGTTACCATACTTTAAAACATCTTTTATCATCATTGTTACCATACACATCATCTTTATTCATCATTGTTACCATGCACAACATCTTTATTCATTATTGTTACCATACACAGCATCTTTAATCATCATTGTTACCATACGCATCATCTTTATTCATCATTGTTACCATGCACAACATCTTTATTCATCATTGTTACCATACACAGCATCTTTAATCATCATTGTTACCATACACATCATCTTTATTCATCATTGTTTCCATACACAACATCTTTAATCATCATTGTTACCATACACATCATCTTTATTCATCATTGTTACCATGCACAACATCTTTATTCATCATTGCTACCATACACAACATCTTTAATCATACCATACGCAACATCTTTTTAGCTCGCCGGGACGAATGTCCGGAGAGCTATTGTCATACCCCCGGTGTCGGCGTTGGCGTTGGCGTCTGCGTGCGCGTGCACAAAAACTTTAACCTTGCTTATAACTTTTAAACCAATACAGATTGGGCTTTGATATTTCACATGTGCATTCCTTGTGACAAGACCTTTCCATGGATACCAAAATTTTTGACCTTGTGACCTTGACCTTGGAGATTGACCTACTTTTGAAAAACTTTAACCTTGGCCATATTTTTTGAATGGTAAGTGATAGGGCTTTGATATTTCACATGTGTATTCCTTGTGACAAGACGTTTCCATTGATACCAAAATTTTTGACCTTGTGACCTTGACCTTGGAGATTAACCTACTTTTGAAAAACTTTAACCTTGGCCATATTTTTTGAATGGTAAGTGATAGGGCTTTGATATTTCACATGTGTATTCCTTGTGATAAGACGTTTCCATGGATACCAAAATTTTTGACCTTGTGACCTTGACCTTGGAGATTGACCTTCTTTTGAAAAACTTTAACCTTGGCCATATTTTTTGAATGGTAAGTGATAGGGCTTTGATATTTCATATGTGTATTCCTTGTGACAAGACGTTTCCATGGATACCAAAATTTTTTACCTTGTGACCTTGACCTTGGAGATGATGGACCTACTTTTGAAAAACTTTAACCTTGGCCATATTTTTTGATTGGTAAGTGATAGGGCTTTGATATTTCACATGTGCATTCCTTGTGATAAGACCTTTCATGCCGTACCATAAATTTTGACCTAGTGACCTTGACCTTGAAATTTTACCTACTTTTCAAAAACTTTAACTTGGGCCATAGCTTCTTTACCCCCGAATAGGGAGGGGCTTTCATATTTCACATATGCATTCCTTGCGATAAGACCTTTTTGTTGTTGTTGCAATTTACATATGGTTGCCACCGGCGAGCTATGTTGTCATTCTGACAAGTCTGGTTTCATCACTGTTACCATACACAACATCTTTTATCATCATTGTTTAAGAGGTTGTTAAGGTATGAGCATTTTGTGGGTATATATAATGTTTCATTGTTTAAAGTTTTTGAAAATTTTTCTTTATGTTGTATTTTTATACACAAATGAGAATAAGTCATTTATCTCAACGTGTTCTTGTAATTCCAATTTACCAGGAATCAAATTGTTGTGTTAATTTTAGCATTACACCAGAAGTGTTCAATCAAAAATATTATTGTTGTGTTGAATCTGATAGTGCTGATTAGGTATATTGTTAAAGCTAAAATTTTTGTATATAACTTGGTTTACAGATTTTAAAAGTTTCAAATAAGGATGTCAAAATAATAAGACTTCAACCAAATGAGTAAGCCACTTCTAACTATCTATCTATTGACCAAAATTAAAGTACATCCATAGCTAACAAAGCCAATGCTTTTATTTATGGATTGAATTTGGATTCAGATGTTTATCCTGTGAAACAATTCTGGAAGTTACATATTGATGAGCAGAGAAAAATGATTCAACTGATTCAGTTATATTCATTTTCCAAAATCTAGTGTTCATGTACAGAATTTTAAACAAAGATATATAACTTTTTAATTTTTTTTTTAGAAATTTTTGCCTAAGATAGTGCTGATTAGAAATGTTCTATAAAATAATTTAGCATGTTTATTGGTGCTTGTCCACGTTACAATGTGATTCATAATCAAATACTATAGCATTCTAATGGTCTTCTCAATAAAAACTTATGTGAACAATACATGTAAAGAGCTTCATACTTATAATATTCAACTTCTCTGACATTTTTGGCCTTTATCATGGAAAATAGAATCTGAGGTTAATACTGAATTGTTTACCGATTCATTTAAAAGAAAAAGCTACATTTAATACATCTGGCAATTTCAATCAAGTCATATTAGTTATGTTTTTTAAGATACAGGTGAGGAGAAATGGCATTACCATTATATATAGTTAATACGGTATTTCCAAGAAATAAAAATATGGCAAAACTTTGAACAATGTGAATCTACTTTCCCTCATCTGAAAGCCTTAATGACTGTATAACATTTGAATAAGAGTTTTTAATGAAGTACATTAGATTATATTGAACAATGCAATTATTAAATGTAGTCTTCCATTGTTATATATAATAATGCAATGAAACAAAGGCAATATGACATATGTAGTATTGCATATGTTATCATAAAATTGGATCATCTTAAACCATCAATTTTTTTTTCAAATTGGCATAAATCATAACACTCAAGGAGCAGATCATCTTGTTTACAATTATCTCCCTTTCTCTCCTTTAAATGTAAAAAAACGAAAGTTCCTTGAAATCTTGAATATATCTATTGATGGTAGAAAATTTTGAAATTTAATGTTTTCTGTCTATTTTCCTTGAAATGTTATTATCATGTTTCGTGTTTTTTGCTTATATTGATAAAACAATGTCATAAATAATCAATATTGACTAATATAGTACATGATTTTGTTAAACAAACAAGATGTGTCTTGATATATATTATACTGATGTCTCAATAGACAGTAAAAGAGAGATAGCACTGAATTTGACCAAAATATGACAATTGAGGTCAAGGGTGCAAGGTAAAAAACAATGTCATGGTAGAAGGATTACACATGCATGAAGTATTAAAGCAGTATATCACTTGCAAAGCAAAAGTTATATCCGTTGTTATTGGTATAGTATTTCTAATGATAAGGTCTAATTCGTGAGGTCATAGATTTTGACATAGAAAGAAGGGTCTTGGCACGCGAAATAGACAAGAGAAAAATGAAAACTTTTATTTTTCGTAAGTTATGCCTAATGCTCAAGTTTTTTCAAAATTGGGTCAAATATTAAATTATGTCACAAGTTCAGAAATTTTGGTATCAACACAGAGGTACAATGTATTGTCATAAAGAATGCAAGTAAAATATGAAAGACCTATCCCAGGCTTACGGTGTACAAGTTTTAAGAGGAGGACAAAACTATGTCACGAGCTTAAAAAAAAGAAATGACCTGTGGAATATGACAGTCATATATCACTTGCATTTCAAAATTCAGATTAATTAATACTAATAATAGACAGACTGTACAAACGAATTTTAAATTAAAAGCATCACATATCACACATTGCATTAAAAGCATCACATATCATGCAAGCGCCGACCTGAAGGCTGCAAATTTTTCTGAGCTCTTACAATTATTAGTTACAAATCTGGTGAATTGGAATAGACAGAGGACATGCTATTCAAATTAAATGTTAGGCAGTCAACGACTCAGTTAATCATTCAATCATTACTTCAATCATTAATCTAATCATTGCTACACAATGAAAATTATTGCACCGTCTTAATTACCGTCTACAACGTAGTCCGTGCAACAAAGTCTTTTAACACGACTGAAGAGATTCGGATTATCAAAATACAGAAGCAAACGCTCAGGTCGCTCCAAGGCGTTAAAAACCAAAGCTCAACGAGGAGTTGATGTTCGAAATCTTGTGTTTCCAAAAACTAACAATTCATTGAATAATCGCTTGAATGAGAAGGTTATCTCAATAACACTGAATTGCCAATTATTAGTGAATAAAGATGTCCTGATTAGTCAGTTGATAAGAGAAGACAGGATGGACTTTGCTTTCTGATGAAAACAACACCAATTATTGTTACAGGCCAGAAATCACCTATGATTCAGTGAAACATGAGAATGTACAATTTCAATAGTTTAATCAAATGAATCAAATAAGAATCAAATCACATAATTAAATCAAATAAATCACATATGAAATCAATATAATTAAACTTCGCTGTCACTGTTCCAGGCCTGGACAAGAATCTTCTAATTCATCTGTATTTGATTAATTGTTCATAATTCTGCATTCATATTAGTACATGGTATCTTCTAGTTAATTCAGCAATCACTATAAATCCCAAGGCAGAACTGAGCTCTCAGCCCAAGGAATGTCCTTTTTATGTGGGAAGGGTCCAATATAATAGGGGTGATCAAGATACCATGGAATGTTCCATTTGATAATATTACATTATATTAAATAACCCATCAATAAATACATTGGCATAACACCTCCCCCCCCTTAAAAAAGTTTGAACATAGTGAAAACTTAGTTAAAATGAATGTAAATGTAACATGTAACAATAATGAATATTATGAATGTTCTTAATTTATCAAATAAAGTGTTCATAGTTGATAGTCCTTCAAAGCACATTTACATAATTTCTGCAAAAGTTCTGAAAATACATCTACAGGATTAATATCAAACACAATGCAATACAATACAATGAATCATAATGAATGTCAAAATCAAATTCAACATATTCTTGACAAAGTATCTGTGAAAACATTTTCTGTACCCTTGATATGACAAATCTGAATATTGAATTTCTGTAATAAGAGACTCCACCTAGTTATGTCTCCCCTCCAACGGGGAGGAGACATTGGTTTTGCCTTCGTCGTCTGTCTGTCTGTCTGTCTGTCCGTCTGTCCGTCTGTCACACATCGTGTCCGGGCTATATCTTCTGAACCGTTTGCCCGATCACTTTCATATTTTATTATGTTGTTGCTTATGACCCGAAGGTTTCACATCCGCTTGATCCAAGGTCATGTGACCAAGGTCAAAGGTCACTTAGTGCATTTTTAAAGAAATTATGAATACATTCCTGTCCGGGCTATATCTCTTTAACTGTTTGCTGGATCACTTTCATATTTTAGTATGTTGTTGCTTACGACCCAAAGATTTCACATCACCTTGACCCAAGGTCATGTGACCAAGGTCAAGGTCACTTAGTGCATTTTTAAAGAAATTATGAATACATTCCTGTCCGGGCTATATCTCTTGAACCGTTTGCCAGATCACTTTCATATTTTAGTATGTTGTTGCTTATGACCCAAAGATTTCACATCACCTTGACCAAAGGTCATGTGACCAAGGTCAAGGTCTTTTAGTCAATTTTTAATGAAATTATGCATACATTCATGTCCGGGCTAGATCTCTTGAACCGTTTGCCGGATCACTTTTATATTTTAGTATGTTGTTGCTTATGACCCGAAGGTTTTGCATCACCTTGACCCAAGGTCATGTGACCAAGGTCAAGTTCATGTAGTACAATTTTAATGAAATTGTACATGCATTCCTAACCGGGCTATATCTCTTGAACCGTTTGCACGATCGCTTTATATTTTAGCTGTTGTTGCTTATGACCCGAAGGTTTCACATCACGTTGACTCAAGATCATGTGACCAAGGTCAAGGTCAATTAGTATACATGTATTTTAAATGAAATTGTATTTGTTATGTGTATTATGTCCAGGCTTAATCTTTTGAACTGTAATCGGATCATTTGATATTTTAGTATGATGGTGCTGATGACCCAAAGGTTTCACACCACCTTGATCCAAGGTCATATTACTTAGGTCAAGGTCAAATATTACATTTTTTAATGAAATTGTAAATACTATTGAGTCTGGACTATATCTGTGGAATCGTATACTGGATAGCTCTGATACTTTAGAATGCTGTTGCTCAGGATTGGAAGGTTTCTTATCATCTTGACCCAAGGTCATGTGCACAAGGTCAATATCATTTAGTTCTTTTAAATGAAATTGTACGTACTAATCTTGTCTGGGCTATATCTGCTGGCCCCCTCTTACAATTGTTTTCATATTTTAATACGTTGTTTTTCAGTACTAAATGTTTCTTATCACATTGTCCCAAGGTCACATGATTAAGGTCACTTCTTACTTTGGTAATGAAATTGTAAATGCTGATCATGTCCAGGCTGAAATTGTTATGCTTATCATGTTTAGGCTTTATATTTTGAATCGTGTATCCAATCACCAATTCAGTTTTTTTGTTGCGCATGATCCATACAATGTATTTTTCAGATCACCTATATCCAAGGTCATGTGACCTAAGTCAATTTCACTAAATATGAAATTGTATATGCTAATCATGTTTGGGCTTTACCTCAAACAATACAATGAATCACTTTCATGTTTTAGTATGATGTTGCCCATGACTCAAAGGTTTCACATCATCTTGGCCCAAGGTCAAAGTAACTTAGAGGGAGGGGGGAGATATCTGTTTTTTTCTGAAAAACATTTGATTTAATTAGCCTTGCATTTTGATTCTTCATCTTATTGATAAAGATCAAAGGGTTATGATCAGTAAAGACTAGAATGGAGTGAACTGTGGTACTTAAGTAAACATCAAAATGTTGATTCAGTGCAAGAAGGAGAGCTTAACACTCCTTTTCCACAGTAGAATAATTTCTCTGACTCTGTGAATTTTTTAGAGAAATAACTTATTGGATGGTCTATCCAATTCTTCTCTTGCATTAAAACTGATCCAGCAGCTACATCACTGGCATCAACATACAACTTGAATTGTTTTTCATAGTCAGGGGTGATCAAAATAGGGGAATTCATAAGAATTGACTTCAGACTATCGAAACTTTGCTGACAGGACTCATTCCACCTGAAATTAACCTTCTTCTGTAAAAGCTCAGTGAGAGGATGTGCTATGGTAGAAAAATTCTTGCAAAACTTTCTATAAAACCCTACCATTCCAAGAAATCGCATGACCTCTCTTTTAGACCTAGGTATGGGAAATTTCATGACAGAATCAACTTTAGCATTGACAGGCCTAATTTGACCTTGACCCACAACATGTCCAAGATATACTAGTGTTGCTTTCCCAAAATCACTTTTAGCAAGATTGATAGTAAGATTGGCTGAGCGTACCCTGTCATAGAAAGCTTTAATTTACTCTAAATGGTGATCCCTTGTGTCTGTATACACTATAACATCGTCAATGTATGCTTCACAACAATCAAGGTCACGTGTAACTTCATTGATCATTCTTTGAAAAGTTGCAGAGGCATTTTTCATCCCAAAGGGCATGACCCTATATTGAAAGAAACCATACGGTGTAACGAAAGCTGAAATTTCCTTAGCCTTATCTGTGAGAGGCACTTGCCAATACCCTTTTAATAAATCAAACTTGGTGACAAACTTTGCATTAGCTACCTTATCTATGATTGAATCGATTTGTGGTATAGGGTACGAATCCGACTTTGTAACAGCATTTACCCGCCTAAAATCAGTACAAAACCTGTACGAACCATCAGGTTTTGGAACCAGTATACATGGTGAGCTCCATGCACTGGAACTTTCTTCAATAATACCATTACTAAGCATATAGTCAATTTCTTTCTTCATACTTTCTGACTTTAGGGGATTAACACGATATGGATGCTACTTAATGGGAGGTGAACCTTCAACATCAACATCATGAAATGCAGCAGAAGTTCTATTAGGAACATCAGGAAACACACTCTGATACTGCTCTATCAACCTTGACATACCTTGTTGTTTAAATTCATCCATGTGACCTAATTTTACAGATAGATTGTTCAATATTTCAGAGTTGTTCAGTTTTACATGATTATCTACAAGTGTATCATCAGAATCACAATTTCCCACTCCAACAACAGGTTTTACTAGACCTTTGTCACCTCTCTCTACATAAATCTTAAGCATGTTCACATGACACAACCTTTTACCTTTACGCCTATCAGGAGTCTCAACTATGTAATTCAAATCATTGACCTTTGACTGTATTATGTAGGGTCCATAAAACTTAGCCTGCAATGGATTCCCTGAAATAGCTAGAAATACTAAAACCTTTTCTCCAGGCTTGAATTCTCTCTTCCTGGAATCTTGATCATACCAAGCTTTCATTCTTTTCTGACTCTGTTTGAGATTCCTCTGAGCCACCAAACAAGCTTCATACAACCTCTGCTTGAAATCACACACGTAATCTAACAAATTAGTATCTGACCTATCATCTAGCCACCTTTCTTTGAGAACTTTCAAAGGTGCTCTTACAGAATGTCCAAATATCAACTCAAAAGGACTAAATCCTAATGATCATGTACTACCTCTCTAGCTAGCAGCAAATAGTAACATATGTACTCCTTCATCCCAATCCTTATCATGCTCTAAGCAATATTTTCTCATCATTGATTTTAGAGTTTGATGAAATCTCTCTAAAGCACCTTGTGATTCTGGGTGATTAAAACTTGATTTGCATTGCTTAATGCCTAACTCATAAATCACTTGCTGGAATACATTCGACATGAAATTTGACCCTTGATCACTTTGAATTGATTTGGTAAACAAAATAATGTGAAGAACTTCATTAGGGCATTGCTGATTGTTTTAGCCTTTATATTCCTCAGAGGTGTAGATGTACACATAATTGTTAAAAGACACATATTTCCTGACCTTGACTTTGGTAATGGTCCAACACAATCAATAACTACTCTACTAAATGGTTCATGAAATGCAGGAATAGGCAACAGTGGGGCAGGTGGTATCACCTGATTAGGCTTTCCTACAATTTGGCATGTATGACATGATCTACAATAGTTCACAACATCATTCTTAAAACCTGGCCAGAAGAAATGACTAAGAATCCTTTGATATGTCTTACTAATACCCATGTGACCTGACATCACAGAGTCATGAGCCGTTCTTAAAACTTCATTCCGATAAACCTTTGGTACAATAATCTGATGTACTACTTTCCACTCCTCATCAATACATGCATCTAGAGGACGATATTTCCTCATTAAAATTCCTTCGTTCAAGTAAAAACATACAGGTTCCTTTACTACCTGATCATCACTAACAACCTTTCTTAAAAGTTGATTTAATTCAGGATCTTTCTTTTGTTCCTCCTAGAGTTTTCTCCTATCTAAAATGTCTCCATTAATGTCTTTATCAACTTCAACTTTAGAACCATGTTCAGATGACCTTTTATGACCTTGATCATAATAATCTAAATTAGCCATAAATGTTTGATGCAAATCGCTAAATTCCCTTTCACCTTGACTAACATCACTCTTAGATGTCTCATTGTCTACCTTTCTAGACATACTCCTTGTAACCGCACATGACGGATATATGTCAGTATCTGACAAACTAGGATCACAATCCTTGTAATCACTATCTGAAATAACAGGATTAGCTGTGACTTTAGAACCAGCTAAATAATTACGAAGGAGAAGTGTAATTCCCTCAATAAGAAGTGTAGGTCTCACTCCTACTACAACAGATCCAGTAATCAAATTAGACTGTTAATAAATACTATGGAGAGGAACACAGATATACTCCAAGCCCACACCCTGTAGAATAACTGACTCGCCTGTAGAAGTAAGATCAGATAAAGGTAAAACACCTTGTAACAAAAGGGTTTGTGAAGCACCAGTATCACGCAAAATCTTAACAGGTTGGGTAGGAGAATGCTCAGTTATAGAAACTAAACCCTCAGATACAAATGGTTTAATTATAATCCTCCATGTACTCTGAACTGGAATTGTCACTTTAACCTTGAAATGGTTTGAAACCATAGTCAACACCTGGTTAACCTTGATGCACACTTTCATGTTTTGTGGCATAACAACCTTCAGGTTTTAAAGAATCTTTCTGATTCTTTTTCTGTAACTTAAAACACTTAGATATAATATGTCCCTTCCTTTTACAATAGGAACAAGTAGGATCAGATTTGTTTTCAATTCCCCTTTGTGGATATTTAACCTTAAGAATGGTACCATCAGGTTTACCATGTTTATCTGCCTTTATACTAATGGGATATGAAGAGGAATTGTTCTGACCTAACGACTGATTGCCGACTTGACTTTTCTTAATTAAACTTTGCTTTGAAGTTAGTTCATAATTGTCAGCCATTTTTGCTGCCTCATCCAAAGTATTTGCACCTTTGTGATCAATATGAGTTCTAATGTCAATAGGAACACACTGTTTAAATTCTTCTAATAGGAATAATTCTCTGAGCCTATTACAATTGACATTCTTAGAAACTAACCATTTGTCTAGCAACTCAACCTTTTCACGTCCAAATTCAACATAAGTTTGGTTATCAAACTTCCTATAAGCTCTAAACTTTTGTCTATAAGCTTCTGGGACAAGTTCATACGCTTTAATAAGTATTTCCTGTTTCACAGTATCATAATTAGAACTTTGTGCAACAGAAAGTGGTGCATACACCTCGGCAGCTTTACCTACTAAAACACTTTGTAAAAGTGATGCCCATACATCTTTTGGCCATTTAAAAGTAGTAGCTATATTTGGTTGGTAGGGGTGTGTTGGCCGCAGGAAATTACATTGAACAAATCAGGAACCCAAAATTCAGGATACGGCCGGCACGAATCGGCACATTTTCCAGGGGATTATTGACTGTGTCTCATTCGAATAAAATAAAACTAAACGATCGACAATCATATTTTACCTTGTTAAGCTTTAATATTAACAATACGGCCGAGATTCTACTTGCCTCCGCTTCGTCTCTTCGAATTCAAGCGTCATGTTTATAGTTTACACTCATGCGTCAGGTCAAACACGTGACACCTCGACCCATATGTATGGACGTTGTTATGGAAACAACCTCGCGGTGTCACATGTTTGACCTGACGCATGCGTGTAAACTATAAACATGGCGCTTGAATAATCCCCTGGAAAATGTGCCGATTCGTGTCGGCCGTATCCTGAATTTGGGTTCCGGATTTGTTCAATGTAGATTCCTGCGGCCAACACACCCCTACCAACCATATATCCAAGTGTCGTTGGCCGTTTCTGCGGCTACACCAGCGGTGACACTCGCCAAGTGGTTCAAATGTTAAACTCTTTAAATTCAATAGCATCATTTAAGAACATAAAATTTCAGCATGGACCACACATGCACATTTCGGGTACTGATCCTCAATTTAAACAATGTAACATAATTGCCAAAGAGTGTGAAAATTATTATGTCAGGGGGCTCCTGATCCACCAGCAGTGACACTCACCAAGTGGTACAAATGTCAAACGTCTTCAAATTTAATACTATATAGCATCATTCTGTCAATACATGTGTCATTTGCTTACTTTCAATTCTGAATAATTTAAAGTGAGCACTGTGCTATCTTTAAATTATTCAGAATTGAAAGTTATCAAATGACACATGGAAGATATTATTTCCAGTTACCAAAATTTAATGATAATGGGCGATTTTAATCTACGCATAAATGAACAAAGCAATTCAATGTTAAACGTCTTCAAATTCAATAGCATCATTTAAGACCAGATAATTTTACAGCATGGACCAGACATGCACGTTTCGGGTACATCTGACTTTAAAGACTCATTGGGAATTTCCTTGATCTGACAATAACGGAAATATTTAGTGATATCAAAATAATTTGATGTCAAGCAGGCCAGTTTATCTCGGATCACTGTGTTGTCAAAGTAAAACAAGCATTAGCAGAGAGAAAAGTCAAACAATCAGCCGTCGAAATTTTAAAAATATCCGATAAAACAGCGTTTGCAAACGATTTGAATGGAATATCAATTGACTGTGACGATGTGAATTCATTCTTAAATGAGTTTGAATCTGCGGTCGATGAAATATTAAATGACCACGCCCCTTTTAAAGAATATACTAAAATTATACGATTGCCTAAGTCATGGTTTACTGAGGAAATACTTGTGCTCAAACGCGTTCTGCGCAAAACGGAGAGGACATGGAAAAAACACAAGACACAAAATATGTACGGAACTATGAACAATGCCAGTTCTAAATGAATACAACCATGAAATCAGCCGTGAGAAAAAAAAAAAACGAATTCTAGATGGAAAAAGTCATCGAGTCAAAAGGAGATACGAAAAAGCTTTATAAATTTGTTTCAGAGTTGACTAGCACAAAATCTGAAAATCCGTTACCATATGCCGAACTCGCTGAACAGTTTGCCGATTATTTCATGCGGAAAATCGGGAAAATTAGACAATTGTTACACGGGTATGATATTGAAGTATTAGAGAAAAACGTTCCATCTTTTAGTGACTTCAAGGAATTATCTCAAAAATACGGTGTTCATTAGGGGACACCGCTTCTTCAAATCTTCGCCCTACTATATATCACCAGTCGAAGAATTGAAGAATTGAAGTAATGATGCGAAGAATTGAACTAATGATGCGAAGAATTGAACTAATGATGCGAAGAATTGAAGTAATGATGCGAAGATTTGAAGAAATGATGCGAAGAAACAATTATTTCTTCAAATCTTCGCATCATTCCTTCAAATCTTCGCATCATTACTTCAATTCTTCGCATCATTTCTTCAAATCTTAAAATCTTCGCATCATTTCTTCAATTCTTCAAGTCTTTAAATCTTCGCATCATTACTTCAAATCTTAAAATCTTCGCATCATTACTTTAAATCTTCAGATCTTCGCATCATTACTTTAAATCTTCAAATCTTCGCATCATTACTTTAAATCTTCAAATCTTCGCATCATTACTTCAAATTTTTGAATCTTCGCATCATTACATCAAATCTTTAAATCTTCGCATCATTACTTCAAATCTTAAAATCTTCGCATCATTACTTTAAATCTTTAAATCTTCACATCATTACTTTAAATCTTCAAATCTTCGCATCATTTATCATATTTGTCATGAAAGCTATCCGAGAAATAGAGTCGTGTGCAACTGTTGTCATAAATAACTGGATGAGAATGAGGCGCCATTTTACTATTTATTCCCTATTTGTTGATATCACAAATTTAATTTTTGATATCAAAAAATAATTTGTGATATCAAAAAAAATCATTTTTTGATATCACAAAATCGATTATTTGATATCAAAAATTCGAATATGTGATATCAAAAATTCGATAAGATTTCTTGATATCAAATAATACCATTTTTGATATCACAAAATTGATAATTTGATCAAATAATCGAATTTGTGATATCACAAAATGGAATTTGTGATATCAAAAAATCGATTTTGTGATATCACAAAATAGAATTTGTGATATCAAAAAATCGATTTTGTGATATCACAATATATGACGGAATTTGTGATATAAAAAATCGATTTTGTGATATCACAAATTCTATTTCTTGATATCAAATAATGGATTTTTTATATCAAAAAATCAATTTGTATTAGCTGTTTTACTATGAGGCGCCGTTTTACTATTTATTCCCTATTTTTAATGATATCAAAAAATCCATTATTTGATATCAAAAAATAGATTGTCATCGCGTTTCGTCCGGCGTACGTCTGTCCCACAGGGATTTATCGCACTTCCCGGTTGCTCGATGGTGCCATATATCGAAAAATCGACTAGTCATCCAGAAATAGGGTAATCAATGTCAAAACCCCTTTCCTTTGGTATATTTCGATAGATTAATTGATTTTGGATCTTCATACCAAATCAATATCTCCCTTACAAGCCAAAATATACTCCCTACCGCATCTCTTATGAACACCCCATTTCATTTAATTAATAGACGCATTCTTACTTCTCAGGAACTGCAGAATTTTCCAAAGCGCTTTATCTTTCGGCCTGTGATGCCGGACGAATGGAAAAAGACAAATCAATAGAGGGTTCATGCCATTGCCGAATGTGCCAGTTTTGGTATTCGATGGATTATGAAATAAATTATGCAAAAACATTCAAATTAGCTGTATTCATAATTTCATATTTTTCTGTGTCATGCGATATTCTAGAAAATTTGTATTAGCCTAAAAATATCGAAATAAGAAATATTTAGGATCGAGTAAATTCCCCTTGATAAAAAATATCGAAAGAAAAAAATAATAATTGCAGCGAAATTGATGAAGGATTTTTTTTTTATATACAATTCGATTTTTGATGTCGCATCATTCTGATGAAAAAGTTGCGGAAAAATAGGTTTTTCCCACTGAGATAGTTGTAAACTCTATCATAACTCTGAAAGTAACATACTTTTTCAAAATCCCATTGGTCAAAAATCATCCTACTAAGTAGGTTCTACATAATGACAGAGTAACATGTTAAAAGCTACTCCTATATTATCTGTTACTAGAGGGACATAAAACGAGCCATAGTTCGTATAGATATCAGAGAAAAATATCTTGCTTGTGATTTGAAGAACAAAGTAAACTGGAAATCTTTTAAATAAATGTACTAGAAATAAAACTATATCTAATTAGAGACGTATTCCTAATTGAGTAAATGTATCTGTCTGACCTATCTTTAATAAGTGGTATCACTATTATATTATATCCACATTATCCAAGATGTACTTTACCAACTCGATTGCATTCAAATGACTCATGCGTTTCATACACGTATGGAAGGTCAACAGGTCAAGTGTAGTTAACTTCTCGGTAAATTTTGATTAAGTTTCTGTTTCGGTTTCAGAATATATATTATCAACGTTTCCACGAGGAATGCTAAACAGGTTTGAATTCATCTAACGTACAAAACTCCTTTTTTTTCTTATCATTTTATATAAAAATACGTAAATGTGTCGCTTGTTTTCAGACTCTAGACTCTGAAACCATAGTAAAGTACATGATATCCTGTCCCATCCTTAGCGTCTTCACTAGTCGCGGTGATCGATCCGATTTTTTCTCTTCCAATCAAAGATCACCGCGACTACTGAAGATACATCCATAGAAAAAGATATATGTTAGAGATCATTATATACTTGAATTTTATTCTAAACCTCAACGAAATAATTTTACCGAGACAGGAGAGGGCAAGGAATCTTATCTACTTGTCCATTATGTACACGTCTACGTTACTTTCGATATGGCAGGGTACGGTGTGCTCGTTCCGAATTTATCAATTTGAATTTGTATTCAAAATATTTTTATGTACAGTTACACATTCTCGAATTGATCGTCGACCTAACAAATCCTTTTTGTCTAAAGTATTTTCATATTTGTTCTATGATAACTCTATTTTTAAATGACTAAAATCTATATTTATCCTTACCCATGCCCCCCCCCCCTTGCCTGCCCAATTTAGGCACGGTCCATTTGATATTCGGGGGGGGGGGGGGGGCGCTTGGGTTTTTTTTTTCGAAAAAAATAATTTTGCACTGAATTTTGATGAAAAAAATAATTTGCTTATGATGTGACAGAAAAAAATAATCTTGTTCTTACAAGTAATCTGGATTTGAAGAATAACCATAAAATTCGCTCAAAATTCCTGAAAATTTTTCGGCTCGCTTCGCTCGCCACACTTTTCACATTATATAAAAAAAGATTTGGCTCGCTTTGCTCGCAATACTTTCCTTCTTTAATGGCAAGTTTATATTTAAAGACATCAAACGTATACATGTGTCAGAAAAAAGGGGCTTCCTAAAATGCTTAAATACATTATATATGCACAGCCACTGTTATTGCCTGAGATAAAGCTTTCAGGGCGATTGTTATTGATTTCCGTATAAATGACAGGGTAACGTCATAACGTAATAAGAAATGGGAATACATTCCACAAACAAAATTAGTTCCAAACAGTCAACATCTAGAGAGTAACAAATAACTTGTTTTGTCATATTTGGTCATTATTCCGTTGTTAAATTTCTAATTTGTAATACTTGATATATCACAATACATTAATTTATGACATTTTAGTCACACTGAATAATCGTGACGTTGCCATGGGGACACTCCCGCTGTTCCTTTCTAAAATTAACTCCCCTCCACATTGATGGACGGATTCGCTTTAAAAATAGAAATGGGAGCTTTCTTTGTTCCATTTCTCTGCTTTGAAAGCGCATATATATAGAATAAGTGTCTAATTTTGTGTGTTTATGCAGAAATAAATTACAATGGCTGATGCATTTATTTGATAAAATGCGCTAACGCGCATTATATCAAAATAAATGCATCAGCCATTGTAATTTATTTCTGCATAAACACACAAAATAAGACACTTATTATATAAATCAATATAATTTATGACTATTAACAGATACATGTATCACCATAGAGTATAAAATTTATATACCATCTTGGAAGAAGAATTTAATTAAGTTCTTCACTAGTTTACATTTCTAAATTTAAACATTTGTCTAGAAGACCCTCAGGCCCTCTTACATGTATGTTACATGACCTTATTTATACATTTTGTTACTGAAAATTATATCATATTGTAAAAATCTTTTATCTCTCTCAGTTTAGAAGTGAATACATGTTTTTACATAAAAAATTTAGTAATGCTGAAACCTCTACATTCTGCAATTTCATCAAATTCAAAACAGTTAATCCCTTTTATCCAAGTGTCCTCTTCGACATAATGTGTCACCGAATCCATCTCGATCAACCATATCCCGATCATCACTCGTACAGTCTTATGACACATTTTAAATATGCAGTAATGACGAGTGTCAGAACAACTACCGATCCATTCCTCGACACCCTGTCCTAAAACTTCTAATTCAGTCCATCCTTTCTGGCCTCTGTGTCCATTTGACCACCCAAACCTCCCCACACTATATTAACATTACATTTGTTCTTAAATGATGCTATCAATTTGAAGACGTAGGCCTAATATTGGTTGGCGTCACTGCTCTTGGACCAGGAGTCCCAGAGGGCACATGTAACCAAGTCTTCAAATTGAGATATATTTGCAGCATGGACCAGACATGCACGTTTCGAGTACGTAACCCTCGTCAGTGATCCTCAATAAAAACAATGAAACATGGCCAAAGAATAAAAGTTATGTCCAAAAAAAAATAAAAAATACCGAATGACGTAGCAGGATGGGTGGGATATGATGCTACATGACCAACTTTTCAGAAATTTCGAGGAAATTCTGTGAACAGATCAACCTCCCCTTTACATCGATATACACCGTATCCCCATCAGGATTGCCAGCACATTGAGGGAATAAAAATTCCCTGGTCTTTCCCTGACCAATATTTTGAATTTTGCACTGACGGAAATGAACAAACTCCTCAACTCCCTATTAATCGTCGATTCCTCCCGTTATTTTCCTTAATATTTTGTATTTAAGTTTTGATCATCTCGACGAGGCAAAATGGTGCGATTATCCTATCGCCTCGTTGTTGTCGCCCGCTTTATGGTTAAGGAAAACGGGACACCTCATTCCCAGCTTATTTTACATCAACCTTTGTGTGTGCTATGCATCTATTGATGCTTACTAAAGTACATGGTACTACTGGACCTTACCAATTATCCATGCTTCCTAGAGCGACCAGATTAGATAAAATGGGACAATTCTATTTCTAGCTTACTATAACACCTACAACCATACTTCTATGGGTAATGCACATGGGAATGCTTATTGCAATGGATGCAGCATCTGCATGCTCGAGCGAAATGACACCACCATTCCCAGCATCTTATGAGTCCTTCATAAATAAACATCAAAGAAGTACCTGGTATTCAGTCTCAAAGTGAGATGGCAAGTCAAAACCAATCTAACAATCTTGAAGATAATCTCTAGAACGTATTGTGCGGATGCTGCATCTGGCCACAGGATCCTCAGTACATACTGCAACGAAACCATGCAGAAGTAGAGACGAAAGAAAGAAAGTAGGCGGGGGAACCAAAAGACTTAATTTCCATGATTACCGTATTTTTCGACGCTATAAATGTTGTCAGCAGTAGTCTTGTAAATGCATCTGAATGTGAATGCACTCACATTGTTTCAAAAAAAATTCACAACAGCTCACCTGCCTACCCTTCAACCACATTGCCCAACCAATCTACCCAAACTTAACGTAGTCGCCACTTTATCCATACCTAGCCTCAGTCCAACCCATCCCAAACCTTCCAAAGTCCTAATAGCATACCGCCCGCTATCCCTCACTAACTCATTCTTTCTTTTACTATAGCATCTGAATCATCCTCTGAACTCTTCCAACACATACCCCACCAGATCATCCCTTGTTTGTTGAACATTTTCTTGATTTATATATCATAATCTGTTATTTTCTGCTTCCACAGTCGGGAACTCAATCAACATGCCTCGAAATTATGTAGACAATGCACAGAACAGAAGACTTGGGAGAGTCGGCATGCCTGTTGGCTCTTGTGTGGTATCTAATTCATCCTCAGGCAGCGGCGCTAAAACCTATGTAGATAATGCCTATAACAGGTCTTTGGGTCGAGTTGGTATGCCACATGGTTCCATGGTTGTGTCTCGTGAAAGTTCCAATTCTTACAGCAGTGTAAGCGGGGATAAGACATATGTTGACAACGCTTACAATAGGTCTATTGGTCGAGTTGGGATGCCTCATGGTTCTATGGTAGTTTCAAGGGATTCGAGTGCAGGAATGGACTTGAGAGAAAATAAAACTTACGTGGACAATCCTTACAATCGGTCTGTTGGTAGAGTTGGAATGTATCATGGCTCTATGGTCATTTCTAGGGAATCGAGTGCAAGGGCTGATCTACGAAAAGAAGAACGAGCTCATACAGGATTGAATAAAGAGGAAGATTCTATGTTTAAAAGTAACGATGTAAGACCAAAAACATATGCTGATAATCCTATGAACAGGCAACTAGGGCGAACAGACCTAGAACACGGTGCCATGCCAGTATCCAAGTCTTCCCCTGGCAGCGTGACACCGACATCAGTAAAAGTCTACAAAGACAATTCACTCAATCGAAGAATAGGCCGAGTTGGACAGCCTTTAGGTACAATGGTAGTTTCTAGAAATGATTACAGTCAAAGCAGCTTAAGAAGAGAGGTCTACGTTGACAACGCATTGAATAGGTTCCTAGGTAGAGTTGGACTGCCTCGTGGATCTGTACCTTTCTCTAAGACGGATGTGAAAACAGAAATGGTTACCAAAATCCGACACTATCTTAAGGAAAACAAGGCAAGTGTATTCAAAACGCCAGCAAGAACATTTTTATAAATGCCCTTAGTCTTTCACTCTATCACTTTTTATCACTGTATCACTTTTTGTATACGCATCATTGCTCATCCATATTTAAAATGATTGTTTATACTAGACTTATTTGACGCACAGAAATTGTGTTTCTTAATTATATTTTTCTTCTCTTTTATTTAGAATGGTGACGTCGACTTAAAGGCTCGGTTTCCTGAAATAGAGGATGCCATCTTAGTGAATGCATATGAAGATGTTGTCAACATACACAACAGGTATAATCATGTAACACAGTGGAAAAAGGTCAATCGAACTTCGGAAGAGCCTAGGTCCTCAGAGAAAATTCTCAGCGAATTTCATGGTACAAAAATAGATTTTGAGGAACTCGGACTAGGAAAGAGAATAGGTCAGGGTGGCTTTGGAGTAGTAAACTTTGCTGAATGGCTGGATTCTGTGGTAGCAGTAAAGACACTGCGAGTCCAAAGAGTCTCGAAAAAACGACTGACGGAGTTCTCGGATGAGGTGGCAATTCTCTGTCGTCTGAGTCACCCCAGGGTTGTCAAGTTTATCGGTGCATGTGTCAAGCCACCAAATCTATGTATCGTCATGGAGTACATGCAGACCAGTCTCTTTGATGCTATCCATGTCGACGAAGACTTAGATTTCACTGAGGATGAACGCCTTGACATCATTAGACAAACGGCGTCTGGAATCGTTTACTTGCACTCCAATGACATAGCACATTGTGACATGAAATCCCAAAATGTCCTCCTTAACTATCTGACGGGAGAAACACTGGATGTCAAAATTACCGACTTTGGTTTGAGCATGATGAAAGTTGAAGCAGAGACTGCATCTTCTGCAAGTCAAGATTACGTACGGAGAGTTGGAACTCCCCGTTACTCTGCCCCAGAGGTGCTTCTAGGAGACCTGCTTAGCCTTCAACAGATGAAGAAAGCTGATATGTACTCATTCTCCTTAGTTGTGTTTGAGGTCGTATGTGTGGAAGAGCCTTTCTACAAGATGAGTTATGCTCAGCTCCGGAAACAAGTCGGAGAGCGAGGGCTTCTACCGAAGATCCCCGAGGAAATACATGTAGATTTCTCGCTTCATAGAGTGCTGATGGATTGCTGGAGCCGAGATCCCCAGGAGCGTCCAACTGCAGAAGAATTCTACAACTATTCCATTGACAACAATAAAATCTACATGTCCTAATATATCCCAGGCAAATCACAGAATCAACAAAATTGTGATCCCACTACTGTATAGTAAAAATGAGAAAATGTGTATAAACGTTCTATATTGTACACAATAGAAACATTGACCAATATTGATATTTAAGAGAAAAATGAGCAAAAAGATCTTTTGTGAACAATTTTGTATTTTGTATTTGTTATTATAATTTAGGATTCGTGTATCAAATTGCTATCGGTGTATGAGAAGAATGATGTCAGGAGTGACTGTTTGATATACAAAGAATCATTACAGTATATGTGCTCCGTATGTGTTCCGTATTTGCAGTAGTCTAGTCTTTGCTGAGCTTCGTGTCAAATAAACATTAAAGAAGTACCTATCAGTTATTCAGTCTCAAAGTCGAGAAGGTCATGCAAAATCATTAGAATTTCCATTGGAACAGCTGCAAACCTCGGAATGAACAAAATTCCGAAGTGAGACCGGGTACCAATACCAAATGCAATACCAACTATTATGGGAGATAATATAGAGATTGGCACGATACAGAATCTACCTCTACATCTAATACCATTGATGTATTATGTTGTTTTTGTTATGTCTTAGTTTTTTGTTGTCTTTTATTTACTACAATTATACATGATTTTGAATTTATTATACATAGATATTATTTTTACATAGATTATGATTTTGAAACTGAAATGATTTTAGAAAGATTTTAAAAGAAATTTACCTCTAGCTCTTGCCAAACGTCATCTAAATATCTTGAAGTATATGACAACGTCAAAGAAAGAAAAAACACAACATGAAAACCCGAATCCTTGGATCGTCCTTTGAATAGGGAAATGGCCAAGACTCTGATGATTTTTTGTCTCTCTAGTAAGAGTTCTCTAAGAGTCTATTTTACTTTTTGATGACGTATTAGCATAACACTGCCATCCATAAATAACTATACAAACAAGGAAATCATTCTAAATTCTTTATAAACTTATCCTATTTTTTCAATTCTGAACTTGAAAGTATCATAATTATTGACTTCATATTATTTTAAATTATGAATTGTGATAACAAAAATGTAAAAAGATACTTTTTTCATTAACACAATTATTTTTCAAAAATTGTCATTTTTATATGAAAAAAGTGAAAAGGATCCCGGACCTTAAGAAAGGCTATAATAATCGGATTTTTGAATTTTCAAAATTTACTGAAATAATCATATAAATTGTTTGATCTATGTCTGAACAATAACTTTCATATTCCTTTCTGCTAAGATATAACCCTAAGCGCTTGCAAAATTTACTAAAACACACCCACCCTTCGTGAGCTTTGGTTGAACAGTGCACAAAAAACTCAGGTTGTTATGATAAATTTCACCTTAATTAGGTATGAGCGCAAAATAGAATGGCTAATTCAGACAAACTAGTGAAAGATAGATATACAACAAATTCTCCTTCAAAAGGAATTAGCCATTCTTTTTGCGCTCATGTTTAAATTAGAGAAAATCAGAGAAAAATACAGTGCACAAGTACAAATTAGCATATAAAACGCCTTTTACATATATCGATCTATATATCTGCATTGATTTTTACCTGAGCGAGGGCGTTTTATCCGGATATTTCGGCTACCCCTCTTAACTGTATAGACGTTACATAAATTGTGAAGAGATTACAAACGAAATTTTCATAATTATTCTTACTCATAAAATGTTAAATTTTCTTCTGGTGTGAAAAGGGACACTAAATCTTTATAATCAATCGATATATAGATGATCCAAAAAGGGGCCTTAAGGTCCGAGATCCTTTCAAAATATACAAATAATTGTGTCAAGTTTGTTACAAATGATTTCTATAAGTTTAACCTTCAGTGTTATACAGCAATAGATTCGAGATTGTTCATTTTCTAACATGAACAGAAATGGTGTATACTAATTTATGGATTACAGTGTAGTAATAAAACGTTTTTTTTATCTATAGTATGTGCAATCTCTGCTTGAGTTTTATAAAATCATAGTAGCATCTTTTGATTTTCCCTTTGTTTAAAATGTGTAAAAATTATTATGTACTAGTTTTAACGAAACATGCAAGTTTGAATGTGTTATTAATTAATATTATATAACTAGGATGTAACGTCGCTTCTGATTGGCTGACGCACGAGTCATTATTTTCCGATAATGACCGCTGACGGAAGATAATGACTCGGTGTGCTATGTGTCCTGATTTCAGTATTTTCGAAAAAAATATTTTAGTAAGTTTGTTAAAAATTAAAAGTTTAGATGTACTTTTCACAAAAAAAGTGCAATTACTTGCTGAATTCTTGATTAGAGTTTATGTGCATATATTTCTTTGAATCATTATTTCAATCATATATAGTCTAACTTTTCCTTATATAATATAACAAATAAGGACTTGGCCTCGGTCATTATGTCATTATAATGACCCGATGATATTTGTAATATCGACCTCGGCCCTCGGTCGATATTACAAATATCATCGGGTCATTATAATGACATAATGACCTCGACCAAGTCCATATTTGTATATTAGTAGATGACGAATAACTCCTTTTAGAGTTGGAAATCACTTTACTTTATGTTTTTATCTATCTACTAGCCGTATGTAATACCTGTCGTGTCAAGTATATTTTATATAAGGACTGTGATTTATATATTCATTAAAGATATTAATCTCGTGTATTATATCATCAGTCTATTTTGTTGATATTTATTATTTTTTTATATTCACTTATCTCTCGAAAAAGAGTCGTATTTTCTATTTCTTTCATTTCGATTTTCTACTTTCTACTCGCAAAAATCATTTAAAAGGTGCATTCTCCATTAAAGTGTTAAATCACGATTTGAAAAATAGTGAAAAATAAAGTTTTGCATTTAATGAATATTTCTATTCTTATCGAAGAATACATATCTCAGGTATTTCAAATAGAACAAGGGAGGTCTCTACTTTAATCTACTTCTAGTGATATGCTTTGTTCAATAGAGGGGCCTCAATTGCAATTTGACGGCTACTTTACAAGAGGTAGTCATATGTTCATTCCGTCACTGAAGAAACAAATGTAGCTAAGAGTATAAACTTTTGTCTTATGACGTTTTACTATGCATAAGAAATCTGTTAATGTATAATAAACCTTTTTGATTTATTACATAATTTGAAAATTCGACGTCTGAAGAAGGCATCAATATTTCTGTCTTACAATTTTTCGCTCTCTATACAGAATCCATCTACAATTAAACAAAGCACGCATCGATCCTGGCCAACTAAATATTTATTGCTTGTCATGCTAGAGGGTATCAGATTATATTATATATTTTTGCTTAGTTTACCATTAGAATATTTCTGTACAGGCTGCGAACGCGCAAATTTAGTAATTTAACACTTTATCGGAGACTGTACCAATTTGTTTTAATTGTTGTCTCGAAAATCAGATTTGATAGTATATTGTAGTTATTGTAAATTTTGACATTTTCAATTACTAATATACCTTATAATAATGACGTCATTGTTGTGTCGTCCATGTTTATATTAATTTGAAATAATGCTTTAGAATTGTGTTCATGTATGATTCCCCTTGCAACTCTGTTCCGGAGGGAAAATAACATCGCTGTCGTTCGTTCATGACTTTGTGTATGTTTGTTTGCGCGTATGTATGTGGGTTTTTTTCCTGATTCTTTTGAACAGCAAAGAATACCCCAAAAAAATCATAAATTCATCAAGCATTCCACAAAAGTTTTATTTTTTCATGGAGAGAGGATGGACCTTATTCATTTTCAAGGTCAATGGCAAAGGTCACTATCGATTATACACACCCTGTGTTATCAACAAGAAGAGGATGAACCCATTTGAAAATTCAATATCAGGGGTCACTGATCAAGGTCACTGTGTACTTAAAACCTTGATTAACCCAGTTATCGCAGTTGGATCATCAATTTTTCGATGAATGTTCCCCAAAGGAAGAGAATGAATCCTATAGATTTTCAATGTCAATGGTCAAAGCTTTGGTCACTGTGGACTGGGAATTTTTGGACAGCAATCATGAAACCAAGTATAAATGTTTCCGTTGGGGAGACGATGACCCAATCTGTTTTACAAGGTCAATGGTCAAAGGTCACCATGCACTCGACTTTAAAATCTGTCTTGACAGCATAAAACACCAACGTACAGTATAGAGATTGGGTTTTGCCTGAATCGCGGATGATTACTTTTCTTGTATACGTATGTTTTATCTTTCTACTAATCTTTTTAACAGTTCTGTGATTTACATATTACTTATAGATGTAAAGATATACATGTAGGTATTCAAAGATTTTGAGTGATATTTTCTATATCTATTACTTACATTTATTAGTTTGATATTGTCTAGTTTCATAAACACAATGTACAATTTTAAAGTTTTCTGGATTTTTTTTTCTTCGCATCCTTTGCAGCGATTGAAGCAACTTGGTATACATCTTCATGATAACGAATAACAGATCCAATATTAGTTTGCGATCAATTGACTTATTTTTCGCAGAGTTATGACCCTTGAACTTGGAATGGCTCAATCCTAGGACCTTCAAATTTACCATGCCGGTTGACTTCTACAAGTCAAAGAACCTAATGGTTTTTTAAGAGTAGAGGTCAAAGGTCAATGTTATTTTATGACTAAAAATAGCGGGGAGAGATGGTGAGAATTTTTTATTTTGACAATTCATTTTTAAAAATATTTTTTGTTTCAAACTGTGTACAACTGAAAAACAATATATGTTCTTTCATATTCCTTACAAGTTTTCGGTTTTTGAATGGTAAGAGATAGGGCTTTGAAATATCACGTGTATTCCTTGTGACAAGACCTTTCCATGGATACCAAAACTTGTGACCTTGACCTTGGAGTTTGACCTACTTTTCAGAAAATTTTGTCTTGACCTCAACTTTAGAATGGAAAGTGATAGGGCTTTCATATCGCACCTTTGTATTCCTTGTAACAAGACCTTTTCATGGATACCAAATTTTTGTACCTTGTGATCTTGATCTTGGAGTTTGACCTACTTCTCATAAACTTTAACCTTGACCATAACTTTTAAATTGTAAGTGATAGGGCTTTCATATTTCCCATATGTGAATTCCTTTTGACAAGACCGTTCCGTTTGTAACAACATTCTGACCTTGTGACCTCGTCCTTGGAGATTGACCCACATTTGAAAACTTCAATTTGGACCATAACTTTTGGATTGTAATTTAAATGATAGGTCTTTCATATTTCAAATGTGCATTCCATTTCACAAGCCCTTTCCCTTGGTAACAAAAGTTTGGACCCTTTGACCTTTTCTTGGAGTTTAATCGTTTGATACATGAGATATATTACGAAAAGAATAGGGGGGTTGTAAGCATTTCTTTAAAGACAAAGCCCAAAAGCAGGGGACCACAATTCCTTGAGTATTGGATTTCTGAGGGTTCTGTGCCAGATACCTAATATAGGAAACCTCACTATGCGCGAGGCTTCAGTGACGTCATAGGGTCCGGTCCAGATTTGGCCCCTACACTGACCGGAAATGACTTTTTACTAACCATTGATGACAAATGTTTCAACATCCAATAGCAGCAGCACCACCACAACCACCACCGCCGCTACCGAGAGGTCAAGGGTATTCAATGTTGAATATAAAACACGCTATCAAAAAATTGTCGTTTCAAATTGTACTTCAAGCGGCGGCGGCGGCGGTGGTGGTGTGGTGGTGCTGGTGCTGCTGCTGCTGCTGCTGCTGGATGTTGAAACATTTGTCATTCTGGCGTATTCTGGCCTCGGGGTTTGACGATAACTTTTATATTAAGTATCCAATGACCCCGAACTGTCCCGGGCTGTAATATACTCCTCGAGACCTTTCAATGGATATGTCACACAATATACTTACGATAACTTTAATATTTTGCACTCAATGACCTCGTCCCACCCCCGGGCTGTAATGTACTCCTCGAGACCTTTCAACGGATATGTCACACGATATACTTACGATAACTTTAATATTTTGCACTCAAAGAGCCCGTCCCATCCCCGGGCTGTAATGTACTCCTCGAGACCTTTCATTTGATTTGTCACACGGTATACTTACCATACCTTTGTTATATTGCACTCAATGACCCCCGACATACCCCCGGGATAGGGGTACATCTTGTGTCAAACCCAAGGGGGCCGCAGCAGGTGTAGGGGTCATCAATGGTTAGTAAAAAAGTCATTTCCGGTCAGTGTAGGGGCCAAATCTGGACCGGACCCTATGACGTCACTGAAACCTCACGTATAGTGTTAGGTATGTGGCACAGAACCCTCAGAAATCCACTACTTCCTTGAATTTTTTTTTTTTTTGGGAGGGGGGGGGTCGCATAATTGGTGGTGCAATTTTTATTTATAAGACGGAAATGTCGTCCTAAATCAACAAGAAAGCAATTGCAAAGAAGGTGGATATCGGAGATCCCCAACATGATAACGATACAATGATTACATCGAAACACACACACGAAACGAGAAACAAGGACAAATAGACGGAGACAACGTACGAAAATAATCTCATCACACTAAGACACGAAGGACGAGATATGATCTCCACAGAAATGTAGGTGGCGACACTGAAATGATCGATGGGGCACTGTACAAATTTAAACACTGATACACAAGGACGTTACTATAAACACTGCTAGAACAGATATATCTTGCAAAGTATACAGCATATATTTTGGATAAAAAGAAATGCCTCTTTCCAAAATTAAATTATCAGAGAACGGAGAAGTTCTTTTAATTCCCCGGGTTACAATTAAGGTATCCAATGTACAATAGGACATTTTCCCCTGTCTGGTAAGGTACACTATAAACTATATATTTTTTAAAGGTTATAGCGTCCACTGCTCAGAAATAATAATTTGGGGGCCAGAAAAACAAAGGGGAGTAACCGATGAAGCATTAAATTGTCTATTTTCTCTATATCATATGCAAAATAACGAAGTTGTACAAGAGTTTTCCCCTTTGATTTTTAGGACCTGGGAGCCTTTTATCTGTACTCAGAGCATCAATTACCTTTTAGAAAATATATAGTTTATAGTACCTTACCAAGCATAAAATGTACCATACTTTACAATGGAGAAGATTAAAGTGCTATCAGTATGTAAAATGACTCTATTGTACAACGGATACCTTATTTAAACACTACATTTCCCTGGTAAGTGTTTATAAAACGAAGTTTCTGACCATGTGAGTGTTGAAAATTTTTGGAAAAATCATCAAAAATCATCTATGAAACAAAAACAAAAATCATAAAAAGGATGCACTATTTTGCCGACCGTTTTTAGATCAAGTCGAAATTCTTTCTAGTTTCACGGATCAATTCAATCTTTTATCCAGTTAAGAAATTGAAAAAAGTATGATTCGTGATACTCATAGATTTTAAATGTAAAACAATGCTTTTTGTATATTTTCGTTCGATATTTGAGGTTTTTTCCTACTATCATATGTACCCCTATAGCCTCCCACACGTTTTTTGTTCGTGCTTTGTTGGGTTTTTTTTTTTATATAGATCATCTGTGAGTATCTCACTCACAGAAAATAACAGTTGTGTCGATTTCTTCGTTCTGATCCATCTAATTTTAGACTAATCATGTTAAATTATGAGTCCATGTTTCAACTTCACTCACTGTTTGTTCGCAACCTCTACTGATCGAAAAAGCGAAAAGACGATATCCCTATTTTCTGATTGGTTCACGAATTTAGTTAGTACGAGTTGTCCATTGGTCCTTAATTGGCCAATCAAATGGAAGCTTTTATGTTTGTCCTCAAAATTTGAAAGTGAAATAAACATTCTCGATAAACTTTCGAAATGGAAGATCAGGTAGATGATTGAAAGAATATTCCCATCTCCTTATTATTTCGTACACGAGTTATTTCTTATTTTGAATCAAAGTCATTTTGCACAGGTTTTTGGTTGCGTACCGGTAGCTTGAATTATTTCTGACTGGCATTCCTCTTGTTGCTTTCGTAAATATTGTACGTGGCTGTTCACATTTCTGTTGTTTCTCTAAGCCTCTAGTAAATAGAATAATCATCTGCCACTGTCAGGAATTTTTTCATAATAGGGTAATGGGCAAACAGACCAGAGTTGAGACTGATGTTAGAAATTGGAATGCAAATGTGAGCTCTACAGGAATTGGTTACTAGTGTCAAAGCAGTATCCCAATTATTTTGAAGGTTTATTCATGATAACTTCATTGTGTTGTTAACATGATACATGAAACTTGGAACAAATAATGGTTGGCATATGACTCAAATATTTATCAAATAATAATCTAAAAATTTCAGACTTTCATCATCTTTTATGTCGATCTTTTAACCATAAGATTTCCTCAAATTTGCAACATTGCTTAAGCAGTTACCTAATGATCAAGCATTCAGATGTGTTGTATTTATCGATTTTCAATTCTATTTTGATAAAATTGAAGTAACATCTTTTCCAAAGACAGAATTGTTGAAAATTAAAGAAAATTCCCTCAAATATAGTTTTAGGAGGGTACCATTTCCCAGCCGTTATATCTAATCTGAAACTCCCATTTCTTAATATCTGACCAAAAACTTCTTCAAGTCACCCTTATTTAGAAATGTTGACACTTATTTTGATTTGTAGTGAAACTTTATAAGTTTCCTTAATTTTATCCAATTTCGTCAAATCAAATACACCAGGCTACACCATGATCGTTTGGTTGCTCCTTCCATTCCTTTAATGCTTTGACACCAGTACTGTTTGAATGGTTTTGGATAAGTAAAGTTTTTGTTTTCAGTAATGATTCTATCTTAAAAGTATTGAAATGATCAATTTAACTTTTTAGTTGGAGCGTTTTCCATGCTAATTTTCAGTCTTTTCAAATAACGTCAGTCTGGTGCTTTTCTCTTGATAGTAGGTCCGAATGACCAATGCCTTCTGGCGGGTCTATTCAATATGTCTGGTGCAAGTTTTTATAATTTTGGTCCCTCGTGAGAAATTGATCACGCTCTTGTAAACGTTTCATGATTGTAATTTTAATTTCCTTGTTTTAAAAGTTTACGAGAACATGATTGATAAGTTGTCAGAGATTGTTGAACGGGCTGGGTCTGCCACCGTATTGCCGATGTTGGGTAAACAGAAGTATATAGAAGGGGCTGTTCTGATCATTGCGTATATTTATCGGACAGACAGTTTATGTTTCGGACCTGTGTGTTTCTTTAACAAATAGGTCCGACTGACCTATGTGAGCTGAATTTTTTGGGAAAGACTGAATTTTGGGGTGCAGCGTGTCATTGGTGGTGTTTAATTTTGAGCCTACATCAGTACATGTACAGTGTATGAAAAAGATTTGTTTGTATAATTGGAATGCTTGCTCCCACAACCATGTACTTATAACATAAGTTAAACCAAAAAGTACAAATAAGACTATAATTAAATGATATAAATATATTTCATTGACAATTTTACAAGGCAGAGTAATCAAAATCGTGTTTATATAGTTTATTGTCTGTGCGACTGACTTCAGAAACTGGATAAACATGATTTTGACCTTTTTATCATGCAAAACTTTTATAGATGTAATTGATACAATTTAATAGATCTCACTTCGTCGATGCACGTAATCGAATGTTAAACTTAGCGATGTCATGCTTAAATTTAACATTGAAAATGCCCGATCTAAAAAGTGTTTTGTTTGTATATAATTTGATTGCATAAGCCCATGTCCATGCATCATATACCAAAATTTACTACTAAGCGAGATGATTTTGTTTCAATTTTTGCATGACAAAGTAGTCAAAATCGTGTTTATCCAGTTTCTGAAGTGAGCCGCGCAGACAGAAGTGTTGATATCAGAAGTGTTGTCGATATGTTTTTACTAGGGGTGTAACAATATATTGATATATTGTGATATTTAATAAATTTGTATTGTATCGCGATACAAACTGCGTATCGCAATATATATATCGCACAGCACCCCTACATAATTAAAAACAAGCAATTCATGGTCAATATTGCTCACAACTGAACTGAACTATGACAAAAGCAAGCAAAATGGTTCATTACTTGTTTGTGTTTCTTTCAAGCAATTGACATTTATAATGTGAAATTAAATTGGAATAAAATACATGTATTAACAGTATTGACAAATGAAATATACAAAGAGGAACCTGATTTTACATAAAAAATGATAAAATGAAAAGAAACAATTAATATATCACAATACAGCTAATAAAATATTGCAATATATCGTGATTCACTTTTGGTGTATCGTTTAACCCCTAGTTTTTACTGATTCTATTTCAGAGGCTGTTAAAGGATCTCAATGGATCAAGACTCCCTATGCCTAGGATGTTGAAGCCACCTACTCCCTCAAGCCATTTCTCAAAGAAACGTTCCCGCAGTCCCGACCAGGTATGTGTATTCTTTGAGGATAATGAACTTTGATGGGATTGTTTTATTACCTGAATTTCTTATTCCTAGCGGAAATTGTTATTACAATAACTCAAAATTATTTTAGGAAAGCTTTTTGTGTCTCTGTGGTTTCTGTCCATTGAACATGTTGAAATTCCAAAAAGAAAAAAAAAACAATACTTACATGCTACATGTACATGTAGTTTTACTGAATAGTTTCAAAATTTCACTTGGGTATTTTTATGCCATGCTTAAAAAATTACTTTCTGAAAGTCAAGGTCAATTGTAAAAGTATTTGAATACACATGAACTTGTATTAGGTGTTACAGGTATTTTGAATTACATATATCTTGTATTTTTTGACAGATTATGAAATGATTGTACTTGTAGGAAAAACTAGGTAGATTCAAGAGATATTATTACCCTCAGTATACATTTAATGATTTTGTACTTTTGATTTTCACTGTCAAATTATAACGGAGGAAAATCTTTCGCCAATCGGCGGATTTCCTTCTTTTTAACTTAATTTGGTGTAATGTAAATTGTAGGGCTACAACGATACGCTTATGTAGCCCACAATATGATATGTATCATGATATTTATACTCACGATATGATTTGTATCATGATACTTAATTTATTACGTAGATCTGTATATTGGACAAATATTTTGATAAAACAAGCTCAAAAACAACCATTTAAGATCAAATCATCAATTACCCGGTATAACTTGAATGCTTTGAGATCTACATGTAGCAGTTTCATCTTCTAGCATTCTAGCTATGAATGATGATTTGATTAATAATTTAATGTTGTCAAACTTGTATTATTAGACTATTTGAATTTTTTTATCAAGTTACTAACACTACATATCGAAAATGAACCGTAAAGCAACGATACAGCCCCTCCTCGTATCATGTATCGAACCTTCGTCCTTAATCGGGGTTTATCAAGAACCACTGTGAATCATGACAGCCCTAGTAAATTGTTTTTTTTTTTTTTTTTTTGTATGTTTTTATTCAGGTTTTCAAATATACTTCACATTCCTATGACACAACATAGAAAATCAAACAAGAAATTATTAATAGTGATATACCTCTCACACTAAACTCTCACCATCATTCACTCAGCCTCACACACTCCCACTCTGTCATATAATGTGACTTGAAATATAGAAAAAAAACTAAATAAAGGAAAGAAAAAAATACAAATGATAATGAATCTACAGATATGTAAATGAATTGCATCAATTACACACACATACACACACAAAAAAACCCACCAAAAAAAAAAAACCAAAAGAAAAAAGCCCTAGTAAATTGTTAAAATTCCCCATTTAAATGCTTAAAACCCCCTCCATTTTCTGCCTTTTTCATCTCGAGTTGCTTTCATCTCTGTTATAAAGAATTTACTTTTATTACATTCACATGGAGTTTCTCTGGAAACTACATGAACAAACACATATTAAAATGAAGAAAAGGTCAGCAAAAATTTTGAAAGATTTTAACCTGGTGGCATCTAATCATGCTAATGTAGTCGATAAAAAGTAATTAATAACTATATATGTATAATGTGTCATTTCAATTTTGACTCAGCTTATATTACTATATTATTATAAAAAGTACAAGAATATTAACATCATTGTTGCTTTTTGTTTATGAATAAAGCCAACAAATGCAGAAAAGAAAAGAAGGGTCCTGAATTCTTCATCAGAAAGCATCTCATCCAAGTCTTCAGCTGTCAAAAGCTTCAATTTACGAAAATCATCAAGCACTGGAAATTTGCGAGCTTCTATTAAAGAGGAAAAACCAAAGGCCATTGTGAAACCAAAGTTAAATGCCTCTGCTAAAAAGCCTATAACAAGCACTGTACGTCAGACTGCAAATCCTGTAGTACCCGTACGGAAAGGTAAGTGACATCAAATCCTGTTGTACAGAACAGGGTTTTTCATTTATTCTTGGGGAAGGTGCCTGAAACATTTGGGAAAATTTGCGACAGTTTGCTTAAATTGGGAAAATTTTCATACAAATGCTCACCAAACTATAACCCTAAACAGTAAACATGCTTAAGTATCATTTATTAACACTGATAATCCATTTATTTGCTTGAACTGAACAAGGGATGAATAAAAAACTTAAAAATGCACTTAGAAATAGGACATTTTGTGCTGACTTCCAGGTTTTGAATCTTATTTTCTTAGGAGATTTTTTCATAATTCCTCTTTGGGAATATAAGAGTAATTTTTAGCTCACCTGAGCCAAAAGCTAAAAGTGAGCTATTGTCATACCAATTTTCTGTTGTCCATCTGTTAACTTTTCATATTTTCGACTGCTTGGAGGATTTAGACCGCTTGGAGGATTTTGATGAAACTTGGTATGCATGTACTAAAGGTCCTCTACAAAGTTTGTTCATTTCGTCTGGATCCCATCCAAAAAAAAAAAAGCTTATCTTGGTGTATTTTAAGATTTTTAATGTATTCACCAAGTTCTAAGTGATATTAAAGACAGTCTATATGCCTATAAATTTGTATTTTTGTTTCAGTTGGTGCTGCTCAGAATTCTCAAGCTGTAAGTGCAGTAAGCAAGAAACCTCCACCTGGACCTGGTGCAGGTAAATTACTTATGGAAATTAACTCTCTCATCCATGTATAGGTAATCTTGATCAACTTTGAACAATGTAAGAAATTAAGAATTGTACAATTTGGTTAACTATCAATACAACATTAGGTAAAGGCTGTTTAGCTGAATCACATCAGTGTGTATCTGTATACTGATTGCTGATGTATTAGAAAGCTTCGCTTACCTATGAGCATTTTGTAATCAGACACATTTACAGCATTTCTATGAGATAATGATTGGATATTGTCAAATTATAGTCAACCCGATTGTGCAATTAATTTTTTTAGCTCGCCGGGACGAATGTCCGGAGAGCTATTGTCATACCCCCGGCGTCTGCGTCTGCGTCTGCGTCTGCGTGCGCGTGCACAAAAACTTTAACCTTGCTTATAACTTTTAAACCAATACAGATTGGGCTTTCATATTTCACATGTGCATTCCTTGTGACAAGACCTTTCCATGGATACCAAAATTTTTGACCTTGTGACCTTGACCTTGGAGATTGACCTTCTTTTGAAAAACTTTAACCTTGGCCATATTTTTGGAATGGTAAGTGATAGGGCTTTGATATTTCACATGTGTATTCCTTGTGACAAGACCTTTCCATGGATACCAAAATTTTTGACCTTGTGACCTTGACCTTGGAGATTGACCTACTTTTGAAAAACTTTAACCTTGGCCATATTTTTGGAATGGTAAGTGATAGGGCTTTGATATTTCACATGTGTATTCCTTGTGACAAGACCTTTCCATGGATACCAAAATTTTTGACCTTGTGACCTCGACCTTGGAGATTGACCTACTTTTGAAAAACTTTAACCTTGGTCATATTTTTGGAATGGTAAGTGATAGGGCTTTGATATTTCACATGTGTATTCCTTGTGACAAGACGTTTCCATGGATACCAAAATTTTTGACCTTGTGACCTTGACCTTGGAGATGATTGACCTACTTTTGAAAAACTTTAACCTTGGCCATATTTTTGGAATGGTAAGTGATAGGGCTTTGATATTTCACATGTGTATTCCTTGTGACAAGACCTTTCCATGGATACCAAAATTTTTGACCTTGTGACCTTGACCTTGGAGATGATTGACCTACTTTTGAAAAACTTTAACCTTGGCCATATTTTTTGAATGGTTAGTGATAGGGCTTTGATATTTCACATGTGCATTCCTTGTGATAAGACCTTTTTTATTGTTGTTGTTGCAATTTACATATGGTTGCCACCGGCGAGCTATGTTGTCATTCTGACAAGTCTGGTTTCCAACCTTATCGTTGAGTCGACATCTTTTGGGGGTTTTTTTTGTTCATTTTGATGTCATTGTTAAATACGCAGTTCCATTGTGACATAACAACGCAAAAGAGCAAAAAAATTACCTGCCTTGGACATTTGTTGTCATTTTGTCATCCATTATACATAATAGAGTTTCTGCAACTGGTCTATTCTTTCATCATTCAAAGTTGAGGAAGATTTGACATAACTGTTTGATGGATATTATGTAGAATATACGAGCAAAGCTAAATGTATTCTTTTGTTTTATATCATATTTTATAAACAAGAATCCAGTGATTGGGAAGGACAGGGACCATGAACCATAGTCCCATTAATTTGAAAGATGGCCCATCAAAGTCTACAGTGTATTTATTTTCAGAAATGGTCCATTGAAATCGTAGAAAATCATTGAAAATGGCCCATTCACAAAAATTCCTTCCCAATCCAGTCCTTTCCTCTTGATAAAACAAATTCAAAAATCCAATTGAGAAAAATCTTATTGATGAACTTTTATATTCATGATATAAATGATTAAATATACATGTATATAAATGAAATAGATTCCAAAGGGCATTAAGTTGCCCAGATTGTAAGTATCTCTATGTTTTTAGTGAACAAGAGATAACATACAACTCAAGTGTTTTTGTGTCGCCTGCGAAGCATAGCGACACTTAGGGATCACTTTGTCCGTTGTCCGTCTGTCCGTCCGTCCGTCCGTCCGTCCGTCAGTCAGTCCGTCTGTCTGTCTGTCACACTTTGGGTGTCACAGCCCATAACTTTTGAATGGTAAGTGATAGGGCTTTGATATTTCACATGTGTATTCCTTGTGACAAGACCTTTCTACACATACCATAATTTTTGACCTAGTGACCTTGACCTACATATTTGACCTACTTTTCAAAAATAATAAGATTGCTTATATCTTTTGATTGGTAAGGGATAGGGCTTTTATATTTTACACATGTATTCCTTGTGACTAGACCTTTGTAAACATACCATAATTTTTGACCTTGTGACCTTGACCTAGATATTTGACCTACTTTTCAAAAAAAGTTAAAATTTGCTATATCTTTTGAATGGTTAGTGATAGAACTTTGATATTTCACATGTGTATTGATTGTAACAAGACATTTCTTTGTGTCGCCTGCGAAGCATAGCGACACTTAGGGATCACTTTGTCCGTTGTCCGTCTGTCTGTCCGTCCGTCCGTCCGTCCGTCCGTCCGTCAGTCAGTCCGTCTGTCTGTCTGTCACACTTTGGGTGTCACAGCCCATAACTTTTGAATGGTAAGTGATAGGGCTTTGATATTTCACATGTGTATTCCTTGTGACAAGACCTTTCTACACATACCATAATTTTTGACCTAGTGACCTTGACCTACATATTTGACCTACTTTTCAAAAATAATAAGATTGCTTATATCTTTTGATTGGTAAGGGATAGGGCTTTTATATTTCACACATGTATTCCTTGTGACTAGACCTTTGTAAACATACCATAATTTTTGACCTTGTGACCTTGACCTAGATATTTGACCTACTTTTCAAAAAAAGTTAAAATTTGCTATATCTTTTGAATGGTTAGTGATAGAACTTTGATATTTCACATGTGTATTGATTGTAACAAGACATTTCTTCAAATACCATAATTTTGACCTAGTGACCTTGACCTATATATTTGACCTACTTTAACAAAAAATTAAGATTGTATATATCTTTTGATTGGTAAGGGATAAGGCTTTGAAATTTCACTTGTGTATTCCTTGTATCAAGACCTTTCTGCACATACCATGATTTTTGACCTTGTGACCTTGACATAGATATTTGACCTATTTTTCAAAAAAGTTGGGATTCGCTATATCTTTTGATAGGTTAGTGATAGGTCTTTGATATTTCACATGTGTATTCTTTGTGACAAGACTTTTTTAAACATACCGTAATTTTTTACCTAGTGACCTTGACCTACATATTTGACCTTTTTTCTAAGGATTGCGTATATCTTTTGATTGCTAAGTGATATAAGGCTTTAATACTTCACACATATATTTCTTATGATGTGACCTTTGTTTTGTTACCAAAGTATTTAGGTAGGGACCTTGACCTAGTTGATTGACACTATTTTCTGAAAATTTGAGATTGACCATATCTTTCAATTGGTAAATAAAAGGTCTGATATTTCACAGATGAATTTCATTAGACAAGACTTTTATAGTGATACCAGTAATTTTGAACCATGTAATCCACCTCCTAGAATAGGCCTCTTCGCAGGCGACACAAGCATTCCTTGGATTGCTATTTTTAATGTTTATGATGGATTCCAGCATTTTGCGCATCACTCTATACAATGTATAGTCTTGATTTGACTCTTTAAAGGAATTTTACGTGTACATTTTTATGCCCCTGTAATCGAAGATTTGGGGGCATATAATTTTTGTCCTTTCCGTTTGTCTGTCTGTTTGTCCGCAAAAACTTTAACCTTGGTCATAACTTTTGAATGGTTAGAGATAGGGCTTTGATATTTCACATGTGTATTCCTTGTGACAAGACCTTTCAATGGATACCAAAATTCTTGACCTTGGAGTTTGACCTACTTTTGAAAAACTTTAACCTTAGCCATAACTTCTGAATGGTAAGGGATAGGGCTTTGATATTTCACATGTGTTTTCCTTGTCACAAGACCTTTCCAAAGATACCAACATTTTTACCGTGTGACCTTGACCTTGGAGTTTGACCTACTTTTGAAAAACTTTAACCTTGGCCATAACTTTTGAATGGTAAGGCATATGGCTTTGATATTTCACATGTGTATTCCTTGTGACAAGATCTTTCAATGGATACCAAAATATTTGACCTTGTGACCTTGACCTTGGAGTTTGACCATTATACAATTTTTACTGAAAAATATGCCAACGGGGGCATTCGTGTTTCAAAAACTCGTTTTTTTTTAATTCAAGTTAGTTCAATCAACTGGATCACTAATGTGATAGAGCAACATTTATCAGTATGAATTGCAATTGTAAGAAACTTTGTCAGTGTTTCTGGTACCTCAAGTCCTTAGCTTTGACAGAAAGAAACAACTGGTTTCCCTAATTTCTCTACATATTGTACGACATATCTGTGTGTGCTTCAGGAGGAGGAGGTGGTAAGAAGAGACCAGCATGGGATTTAAAAGGCAGACTAGAGGACATGGAGGCAAAGTTACGACAACAGACTTACCAGAGTTCGTCTCAAAATGCTCTTATTGAGGAGTTTGAAGGACGTATAGCTCATCTGGAGACACAGAAAGCACAGTTATCAGGAGCAGTACAGCAAAAAGAGGAGTTGGCAGCTAGTACATCTAGAGAGGTTCAGGACCTCAGATCTCAGCTCAGGTACCTTATACACTGTTGTTAATAATCCTATAATCAACTTGTATAAACTATGCTACATGGATTGGGATTCTGAAATTTAAAAAAGAGCGGTCTGCATTCATTTATGTCTTGATCTGTAATGTTGAAACTTTATTCATTATCATAATATCTCAAATATGCATTTTGTTTGAATAATTAAACATCTCAATTATAAGGCAAATCGAGGATTCTAAGGACCATATGAAGAGGGAGTTGGAAAGGAAAATATCGGAGCTTGAATTCAATAGGGATTCTCTACAAAGACAAAAAGAAAGTTTGGAAGGGGAACTGAATGCTACAAGGGCAGAAATAAATGGTTTAAAGATGACTGTAGCCCAGTTACAATCCAGTCAGGCTGGAATCTCTGCTCAACTCCAAGCTACAAAGGTTTGATGTGTACAATGTACAGAAATAAAATACACCTATATGTATAAATGGGGCTTTACATTCAAGATAAGTACAAAATTATGCATTTGTAGTCCTTAAATGTATGTTTTTTCATCTATACTAACCGGCCTCACCCCCAGAGAAAGCAATACATAATTATGATATACAGTTTAACCCACACTGGCAATTTAAATGTAATATTTCAACACAGTTTTAATGATACATTTAATTGATTTGTTAGGAACAGCTAGACAAGGAGATTTCAGATGGAAAGGAAAAAGACAGAGAAATTAACATGTTGAAAGAGACAATACGGCAACAGCTCGCTGAGATAGAGGATTACAACAATAAATGTAGAGAGCATGAAACCCTGCGGAGGAAACTTCATAATACTATACAAGAACTCAAGGTGATAATATACTATATGAGAGCTCTCTTCTGTAACCCTCTCATCTAAGAGTTTGAGATGCTGATATCCCTCTTTTCATACTGTTCATTGTTATTGGGATAAAAAAACTTTATCCATCTATAATTGTTTATTATTGTTAGTGATAATTTGTAAACCACTGCTGTTTATTGAAAGTTAAAATTGTTTGTACTTATCATTTCATAACCATCCTTAAAGTTATGAGTCAATTTAATGTAAAATTTTTTACACATATCTGATTTAGTTTGAACTGGAATTTCCTTCTTGCTGCATCTTTTCTTTATTTTCTGAGAAAAAAAAATGAATTTGAAAAATTGAAACAGGGTTAAAAAATTGATAGACTTTGTATTGTAGGGAAACATCCGAGTTTTTTGTCGAGTGCGACCTTTACTTGGGGAGGAGTGTCTTGGTAATGATGGTATCATATCACACATGGGCTTCCCTGATCCGGATCATAAAGTCCTCGAACTCCAGAAAGTCAGCGGTGATGTAACACTGAATGAGGTAAAGAACATGTATAATACCAGTTCCAGTTAAACTAATTATTTAGTAAGTCAGTTATGCATGATTATATACATGTAAGGCAATAGGAGATTTAAGGTAACAGTAAATTATGGCTTATGAACTTTTTTAATAGTCTGATGAAATGATATCTTGAAAAATTTAGAACTTTACAAGTCAACATATATGATGACTTCATAATAAATCATCACATGACCGTAATACTGAAATTGGCTAAAACTATTTGAAACTTGGTATTAAATGATTGATCTCTATACAACTAAAGATATGTACATGTACTTGCATATTCATGTACATGTAAGCGTTAAGAGTAAGAATTATGAACTTTACATCCCTATATTGTCCTCATATATATCCTCAACTAGCTTTAACCAAGCTAGCAGATACTGTATAATGTAAAAGTTGTATATTCATTTTTAGCTCGCATCAACAAGGTAAAGGGGGGCTTATGCTATTGCCCTGTCGGCAGCGTCCACACCATAGGTTAAGCAAAAAGTGACAGGTCCATGCCCTTCTAAGTATAAGTTCTACATCAACCAAATTTGCATGGATGATGTATCTAAGGATGCATGGTATGGAGGCTGCATCTGACCCATATTTCATGCTTGAACGACAAGGTTAAGTAAAATGGGACAGGTCCATTCCCACTTTACTATGAGTCATCCAAAGTTGTGTGGATGATGCATCTGAGGATGCTTACTACATTGCATGGTACAGATGCTGCATCTGACCCATATTTAACGCCTAAGCGACCAGGTAAAGTAAAATTGGACAGGTCCATTCCTGCCTTACTATAAGTCCTACATCAACCAAACTTGTGTGAATGATGCATCTGAGGATGCTTAATGTAGTACAATGCAGGTTAAGTAAAATGGGACAGGTCCATTTCCTACCTATATGAAGTCCTAGATCAATAAAAAAACTTGCGTTGGTGATGTATCTGAGGATGCTTACTACAATGCTCCTTTCAGGTGCTGCATCTGACATACATGTATATTTCACGCTTGATTGACTTGGTAAGTTTAAATTATAACCTTCATTTCCAGCCTCCTTTAAATTCTTTATCAACAAAATTTGTGCAATGTAGGTATAGATGTGACAGTGTTGCCGTCAAGGTGAGCTCTGTCATCTCTGATGACACTATGTTTATTTAATGATGGCACTTTTAACAACAATATAACATCCTGACAAATTGACAATGAACTACTTTACAGTTACAGTCATGAAACAATAACATTTCTCTTACAGAGCTGACTGACTGGGAGTCATAAAGACAACAAAACAATAACATTTCTCTTACAGAGCTGTCTGACTGCCTGTCGTAAAGACAATAAAACAATAACATTTCATTTACAGAGCTGTCTGACTGCCTGTCGTAAAGACAATAAAACAATAACATTTCTCTCACAGAGCTGTCTGACTGCCATTTGTAAAGACAATAAAACAATAACATTTCTCTTACAGAGCTCTCTGACCGCCAGTCGTAAAGACAATAAACGATAACATTTCTCTTACAGAGCTCTCTGACTGCCAGTCGTAAAGACAATAAAACGGTAACATTTCTCTTACGGAGCTTTCTGACTGCCAGTCGTAAAGACAATAAAACGATATCATTTCTCTTACAGAGCTCTCTGACTGCCATTCGTAAAGACAATAAAACAATAACATTTCTCTTACAGAGCTGTTTAACTGTGAGTTGTAGAGACAATAAAATGATAACATTTCTCTTACAGAGCTGTCTGACTGCCATTCGTAGAGACAATAAAACTATAATATTTCTCTTACAGAGCTGTCTGACTGCGAGTTGTAGAGACAATTAAACAATATCATTTCTCTTACAGAGCTCTCTGACTGCCAGTCATAAAGACAATATAACAATATAATTTCTCTTACAGAGCTGTCTGACTGCCAGTTGTTAAGACAATAAACGATAACATTTCTCTTACAGAGCTCTCTGACTGCCAGTCGTAAAGACAATAAAACAATAACATTTCTCTTACAGAGCTGTCTGACTGCCAGTCATAGAGACAATAAAACGATATCATTTCTCTTACAGAGCTCTCTGACTGCCATTCGTAAAGACAATAAAACGATAACATTTCTCTTACGGAGCTTTCTGACTGCCAGTCGTAAAGACAATAAAACGATAACATTTCTCTTACAGAGCTATCTGACTGCCAGTCGTAAAGACAATAAAACAATAACATTTCTCTTACAGAGCTGTCTGACTGCCAGTCATAGAGACAATAAAACGATATCATTTCTCTTACAGAGCTCTCTGACTGCCATTCGTAAAGACAATAAAACAATAACATTTCTCTTACAGAGCTGTTTAACTGTGAGTTGTAGAGACAATAAAACGATAACATTTCTCTTACAGAGCTGTTTGACTGCCAGTCGTAGAGACAACAAGTATGAGTTTGTGTTTGACAAGGTGTTTGAGCCATCTGCTGATCAAGCTGTAGTGTTTGAGGAGATAGCCCAGCTTGTACAGGTAAACCTTTAACAAAGTTTATCAACATTCTTATGATGTAGTGTTTTCTTATTCCCCCTCTCATTGTGTGAGACTTTACATGTGACCAGTCACTATCACATCATATATTAGATATTTCATTAAAGCAGCACGTTCAGCCTTCAGACAAAAATATGCTTCATAAAAAAGATACAGGGCAAATCTCTATTTTTATGCCCCTGGAATCACAGATTCGGGGGCATATAGTTTTTGGCCTGTCCGTCTGTTTGTTTGTCTGTCTGTTTGTCTGTTTGTCCGAAAAAACTTTAACATTGGGCATAACTTTTGAATGGAAGGTGATAGAGCTTTCATATTTCACATGTGTATTCCTTGTGACATGACCTTTCCATTGGTACTCAAATGTTTGACCTTGTGACCTTGACCTTTGACCTACTTTTCAAAACTTTAACATTGGGCATAACTTTTGAATGGAAGGTGATAGAGCTTTCATATTTCACATGTGTGTTCCTTGTGACAAGACCTTTCCATTGATACCAAAATTTTTGACCTTGTGACCTTGACCTTTGACCTACTTTTCAAAAACTTTAACATTGGGCATAACTTTTGAAGGGAAGGTGATAGAGCTTTCATATTTCACATGTGTGTTCCTTGTGACATGACCTTTCCATTGATACTCAAATTTTTGACCTCTTGACCTTGACCTTTGACCTACTTTTCAAAAACTTTAACATTGGGCATAACTTTTGAAGGGAAGGTGATAGAGCTTTCATATTTCACATGTGTGTTCCTTGTGACAAGACCTTTCCATTGATACCAAAATTTTTGACCTCGTGACCTTGACCTTTGACCTACTTTTCAAAAAGTTAACTTTAACATTGGGCATAACTTTTGAATGGCAAGTGATAGGGCTTTCATATTTCACAAGTGTGTTCCTTGTGACAAGACCTTTCCATTGATACCAAAAGTTTTGACCTCAAGACCTTGACTTTGACCTTTGACCTACTTTTCAAAAACTTAAACATTTGGCATAACTTTTGAATGGTGAGTGATAGGGCTTTCATATTTCACATCTGTGTTCCTTGAAACAAGACCTTTCCGTTGATACCAAAAGTTTTGACCTCGTGACCTTGACCTTTGACCTACTTTTCAAAAACTTTAACATTGGGCATAACTTTTGAATGGCAAGTGATAGGGCTTTCATATTTCACAAGTGTGTTCCTTGTGACAAGACCTTTCCATTGATACCAAAAGTTTTGACCTCAAGACCTTGACTTTGACCTTTGACCTACTTTTCAAAAACTTAAACATTTGGCATAACTTTTGAATGGTGAGTGATAGGGCTTTCATATTTCACATCTGTGTTCCTTGAAACAAGACCTTTCCGTTGATACCAAAAGTTTTGACCTCGTGACCTTGACCTTTGACCTACTTTTCAAAAACTTTAACATTGGGCATAACTTTTGAATGGCAAGTGATAGGGCTTTCATATTTCACAAGTGTGTTCCTTGTGACAAGACCTTTCCATTGATACCAAAAGTTTTGACCTCAAGACCTTGACTTTGACCTTTGACCTACTTTTCAAAAACTTAAACATTTGGCATAACTTTTGAATGGTGAGTGATAGGGCTTTCATATTTCACATCTGTGTTCCTTGAAACAAGACCTTTCCGTTGATACCAAAAGTTTTGACCTCGTGACCTTGACCTTGACCTTTGACCTAATTTTCAAAAACTTTTGAATGGTAAGTGATAGGACTCTCATATTTCACATGTGTATTCCTTGTGACAATACCTTTCCATTGATACCAAAATTGTTGAACTTGACCTTTCACATACTTAACAGAAAATGAAGTTTATACTAACAATGATGCCACCGGGGGCATTCGTGTTTCACAAACACAGGCTTTATAAAATTATAATTTTTCCTGGATGGTAGAAGTTATGAACTTTCCGTTAATACCAAAAATGTTAACCTTTAAAGGTCCTTAATGTTATCATAATAAATGAATTTAAAAAACGAATTTTTGTGGCGCCACTAAAATTGCTCATGTTTGGGATAGACCTGTCCTTACGTATGCATGATACGGCTCGTTGTGTTGTACAAATCAAAACAAACATGGCGAACACTCTCAACGGAAAAGAGGTTAAAATTTACTGGTACTCAGATTTGGACAGAGAAAGAAATAAAAGGAATACAGAGTGTGAAAGAGCAATATGGAAAGTATATATCAGAGACCAAATGGATATATAAAATTCGGTGAAAAATGAGTTAAATCTTGTCACACGCCACAAAGTAGCTGGTATTTTGCTGGACATGTAAGTCAGATTAGATATAATCGGTCCTAAATTGTTTGATACACATCATTTTATCATATTGTTTGAAATGCTGTATGAAAGAAAGATATGATGTCTATTTAACTCTCATTGTTTAGAATAATCATCAAAATAGCCTACTAAATTGGTATATGTATCTATTCACTTTGTTCCTCAGAGCTCTCCTGCTCATTAATATTCATGAAGAGGCGCTGCTACAACTGAAATTTCAAAAATCTATATCTCTCTAACGGGGGTGTCGTCAGATTTGATACTTGGTACACCGATGAATGACCATAACATAGAACAATCTATGTTAAGAAATATGTATTACAAGTATCAACCCCTTTACAACCCAAAGTCGGAATGTGCTGCTTTAAGGAAAAGTCAATACGATGTCACTCATTTACGAAAATATACCTTTCTAGATACTGATCAAGTCCACTATATAATAGTTTGTTTGATTATGTTTCTTTACAGAGTGCTCTTGATGGGTATAACGTTTGTATCTTTGCGTATGGACAGACAGGATCAGGTAAGACCTATACAATGGAGGGAGGTGACGTGATAGATGATCAGAATAAGGGAATGATACCTAGGGCCGTATGTCAGATATTTCAGTCTACAGAAGAATTACAGAGCAAAGGTTGGATGGTAGGTTATTATTACTTATGTCACTAAAGGATTTTTAAAAAGTTTTTAGTGTTCCTGTATTTGCCTGTTATCACGTGATGGACCCAAAAAGTAATTAGTGTATACCTTGATATATTTACACTGTGATTATAGGAGTATAACTGCGGTGGCATGATTTGAACTATGACGGTACGTAGTAAGAGAGCCTTAGCAACAGAGTTTTAAACCATTTAAGTGTGAAAAACTGGAATATAAATACATGTTGTATATATAATAACTGTCTTTTGGAATGTGATTATACCTTAAATCTCTAAAGAAAACTTGCTTCCTATACTTAGGAGCTTGGGGTGCTGAATCAAGGTACCTCTAGCCAAAAAATATACCTACTATACCCCTGGGCAAGTTACCAGGATTCCCCACCACTCATCACAACATAGTTTTTAGCTCGCTGGGTCAAATGTTTGGAGATGTATTTTGAGCTACATGTATATTGATGTATGCACAGTGCCATAAAATTCACAAAAATTGAGCTTAGGTCAATCTTTTGAACAATTGGAGATAGTGCTTTGATATACATCTTTTACATGTAAATTGTGAGTTGTCAGGGCTTTCATTTGGTATCATTACTTTTTATCACCTTTGACATAGTGACCTCAGTCAATTTATGTTTATTTCTCATGTCTTGTATACCCAATATGATATAATTACATGTATTTCTCATAACCTCAGCACCTTTCTATGGCATCTTTTCCTAATAGCCTTGTTCTTTGATTACTCATAAGAAAATAGCATCGGACATACATGTACATCACTGCATGTATTACAATCTGTTGGTAGTAGAATTTGATCTGTGACATTGTTCTTGGAGTTTGGATGAATTTTCCAACGATTGTTTAGAAAGTATAACTTAACTGTGGTACAAGGGCATTACATGTACATGTATATTGAGATTTTTAGCTCGACGGGACGAAAAAGTCCGGAGAGCTAATGCCATACCCTCCGTGTCGTTGTCGTCATCCGTAGACAAAACTTTAACCTGGACTATAACTCTTGAACTAAAAGGGGTATGGCTTTGATATTTCACATGTAAATACCATGTTACAAGACCTTTCATTTGAGACCATGACCTTTGAACTATTGACCTTGGACTTTGACCTACTTTTCAAAATCTTTAACCTGGGCTATATCTCTTTAACATTAAAGGTTAGGGTTTTGATATTTCACATGTAGATTCCTTGTGACGAGACCTTTCATTTGAGACCATGATCTTTGACCTAGTGACCTTTACCTTGGACTTTGACCTACTTTTCAAAAACTTAACCTGGGCTATATCTCTTGAACTATAAGAGGTAGGGTTTTGATATTTCATAAGTAGATACCTTGTGATGAGACCTTTCATTTGAGACCACATCCTTTGACCTTGTGACCTTTGGACTTTGACCTACTTTTCAAAACGGCAAGCTACGTAATCTTTGATTACCCTATGTTTACTATAGACATATATGAGTTTTTTACTATATAGATATATATATTGTATAACAGGATTAGTTTGTTATTATTTATTACAGTATGAGTTTGAGGCATCATTTCTTGAGATTTACAATGAGACAGTGAGAGATCTCCTAGGCAATGGAAAAGACAACATCAAACATGAACTAAAGACAGCTGGACAGGAAGTGGTTGTCACTAACCTTACAATGGTCAAGGTTACCATGGAGAGGGAGGTCAGCTGTCTATTATACATGTAACATATATAAAATCACACAATGCAAATTATTAAAAGCAGGGTTCAAAAATTAATTGTCATTTCATTTTGTCAAAAATTTCTTCATTTTGACTCTCAGAATTTTTTTTATTCAAATTATGCATTCTTTTTAATGATCGGATATTTTTTGAAAGATCTATGGTTAAAACAGTTATCATAATATGTTTACTTTAAAGATAGAAACTACTTACAGCATGCATTTTCATGTTTGACATATTCAGGTACATAATCTGTTAGAAAAAGCATCTCAGAACAGATCTGTAGCGGGAACTAGGTGTAATCAGCGTTCATCTCGCAGTCACAGTGTGTTTAGACTCAAAATTGTAGGAAAAAATAGCATCACTAGTGAGGAGTGTTCAGGTAATAATTTTACACCCGAAAATCGGAGCTATATGCATGGAGGCAAAATTGTCTCAAGTTTTCATAAATTTTGTTCAAAGTTTTCATAAATTTTGTAAAAGAAAAATTACTATATGTACATGTATCTGTATTTTCATTTTGTTTGCAACTACATGTAAGAATGCTTTGCTCTAGGTTTTTTTTTATTTTAAATATTTACGTTTCTTACAGGGACTTTGAACCTGGTAGATTTGGCAGGATCAGAGAAATTAAAGGAGTCAGGATCTGAAGGTCAAAGGTTAAAGGAGACCAAGGCTATAAATAGCAGTTTGAGTAGTCTAGGCAATGTCATCATGGCTCTAGCTAATAAGGTTTGTTTATATCATGTGCAATTTTAAGCTGATGGTGTACAAATTAAGCAATTTTATTCTGCATCATTTAGAATATTGCCCCATTATAGACATTATTTCTCTCGTTCCGGACAGAGATATCTACAGATTTACCCGTTCTGAGACAACTCTGTCTCGCACCCCCGGATGTTTGTCTGGAACCCCCTATTGTGACGTCATAGGCATTTACGTAGGTTTAGCAGTGTTTGACGTCACATTGAGCAACATTTTACGCAGAACAAGCGATGTTTATTCATGAATTATGTGAAAATATATGGGTGAGAGAAAAATAATCAATCACCCCTTTATACAGGGACAGGGAAATCCCACCCTTGTCTCAAAAATTTGCAAAGTCCACTACTCGGCAAGCCTCGTCATGAGCTGCAAATCTTTGATACTCGGGTGGGATTACCCTGTACCTATACAAAGGGGTGATAGATTCTATTAATCTGCCATGGCCATCTCATTATCTAATCATTCATTCAAACAATTGGTTACAATGATAACTCAAAAACCCTGTCATTGAATCCTAAGAAAATCTGTTTTCATATGTGTGTATAGGGAATAGACAGTTACATGTCAGGAAGGGAATAGAGAAGTTGTTAGGTCAACAGATCTATGATGAAGGTCATCATCATTCAAGTACCATACAGCAAATGCAAACCAAATTTAGGTACATTTAATGATACAGAATTGTAAAGTTTGGATCAAGTTCATGACTGAATTAGACAGACTGTATGTCACCATGTACTGATAGTTAGACAAAAACCAAATTTTCTTCCACTTTGTCCTTGCAGAAGTTGTGTTCATACCTATGAAATAGACAAAATATGCATTTTTTAAAGATTAATCATCATATAGGTAAAGGGTACCACTGGCTTGCATTAAAACCTGATCAATTATAACCCAAGTACATGTATTTTACATCCTATCTGAACAAAATATTGTTCTACCATAAAAAAAAATAATTAATAAAATAAATGTTGGAATTGGAGAGACCAGCTGCTAAAGAAGCAAATTCTTCAATATTTTCATCAATCCTCTATCATTTTATCAATGACACCAGAAATTATCTTTCATTTCCATACAGGATTTGAAATGTATCAACAATAGCATTTTCACTTGACTATGTTTTACAGGATAATCATATTCCGTACCGTAACTCTAAGCTGACCTCCCTCCTGCAGCATTCTCTAGGAGGTAATAGTAAAACTCTCATGTTTGTGAATGTGTCACCAAAGGAGGAGTGCTTCCAGGAAACTCTCAACTCTCTCAGATTTGCTACCAAGGTATGGATATCATTATATATGTATAAATTGTTTAAGGAGACATTGTCTGTGCTCTTCTGTACACTGAACTAGAGCAAATCAGAACACCCTGTTTGCCTATTTTCTATGAAATCTACTGTTGTGGCGTCCTAAAATGTTGTCCATTTCAAATTTTTTCTTAGTTGTAACAGAAAATGTCACAAGCAATATTGCAAAACTGATATTCAAGTTGTTGAAAAAAGGTTATTGTCAAGGTATATATACATGTATGTACTAGCAATTACATTTGTATTTGTAAATTTCAGCAAGTATGAAGTACAAATGTACATGGAGTTTGATGGACCTTTTGCTGGTCATACATAACAAAATTTATTTTTATCTGCAGGTTAACCAATGTCACATAGGCACAGCACAGAAGAAAGCCAAATAACCAATGACAGTACATAGACTTTATAGTAGGATTAAGTCATGATTGGAAATGATTTATGTACAAATGCCAAGCTAGAATACTACATCAATGTAAATATTTGTAGAGAGTAATTGTACAGAAATTTGTAGATTGGAACCCATCCCGCAAGCTGATTTAGTTGGAAAGAGATGTATTTGCTTTTCCAATTGTCATATCATTCTGAAATCATAAGGTGCTCTTATTTAAATGCATGAAGTATAGTGTAGTCCTTGGATGTTGTTGTCTGTGACCCTTAGAATGCCATGACCTTTATACAACAAAGTCACTTGACCAATATCACCAAAGAGATGAGATGTTGTTGTCCGTGACCCTTAGAATGTCATGACCTTTATACAACAAAGTCACTGGACCGATATCACCAAAGAGATGAGATGTTGTTGACCGTGACCCTTAGAATGTCATGACCTTTATACAACAAAGTCACTGGACCAATATCACCAAGGAGATGAGATGTTGTTGTCCGTGACCCTTAGAATGTCATGACCTTTATACAACAAAGTCACTGGACCAATATCACCAAAGAGATGTTGTTGTCCATGACCCTTAGAATGTCATGACCTTTATACAACAAAGTCACTGGACCAATATCATCAAAGAAAGGGAGGTATATGTTTTGTTCACAAACGACATAACAATAATTTTAATTGATAAAGTGCAATGATCTAAGAAGTGTTCAATATAGCAATGATCTGTAAACACGTGTACTTTTGTACATCTTTTTATCATGATAAATATGTTTACAATAATTTTATTTTGTTTTACCACAATTTTATAGCTTTTTGAAATAAAATTTGATGCATGGATTGAAATGATTTTTATGTGTGAAGTCTATGTTAAGATATATTTTATGTGCCTTTAACCTTGTTAGTAAACCATACAACTTTATGAGGTTAATGACCTAGATAATGAATTTAATTATGACGGGGTTCATGCCTCACAATAAAATACATCCATGGTGTACTTTGCATAGTATATTTGTCAAAAAAAATGTTTTATATACATGTAAGAAAATGAAATATGATGACTTTGTCTACTCATATTTCCATAGATAACATATAATTCATGTTGTCTGCACAGTATATGCTACACTAATGTCTAGTTATTGTCTGTACTTTTTCTTACTTCTTGCCTTTCTTTCCTGCCTTTATTTCTGCTTCATTTATTTGGTAAAAATGAAATACTCATTTCCATGCAAACTATCATAATCAAATGTTAATGTATTATTTAAAGAATTCTCCAATATGAAATAAATCATGTGTCTTTTATGACAAACTCTACATGATTCTCTGTGTTGATATATAAACTTCACATCTTCATTGGGATCCAAGAGCGATATAGCCTTTAGGCCACTTGTTCAATCAAAAGGAAGAGGTTCAAAGTTTGTTTTGTATATGCCAGGTTGACAAGAAGCTGTACTCTTGATCAACGCTACAGTGGACGGTGTTCGTCCTCTGGGGCTTCAAGTTTGTTGGATCTCTTTAATTATAGACAAGTACATTCAAGTACCATACCTAATTGCACAAAAATATGTATTTCAAATCCATGAAAACAGTAAAAATAAATTAAGAAAAGGTTTTCAGAAAAACAGATGTCTGCCCCCTCCCTCTAAGTTACTTTGACCTTAGGCCAATATGATGTGAACCCTTGTAGTCATGGGCAACATCATACTAAAAAATGAAAGTGATTCATTATATTGTTTGAGGTATAGCCCAAACATGATTAGCATATACAATTTCATTGTAAGAACATTGAGTAAAATTGACTTTGGTCACATGACCTTGGATATAGGTGATCTGAAACCTACATTGTATGGATCATGAGCAACAAAAACTGAATAAGTGATTGGATACATGGGTCAAAACATATAACCTGGACATGATTAGCATATACAATGTCTTCTCCCCGTTGGGGGGAGACATAATTGTGCAAATCAACCCAATAGATTTGACTTTGGTTCAGAGTCATGAAACATATAACTTAAAGGTTCTGGGCACGATTAAAATTACGAATATTTTTTTAATCCATAGAAACTAACAACCAGGGCAAGATTTTCACAATTTCTTTAGTGACCCGCAGATATGCGGACCTGATTCATTAAAAGACAAAATGTTATGGTCTGAACACGATATAATATTTCAATCAACCGAGACCTTGACCTTCGTGACATAAGGATCAAATCCTGCCTTCCTACTATGCATTTCAGTAAGCATTCTCATATGTAACACCTGTTATAGGAGTGTCCCGTTTTCCTCATTCAGTGTTTGTCGATGAGGCCTCCCTCCCTTCTATTTCTTCAAGGTAAGCTAAAAAGCACCGAGAATAGTACAATATTTATCAATCATAGACCGTCGAGCTGCGACCTTGATCTTTGACTTGACAATCAACAGCTTTCTTCCTCCTGTCCTGACGTGATCCATAAAATTGTTTAAAAGGTATTAATAATCAAGGGTTGTCTTCCCCTGTCGATAGGCGAATTCAGATGTAAAAACATTCTTTCTCTTTTTCTTTTAATTCTATTATCAGTGATCATATCTCTCGATAACAAAGTTGGGTTACCCCGCAAAATTTGTGGGTTTGTAGGAATCATTCGGTTTAGCCATGGACCTCAATTCATTATTCCACAGAATTATTCCTTAGGACCCAAGGGTGTGTCATGACCTTAAACAAAGGTCAAGGTCAAGATAAGTAAAACCTTGTCCGGGGCATTTATAACTTCTTCTCCTTTGCATTGATATTTTAAAACATATTTCGCATAATTGATTCATAGGGTCCAATGGTGCGTCTTTATCTTGAACCTATAGATCATAGGTCAAAGGACAAGGTCACAACAGACTTTGTTGGTGAAGCTTTTCTTCCCCTCTGCATGCATTTCGAAAATTTTTCATAGGAAAGGTATAAACCAAAGGCCAAGAAAAGTATAAACCAAAGGTCAAGGTCAAAAGTTGGTACAATTGCAAGGGTAAAGTCTTAAGAGAGAAAATCACTTACCATCAAGCATTCCCTATGAAAATCATGGAAAGTGCAAAAAATTACATTTCAAAATTTCTTATTTCATCGAAAGAAAATGTAGGATTCTTAAACAAAACGGTGCATGATATTGATATTTAGTCAATTTTTCATAGTTCAAAACGACAAAAAATAATATCTTACTCTTTTTCATCTGTATTGACTGGATTCATTCGTCATTTTGCCGTAAAATAAATTTATAAATGTTGCAATGGTGTTGAATGAAATAATTGAATCCTTTTATATATTTTTTTGTTTCCATAGCAACCATTTACTCCGTAGCAACTCCTCAAAATAAGAGTTAAGCAGAGATTTAGAGACCAAAAATTTAGATTGTGTTTTAGTTTTATGCCTTTTAGAGTGAAACAGTGACATACACCCTACGCACTGCATAGCAACCATTCATGGCATCCATAGCAACCATGACTTTAATTAGATGCGATGTAACCATATTCCTAACAATCTTAAATCTCCATTAGCCAAATTGTACCATAAACGTTTTAAAAGACTTCAAGAAAGATGCAAATTAACCCCCATGCCCTCCTGATCAGTATTTTATGTGTCCTTAGCAACAGATTAGAGTGTAAAACAAAAGGCTATAATGACTCTATTTATAAACCAAAAGCTGATATGTCTGGGAATAAAGATCAAGAATAACTGATATTACACACGAAAATCGATAACCTTTTTATGATAATTAAATTGCTGTAGAAAATAAACATTGAAAACACTGTTGAAGTTTAAGATTTTCAAGGTCAAAGGTCAAGGTCACAGATCGGAAATAATCAAAATCATAGTATACAGCCTAAAGATTGTACTTTTCATTGGATCTGTATTCAACTTCATACAATTATGACATATGGCAAGAGTAAATATCCTATTGATTTTCAAGGTTTTAGGTCAAAGGTCAAGGTCACAGGTTGTAAATATTTGATATGGATTCGCTGTAAAAACCTAAAACAGCACAGCATGTAATGGATTTTGATGAAAACTTCTGTAATTATCAAACTTAATCTAAAAACAATGAAAACAAACTATATTATTGTATTTGAACCATGGTTACCATCGCAATGGGGTCTATCTATTTGACACGATCAGATATATGAGAAATAAGACATATTGTGGCATTCTGTTGACATGGAAACTATGTCAAAAATAAGGTCTATTTTAAGGTCATTTTTTGCCTGTTTTTGACAATTTTGAAGGTTGAAAACCATAATTTGGCACATGTTATGGGTATTCGATGTCACCTTGACAAAATTAAAATCCACTGCTGAAAAATTCAAGAAATAAAATTTAGGGTGAAACTCACCATTTTGTCATGAATGCTAATCAAAAACCGTTGCTATAGCAACTTTGAATCAATGTTTCGGTGTACCGCATATTTGAAAACATTGTTTTCCCCCATTTTTGAGTCCTATGATTATGAAATAGGATACCTGTATACAAATTTCATTTATCATTATCACTTGACATTCTAATCATTTCAAGGTCATCTGTCCAAAGTTAAAGGGCATTTCTAACTTTAGACTCTTTAGACAAAAAAACATGATTTCCAATTATTTTGAATTGATTTCTCTAACTTGTTTCATTAGATATTTTGATTTTGAATATTGACAGTTGAACAATCTATCAAAAGAAGTAGAATTCATCACAGTTTTGTTAATATATTTCACTTCTATGTATGACATACTTTCAATAAAAGCATACCATTGAGATTTTCTAGATGTTTCTCATAAAATATGTAACATTTATTTGGGTCTTCAATGGTATTCGATAATTTTGATACTCATCCCAACAAATAATGCAGTTATCATACTTTGACCCCTTATTGATTGTTCTATACCGTTTACTGTTAATCATGTCTTTTTTTTTAGTGAAAAACCACATCATTTGGACTGAAAGTAGCAAATATGTTTCAATGACCTTGAAAATTGATCAAATGACCTTGACATTTTCTCAAAGTCGCGTTAGCATCAAATTATCTTTAAGACATGTACATACCAAGTTTTGTAACGATAGCAAGGATACATCTTTAGAAATTAGCTTTTTATTCGTTCCAAATAGTACCATAGTAACCTATTTCAAAGGCAAAATTAAACCTGTGTTTGTGAAACACGAATGCCCCCGTTGGTATCTTTGTCAGTAAAACAGATGAAAAGTAGTTTCACCTTTGAGGGCAAGGTCAAAAGGTCAAATTTAGTATCCATGGAAAAGTCTAGCCACATGGAATTCATATGTGAAATATGAAAAGCCCTATCACTTACCATTCAAAAGTTTTGGCTAATGTTTCAATTTTCGAAATTAGGTCAACGTTATAAGGTCAAAAATTTTGGTATCCATGGAAAGGTCTTTTCACAAGGAATGCAAATGTGAAATATGAAATACCTATCATTTACCATTCAAAAGTTAAGCCAAAGGTTAAAGTTTTTTCAAAAGTAGGTCAAACTCCAAGGTCAAGGTCACAAAGTCAAAAAATTTAGTATCCATGGAAAGGTCTTGTCACAAGGAATGCACATGTGATATATGAAAGCCCTATCACTTACTATTAAAAGTTAAGCCCAAGGTTAAAGTTTTTCAAAAGTAGGTCAAACTCCAAGGTCAAGGTCACAAGGTCAAAAATTTTAGCATCCATGGAAAGGTCTTGTCACAAGGAATGCACATGTGAAATATGAAATCCCTATCACTTATCATTCAAAAGTTATGCCAAAGGTTAAAGTTTTTTCAAAAGTAGGTAAAACTCCAAGGTCAAGGTCACAAGGTCAAAAATTTTAGTATCCATGAAAAGGTCTTGTCACAAGGAATACACATGTGAAATATGAAATCCCTATCACTTTCCATTCAAAAGTTATGGCCAAGGTTAAAGTTTTTGCGGACAAACAAACAGACATACGGACAGACCAAAAAGTATATGCCCCCGAATCTTCGATTACGGGGGCATAAAATCAGAAAAATCTCATTTCTACATGAATTTCCTTCGATTCCCATGTAGTCCTAGGATAGTACTATTCAGGAAATAGGCAACTGTGATTTTAATCTTGTGCAACTGCATTATTACTCATGTCAAAATTAAGTGAAGTACAGGTAAAATCAGGTCTAAATTGGCCTAAAATGGCACATTTTGAAGGCCTAAAATGGCACATTTTGAATAATCAATTTTCTTGAAATTGAAGTTTATATAAAGTACATTAAGAAGAAGCATTGAATAATAAAATTATATTAACTTTAAGAGGGTTTGAATAATCTGATCAGAAAATTGCATATACATTCAACTTTCGTTTCCACGGTAAAGGGATGCATAAAATTGCCTTATTTAAAGGGGTTTTTTTATACAAAACCTTGGTTAACATGGCAACGGAACATATATCCAAAATCTGAGACATGTCAGATTTTTCTTTTAGGTTTTTACAGAGAATCCATATTGAAATCCTTGTATACAGCCCAAAGGTTGCAGTTTTGATTGGATCTTCACCAAACCTCACACAATAATTGCTTAAGACATAGAAAGAACCCAATTGATTTTCAAGGTCAAAGGTCAAGGTCACAGACTGCTAATGTTTAAAATCTTTGTATACTGCGTAGAGGGTACATTTTTGAATGGGTGTTCACCAGACTTCATACACTTATTACTTATGACGTGTGTAAGATCACTATTGATTTCAAGGTGAAGGTCACAGATTAGAAATGTTAAAATGTCTGTATACAGCCTTGATGGCACAATTTCGATTGGAGCTTCTGACGAGCTAGTAAGGCTCGTCTTAGAGTTCATTGAAGCATATCCTGAAGAGGAGGAGGATATGCTTCAGTGATCCCCGGACCATATTATATCTGAAACTATTTCTATAAAAGATATCGATCGGTCCCTAACATTTAGGTGAGGAAAGCCTTTATTTCCCATGAACATGTGAGGGGCTTGTGGCGCAGAACTGTCATTTCCTATTAATCATCAAGGTAGATGAATTATTACCATACAATGATATCTCTTTATTCCATTCATCATACAATAGTACACATAATTTTACAAAAAGGAAACAATTTACATTTGAAAATTCCATCTGACGGTGCTTAGCATAAAAACGAAAAATGGTTGCTAAGGCAAAAAGTTAGTTGCAACGGAGAATTTTGTAATCTGTCAATTATTGTAAGTCTTTCAATATATAAGTATTGAATAAAAATCCATATTTGGTAATATGAAATAAATCGGTATTATGCATCCATAGAGCTGAAAGGTATGGTAACTAAGGTGTATATCTCGTTGTTAGGTAAAATGGGCAATTTCTGTGACATTTTAGATAAAAGATAAGCTCCATCTTAAAGAATCGCACATATAACTAAATAAAGCCCCGTCATAAATAGTTAATTTCAATTATTTGAAATGGTTGCTATGGAATACTTTGGTTGCTATGGAGGATTTTTCACATCTTATATATATATAATTTCTCATGTTACTGCATATCACTGTAAGTCTTTCCATAAATGAGTATACAATAGATATCCATACGAGGGAATATAAATAAACCGGTATCATGCATCTACTGAACTGAGAGGTATGGTAACTACGGTGCACAATAGGGCTGGGACGATACATCGATATATCGATAAATCGCGATACGGTGTTCCACGATACGCGTATCGATACGTTGGAGCTATATCGCGATATCCTGACCCATTTTTAACTCCGTTCAAAGGCATGAAAACGCTCGATAACTTTGTCGATTGAAAGCTTCTGGCTTACTGAAACGTGTAATTTATTGACTTAAAAGGGTAAAGATGTTTTTTCTTGACTACCCTTCCTATGTTTGCTCCGGATAGTATGCAACTCGCACAATGCATAACAGTATAATTGTCAATTTAACATGCATATAGTTTGCGGTACAGGCGGAAAGACCGCATGGATATGCGTATGCGCTTCTGAAATTTTTATTAGAAATGCATATGCATATCCAGCCTGTGGTTTGCGGGAATCTAGCCGCAGAAACGGCCAACAGCGCTTGCATATTTTGTTGGTACGTGTCGTTGTCCGTTTCCGCTAGCGGGAATCCTACAGATATTTGTCTACAGTACTCAAACTCATGTTCGTTTAAAAAAATTAAAGCGGCGAAAGTAAAGTTTTCAGAATCCGTATCTAACGCAATCTTAATATTTACAATTTTGTAAGATACTATTGTCCAGAGAAAGTACCTGATTTCTGGATCATAGAATGGATGAGAGTGAGAGCGACGTGAAAGCGGCATGAAATAACTTATATAATGTCCAGTAGCTATTCATGCGTGCATGATCCATTTATTTATCATCGATTTTTTAAGATACTGGCGTTCGACCAAAATCTCTTCCATTTAAGATGATTTCATTTATTTATCTGAAATAAAGAGTTCTGAAATCGTATGTAATGCTAGTTACTTAACTTGGTAAATTTTTAATATAAAACCGACTCGTGTCAATCCTTGATTGAACGTCGGAAACAGCCTTCGAAGAAGAAGAAAAAAAAAGTCTGTCTACTACGATCTTTATATTATATATTATATTTTATTTTCACGTCAGCGACAACTTTAACTCGAGAATAAAATCATCAAAGATTAGTAGATTGCGTCCACGTGGTTAACGCACAGTCTCTCTCTCTCTCTCTCTCTCTCTCTCTCTCTCTCTCTCAAAATGTTGTTAATACATGTACATAAAATAAAACGTACAGAGACGGAAAACCGTTTGTCCTAAAAAAAAAAAATCAAACACATTTAAAGAACAATTTTGCTGTAATCCTTTCAATATTGTAGAGAAAGGAGCGTGTGTTATGATTGTTAAACTTTTAAATAAGATTTCCTCATGAAAAATGTCTAGGATTATTCAAATAGGAAGGGGAAACTGAAAAGAAAGATATAAAGTGTAATTCCATGTATTGAAAAAATGAGGAGGGGGGGGGAGTGGGTTGGGGTTACATAAATTCATGAACTTTTCATTTTCAAACTGAGAGCACAAGGCCCTCTTATTTACTAATGAATGGCTTGTCTTGTTGATGCAGTTACTGAGAAAATGAACATACAAAAAAGTGTATAAATACATGTTCAGGTGAAAACATAATTGCAAAGGGTACAGATTTGTTCTTGTAGCTTGACTTGTAGCTAACTAGCCTCTGTCTATCAGTAATAATTTGTGATGTTATGGTTCAAAGTTTGAAAAGTTTGTTTAATTGCTTGGGATTTTTTAAATCTTGATTATTCCGGGATCTAGAAAAATATAGTCTTTATCAAAATATTTTACTGTTATACTTGAGTTTCATTCTATACAGCCTGAATCCTCATTATAGCAATATACATAAGAAATATCGTGATACATATCGTATCGTAGGCACTATATCGTGATACGTATCGATACGCTTGAGACCCGTATCGTCCCAGCCCTAGTGCACAAAGGTGTACATGTCGTTGCTAGGTAAAATGGGCAATTTAAATGACCTTTTTGATAATAGATACATCATTTGCAACATAAGAAAATATCCTTTTATGAGCCAAATAAAAAAATGCATACATAACAAGATAGACGCCAGTAATAAAATGATCAATCTAATTAATGAAAATGGTTGCTATGGAATAAAATTGGTTGCTATGGAGGATTTATCACATCTTATGTATAGAATTTCTCATGTTTTGCAATTTGCTTATTATTGTAAGACTTTCAGTACATTAGTATGGAATAAATATCCATACTTGTTAATATAAGATAAACCGGTATTTTGCATCTACGGAGCTGAAAGGTATGGTAACTAAGGTGCATATCTCGTTGCTAGGTAAAATGGGCAATTTCTGTGAAATTTTGGAAAAAGATGAAATATTTGCAACGTAAGAAAATATCCTCATATGAGCCGAACAAAAAAGCATATACATAACAAGTAAAAAACTTGTCAGAAATAATTAAATTTAATCATTGAAAATGGTTGCTATCGAATAAAATCGGTTGCTAAGGAGGATTTTTCCCATATTACATACAAATATGTCTCCCTTAGTCTATTTACACAAAATAAGAGGGAAAATTCATTTGTAAATAAGAAAAGTTATCTAAAATAATTTGATATTGAAAATAATAAATTTTGAATTTTACTGAAAAAAGGGACTTTTTTAAACAATTTTTTTTCCGAGTTTCCTCAAAAAGGCTTCCCGATTTTTTTCATGATTATAATAAAGCTATTATTGATTAATCATACGCAATCTGTATTATATGTCCTGACTGTTGCAGATTTGAAATATTGAATTATGTTTTAGAGACATAATTTCAATTTTTCAAAATTTAAATAATAGGCCTACTTCAGGTTACCATAGCAACGGAGTCACTTCAATTTAATGCATGTTATTTAATTTTTAGTCCCCTACCGGCAACGCCGAAGGGGACTCTTAGTTTCCTCTCGGTCTGTCTGTCCGTCTGTCTGTCTGTCCGTCCGTCCGTCCGTCTGTCCCATTTTCAGTTTTCCGGACTTTTTTTCGCTGTTGTTGCGTATATTGAACTCATTTTTGGTATGTGGATATATCTCAATGTGATACAGATCAAGTTTGAGTTTGCTTTCGATTGACCTAATTTTACAAGAGTTATGGCCCTTGGACTTAGCAAATTTTATGAAAGTTTCAGTTTTCCGGACTTTTTTCCGCTGTTGTTGCATATATTGAACTCATTTTTGGTATGTGGATATATCTCAATGTGATACAGATCAAGTTTGAGTTTGCTTTCGATTGACCTAATTTTACAAGAGTTATGGCCCTTGAACTTAGCAAATTTTATGAAAGGTTCAGTTTTCCGGACTTTTTTCCGCTGTTGTTGCATATATTGAACTCATTTTTGGTATGTGGATATATTTCAATGTGATACAGATCAAGTTTGAGTTTGCTTTTGATTGACCTAATTTTACAAGAGTTATGGCCCTTGGACTTAGCAAATTTTATGAAAATTTCGGTTTTCCGGACTTTTTTCCAATGTTGTTGGATATATTGAACTCATTTTTAATATGTGGATATATCTCAATGTGATACAGATCAAGTTTGAGTTTGCTTTTGATTGACCTAATTTTACATGAGTTATGGCCCTTGGACTTAGCAAATTTTATGAAAATTTCGGTTTTCCGGACTTTTTTCCACTGTTGTTGGATAAATTGAACTCATTTTAAGTATGTGGATATATCTCAGTGGGATACAGATGAAGTTTGAGTTTGCTTTAGATTCACCTATTTCTACAAGAGTTATGGCCCTTGGACTTAGCAAATGTTATGAAAATTTCGGTTTTCCGGACTTTTCTTTGGTTCTATTGCAAATAATGCACTGATTTTTGGTGAATGAATACATCTCAGTGTGATACAGACCAAGTTTGAGTTTGGTTTCCATTGGCCTATTTTTACAAGAGTTATGGCCCTTGGACTAAGCAAATTTCATGAAATTTTCAGTTTTCCGGACTTTTTCATGCCTGTTATTGCAGATAATGAGCTGATTTTTTGTATGTGAATAAATTATAGTGTGATGCAGATTTGAGTTTAATTTAGATTGACTAATTTTCACAAGAGTTATGGCCCTTGGACTTAGCAAATTTCGTGAGTTCAGTTTCCCAGACCTTTCTTGGCTGTTGTTGAAGAAGATGAACTGATGAACAGAGATGCAAGTCATAAATTTATGCCGCTGGTAGGGGACTTATATCGCACAGCGATCATTGCATTTTATTCTTTTACACTATACATGAGACATTTGTTTGATACTTAATTGAATTTAATTGAGCAGTGGGAAACATGAAAAAAATACGTTGGAAATCTTAAAAATTTATAGAATTTTTTTGTCTCACTGGCAGGTTTCCATGGTACCAACTAAAACACAGGCAAATATTCTTTAAAAACTTTAAAAACCTTTTTTTTTTGCTATAAATGGTCAAGGAGCATCAAAATGATTACAAAAAAGGTGAAAAAGGGAAAATCAAAATTTTGAAGTTTCCATGCAATGCTCGATGGTCAGTGATTTTCTCTCTTAAAGATTTCACAAGGGCAAAGCCGTTTCAATTACCATTCAAAAACGAAGATCAAGTTTTGAAAAAGTAGGGCCAAACTCCAATATGTCCATTATGTTTAAATTTTGGGTACCAAGAGAAAATTCTTTTCACAAGAAATCCACATGAATGAATTTTTTCATCAAAGTAGGTGAAAATCGCAGGTCAACGTCATGAGGTCAAACATTTTGTCACCACGTGTGAATATGAACAGTCTATCTCTTATGACCAAAGTTGACATTTATACAAACAGACAGACAAACGGATAGGACAGAAACTACAACTACGAATATCTGATACACAATTAGACAGTAATCAAATCAGCTTCATTTATGGTTAGCAAAATACGTTAAAAGACAACATTTCTTTTCACAAAATTTAATCATACATCAGATATATCTTTATCAATTTATCAATTACTGGTATCACATTAAAACCATCATCATACATGTTTCAATTTGTTTGAATAACATGACACTTAATAATAAGAGTATCATTTCTTATATACATAGAATTGTCTAGCACAGTCAAAGGGAGGAATTCCATATAGCCAAAGCCTTTATGATTTCGCGGGGTCACAGGCTTTTGGAATGCTGCCAAGTTGGGTTTCGCTACAAGCGTTTCCATCACGTGATGACGTAATTCCATCGCTTGATTTTGGTCCATGACGGTCAACATAATTCGGCCACTGAACGGCCAGTCCAAGATATCGTCAAATTCCCCTTGCATGAAATGAATGAAAATTGATAAATGAGTTCCCCTTGCGGCATCCACACCATTTAAATTGGCGCGAATACATAACTTATAGCCATAACAACTGGAGTAAAACGCAGGGCTATGGATGGCAGTAGTCTCGCCTAACTCGGCTTCACGTCTATATTTAGAGTAATTTTTAACTTTCCAAACATACAAGCCATTACATGCCCGTCCTTCAAACTCGGCTAATGTATTTTCTAATAATCTGACCCTTCTTGATAAAATAGAGCTATTTTTCTCTGACGTCTCTACCTTATGCTTCATCTCTACTATCAAGTGTTCGTGTCGTGCTAAACTTTCATCTTGCGTAGCATTCTGATCTTTCATGGACTGGAATTCTAAGCGATCAAATGGGACTCGCAGCGCCCCCTCTTGGTCAACAGAGGGTACTGAGGTATACGTTACTTCTGACTCGACTTTAGTTTGATCACTATTTAGTCGTTGGTCATCGACCACACGACTGTGAGACCGCGGAGATTCTGTTGATGATACCACAGTGGGAGAGGTCATAATGGTTGATACGGGTTGGTTGAGAAACTGAGATATCGTGGGCACCACTGGTGAATTGTTCAAATTCAAACTGGCGAGAGTTTCTGAAAGATTCCGTTGGAGATCTGCTAAGCTATTAACACAGGAGTTATAAGAGATTTCGGCAGTGGCGGCCGATGTCGTGGCACCAACTTGAGGGTGTAACAGATCGGGTGTTATGTTCAGTTTTTCAGTTATGACTACCAGAGCTCTACACATTAGGTTCATATGGAACTGGATTTGGTCCTGTCTGTGTTTCCCCATCTCTCCACGTTGGATCTGTAAGGATAAATCGACAAAGTATTAAACATAGAATAAACTAGACTGTTCAAACACAGATACATGTATGTTGCCTGTTGTATTTTTCATCCAAATAAATGACCTTGACTTTAAGGTGACCTTGTTCCTCACAAGATTTCGAGTTCCATTATGCTTGACCATCCAGAAGTTTGATGGAAGCAGGATGTATATCAAGTGAAGTAATAGTCCTATACATATAGGTGTAATGTATTGACGGACGGACAAAGTCATCCTTATACGTCCCCTTTGTGTTGTAGGCGACATGAAAATCTAATTTGAGCAGTTCTAAGACTTTTAAAATGGAGAACGTAGAGTCATTATTCACAGAACGGGACAGAAATTAATAACATTCAGTATCTTACATTTGATGCGGTACATCCTAGCTTCTTGAATGAACAGTCGATGCAAACCTTCATACAATCATGGTCTATATGCCTCTTAATCTGTAAAAGGTGGAAAACCAAATATAATCAATGAGGACTGGGTATTTGTGTCTGTAGTTGTGGTTGGATGTATCATTTATTTGTGACTTCCTCCAATCGAGAGCATCATACACTTACTACGTGCAAATACACAATGAGTTTAAAGGGCGTTTAAGGAACACTCTTACTCTATATTACTTTAATCGAAAATGATTTATATCCTCTTACAAGACTTTCAACATCCAATAATGACTATGTAAGAGTACATCTATATAATGTTATTCAAATCGAATTCTTGAATGCACTCAGTAAAGTTCGCTACGAGAAAGTACTGTTCACCATCTAAGGCTTCTTCTCCCCTTCCTTCATCTCTTGCTCTCTAAAGTAAAATAGGCGCTGTATCTACTTGTATTATAATTATCACGACAACCTTCCTTTGGGTTTTTCATTCTTGTTTTCAGAAAAATCTTTGAAGTTTTCAACTAAAATCCACGTTATTTTATATCACACTCCTCCCTATGTAACATTAAAGCTGCACAGTCTTACCTGTTCCCGCATCATAGAGGCATTACAATGTGGACACTCTGTCATAGACATAGCACATTCCTTCTCTAAGTGATCCTAAATAATAATAACAAAACTCTATGTAGCTACGAGTCTAAGTACAGATTTTGATTCACACAGATCATGATATTACATTGTATTTACAATGTAGTGGTCATAACAGAGTCCAAAGTCCGTATTATATGGTACAGTTTGGATTCGTGAAAATAAAAATGTTTATGTTTTATGATAGTGTCTCGTTTAAGCCAACGTTTGGCTGAATGTAATAATATACTTTTCTTCTATAATATTTGGGAATACTGACACCTGGCACTGAAATAGACTACTGTATGTCTGTCTGTTCGTCCGTCTGTCTGCCGGTTTGTCTGTCGTAAAGTGGGAAATATTCAGCAAAACTGCGTCAAGTCTGGCCATGTATCTTATAGCCTCATTACGTACGTACCTCTAGTTGTTCCGCTGTGATATACTCTGGGCATTGATGACACTGTATCTTTCGTTTCACACAGACATGATCAAGATGCTGTTTAAGGTCTTTACGTAGTAATATATGACTGCATTTATTAGGACAGGGTTCACATTTAAATGGACATGAATCTAAATGATGCTGTAACAAAGAAAATCAATAATGTATTATGTACAGTCTGGTGAATGACATCCTGAAACACTAGATATACAGAATCCAACATCCATCTGTGTCAACTCAACCCCACATCAATATCATCACAAACATAGTGCTTGTGTATCCTGGGGCAAATCGTCAAGGAAAACCATTCCTTTTTTATATATATACAATATAACCGGGGGAAATATAGCTTGATTTCGCAGAAAAGACATAATTGTTTTCTTAACGCACGTGGAAACAATTTACGGTGTATATGATAATTACGAACGAAAAATCCAAATCACCGTCATCTGAGAAATGGAAATTGAAATACTAGTTATACTGGAAGCAAGATTCTTTTTTTTTCAAAACGGGACATCGTATAGCTAGATTCTTATTATAATCACCCTTCTGGAAATACCTCTTTACATACCGAACCTACTTGCTTCCCGGAAGTAAATATTTAAACTTTTTGAAAACACTAATTTACGTGCGAGTAATTTGTTTTCCTAATCCAGGTGAAGGTAAAGAATGTTATACTATGACACATTGCAAAAGGAAATAGTGGGGATTTTTGGCTCTTCTTCCGAAAAATAAAAAGATGTTTATACTCTTTATGCATTAAAACTTTAATCAAGGACATGCCAAAAACTCATTTCCTCAGTGAAACAATTGAAATAAGTGGCTTCCGTGTAAGAGAATACACTTCCATATTCTTGATTTAACTGTGAGGTAACAGAAAGAAGAACTACTAATTAATCATTTTAAATAATTTCAGTTAACATACTCCAAACTAGTCTATTTGGAGTTAGCTTGATTCATAGAGAGGGTCATATATTACAGGACTAGCTCCAACTCGGAACATAAGAAGCACAACAATGCAATTTTCAAGCATAGTATTATTTGCTTTTCTCGAAATGTTACCCTTAAATTCTCCTCTGACGTGTGCAAACGACAGGGTACTTATGTATAATCATTCAAATAACGTTAGAATCACGTACGTACCTGTAAATGCTTAAGGGTTTCAATATGATTACAACCTTCCTTCTTGTTAGGACACATGACCTGTAATCCCATAATTTCACGCTTGGCAAAGTTGTCCGGGAACAACATACTCTCCGACAACACGGCGTTATCGATAGGACAACGCTGATCAGAATCCCTGCAAGTCAAATATGAATATATCATAAAATCTGCTGATTTTATTTGTCTGTGAAACACCTTACTTTCTTTCAGGCCAAATACTAGTACTTAGTAGTTGTTTCTCCAAGGTAAAAGTCTCTGGGTCAGAGGTTAAAGTCTCTAGGTCAGAGAGAAACCTCTTGTCACGATGACTGTGCATGTGAAAAATTATTTGATTATCTTAAAAACTGAAAAAATATTAAGATAAATGCATTTTCCTTAAAGTAAACTAGACTTAAAGGTCAAGTCCACATGGTCAAAGGTAAATGGAAAGTCATGTCACAATGGATCAAAGCAAGTAAGAATCATTCAAGTTTTTTAACGCCACAAGTTCAAATGCCATAATATTCTAAGAATTGTTGCACCATAAGATGACGTATGTGAGATATGAACATCTTATATTATATACTCCAACGTAAAGGTTTTTGGTCCAAAGGTCAAGAGATCAAATGAAAGTTCTTTTTATGAGCACTGTACATGCACATGTGAAATGTTTTTCAAAGATGGAACTAAATTCTGATAAGGAACATGTATGGAATGGCCAAGATTAAAATTTCTGACAGAAAACCAAGCAAATAATCAAAACAAAACAAAGAATGAACAGACGCAGATGCTAATTCAAAGAAATGTGATCCCCGGTTTTGGGTGTTTATCGCATAAAAAGTAATGAAAGAAGGTCAAACTCTAAGGTCAAGGTCACGGATTCAACCATTTCTAAAAAAATTGACTACCAGACAGAAAGACGCCGGACGAAAGTGACCTTAATATCGTGCTGCGTAAAAACGATCTATTTTCTTGAAAACATTAGTACTCTATTAAATACATGTATGTGCATCACTTTTCACACTCAAATAAAGTCAGTGACTCCTTTATGATATTTAGAACACTTTTTTTTTTCATTTTCTTGTATTCGTGTAAAGTCTCAATTTATCTAGGTCAAGAAAGGGCAAGAGGAAACTGAGAACTCTCACGCCATTGTACTCCATATAATAGTAGCTCCCGTTTGTATTTCAGATATGCTTTTGTGAATTACAAAATGATTTATTATTAAAAAGGACTTTGTTCTCTTTTCTCAAAACGCCTACATTTCTACAAATCAAAGACAACAATGTAAAATGATATTCATTTATCACGGATATTTCAAAAGCTGATCTAGGCTGGAGTCATCGATTTACATTTTAATTTTTGTAGAGCGTATAGTTACAGATAGTCAGATAACCTACAGGGAATTGATCTTCCGGGTTGGAAGGGACGTGATATTTGTAAATAATATGTTTAACTTCAACATAAAAAGCAGTACATGTATTTGCAAATTACATGAGCAAAGTCAAAAACTAAACAATGGATACAATTGTTGGATCTTAAAGAACTTAGAAGTGACAATTCATATCAGAGTTAATTGATCTGTATTTCAGTCTTGATATTAGGCCAAGTTGTAAGTATTCATAAAACGTCACCATACACGAATTTAGGAAGGGTCCGTTCCTTCCCAAGGGTCATACCCGAAATATGGATTTCAACCCATAATTTACAGAAAAAAATGTCGAAAAATCGTAGTAATTTGCATTTTTTTTTTACCAATTTAATAAGCAGATGAAATCAGAGAATTCTGATCCCAATTTCTAGATCCGTCGATGTTATTGTTTCAAATGACAAATTTCCGTATCATCAATTTCCGCGAATAAAGAGATAAAATGAATGTACAAATGTAGACCCCCCCCCCTCCCACCTTATACTGACCTGAGCCATCTGAAGATACACCGCTGGCAGAAACGATGTCCACACTGAGTTTGATAAGGATCACGTAAAACCAGTAAACAAATAGGACAGTCATATTTTTCGTCACGTAAAATAAATTCCAAATCATATCCCTCATCACGACTTTGGTGTCCGAAGGAATCTCCGGATCCTGATCCGTACGTGCCGGAACTTTGAGGCGGGCTAGTCCGGGTATGTGGTTCTCTGGACTGTAAATCATTTTGTCCTCCGTTATCATTCGATGCCATGAGTCATTAAACTGTGTCGTGAACTTTCCATCTTGTCACAATAGTACTAAGTCATCTGAAGGGGCAAACGAGAATAATAGTATCAACATCATGTAACAGAATTATAGAAACAGAAACTCGGAAATCAGCAAATCTAAATATGTGCTACATAGCTATAAAATACTATTTTTAACGACATCTTGGATTTCAAAAACTTTAAATATCGATGCAATTAACATCCATTTAATTAATGAGGTTATTCAGCCCGCTTATGAAATCAATAGTGACCGCTTTCATTTTGCACCCCACCCCTTTCTCGCCTTGGCAGTTTCAGTCGTATAACTTGACAAACTTTTTATCTTTAGTGAACAAGGAAGTTGACAACAATTCGTTCCATTTACATGTATATTGATCATGCTGATAGTTACAGCTGCAACGAAGAAGCGACTTTCTGCCTTATTGCTGATTCATGCATATTTTACTGTAAAAACAAACAATTTTCCAGGTAACTGTCCATCCATAGTTTCGATATAAATTCTTTAGGAAAGATGGGATCTTGTATGCCATAAATTTTAAATATTCCCGACTATACCTAGTCACCGTAAAGAATACCCCTAGTCAATGTAAAGAATACCCTTAGTCACCGTAAAGAATACCCGTAAGCTTTAGTCACCGTAAAGAATATCCCTAGTCACCGTAAAGATTAAAGAATACCCTTAGACACCGTAAAGAATACCCTTAGTCACCTTAAAGAATACCCCTAGTCACCGTAAAGAATACCCCTAGTCACCGTAAAGAATACCCTTAAGCTTTAGTCACCGTAAAGAATATCCCTAGTCACCGTAAAGATTAAAGAATACCCTTAGTCACCGTAAAGAATACCCCTAGTCACCGTAAAGATTAAAGAATACCCTTAGTCACCGTAAAGAATACCCTTAGTCACCGTAAAGAATATCCCTAGTCACCGTAAAGAATACCCCTAGTCACCGTAAAGATTAAAGAATACCCCTAGTTACCGTAAAGAATACCCTTAGTCACCGTAAAGAATACCCCTAGTCACCGTAGAGATTAAAGAATATCCTTAGTCACCGTAAAGAATACCCTTAGTCACCGTAAAGAATACCCCTAGTCACCGTAAAGAATACCCCTAGTCATCGCAAAGATTAAAGAATACCCCTAGTCACCGTAAAGATTAAAGAATACCCTTAGTCACCGTAAAGAATACCTTGTCACCGTAAAGAATACCCCTAGTAACCGTAAAGATTAAAGAATACCCTTAGTCACCGTAAAGAATACCCTTAGTCACCGTAAAGAGTACCCCTAGTCACCGTAAAGAATACCCCTAGTCACCGTAAAGAATACCCTTAGTCACCATAAAGAATACCCTTAGTCACCGTAAAGGAGAATCATGGCTACAAGAACTTAATTTAAGGGGTATGATTTAAAATGATGACTATGACCATTCTAGACAATGTTAGATGGGAAATAAAATGCATATTGTCATGTATTGATAAAATTAGTTCTTCATGTCCAAATTTCAATAATTTGTAAAGAAATTGTACCAAAGTTATGGGTGGAATCGTTGGTTTTGACATTAATAAAATGTAAGATAACTGCAACGGAGGAGATATGGCAAAATATCGTTGCGTTAACTATATCTGCAATTTGTTACCGTGAAAACATGCTCGAGAGGTCCAACGGAACTTTGTGAATGTAATTGATAGATTTGAAAACAAATCCAATGGATACTTTCCCTATCAATCCTTTTCTTTTAAAACATGTTCATTTTATTTATTTACACTGTTTGCTTGGGAAGCAATCCCCACTCCATGAAACTGTTACCATTTGCAATCATTTTGATATCCCCTGTATTAGTAATGCGTTTACTTAAACACAAAGAAGACATGTACATATAACCACGAGAGCTCGTTCTTCAACATCCGTCATCATGTGCATATTGTTCCAAATTCAACCAATAGAAATGAATTTAATGATCTCATGAGAATCTATTAAAATGACTCTACTTCGTTCCTTGTTCATTTGTTCTCAACATGTCCTGTAACAACTATTTATACAAGTATATCTACGAACAAAGGATGTGACTTTACATATACATGTATATACCGATCCCCCTCCCGACCTCATCTCCTACTGTACCTAACTTTTGCAATTTTAAGTTGCAACAGCTTCCACTGCATGAAAATCAATGACTAAAACAAATGATAATTCTCGCCTTACCGAATCGGCCCATGTCTCCTCCGAATAGTCAATACACGCAAAGAGGAAGTATGTAGTAAACTATAAACGTAATGACATGCTTGTTTACTGTGCACAAATAGAACAAGGAAGATAGATTAAAAGCGATCATGTTTTAAGTTTGTTTTTTTAAATTGTTATTCAAAAACCGAGTCATTCATTCAGAATTGTCAAAGCATGATGACGGATAAGGTCATGGTATTTTAAGTATGGGAAACGTGACACTGTACAAGTAGTGCAAATTGACCATGAACTGTGCTTCTGTATTTTGAAATAGCAACATTCGTAAGATTGAAGCTAAAGGCAGCAGACCAGTCATAGATTTTTTTTTACAATGGTTATATGATAGTGTTTTTGTGAAATTATTTCCACATATCTAATACAATATCTTTACGCTAGCCAGCCAAAGTATTAAAGCCACAGGGTCTTGAATCCCCGTTTTAAATTGATCGCTAATTTATACCATTTTCATAACGGACATGACGAATAAAAAATTAAGTTACCAATATTGTAGATACATTTAATGACTGCAACAGAAAATGAGATGCGAAATCCAGCTTCACGGAATTAACCGCGTTATATAAAGTATTCCTGTACTAAATCTATCAAAACCGATTTGCATGTGTTTCCGATTTTGAAAATGTGAAGGTCTTATGTGACCTTCGATCTTAAATGTGTCCTTGACAAAATATTTGATGACATGGCCATCCCTGCAAGTTCGACTTTGTGCATATTAAGTCAGTAATAACCTTGTATGAATGGGTGCTTCTACAAGTACAATACAGACGGACGGACAGACGAAATGCGGACAAAATTATCCCTATATAATCGCTTAGAACTGTGTTGCAGGTAACATAAAAACAATATCGGCAAGTTCATAATGTTATTGAACAAAACGGATGATATGCCATCGCTACGAGTGAAAGGAAACCAAGCCATGGGTAGCAAACATTCAATGGATTAATAGCATATACTCACGTAACAAGAGGGACCAAGTCCATCATAATGTCAGCATAAAAACAGACCACATGATCCAAGACACTTCACAAAAATTATTTCTTCCTTTTACGGATTTTTTTTCACAATAGAAGTCGCAGTCAAACTGACCCCCATACTATATATCATCCTTTATACGGGTTATACATCTTTCACTAGAGATAATAAGAAAACAGCATGACATCCTCTCAAAAAGAAAACAAGGAGTATTAGCAATATGTCACGTGAATACTTGTGTACAAGCGATACCTCCTGACGTTATAAGTCTGAGATACCGGATCTAACAGTGACAAAAGACGAATGAAGTACTCACCAGGGATATAACAATTACACAGGATTGTACACTCCCCCACAGATAAAATCAAGAGATGTTATAATGTATTCTATATACTAGTACATGTATACTGTACATTTTCATTTCATATTCTCTTCATACCAATATACTGCTGGTTGTTTGAATTATAAATCACGTCTTATCACTGTAAAAACGGAAGTAAATTCACCTGGCGATGGAAACAATGTCTGTTGCGAAGCGATCTATATAAAACAAATATTTTCACATGAGATTGATCATAATCTTAGCCAAGTCTTAGAATAACAAAACAAAAACAAAACGAAAAACCCAACACAAAATAGGATTTACGTGGGTAGGTAGGGGGTGTTAGAAACTATACCGCAGCTCTGAGGAGATATAACAAGATCGCCTAACATGGGTAAATCAAAGATGACAAAACTTGGCATTGCAGATAATAACCTACCATGTTCAATATTTCTAAGTGCAGGGTAGCTTCTATTCGGGTTGTGTGTGTAACGTGTCATACGGGCGAAATATTCAAGCTAAGTGCAGGAATGTTCATACGACAAAATTTGAGGTCAAATCAGTATACCTTATGATTTGTAAAAAAGTATTATTCATGAAAATCATCTATGTTATACATGATTTATACAGTTGTGCCCCCCCCCCCCCCCCCTCCAGTGCAACTATGTTAATTCCATTTGAAAATTGGGCCAAGGTCGAGACACAGAAACATGTCAAAAGTTCTTCTTTTTTTTAAATGACAACCTCTGATAGATAAAGACATGGCAACGTAGTTCATATCTATAGAATGTCACCAGGTGAAAGAGGATTAAAGGTCAAGGCTAATTATTTGGGAGGTAATTTGTACCCGTAAAAAGACGTTGCTACAACATATACTCGTACAATGAAAATGTTTGACAAATCTGAGGCTTTCATGATTGAAAGATGTATGTTTGGGATACTAGAACAAGACATATAACAAAACCAGGACTGATCAAGAATACTAGTACCAGACATACTGATAAAGAATACTACATGTAGTACCAGACGTACTGATCAATGATAATAGTACCAGACATACTGATCAAGAATACTTATTACTAGTACCAGACATACTGATAAAGAATACTACATGTAGTACCAGACGCACTGATCAATGATAATAGTACCAGACATACTGATCAAGAATACTAGTACCAGACATACTGATCAAGAATACTACATGTAGTACCAGACGTACTGATCAATGATAATAGTACCAGACATACTGATCAAGAATACTAGTACCAGACATACTGATCAAGAATACTAGTACCAGACGTACTGATCAATGATAATAGTACCAGACATACTGATCAAGAATACTAGTACCAGACGTACTGATCAAGAATACGTACTGATAAAGAATACTAGTACCAGACATACTGATCAAGAATACTAGTACCAGACGTACTGATCAAGAATACTAGTACCAGACATACTGATCAAGAATACTAGTACCAGACGTACTGATCAATGATAATAGTACCAGACATACTGATCAAGAATACTAGTACCAGACATACTGATCAAGAATACTAGTACCAGACGTACTGATCAAGAATACGTACTGATCGAGAATACTAGTACCAGACATACTGATCAAGAATACTAGTACCAGACGTACTGATCAAGAATACGTACTGATAAAGAATACTAGTACCAGACATACTGATCAAGAATACTAGTACCAGACGTACTGATCAAGAATACGTACTGATAAAGAATACTAGTACCAGACATACTGATCAAGAATACTAGTACCAGACGTACTGATCAAGAATACTAGTACCAGACGTACTGATCAAGAATACTAGTACCAGACATACTGATCAAGAATACTAGTACCAGACGTACTGATCAAGAATACTAGTACCAGACATAAAACAAAACAAGGGCTGATCAAGAATAAAATCTGTGTTTGTGAAACACGAATGCTCCCGTCTGCATCTTTGTCAGTATTAGAGACATTTTCTGTTCAGTAGGTCAAACTCGATGGGCAAGAGTTAATGTTAAAAAAGCTTTTCAAAAGTATGTCAAAGGTCAAGGTCACGAGATCAAAAATTTTCTCATCAATAGAAAAGTCTTGTCACGAGGAATATGAAAGCTCTATTACCTTCCATTCAAAAGTTATGTCCAATGTTAAAGTTTTACCGACAAACAGAAAAACATACAAAAATAAAGATGGACAGGCCAAAAACTATATTCCCCTTGATTCTTTGATTCCGGGGACACAAAAGCATGCTGTCTTTATCGTGACATAAAACGTATGAAATCAATAGAAGTACGAGATATCAATATGACGAACAAAAATAGCACATCATATGCTCAAGAAATAAACTAATTCTATATCAATATTTATTTGCCTATTGTATGTGTCGAGATGTACTACAAAACAGGAAAAAGGAAACAAGATGCATAGATCTGTCATTTCATTAGTGAAAAACTGGACCAATGAGAATGTAGAATCATTTCGTCGTAGATAAGCATACCACATGACAATACCAGTGCCAATTTAAGAAATGTTAAAAAGCGGCATGTTCTTCAGATCTATTGAGTCTTTTCTCCGGAGATTTCTGCTGTAAACTACATAACATGCTTTTTAAAAGTACTGGTATACTTTTCTTCAACAATCAACAACTTCTTATCTTTCTTTTATTTTCTATTTCAACATGATAAGAGCTATTCAAGAGGTATTCGTTTCAGCTCTAGAGGAGATTCGACTGTTCAATTCTGTATTTTAAAAAAACTTTATCAAAAAAAAATGAGGTGGGATGGCATATTTTGCTTGAAGAGGGATGTTTCTAAAGGTCAACTTCGACTATTTCAAGATCTATACCTTCTAGCCACTAGAACTTATGGACATGCAGATCTGGAGCCTGTTTTACAAAAAATACTTGCGACCAATTTTAGGTTTTAGTTTCGTTTTTGTTTCGTTTCGCACTTTTAATGGACCCTTTGATTTACTAGGACGTCGAGAGGCCGTTTCTATCCCTTCTTATGGTATACTACTATACTATATTTCAGTCTAATGGTCAGATTCCATACGATCTCTCTACATGCTCTCGATTTGTAATATTCTCTCTACATGCTCCCGATTTGTAATATTCTCTTTACATGCTCCCGATTTTATCATTTTCTTTCTATATGCTCCCGATTTTTAAAATTTTTTTCTACATTCTTCCGATTTTGTTATGTTCTCCCTACTGTCTACATGCTTCTAATTTGTTATGTTCTTTCTATACGCTCCCGATTTGAACTGTTCTCTCTATATAATCCCTACACATGCTCCCGATTTTGTAAAGCCCCTATCACACTTTTACGTATCAGCTACGTAAAAGGAGTATTTTTGCCAAAATTCTTTACGCAAGAGAAACGAAAAGGTCTGCCACGCATTTCGTCCTTCTAAGAAGTCCAAGGCGTAAGTGCGACGTTCATACGGCGTAAGAGGCGTTTCTATCACGTATGAGCAGCGTACCGATGCGTCCTACCATCACGTACGTGCGGCGTTCGGCACGTACGTGTGACGTTCAATGCGTTTCTACTGCGTAAGTACGACGTTGTTGCTACGTAGTCTTCTTATTGGCGACGTTTCTGCTGCGTTCCCGTGGCGTTCACGTTCGTATGAAAAAATTCTTTTGTTGCCAAATATTATTTTTCTCGATTTACCACTCAAAATGATATGAACACAAAAAGGGTAAAGGGTACTGTCAAAGTGCCCTTTGAAAGTAGCGCGTACTATATTTAGACTCAGTTCGCCATATGAAATAAAACTGCTTGGTTGATCTAGTGGAAGTTTGTAATTATACGGTAGAATAATTCTTGATTCATTCTTAATAGGTTCAAAACTTTATTTTCCCTCTAGATTTTTATCATGTGTTCATAAAAACATAGCAAATACACCTTTTACGCCGAGGTGGAATGAGCGATACTCCTTTAACGTAGCAGATACTCATACAACGCAACACCAACGTACATGTAGCTCTTACGTAGCAGGAACGAAAAGAACGTAGTTCGTACGCCATGCATACGCAAGAGTATATCGAAGAAACGAAAAATAAGAAATTGAAACGTGTACCATACGTAGTAGATAAGAAAAGAACACCGCGGGTACGAATTAGCAACGCCTTGTACGTAGCACGTACGCGATAGGGATATCGCTTGGGTTTGTGTTTCGTTCGTACTGCGTAGTAAGAGTATTAGCGACGTTCCTGCTGCGTTGCCACTGCGCTTCTTTCATTTGCACTGCGTTCGTGCTACGTACACACGGCGTATGGAAGCTGCTACGTATGTGCTACGTAATTTTAGGTGCGAACTTAAAAAAACGCGGCACTCTTTCGTATCAAGAGATCATGCTACGTTTCAAAGAGTACTCGCTACGTAAGCTTGCGTTGCTACTGCGTTGCTGCTGCGTTCCTTTCTTACTGCCACGTATCCTGATACGCCGTAGATACGTGGGCCGATACGTAAAAGTGTGATAGGGGTTTAATATTCCATCTTAATGCAACAGCTTGTAATGTTCTTTCTACATGCTTCCGATTTTGTTATCCTCTCATTACATGATCGCCCTACATGCTCCCGATTTGTAATGTTCTCTCTATAAGATCCCTATACACACTCCAGATTTTCATATAATTTCTCTACATGCTCAGCTCCTGATTTTGTTATGTTCTCTCTACATGCTCCCGATTTTGTAATGTTCTCTCTACATGCTCCCGATTTTGTAATATTCCCTCTACATGCTCCCGATTTTGTTATGTTCTCCCTACATGATCCCTATACACGATCCAGATTTTCTTATATTTTCTCCACATGCTCCCGATTTTGTTATATTCTCTCTACATGCTCCCGATTTTGTAATATTCTCTCTACAAGCTCTCAATTTTGTTATTTTCTCTCTACGTATTCCTGATTTTATTATTTTCCCTCCATATGCTTCAGATTTTGTAACATTCTCACTACATGATCACTCTACATACTCCCTATTTTGTTACATTCTCCCTTCATGCTCCAGATTTTGTTAAAATTTCTCTACATGCTCCCGATTTGATTATGTTCTATCCACATGCCTTTCGATTTTGTGATGATGAACTTCTCTCTACAGTACAATGTACATGCTTTCAATTTAGTTATGTATGCATTATGCACAATGACAGTACCAGGAGCTTTCTTCTAATCAGTTTGAAAATTTGTGAGGGACCTGAATCCCCTGTCTTAATTTCATTGGATTGGATGTTTAATTCAAGGCAAACTAAAGTTCATATATACATGAAGCAAAGTGACTCCCTTGAAAACATCCACGAGATTACCGCCATACCTTTGCTAGTTTTAAAAAGGTTTGTTCCTATCATTCTCCTTCACAAAGTACTGAAAGGGGGCGTGTGAATATTTACACACCTACTTTGGGTAAGAAGTATGACAGGGATTTTGTGACCTACTTTGAAATGAATTTTCCCTCCAAACATGGTAAGTATTATGCTATATTATGGCAGTCTCAAATTGTAAAGAACTCTTACTATGGGTCAATGATTACACAACTTCAGGTCTGATGCAGAGCATTTGTTTTCTATCCATGTCATGTTTGTCCTTGACCTTTAAACCTGAAAGTCTTTCTTTGACCACACACAATCTAAGAGTGAAGTTGTTTCAATTGTAGGTCAATTTTAGAAACATTTTAAAATTTACTTACATCAATATTTGGAGACTTTGTCTTCAGTACAGTGTTCATTTTACATACCTAAAGAAAATAAACAAAATTGTGTATTAACAACATCATACATGTATAAAGTGTAAAAAATAATAAAAGGTCTATTATAAGGCAAGATTCTGAAAAAAAATTAAATCCAGTGATTCAATAAAATCTAAGTACCTGTATGCTGTATCCATACATCAATTCTTTCTAGTTATTAATATACTCTAGAAACAACATGTACCCCTTGATAGCATAAAAGAGACACAGCAGAATTTTTAACAGAATACAATTATCATATACAAAAGTCAACAAGGTAAAGAAAAACATTTATACAAGTACAATATGACAGCCATATCAAAAACCAATATTGCCAGAAGAGGATATCACTGAGATTGTATCAATATTGTCCGAAATGGACACCACAGCCATGATATAAATTTTGACTGAAGGGGATTTCACAGAAATTACTTCATATTACCCTAAGAGGATATCACAGAGATTGTTAGTTTGTTTTCATAAAACGAAAGTTTACATTAGCGCAGGAAATACATGTATAAAAGGTTATAGATGTTGTTAATATTCCCAAAAGACCAGTTCGGTGCACTAAGTTCAAATGGTCGTTGTGAAACATATTGATGCAGTTTTTGCTCAGAAAGATGGGAAAATGAAGATGTAGAGGTACAGAAAACTTAGTATTAAAATTGAAGTCTTAAGAAGTTCAGGACAGCCAGACTTAAATAAAGATCCTATCATTTAATTTTCCTATAAATTACAAATGTTCATAATTGAAACATACTTTTTCTACATGCAAAGTTTCATCAATTTTTTACGTTAGTTTTGAAGCTATGAATGTACATATATACCCATTGAAAGCCCCAAAATGGGTCGTAAATATTATGTTAAAATTAACACACTTTAGGTAATGAAAAACAGTTACAATTCTTCTATAGAGGCAGAATATTAAAAAGTTCTGTATTTTTCATTTAGATATCAATGATGTGGGCAATCGGAGATGTATAGAAGTATAAATGATCACTAAGACTTCTAAAAGAAATTGTAGAAAGGAGATAAATTTATGTCTATTTTCAGAACATCTTTGAGTTTCCTTTTCAAGTAACTTTTTAATTTTGCCTTCTAAAATGATTAACTTTAAAAGTAACTGTTTTACTTGCTATATCCATGCAACTTATTACTTCTACAAGTAATATACATAAAAAGTAAGGCAATGGATGGTTTGTAATGAAGGTAGCATACAATGTACACATTCAAAGTTCTCAATCCTTCAATTCTTATAAGGGCTACTCATATAAATAATAATTGCCTCGGTAACAGAAATATCAGGTTAAAACCATTCCCTTAAAATTACTTGTTTAAGTAATATTTATTGAATGGGGCTTATCTTTAAACGAAAGGAGTAAAGCTTTAAGCAATTATCGTAATTTAAATTAGAATTTTATTTTGAAAAGGAAAGTCTGAATTTACAGGAAAAAATATTGCTCTTGGGATGAAAATTCTATTTAAAAATCTACAAGGTTACAAACTTGCGCAAATTTGCATCTTTTTAAGTGAAATTCTGCTACAATCTCGGTGATCTTTCTTAAGTGAAACAGTTTCTTCTGAGAAAGTTATATCCTTTTGAAAATAATGGAAGTGCTCTTGCCTTCTACTACTGTATTTTCTTACTTGCTATAGGAAATAAAACATTATTTAACTTTTTATGTGAAATCATGGGTACATTTGATATCAGTCAAATAATTACATGTAGAAGTAATTTTTTGAATTACTTGTTGAAGTAGCACCCCTGACTGTTAGAAGTTAGAAAGTTTTGTAACCTGAGTAAGTTATATTTTAAGTAATTCTATAAATACAGGTATCTTGCACGAAAAATAACTTGCACAATGTATTATTATATATATAGATTGAAATATTTCTTCCAGAGAAGCAAGGATGGATTTTACTTAGAATTGTTATTATGGTTATAGATCGTTGTTTTTTTTACACTTTTACACTTCCAAAATACAGCTTACATCTTCGGACGGTACGCCTAGTAGAGGCGGAATCTATAACTGAACTGAACTGAACTTGATAAAGGCCAAGAGTGTTTGTGTTTTTAATCGAAAAAATAACTGCAATAACCAAAATAACTAAAAAATTCAGTGATGAAAAATATAACTGAAATGATACCCCTGGCTGGTTTAATTATGGGAGTTCGAGATCTATCCCCCTAATACTAATTTTAATCGGAAAATATGCCGACAAAGTAGAGAGAAATTCAATTTTCCAATTTCTGAAGTGAGCTGCACGGACGGTAGATCAACATGTACTACATTCAGCTGTGCAGCAACACACCTTGAACATGTAAACAGTCAACATGCATGCACAAACCTGGGTAACAAACCTTCAATCTGTTCTATTCCTAATACTTGTTATCCAGATGTACTGTATGGTAGATTCTATATCTCCAGTAGTTATTAGAATTTTAACATAAGACTTTTAAGAGATACCCACATCAAACTGAGCTTCGTGCGACTTCCTACTTTCAACTTCCTAATGTCCTGAACAGAGTGGGGGAATCCCAATCGTATTCATGCGTGCGTTTGACTGAATTTGTACAAGTCGTATCTGTCTAATTTTTGTTCGTTCTTCATCTGCGCAAGAAATTCTCTTACCTGTTTGAAAAGTCTTCCGTGACATGGTCGTCATAGCACTTTTTTATATTGACATAACCTAAGACAATGAATGTTTTGTAGACATTTTTTTCATTTTCGTGCGTGAACATCGACGGCGGGTGCGGCTAGCCAAACAGGGGATGCTTACTTCTCCCAACTGGTCCCACCTCTAGCTTGCTAGGGGTCCGTTCATGCTCAATTTGATGCTCTATTGTGCGTACTATTGAGATTAGTGTCAGCTAGGATCTTCCTTTTAAATTAGATTATGTGTCAGTTGCAAGAATTAAGGGGAAAAACAGATTATGATTTTATTTTGATCTCACGCGCTGATTAACAGAAATTATTTAAAAATATCTAAATTCCAGATAAAAATATATTGGAAAAAGAAAGGAATAAACTAATAAAAAAAGGGGGAATGACCATCATCTCAGATAAATGGAGACGTCCTCATCGCATAAAATCCGTTGAACTCGTCTCAGGGACCAAAGTAAAGATAGAAGCGATTTTAGTTTAAACATATTTTATTTCAATAGTGAATAGATGAAATGGGAATGGGCACAAGTTACAGAAGCATCATGAAAGCCCTTTCCATACAATTTATGAACAAAGATGACGGCAATTTCAAGTTACACATCGTTTGAACGACTTTTTATCTTGTTTGAACGAGTTACATAAGTCGTTTGAACGAGTTTTAAAAATTCGTTTGAACGAGTTTTTATCTTGTTATATATGCACAACCAATGTAATTCCCTGAGATGTTACTATTGACAAAAACGTGCTGCAATTCGTGTATTAACACTCGTGACGTCACAATGCATAAGATCTAAAGAAGCATGCCGCGACGGCTGTTCTAACCTGCAAACTGAGCCCGCGGTGACCTGAATTTTAACGCCACCCTTTTACCTAGAAAACGCGATTTCAGAAAACAAGAATGAAATAGACAGCTGTGGTGCATATATATAGAATAAATGTCATAATTTGTGTTTTGTTACGGGTATACAACACACAGCAAGTGCATTTATCGCATGAAATGCGCTAACGCGCATTACATGTACGATAAATGCACTTGCTGTGTGTTGTATACCCGTAACAAAACACAAATTAAGACACTTATTCTCTATTTAACGACATAAGAAACTCGTTCAAACAAAATAAAAATTCGTTCAAACGACTTTTTAACTTGTTTAAACGACTTAAGAAACTCGTTCCTACAAGAAAAAATTAAAGTCGTTCAAACAAGATAGAAACTCGTTCAAACGACTTTTTAACTTATATATATGCACAGCCAATGTAAGTCCCTGGGATATGTTTCTATTGAAAGGAACGTGCTGCAAATCGTGTATTAACACTCGTGACGTCACAATGCATAAGATCTAAAGAAACATGCCGCGACGGCTGTTCTAACTTGCAAACTGAACCCGCGGCGAGATGAATTTTGACGTCAACCTTTTACCTAGAAAAATCAATTTCAGAAAACAAGAATAGAACAGACAACTATTGTGCATATATATAGAATAAATGTCATAATTTGTGCTTTGTTACGGGTATGCAACACACATCAAATGCATTTATCGCATGAAATGAGCTAACGCGCATTACATGTACGATTGATGCACTTGCTGTGTGTTGCATACCTGTAACAAAACACAAATTAAGACACTTATTCTCTATATAAACGACTAAAGAAACTCGTTCAAACAAGATAAAAACTCGTTCAAACGACTTTTGAAATGACCATTTACACAAGATCAAAACTAGATCTGATTGATGTGTATATACTTGCATATTTGATCTAGATTTATGATAACGTCTCAACTTTACATTTTGACCGTTTGACCGGTCTTTTCCTGATATATACATGTACTGAATAAATTGATATACCCTAATTACAGCGAAAGGAATTGGTGTGTACCCCCCCCCCCCCCCTCGGACTGTATTAGCTTGACACTCTATAGAGCCACATTACATGCTTGACAACATATAAAATGCTTTACTTGGACCAATCGTTACAGTTGTAACATTTTAGATGTTTGACGGAGACCGTCTAGCAATGAAGACAATAATAAGATATATTCAATAATCAAAACCGATCCTACAGAAAGAAGGGGATCTCCAACAAGACACAGTTGCAGCATCCACAGCAAAACACCAAAACTCCCAATCTCAAAACAAAGAGTAAACAACGAAAGTAAGAGACACAAAAGGGACATATGGCAATCGGTGCCGATACGACGACCATCTCTCATATCAGAAGTAAAGCAAATGATGTGGCTATCATGATTACGTGCGCGTGCACACAATCCATCCGCTTTTTTCTGTGGTTACCCAGAGATCTCAAAGAAATGTTGTATATACATGTATGTACACGTAATATGATTCCAAAAGGTCGTAGGGGCCTAAGTAATAGACATATGAATATGTATGAATTGATAAAAAAAACAATTTTTAAAACTAAAAACAGTCCTTTATCTACCAGCTGGGGCGAACTCTTGCATAGTTCGATCCACTTTCAAAGAGGACAGGTGATCGGTGCCCTGTTTTGGACGGACTTGTCATGGTGTCCCGTGGTCAGTCAGAATGCGATGTTTAAGAATGCACTGTTGTAAGGCTGTAGATTGGTCAAGTACCATGCAGAGTGTCCTTCTGATGACAGCAAGATAAATAAATCCACGGTATAAAATTAAGGCGGTAGATGATTTTGACGCATTTAATTTTGATAGAAATTTGGTCTACTTTGATCTTTTTAGATCTAGCTACGCCCCTGAAATTATCACGTGTTTACCCTTTTTTTTTTCCTTAAGTCGTTTAAACAAGTTTTAAAAAACCGTTTGAACGAGTTTTAATCTTGTTTGAACGAGTTTTTATCTTGTAAGAACGACTTTTTATCTTGTTTGAACGAGTTTTTTATCTTGTTTGAACGAGTTTTAAAAAGTCGTTTGAACGAGTTTTAAAAAGTCGTTTGAACGAGTTTTAAAAAGTCGTTTGAACGAGTTTTTATCTAGTTTGAACGAGTTTTTATCTTGTTTTTAAAAACGTCTTAAGAAACTCGTTCAAACAAGATAAAAACTCATTCAAACGACTGTAAATTTTAACTCGTTCAAACGACTTATAAAAGTCGTTCTAACAAGACAAAAACTCATTCAAACGAGTTTCTTAAGTCGTTCAACCAAATTTAATGTACCGGTAGCGTATCACGTGACAGCAAATAATCTCTAGCATGGGAATCCCCTTCGATTAAACAAGGTAATAATGTCTAAATCTACTTTGTAAGAATTTATTTTAGGCCTATCATACGATTATCATTATCATTTATATGATGGTAATCTATTCTCATCAAGTATAGAGTTATATTCAGAGAACACCTCAACAGAAAATTTTGTTTATTTACGTGTATCATAACATATAAACAAAATTAAAAAAATTCTGTTCAAGTGTTCTCTGAATACACCTCTATTCTTGACCAGAAAAGATTTCCATCGTATAAATGATATTGATGCTCATATGATAGACCTGAAGTACTTTCATATAAGGTAGATTCAGACAGTATTTACATTGTTTAATCGAAAGGAATTCCCGGGCTAGAGGTTATTTGCATATCACGTGATATGCTACAGTGGAAGTGGTTCTAAAGAAAATAATATAAATGCTCGGGCCGTGAAAGATCCGCTCTGTCCGTAGATGTAATTCTAAAAGGCCCATTACAAATAATATAATGACCACACACAACTTTTTTTCGATATTTTTTCGCTTATCTTTTCTTAACGTAAACGCACTAAGTGCATTTTTCCATTGTCAACTATTGGGAGTATAGTGATGAACCAAAATTCAAATTATATAGGTAAGTCTGTAACTAATCTCGCTGCAGTTAATTGTATATTTTCTAGTTTTTCACCATCCCATTTACAACACCCTTCCCAAACTTCACACCAATACTCTAATTATGGAAGAATGATAAAACGGTATATTTTATCAAGAGTATTACGTGAGAGGATGTATTTATTTTGTCTTTTTCAAGAAATTCAGTTTTGCCAAAGTTGACTTGCATATATTATCAACATGGTCTGGCCATTTTGCATTATTACTAAATGTTAATCCAAGATGGTGGTTACGTACAGGTGAGATCAGTGCATCACTAAAACGAATTTGGAATTCACTGTACAGTTACCTATGAAGAAGTGATTGTCAGTGTGTTCTACCACCTAACCTAAACCAGACAGACCAAGACTATACAAATACATCAGTTTCAGAAATGCCATCCATTATTTACCCGATATTGATTGGAAAACCAATACCACGTGTAGCAACAACACATCAAGTTAAACAACCCAGGCATGTCTTGCCAATTTATCTGTTCTTAAATGATGCTATTCAATTTGAAGACGTTTACATTGATATGACAGCCAATCTCTCTGTAGAACAAGTGAACAACCATCCAAAATGAGGAATTCTCACGATTTGACCTTGCCTTCTCGACTTTGAGACTGAATAACTGTTGGCTACTTCTTTGATGTTTACTTGATCCTATTTCACGTTGGTTTCAACAAGAGTTACTAGTATTCAAGAAATAAGTTCACGTCAGACGTAACCTGCCCTGCTTATGATCTCTCGGAGACAGGTTTGCCTAGTGTATTTCTGCAAGGAAAGTGAACTCCGTAACTCGCACCTCCACGCCACGTCAATGTGGGTGTTCCAAATGGGACATATGACCTAGTCATGGCTAACGCTGCACGGGAGCGGACGACTATCGCTGTAGCAAGAATAAATCTCGGTCCTTCAATCGAGGAGGGTCGCAGACTAGACTCGTCGGGCCGGAGAGCCAATAAACCTCCTAGGAGAAAGGAAAACTCGGATTCTAAAACTTTGGCTGGGGTTCCACTAAATCCCATTAGAGAAAGAGACTGATTTCAAACTAGTAAAGCTCGTTAGCAATGCATTTGTCTGAGGGAAGGACAACCCCGATAGAAAACCAGATCCCTCAGCATTGAAGGATGAGCATTGTTTTGGGATGATCACAAGAAAATCTACATAACCTTGGAGAGGCATTGGTTTCCAACATTAGTGAGACAGATGAGGGAAATATGACACCTCTGAGTGAGGTCTGAAGGGAAGTCCAGAGGCCGACTATATAAATCGTCCATCCAAGAGCCAAGTTCATCATAGGGAACTGGAATGTGAGAACAATGTATGCAACAGGTAGAGTTGTTAATGAAGCTTGCTAGGGATCAGCGAAAGTAGATCTATGGTGTGGATCAGGAAGAATGCAATACAGTCATATTTTCTGGACGTAATGGCGACACCATCAATCAGCCAGGCGTAGCAATCTGCTTCAGCGATACTAATGATAGTGAGAGAATCATTACAGTCATTATGTTATTCGTGTATACGCACCCACAAATGATGCAGACGAAAAAGGAAAAGAGCAGTTCTATGGAGAGCTTACAGACATCATAGAAAAAGTTCACAAACATGGCATGCTAATCAACACAGGAAACATGAATGCAAACGTTAGAAATATACAAGAACCATACGGAAATATAGTGGAAAACATGGAATCGGTGTTAGGAACGATAATGGTGAAAAGCTATAGTGATTTTTGTGCGATGAGCATCTTGTTATAACTGGAACACTCTTTCCAGAGAGAAATCCACAAAACAATTAGGATGTCACCAGATGGAAATACAAAAAAACAACAACAACAAACAAACAAAGGACCTCGCACGAATTGACGGGAAATCCGCCCAGATAATAAAATCTCCTCCAGGGTTACTAAAACTATTTAAAGGTATAAAATATATATTTATGGATAGAAAAACTTATAATCTATAATATTTACTCAAATGTTTATCATTTACATCACATACTTGGCATTTATTCGAAATCGAAGCAATGCGGGGTCCACCATTTTGAGTCCGTGGTATTACGTTATAAAATTCAATAAGATGAGAAGAAATTGAGAAAATCGTTATACTCTGAGTTATATTAAGTTACCATACATTTAGTGATTTAATAAACGGTAGAATTATTGTCCTCCTTCAAAAACTAGTATTTCTTTTCCGTATTCAGAACTACATTTTTGATTCATCACGTTTACTTCCAATAGTTCACAATGGATGAATGCGCTTAGTGCGTTTACATTACGAAAAGATACATGTAAGCGAAAAACTATCGAAAAAAGAGATTTTTTTAGTGGTTATTCATAAAAACAAATAATAGAGTGTTTGATAAATAGAGGAAATAAAATATAATCGAGAACAATATTCTTTCTTGGAAGTGTTTGAATGAATATCTCAAAAGAAAAAAAAATGTAGTCGCAAAATGTTTACTACTCACCCAGAGCATAAAATGACATAATGAAAATAATTGATTAACATATTAGATATAACTGCAAAGTATCATCACTCTAAATCCATCGAAAGAAAACGTGATAGATTTATGTATAATTACTCAAGATTTTGAACCTTTTCAACCCCAGCCCCCCCCCCCCCACCCCCCACCCCACTTTTTTATATTTCGATCGCCTGGTTGACATCGTCCCCCACCTTGCTACAGGATCTTACTCGCCATGCTGGTAGATCTTGTCAAACGAAAGTTTCTGTTAAAAGAAAATCAAGTAGCAAGGTGGGGAACAATACTCTAAAAAACTTTTCCAGTTTCCATAGGCTTTAGTATTAAAATCGACTGTTTTAACCCAAATTATACACAAAATATAGGTCGCATGTTTGAAATATTACTATTTTCATAGAATTCAGCAAAAATCTTACCGAATTTCTTTTAATGAGAAAAAAAAATTTTCGGTCCCAACTGGGCGGTATTCCATACTTATCGTTCGAGCTTCTTTCTCCGGCTTCAAGCAGCCGGACCATAAGTATAAAGTTCAGAACATATATCAGAGATACCAGGGCCTTCAGAGGAGTAGTATAGACATAGCAAGTGACCATCTACTAGTAAGGACAAATGTAAAATTGAAAATACGCAAGGTACCAAAGACTGAAAAAACAAAGAGTAACGTTTGACTCAACAAAATGCACAACGATGAAATAAAAAAAAAGAGATTCTGCTTGAGACTAAAGAACAGATTTCAATTTCTTGAACAAGAGCCTGAACAAACAGAGGGAAATGTTACTTTGGAAAATATGAATATGATATTAGAGAAAGCATATACAGAGACTGCATAGGAAGTATTAGGTTCAAAGGAACGAAACACTGATCCCTGGATGAACCAAGTATCATGGATCCTAATAAATCAGAGAAAGAACATCAACATGGAAATGGAATTGTACAAGATCAGAAAGACTGAAACACAAGCACAAATATGATTATAAAAGCAAAGACAAAGAAGAACAAAATTAAAAAGGACAGGAAGAAATGGGTTAACAACACAAAACGTGAAACTGAGGATGCAGCCAGAACCAGAATATGAGAACACTATTATGTAACGCAAAAGTACTGTAAAGTAAAGTAATGAGAAAACTGAACGGAATGACACAAAGGGAGACATCCTGACTGAATCCAACGAAAGGAAACAAAAATGGAAAGAACATTTGAGTGAAATCCTAAAAAGAGGAATACCAACATATCCAGTGACTGAAGAAGATGCAAATGAACAAGACATTGCAGACATATCAGTATGCAGTAGCTTCAATAGTTCGCCCGTCTCACACGTAATTCCTATTCAGTTATTTTTGTGAAATAACCGAATAGGAACAACGTGTGAGACGGGCGAAATATTTAAGCTAACATATCAGTATATCTACCTTCTGAAGCAGAGATCAGAAATGCAATCAAAAGACTAAAGAATGGAAAAGGCAGAAATTGAATTTACAACAGAGAAAGTAAAACGACTCTTAGATGTAATATAGCAAGAAGAAAGAATCCCTATTAAATGGAGAAAAGGCCTATAGATAGTGAAATTTCCAAAGAAAGGAGATCTGAAAGTTTGCAAAAATTGGAGAGGCATCACATTAATTATTACCAGTTGTTAGTAAAATACTAGGACGGATATTGGTAGAAAGAATAATTATAATCAGGGATAGACAGTAGATTGAGGAGGGAACAAGCTAAATAAAGACCCGATAGAGGCACAACTGACCAATTCTTTATACATCTACCCAGAAACATCATTGAGCAATCCCATGAATGACAATTTTCTCTACACCTTAACATTCAGTGTACAAATGGAGATCTCGCGGACGTCTCGTAAATTTAAACAGTGTTAAAATAATCTCGATGATCTTCGGCAGTGTCTCGATAGTTTCCGTGGATTGAGCAAAGGTTGGCATGTTGATCTTTGATGATAGAAGCCATTTTTTAAATGTTGTATTACATTTGTAGGTATATTTAGGTAACAGTATTCAATGGTTCTTACTATATACCGGTAATACACTTTATATTCATTTGTACAACGGATACCTTAATTTTATTGACTTTGAAAAAGTCGGTGATTCTGTGCACAAAAAAGTCTTTGGATAATCATGAGGTTATACGGAATACCAACAAAGATTGTAGAATTACTAAAAGCACTGTTTGACTAACCTAATAAGTTAACATAATGTTTTACAGTGACGTCGTTTTCATACAGGTTATCTGTAAACAATGGAGTGATTTCAATTATATCTAAGCCGATCGATGAATCAAATGAAATATGCAATGATGTCAACATACAACAGAGTGTCTGTCTTGAACTTGTTTGGTGTTCGAAATCCAGGAGTCTGCATTCTTATGCATATAGTCTGAAAATTCCATATGCAGTGGTGGCAACCCATAACTGTCATAGTATCCTCAATTGTCACACTGGTCTAAGCAGGTCGCAGCCCAGTGTTGACCCAACTGGCTGTCCAGATCGGTAATGCAGATAAGCGAACAAGGTAATGTTTTCAATGAGGGAATCCTATTTCGAGCAAATACATCAAGGAAAAATTACCCTACTTTCTGTCTCATAACCGTCTGTATTTGTTTAGTGTTCGATATTCTAGGTTGCAAAATCAAATATTACATTCCTGTTACGATCAATCTCTATGAGGTTATCAAATTCAGCATACACAACAACACTGACGGTTTCTGTCAAGGCTTGAGAAAAGTAAATTTCCAGTCTCAGGTTACCATGTTTTATAAGGTGGAAATGACCTGCCCTGCTTCAGATAAGTCTGGGGTCGGATCAAAACCAAAAAATGTATAGCCATTTCCATTATCTTCCCTACTGATATCGTTTTCTTCGTCGTGGAAGATTTTTCCAGACCCCGTGAAAAGGGCCCGAATAACTGCGCATAAAACGTTTGCGTCCAAAGTTAAGTTGGAATCTGCTGTCCGTCAAGATAGAGTGCCGTAAATTCAATATTTTTGTGTTTGAAATTGAAAGGATTCGTCGTAGCCACTCCATTGCATGCATTATTATCTACCAGACCAACGAAAATGCGCTCAGGAATTTGCCCAAGGAACAGGTTCTCTTTGTTGATACTCATGCTTCCAATGGCAAATGAAAATGCCTTAGGTTCAAAACGCTTTATGGGATATTTGGCTGTACCTCTTTTCAAAGCTTTGTTGTGAGACATTCTGACCGTGTTACTGATATTTACTTTCCGCACAAATAAGGCAGCGTCAATGATTTTGATTTTAAAGTCATCATTGGCTGCCATGAGTGCGAATGCATCTTTGCTCCTGATCAAATTGATCTTTGCATCCACTCCATTGATCAGATATCTTTCTTGGAAGAACATATCCAAATGAAGTTTCCTAGTAAGACCAACTATTCTGCTACGGGCGACTAATGCTTTTCGTTTAGTAAAACCAGCATTATCATCTGTTCTGGCTTCTATTTGACTACTGATATCTTTGTACCACATCTCGGAGCCGAGTTGCGATGCCATGGCAGATTCTCCATAGCTGAGAAGGTTCTCCCGGAAAACTCGGTAGTTATAAGTATTTGCCGGCATGGATATAAGTTTTTCGTTTAAAGAAATATTGACTTGGCTGAAGAGTGAATGCAACCACAGGTCCAACATCTGAATGCGCGTCGAGATTTGCGTCATTGTTAGCTGTTACTATTTTTGCTTGCAAATGCAAGGTGTTATTCAGATCCAGTGAGCATCCCCTGAGTCGGAAATGTTAAATTCTATAGGTCCCAAATCAGTGATAGAAGACAATGGCCGTTGTTCTACCCAGATCTTTGCTCGCTTAGAAATGACAGCTGAAGAATTCGCACGCCACTTTATACCCCTTCGATGAGGTTCTCCTGGTGGTTTTGATATTCCGTCTCTCGCTTGATACATGATATTTCTTCCCGCTTCTTTCGGTAGTCGTTCTGTGGATCACCACTAAGTAAATCATTAGCAATGTCAAGTCCTGTCGATAAGACCCAATGTGTTTTATCCTTTTTTTTATCATTGTGCTTTTCAAAAGCCGCTAAACATGTTGCCAATGCCATGTCCTCGTTGAACTCTTATTCAGTCGAGAAGGCAAGGCCAAATCGTGAGAATACCCATCGAAACGGTTTCGAACCCGGAAATGAACAACATTCATCAATCGCACCTCTGTTTCCATCAATGTTTTTTGTCTGTATGAAATCTCATTATGACTGTCGTCACCGAAAATTTAGTGTCACAACGACCTTTCCTCATTCAAATGGCACTGTCGTCTTTTATATCTATTTTGCCTCGCTGTAGTGGTAGGTACGGACTGTTTTGATAAGTATGAGAAACCATTTCGCCAGACGATCCCTTTATTGGAACAATTCTAAGTAGTAATGGTACAAGTGCATCACCAACTATACTAGGCTCTACGATGTTTCTGTAGATGTACAGAGAATAAAATCCTTGTGTGACGTCGCACACCCAAGGAGCTATGTAAACACCAGCGTCGGATTCCCCTTGTTCAAAGCCTAATATTTTAGCAAGAGATTTGGAAAATTAAAAAAAAAAATTCATCCGCTATTGTGATTGTAACTTTGTGACGGACGTTGTCAAATTCTATTTTCACGTTATCTCCTCCATTGATGCCCCCTTTCAAACCCAATAAAGTCCTCATGAGCTTATCAGGTGAAACGTAGTATCCGAATTTCAGCACAAACTGGAGTATATGGATTTTCGGTTATTTCAAAGCATGCTTGGTCTTTTGATACATTATACCACGAACGTGGATACTGAATTTCAGTCAACCCCACTTTCCATCGTCCTGATAAATCCAGGTAATCATGTAACTTGACACGATAATTTGTCAAAGTATTGTTAAAATAAGTTGACATCGAACAAATAATTGGGAATGTCAGGTAAAACATGTTGAATGATTGATGTGTGCTGGTCCTGGTGTTTTGGGCAAACTAAATTCTTGAACAATGTTTGTAGTCAACTGATTTCTGTTTATCCAACGGTTGAATGATGAGGAATATCCATGCCACTTGACAAGATATTTAATCTGCTTTCCTTTCTTTCTGTTCTGTAACAGCTCTTCAATTCTTTATACGTCATCAGATTTAACGATGTTTTTGTAACTCTTGAGGATAAAATGTTCCTTTCAATGGTTCGCCATTGTAGTCTTTGATGCGATACACGGGTGGTTGACGTTCACTTACAATAAATATTTCTTCGCTCCAACTAGTCAAGTACCCTTTCTTAAATGCCCGTGTTGCTTTGCTGATTCGAACCTGATCTCCTATTTTCAGTGTGGTGTTTTTGATATCCAAAGCTTTGTTGTCACAGAGATTTTTCCAAACTATGATTTCATTCTTTTTTTTGCATATACTGGAGCCATTTTTATACTCCTGTGATGAGTATGGTTGTATGAATACATCAAATCGTCCAAAACATCAATATACTTCGAAGTATAGATATTTGTGAAATATTTCCACATCTTTGTCTTCAGAGTTCGATTAAATCATTCGGCTATGGAGGCTATAATGTCTTCATTCTCCATTGTGAAGAAATGTATGTCATTCTCTGTAAGGAAGGATGTCTGTTGGTAAATTCACTCCCTTTATCTGTTTGTAGCTGAGTAGCTGACGAGGTTTAAAATACCTGACTTGAATATTACCTTGAACGCTTCCACAATTTCTTTGCCTTGTCTTGTCTTGCCGCGCAGAGGAATGACCCATGCATATTTGGATAGAACATCAATGCAGGTGAACAAGTATTTGTATCCATTTAATTGCGTTTTGCAATACTTTGCAGGTCAACGTCAACGAGATCTGCTTGCCATTGTTGATCGATACCAGCTACAAGTACTTTTCTCCTTTTGAAACTTCGACGCACAGGCTTATGCAAAATGTAGGTGTCTTGCACCAGTTTGAATCATTTTTTTTTTTTTGCCGAGTGCTTTTTTAATGATTTCTTTCCGCCATAACTCCCAGGATGTTTTGTGTCATAATACTTTTTGGGAAGTACGGTATATTTGATACATCCACCTTCCTTGGCTTTCATGATGAGGAATGAAAACTGGACTTGACATAGGTTGTATTGATAGATTTCAATATGGTGACCTACGAGGTGTAGAGGATGATGTTTTTGATCAGCTGCTCTTTGGTGTTTTCAAACTTTGCTTCATACTTTCTGGATCTGATCCGTAACCTTGTACTAAGGATGACTTGAACTCGGGTTTGTCATATGTTAACATCTCCAAACTACAAGATAACATATCCGATTCTGACGAATCTGGCTCGTCTTGTATCAGATCCTTTCCAGATTGTATCCACTTCCATCTCTCCTTATGAGATCCTGTGGTAAATTAGTTTCTCTAAGACCAGCACTAAATATACCTGCCATCTGCGTAGTTCAAAATGTTTCGTCGACGTAAAAAATCATTGACAAGATCGACAATATTACTGTTATTAATTCGTTCACCCTTACAGACAAGTTCACCACGGTCATTCCACTTCATGTCGGGTTTTGGATTGATTTTGTGTAATAATAGTTCTGCTCTATTTTTCAAAGTCTTTGGGACAGATTTTATAATTTCATTTTCGATCGGGTCTGTTGTGGAAGAGCCTTGGTCAACTCCAATATTGCGGTCTGTATTGAAAATGGCATATCTTTTTCGGTGGCAGTAGTACACCTGACATCTTGTACTTTGACCGGTGGTCTGTTCTCATATTTGTCACCATAGATGAGAAATCTTTGTAGCTTCTGCTGGTAAGCTTTGACCTTATCTTCCATGGAAAGATCATCCCTTTGTAGAATAGACTGTACCTCATCGTCAAGCCTTGTCATGGATTTAGTTGTAGGATTTCTCACTACCTCATGATGCTGCAAACCTTCCAACAGTTTAGGTTCCACTAGAAATATTTTCTTTGTGTGTTCCATCTCAAAGTCCTAATAATTTGGAAGCCAAAGGTGCAATCACTGGTGCCAACAAGGGTCCTCAAAGAGCAGGTAATACTGGTATACCGCCAAATTATAATACTTCTTTCTTTATCTCAGTGGGAACGTCTCTCGGAGCTCCTCTTTGTAAGCAGCCAATGTGTTAAACTGGTCCTTTGTAAGGTCGACATTGCCTTTTAAAATATTCTTGGCGCATTCACAGAGGCAGAGTATCAATGACCTATCTGCATCTCGGATTGCGCTTCTACACATTGTGGGCTTTGCAAAAAGCAAATAGTTTAAATCAGCTGCATGATCTTTCAGGCGTTTGCAGGGATAAGGAAAGGAAACATCTCTCTCTTTCATTAATAATGCGGAAGGGTTCCAACTCTATACCTTCTTGAAGAAAATTTCAAATCAATTTCCATGCACCAGACACGTGATTCGAATATTTAGGGGATAAACGTACTGTGTTTTGTGGTTCCGACAGGTATATGTTGGATATACTGTTGGAAACGGAGTTATACCGTCGGGGCTTGTAACGTGCAAAATTACGTAGGAATACATTTTAAAGTATGTCAAGTGAGTCGGTTTGCGGAATGTATATCATCGTTATGCATGCTTGTAGAATTTCTGTGAACCAATCAGAATGCGTGAAACAAACAGATTGAATTAAAATAAGCCATCGTCTTCACTGTTTTCGTTATCATCGACATGAAAAGTCTCCATGTGTCTTTTTAATGCAAAGAGTCTGGAGAATTTCTTTTGACATGTCATGCACTGTAAGGAAGACATGTTGAGTGTTTAACGTCTTCAAATTCTCTTTGATGCCTCTATTTATTTTGACATTTCATGCACTATAAGGAAGGCATGTTGAGTCTTTGATGTCTCTATTTTAACTGCACTCAAAACTGTCCCGTTGATGTTTTTATAATAGCCTTTTTTACGTCTTACCTAGATACACCCATTGGTTTTGACCTGGGAATATACGAGTACGAAGTCTTAGATGTGCTGGTGTATCTTGCTTCAAATCAATTATAGGGATCCGAGGTGGCATCATGAAAAGCCTCCGGTATGTATGTATCATTTCATGGACACATCTGCTTGCTAAGATGTGTGATTTTTTGAAAAGTTCCCCGCGAGGGGTTTGACAGTAAGTGTTTTGAATGTTTTTCCCTGACATTGTCGCCATAGCACTTTCTATATATACTTAACCTCAGACAGTGCATGTATTTTATATATTGTTTTTATTTTCGTGCGTGAACATCGACGGCGGGTGCGGCTAGCCAACAGGGGATGCTTACTCCTCCCGGGCACCTGATCCCACCTCTAGCTTGCTAGGGGTCCGTCGATGCTCAATTTGGTGCACTATTGTGAGTGCTTTTGAGATTATCGTCAGGATCTCCTTTAACTCATTTGTGTCACATTTATGCCCTTTGCCGTGTGGAGCTCGTAAAAAAGTTCCCTGCGAGGGGTTTGACAGTAAGTGTTTTGAATGTTTTTCCCTGACATTGTCGCCATAGCACTTTCTATATAGACTTAACCTCAGACAGTGCATGTATTTTATATATTGTTTTTATAGGGGTCCGTCGATGCTCATTTTGGTGCTCTATTGTGAGCGCTTTTGAGATTATCGTCAGGATCTCCTTTAACTCATTGGTATATGCATATCTAGGGTTTTTGAACACCACAATATAATACGAATTTAAACTGACTTTTCCTTTGTGAAACACATTCTGCACTATGTAGTTAACACTGATATTTCTGTGGTGACTTTTCTTGATGGATAAAGATGTTATCCTTTCGTCTGTTTCTGACATTAAGTCGTCAATTATAATTAAGTACAGGTCCTCGTAAGGATCAGCCAGTTTAGAAACCTTAAAATTTTTGCAGAACTTTTTTCTCCTGAAATGTGTTCAGGTGAGCCTCCATATGAATGTTCTGAGGGAATTTTCCTCATACTTGTATGGTGATAAAAAAATATAGGGGTAGCAAATTTAGTTGAATTACATAGAGAAAAATTTTCCGCCATTTTTTTCCTTCATAATCCTTTATAAATTATGAGGTGAGTATTTCGCTTTCCCGTCGCTACCATGATAAATGAATATCATATGTTTGATTTGTACCACATGCTTGTCTCAAAACAGAAAAAAAAAGTTTTGCAAAAAGTTTTGTTGTGTCATCCCTGCCTGATTCTTACGTGGACATATACTTAAATGTTTCTTTTGATGATCAAGAGCTCTTATTTCTGGTAGTCCCTCTACAAATTCAACGTCGCGTATAAGTTGTGTAGATGGGTTGCCATTTCCCATAATACCAAACTATGTGATCCGGTATAGGTTTCATCATTTCTTCTTTGTGAGATGAAAGACGTCTCACAAAGTATGTCTTTCCTCTACCAGTAGGTCCTGCGTATAATGCATGTGAAAGGATGTTTAATTCTTGGATCCATGATCCTACTTCTCTGATGGCTAATTGACAAATGAATTACGTACAATACATTATCCAACAATTAAATATGGATGCTAAGTGTTCTTTTCTTTCTAATGGTATTCATTGTTTCCTAAAAGTAGTTCTAGAATATTCAAACATCCAAATATAGTATGAGCAAATTCCTAAATTTATAAATAGTTGGGAAAATTCTAAATATAGAAGTGGGAAAATCACATATCTATAAAAAGTTTGGGTCGGAATTTCCACATTCTATAAATACCTCCGGAATTTCCCTGTTCTATCGATAAACCCAACTACACAGCCGGGCTCTAGCGCGTACGTCAATACGATCCCCTCCTTTGTTCAATATACTGACTTCATATTGAAGATAACATCATAATACTGACGTCATTGTATAACTGACGTCATAATACTGACGTCATTATATAACTGACGTCATACTACTGACGTCATAGTGAAGCTGACGTCATAATGACGTCATAACAGTGCGTGCAGTTTCCCGACTCGGAAAACCGGAGTTCTTCTACTACTCGCTTAGCACGAAGTGGATAGGTAACAGGTACAGCAAAAGAAAGGGTTGAGCAACTAAGATCTCATCGCAATTTTCTACATTGAATAACTTTTTATGTTTTGTACAGTGATTATACAGTCTACAACAATGACCTTTCATCGGCTTTCAGTATAATAAACAATTAACTGCCCAGTCGGGAGGGAGACAAATGAAGAGTAGTTCAACCCAGAAAATTCATGTCACGTTAGGGCTTCGCCCTCGAATGACATGATTTTTCTTGGTTGAACAATTATTGACTTTTGATGAGGTCTACTCGTGACTATACAGACCTGGTCAGGTATTGAACCGAGGCCGAAGGCCGAGGTCAACCATGCAATGCCTGACCAGGTCTGTATAGTCATGAGTAGACCAAAATCAAAAGTCAATAACTGCTTTATTAAATTATCAGGATTTTATTAACATTTGCATTGCAATGATACGCGAAGTCAAAGATATCAACGCACGCGCTGGTAATGCACGCGCTAATCCCGAGTATACCGCTTTAAAGAGTTAGCGGTCAACTCACTCTGAGGTACACTCTATCAAACAGCGTCTCCACCAATCAGAAATAAGCAAAATCGGCAATAATTCCTGATCATTTAATAAATCTTCATGTCTCCCTCCCAACTGGACAATATATGTATAATATTTTACAGTCGTGGCCTAATTACATTGTTCAATTGATACATTTATAAATATAATCTTGTTTGAGGAGATTCAACCACATTTACTTTTGGGTAATAGACATTGTTAATTGTATCGAAGGACATCTGATAATAACTTGTCAGTGAGTGTTGTTTTGTGAGTAGATAGATTCACAGGGATGATAGTCCAGTCATATTTTGATTTGAAATCGAACTAATTGCAAAAGAAATGTTTTTAGTGTTATGCTGTACGTTGAGACACTTGGAACAACATATCTTCCTATTTATGCCGGAGCATTATATTTAAAAAATCGAACATTGTTTAATTTTTATAATGGGGATATTGGGAACTGAATTAAAATTCTCGATAATTATATTTTAGATTAGAAAATGTTAGAGGACTTTTTGAAGATATTTCAGTTGGTATAAAGAACATATAAAAATTAAAATGACCATGCGTAGACTTGAAATAAAAAAGTCCTCCTAAAATATGTTTAAAAAACAGGACTTAGTCAATTTTCTCACTTTAAGTCAAAATATCATTCTGACTCAATTTCATACTTAATTTTTTCCTACATTACTTAAACAAATGCATTATCTTCTATATAGCCATCGTATGTTTACTACTACGGTGTCCTGCTTCTGACGAATCCTTCACACATGTGGTCAGCAGCAAGATAAGACGCTCGGCGATTTCCCGCAGCAGGTGGAAATGGACACTAAAATAATTAATTTCAGAGGCTTGGCACAAGAATTTTTGCAAACAGATTGCGCAATTTTATGTAGGACCATATTTACTATCTGATTATCCAAAAACATTCTGAGCTGTTATGTCACTTTAAAGTTATTCGTCACGAACCGAGCTGCTCCTTCTTTGAGTTTGTTCTATTTTGTCAATATTTTTCTTTGTATGAGGATCCCAGACCGTAGATGCATATTGAACCTGGGGTCTGACTAGTGTCTTGTAGCATTTGTCCTTGATGGAGGAGGGGCACTTTGACAGGTTTCTGCACAGGAAAGCTGTGGTGTTGTTTGCTTTTTTACAGATACTGTCAATATGGTGGTTCCAAGACAGATTGTTGGATATGTTGACCCCTAGGTATTTGGCTTTGGATGTAACAGCCAGTTCCTTCCCATGGATATAGTATGGGGTGATGCGCAGGTTCCGCTTTGTTGTTATACGGATAACCTCACATTTGTCTGGGTTGAAGTGCATCAGCCAGTTTGATTCCCAATGCTGGAGATTGTTCAGGTCATCCTGGAGCTGTTTGGCATCGTCCTCTGTTTTTATTGTTCTGTACAATAAGCAATCATCAGCAAAAAGTCTGGCAGTTGACTTAACTTTACCGGGTAGGTCGTTAATGTATGCCAGAAATAACAGAGGACCGAGGACCATTCCTTGTGGCACCCCAGAAGTGACTGGTGCGGTTGATGAGGAATGGCCTTCTACCAACACGCGCTGTGTGCGTCCAGATAAGAAGCTCCGGATCCAGTTTAGCAGGTTGCCGCGTACGCCATACTGGTGTAGTTTGGCAAGCAACCTCTCATGGGGGACCTTATCAAAAGCTTTGGAGAAGTCCAACAGCACTGCATCAATTTGGATGTTGTTTTCTATGCCCATAGCTAGATCCTGGATTGTTGTTACCAGTTAGGATTCACATGATCTCTTTTTCCTAAACCCATTTTTGTATTGAGAAAAGGGTTTGTGACCAAGCGATGATACCTCACCACTGTGGATAGATTTAAGAAATTTTTATCCCTTTTTTTTCGACTGACTGACTGTCTGACTTCGTTATATGAATGCGCATTTTCCTATCGAAATCTGTCAGCAAAAAAAATTTAACATGTAGATTCTATAGCAATATGATGAATATCCCCTAAAAGAAATTTTATCTTTTCATTGAATAACGTAAAATTTTCGGTTAAATATCCGGCATTGTATCGATAGAAAATATGTAAGTCCGAATCAATCTAGAGCGAAAAGAAATTCGAGCGAATATTTTTTTTCTGTCTTCTACTTGCGGTTTGTGCTGCTGGATAAAAATTTGAGGAAATTCCATAGATAGACATGAATCCAGGACAAGGAAGGATTGATGGATCCGATTTCGAAGAACCAATGGAAGTGGAAGTTCCAGTATCGGCACTAAGAAAACGAGATGTTGACAAATTATGGAATTTCCTCATGTACGGTTGTCCACGGACCAACGTACACATTCCACAGAATCGTGATTTAGAAGACAAAGTAGTGGATGTCATTCTAAGGTTGATATATTTCTCAATGAATGTTATATTTTAATGAAAGATAAGCAATGCAAAGCGTAGCACCCCCTCGCATAGTCCGACTTGCAGACCTATGATTAGGGGGTTCAGGTGGATTTTATTGAAATGGTCAGTAGGCATGTAAAATGCTTTTTCAGAAGGTACATAGATTAAAGTGCAAAATGCTTTTTATTTGATGAAAAAATATACATTAAAACCAGAGATATCGCATTTTGAATGTTGCAAATTGGAGTTGATTTTGTAATTAGTCTTGTATTATGATATATAGAAATAAATGGCACCAAAAGCGCTAAAATTGTGTAAAATACATGGTTTGTTTCAATATATTTTTCAAAGAAAGCATTACCATATATCATTTTTTTCCTTATGGCATGAATTTTTTTATGGTTGTCATGGGAATTAGAAAAAAATGAAAATGGCAACCAAGATGGCCACCATCTCGATGGCCAATACGTGTATAGAGACAGACAAATGACATAAAATAGTATTACCTTGTGCTATTAACAGGCTTCTTTCATTTTTTGAATAGATTTTTTCAAAGTAATCAAAAAGAAGATCAACTTCCCTTCAATTTACTTCATAATTAATGTTCAGACAATCTTCATGCACAATCTCAGTAAACTTTTTACGGTCTTCTCTTAAGCATGCAATTGTTAATTTACTTTTTTGAAAAAAAAATTGAATGATTTCATTATAGTGAAAAATCATGATCAAATATGTTTAACTAGAAACAATTTCAATTATTCTCCCCAATTTTACCTGTATAAAGTACAGGATTTATCGGGAAATAGGTATTTGTAGGTATGGTCAGAGGAAATTCGGGCCAAAATGGTAAAGGGTGAGGGTGATTTAAGCTTCATTTTGCACTAACTGACAGCATTTTATTTGATAAGAGAAGATCTATTCAATATAATAATCATCACTCTGCTTAATATCATATGAAATTCGACTTTTGAAATCTATTATCTTTGAGAAAATAGCGAAAAACGAGAAAAAAAGACAATTTTTTGGAGTTTTTCTAGAATTTTGATACGATCCCTAAAAGTCATCTGTCGATTTCATATTGAAAATGAAAGTACAGATTGTTATCTTCAATTTGATTGGATGGATATGGAAATTCCATCAATATGTTGCCCCAAATCAGCAAATGAAAATACCTCTTGCATTTGAAAATGACGCAAAATGTGGTCCATGTTTAGAACGTACTGGAAAACCCGCTATAAGTAGGTTACATTTTCACGACTTGTTAATTAATTCCAAGCTTTGGAAATCTATTTTAACGTAATGAATGTTAAGTTCAAGCCTTAAACTGGACACTGATGTCATACTTATGACATTCTACCCATAATATAATGTATTTTTACGAAGTAGAAAAATGCATATATTTTGTTCAAATGCCGCCTGATTACACTAAAAAGTCCATGACCTGAACCCCCTACTATGATGGTGTTATCTGTTTCTTGTCTTCGATCTGACTGCATGCTTGCTATGCATAGGCAGAACTTGAGAATTTTGGTGTGATAAACATTTGGCAGGTCATCCTTTTTTTGACAAATTCCAGTACAGTGGTCCCTGTATATGTGACCACTCCCACCAAAGACCACTCCCCTTATGTGACCATAATTCTTTAGCATTAGCATTTTCAATTTTAAAATACCTCCTATAAGAGACCACCTCCCTAACCCGTCCAAAGACCGCTTTTTTCAACCCCAAATCTATCAAAATATAAGAAAATTCACTCTCAGGAACAACCATGCATGTGCATGTTTGTTTACGTAGTTGAATCAATATCTCTTCAATCCTCCAACTTTAATTACTCCAGGTAAATTGACTAATTAGCAGTTACTACCAGTCAGGGGTCCAACTTATATCAGTAATAACTTCTTGAAGTTAATTAACTTGCATCAGTAATAACTTATACAAGTTATGTTCACGAGTTTATAACTTGAATAAGTTACAAATACAAAAGCAGATTTTCCTCAGAATTTCTCCAATAACTTAAACAAGTTATAACAAAGTTTTTGATTTAAACATGTTTTATATTCAAAGCATTGTGATTCACATTCAGAAGATGCATCTAGGTCATTACTATGTTTTTGACCCAATTTTCTTGGAAATTAGATGTCTGTTGCTGGTACATTTTTGTAAATAGGATTTAATTACAGATATATTCCCCAGAGAACCTTATTTTTGAGAGCCTTGCGCCAGACTTCCAGTCAGCATGCGCTGGATAGTGAGATATACCAGGAGGTTGTCCAATTAAATATCTATTAAGTTACAAATGCTCAGTTCATAAGAAAAATGCTCAGAGGAGATATTGAGGTTCAAAGTTTGCTGTTATAACTTATTTAAGTTATAAATACTAAAATCCAGTTACTTGGGCAAGTTATAACTTTTTTAAGTTGGACCCCTTACTGACTACCAGGCAAACAAGTCAATAACAGGCATTTAATTAGTGTTTAAGTTTATTTGACTCCAAGCTGTTATATTTGTTCTCTCTTCAGTAAGCAGTACTTTTGATTTTTCATTCACATGTTATTAGTGAGAAATTTAAGTTTTTTAATCATGTAATTAGATAATTTTCACAGATTAAATATTTTACATTCATCTTTTAAATTTCTTCATACTGAATTGGCAGGTAGTCAATCAATAGAATCAACTATCAGTAAATGCAAGATAGTACATGTAGTAGATATTCTTGTACAGGGCTTGAAATTAAGAGAAATTCGTAAGGAGCCATATGGGCTCCTAAGTCTGAAATTCAAGGAGCCCGTAAAAAAATCAAGGAGCCCGGAAATATTGAAGTTTCATTTCTATTAATTACATTAGATAATTGATGAAAACCATTCATTTATTGTGATATACCTGCAGTTTAAACACAACAATAACAATACAAGACTGAATTGACTCACACTATTCATTTACAGCAGACTGGCTTGAATCACTCTCTATAATAACAATACTCGACTGACTTGTTATAATGTCCCTAATACCTTCATCACAAATTCGAATTACATGTATTACTAAATCAATTAAATTCCATTTCATACTCATACTCTAACCTTTCGAACACCTCATTTTCATTTTCAGACATATTGGAATCAGTATCATCACTGCAATGAAATTCTTAATCAAAAGACTGACTTGACTCACTCTGTATATTTACAGAAGACTGACTTGACTCACTCTCTAAATGTATATTAACAGTACGTGACTGACTTGACTCACCCTGCACATTCAGAGAAGACTGACTTGACTCACTCTCCATAATAATAGGACTAGACTGACTTTACTCACCCCGCACATTCAGAGAAGACTGACTTGACTCACTCTCTGTACTAACAGGACTAGACTGACTTGACTTACCCTGCACATTCAGAGAAGACTGACTTGACTCGCTCTCTATAATAACAGGACTAGACTGACTTAACTCATTCTGCTCGTTAACAGTATATATCTTTAAAGGTATCGACAGTCTATGCAAATCTCATTTAACACCGAAGTGATCAAGATTTTAAAAAATCGCGTCATCTCAAGCCCGATAATTTTTTTTTTTCACTCGCCAAACAGGCGAGTTCGAGCAAAAATCCACTCGCCCGGCGGCAATTTCACTCGCCATTGGCGAACGGGCAAGTGGGAATTTCAAGCCCTGTTGTAAATGATAAAAAGAATTAATAGATGTAAACAAATTGTACTCGTCAGATAGACTGCTCAAACTCAAAATCTCCCCAAGAAAGACCACCTCCATTATAAGGCCATAAATCCACTGCATTTTGGGGTGGTCTTAAAAAGGAGGGAACAACTGTACGTTCAACCAAAAATATTAACTCGCCAAGTCCTCCTGCCCCAAAAAAATCCCCTTCAGCCCTGGTTTCATCTCCAGCAGTCAGACTGAAGATGAAAAAACAGATAACACCGTTGTAGGTCTGAAAGGCAGACCCCTCGCATGTCATGAAGGTATGACGGCTATATCATGTGTACTGGTCGAGCAGACAATTCCGAACTATTTTTGCGGTTTTTCGTCAATAACTTGGTTTTTTAGGTTCAATCACCATGAAACTTGATACAAATAATGATTCATGCTTTATACAAATGCCTATGTAAAAATAATTTTGAAAGTCGACATACAAATACTGAATTTAGGGTATTGTAATACCCCCTTAAACAGCCATTTTATGCTAGTTACTAAAGGTATTTCAGAACAATTACATTTTAGTCTCTCCTGCGATCAAATATGGATCAAATATTTCAAAACATTGTTATTTTAATTTCTATCCTTTCATCCTTATTTAAGAATTCTATGTCAACATGTATCATGTATATTATGAAACTTTTACAAAATATTTTTCTTAAGCGACTTTCTGAACCATGATGAGGTACGTTTATTTCTTACTTATTTCGCATGATTTTGGTATTCTAAATTTCTAACACATGTAATTAATAAACATTTTCATGAATATCCTGTTCTGGGCCCCTCTCAATGCAGATTAGTTGACAAGAATAGATTTTTAGCTCACCTCGACAAAGCAGAGGGGGGCTTTTGCTATCACGTCGGCCTTGGCACTATACAATGTAGGTTAAGCAAAATGGGACAGGTCCATTCCCACCAAACTATAAGTCCTACATCAACCAAACTTGCATGGATGATGCATCTAAGGATGCTCACTACAATGCATGGTACAGATGCTGCATCTGACCCACACTTCAGGCTTGAGTGAGCAGGTTAGGTAAAATGGGACAGGTCCATTCCCCTCTAACTTTAATTCCTACATCAACCAAAGTTGCATGGATGATGCATCTGAGGATGCTTACTACAATGCATGGTACGGAGGCTGTATCTGACCCGCATTTCAGGCTTGAGTGAGCAGGTAAGGTAAAATGGGACAGGTCTATTCCCGCCTAACTTTAAGTCCTACATCAACCAAAGTTGCATAGATGATGCATCTAAGGATGCTTACTATAATGCATGGTACGGAGGCAGTATCTGACCCAAATTTCCTGCTTGAGTGACCAGGCTAAGTAAAATGGGACAGGTCCATTTCTACCTTAATATACATATACTGGTAAGTCCTACATCAACCAAACTTGTGACTATGATGCATCTAAGGATGCTTAATGCAATGCATGATACAGATGCTGCATCTGACTCACATTTTACGCTTGAGCAATCAGGTTAAGTGAAATGGGACAGTTCCATTTCTGGCCTATTTTAATTCTTAGATCAATAAAAAAAACTTGTGTGGGTGATACATCTGAGGATGCTTACTGTAATGCACTGGACAGGTGATGCATCTGACTTCTATTTTATGCTTGATTAACCAGGTAAGGTAAAATTAGAATCTTCATTTCCAGAGCCTTCTTTGATTTCTTTATCAACCAAACTTGTATGGGTGATGCATCTGGAAGCTAGTACTTTGTGCAATATGGTACAGATGCTGGTCATGTGACAATGTTGCCATCAAGGTGAACACTGTCATCTCTGATGGCTCTATGTTTGGAAAATATGCAACTCCGAAACTAGGTCAAGATACATGTATGTTCTTAACTGAATGATGTCACTTCCCCACTCCCTAACAGTTTAAAGTTACAAACAACAGCAGATACAAACACTAAAAATATACTGATTGAAGTTATTTTGAGATTTTCCTTTTTGCATGTCAGTTATTTTTCTGAATTTCTTGACGTCTCTATCACCAAAATTTTGAAAAATTAACTCCAAGTAACCGAACTAGCAAATCGTTCGGAAATATCTTCAGTTCGGAAATATCTGCTCGACCAGTATAAGACTTTACAAGATTTTATTTTTTCAACCAACGTATATAAAAGACATTTTTTCTCAGGCCATCCTAAATACATTCTATGTTTGATGTCCACCGCATACGTTGATTTTGGAAACTTTCAGAAGTCCTGACTTGTTTAATTCCGATTTTCATAAGTGTCACGCAATTCTATCGGTTACATTCACTTTTTCTTTTCCATAAAGAGTTCAAACATATTTTTTGACTTTCTGAGAAGTTTCAGCCTTCACAAATGAACATTTTAGTCTTTGAAAAGAGCAAGGGTTAGTATAGTAAAGTGTACAAAAGGTTGCATAGTATCCTGATACAAGATTGACTGCACAGAAATCAAAGAGAAGTGATTGTCATCTTTGCTCATTTGATCCATACTATACTACGGTATGATAGAGCGATACATAAAACTTTTTCATGATGTTAATTAGTAATCCTTGTGCATGTAAATTGAAATTACCATTCTACGTTCTAGTGTCCAAGTAATTTTAAGATAATATTTGCTCCCTCCCCTGATATCCCCAATATTCCCCCTAATCAGTAATGCAAGCAGATTTTAGTATCCTATGATAATTTCATTTTATCAGGCAACAAATACTCTCATGATTCAGCTACAAGCTTGACGCTTAGAGAGTATGGGTAGCTAGTTTGTGTCTGTCAAGCTTGACACTTGGAGAGAATGGGTAGCTAGTTTGTGTCTGTCAAGCTTGACGCTTGGAGAGAATGGGTAGCTAGTTTGTGTCTGTCAAGCTTGACACTTGGAGAGAATGGGTAGCTAGTTTGTGTCTGTCAAGCTTGACGCTTGGAGAGAATGGGTAGCTAGTTTGTATCTGTCAAGCTTGACACTTGGAGAGAATGGGTAGCTAGTTTGTGTCTGTCTCAGCCTCACATGTATTTACCGAATGCTGGACGTTTCGGTACAATAGAAAGACGTTTCGGTACAAGTAGAGACGTTTCGGTACAATGTAAAAGACGTTTCGGTACATGATTTTTTTATGATATGAGGTGATAATAACTTTGCGTTTGGTCTTTGTTTCAATAAGTTTCTTTGCAACATTGAAATTGACGTAATATGAAAGACAAATTGGTGATAAAAACCTATGAAGCTTTAATAAAATAATATTTTGGAATTCGAGTTAAACAATCACACTTTTCCATTCTAACTTTTCGGGACATGATTGGGGGGGGGGGGGGGAGGGTTACTATGGTAGTAAACAACATATTGATAATATCCTCTCTTATCAGTCAATAATTAGGTAATGTACAAAAACATGTATCGAAACGACCTAAATCATGTACCGAAACGTCTTTGTACCATGTACCGAAACAACTTCTTCTATGTACCGAAACGTCCTTGTACCGAAACGTCCTGCACCCTATTTACCAAGATTTCGGAGAGATTCATGCACGCGTCTATTTACTATGATGTTGTTTGCAATTACTCGTGTTAGCGTAGTAGTAAATAACAGCATAGTGAATAGAAATGTGCATGAATCTCAAACAAGATAAAGCCTTATTTGGCATACTTATCTTGATATATTGCCTATGGGTTTCATGTCATTTTGTGAAAGAGGTCACAAGGCAATTTCTATCAATTTAATATGATCTAATTATTAATTTCTATCATGTCTATTGAAGGAAGGCTTTGTTTAAAAATTTTGTTTGTTTTTTATTAGCTCTACTGGTAAAAGACCAGTCAAGCTTATGTGATCGCCCTGTGTCCGCCGTCTGTCTGTCTGTCTGTCTGTCAGTCCGTTAAACTTTTCTTGTGAATGCGAATCCTCTGAATCTGTGAATAGTACAAAATAAATTCTTTTTGCATTATAATGGGCCTGTGGTCTAATTGTGCACCTGATATTTTGTTTGAGCCTCTGACCCCCAGGGTCTTGGAAAATGGGCGTGGTCATTTTCTCCTCTATATCTCTATGTAATCTTGTGAGCACCAATTCCCAGAAAGTATAATTGATAGAAAGATAATTGTTTTGCATTATTCTAAGTCTGTTGTCTAGTTGTGCACCTGCAGCCTGTTTCACAAAAATACTCACGAAAAAATTTGGGAATTGTCGTAACTTTTGATTGTGTCGTACCTCTTACCGGTATAAACTAAAAATCGCAATATTTTTTTTTTTTGAATTTATATTAATTATGTAGAAATTATATCAGAACACACATTAAATTGAAAAACATTTTAAGCTTTTACTTGAAGATGAAAGTTAAGAAAATTCCTGAGATTTTTTATAAGAATTTTTGTGAAACTGGGCACTGATATTTTGTTTGAGCCCCTGACCCTCAAGTCTGTGAAAATGGGAGTGGTCATTTTTAGCCGAGTTGCAAAACTCGGCTCTTAATTTGATGTGAGACGGGCGGGCGGGCGGGGTGGGCGGGCGGGCGGGTGGGCGGGAGGGCGTCAACAATTGGTTTCCAGACTATAAGTCAACTACGAAAGAGGCTATAACAATGAAACTTCATACACTTACTCAACATTCGTCAAGGATGAGCCCTATTGATTTTGGGGTCAAAAGGTCAAAGGTCAAGGTCACAGGACTCAGATGATTGAAAATGGTTTCCGGACTATAAGTCAACTACGAAAGAGGCTATAACAATGAAACTTCATACACTTACTCACCATTAGTCAAGGATGAGCCCTATTGATTTTGGGGTCAAAAGGTCAAAGGTCAAGGTCACAGGACTCAAATGATTGAAAATGGTTTCCGGACCATATTTCAGCCTGTATTGCACCTATAATCATGAAACTTGCCAGAAATGTTTCCCTTGAATCAAGGATGAGCCCTATTGATTTTGGGGTCAAAAGGTCAAAGGTCAAGGTCACAGGACTCAGATGATTGAAAATGGTTTCCGGACCATATTTCAGCCTGTATTGCACCTATAATCATGAAACTTGCCAGAAATGTTTCCCTTGAATCAAGGATGAGGCCTATTGATTTTGGGGTCAAAAGGTCAAAGGTCAAGGTCACAGTACTCTGTTGATTGAAATTGGTTTTCGGACCATATTTCAGCCTGTATTGCACCTATAATCATGTAACTTGCCAGAAATGTTTCCTGTGAATAGAAAATGACCACTTTTGATTTTGGGGTCAAAAGGTCAAAGGTCAAGGTCACAGGACTCTGATGATTGAAAATGGTTTCCTGGCCATATTTTAGCCTGTATTGAACCTAAAGTCATGAAACTTGCCAATAATGATTCCCATGAATCAAGAATGACCCCTATTGATTTTGGGGTCAAAATGTCAAAGGTCAAGGTCACAGGACTCCGATGATTGAAAGTGGTTTCCCGACCATATTTCAGCCTGTATTGCAATTATAATCATGAAGCTTGCCAGAAATGTTTCCCATGGATCAAGGATGACCACTATCAATTTTGGGGTTAAAAGGTCAAAGGTCAAGGTCACAGGACTAAGATGATTAAAAATGGTTTCCCGACTGAATTTGAGCCTGTATTGCACCTATAATCATGTAACTTGCCAGAAATGTTTCCAGTGAATAGAAAATGACCACTTTTGATTTAGGGGTCAAAGGGTCAAAGATCAAGGTCACAGGACTTAGGTAATTGAAAATTGAAAATTGTTTCCGGATGATATAAGAGGATGTATTGCACCTATGATCATGAAACTTGCCAGAAATGTTTCTTATGAATCAATGATGACCCCTATTGATTTTGAGGTCAAAAGGTCAAATGTCAAGGTCATAGGACTCAGATGATTGAAAATGGTTTCTGGACCACATTAGAGCCTGTATTGCACCTATGATCATGAAACTTTCCAGAAATATTTCTAATGATTCAAGGATGACCCCTATTGATTTATGGGTCCAAAGGTCAAGGTCACTGAACTATGATGATTGAAAATGGTTTCCAGACCATATTAGAGCCTGCGTAGCACCTATAATCATGAAACTTGCCAGAAATGCTTTACATGAATCAAGGATGATCCCTATCACTGATGATTGAAAATGGTTTCCAGATAATATTTGAGCCTGTATTGCATCTATGATCATGAAATGTTCCGGAAATGTTTCCCATGAATCAAGTATGACCCCTTGTGATTTTTGCATCCAAAGGTCAAGGTCATAGGATTCTGATAATTGAAAATAGTTTCGGGACTATATTTGGGCATGTATTGCACCTTTAATCATGAAACTTGTCAGAAATGTTTTCCATGAATCAAGGATGACCCCTATTGATTTTGGGATCAAAAGAGCAAAGGTCAAATTCATAGGACTTGGGTAATTGATTTGGTTTCTGAATTATATATGAATGTGTATCAACCTGAAACGTGTCTGTGATGCTTCCCATCTGTCGAGACTATTCAAGTTTTGCAACTCGGCACTTTGCATCTTTGATGCATTTTAAGCTTATCTTTGTAATGTTGTGGGTATCAATTCTCAGGAAGTATAATTGATAGAAAGATAATTATTATCCCCTCGCAACATAGTTGCAGGGGGATATAGTAACCCTATTGTTCGTGTGAGGGTGAGTGTGTACGTGTGCGTCACAAAATCCTTGTATACAGCCTAGAGGATGCAGTTTTGATTTTATCTTAACCAAACTTCATACACTGATAGATTATGACAAGAGGAAGAACCCTACTGATTTTCAAGGTCATAGGTCAAAGGTCAAGGTCACAGATAATAAAGGTCAAAATCCTTGTATACAGCTTAGAGGGTGTAGTTTTGATTGGATTTAACCAAACTTCATACACTGATAGCGTATGACAAGAGAAAGAACTCTATTGATTGTCAAGGTCATAGATCAAAGATCATGGTCACAGATTGGAAAAGGTGAAAATCCTTGTATACAGCCTACAGGATGCCGTTTCGATTGGATCTTAATCAAACTTCATACATTGATAGCTTATGACAAGAGGAAGAACTCTATTGATTTTCAAAGTCATAGGTCAAAGGTCAAGGTCACAGATTGGAAAAGATCAAAACCCCTGTATACAGCCTACAGGATGCAGTTTCTAATGGATCTTAACCAAACTACATACACTGATAGTTTATGACAAGAGAAAGAACCCTATTGATTTTCAAGATCATAGGTCAAAGGTGAAGGTCACAAATTGGAAAAGGTAAAAATTCTTGTATACAGCCTAGAGGGGGCAGTATCGATTGGATCTTAACCAAACTTCATACACTAATTGCTTATACCAAGAGGAGGAATCCTATTGATTTTCACAGTCACAGGTCAAAGGTCAAGGTTACAGATTGGAAAAGGTCAAAATCTTGTATAAAACCTAGAGGGTGCAGTTTTGATTTGATCTTAACCAAACTTCAGACAACTATTGCTTAGGCAAGAGGAAGAACCCTATGGCAGGGACTGACAAATAGATTTTCAAATGACTTGTCCGACCTTGATTTCAGCTTGTCCATAATTAAGTAATGCACAAGAAAACCACTAAGATAACCCTATGTAATATAGTGGGCACCAATTCTCAGAAAGCATAAATGATAGAAAGATAATTCTTTTGTCATTATTCTCAGTCTGACGTGGTCTAGTTGTGCACCTGCAATTTTGTTTGAGCCCCTGACACCCAGGGTCTTTTAAACTGGGTGGGGTCACATTCTCCTATATAACTCTATTTAATCTTGTGAGCACCAATTCTCAGAAAGTATAATTGATAGAGAGTTAATTCTTTTTCCATTACATTTATCATTCTCTGGTCTTGTATTTTGTTTTAGCCCCTGATCCCCAGGGTCTTGGATTAATTGAAGCAAACAACCAGAAGAGCATCAGTCTCATCAGAGACTTCTGGTTTTCCACCCTCCCTTGTAGGTTTGAAGAGTGAACCTGGACATCAAACATAGAATTTATTTAGGGCGGCCTTATGAAAAAATTATGAATACTTTCACCTATATATGTATATTGCTGAAGTCTGATCTTTACTCTTTAGATGTATAATCATGATAATTACAAAAAAGTAAACCTTATGTATCAAAATCAAAAAATAAATACACATGGTGAGCATTTACCCTCTGTTTACATTTCATGGTAAGCACATGGTAGCTGAGCTCTGATGATGTCATTTTCCGTGACCTGAGGTGTGTTACAAAATTGATTGGCTTATACAGCCATGTGACCTGAATATCAATGTTCTCACATACAAGAAGGTAGTTGCCTTCAACCAGTATCAATTTCTAAAATGCAGTATAACTTAAAAGGAGCTATCACTTATAAACTTGAAATTCTGAAGTCACAACCAGTCTGTGAACTTGACCATTGTCTGGCAGGTTATGAACTCTACTGAAAATTTTACTAGCCATGTGGGCTTCAGGGCTCTCACACTCTATTTTGGGACTTGGGCCGGGGCCTTTGAAATTGGAGAAAATAGCGGCATTTTCTCAAAAGGTTGGGGGAAAATATTGATAGATTTGGATGCCTTTTCACTTGAAATTTCAGCATTTTAAACTCATCTTTTTACGATTTCCATGAAGTTTCAAATTTGGACAAAATGGTCAACAAATTGGGGGAAAAAAGATACTATTTTGCATTAATTGGGAATGGGGCCGAGTATCGGGCCCAAATCTGACAGGCTGATCGAGAACCCTGGACTCGTACAATTTCAATTTTTAGGACTGTGCCATCTAGATTAACCATTTCCTTTGACCTTTGACCTATGACCTTGAAAATCAATAGGGTTTTTTTCTCCTGTCATAAGCAATTATTATATGAAGTTTGGACAAGGTCGAATATCATCCTCTAGTCAGGCAGATTTAGGGCCTTGATGAGATAGGAATAGGTCAAAATGACTGCCTAAAAATGTCTTATTTAATAATTTATCATGTCAAGTACAGAATGATTGTAAACTCACTTATGCTTATATCTTTTTATACAGACTGATTGCACTAGGAGCTGGTGAGACTGTGATTGATGGTATCCGTAAAGCTGCCACGGGTCATGGAAAAAGAGATGATAGTGATCATACGTTAGACGACTCCCCAGCTACCTGTCTGAAGTATCCAGTACTGTATGCTCTGGCTGTGTGTATTAAAAGCAATAATCCTGCCACCAAAAAGAAGGCGTATGATTGCTTGTTGGAAGTATGTACGATACCATCCTATCTCTTCTTATTTTTATTTCTGTACTACAGAATGTGCCTTAATGAGGCAGCACAAATAAGTGAACACCCTAAAAAACCATCCTGGCCTAAAAGCTTCAGGAAAACTATCAAGAAATGGTACACACAATTTGATCCACTGAAGCTGGCACACCTTGTTACTAAATATAGGAGCAGATATGGCTGGAGTCACAAAAAAGTCCTCAGACTTGCTCACATTGGTCATGATAGAGTGGATAGTAGAGGTAGAGGATTTGTCATAAAGTACATACTGTCAGGACTACTAGAGGCCAAAAATACATATGATCAGGATCCAGATCCAAAAGTGACGGAAGTAAGGGAGTACCTTGAAGCTGTGGAATATGTCAGGAGATTTGACTACCGTAAAGAAGAGGACGGCTCAGAGGGTCTCAAGACACTTCTAGAGAAGATAAAGATAAATGAGTTAGCATGGGAGCATGTACAGACATATGTCTTGAAATCTCCTTTAATCTGGAGGACTCTTCTGGTAACAATGCCACCTCTAGCCTTGATCAGAAACTTGTCCAGACTCTCATACCTTGGGCTTCTTACTCCTGGCTCAAATGAGCCAACAATAGAGGAGAGGATTGTGTGTGAGCGTCTTCAGAAGAGAGATGCTTTACTTGCGGCTAAAATTCATCCTATGACCATTCTCATAGCAATATCCAGATATACAACAGGACAAAACCAGAGAAACAAGAGATGGCCAATAAATGAGGCTGTGCGCAGATGTCTATGGGCAGCTTTCTGTACTTCATATGAAATGTTTCATCCAACAGGGAAAAACCTCCTAGTAGCCCTTAATATCAACACAAGAATGTTATGTCCAGTCATAGCATCCCCTGCTCTCTCCTCCAAGATGGCTGCAGTGGCCATAGCCAAGATCTTCCATGAAGTAGAAGGAAACCAAAGAGTTAATTGCATCAAATTTGATTCAAGTAGTGAAGCTGTTGACATGACACGAGATGTGGTCACAATTACTGAAACTTTCCCAAGGGTAGAGGGACAAACTGACTTCACTGTTCCCTTTACATACGCTAGAAATGGAGGACTAAATGTTGATGCCTTTGTAATTTTGTCTGACTTTGTCAATGATGATCAGATTGGCAAATTGAGGAGAGGTCTGTCTGATTACTGTGCCCAGCATGTTGGAAGAAGAATAAAGTTGGTGATTATAGGACTGACCAGCACGGAGCTAAGTGAGGTTGATCCAGAGGGAGAGGAGAACTTGCTAGTTGTACCTGGTATTGACATTAACTCCTTGAGGAAAGTCACAGATTTCATAGCATTGGAATTAGACAATGAGAATGCACTGTACCAAATGTTACAAAGTCTCAACATAGTCACTAGGTAAGTCAAATGAGTATTTTGTATGTATCAATGTACAAAAACACTATCTACCTAGAGGTCCCTATAAATTCTGAAGTTGAAAGATAAGTAATAAGACTTGTCAGAAGACAACATCGCTTGCTGTGCAGGTTTTTGATAGTAAAATGGCAATTTCATAAGAAATAAAGGTCAAGGTCACTAAGTCAAAAGTCATGATATCAAATGAAAGCTATGATAATGAGGATTCTATATGTGGAATATCAAAGCCCTACTTCTTATAGTTCTAAAGAAGGTCAAAGGTCAAGCTTACTAGGTCAAAAGTCATGATATTAATTGAAAGCTTTGGTCATGAGGAATTTATATTTGAGATGTCAGATCACAGGTTAAAGTGTTTTAAAAAGTACGCCAAATGTCAAGGTCATTAGGTCAGAAGTCATGGTATCAAATATGTGAAATATCAAAAGTCCTATCCCATATAGCTTTAAAGTAGGTCCAAGGTCACTAGGTCAAAAGTCATGGTATCAAATGAAAGCTCTGGTCATGAGGAATCTATATGCAAAATATCAAAGCCCCTATCCCTTATAGTTCAAAAGTAGGTCAAAGATCAATGTCAAGGTCATTGGGTCAAAAGTCATGGTATCAAATGAAAGCTATAGTCATGAGGAATCTACATGTGGAATATTAAAGCCCTACCCCTTTACAGTACATGAGACATAGTCCAGGTTAAAAGTTTTTTTTAAAGTAGGTCAAACTCCAAGATAAAGGTCACTAGGTCAAAAGTCAAGGTCTTAAATGAAAGGTGTGTTGTGAGGATATTTAATGTGAAATATCAAAGCCATGCCCTTTAAGTACATGAGATATAACCCATGTTAAAGTTTTTTTTTTTTTTATTAAAAGTCAAACTTTAAGGTCAAGGTCACTACTGCCCTGTTCACTAATTCCAGAGCACCCTGTTTTCCCTTGTTTTCTCTAAAATATGATATTGTCATCTTCCAAAAAGTTATCAATTTTATAGTACTCCTTTAGTTGTAACAGAAAATGCCATTGTTTTGGCTGTGTGTCAATTAAGTTAGAAATGGGACGGAAAATAAAAAGTCTACGGGGATTTTCTATAGTAAAATCGCTGAAAATGTGTGACGTCGGAGGCTTTGACGTCACTGTTTACTATTGTTGACACAGAGAACAATATGGCGGCGGCTTGAAATTAACGTGGGAATTTCCCGAAGACATTTTATTTTTTCATATTGCGGTTTGAAGGCAGCTGATATGGTAAGTTGAAGTTAATTTCCAGTTACGACTAAAGGAGGTCAATTCTCAGAAACAATAATATAGCAAAATTCTTCAGACGACAGAATAAATCGCCAAAACAGGGTGCTCTGAATTTAGTGAACAGGACAGTAGGTCAAAATTCAAGGTCTCAAATGAAAGGTCTGGTCATGAGGAATGCACATGTGAAATATCAATGCCGTACACCTCATAGTACATGAGATGTAGCCCAGGTTAAAGTTTTGTCCACGTAACCGAGGACGCCGGCGCCAACAATCAGGCTATGACATTAGCTCCTCGGACGTTCGTCACGGCTCGCTAAAAAGGTTTCTCCTTCAATAACAGGTTCACAACATATCTATCTACCTTGTGCAATAATGAAACTTCAAACTCTGATTTATTTATATCCAATGTCAAAATCAACCTTTGCATTTGTACAAAACAGTATTCCCACACCACAATTTAAAGATTCTTTATGTAGAGTATTTTAAAACTTCATACATAGATTACCAGGGATTAAAGGAGGAATGGTCTGAACCCTTTATATTTTTGGACAAAAGGACAATTTGTCAAAGGTCAAACTTGCATTTACATGTATGAATAGCCCTAGGTTAATGAATGTGCCTAGGTTACCATATCTAAACGAAATTTGTAAATGTATGCATTTCTGACACATTTGTATCAGAGAATATTACTAGTAATTGTTTAATCTTCTTACAGATGAAGCGAACTCAATACAAACTTTCACAATTCAGTCGAAATAGCAAAACGATGGCAGTACAGAAGGATTTTATATTACATCCTCTACTTGGATGCAGCTGGTGTATTGAATCAACTAGGTAACCATGTTTTAACAATAATGTCTGCAAAAAATAATTTTTTACCTACTTCTACGAGCCTATTGTCATAGTTTGTCTGACAATTTCTACCATCCTATTTCTAGTAGCCTTGCAGGGCATCTGACTAGTAAGTCTTCAGGAAACTTTTATGTACGGATTAAATTTTCTTTCACCATCTGAGATGGACATACTATTACATTTTAGTATGACTTTTGTAATGTTATGTTTGATCATACATGTATTTAGCTCGCGTGGACGAAAAGTCTGAAGAGCTAATGCCATACCCTGGGCGTCGTCATCTGTAGACAAAACTTTTACCTGGGCTATATCTCTTGAACTAAGAGGGATGTAGAGCTTTGACATTTCACATGTAGATACCTTGTGATGAGACCTTTCATTTGAGACCATGAATGAGTGACCTTGACCTTTGAATTTGACCTACTTTTAAAAAACTTCAACCTGGGCTATATCTCATTAACTAGGAGGGGTAGGGCTTTGATATTTCACATGTAGATTCATCATGACCAAACCTTTCATTTTGGACCTTGACCTACTGATCTTGACCTTGGAGTTTGACCTACTTTTAAAATACTTTAACCTTGGTAATATCTCTTCAACTATAAAGAGTTAGGCTTTTGATATTTCACATGTAGAGACATGTACCTTTTGATGAAACCTTTCATTTGAAACAATGACCTTTGACCTAGTGACCTTGACCTAGGACTTGCCCTACTTCATCGTCATGATTCACCATGACCAGACCTCTTATTTGGGGCCTTGACCTTTGACCTACTTAACTTGAACTTGGAGTTTGACTTACTTTTAAAAAACTTTAACCTTGGCTATATCTAATGGACTATGGTGGATAGGGATTAGATATTTCATATGTTGATTCCACATTACCATACCTTTCTTTTTGGAATTTGACTATTGACCTATTGACCTAGTGACCTTGGCTGTGGAGTTTGACCCAGTTTTAAAGAGCATCAACGTAGGAAATATCTCTTCAACTATGAATAGTAGGGCTTTGGTATTTCACATGTAGGTAGCTTGTGATGAGACCTTTTATTTGAAATCATGACTTGACCTGAACTTTGACCTACTTTTCAATAACTTTGCTGTATCTTAAGCTCTCAAAGGAATAGGACTTATATTACATGTATAGACTCCTTTTGGATCTTGGAATTTATTTGTTTTTGACACAAACCTGCTACAGCGAGCTATGTGAGAGGGCTGATTGGTATGTTGTGAGCCTCAGATTGAAGGAAATTTTGAATTTATCAGACAGTTTGCATTATTTTTCTACATAATCCCCTTCAGTGTCTATACACTTTTGCCACGGTGTTTAAGGGCCTCAATACCACTTTTAAAGAGCTCCTTATCTTGACTGGTCAGAAAGCCATCCACTGCAAGTATGACTCATCACCGGACTGAAAGTGGATGCCAGAAATAGCTGCTTTCAGTTTTGGGAATAGATGAAAGTCAGATGGAGCAAGATCAGGTGAATAAGGTGGATGCTCAATCAAATTAAAGCCACAGTCATGAATGGCAGCCATGGCAGTGACAGACTTGTAAACAGGAGCATTGACCTGAAGAAACAACACACCTTTAGTGAGCTTTCCGCAGCACTTAAGTTAAATATTTTCTTGTAACTGTGTCAGAAGTGAAGCATAGTATGTGCCATTGATTGTTTGTCATTTTTGGAGATCATCTATCGGCAGAATACTTCTGCAAAACAGAAAACCGAGGCCATAACCTTCCCAGGTGAAAGAACAGTCTTTGCCTTCTTTGGCTGGGGTGAGCCAGGGTGCTTCCACTGTTGTTTGGCCTCAGGGGTAAGATGATGGACTCATGTTTCATCCATAGTGACAAATCTTTGAAGAAAATTGACAGGATCTATTTCGAAAAGGTTAAGATTAGCATGAGATAAAGTGCGCCTGATGTGCTTCTGATCAAATATTAGAAGTCTGGTTACCCAACAGGCCGAAAGCTTTCTCATTTCAAGATCTTCAGTGGGAATGGAATGTACTCTTTCCTGTTAAATGCCAACTGTACTGGCAATATATCTTTCTGTAACTCGTCTGTCAGTCATAACAGTATCATAAACTTTATTGATAATTTATTGGAGTTGCAATAGTGACAGGCCTTCCAGGACGGGGGTCATCCTCAAGGCTCTGTCTGTCGCGCTTAAATTCCGCCACCCACCTTTTCAGCTAGTGTAGCATTTGCAGGGGCATTTTTCCTTAGTGTTGTTACCATATCATAATGGATATCCTTAGGTGTTAATCCTTTTTTCATGCATATATTGGATCACTGCCCTTTCACCAATTTTGTCCATTTTGCAAAAGCAACTTGTCTTCTTTACTTTAGAGTGTTACCTCGTTGATTTAAATTGACGAAATGAAGCCAGTCGTTAGGTACATGGCCTTATATAGTCAGAGAAAAGCAGGACTTAAAAAGAACATCCCTTAGTGATTCCCCTTCCATACGAGGCTCACAACATATCAATCGGTCCTTGTAATACTTGATTACCCTATGTTTTGTATAAATCGGCAACAATCCAGTTTACCTCATGGCTTGATCAATCAACCTGAATATGTGTAATAATCCATTTATCGCTTTTATAGTAAATGCTACAAATTTGATGATTTTCAGTACCATGTACACAAATTTAACTAAAGTGTCGGACCATATATTGCTTATTTTCTGTTGATGCTTTCTGTGTCTTTTAACATATACATGTAGTCAGCATTTTGTCATGATGTACATATTATAACTAGGTTGATATACATTGTCGAATTGTTATATACTTCATATGTATGTGTAAATAGAAGCTTTAAATATTTTGGTTTATATTTCAGTATTTTGTGCTATATGAATGTGATATCAGGTCAATTCCACTGGATTTGTACATAGAATTTTTTATCTTCATTCATTTTAATACATGTATAATGTATATATATATAGACTTTATACTTGTATCAATTATCTAAGTTGAAGTTGAAGATGTATTTATCATCGACAATGTTTTTGTGATACTTTATTTACAACTGTCCTTCTTTCTGCGGAGTGTTTTGTTTTACATGTTTAAAGTGTCTGAGTATTTGAAGTTAGCACTTGATTATACTAACTAAAGGATAAATGAGTAAACCATCAACAACAGTTTACATGATATAGAAAGGTTTAACTATGCGATTTATTTTTTGATGAATTTTTCATGTATCTGAACAAAATCTGACCAATTCCATTATTTTCATAGAGGTCAAAGTAGAAATGAACTCTTTGTTTGGTTGCAAACGCCGATGTGACTTGACCTGAGTTTTACATGAGAACTAAATCATCCATGTGTTGTTCAGAAATGTGCAAAGGATATGAAGAATGTGAAAATATAGTGAAAAAAATAAATGAGTAAGAAATATTTAGTCATAAGTAGCCTCTACTGTTGTGTGGAAACATACATTTGTACAGAAAATAAATTGTGACCATGTTATTGACGGATATCCACATTGTGGACATTCAAGCATTAATTATGCAAACCATTACCAAGCCTTCCTTAGCTTTATTAAGATGAATGATGCAATTTATGAATAGTGATGACAATATGGATGGACTGTCATGACATGTCATGAAGTATGATATGAATTGTGATGACAGTATGGATGGACTGTCATGACATGTTATGAAGTATGATATGAATAGTAATGACAATATGGATGGACTGTCATGACATGTCATGAAGTATGATATGAATTGTGATGACAGTATGGATGGACAGTCATGACATGTCATGAAGTATGGTATGAATTGTGATGACAGTATGGATGGACTGTCATGACATGTCATTATATATAAGTGTGATATGAATAGTGATGACAGTATGGATGGACTGTCATGACATGTCATGAAGTATGATATGAATTGTGATGACAGTATGGATGGACTGTCATGACATGTAATTAAGTATGATATGAATAATGATGACAGTATTGATGGACTGTCATGACATGTTATGAAGTATGATATGAATAGTGATGACAATATGGATGGACTGTCATGACATGTCATGAGGTATGTTATGAATAATGATGGCAATATGGATGGACTGTCATGACATGTTATGAAGTATGTTGAAAGTTACATAGAAATACTGTATTGTGATATTATAACTGTAAACATGTTGATTTATTTATGTGTATGTTATATGTGTTACTTAGTCTATTACACATCCTAGTCTAGTATTTAGGTGAAATGATTTCCCGGTATTTAAGGAGGTATTGAACACTTGGACGCCAAATTCAATTTTTCTAAAAATTTCTGAAATTATATATATCTTGTCTGTCCTTGACTATACAAACTTACATTTGATTCTATCCACAGGAAAATTTTCTACGAGACTTTGAAATATGCATTAGTCGACATTTTCGTGAATTTCTTGATGACGTCATAATATTGAAAGTGTCATTCCAGTTCTCGTAAAGCTATTGGAAATTAATTTTGATTTAATTTCCAAAATAACCATAAATACATTGCACTTACGTATGGAAAAGATAAATTGAATTGTGTTTTAAACATAGGCAGGCTACTTGAATAAAAGATGACACTGTCGCTAAAAAATGGCAATTTCAGGCCAATTTAATGTAGTTGCTAGTTAATTATTAGGAATCCTGTGGATGAATCTTTGTCAAAAACTATCAAAATTATCAAGAATGTCCAGAGATGATTTCATGATAAAATGGGAAAAATTGAATTTAGGATTAAAATATTACAAGGCTTTATATTTTCCAATTATTTCTTCCAAAATCGTCCATTTTCAATGAAGTGACATCTGCTTTCCAGTAACGTAAATTTGTCAACGAATACACTGTAATGAAGCTTTAATTTTCTATTTTATACATGCTAAGTTTCAATGCAATACGTTCATTAATAATGTTTTTATTGCATTTTGAATGGAAGGTTTGTGACGCCATTTTTACCCGATTACGTCGAAATGACGTCGTGGTTTGCTCATGGATAAAACTCCCAAAGTCCTAAATTTCGAAAATCGCCATAATTTCTTCAAATTACGCCAGAAATTATTCAAACTTCATCAGGATACTCAAATGCGTATATCAATCAAAGTATCAAATGTTTTAAGGGAGTTAAGACTGTACTTTTCCTAGGAAGTGAGAAAGCAAATTGTGCCGCCGCCATCTTGGTGTTCAAACCCTCCTTAATGCATGTGTGTTTCTTGCAAAATCACATACTATTTTCATGCTGCTGACATAAGTGCTTTCTTTGGCATCACATTAAAATGTTGATGCCCTTCAGGAATCATCTGTGCTGTCTGTCAGTCTATCTGCCTTCCTGTCTGTCTGTCTGTGTGTCTATCTGCTAGTATGTCTGTGTGTCTATCTGCCTGTCTGTCTATCTGGCTGTCTGTCTGTGTGTCTATCTGCCTGTCTGTCTATCTGCCTGTCTGTCTATCTGTCTGTCTGTGTGTATCTGCCTGTCTGTATGTCCATCTGCTTGTCTGTCTGTCTATCTGCCTGTCTGCCTGTCTATCCTATCCACATCTTTCTCCATTGATGCTTTGACTGCTCCACAATGACTGGAATACTAATTTGAGCTTTCTTATAATCCTGAAAGGCTTTGAGACTTATATATGCAATTTTTAGATGAATTGTTGATTCTTTTGTTTAATGAAGGAGGAAAGGGTTTGATACATTAAAAAATGTTATAGCAGACGTATTTTTAAGCATCTAAGGGTTGCAATGGTTGGTATACTATTGTTGATATAGACATTGAATTGTGTTGTAATTGTTCTGCTAATTCAGTTAAAAGAATTGTATTTCAAATCTTTGTAGCAAAAGCAGTATACAGTGATCATGTTATTTAGCTTCAGCCTTCTGAGGAAAGGGTTTGATACATTAAAAAATGTTATAGCAGACATAAATTTTTAAGCATCTAAGGGTTGCAATGGTCGGTATACTATTGTTGATATAGACATTGAATTGTGTTGTAATTGTTCTGCTAATTCAGTTAAAAGAATTGTATTTCAAATCTTTGTAGCAAAAGCAGTATACAGTGATCATGTTATTTAGCTTCAGCCTTCTGAGGAAAGGGTTTGATACATTAAAAAATGTTATAGCAGACATAAATTTTTAAGCATCTAAGGGTTGCAATGGTCGGTATACTATTGTTGATATAGACATTGAATTGTGTTGTAATTGTTCTGCTAATTCAGTTAAAAGAATTGTATTTCAAATCTTTGTAGCAAAAGCAGTATACAGTGATCATGTTATTTAGCTTCAGCCTTCTGAGGAAAGGGTTTGATACATTAAAAAATGTTATAGCAGACATAAATTTTTAAGCATCTAAGGGTTGCAATGGTCGGTATACTATTGTTGATATAGACATTGAATTGTGTTGTAATTGTTCTGCTAATTCAGTTAAAAGAATTGTATTTCAAATCTTTGTAGCAAAAGCAGTATACAGTGATCATGATATCTAGCTTCAGCCTTCTATCTGCCTCAGGGATGCATTCTTTAACATTAAATAGCTTATACTTATTTGATAATAATGCATTGTACTTTCATTAAACTCTAAGGGATGGTCAATCATGATGAGACTGACAAGATCCCATGAAGGTCAAGGTACCTTAAAGTCAAGGTCACAAACCTGCAGCGGGGACATTCTTTTTTTTGAATAGTCTACTCTATGATATAAGGCCAGAAAGCATAATAGTGTGCGCCATCAGTAAAAATTGGAGTACATGTACTGGTCAGGCACATATTATCGCCACTTTTTTCAACATTTTTTGCTCTAAAATCTTTATTTCTTCATGAAATTCAATGAAATTTTCACAGAAGGAAGAAGAACCCTTGATACACATTTCATGTGATTTTCATGAAAATCTTATTATTTGTTCTTGTTTATTGGTGATTTGTGAATGTCAGGGTTTAGCTAAGTTTGAAAGAAGGAAGGGTACATATTATCGCCACCTCTATCTGTTCCTACTGAAAATCTTAAACTTTTTCAACAAAATTGATATTATTTGTATCTTTGAACTTTCTTCTTTACGACTGTGAAAAATTCAAACAAAAAATTCAAAAACCAAAGAGATATAGGAAGAAGAAGTGACCTACCCTTTCTCCGGAGGGGCGGGGAAAATACATTCAGATTTACCAACTTTCTATCATAAAACTCAGTATTTGCAGGTTATGAAATTATTTGAAATTTCGTATACCATTTCATGTTTCAAGGATATAATTATGGTGAAAAAATTAAATTTCTACATCAACAATATGCTGAGATAAAAATGAAGTGGCGATAATATGTGCCTGACGATAATATGTACCCGACCAGTAGATTGAAATACAATTTTCTTTGTACTTCAAGTAAGATAATCATTTTAAGCTCAAATTTCATGTTTTATGTACATATGAAATAATCTGTATAAGTACAGTTTATCATTCAGCCTTCTGTACAAATATCTGAAATCCTGTGATTCATTACTGTTCACATATATGTTATCCAAATAGTAGAAAGGAAAGTTAATATATGTAGCAAATGTATCAGATGTCAATTATTTACACGACTAATATACATTATAGTCTCATGATAAAGTGTGTGTATCAGCCCTATTGATGGTAGATGAAGAAAGAAGTAAATATGATGATTGATGTACCGTATCAGATCATGCAAGTTGTTGAGCATGTTGAGTTTGATGAGTTATGATTGTCTTACTAAACACCTATGTGTATGTTATCAAATGATGTGTTAATTATTCTCCATTCATTAAATTGAAAGAAAAGAATTTGTAATATTAATCCTTTTCATTGCACCACCAACATATGAAGTTGAGGGAAGGTATTCTGGTTTCACTATATCTGTTCACAGACATACATGTATTTTCCACATCATAACTGAGGTCATTTTGGACCTAGAAAAATGAAACTTTACACATGGATTGTACCTGAGAAAAGAAGGATCCCTATTGATTTTGGGGTCCAAAGGTCTAACTTGGCATGTATGGAAATGAAAAGCATTTAAGAGTATTTCCACATCATCACTCGTAAAATTCATGACTTACAGTGATGAAACCTCACATATAATAATAATAACCCAAGAATGAGCTCTATTGATTTTGGTGTCCAAAGGTCAAGGTCAACGTCGCATATATGACATTTACTACTGTAACTCAAATAATTATTGACCTACACGGATGAAACTTCACCCAAGTGTTGCCAATAATCCAAACAGGAGCCCTATTGAATTTTCCGGTCAAAGGTCAATTTCAAACTAGGCATGTATAGAAAACAGTGTTTCTGCACCATAACCAGGGCGATTCTTGATCCAGAGGGATGAAACTGCACACAGATTATCCACAAGGAAAGGATAATCTCAACTGATTTTAATACCAAAATTTGACAGGCCTGAAACATAGGTACATGTAATCACAGATTATGAAGCTCAACTCATGGCAGCAAAATTCAATTTAAACATACTTCTAAGTACATGTATATTGGCTTTTAAAGGCAAAATCATTCAAGCGGCAAAAAGTAGGTCAAGGTCATTTTATGAAAGTTTGATCAAAGATACATCCAATATGCAAGTTTGGTACATGCAGCACCTATATTTTGCTCAATATTGGCTTTTAAAGCCAAAATCATTCAAGCGGAAATAGTAGGTCAAGGTCATTTTATGAAAGTTTGATCAAAGATACATCCAATATGCAAGATTGTTACATGTAGCATTTATATTTTGCTCAATATTGACTTTTTAAAGTGAAATTACTCAAGCGGAAAATGTAGGTCAGATACTGCGCCCAATGCATGGGTTCATCTCGGCATCCCAAGATGAATCACTTGTGCAAGTTTGGTTACTGTAGCATCAGTACTTTGTCAGATACTGAGCTACCCCAAACTTCTTAACCAAGTCACACTGAGCTACCCCAAACTTCTTAACCAAGTCACTCAAGCAGAAAATGTAGGTCAGATGCAGCATCCATTGCATGGGTTTCCCTCAGCATCCCAAGATGAATCACTTGTGCAAGTTTGGTTAGTGTAGCATCAGTACTTTGCCAAATACTGAGCTACCCCAAACTTCTTAACCGGATGGGGACGCGGGGGTATAGCATAAGCTCACTCAACTTCGTAGAGGTGAGCTAAAAACAGCATTTCTGCTCCATGAATCTTGTAACTCTTGACCAACAGTGATAAAACTTCTCAAAAACATTGCTTGTGCCACTAAGAGGAGCCCTTTGAATTTGGGGCGAAGAAGTAAAAGGGTCTATGTCAAATTAGCATGTATAAAAACAATGTTTCCATAATCATTATTACAGATTGACTTTCCCTACAAAGGAAAAGAGCTCTATTAATTTTGAGATCAGATGGTCAAAAGTTAAGTTCAATTCTTACATGCATGGAAAACAGTTTTTCCACACTGTAAACACAATTCTTGACCTGCATTAATATAACATCAACAGATTGCCTGAGGTGATTCCTTTCGAGTTTCAGGTCAACTAACAAGGTCAAGGTCACACTTGGCATTATGAAGAAGAGGGTTTCACACTGTAACACAATTCTTGACCTGCATTAATAAAACATCAACAGATTGCCTGAGGTGATTCCTTTTGAGTTTTGAGTCAACCATCTTGTTATATGTTATCTTAGTTAATTTGCCATATTGCCTGCTCTTTTATACATGCGCAGTCTGCATTCAGAATTATTTAGCAGAACGAGGCACATGTGTAATACTTTGGCTATGCGAAGGAAGCATGATTTTTCGGGTAGGGATCTTGGGAAGCAGGCATTGGCACTTTTCATTTTTTGGGGTAAATATTGGGTTTGTTTAAATTTAAAAACAATTGCATCATCTTCAATTAACATTTCTGCGATCAAATCAAGCTCTCAGTTACAGGTATTTAACTATCATACCTGTATTATTCTATGATGAAATGCTGTATTATGATTGTATTTATACATTAATAATGATGCATGAATAAAACAAGGTCAAGGTCACACATGGCATTATGGAGAAGAGGGTATTCAGTACTCCTGCTACACTTTGCCAGTGTTAAAGAATAAATCAAAAATTTGTAGTGGTATAATTGTTCATTTTTAAAAGAAAACATTTCATTACATTGTGTCTTATCCTTAAAAAGTAGAACATCACAAAATGTTTCACTTCCATATGACAGATGTCATAAAAACAAACAACACAACAATTCAAGCAGCTATAAATACATGTATATAAAAAAAAGTAAAAATATCTAAGTTTGCACTCTGTAGAAATGAAAATATACAAAAGTTATAATTGTATTACAATGATCCAATTAAACATTGTAAGAAGTCAAGTAAACAAAGAAATTTACATGTACAAAAGATGACGGTATATCTTATTCTAAACATAAATGGATAATTTAAAATAACTAAGGCTGTGACATTGGCTCTCATGACATTTGTTCTGGCGAGTTAAGAAGAGTTTAACAAACGATGAATCATGAATTTTCCTTTTAGTGATGACTTTTATTCACAGAAAATAAATTAATGTTCCTAAGTAATCCAAATTCACACTACAATGATGAAGAAAAACTGTCCTTCTAGAAAGATTAACTTTACATCAAATCAATCAATATGATTAGGATTATGTATTTTTTACATAAAAAAAAAACAATTCACACAATGAGACTCGAAAATAAAACATTGATATTTGTTTTTCATCAACTGAAGACAGCATCTCACAATTGATATTATTTGATCGTCTTTAATGATATCACATAATTTACCGGGATGATGTATTATGCTTACTCTGATTTATCAAAAATGTAAAGAAAATAAATCACAAAAATTATGCTATATGATATGATTAAAACTGATATCCCCCTTAGGAATGAAACAATCATATATTGTACATCTAAACACAGCAGATTCACTTGGGTAGGTTTGGATGTATAAGCATTTCATACTCTATGGAAACTATGGATTATAGGTAAAATTTTGCTTGGAGGTGCAAATACCCAATCTCCCCCCCCCCCCCCCCCCCAATATGATGGAATACAGAATGTAACTGTATTGTGGTTTGATGTAAAATGACCTATATAACCTGGCCTATCTTCAACAATTTCAGCTGTCAGTGTAAAATGACCTATTCTCTGACCCATCTTCAACAAGTTCAGCTGTCAGTGTACAAGTACCTATAATCTGACCCATCTTCAACATATCAGCTGTCGGTGTAAAATGACCTATAATCTGACCCATCTTCAACAATTTCAGCTGTCAGTGTACAATTACCTATAATCTGACCCATCTTCAACATATCAGTTGTCAGTGTAAAATGACCTATAATCTGACCCATCTTCAACAATTTCAGCTGTCAGTGTACAAATTACCTATAATCTGATCCATCTTCAACATATCAGCTGTCAGCGTAAAATGACCTATAATCTGATCCATCTTCAACATATCAGCTGTCAGTGTAAAATAAAATGTAGGAAAAAGGTAACAAAAAGATGTTTCAAAAAAGATATACATGTAGATATTACCTGTATTACTTATTGCCATAAATAATATAAATGATAACAACAAATGAATAATGCCACGAAGCAGAAATAATATAACTGATAATGGATTCATCCATCTTTGGCATAACAGAAGAACACAGGCATAAAAATCATACATCATTATTTAACATACATAATTGGTTGTGTTTCTAGTATATGTGTATCATACTTATTCAATACAACATGTATCTAATTACACTATATAATTTGTAGATGAATAAAAAGGGAAATTCTTAATAATCAAATATATTAAGGTATAAATACTATATGCACTGAAATGTGTAAAAAGTCGTATAACATATTGTAGGATATAGCAGAATATTAATGGTACATGATTTTGATATTCTAAAGCTCTCACTCTCTGACTCACTATATTTCATGGAAATTCTATCTTGATCCTTCAGTCACAAAGATGTTAGTGTTACAAAGATAGCATTTTATGCTGATTACAACATAAATGAACTTTAAATACCCTGTATAGAAATGCATAACATAATCAAGAAAGAACTTAGCATTAACAAAGCTATGAAAAATGAATATGATCAATTCATTTAAACGTTTTAAGAAGAAAATGAGGATTTTATGAAGTGAATTTTTGAGGGAAGTTGAAAAACATGAAAAAATAATATGACTTCAACAATGAATAAGGCAGCACAACTTAATGACTTGTTCATTTTCTTTTTAGAAAAATTGGGTCTAAGGGGGAGGAAATATGTAAAAAAGAATTGCAGCGACAAATGGATTTTAATTAATTTCAAAATATTTTTGATTATGAAAATTTGACAAAGTTCATAGTTCTGTGCAAGTTACACTTACAGAATACCACATATTTTCACACACAAAAAATCCATCCATGAACTCATATAAACACACTTTAACAAATACATGAATATGCATAAACCTGAAAGTAATGACAAAATATCCATTTTCTCAACATAAACATGATGAAAGCAGGAACAGTACAATGGATAAATGAGCAAAGGATTCCATTCAACAGTCTGTGTTTTTTGTTGTTGCAGAAATGTAAGCACAAAATGACCATGAAATACACACAAGTATCTCATAGTTCAATGGCATTAACTTTGCATTCTATAAGAGCAGAGAGTCAAACATATTAAAGAGTTTTTTCTTTTGTCATATGGGAAATAAACTGGATTAGATTATGATATGGTTTTAATTTTGATGGCATTGTGTATTTACTCAGGTATCAGAAAACAAAAAGTGGGCTTTCACAAAGAAAATGATCATATGGATAGTCTTATTACAGGTTTTATTCTGCTCAGAGTTTGAAAGTTAAATAAATATGTAAGTTAAGTGGATACTGAACACACTCATAAATCAAAGATGTATGACATATACTGATATAGATATTGACACGACATAGAGTGTATCCCTGATAATGATAAGTATTAATTCACTATCTCCTCTTCCTGACTTCAGATTCAGATCCATTCTGACTTACAGCTGCCCCGTTCTGCTCTGTCTTACCATTGGCCGTCTTTCCATTCAGTTTCTGTTGCATCTAAAATAAGAATAAAACATTTATGATTATGCAGGAATATACAGATAAATCTAAATAGGGTCTAACCAAAATGAATAAAGGATAGAAAATGAGAAAGAAGGATTTCTGGAAGTGCACACTGATAGTATAACTGCACATAAAGCATAGCAAATTATGTCATTTCTATATTAGCATGGCATTTGAATTTAAACTAATACTTTGTGATGTGATAGGATTGGTAAAAGAATTGTGCTTTAAGAGTAATTTATTTCCTATTACTCTATCAGTTAAATTTTTGCTGATTGTACTGCTAAATCTACATATTTCGTATTTCCAAATATACTAAAGGAAACTGTAGCACCTGACAGCATATAAAACAGGCATTTCTTATCAGTATAAGTGGAGAATTAGATGTATAAAGTATGTAAGTACATGTAATATCAAAGGGTAGATAACATGTCAATGAACTATAAAAAAAATTGTAAATATAACATTATTAGTAAAGAAATTTAATTTTTACTTGGTACAATAATTTATAAGAAGAGAAACAGAAAGGAAATAATCAAAACTTAGAATGATCAATAAATCGTTAGTAGTCTTATAATTAACAAACATTTTTCTACTATGCAATTTGTAGGAACTGTGATGTATATAAGTCTGAATGAATAAAGCATCCTATGAATTGCCTAATTACTTAATCATTATAATAATTATGTCTTAGATGAAGCTTTTGCTGTAATTATATACGTAAATAAAAATGTATTAAAAATTATCTATATCGTCACTACAAACTTTTTACCTTTGAATTTCTTGCCTTAATATAGGCGTGGAAGTAGAAATTCATGAACAGTAGTAAAATTGTAAAGGCATAAAAGATTAATGCCCAATGCATCCATTCTGGGAAATCACACGTGAAAATTAGACTTTGTCCAGCATGAATCATTCCAATGCAAAATTGTATCTAGGTAAAGAAAAATAAAATCATCAATTACATAACAGTACAATAGAAAAGATACAAACCTCAAGTCTGCGTTTTTTGTTTTTCTGTGTAATATATTCATGGAAATAGAAGTTGAGGAAAAGGGCGATAATTGTTACACCGTATCCAAGGGCAACATACTGCATCCACAATGGAAAGTCGCATTTCAAATAAAGGCTTGCAAACGCATACACCATTCCTATATAGAATTGGGTCTATGAAAAAGAAAATAGCAAAAAGTTGTCATCTATAGAAGAATTTGTGATTCCTACGAAAGCTTATGAAAAATGCTAAAATAATGTAAAAATCATTCCTGACTAGCAAGCTAGGTATCATAAGAGCATCTTTAATTAACATCATATTTCTTTACTTGTTCATAGTTTCTTTTTTTATTCACTTGTCAAGTGGAATTTCATCTGGCATATATATGTAGAATATGTCTAAGATTATGAAGTTAACACTAATTTCAAAGAAACCTAGAGTGTTTATCAAATATAAAGGATGGTACAAAAATAAGGGTATAAAGTGTTAATTAAATAAATGGTTTAACTATGAAAACCTGTATTTAAGGATAGTTGTCCCAATTTTAGAAAAAGGCCCAACAAAACCAAAATAATGTATACATTGTAAGACTGGACTGCACAAGAACAGATATGTCATCTGTCACATGTTTGATCCCAAATACGTGACCTTGACGGTGAAGGTAATGTTATCCTTCATTAAGAGTTGAGACTCTTCATGTTTGACCATCAAGCTTGATAGAAACACAGTGCATACCAATCAAGTTATAGCCATTTATGTGAAAGTGTGACTACCATGAAGGCAGATGGACAGACAGAAAAACCAAAAATTCCTATTAGTTAATAAACCTCTTTTAAAATCTTCAATTAAAATTGATTTTTCAATAGATATACATTGTCAAAAGAAATTTGCAAAATTTAGAACATTTAAGACTCTTAATATTATTAACAATTAGTGTACATTTTGAAGCAAGCTAAAAAAAATTTTCTCTCTTGACATAAGACTTTAGTTCAGGAGCAATAGGTTGAAGGTCAAAGTTACTAAATAATGTGTTATATATTGAGAAAAAGTGAATTATAATTATCTGAGTGCACAAAGTTCAAAAGTTCATAGGGTTTTTCTTTCTCTACATTGTAATTTTGATTTCGGTTCTTTAGGAGATAATTCTATTTCACCATGACATTTACTTTGGATAATACTCAAGCAGTTACATGCACTGAATAGTACGATGTGAAAACATGCCGATTCAAAGAGAGAAACCAGGAATAATAGAAGCTGAGAGTGTGTAACCTCTATCTGCCGGTCTTTAAAGTAATCATCATTAATATATGCATGAAATCCTGATGCATTGAAACATGATTCTATTTCTGTTGATATCATGAAAAATAAAGCATAAATATGAAGCTGCTGAGTTCATACTTTGGTGGATATGCACAGTGAAATCATGATTATCATTTGCTGTGAGAATATACATATAACATTTATACATATTGAACATTAAGTAATTGCTGAAGCATGACCTACCAACTGTATCATAGTAAGGTACTTTTTCCACCAGAGGTATTTCTGGTATTGTGGACCGAGGGAAGCTACACCGTAATATGTGTACATGATGACGTGAATAAAGGAATTCACCATTGCACCAAAAAATGCTGTGAATAAAATGAGTGATAGTATTTTCATGAGAATGATCTTTAACAGCTCTATAAAACATTTCATAAAGTAAGCGAACAAATCCTAATCTATGAATGTTAATTCATTGAAATAAAGTTTTTCATCATCATTACATGTTATAAAGTATGTTCTTTTTTCATTTAAGATTAAATGTAATTTACTAAGCTCAAATTTGGACCTTCATTGAATACTGTAAGTGTACTTTAGAGCAACCGTATTTTAGCAGAAATAGGCAAAAAAGAGGGAGAGTGACTTTACAGGGTAAAAATAGCAATCCAAGGAATGCTTGTGTCGCCTGCGAAGTGGTTTGATTATTATTCTAGAAAGTTGATCAAAATTATGGCATCAGTAGAAAAGTCTTGTCAAATGAAATTCATTTGAAATATCAGACCTCTTAATTACAAATTAAAAGAAAAGAGTGTCATCATCTAGGTCAAGGTCACTATGTAAAAATTGGTAACAAAAAGGTCTCATCATAAGAAATATTAAAGACCTATCACCTACCAATTCAAAGATATATACAACCTTAGAAAAGAAGGTCAAATAGATAGGTCAAGGTCAAAAGGTAAAAAATTATAGTATGCGTAGAATGGCATTGTTACAAGGAAAATACATGTGAAATATCAAAGCCCTATTACCTACCAATCAAAAGATATAGCCAATATTACTTTTCTTGAAAAGTAGATCAAATATCTAGATCAAGGTCAAAAGGTCAAATATTATGGTATGTGTAGGAAGGTCTTGTCACAAGGAATACACATGTGAAATATCAAAGCCCTATCACTTACCAATCAAAAGATATAGTGAATCTTATCCTTTTTTTCAAAAGTAGGTTAAATATCGAGGTCAAGGTCACAAGGTCAAAAATTATGGCATGTGTAGTAAGGTCTTGCCACAAGGATTGCACATGTGAAATATCAAAGTCCTAACACTAACCAATCAAAAAATATATCCATTTTTAATTTTTTTGAAAAGTAGGTCAAATATGTAGGTCAAGGTCAATAGGTTAAAAAATTATGGTATGTGTAGGAAGGTCTTGTCACAAGGAATACACATGTGAAATATCAAAGCCCTATCACTTACCAATCAAAAGATATAGTGAATCTTATCTTTTTTCAAAAGTAGGTCAAATATCGAGGTTAAGGTCACAAGGTCAAAAATTATGGTATGTGTAGAAAGATCTTGCCACAAGGATTGCACATGTGAAATATCAAAGTCCTAACACTTACCAATCAAAAGATATATCCATTTTTAATTTTTTTGAAAAGTAGGTCCAATATGTAGGTCAAGGTCAATAGGTCAAAAATTATGGTATGTGTAAGAAGGTCTTGTCACAAGGAATACACATGTGAAATATCAAAGCCCTATCACTTACCAATCAAAAGTTATGGGCTGTGACACCCAAAGTGTGACAGACAGACAGACGGACGGACGGACGGACGGACGGACGGACAACGGACAAAGTGATCCCTAAGTGTCGCTATGCTTCGCAGGCGACACAATAAAACATAGGGTAATCAAAGATTACATAGCTCGCCTATACAAGTTTTTGTAAGAAACCAGGTTAAAGTTTTTGAAAAGTGGGTCTAAGTCCAAGGTCACTAGGTCAAAGGTTATAGTCTCAAATGAAAGGTCTCGTCACAAGGTATCTACATGTGAAATATCAAAGCCCTACCCCTTATAGTTCAAGAGATATAGCCCAGGTTAAACTTTTGTCTACCGACAACGACGCCGAGGGTATGGCATTAGCTCTCTGGACTTTTTTCGTCCCGGCGAGCTTAAAATTACTGTCCGTGCAGCTCACTTCAGAAACTGGATAAATCTTATTTTGAATGCTTTGTCATGCAAACATTTAAATGAAATTGATACCATGCAATAGATCTCGCTTTGTTGTAAATTTTGGTATATGACATATGGTTGTGCATTTCTGCAATCATGTTGCACTGACTACTGAAATTTACAACTAGGCGAGGTCTTTTGAATGGTATCAATTTCATTAAAAATTTTGTATGACAAAGTATTCAAAATCGTGTTTATCCAGTTTCCGAAGTGAGCTGTGAGGACAGTAGAGCATGTGCCACTGTCTTGAAATGATTCATAACAAAAGTAGATATTAGCTTGCTCATGACAAGAGCTAAAATATGAACCAGCTAAAATGAGTACACATACAGTATCTCAACCAATACAAAAATATTCTTCTGATTCTAAAAATCTGGTTACAATAATTGAATAAATATACTTACATTGACCGCCAGCCACCCACTTGATTCCGATCCACCAGATAGGGAACATAGAAGCATGATGGTATACGTGGAGAAAGCTTATCTGATTGTTCTTCTTACGTAATACAAAGAATATCGTGTCTAACATCTCAATCAACTTAGAGAAGTAAAACCACCATAATGCCGACGCTATCTGTAATGTTCAGGAAAATCAATTATGACGATTTGTAATATTTATATTTGGCATAGATAGCAAATATCAAATATGCATGTAGATTCAAACATGGAGCAGCTTTTTCAATAACTTCTGTTTCATGTACATGTATATGAAAAATCCCTTAATAAAGCACAATTATCGGGGAAATTTAACTTCAAATCATCACTTAAGACTTTGATGATTAAATTTATGGATATTAGTTCTTACCTGCATTTCATTTTCATCATATGAGTATTTCACAGGTTGACATATAAAACTATATCCTGCCTTATAGGTTGATACTAATAACTGAAATTATGAGAAGAGTACATGATCTTATTAATATAGTATTTAAGGGAGCAACCATTTGATTTTTATGGGGGGGGGGGCAGGAAGACTTTGCAAAAAAAAAATTTCCGGATCAAAATTTTAGGGAAAAAAAATTTCCGGCCCAAAGGGCCGGCGAAAAAATTTTTCCAGATCATGAAATTGCCCCTCCCCCCTCTCTTCCAACCTTTCCACTGCCAAATAAACACTTTTTTGTGTATTATAAACAAAGTATAAAAAAATAGAACAAACTTTACGCAATTTGGAGTGAATAAATAAAATTCAAAAGTCATTAGCACCATATAGCCTGTCTCCGTTGAGTATCATTTTAGTAAACAGATTATAGGCACCATATGCCATTCAAGAAATTAAAATCAAGTGATCTGCTGGCAAGAGATGAACTCATTGTGTGTTTGATGTTTAATATGGCTGAAAAATCACGCTGAATTATTTAAACTTTAGAGTAATTTTCAACATTGGAAAATTATTTTAAAAAAATAATCCGGCCCGAAGGGCCGGCGAAAAAAATTTTCCGGCTCTTAAAATGGCCGAAAAAAAATTTCCGGCCGGCAAAAGTCTTCCTGCCCCCCCCCCATAAAAATAAAATGGTTGCTCCCTAAATTAACATGTTAAAATTATGACACGTGTGAAATATTTAAAGTATAACTTCTTAGCATTATGTGTTGTAAGAATTATTTTGTTTGTCATTCTGTAATTGACAAAATCTTATTACTGGTATCAAAATATTTTAGAAAGTTCTATCATAAAACTTTGTGATACTAGTATAAACTAAACAATCACTTGAAATCATTAATACAATTAGCCTGGACCAATTAATAGCCAAGTTAATGTGTATAAAGTGTAATCTGACATTTGAAAGTGAATGAAGACACATTTGTGAGGTCATGAAATAAGTAGAACACAAATGTCATCCGCCATAATTTTTGAACCCTAAGTGTGTGATTTTGACCTTGACATTGACCTTGGCCTTCTATAGATGTTGGATCTCCATGTGGTTGGGTATGCCTTACTAGTTTGGATATTGCATAGCATGATTAATAGCAAAGTTACAACCACTTAAGAAATGAAAAGTATGATCTATCATCATAAGTTAGAGTAAGAGCGGACATTATATAATGTTGTGTAAACTTTTGCCCAATATTTGAAATAAAATATGATCAAACTACAAATAAGTTAATGTGTGACCTTGACCTTTAAGGTTTGGAAGTTGATCCTCATTACTCCCTACGATTCAAAAGCTAGCTTTGCAAAAAAAAAAAAAAAAAAATTAAGCCTGTGTTTGTGAAACACAAATGCCCCCGGTGGCATCTTTGTTAGTATGAACACTATTTTCTGTTAAGTACATGTATGTGAGGTCACTGGGTTAAAAGGTCAAAGGTCAAGGTCATGAGGTCAGAAATTTTGGTATCAATGGAAAGGTCTTGTCACAAGGAATACACATGTGAAATATGAAAGCCCTATCACTTACCATTCAAAAGTTATGCCCAATGTTAAAGTTTTTGAAAAGTAGGTCAAAGGTCAAGGTCACGAGGTCAAAAATTTTGGTATCAATGGAAAGGTCTTGTCACAAGGAATACATATCTGAAATATGAAAGCCCTATCACTTCCCATTCAAAAGTTATGTCCAATGTTAAAGTTTTTACAGACAAACAGACAGACAAACAAACAGATAAACAGACAAACAGACGGACAGGCCAAAAACTATATGCCCCCGAATCTTTGATTCCGGGGTCATAAAAAAGAAAAGAAGATTACTTTCAATATTCACACGTATTATTTTCTCAATATCAAAGACTGGAACAGCCCCTCCCCCCACACTGAACTTTTTTGTAGATGGCTGTTTGACACATAATAAGAAACTAATGTAAGTGTAAAAGTAATGTTTGGTCATATCTGTGTAGACTTGACCTTGGAGGTGACCTTGACCTTCTTTAAATGATGATATTCTATGTAACTGATATTCTCTGCAAAATTTTGTAAATATACGAAATATATATTAAAAACTTGTAATCATTAACATGACTTATGATCAATAACATAACTTATAATCATTGACATACCCTACAACTTAGTTACTGTATACAGTAAGTCTGTATGACATATAAACTAAGGAAGTTTTGATGAGGAGTTTTATGAATATATGTTGCTGGATATGCTCTTTTCAAATTTTGTCAACATGAAATGTATGTTTTACTCACCGTTGAACATATATAGAAATTCAATATAACACATCCAAAATTATATGCAACTACAGGCCAATGTAATCGTATAGGATCTCTATTTTCCATCACTTTCTGTCCTACTTGAACTACGAACACATAAAGAAATGTCAATGCAAGAGTGGGGCCATATCCCTGCATCAAGAACCAGTCTTTTACTCTGGGATCTGAAATACAAATTGAACATACATTTATTATCTATATCTAGTAATAATTGTGTCTTATATTATGGTTTTATATACATTTTCACAAACATTTGATGATATGTAATTGAGAAACTTAATGTTTTAAATTAACAAACCATAGGTGTTGTAAAGCTAGGAAACTGAAACAAGTTTACATATATTAACATCCAGTTTCATACCCTGGGAACCAAGATCAATTTCCAAACTTTGAAAAATATCGTTATTGTATTTCTTTGATATGAAGAAACAAATTATATTACAATGTCTATTTTAATAATGTTATTTTGATATTAAGAAATGTATGTAGATACAGCAAACAATACTAAAACTGACCTGATACAGTGAGAGCCCAGTCGTAAAACTTGTGAAATTCATAATACTTGTCCTGTATGATCTCCATGGTGATGTAGGCCGACAACCTGAAAAAGTCATTAAATATACAATCTGAGGAAAAAAACAAATTTCTCTCAATATATCATTGCAACGTCATTTGCTCAAGGCCATATTAATGTCAAGGTCAAATGAAGGTGAATCAGTTAAATCTAATTACTTTGAAACGTAGTTTTACTCAGTTTGAAAGTAACAATAATCAAGAACGTCCCCGTTTTTAGTGAAAATCGAAATATTGCACTGCCGTCTACGTTATTTCTCCCCTACAGCTTTAGTTGAAAAAAAAAGATACGGACGGATATAAAGCCAGCTAGATCATAGAACGGATTTCTTTGGCAAAATTTGATTAAAATAGTTTGTTTAGATATATATCACAAAGTCACTATTCGAAAATAACATTTTACTGGTGGTACCAACAAAACACCAGCTTTCCATGAGGATTCGATGTGGATTAAAGGGAGAAACTGTAAAACAAATCTCTAGTGATAGTTGATGACATAAGAAATGCAATTTTCATCAATTGCTTCTTTTTCTATTTGCATGAACCTTTCAACTAACTTCAATGTTTGGATTCGGGATCACTGACGAGGGTTAAGTACCCGAAACGTACATGTCTAGTCCATATGCTGGAAATTTATATGTCCTTAAATGAAGCTATGAATTCGAAGACGTAACATCAATCTACACTTACTTTTAGATGTTGTAACCTACTGACACGAGCTAATTCACGAGTATATCATAAAGTATCCAAACATGTACTAAGATCGTTTACTATTTATAACGCCGTCACTCCGTCACGGTTAGTCTGGACATGTCTTTACGATACAGTACAGGTCAAGGTGTTAAAATAATCATGCAAACAAATCCACTATTTATTTAA